>CM051345.1:10650433-13050433 GCA_028015215.1 Gynostemma pentaphyllum
TATCTTTATTAAATAATTACAAGTTCTAGGACACCATTCCTAACAGAAAGTTCATGGACTAAAATGATATTTTACCCTAAAAATGATATGGAGTTAAAGTTTTACTTTATGGGTTTGGAACCTCTTGATTTGATATGTGTATCCACTGAACATAGAGACATAATGAGTGGAAGGAATAAGAATGGTTACATGTATCAATGTTTTGAATTATGTAATATTGCATCTATGACACCATTAGACGATAATATAGATCCATATGATTTAGCAAATTACGAGAATGTAAGGGTGGATCATTGCTCATGAGTGGATCGATCATGGTAGTATTAGATTACAAATAGCTGAGATCTACTATTGGATCAAATGCCATAGCTATGAAGAATACTCGAATGAAATAAGTATCAAATGTCTAAGAAGAATAACTCTAAAAATCAAATTGTATTTCTTGCTATATCTCATTTTTAACAAATACTGACGATGCCACTTTATCTTCCGCTTGAGGTATTTTCATTTATTCCATAGGCAAATTGAAGTTGATATTCGTGTTAGGGCTCTAAATTAAAAGGTGTTTAATCTTATAATTTTGTTGAACTGAAAAAGATTTAGTAATGCTTACAACTATAAGCTTGCCATTTCGTGATTTAATCGTCCTGGAGTGTTTATTGGAAATAGCCGCTTGCCTTGCCTTGAATTTTAATGATTATTGCACTGATCATTAAATTAGTCAAAAGATGACTGTTTAGTTTAGTATTCGGTCACATTCAGAATTTGTATGATATGGTGTTTACCTTATGGAAATGAGAGCGAGAAGTTTTGTAAACCATCAACTTTAGAAATTTTTTTTAAATTACTTAAATGGGAGGTATATTTTCCATCCTGGTTAATTTTCTTATTACAGTGTACTAAACATCATTATTTCTTTTCTTTCATTTTGAGATTTGTATATTTTATCTATATTTGGATTAATTCTTCACAACCAGAGTGCCATATATCTCTGAGAACACCATTGCAATGCTTGTTGTGTCAGATGATTTATAGTTGCTATGTGACCATTCACCAGTGCCCGAGAGTTTGGAGAATAGAGTTACGCTGTTCGGGACACAAGGTCCAATCATAAAGAAAAATTGGCTGATATCATATTCGTGATATTAGTACAGTAGGATTTTTTTTTATCTTAGTTCTTGTTCTAGAATGATTATTATGCCCCTCCCCTCAATGAATAAACAAGCAAGGGATTAATTTATTTTGGACTAGTTATTAAATTTTCCTTTTAAATATTAAAGACATGTATTGGGATTTTTTGGGAATCAAACATTACGTATGTTGAGGTTTACTCTTGACATGTCAATACGCAAACCAATATGGTTAGATTTCCTTGTAATATATTAATAATGTGGGCATCCATCTCAAAACCAATAATGGTATGAAGAGGGGTGGCCTTTGATTAAATATTCTTTCTCTTTCGGGGGGGGATTCTTAACATTCTATTTTTTTTTTTTTTTCGTTATTTGACCATCTTTATTCATATGTCTACTAATACTATGGATCATGCAAGGTTATAATTTACACTCTTGCTACTTGCTAGAACTGAAACACAACAAGGATCAGAAAAGGTTGGAAAGTGGAAAATCAATTTTTTGTCTACACAAAAGTATGCATTCACTTTTAATTATTTTTCTTAGATTGACTTATCAAATATTGATATATGGATTAGTTGCTTAAATGATTAACAGAATTTACAACTCAGTCCTAGGAGATAAATAGGTGTAAAAGTGGAATCTTGTGCCCCACAAAAATGCTATGACAAGAGTTGATTAGTTATGCTGGAAAAATTTCAAGTGATCCTTTAAAATGCTATGACAAGAGTTGATTAGTTTATCATTTATCTAAAAATTAAAAAGCTTCAAGTAAATTTTAACATGTGTAGTCATTTTTTAGCAATATGATAAGGGCATGGCCAATTTATTGATGAATACTTTCTATTTGTGAATTACTTGTAAAATATTTGAAACTCTAATTAATTGTTTCACAAACAATTCTTTTAAAATGGTCATTGAGTAACATCTCTTTTAAATTGTTTTTATGTTGTTCTTTATTACGTCCTTGAAATTTTCTTATGTATTTGGTGATTAGAATGACGAAAAGTTTCTATATGCTAACCATCATGTTTGCATATAGTTGTGATGTGATTAAAAACAATTTGAAACTCTAATTGATTGAAGAATTGGTAGAATTAGTACTTTGTAGAATGTTTTCAGAGAAATAAAACGAAGGTAAGAAAATCAAAGCAAGAATAGCAGCAATGGCGATGATTGATGTATCTGGAGCCACCACTGAAATGCAAAAGAATAATAAAATTCAGGTTTTACCATTTTATTTTTAAAACATTTTTTGTGCAATGATCTCTTTAGATGCCTTTGTGATTATTTTCTATTTAATGTGAATGTTTGGGAAGTTAAACATGAGTATTGCATTTATAGAGGAATTATGAACTAAGGTGGTTATGGTGACTAAAACTGCAACTAGTTATGATTAGTTTAGTGTTTAAAACGCTAGTATGCATCTAGATTGAGGAAATAGTTTTTAATTTTGATACATATATTAGCTTCTTGTTTATCATTCCTTTTTAATTCAATAGGATGATTGATAGTGCAAGTGGAGCCTCCATACAAAAAAACAAACTTGAAACAAATAAAAAAGTCCACAATTGGATCATTAATGAGTTGGATGTTAATGCCAAACCCATTATTTTATTTTTCAATTAGCCTTATTTGTTTGATCCTCACATGTGTATTTGTTTGATCCTCATATAAATTAATTACACCCTTTTGTGTGTAGCTACTAGGTTCTTTATGGTATGGCCATAAACCAGAGATGTTAAATTACTATGGCTACCTAAAAGTAATACTTTGCATCTATGAATTTAAGATAAGTAATGTGCTTTGTAGATTGTCTTTTCTTGACTTGGCCTTTGTTTTCCATATTTTTTTTGTTGGTAAGGGAGTTTCAAAGCTATAGTTGGCTTTACTTCCTTTGAAATCTCTACATAAGATGTTCTTGCTCTTATATTTAACACAACACCTACACACTTTGAAAAGCATGGGGAAGGACGTGTTGTGGAGATTATTGTAATTATATCATTCCTTAACCATTCTAAGCATTAAAACTTATAAATAAAAACCTAAAAAATGTCTAATACATTGAAAATTCATGGGCACCATATAACGCCACTTTGGGAACAAATATGAAAAGTGGTCCATTTTAAGGAAGTTTGCAATAGTGATGTAAATTTCTTAATTAGTTCTTCTCTTCATATATTATTTCATAAGTCATTAATACTCTTCTTCAAATTGTATTTTCCATTGGCTAAAGCATATCAAGTCGTCTTCCTTAGCCTCCATGCTCGGATCATCAAAGCTTGTCCTTACTTTGCTCATGTTAGGCAAGTAATGGATGTTCAATGTTTGTCTTGAACTTTGATCTTGTGATTGGTCTTTGAGATATTTGTGATGTTCCATGATTCATATCTTAAGTAGAGATTCCTCTCGCTTTGGAATATATTTTGAAAAAAATATCTAAAGAGAGTCTGTAAAATCTCCAAAAACTTGTCTGCAATTAAAAAGCTTGTGTCAAAGTACTTTTTTCACTCTCTAGACCAAATTGTAACAAAAGATCTAAGGTTTCCCACTTGTAAATTTTTTCCTTATGATAGTCCATCATTAATGACCCAAATGGAGGTTCTTCTTGTTTGAAAATACATATTAGACCTAAATATCAAAAGAGGATCCATACAAATAAAAAAACTTGCTTGTAATTTAAAAGCTTGTTTCAAAGTAATTGGTTCACCCTATAGATGATATAGAAACCAAAGACATAAGATTTCCCACTTGTCAAAGTTGTCCTCATAAATAGGTCAATCATAAATATTCAAATGGAGGTTCCTCTTGTTTGGAAATAAGTTTTGACCAAAATATCAAAAGAGGATCCGTACCACTCCAAAAACTAGTTTGTAGTTGGAAAACTTGTTTCAAAGTACTTTTTCACTTCCTAGACCAAATTGAAACCAACGACCTAAGATGTGCCGCTTGTCAAAGTTGTCTTCATGATTAGGTTCGTCATAAATATCCAAATTGAGGTTCATCTTGTTTGGGAATAAATTTTGGCCAGAAGTATCGAAAGAGGGTTCGTACAACAATAAAAACTTGTTTGTAATTGAAAACCTTGATTCAAAGTACTTGTTCACTCTCTAGACCAAATTGAAACCAATGACTTAAGGTTTGCCACTTGTCAAAGTTGTCCTCATGATTAAGTTCATAATAAATATCTGAATCGAGGTTCCTTTTGTTTGGGAAGACATTTTGGACCAAAATATCGAAAGAGGTTCTGTACCACTCCAAAAACTTTTTTGTAATTGAAAATCTTGTTTAAAAGTACATTTTTTACTCTCTAGACCAAATTGAAACCAAAGATCTATAGTCTGCCACATGTCAAAGTTGTCTTCATGATGAGGTCCATCATAAATATTTGAATGGAGGATCCTATTGTTTGGGAATACATTTAGGACCAAAATTTCGAAAGATGATCTGTACCACTCCAAAAACTTGTTTGTAATTCACTCTCTAGACCAAATTGAAACCAAAGACCTAAGGTTTGCACTTGTCAAAGTTGTCTTCATGATTAGGTCCATCATGAAGATCCAAATGGAGGTTCATTTTGTTAGGAATGGTGTCCTAGAACTTGTAATTATTTAACTATAATAATTTATTTCGAGTAAATTAAATAAATAAACATAAGTTCTTTATTATCTATATTGATTCAATTGAAGATATTAGGAATATATGGAAATATATAAATATCAAACATTCAAATAGTAAAACCCTAAGTCACTCTTATGAAATCACGACTTAGTATGTGAGTCATACGAGAGGATTAAAGTCGAGATGAGTAACTTAAAAGTGTCTACAGTAAATGGATAACGTTTGGGAACCTTATCCTGGTAACATTATTGATAGCTTCGCATTTTGTTTATAGACAAATGATTTAATCCTGGTCATTCATGTGGGAGACATGAAATGGAAGTATCATATACAATGCTGATTGTATAAGACAGGACCACGATGTTCGATCAAATTTCTCATTAGTACCGTTTACGAGAAATGATCGAATATCAAACTAAGTTTATCAACCGTGATAGATCTCAATCCTGAGTGAAATGCGGACTCCTATTTATGGAGTTATGTTCTTTGATTCACATGGTTGAGTATACTCCTGTTTTGGGAACATGGCTAGATAAGTAGCTGGGAACTCATTTACACGAGATGGAATTCATAACTTTCCTAAAGAATTAACGGTATCAGTGCAATACCTAACCATTTAGGAACTTTAGGAAGCTCCCTTGATGTACTGATTCGAGACATGAACAAGTGGTGCCACGACTTCTATTGATCACAGAAGTATATTATCTATAGTTCAACTAAAGATAATGTTCATTCGAGAATCAGCGGGAACACAAGGATAAAGCGGTAATTACAGGGGCAAAATGGTAAATCTTATCCATCTGTAATTATGAGTGTTCCACGTGAAGGATAATATCACAGATATAAATAATGATAAACTAAATGGACAAAAACTCATCTATAGTGAGGGGAGTTCAGCTTTGAACCTATAGTGGAATTATTCATAGTTAGATAATAAGTAATTAACTAATTATGTGTTAATCACTTAATTGACTAATTATTAAGCTCATGATCTATAGGTCCATCGTGTCCCTATGCTAGCCCAAATATCGTAGTCGCGAAATCAAGTAGAAGAAATGGAAAGTTTAAGTAAAGTGAATTACTTAAATAGGCAATATTAATTGTTTAAATATTGAGTATATTTAAACGATAATTAATATAAACATTATTAATTGTTTAAATAATGAGTTTATTTAAACAGAAAATTAATAATGAAATATTATTAATTAGACATTATTAATTATTTAAATATTGAGTATATTTAAATGGTAATTAATAATTTGAAATTAATTGACAATTATTAATTGTTTAAATAATTAATTTTATTTGAACGGAAATTAATAATTAAAATTAATTAATTAATAATAAAATATTATCAATAAAGTTATTAATTAAATAATGAGTTTATTTAATGGAAATTAATAATTAAAATATTTATTATTAATTATTTAAATGGAAATTAATAATTAAATATAATTTGATAATATTTAGTTGGGAGAAAATATTAATATTATTAATTGTTTAAATAAAATATTTTATTTTAATGGTAATTAATAAATTAATTAATTAAGTTGGACTTATTAATTTAAGGGAGAGTTTCAAGCCCAATTGGATTAATGAACCCAATTGCAATTGGCCCAAAATAATTAATTAAATAAATTTGATTTATTAATTATTTATTATTAATTTTTGCCATCATAGATAATTTGTAGGAGATAATTATTTGAATTATATCCTATAATAATTATATAGATTTATTTACCCAAGATAAATAAAATAAATAAAAGAAAATATTCTCTTATTTAACTATGGCATTTTAGAAATACCAAGATAAAGGAAAGGGATAATTCTTTTTTCCTTTTGTATTTATCTCCATGGATTAATCCTAATGTGATTAGGATTCCTATTTTCCTATAAATAGGAGGCTTGGGTCATTCATAAATCACACAATTCAATTCCTAAGAAATTTGAAATTCTCTCTTCCTCCTTCTCCCCTCTTGGCCGATTTTCCCTCTTGATATTGGGAAGAAAAATATTTTTTTTTTTTCCCAATTTCTTCTAAAGTTCGATCCCACAATCGGGTTTCGTTTGATCGATCGGGATATAGCATAGAAGATCCGGTGTTACTGAGGATTTGATGCTGTAAAGAAATCTCCAACCGATTCTCCATATTTTACTCAATGTAAGTAAATGGTTTTAATTTACGAAAAACTAGCATGAATCTACATGTTTTTATCACAAATTGCATGATATTAATAGATCCGTAATTAAATGTTAATTAGTTTACTAAATAAAATTCCGCTAGTATAGTAAATCATCCCTTCACATTTTGTTTGGGAATAAATTTTCGACCAAATTATAGAAAGAGGATTTGTACCACTACAATAACTTGTTTGTAATTAACAAACTTGTTTCACTCTCTAGACGGGATTAAAAGAAAACACCTAAGGTTTGCCACTTGTCAAATTTGTCCTCATGATTAGGTCCATCATAAAGATCCAAATGGAGGTTCCTCTTGTTTGAGAATACATTTTGGACCAAAATATTGAAAGTGGATCCATTCCACTACAAAAACTTGTTTGTAATTGAAAAACTTGTTTCATAGTACTTTTTTAACTCTCTAAACAAAATTGAAACCAAAGTGGTCTTCATGATTAGGTCTATCATAAAGTTCCAAATGGAGGGGTCCTCTTGTTTGGGAATAAATTTTGGATCAAAATATCGAAAAAGATTTCGTACAACGACAAAAACTTGTTTGTAAATAAAAAGTTTGTTTCAAAGTACTTGTTTCACACTCTAGACCTAATTGAATCCAAAGACCTAAGGTTTGCCACTTTTTAGAGTTGTCCTAATGATTAGGTCCATCATGAATATCCAAATGGAGGTTCCTTTTCTTTGGGAATACATTTTGGACCAAAATACCGAAAGAGGATCCGTACCACTAGAAAAAAATGTTTGTAATTGAAAAGCTTGTTTCAAAGTACTTGTTTCACTCTCTAGACAAAATTGAAACCAAAGACCTAAGGTGTCTCACTTGTCAAAGGCGTCCTCGTGATCAGGTCCATCATAAAGATCCCATTGGAGGTTCCTATTGTTTGGGAATATATTTTTGAGCAAAATATCGAAAGACGATCCGTTTCACTACAAAAAAATGTTTGTAATTGAAAAAGCTTATTTCAAAGTACTTGTTTCACTCTCTAGATAAAATTGAAATGAAAGACCTAAGGTTTCCCAGTTAAGTTGTCCTCGTGATTAGGTCAATCATAAAGATTCAAATGAAGGTTCCTCTTGTTCCAAAAACTTGTTTGTAATTGAAAAGCTTGTTTCAAATTACTTGTTTCAATCTCTAGACCAAATTGAAACCAAAGATCTAAGGTTTGCACTCATCAAAGAGGTCTTCATGATTAGGTCCATCATAAAGATTTAAATGGAGGTTCCTCTTGTTTGGGAATACATTTTGACCAAAATATCGAAAGAGGATCCGTTCCATTACAAAAACTTGATTGTAATTAAAAAGCTTTTGTGACGACCAGACTTAGTAAATAAGCCTGAGACGCGAGTACGCAAAATGGAAGTATGGACTCTATTGGAAAAACATTCATAAGATCTTTAAGTAAATCAACCTGTAAATGGACGCTAAGTTCCAAAATCAATAAGAAAATAACCTGTTTTATAAACTTAGGCACGTCTTCCTTACATCTAAGTAAAGTAGGTCACTGTTCAAAATACGTAGTGCTAAAATCATATTACAGAAGGATTTTGATTAAAGAAAAGTACATCACACTTGTTATTTTAAGACAAAATGACTCGACAAAGATCAAAAATTGAAAACATAGTTCAACTAGTGGAACTAGTCTTCCAAAATAAAGCTAAAGTCGTCCCAAAAGTATCACCTCATAGCCTCAACGAGCACCAGTTGTCCTGCCACGTCTTCAACCTCTACTATTACCTGAAAGGTGATATATAGCACCTCTAAGCATGACGTTCAGTGAAAATAAAACGAATGTGAATGGAATGGTATGTCATGCTTGTAATTTAGTGATAGAATGACATGCTTGTAATGACTAAACATCAATGGGCTGTCATGCCTAAATAAAGAATAAGGCTTAATTGTATGAGTAAGTAATGCGACATACACACGAAATTTATTAAAACCCTATGTTCTTGGGATCACAATTCAATTCGAGCATCATTCTTTACTCACAAAAGTTCTATGCAACTTATCTATGCACGTTTTGGAGGCCAACATTAGCTCACTCCAAACGTCAATATTTTACTCCACAATATAGGCTCTTACTATAGCCTCTTCAACTTCTGGGCCATCAACCACACAGTGCCTCAGAACTTCGCTCGTACCGCCACGGTAACCATATGTAGCGTCTAGCTCCTTTCACCATTACATAGGTTACAACCACATGGCGCTCAAAAAACATGAATGAAATGTTAATGAGTCGAGAAATGAAAGTGTGCCATACATGAACTATGATTTAACAATGCTCATTCTAGAACTCAACCAAGCAGGATGATATTAGTAATATAATTAATACGACTCGACCAATCGGGATAATAAATGAACGCATAAGCTATTAGTTCAATCTTCCACCTATCATGTTTATCAATTACAAAACATCATATATTCTCATCCAAGAATAAGAATTAAAGTATGAACACAAAGTACTCAATTATTATTCAGTTTTTTTCCCTCAAACCGTTACGTTTCAAGCTTGGTTGTCTCTTTTCTTTTCGATACCACCACTTTACCTTCATCCCAATTGGTACTAATGATCACAATCAGCCCTTAAGACATTGTCAAGCTCCCAACTACCCTTTGATAATAGCCAAGTTCCAAACCTCATACCAATACCAATCAACCCGTTTTATTCTCACCTTTCACTAAACGGTTTTTGACACCCGATTCGAAGTCGCTTTTCCCTATAAACACAAACCGTATATAACCTTCAATAAGCTCAATTTAACACAAGTAAATCAGTAAGAGAAATGAACTAAGCCTAGAAACATGCTTATTCAAAACGTTTTTGTTGCTAATAAATGTATGCTATAATTGGACAATGAAACTAAACTAACGATAACGTGCAAGTATACACGGTCAACAAGTAATATCTTGTGGTAAGCAAGAGTCGATCCCTCGAGAATAGAAAATCAACTAATCTTAAGTTAATATTTAAGCTAAAAATGCACAAATGCAATCTTAAAGCAATTCAAGAAAGAGGGGGAAATCATGAAGGGGTAAACAGTGTGTTTTAGAATAGTAAATGAAGGGTGGTTATTCTCATAACATTAGAATATTTCAGTTAATATATTAGATTTAAAACTCCAAACATCATAAACCATCTCTGAGAACTGATTTATTGGTAGTTTCTTGCTCCTCTCCTTAAACACTCAAGTTTCTCAACTTTAGCATTTAATAGGTGTTCAACAAAATCTCTCAATTCATTTAACACCAAAGCTACAGCCATGTATTTAACTGAAAATATCTATTCATCCTTAGCAAAGATCCACACTGTCTTTTCCTTCATAACCTCCTCCTTAAGTTCAGCTACTCATTCTTAAACATAAATAAAATCTACAAAAATGTTCAAACTTAAGCAAACTCATTTTCTACTTGTAAATAGCAGAATGCAGAAATTTAACACCCCAAACGAAATTAATGAACTATAGACATAGAAATGTGCTGAAATCACAGCTGGGATGATAGATTGCTTGGCCTCTTCCTCTCGGATTCAGCCTTGCACAAAACGATGGGGGCAGCTTCCTTCCTTCCTCTTCTTAGCAGCGCCGCCTCCTCGAGTAAGAAAGATGAATTTCTTTTTATAGCGAGAATCCTGCCTCAATTTCAGGGCTGATGCGACTTATTAGACCCAGCTGGCGTCCACGGTGGCGTCCTTCTTCAGCTTCTTGTCTGATTCACGAGCTGGTACTAGCTGAATCCCAATGGGCTGGACTGAATGGTCGTGGAACCCAATTCTCCAACAACCGCTGCTACTCAAAGGCATGGTCATGGGCCTGAAATTTGACAGCAGATAAGCCCAAGTTTAGAAGTAAATCTGCCCAAAACTTAATTAAATCTTTGTAAGGATCAAAATGAGTGTAAAAATCTGTGTTTTCCTTTTAATTACAAATTAAGTCAAGAATTGAATCATTTTCACTATGTAAAGCTCCCTTTTATGGACAATTTGATATTAAAGTTCCTTATGAAAAGGTAATTAACACACCCCCAAACTTGCTCATTTCTTGCCCTCAAGAAATGCATTCCTCTCTCATTAGATGATCAACAAGTTCTCACATCAAATTTTATTAGAAAGATCTGCCCTTCAATCAATCCAAACCGACTCAACACCTAACCAAACTCCCAAGAGAAAATCCTTTTGACCCAAATCTCTAATCCCTACAAGCTTTCCTTAACCTCAGAAGACCTACTACCTATCACATTGCCCCAATCTTTCCTGGAAATTCATCAAGCTTGCTTTACTTCAACTTTCCCTTTTTGGACACTTTGCAGTAAGACATTACCTCTTACTTTTGCCAAAAAGGAAGGATTGAGTACAACACTTGTTCTAAACAAACTTTTTCTCAAGATTATCATCAGTAACTCATATATTTTTTTTTCTTCTTTTTTTTTTTTTCATCTAACACTGCTTTCACTAGTGCTTTCTTAGTGATGGGTTTCTTTAGCCTCCGTCACCGCATAAGCTGCCTTAAAAAAAGGCTCACTCATTCCTATGGAAGAGGAGTGGAGAAAGGTGCAGATATACTGAGCAGAATTCTTTATTTTCTTCTCCCTACTTCATGGGATAGTGCATTTTGCACGCTTCTTCTTTTTTTTTTTTTTTTTTTTTTTTGAATGAAAACAAGCCTGCTAATATTTCCAGAAATTTGGTCAATGGGATTAGGATTTGGTTTCTTTATTTTAAGAATCGAATGTACAGAAAAGAGAGGGATTGGAAACTAAAAGAGATTCTCAAGCGAGCTTAACCAGACATTGACTCACTTCTCTAATGATTAAAGGGAGATTATTACTTCTAAAATTTGCAAAGAGCTTGTTTAACCAAACATTAAAGATCGAGCAGTTTATACAAATAATGAGCTTCTCAAAATAAGGGTCTTTCATTCAAAAAAAAAAAAATTTGCAGCAATTTAAACAGGGCAGCAATATCATCTGCATCCAAGGGGTGACTTATTTGTTCATCCTAAGCCTTGAGAGATAAAAAGAAACCTCTCCCCCAAACTTTAATGGAGTTGTGCCCCACAACTCTCCCACAAAAAGATATAAACGAAAAACAGTCAAAGACAATTAAACAAAAGTGCATCATGGCTGGTAAGAGTTCTCAAAATAAAAGGAACAGCAAATAAAGATAAGACAGAAGTATCCCTTAATCAGAGTCATTGGCAGCGATGAATCCCAAGGGGTCGTCAGAAAGGTCCATGCCATCAGAGTTAACACAATCCTCCTCCACATCAGACGGCTCCGTGCTGGGCAAGAAGTCTTCATCGGAAGCATCACTGTCAGCTTCCATTTGATCCTCTTTCACTGGTTGCGCATTTGCCTCAGCTACATTGGTATTTGGGGGCTGAACTGGGGTTGGGATCACTACAACATCCTCCTCCTTCCTTACTCCACTACATTCCCCTACTTTCTTGTCTTCTTGATCGATCACTGTCTCAAACTGGGATAACAAATCGAAAGGTAGCGGAGGAAATTTTGGGTATGGTAATGGGAAATTGATGTGTAAAGCATTTTCAAGAGCAGAGTTGTAAAACTGTTGATAGCCAAAGTAGATGGTGGAATTCTTGTTCAGGGTTTCAAAAGCAGCATTTTGCTTGTGCAGAAGAGTTGTTAGTGTGCAGACCTGGGTATGGAGTTGTTGAACAGTATTCATAAGGTGAAGAACTTCATCCCTGGATATCACAGCTACCTGTTCGTGTTCTTGCGGTCTCTTTGGTTCTGGTGTTGGTGCTGGTGTGTGAGTTGGCGTTCGGGGCTCATGCTCAACTTCCTCTTCCACTATCACAACAGATGGGGGTGCTTGAAGACGCCTTTCAATTGGATTCGGGCTGTTGTAAATCCTTGTCATGCTCGTTTTGTCAATTGGAGCCATATTCTTACGCACCTCGTCACTATCCCTCGGGACCACCCCAGCGTTCAAACAAAGCCCAGATTATCGAGAAGGAAAATATAGACGCGTCCTTGCCCCTTTGGCTAAAAGCGATCCCCGCACGAATCAAACGTCCCACATTGATTGCCTTCTTTTTCAGGACACAGTAAAGTAAGTAGATCCGTTCAGCCAGGACAGTGGTTGTACTTGAAGTTGGGCTGACTCGAGATAAGAGAAAGAGCAACCAGATTCGTGATTCCGGCAAAAGCTCAGCCCGAGCGATGGAAAGCCGATGAGTTGGTCCCTCTATCCACTGGGCTCCTGGAAATCCAACTTTTTCCAAAATCTTCTTGTAATGCTTTGGCTGTAAAAGGTTAACTGTTTGGCCGTAGAAATCTTCCTCATCAGGGAGAAAGAAAAACTGGTTGATAGCTGCCTCAGAAATATCAATCGATACTCCACGCACCATGACCTTTTCATCGATGATATCTATGTAATTAGCGTAGAACTCCCTAACAAGTGGCAAGATGGGATCGACAGGGTCATCGGCAAAAGCTGTCCAACCGAAATGACGAATGGGGTCGCGCACAAAGTCAGGCAATCCCAGATTGGGTGCGCGAAGAATTGGAAACCCTCGTTCCCACCAACAATCGGCGTGCTTCAGGACGGTGAAGTAACGGTGCTCGCTTGGGGGAAGAGAAACGCGCAGAGTTTCCAAAGAAAAGATTGTCTTGTTCTCACCATTGTGTGGGATTGTGAAGATAGCAAATGGAAAAGAAGAAAAGAACAAAGAAAAGAAAAGAAAATGAAACGGAAAAAAAAAGAATGGATGTTAGAGTGAGAAACGCGAAGAAGTACGATGCGAGGAAGGCGAAATTAATACGAAGTGAGAGGTATTAATTTGGGTAGTGGAAACGATATGAATTTGAAAAGATGGGACAGCCACGATCAGTAATGAGGAAGGGGAGACGCCTCTTTGCATGCTTGTTTCCCGCTTTTTTTTTTGGAAACGTGGAATCTAGAAGGATCCATGACAGCTCAGCATGCAAACGGCTGAGTTAATTAATAAAATAATAAAAAAAATTAAATGTATTGCTAAAATAAAAGCGAAGAGAGGATTGGGCTCGCCTGTTGGTCCAAGAAACGTAAGCTCCCTCTTTGGATATAGGCCCATGTTCCTGAAAATAAGTAACAGAAAAGAAAAGAGAAAAGCAATAAAAGGAAATAATAAAATAATGATAAAAATTGAAATAAAATAAAATAAAACTGTACACAGGTATGGGGAGGTCTGGTATTAGAATGTCATGAAATTGCACCACCTCCCGCAACTTGGATTTATCAAGCAATGCTAGTCAAGCGAGAAGGTTGAAGTCATTCTATCAACCTTCTCTCCCCAATAGTGCTTTATACGTTGCCCATTGACCTTGAAAATGTCCTTCCCATCCTTTCCAACCAAGTCCACTGCCCCATGGGGATAGACATGGACAATTGTAAATGGACCTGACCATTTGGATCGTAGTTTCCCAGGGAACAATTTCAATCTGGAGTTGTACAATAATACTCTTTCTCCTGCATGGAATTCACGCTTTATAATTTTTGCATCATGCCATTTCTTGGTTTTCTCTTTATAGATTTTGGCATTTTCATATGCTTCAAGCCGGAATTCATCAAGTTCTAGGAGCTGTAAACTGCGCTTGTCCCCTGCAGCTTGCAAATCCAAATTTAGCTCCTTGGATGCCCAAAATGCTTTATGCTCCAATTCTAATGGCAGATGGCAAGCCTTGCCAAAAACAAGTTGGTATGGAGACATGCCTATTGGAGTTTTTAAGGCAGTTCGATAAGCCCACAGGGCTTCATCAAGTTTACTCGACCAGTCTTTCCGATTAGGTTGCACCACCTTCTCCAAAATTTGTTTAATTTCCCTATTGCTGATTTCAGCCTGTCCATTACTCTGAGGATGATATGCAGTGGCTACTTTGTGCTTAACATTGTATTTAGCCAAGACAGTGGTCATTAGTCTATTGCAGAAATGAGTGCCTTCATCACTAATTAATGCCCTGGGTGTGCCAAATCGGTTGAAAATATGTTTTTTTAAGAACTTGACAACCACCTTAGCATCATTAGTTGGAGTTGCAATGGCTTCTACCCATTTAGAGACATAGTCGACAGCTACCAAAATGTATTGATTTCCGTGAGAAGAGGGAAATGGACCCATGAAATCGATCCCCCATACGTCAAACAATTCGACTTCAAGTATGTTGGTCAAGGGTAATTCATGGCGCCGCGAAATATTTCCGGTTCTTTGACAGCTATCACACCTCTTAGTGAATTCCTTGGCATCTTTGAAAAGTGTTGGCCAATAATAACCACTCTGTAAAACTTTAGAAGCTGTGCGAATACAACCGAAATGTCCTCCATATGGTGAGTTGTGACACTTCTCAAGGATGTCTTGCATCTCTTCTTCTGCCACGCATCGCCTTAACAATTGATCAGCACATTGCTTGTAAAGAAAAGGCTCATCCCAAATATAAAATTTTGCGTCATGAAGGAAGCGTTTCAGCTGCTGTCGAGTTTTTCCAGGTGGTAGGCGAGCACTAACTACATAATTGGCCAAATCTGCATACCATGGACATGTGTGTAATGTAAGGGAAAGAATTTGCTCATCAGGAAAATTGTCTGTTATTTCCACACCATCGTAACCAGGTTGTGCATAAGTGAGTCTAGATAAATGATCTGCGACTGGATTATCTGTTCCCTTTGTGTCACGAATTTCCAAATCAAATTCTTGTAAGAGAAGAATCCATCGGATTAGACGTGGTTTGGCATCTTTCTTAGCCAATAGGTGTCTGAGGGCTGCATGATCACTGTACACAACAACCCGTGATCCTAACAAATAAGCTCGAAATTTATCGAGAGCAAACACAACAGCTAGCAATTCTTTCTCAGTGGTGGTGTAATTTTTCTGGGCGCCATTAAGTGTTTTACTAGCGTAATGAATGGTGTGAAACACCTTAAGCTTCTTCTGGCCAAGGACTGCACCAATAGCAAAATCACTCCCATCACACATGATTACAAAGGGTAGTGACCAATCCGGTGGTTGCACAATGGGCGCCGAGATTAATGCGAGCTGCAGGTGCTTGAAGGCGAAGTTACATTCTGCATTAAACTGGAAGGTTCTGTTATGCTCTAGCAATTGGCAAAGAGGCCGTGCAATCTTAGAGAAATCTTTTATGAACCGACGATAAAATCCAGCATGTCCCAAGAAGCTGCGTACACCTTTCACATCAGTTGGAGGAGTTAGACCTTGGATAGCATCGATTTTTGCTCTGTCTACTTGAAGTCCTTCTCGTGAAACTTTGTGCCCCAGTACAATACCTTCAGTCACCATGAAATGGCATTTTTCCCAGTTGAGTACTAAGTGAGTTTCTTCACAACGCAATAAGACTTTCTCTAAATTGGCAAGGCATTCTGAAAAAGAGTTCCCAAATACAGAGAAATCATCCATGAATATCTCTAAGGTTTCCTCGACCATGTCGCTGAATATTGCCATCATACATCTTTGAAACGTAGCAGGAGCATTACATAACCCGAATGGCATCCTTCGAAAAGCAAACGTTCCAAAAGGGCAGGTGAAGGTTGTCTTTTCCTGATCTTCAGGAGCAATATGAATTTGATTATATCCAGAATACCCATCGAGGAAACAATAGTATTCTTTTCCTGCCAAACGGTCGAGCATCTGATCAATGAAAGGTAGAGGGAAGTGGTCCTTCCGTGTAGCCTTATTCAGCTTGCGGTAATCCATACAAACTCGCCATCCAGTCACTGTTCGCTGTGGGATCAGCTCGTTGTTTGCATTAGCAATAACTGTGACTCCACCCTTCTTTGGCACACACTGAACAGGGCTAACCCAACTACTGTCAGAAATTGGGTAGATAATTCCAGCATCCAGCCATTTGATTATCTCCTTTTTCACAACTTCTTTCATCATTGGATTTAATCTCCGCTGTGGTTCTATAGATTTGAAGTTGCCATCTTCCAGAAGGATCTTATGCATGCACAAGGCTGGACTAATCCCCTTAATATCTGCCATAGACCATCCAATAGCACTTTATAGGTTCTTCAATATAGCCTGAGAGTCGCTTCATTATTGTCGTCTAACCTTGCATTGATGATAACAGGTAAGGTATCTTGATGTCCAAGAAATGCATATTTTAAATGTTCTGGCAATTGCTTCAGCTCAAGGATAGGTGGTTCTATCAGCGAGGATTTGGGTCCCTGAAAATGATTACCTTCGATGGACAAGAATGGTGGCTTGTCATGGTTTTCTCGTGGGAGCTGAATTAATAAGCTGTGTTCCTCATTTTGGTTTTCCTTATCTGCTGGGTGTGTGCAAATAGGGGTTTGTAGTTCGACTATAGCAGGATTGATTATATCCAACATAGCACATGTGCCAGGTGATGAATTGGAGAACGCAAGTGAGTTAAAAACATGAAACACCACCTCGTCATCATTCACCCTCATTCTTAACTCTCCTTTTTGCACATCTATTAAGGCCCTGGCAGTTGCAAGGAAAGGGCGCCCCACTATGATTGGAACCTCCTCATCAGCCTCAAAATCCAGAATAACAAAATCAGCTGGGAAAATGAATTTTTCCACTTGTACCAGCACGTCTTCTATTTTTCCCTCTGGCAAGGCAAATGATCTGTCAGCAAATTGCACTGTGGCCTTTGTTGGCCGGGCGTCCCCGATTCCCAAGCTTCTGAAAACAGACAACGGCATCAAGTTGATGCTGGCACCCAAGTCACATAATGCTCTCCCACAATATTGGTTTCCAATTGTACATGGTATAGTGAAACTTCCGGGGTCCTTCAACTTAGGAGGCAAATTTTGTTGACTGTGAAGTATTGAGCATACTTCAGTTACAGATGAGACAGTTTCAGATGCATCCAACTTCCGTTTCTTGGATAGAATATCCTTCATGAATTTAACATAATTTGGCATTTGTTCTAAAGCTTCCACCAAAGGAATGTTGATATGCAACTGCTTCAAGACTTCTAAAAATCTTTTAAACTGTTGATCTTGCTCTTGCTTTTGAAATCTTTGTGGAAAAGGAGGTGGTGGTAGATTTCGGACTGGGGGTGTAAATGAATTCTGAATAGGAAGTTGTTGAACAGAAGGTAAGGGTTGTGGTTCATTAATGGTAATCCCCTTCTGAAGGGCAGGCTCAAGGCTGCTGAACTCAACTTCCTTTTCTTTCCCTTTTTCTTCCCTGCTAGCCTTTGGCAATTCTCTTTTCCTCTTAGTGTTCTTGTCTGTAGAATCCTGCTCAAGCTGTTTTCCTCCCCTTAAAGTGACAGCGTTGCAATTCTCACTACTCTTCCCTTTCAGTGGGTTTTCTGTGTTACTTGGCAGATTTCCCGGTGGTCTTGCTGATAGTGAAGATGCTATTTGACCAATTTGATTTTCCAAATTTCTTATAGATGCATCAGTTCTGGTGATGTACTCTTTCATGAATTGTTCCCACGATCCAGAAGAATCTCCTCCTTGCTTGTTTTGATAAGCAAGCACCATAGCTCCAGGGTAGCATGGGGGACGAGGCGAGGATGTTGTGTAGGTAAGTTTTGATTGTTATATGGAGGTGGGTGAATGGGCATTGGTCCTGGATTAAGGTGTGTATGGTGCGGGCGTGGCATGATAGCGGGTGGTCCAGGAAGGCCCTGTATTGTTAACTCCACCCCGATTCCATGAGAAATTGGGATGATGCTTCCATCCTGGGTTATAAGTGTTGGAATAAGGGTTAAAGTTTTTATTGTAATGCATATAGTTCACTGTCTCGGGATTGTTGGTACATAATTCTACTGGATGCCCTTCACCACAAAATGTGCAAGTCACCCCATGATAGAATTGGGAAGAAGCATTCAACTGATTCACTTGGTGAGGTGCCCCTTCCTGAGTAGAGATAGTGTTCTTTTGTCCTAGTCCCATTTGCACACCTAGATTCTTCATCAACATGGTGGCCATCTGTTGAGTCAAGGCATTCATATCAACCTCATTTCCCTTTCGGCCTTGACCAGCTGGTGCATAGTACTCATTTGTGACAATTGTCTCTATAATGTCATATGCTTCATCGTATGTCTTAGACATTAAAGCTCCACCTGAAGATGAGTTGACAATCAACCGATTGTTAGCATTCAGTCCTTTGTAAAAAGTTTCCATCTGAATCCAACAAGGAATTCCATGATGAGGACAATTTCGCAGTAATTCTTTCCATCTTTCCCACGCTTGGGCTAAAGTTTCATCCGGTTCTTGCATAAAATTGTTGATAGCTGCTCGAATCTCTGTTGTCTTATTCGGTGGGAAGTATTTTGCCAGAAATTTTTCAGCTAAAACTGTCCAAGTTTGGATAGACCCCGCAGGCTGAGAATGTAACCACAGTCGAGCTTTATCTTTCAAAGAGTAAGGAAACAATGTCAGCTTCAATGTTTCATCTGGCACTCCTGGGTTCTGGAAAGAGTCACAAACTTGGAGAAACAACCTCAGATGATCATGAGGGTCCTCATATAAATGTCCCCCAAATTGCCCTATTGTCTGTAGCATATGAAACATAACAGGCTTGAATTCAACAGCATGCTGAGTGGGTCTGGCAATAGGTGGACCTAATCCATCCAAATTTGGTTGAGCAAAGTCCCTCATAACCTTGTGTCTGTCATCCAGTGGTGGAATAGCCTGCAGTGGTTCCCCTTGAGCAATGGGAATATTAGCATTAACATTCACCCCGGGAATGTCAGCCATCACTTCTGCTTGAACTATATCTTCCAGAAAAGTATCTTCTTCTTGACTGGAACGAGATTCTAGTCGTCTTTTTCGAAAAGTTCTTTCAATTTCGGGATCAAAAGGGTAAAGATCTTGTTCTTGTTCAAATCCCTCTTCAACCAATGTGTCACCAAGATTCATACACAATTGAAGTCCTGTGAACACAAAATAAAGAATAAGTGATCAGTGTATATTATAGAAGGAAATCAAAATGCTGCTACAATATAAGTAATGAAAATTATGATGACTTAAGCTTGATCACTGAAGTTATGCAGCTTAAATACAAACAGAGATTATAAAAACTTTTCTATCCCCGGCAACGGCGCCAAAAACTTGTTGCTAATAAATGTATGCTATAATTGGACAATGAAACTAAACTAACGATAACGTGCAAGTATACACGGTCAACAAGTAATATCTTGTGGTAAGCAAGAGTCGATCCCTCGAGAATAGAAAATCAACTAATCTTAAGTTAATATTTAAGCTAAAAATGCACAAATGCAATCTTAAAGCAATTCAAGAAAGAGGGGGAAATCATGAAGGGGTAAACAGGTGTTTTAGAATAGTAAATGAAGGGTGGTTATTCTCATAACATTAGAATATTTCAGATTAATATATTAGATTTAAAACTCCAAACATCATAAACCATCTCTCGAACCGATTTATTGGTAGTTTCTTGCTCCTCTCCTTAAACACTCAAGTTTCTCAACTTTAGCATTTAATAGGTGTTCAACAAAATCTCTCAATTCATTTAACACCAAAGCTACCCATGTATTTAATCGAAAATATCTATTCATCCTTAGCAAAGATCCACACTGTCTTTTCCTTCATAACCTCCTCCTTAAGTTCAACTACTCATTCTTAAACATAAATAAAATCTACAAAAATGTTCAAACTTAAGCAAACTCATTTTCTACTTGTAAATAGCAGAATGCGAAAATTTAACACCCCAAACGAAATTAATGAACTATAGACATAGAAATGTCTTGAAATCACAATTGGGATGATAGATTGCTTGGCCTCTTCCTCTCGGATTCAGCCTTGCACAAAACGATGGGGCAGCCTTCCTTCCTTCCTCTTCTTAGCAGCCTCTGAGTAAGAAAGATGAATTTCTTTTTATAGCGAGAATCCTGCCTCAATTTCAGGGTGATGCGACTTATTAGACCCAGTGGCGTCCACGGTGGCGTCCTTCTTGACTTCTTGTCCGATTCACGAGCTGGTACTAGCCGAATCCCAATGGGCTGGATCAAATGGTCGTGGAACCCAATTCTCCAACAACCGCTGCTACTCAAAGGCATGGTCATGGGCCTGAAATTTGACAGCAGATAAGCCCAAGTTTAGAAGTAAATCTGCCCAAAACTTAATTAAATCTTTGTAAGGATCAAAATGAGTGTAAAAATCTGTGTTTTCCTTTTAATTACAAATTAAGTCAAGAATTGAATCATTTTCACTATGTAAAGCTCCCTTTTATGGACAATTTGATATTAAAGTTCCTTATGAAAAGGTAATTAACAGTTTTGAAACTAGCTAAAAAGAGAAATAGTGTTGATATTTTCGGCCCCTTTTTATGGTTTTCGAAAAATCACAAGCTTGCCTTCCTAACTTGTTCTTCCTATGTATTGGAAAACTAGAAAGCTTGGCCATTAATGGAGATTTGAGCTTTGAGTTTATCCATTGCTTCCAAACTTGAGAAAACTCGTGTAATACAAAAATTATGGTTTGATGAGAGTCTATTTCCAGAAATTAAAAGTTAACTTAACTCAAAGAGAAATTGTTCTACAAACCCCAAATAAAAGAAACATCAAAATTCTAAAAAACCTAGGTGAATAACTTTGATTTTCCATGGATGATTCTTACCTTGAAGCTTTAGAAATCAAAGAAATCTTTCTCCCAAACTTCCTAAACTTGATGTTTCTTCAACAAATCTCCCAAAAAATCCCTTGAATTGAGCTAGATGATGATAGGTTGGAAGATAAAAATCAAAACCTTCCTTGAAAAGTTTATAGCCGAGGGTGGGAGAAAAGATAAGGAGGTGGGTTTTGTCTTTTTTACTTGCTTAATAGTTAAGGATGACTGAATTTAAAAGTCTCCTAATTGCCATTTGATCCCTCCACCTCTTTACATAACACACAAGTCCATTCTATTACTAACTAGTCATTGCCCTTATGTTTATTTCTAGCTAACTCTTTCCCCTTAACTAACTATATGGTTAAAAAGCCCTTTTCTAATTAATTTCCATCCTTGGTTAATTGTTAACTATAGTTAACGATCAAATAATCAAATCAAAATATGTAATAATTCCTAAAATGTTTAACACCTAAACACACAAGCAAGCACCATAAGGAATTTGTTTTAAAATAAAAGTGAACACCCTAAACAAAACTCGGGACCTTACAGCTTAATTACAACCAAAGACTTAGGGCCTGTTTGGTTTGCAATCCAGATTCAATTTTATGAATCTGGATTGCAAAAATAAAAGGGATTGAAATTTTTAGGTGTTTGATTAGCAATCCAAATCTATAAAATTTGGATAGTATTCATTTTTTAGCCCAAAATCCAAATACATCAAAAATAAGAATCCCAAATATTTCATCCACTTAACTCAAAAAATTGAATACACGGGATTGCAAACACTACTCGTGCAATCCCGTCAACTCGTAATTTCGCAAAACGCCAGGGCGTTCTTCCTCGCAAACGCTAGGGCTTCTTCTTCATAAACCTCAATCCCGTCAACACAACTCTGATTTTGCATTCAATTCACAAACCTGCCTTCAGACTACCCTCTCTCTCTGATTTTGCTTTCAATTTGTTGGTCTTGAAACCTAATTGTACTACTTTACGAATTCGCAGATGACCTTTTCCATCTTCATTTTCTCTTTGAGTAGACAAAATTCGTACAAGTTTGGGTTCTTCTTCATCATCAATTATATTGACTGTAGCAACTCTCGCATTCAATTCGTCTAAATATTTTTGGTTGTTGATAGATTTCTCCTCAAACTTGTCTTCTCTTAGTCAAATTGGTAATAAACCGTAGAGCCACTTCCATTTTTGTTCTTCCTTTTAAGTTTCCCTTCCTCATAAATTCTCCCTAAAAATTTGATCTATTGTTTAATCTTATAAAGGTAATTTTTTAAATTCGCCATGACGATCTCTGCTTAATTAATTTTATTAGGATTTATGTTAGTGAATGAACTGGAAATGGCAAACTAATCTTGAAACTTGTTTTGTTCTGGTTTTTTGAGTTGGAATGAGCTCAAACTTACTCGTTCTTGTCACTTTGTGGATATTAAAGTGATCAAGGATAAAAGGAATTTGAGCTTTTTAATTAAGGGTTAAATGCATGGATGACCCCTGTATTTTCATGGTTTTTTAATTTATACCCCTACACTTTTAATTTGAAAAAAATCACTCATACACTTTCAAAAGCCATCGTCCGTTAGTAATTCCATCCAAAACTAACAGTCAACAACTTTTTAAGAATTTCTTTCAATTCTTTGAATATAATATTATTATTTACATAATCTGGGTTAACTTCATCTCTCCTCCTTCCCTATTTGTCTCCTCCTTGATTCTCTCTTGATCTCGTGAGTTACAGACTGTCTAAGAGGTTTAGGCTAGAAAATTAATATTGATTCCTTCTTTGGAGGTCTATAACATTTTTACTCAAACCATTCTTTGATTCTCTTTTTTTTCCCTCACTTTTCATTATTTGAGAAATTGATTCATTAATTTTGAATGCATATAAATGGTTTTGAAAGACAAATAGTTTTTGGTTAATTTCAGTATTGGACAAATTAATGTTGTTTATTTCAAAAAAACACAATCTTTTATATATATATCAAAACTACCCAAAACCACCACCAGAAAAATTAAATTACATTGTGAAATGACGAAACATACCCCGATAAATTTTCCTTAATTAAATGATATGTAATTAATGAGATATAGTTATTAGGAGAGATAAAAGGGTAATAAGGTAAACAATGAAATCGGAATCCACAAGAATCGCCACCATAAATGGTGTTTTATGGGTAAATCTGATATTAATATGAAACAACCATTAAAACTGAAATTGAGTGAATTAAATTGGTTATTGGTGTAATTAATTCAATAGTTTTACTATTTCTGTCAATCCTTCTTATTAACTATAAATTGTTCTTGCCAAAACCCAAGTCTCTTTCGTTGCAGAGTTTCGGGATGTTAATTTGATTTATAGAATCTACATATTCAATGATAAATTCAAAGGATTGAAGCTTCAAAGTTTTGATGGGTTTAATTTGTTGACTTGCTGAGAATTAAATGGTGGATCTTTCAACTACATATCACCATCATCTTCTTCATCAATAAATCTGGGTTGATACTTTGAACAACTCAATAGATCTGGGTTTGTTGAGTGCCCCATTATTCAATTTCAGATCTTGATCCCCCTCAAGTTTTCAATCTGAACTTGTTGAGCGCTCTCCCTCGAGTTCCCTCTCTCTCTCAACAGATCTGGTTTCATGGAATCGAACCCCCTTTGAATTCTCTCCTATATAAAATGAAGGATTCATAACTTTTTTTCTTCAGGTTTTATGGGTGAAAGACGTTGAAAGGAAAAACAATGAAATTTGTATTTAGTAATCAAACTTAGAAACAGAGGAAGAAAGAAGGGAAAAAAAAAGGATTGATTTTGCACTCATCTTTACTGCCAGCCATGGCTTTCGTGGGAGAGAGAGAGATAGGAGGGAGGAGGGAGAGAGTTAACCCAGGTTAAATAAATAATAATATTATATTTAAAGAGTTCAAAAAAATTATTAAAAAAAATGTTGACCGTTAGTTTTGGATGGAATTACTAACGGATGATGACTTTTGAAAGTGTAGGGGTGCTTTTTTTCAAATTAAAAGTGTAGGGGTGTAAATTAAAAAACCATGAAAGTGTAGGGGTCATCTATGCATTTAACCCATTAATAATCTTCCACTGCCAATTATTCATTTTTAATGGGACAATTACAAATATAGCATAGTTGATGTTTTGAAAATTTTCATAAATGACATTTTTTCTTTCATTAATTTTAATGAATAATTTCAATCGATTCATTAAATTATTGAAAGTTCATTTTCATTTAATTTTTTCTCTTGTATTATTATTTAATAATCAATATTTTTATTGTATTTTATATTTCTAATTGAGATGTTTTAAATTAAAACTCAATAATTTTTCAAAATTTGTTAGCTTTAATGATTTTAAATCTTTCACTAAATTAATGGAAGTGTCATTTCTCATAATTCTAAAAACTTTTGCTATTTTTAAAATATACAATTAAAAAAATGTTATTTTTGAAAATACTCCTAGAAAATTCATTTTTTTTTACTTTGCCTTAAAATTCCATACACCGTATGCAATTTACCATATTTTTTATAGTACAATATTTTTTTAAATATTATTAAAATATACAATATTAAAAAAAATCTCACCATTAGAATTCCTTTCGTTAGTAAATTGCTTGCATCCTTAAATGTTTTTTTATTAAATTTTATTCTATTTAATGTAATCTAAGGTTCGAGTCTCCCCTGCCCCACTTTGATGTAATCTAAAGTAAATATGTGGATCTCATTAATTTTTATAATCCATTAGAAATAAAACAGATATGAAAGTACTACTTACCCATGAGGAGACAAGTATTTTCCTTTTCCTTTGGCTGGATTTGATCTCCAAAGTTTTAATTTAATTGTAATTAGTTAATTTGATCATTCTCTCTTGGTGCAACCATAACTTTTGATGATCTTCGTAATGTCTAATTATATTACAAAAATGGTCTCAATTAGTATATTTTAAACTTATAGCATTACTTTTATTTCATTTTTAGTTATAATAATTAATTTTATATATGTAATTTTATTTACTTTTAGTGTTTTTTTACTTAAATAGTAGATTTGTTTTTCAATAATTTATTTAAATAAAGCAATAAATTATATAAATAGAAATAGATCATCTAAATTAAATTAATGATTAATTGGTGATAAAATGAGCGTTTTATTCTAAAAACTCATTTAGATGTTCAACCAAAAACAAAAAGTTAAAAATTAAATAAATTAAAAATAGTTTGTTAAAATAGAAATAATATGCAATTTTGATAATCCCCTTTCATATATTAAAGGCTATGAGAAATATTTATTTATTTATTTTACAGATCATATTTCCTAACTTGGAGTCTGTGAGTATTTGGGGTGTAGAGAATGTATGACATGATCTACTATTTGGAAATAACACTGAGAAGCTTCATCTTAATAGTTGTAAGGAAATAGAAAGTGTTTTCATAGTGAAAAACATTCAAACACTGCCTAATTTACCAGAAGACGTATTTAGATGGGTGCCAAAGTTCCAATCCTTGGATCTTTGGGATCTACCAAACTTGAAGAAGGTGTGGAATATTAAGGATATTCCATATGGAATTCTAATAACCTTCCAAAGTTTGAAGAAAGTTGATTTGAAGGGGTGCCCAACCCTTAAAACAGTTTTTCCACATTCTCTCACCAAACATCTTCAACAACTTCAAAAGATATCCATAGTAACCGTGGAATTCATGAAATATTTGGTACGGAAGATTCCGACTACTCAAACTCAGAGGTATGATGCCATTTTTACATTTACGTCATTATTTTTCAATTAATGAAATCTCTCCTAATATATATATATATATATATATATATATTTACACAAGGTTCCTTGTTCATCATTTATAAATACTGTAATTATAACGTTGAAATCAGCTACAAGAAAATTAAATTTCACTTGAGAAATTGTATGGAAAAATTACTTTTACTGTCCTAAATGTCTAAGATATTTTTCTTATAAAGTAACACATTTCATAAAACAAATTATGAAATGTTCCCTAAATTTCTCTCTAAAAAAACATAATTTTATTACTGACAATGAATGATGAATTTACCAGTTGTAGGTTTCATTTCCTAGCTTACAGTGGTTGATTATTAAGGACGTTAATAACTTGGAGGTAATATGCCACAACCAATTGATTGTAGATGATATAACCAATCTTCATTATGTATGGTTGGATAAATGTAAGAGCCTAAAAAGTGTTTTCACCTCCAACGTGATGAGTGCATTGAAACGACTTGACGAAGTACATATACAAAATTGTGATTCATTAGCACAAGTGTTTGAAAATCTGATCGAGCAAAAAGAACATCGTGACGTTGCATCCATCAAGTTAAGAAAATTAGTTTTATGTAACCTACCAAGCTTGAAACATGTTTGGAGCAATGATCCGGAGATGTATCAGTTTCAAGATCTGAATGATGTTAAAGTATTTACAAAAAGAAAGGATGAAAGAGAAGAGGATGAAATTGTTTTCAGTGAATTGGAAGTTTTGGAACTTTATGATCTACCCAATCTCAAAATGTTCCAAAGTGCAGAATGGAGGATTAGATTTCCAAAGTTGGAAACTATAGAAATCAGAAAATGCCCTAAAATGATGACCTTCTCTCTTGGAGTTGTATACACACCTCTATTGAAATTTTATTACAGTTAAGGATATAAATTGGTGGATATTGCCAAAGAAGGTTTGGGCAGGCAATATTAACGACACTATTCGGCAGCTTTATGAGGAGGAGGAGGAGGGTGACAGTATTGCTAACTTAATCAAAGAGGAGGTATATTGTTTTCGTTCCTTATTTGAAAGACAATTCTTATGATTAATTGATTTTCTACTTTTCTTAATAATTAGAGATCTAAGTTTAATTATAGAGTGATTTGGTGAATCTTTGTGATGATATTTAATGTGATATTCTATTAAAAATGATCCTATGAGCAATGAGTAATCCTTTTTCATGATGCTGAATGTAGATGGTGTATGTTAATCATCTTTATGAACTTGTTTGCTGATTTTTCTTGCATTAAACGCGCTTCTAAAAATCCTTCTTTTTTTCTTACAGTAATCGATTCTATCTAGTTGGAAGGAACATAAATTGAAAGATAGCAGGAAGAAAGTTTTTTGCTTTCCTAATTTAGTAAGCATTAGAATACAAACCATTTACCAATTTTTCCAATTTTTTAAGCATTAGTTTGAGTGTTAAATTTGGTTTACTTTTGTACTTATTCAAAGAATTAACTGTTTTTCCATACAAACCAGGCTATTTGAGAATGCTGGCATTGATGTTGATGAATTTTTTAACATTTGGAGAGTTAGATCAGCGTTGTGGAAATTGCTAGAATTCTTGCAATGCTGTTGTGCTCAGTCAAGAAGGTGAAGATAGGCAAAGGAGAAAGGAAGAAGAGGCAATTGAGAAAATAAGGATGTTTCAACACAAGTCTGAGTATATATGAACATCTTTGATTTTTCGTAAACACTTTTAATTTCTCTATTTTGGGATTTAGTTGTTTTTAAAACACTTATGATTGTTGTTTTTGGGATTTTGGTTATTTTTAAAACATTTATGATTGTTGTTTTGGTTATGCTATACTACTTTCATTTCCTCTAAACAGACTTGCTGAAGTTAGTTATTTCATTTAACTGTGAAGCCATTTGAAGATGTTATTGAGTAATGATCATGTGTTTATCATTCTAGAATAATATAGTCATTTTATTGATCTATAAATAGGATGCTCATTGATTGAATCATTACAAGTTAATGAAAAAACTCCCATATTTGAGTTCACTTTGTTTTCTATTTATAATACAGTTTTAGTGAATTGTTCAAGTTTTCCAAGATCTTCCCTTGAAATTGATTTTTGTTCAAAACTCGAGTTGTTTGAATTACTTGGTAATAGATATAAGACGTTATAAATTTCCTGAAGGTTGAGTATTAGAAAAAAAAACCTCAAAGTTTTACATTTGGAATGAATGCGCTTTTCATCTATTTTTGAATGATTATGAATCTCATTTTGAATAGTTTATTATTTACTATGTTTATATATTGAATGTTATGAAATTGTAATTTTTTTAGCTATTTTTTAAATTTACTATTGTAAAAATGTCATTTTTATAATACCAGTTTTTTTCACAAGTAGTAGGGTCAATACACATTAAAATATATATAATGAAGAAACCCATCAATTTGGGTCAATTTTCTTTTAAGAAAACGGTAGCAAGCGTCTGTCAATGAGTTTACTGTATGAGTAAATTTCATATAAGTACAAAAATTATTTTTTGTATGGTGATTTCTTTATCCAATTAACAACTATTTAAATGCAAAATCTCTTGTAAAAATAGTTAGCCATAACTTCATTCCTTGAGATAAAGTTGGAGTGACACTAATATGAGTTATAAATCATATAAATTAATGAGAAATTAAACAAAATTCAAACATTAATTTGATTGTTTTATTCTTTCCTCTGCATCTGCAGTTTCATTCAATAGATCAAAAACGGATGCAAGTCTACATTTTATCCTTTAAAAAAATGAAGCAGATAAGTTAAAAAAAAAAAAAAGAAGAAAAAGAGATAAGGTTAAAAAAAAGTGTCTTAGCTTGACACATGGCAAGATGAGTTATTTAAAATAAATAAATAAATAAATAAATAAGCTGCTACAAATTCGTGAGGGAAAAGGAAAGGAAAAAAAAATAGAAAGGGAAAAGGAGGATTTTGCTCTTGAAAAAGCATTTGATGAATTTTCTTCACTCAAATGGTGTAATTTGTCAACTAAGTGCTTGTAATCCCTCATTAAAGGTAGTTTTGAGCATTCAAAGAAGAGGAGAAAGTGAATTCCTAAATTCTTTATACAAGTTTTTGGTTACTTATTACGCCTAAAACTTAATCGGTGTTGATCCTCTTTTCCTAAAACCAAAACCCATCAATACCGATCACCCGGAACCCGAAACTGAGACCAAACCGTGACCCGAAGACCACAGTTCAGCCACAGAAAAAGACAGAGAGTCGTAGCTGCTGTCTTCTTTAAACGACAGCTGTTCGTCGTTTGTCTTTTTCCCTATCTTCGAGCCGTTGAACCCCAATCTTTTTAACCCCTATTGGTACTGTTTTAGCATGTAAATTAAATGTTTAGGACCCTTGTTTCAGATCTGATTGGTGGTGGAAACTAGCTTGGAATTTGGAATTTTAGCAAAGACAATGTGAGTTAACGGTTTAGTCAACGATGGAGTTTTAGAGAAATCTAAGGTTCTTACCATCGTTTATTCATTTCATTATATTTAATTATGATATTCTGGAAAGTTAGGATGAGAACGGACTTTTGGAAATACCGAAATTCCCTTGGAAGAAAACAATTTTCGGTTAGAACTAGTGTAGGCTTTTTCAACGAAAATTGAAGTATTTAGATTTGTTTTGCCTCTGATTGTGTGACGACCCGACCCAAAATAACCAATAAATAAATAATTACTCATTTGAAACATAATTAAAACAGAGTTAAACCAAATAGTAGCGGAAGCGCGTTTATTTATAAACCAAAAGATATTTTATTTTGGCGCCATTTTAAATGTTTAAAACAAATAAGATAAGTAAAAATGAAATTCCATAAAAACAAAGACTAACCAAAGGTCAATAAAATAAAATATTCAAAAAGGAAATGAAATAAATAAATAACAAGTCCTAAGGGCTCTCAGTGTAGCGTCATCCTCGTCAATCGTCATGGTTTCCATTATTATCAATATTACCTGCAAAATAAAAGTTTGCAGGGCATTCGAATACCATGAGTTTTTAACTCAGTAGATTAAATCCATACTTAAAAAAAATAAATCAAATACAAAACACCTCATAAAAATGATTTATGGATACAAGTCCATTACCACAATTTAGATAATATTTAGTAGGTACATATTCTACAACATCTTACTAAATAATAACATAGTTCAGCTCTTCCACAGTGTAGGTACTTAGCCTACATCGTCTCTTTGTCATCATCAAACTTACATGGCATGTTATGCGCTTGAAAATATGATCATGATGCCTTATAACCCACCATGATACGTGCCATAACATCCATTATTAAATTTCTATTAAATTTGCATATATGTATCATAGTGGGGTATAGGGCCACTCATGATACGTGTCATACTATACGCTTGAAAATATGATCATAGTGGGGTATAAGGCCACTCATGATACGTGCCATAGTATACGCTCTACAAATTTAATATATGTTAATTATTAGGTTAAAACAAGTTGTAAAACCTAAAGGCTCTAACTAAACTTCTTATCGAATAACCAAACACAAATAATAATAAAATAATATTCGGAAGTCACAATAATCACATCTTAACGCACAATAATGAAATAGCAACCAAGAATAAATATTTATAACCACTCAACAATCAAATTACAAATAACTAAAAGGAAAGGAATTACACAATCAGGTCACATCAAGAAAATCATTAAGTTATTATTTAATTTTATAAATTAACTATGTTATCATCTAATAAACGGCTCTAAAAGTTATCCTAAACATTAGTAAATCATTTAAAACTAACTATTAAATAGTTGTTAATTATTAGCATTTAATTAATTAAAACATCAAATTTTTATTAATAAACATTCAATCATCAATTTTATAATATTTAATGTTTATAAGTTTAATTTTATTAATAACATCAAATTGACCAAATAATAATAATAATACAATAATTCAATCGTTAAGCCCATCTTAGAAAAATATCAAATTTAATATTGGTTTATTGTAGTTAAATACTCTATAAGCTCTAATTTCTATTAAATCTAATTAACGATTGTAAATTAAATAATTACAATATTTACAAACCAAACGAGCGCATAATAATATTTAAAATAATTGATTTCATCACCCAAAAATATCCTAAGTATCACACAATACACAAACAAGCACAATGAATTCAATTTAACTTCTAAGTAGGAATTAACCTACCTTATCCGCAAATTGAGCAAGCAAACAAACTCGAAAATACGCCAAATAAAATCCTAGAGGTGCCCCAAACCTTCACGAATTAGCCCCAACACTCGCCTCGGAACCACGCACGAAGAACACGACGAAACAACGACCTAAACCCGAGAAATCCGAGATGAAAAATCCCAGATTCCGGAGAGGAAGAAAAGCAATCTGGCGAGGGTCAAATGATTTGGTATTGAACGGGATCAAATTCCTCTCAAATTTCCAATGAGTTTCCGAGCTCGAATCTTGCGAGAAATCAAAACGGAACTACGGCTTGAGGAGAAGCGGCTAGTCGAGAGGAGTTCACGTAGAAAAGAAATAGTAAACTAGGGTTGGTGTCAAAATATAAGTTGATTAACTACGATAATGTCCTTGGAAGTAATAATAAGAGTTAGGGACGTAAACGGTATTCAGGCCATAACTTTTTACTCGGGACTCGGAATTGAGCGTAGTCAATTGCATTGGACTCGTAGCGACGTGACGGTTCGGGAAAACTAAAGATAACGCTATTTAGATCAAAATTGGTGAAAAGACTAAAATGCCCTTGAGTGAAAATCCGGGTTGTTACAGATTGATTATGAGTTTAAATCTTGAATTAATTGGAGATATTTAGTGTTATATGCCTTGAGTTTTTAGTTAGGGAGCATAAAAGTACATTTTCCATGTTTCGGCAATTTTCGGCAGTTTTGTGAAATTTATATATTGAGTTGGGGCTGCTGTGTTTTCATGCTTGTAATTGAATTTTAGCTATCATTATCTTGTGTATAATGATGTTTGGATTGATAGTGATGGCCAGTTGAATTTGTTTACTAGTGTTGAGGCTATGAGCTCAACACTAAGTCATGTTAGTTATGGAAAAGTCCATAACCGAGTGCTAATGTTCATTGCTCGTATGAATGAAACATTAGGGGATTATCAGTTATAGTTGAGGCTATAACCAAGTACTAAGAAGTGGTAGTAGTTCAGAGGAACCGCCTTCTTAGTGGATTTTTGTGAATTATATTGTTTGTTAAGTTAAAGTATGTTAGTTAGTCAAGAATTTGATAAAGACTGTGAGAATGTTTGATTGGGTTGTCTTGGATAAGAAAGTAGTGAAAGATGTCTATTCATGTAAAGGTTTGAGATTGAGTTTTAAGTGACGGTTGTGTGAGTAAGAGACTTTGGAAGAGTGTTGAGTGCTTGGGACTCGTTTTGAATTGTTAAAGACTAACTAGACTTCATCTTTGATTAAGTCGTTTTCTCACTGGCTTTAGCCTCACAGTGCTATCTGTTGTTTTTCTTTCAAGTAACAATGGACCGAGAGGTGGCGGTTGATGAAGTGGAAGAGATGAGGGTTCGCGTCATGTTGGCGCCGTTTTATTTATTTAATAATATATACAAATAAAATACATATTTTATTTGGGATTTTATTTGGTCATTGAGACTTTATTTTATGATTTGAGTTGTCAAATTTGAAATTATGTTTTCGGATTACTGTTTTGTTTTCAAAGTTTGAACTCCGGAGTTTATGTTTTGTCTTAAACATTTATTGATTAGAAAGTTTGCATGTTTTCACTAAAGGATATTTATTGAGTATTCCGCTGTTTTAATTAAGTGTATATAATGCTCTGAAAGGTCGGGTCTTTACAGCGAGTGATACTTAAATATGGACATGCATTGACAGTCTGTCACGACCCGTCCCGAGACCTCCCTATAGACGTGAGATGAGACATGCGCCGATGGCAAGTGATAGCCAAAAGCCAACACGTACCATCAAGGCAAACTAAACTCAACTGTTCTAGAAAAATATTTCAAACTAAAATACTCATATGGTACTAGCTGAGATGATACGATATGGGTGGTAGAAAAGCTTGTCGTAAGCTCGATCATCTTCTGAAACTCGAATGCTACCTGTGGGGGGGAAAACATTTGAAAAGAATGAGCTAAAAAGGCTTAGTAGGTGGAATTTTTATTAAACTAATATTTTCTTCAAAATTACATAATATATATAATAGTTTCCAAATTCATAAAACTGTTCAAAACTAATATTCATAAAACTTAATAATCATAATATTCAAAACTAAAACTCGTAAAACTGGTTATAGTCGTAATTTAATAACCATAATATTCAGCTGTCGAAACCATCAATACTTGTATGTAAATATATATATACAATAGAAACTATTCATATACTATGTCATAGCGATAAAAACCACACTAAAAATGTACCCTTAACTGGTCATACTGCATGTAGAGCGAAATCATGCATGCAGCAGAGCAACTGAATACTGAAACTAGTCATACGCGCGCAGAGCTGCCCCCAAAGGGCTATGCACCCTAACATACGGCCCAAAGCCTATGTGTATGCTAAAGTGGGTCCCAAAGACCTGCTGAAAACTGATAACTGAGGGTACTGTTTTTAGCGGTTTGAAAATAAACTACTGAAACTATTAACGTAATTTTCAAACCTTTCGTAAAATATAACTGTTTCTAAAAACATAACCGTGTATACATAATACTCGTAAATAATATATATTATATCATAAAACTTATTTCCATAAAATCTGTAGCTAAATATGTAAATATTTATATTTCAAAAATCTAAATCTCGATAATATCATAAATCTTAAAATAGAAACCACTCACAAACTTTTACTGAGAACATTCCAAATCGTAAATCATTTACGCCACTATATCACCTGAAAATATTGATTTAAGAAAATACATATCAATCATCTACTTAGTAATTTGAAATGTTAGAAAATCATATTGAAAATAATATAAAATTGTGGTTGATATCACATGGCTAAAGCTTCATTTTTCCCCTTCAATCACTACATTTTCAATATACCTTTCAAGCCAAATAATATCAATCTTGTTGCTCTTCCTCTTTCCACACATAATCCGAAGTCAAATTGAAGAAAAACCTCTCACAATCTTCTTTCTAATTCATATAATTTTCCATACCAACTCTATCAAAATATGAAAAAACTTCATTTCTATACTATCCATAATCCTTCTTAAAACTCCAATCTCTCAATTAAACTCATGGAGGTTCATTTATTTCATCATTTAAATTCAAATCTTTAAACTTAGAAATATCTACTAAAATCCATCAAAAGAAGAATTAAGTTGAAGAAATTACTTACCAATTAACCATTACACCATAAATTGAAGCTTGAAACTCCACAAATGGATGTATCTTGAAAAAATTCCAAGCCAATTTTCTATTTTTTCTTTCTTTCCTCATTTGCTTTCCTTGCCCACGGGTGGCTGAAGCAAAACTTGAGCTTTAATTTTTTTTTTTTTATAAAAAATTCATTGCCATATGTCAAGAACCTACCTCTTTTTTAAACAATTCAATCTTATCCTCTTATTTATTATTATTTTTTAATTTTTATTTTTTTTAAAAAGAGTTTACACAGTCTATTTAGTACCCATGGTTTATAGTGCTTTGACTTGTTGATGTCAAGTTTAGTCAGAATCTCCAGTCGTGAAGAGATTGTTAACCATCAGATGTTATGATGCGTAAACTATCAAAACTTTTGTATAGTGATATGGTGGTGGTACCCTGTAACGTCTCGTATTTTGAGGTGATTTTTTTTTATTATTTTATTTATTTATTTATTTATTTAGTTAAAGTATTAAGGTAAATTTTAGAATTAGATATTTAGAATTTAGGAGTTAATTTTGTTCGGAAACTTTTTTAATTGGTTTATTAGCCTAAATTAGTTTTGGTAGTATTAATAATTATTAACAGGCCAATTAATAATTATTAATCACCATTAGGTTAGTTTAAGTACTTCGGGTTTCGTTTTAAAGGCTAAAAGCAAATAAGGGACGTATGCGTCATTTCCAATTTCTTAAAAATATCAAAATACTATTCATCCATCTCCTTTATTAAGCCAAAATTATTAGACAAGTCTTCATATTTTTTCTTCTCTTTTCTCTTCTTGGTCGAGAGCATCATAAGGGAGGGAGATTTTTTTGGCTTTTCTTCGATTCTTGGGGGATCGTCATAATTTCGGTTGCGTTGGATAGCCCCCGGCCCAAGCATCATTTCCAACCTATCAATCGATCTTTTCCTCCGATATCTAAAGGCCTTAAGGTATGACAAAGTTTCTAACCTAAGCTTCAAATAGTATTTTAATGGAGTTTTTAGTTGAAATCTTTGATTTATTGCCGAGAAACTCAAAGATTTCAATCGAGGGAGTCGTTTAGGGTGATTTTAGAAACTTACCCTAACCCTAGAATTGAGTTTAAGCCAGAAACCCGTTCAGTTTGATTTTCCCTTACTTGGTGATGGCTAGGGTATTTTAAATACTATTGTTTATTGTTTTACTTAATTTGTCGGGATTGAACTATTGTCCAAAACCCTAATTTACGATTACTCATTGATGGTACAAACCTCCAAAGTACCCGAAACCAACCCGAAACGCCTCTAAATTGCTTAAAATCCGGAAAACCATCTTCATTCCTTCTTTTCCCCTTGGGCCGTGGGCCTCATGGTCATAATCCTAGGCTGTTTTGTCATTCATTTTAGTAACGTGACGATCGTTGTTCAATTCGGTAAATTAATGTACTTTAAGTGTATTTGAATTGTAGGTTTTGTACATCGTTCGTGAAATTGATCAACCGGTGAATTAGAGTTGACTTCAATTCTAAGGTGAGTTTAAAATGGTTGTGATTACTTTTATGTTTCCGGATTGCATGACGATCATGTTTGATCGGGGTTAAGAGGGTTACTTGATTTTGAGAGTTTATCCAAGTTTGGATGTAATTGGGAGTTTAGGAAAGTGCATACGAAGAATTACTTAAGTTTTGGTGTTGTTAATTTGAGTGGTTATAAAGGAGATAAAGGAAACTTTGGAGAGAAAGTATCATGTTTAATTGGATTATAATATACTTGAAAAAGAGAGGTTGTGGTGATTAGTTCAATCTAGGCTTTTCCTTATATTTTATTTCGGTTTCTTTACCTATCTTACGTTAGATGTATCGAGGGTGGTATTGAGAAACGAATCATTATGTGGTATGTTTGGTAATGAGAAACGATACATCATGTGGTATGTGTGGTAATGAGAACCGATTCTTCATGTGGAATGTGTGATAACGAAGGTGTGGAGTTGAGTTAGTAAAATAGTTATAGTGATGGGATTCGCTATTTAGTACTACCAAAGGGGAGTAGTACTTGTGGCGTTATGATACGTATGGAAATGTGAAACGAATCATCATGTGGTATGTGTGGAATTGAGAAACGAATCATCATGTGGTATGTGTGGTAAATATAAAATGTGACAATGTGGTCATGGTGTGATAATTATAGCGATGAGATTCGCTAATTAGTGCTACGAAAGGGGAGTAGTACGTGTGGCGTTATGATACGCAGTATGGCGTTATGATACGCGTAATGGTTAATGTGACAATGTGGTCACGGTGTGAATGTAAAAAGTGACAATGTGGTCACGGTGTGAAATGTGAAATGTGACAATGTGGTCACAGTATGAAATGTGAAATGTGACAATGTGGTCATGATTTGAAATGTGAAATGTGAAATGTGACAATGTGGTCATGATTTGAAATGTATTGTGATGTGGTAAGTGTTAAATGAAATATCGTGTGGAATATAGTAGCATACGTGGTATGATTACTTATGGTATGGAAACAACGTGTAGTATGACGTGCGTGATGAGAAATTTCATTATTACTTATTTTCGTTATGCTTTAGTACTAATTAGTTATTTTAGTACTTTATTTACGAGCTTGAATGTTTACTTTTTGAAGTTACAATATAGTGGAATGAGATTGTTTTCTTATGCATAGTACTTGGGAGTATAGAATGGGTAGTAAAGAGCACGATAGGAATTTAGACACATTTTCTGATATGGAATTCGGTCCATAGAAGTGTTTGCATCCATCTTATTCTCACTAGCATTTTTATGCTAATGTTGCTACACTTTAACTTTTTTAGTTAATACTCGTGGGAGAGGACGAGGTCGTGGAGGTGGTGTTGCTTGATCACGAGTGGATGGCTTTTGGGACATGGACCTACATGTATATTTTGGGGCATTCTATGAATGCTAGATAAAACTACACATGTCGTTAGTCTTAAACTTGTATTTTGTGGTTCATGAGAGCCTAAGATTTGTTGTATATATTATCGAGTCTACTTTCTTTGATTTGGTTATAAACGGAAGTACGTACTTCTTTATTTTTAATTTCTCTGATTTGGGCCCATGTAAACAGGTTTTGATAGTCCAAATTTTTATAAAATCCAGTCTTCCGCTGTTTGTTTCTGATTTAAAGATTTGAGAAAATTCGAGTCTTTACATAACCTCATTTAGAATATCGTTATTACAAGACATTATTTATCAGGTTTGGGTGATAGTTGTGGACGGGAAAAGTTGAAAGCAAATCGTATGTTCCTGATTATACTGATTTTAATATCTATTAATTTGGGTATGAACTGTGCATGTGTTGAGTTTATTTTGGGAGAGATTTGTGTTTAGAAGGCTAAACGAGATTGAGGTTATTCATCGTAGTGGAAGAAAAGTCTTATCGTCTTATGTAATTTATGTGGTAAATTGTTCCAAAAGGGAATGATGGAATTGTTTAACAGTTATTTCGAGAGTTATTCCCGAATTGAATTAGCTCTTTACTAGCGGTAAAGATATTTGTTGGAAAAGTTATCCAGTTGAAGCAAATTGCTTAAAGGTGTGTCGAAGTGTTTTATAATTATGACTCATTTAAAGGTAGAAAATGTGTTAGAGTGGCTTTACGTGTAAAAACATCATGGTTAGCAAGATTTTTTTATAATATGGAAAGGAAGAGTTAGAAATGGATTGACTACTTCTACTCCTATTCATATGATTTTGATTTATATTAGTCATGACAATTTTTTTTTTCATGAATCATGAAAGCTTTAGTTGAATGTGTTTAGTAGAGGTGTTAAAATGACCATATGGGTTTGAGATTGTTTTTGTAGTGAAAAGAGAATCTTAGCATCACATGTAATTTATGCGGTAAATTTCTAAAAACCAAATGATTTGTGGTGAATGTAGTGGATACTCACATAAGTGGTTTGAAAACTTGAGTAAAACTAGATATGTGAGAAATTCAAGTGTGTCTAGGGGGAATATTGAATTTGTTGTAAGAAAGAAAAGTTGGTGATGGATTATACCTGTATTATACATTTTTGTTAAAGGAAAATTAATGTGGTTGTAATTGTGCTTAGTTTGAAATTAAAGATGTGATAGTCTCATAATGTTAGTCAGTCTTCCTTTGTTACGTGAGTTTACTAGTTTGAATGTAGAAAACATCAGAGGCATTGTTTTGTGAATTCTAGAACAATAGCAACTTTGATTGACTGGATCATACTAGTAGAAACTGAAGATTTTGTTCGTAGAAGAAGAGGTTTAAACTATATTTCAACGAACATATTCTTAATTAGAGTAATTGTGGTGGTATTTGGTTAGTATTAGACAAATTGCCAAAAGCACTAATGGTTTTGTCTGTTATACTTATGTATTATTGTGGAATATTAAATGCAAATAAAATATTTAGCTTATATAGAGCATTAGTGTAGATGGTTTCAGATATCGATATTTACTATATTTATAAGATGTAGCCCATTTTACTGCTAGCTTTGGGTACTAAATTGTTTTTCAGTTTGTATCTCACTTGCGAACATGACATGACCGTTTTAAAGCGCTGAGTGGTGGAATATATTAAAGTTAAAAAAATAACTATAGGGGATTGGCTTGTTGGACCGTTGTTATTAAAAAAATGTTTATAGAAATACGTAGTAGTGTTGATGTGAATGAGTGGATAGCAAATTTAATTCGTGCCTTTCATGGATACAAGCTTTTGGTATTATTCAAAATGAGTTTCTTGATTGTGGCCCATGCGTTTGTTAAGTGTTTTTAGTAGAGGTGTGTAATTGACCTAACAAGTTTGAGATTATTTTAGTGGTGGAAGGAGAGGTTATGTATGCTATGTTGTAAGTTTCTCTTAGAAGGGAATATGTTGTGTATTTAGTTTATGCAGTTGATCTTCAGCTGAGTAAATTGAAACTTGAGACATATCAGTGTGCATGAATATTTTGGTGTATTTCTTGAGAATTTATCTGATTTATCACGAGAAAAGAAATTTGATGATTGATAAATGGTGGGTACAGCTAGGTTTGGTTTGAGCTAAGAAATTGAAAACACAAGCACAAAAACATTTTCACATTAAAGGATTTATTACACTCAATGTGTTCTTTTTGGATGCACTTGAATTGTTGGTGAAAGGAAGATGAAACAATGAGATTGAGTTTTGATTTATAGAGACTTGAAGAAAGTAACACTAGTACATAATTATTGTCTTATGAGGATTACATGTTGATCATTGTAGTAGTGTAAGTATTAGACCACTTTTGTAAATGATTTGTTTGATCAGCTGGGTAGTATCTTTATGTTTTTGAAAAATTGTTATGAGATCAGGTTATTATCAAATTTGAATCAGAGTAATATATGTGGTGATGACTGCTTTCAGACCATTATGGGAAGTTATGAAATCTTAGTGACAATGGTGTAGCCAATGCTACAACAATAGTTACCATTCCTATGAACATGAATTTTGTCATTTATTTAGAAAGGTTTGTTATTGTATTTATTATTGCTAGCGTATTTCCGAAGTAAATAAAATCATACATATATTTTGGTATGAGAATTACATACTCTGTGAGAAACAGTGACATGCAGAAAGTAGTAATTATGAATTCAAGTTTGTTTGAGTTAAGTTTTTGGGTAATATAATCTTGCATAACATATATGTTGTCCCTCAGAAGATAAAGTTGTAGTTGTATGGGAACGACTTGTAGCCGTTAAAGAAATGTATAGTTTTCTATAATTAGCAAGTTACTATCCTATTTTGGTCAGAAGATTTCCTAAATAGTTCTTTTGTTGACTATTTTGATTGAAAAGAATACGAGTGAACAAAGATTGCAAAAAGTGAAGGAAGGGAAAATTGAATTATGCTATTATTTTAACACTTTTGAAGTTATAAAAAGATGTTATTAAGGGTAATGATACATCTCATCAAGGGATAAGATGAGTTTTAATTCATAATAGTAAAATAATAGCTTATGGATTAAAGTAGTTAAAGAAAGATGAATATGAGGTTATACTGTAAGACTCAGAATGAGCAGTTGTGTTAGTGGAACGAAATATTTGGTAATATGAAACATATGTGAGCTATTGAGATTTGAGATATGTTTTGAATCAAGATAATTATAGAATTCTAGTATTGATTATATTTTGAAGCGTTTTATAGCAGCAGATTTAGATTTTTTGTTTGTTGAGATCAGTATAGTGAAAGTTGTACATGCTACTGACAATGGGCGTATTAGTCTAGTTGCTTATCGATTGGCTTTACTAGTGGAATTATCAAGGATTCACGATGTATTATGAAAGTATATACCGGATCCATCGCACACACTTGAGTCACATCCAGTGCAATTGAAGGAGAATTTATCTTATGAAGAAGAGCCAGCTAGAATTCTTGATAAAAGACATGTTTTGCGGAAAAATGTTATTTATCTTATTAAGGTGTTATGGAGGAATCACACAGTTGATGAGGCGACTTGGGAAAGTGAAGGTCTTATGCGTTCTCAGTATCCTCAGCTGTTTCATTCGAGTTGAATTTAGAGGACGAAATTCTGAAAAGGAGGTAATAGTTTGTAAACTCTTTTTTTTTTTTTAAGTTAAGAAGATAAGTTCAAAAAAAAAAGAGATAAAGTTAAAAAAAACAACAAAAGCATGTGATTGTTGGCTTGACACATGGCAAGGAGATGTAATAAAAAAAACACATATCTTGGCTGCAGCAACCCGTGACCAGGGAAAGAAAAGAAAGGGAAAAGGAAAGAAAAAGAGAAAAGGAAGGAAAGAAAGGAAAAATAGAAAATTGGCTTGGGAATTTTTTTGAAGATACATCAATTGTGGAGTTTCAAGCATCAATTTATGGTGTATAGGCTAGTTGGTAAGTATTTTCCTCAATCCAATTCTTCTATTTGATGAGTTTTGGTGGTTTTTGTTAAGCTTCAAGGTTGAGTTATGGGTTTTGTTGTTTATAGATTTTAAGTGAAATGATGAAAGAGTTGAACTTCCATGGGTTAAATTGAAGCTTGGTGTTTAAATATGAATTAAGAATATTGTAGAAATGGGGGATTTTCCATATTTTGATGGAGTTGTTATGGAAAATTGTATGAATTAGAAAGAGGATTATGTGTGGTTTTTCTTCAATTTGAGTTAGGATTATGTGTGGAAAGAGGAAGAGCAATGAGATTGACATTATTTGGCTTGAAAAGTTTATTGGAAATGTAGTCATTGAAGCAAAAATGAACCTTTAGCCATGTGATATTAACCACAATTTTATATTATTTTCAATATGGTTTCCTAACATTTCAAAATATTAAGTAGATGATTGATATATATTTATTTTCTTAAATCAATATTTTCAGGTGATATAGTGGCGTAAATGATTTACGATTTGGAATGTTCACAACAAAAGTTTGTGAGTGTTTTTTTTTTCTATTTTAAGATTTATGATATTATCGAGATTTAGATTTTTGAAATATAAATATTTAGATATTTAGCTACATATTTTAAAAAATTGAATGTTATGATATAATATATATTATTTACGAATATTATGGACACTCAGTTATGATATAGAAACAGTTATGTTTTACGAAAGGTTTGAGAATTATGTTAATAGTTTCAGTAGTTTATTTTCAAAAAGCTAGAAACAATACCCTCAGTTATCAACTTTTAGCAAGTCTTTGGCACCCACTTTAGCATACACAGGCTTTGGGCCGTATGTTAGGGTTAATAGCCCTTTAGGGGCAGCTCTGCGCGTGTATGACAAGTTTCAGTATATAAGTTGCTCTGATGCATGCATGATTTCGCTTTACATGCAGCATGACCAGTTAAAGGTACATTTTTAGTGTGGTTTTTAACACTATGATATAATATATGAGAAGTTTTATATTGTACGTATATTTACGTATAGTTATTAATTTAGTTTCATCTGAGTATTATGATTATTAAGTTTTACGAATATTAGTTTTGACCAGTTTTATGAATTTAGAAACTACTATATATTATGTAGTTTTGAAGAAAATATTATTTTAATAAAAATTCTACTCACTGAGCCTGGCTCATTCTTTTCAAATGTTCCCCCCCCCCCCCACTGGTAGTATTCGAGTTTCAGAGACAATCAAGCCTACGACGAGCTTATCCGCCACCCATATCGCATCAGCTCAGCTAGTACATGAGTCTTTTAGTTTGAAATATTTTTCTAGAACAGATATGTTTAGTTTGCCTTGATGGTACGTGTTGGCTTTTGGCTAGCACTTGCCAACGGCGCACGTCTCGTCTTGGGTTTATAGGGAGGTCTCGGGTCAGGTCATGGCAGTTATTATGAGCAAATAAGATATCAATGGAAATATAATTGTGTCATTAATGCAACACATTTTACAGAAGTGAATTTGAAGTCCCCTAGAGAAAGTTATTGCTGAATTAAGGCATAATGGTCAAGCATGATTTTCTACACGGGAATCATCAAATTCTCAAATTTTTAGATGTCTTTTCCTTTTTCCTATGTCTTGTAATTTTTGGGTCTTTAATATTTACTTTTTCTATGTCTTGGTAAGTTATGTCTTTAACTTTGTCTTGGGAAATAGACTTTATTTTGTGCTATATAAACACATGAATTGTAAGCCTTTGGAATCAAGTAATTTGAATTGAAGTGAATTTTCAAGAAGTTGAGTTATCTCCTTCTACTCTTTTCTTTGTATCTCTTTTGTAAATTCCTTAGAGTGGTGAGTGTTTAGCCCTGTATCCCTAATTAATTCCTTTGGGTGATGATATCTATATCCCTTCGGGTTTATTTCGGGTGGTGAGCTTTTATATTTATCATTTTTATTTTCCAACATCAATATCCGTCATCATACCTGCACTGGAAATAAAGAGAGCACCGGTGTGGTGCCTGCCTAACACCCTCTGATGCAAAGTCAGAGCAAACAGAGCTAATATGTCTGAAAGAATTGTATTAGAAATTAGTTACCTAATGAATGAATTTCTTCTCCTATTTATAGGAGAAGATGTTGATGACAACATTGTGCCACGTGTCGTGTCGAGATTGGATCACGTGTTGCTTCCCAACGACGTGTCGCGTGTTGGTTATGCCACGTGTCATATTTTGATTGAATACTCGTATAATGTAGTTTCTTAGTCTTAGATATGTAGCCTTATTAGATAACATAGAGGTAGCTTCTCAGTAGACGTAGACATAGTCTCTTAGGTGACATTGATTTATCTTTCCAGGTGACGTAGACATGCCGATTGTGTGTATTCCTTGATCAAGTTAAGAAATTTCACATGTGTTGATGTAATTTCACCCACAACAGTGGCCCCCTACTCCCTAGCTAAGTTGAGGCGTCAGCTCACTGTTGCTTGGGAGTGTTATTTCGAGGTGGAATTTATGCCTCTATCATTCCTAAAAAATTCACAAGTGTCGGGGTTTGATAGCTAGAGAATGGAATAGGATTTGGGGCTTCCAACAACCCCAAAGGTCAAAATTTTCATTTGGCAAGCTAATAATAACTATCTGGCCTCTAATGTTAACTTGAAGCTTAGAGGCTTGAATATTAGCCCTTCTTGTGGAGTTTGTGATTCTCATCATGAAACTATCAACCATTTGTTCCTTACCTGTAAAGTTGTGAAGCGATTCTGGTTTGTCTGTCCCCTCCATTTAAATACTAGTATTTTTTAGGGAGGTGTGTTCAAAGATAGTTGGTTATGTTTGATGAATCTCTTCTCCAAAAACCAGACTGATAGTAATTCTCTGAGTCTTTTTTGTTTTGGCTTGTGGAGATTTAAGAAGATGAGAAATTCTGGAGTCTTAAGAGGAGAAGAAAGAGAAATTGTTCAAGGTATTAACCTAGCTACATATAATTTTAATGATTTTAGATCTTCTCTAGATTCAATTGCAATCAGTAGAGCTCATTCTCCTTCGCGTAGCCCTACTCCGAATCCTCCTAGTTTCCTACTCTTCTATGATGCTGCTTGGTTGGAGTCTAGCCTTTCAACTAGGATTGACTGTCACATCTTGAATCTGGATGGCACTACTTGCTCTTCCACGGTAGTTTCTGGAGGTAAAAAGCTTATCCTCCTTCATGTAGAAAGTAAAACTCTGGTGGCTAGTCTCTCTAAAGTGCGTCGTCTGAATATTACGATCATTTTTGTGTTCTTAGATGTAAAATGGCTCATAGATTTTGTTAATGGTGCTGATTCTTGTCCAAGCAGCCTAGATTGTTTTTGGGAAATTCTTCAAAGCCTGAAGCCCCTTTTTGTTTCCTTGTCCTTTAATTTTATTTGTAGGAGCCTTAATCCTGAGGCTCACTTTTTTAATTTTATTTGGAAAGCTTATGAGTTAAAAGGTTAAAACTAAAGCATATAAAATTTAAACAAGAAAATATATGCTAATTTCAAATATTAGAAAGAATATCTGCCCCATCACGAGAAAGTTAAAAAAATCAATATTATTTTGTTAAATAATATTAATCAGCTTGATCGATTAATTAGAACAGAAATATCGTGTTATTTCAAAAAGGGTATTATGGTAATTTTTCCCGAAAAACCTCGAAATTTGAAACTTATGATTTGATTAATATTTTGACATAAAATTGATCGTCTCGATGTCACGATTCCAACGCAACTGACGGTTTGTCATTCTGAGACCCGGCGATCAAGTTATGGACGTTTTAAGGTGAGTGGCAATTTCGTAATTATGGCAACTCGGGATTTTAACCTAAAGGAGGACTTCTCATTATCAATTTTTAGAATTTTCCTCATCTTCCCTACACCCTTGCCGCCGCCCCCTTAGAGAAAGAGAAGAGGAATCCGACGTTCGTCTCGTTTGTCGTTTGATCGTGAATCGGGATTGAATTCAAGTATTTTTGGAAATCGATTTTGGACACGAAGGTAACGAAAACTCTCATTCTTTTTTTCCTCCTTGTTGCCGTGAATGCATAGGGTAGGGATTGATGAGTTTTCGTCAATTTGTTAATTAGGAGATCGGTGGAATCGCACGGAATCGAAGAGGGAAAATCGGAAGCCCTTTTCTTGAAATTCAAGTGACGGGTAAGCTTTCGTGATTGATTATTCAATCATTTAAATTCTGGATTTTAATTAATTATTATTCATATGAACACCAAGAACCCTAACCCTTGATCCAACCTCCATAATTATCAATTTTCCAAACTATGGCCAAACACCCAATCGATCTTGATTACCGATACCTAGAACCATCAAGATCGATCACCCTAGCTACGAAACCGCGACCGAACCACGTCCCGAAGGCCATGGCCAGCCGCGGCCCACACACCACCCACGCCCCCAAATTTTAGCCAATTCCCTTCGTAGTTTGTTTTCCGTTCTTTGATCCATCGAACCCCAAACCTTTTGTATAATTTTAGGATATTTTAATTTGTATTTTAAGTTATTTATGACCTCTGTTTCAGGTCTGGTTCGTCAAGGGAAGTAGCGTTGATTTTGGATTTAAGCGATTTCGAGGTGAGTTAACGGTTTATTCGTTGGTGGGGTTTTAGAGAAATCTAAAGCTCTTACCATAGTTTTTATGTTTGGATATATTCAAATATAATGTTCTGGAGCTTTAGGAAGTGAACTCATAATGGAAACATCGAAAAATCATTTGGTGAAACAATTTTTCGGTTAGAACTAGTTTAGTCGTTTTTCGGCAGTTTTTGATGTTTTTCGATTCTTTTTGTTTCTGATTGATTTGGGAGTTAATTCTGGAATATTATGGAGTATTTTATGATGATTTGGCATGAGATTTGAGTTGAGTATGATTAAGAGCGAATAGTTAGTTTTGACGGTTTTCGGCAGTTTTATCGTAATGATGTATTTGCATGCTTTAATTAGACTCATTGAGCTGTTGTATTTTAATTGTGTTTGCTGAATGTGAATGAACATTATCAAGAGGATAATGTAAAGAGGTTGTGGAATGATGGCTTGACAGGTGTGTTAAACTAGTATGAGGCTACGAGCTCATACTTAGTAAAATATATAGTTATGAGAGTGAGCTCATAACAGCTAATGGACGTTGCTCGTATGAACGATCCATTAGGGGTTAGTTATGGTTACGACTATAACTAAGTGCCTAAGAAAGGCTTGTAGTCCCGAGAGACCGCCTTCTTAGAGGATGGTTTGAATGACTGTTTGTTATGCTTGTTAAATTAGAGTTGGCTTGTGTTATGGATTGGGATGTGTATTAGGAGGATGATTATGGATGTGGGTCTCGGATATGGAATTTTAGTTAATAATTGCCTATTCTTGTAAAGAGATTGAATGTGAGAATTAAGAGATGTTATGTGTGAAAGAGACATTGGAGAGTGTTGAGTGTTGGGACTCGGTTTAAGTTGTTAGAGAATATTTAAAGCTTTACCTTCGTTTAGATCGTTTTCTCACTGGCTTTAGCCTCACAGTGCTATTTGTGGTTTCTTTTCAGGTAATAATGGACCGAGAGGTGGCGGTTGATGAAGTGGAAAAGATGAGGGGTTCATGTCTTGGTGGCTAGCCAATGCATCTTTATTTTCTTTGAGATTGGGATTTAAGCTCTTGAATTTTAATTACTATGTTTTGTTTTGTGAGATTTGAGACTCATGTTAGTTTTTTTTTTTAAATACTTTGTTATTTGATTTAGTTCTTTGTTTCGTTTTTCTTGTTTTAAAGAATATAACTCCGGAGTTGTTGATTTTATTTAGATGACTATTTGTTTGAGGAAATTTTCATATTTTTCAATAAATTTCATTTATTGAGTCTTCCGCTGCATTAATTAAGCTTTGTTTAAACTCTGAAAAGTCGGGTCTTTACAATATCACGTTCGATGCACGTGTTAAAAGACTAGTATATTCAAATTATAAAACATGTCATTAGATATTTATTACCCACCTTCTATAAAATGAAAATTTTAATGATATGAGTTCATTGTTTTATGAATGTTAAAAGAAGTGAATTCATCACCGCGTATAACAAACTAACCCAAATTCTTTATCGTATTGTAATTTATTTAAATAATTTATTAGTTATTAGAATTAAAAGTTAATTTATTTGAACGATTCAAAATTAGGATTCTCAATCTTTTAAAAAATGCAATCCTCAAACAATCTATAAAGTACAAGAATTAGTAACTTCTATCACACTTTTTTTTAAATGCCATTAAAAATAATTTATAGTTAAGAAAAATAACATTTTGATGCATTTAATGAGTATTTAAAAAAATCATATTCTTAAATGAGAATAAACTCCTAATTTTGTTATTAATTTGAAAATTTTCAAGTAAAAATCAAATCCAACACTTGATGATTTTTGAAAACTACTCCAAATGAAATTAAAAGTTTCATTTATTCTAGAATTAAAAAAAATATTTTACATTTCTAGGAAAAAAATAGTTTTCCCATGTTATCTATAATTAGTTATAATTTAAAGCATATCTAAATAATTTTAAAAGAAAATATCTATATGCAAAATTAAATTGTTAAATTTCAAAAAAAAAAAAAGAAGAAATACACGTACAATGTACGTGGTAAAAACCTAGTATATAAAAGTGGGGAAGTGAGGAGAAACATTGAGTTCCCATTTTACCCTTACTCTTTTAATATATTTCATTTGTATCCTTTAATTTAAATTTTAATGAATTTAATTATAAAAATACAATGGACACCATGTATGATTATGTCTCCATTAATTTTTTTAATTATAAAAAGCATCATGTATGGTTGTGTCTTTTCTATCAAAAGACATAACAATAAAAGAGTCGTAACTTTTTGTTTTGAGTCAATAAACACATTTTTACAATATGTCCCTCCATCAATAAATAACTTGATTTAACTGGTAAATTATTAAAGAGCTAATAATATATCAATTAGGTCACGATAATTTCTTACATTCTTCCAATTAACCTGTATTATATTTATATTTTACCTTTATTTTTTTTATTATATTCCAATTTTTTATTTCCTACATTTTTTAACATTAAATTGACAAAATTATATATTAAATTAATTTATAAACTGTATGACTTTTTGTCGGTGTGAGAAATTATTGTGACTCAATTGATAATTATTAGCGGTTTAATAGTTAATTAATTAATTAAATCTATTAGTTATTGAAACATACCACCTATAATATTCATCCTCAACATCTCTATACCCATCAGCATCCTGATACCCCTCAACAATATGATCCATACGAGCATCCAAAGGGCCAATTCCACACGCAAAAGATCACTCCAATTGGTTCTCGTATGTCCATCTCATTGTGAATCCGAGTACTGCGAGGTCTACTATATTCTGTTCCCACTTGACATACACTGCATCTTTGTTTCGCCACTGGTTCTCGTATGTCCATTTCATTATGAATCCAAGTACTGCGAGGTCTACCATATTCTGTTGCCACATTAGGAGGAGCGTGGACAATCACGAAATCAGGCACTGGCCAATCATCTATGTGAGGAAGAGGCTCAAATTGTGGTGTGTAGCATGCCTTGTAAGTTTCTAATTGATAATATGGATCGATCAGTTCCTTGTCGATGCACTCGACAATGACATGGGAACATGGAATCCCATACGTCTGCCACTTGTTACACGTACATGTTCGATCATCCAATCTAACCACGTGTTTGTTTCCACCTATAGGACTATTCGGGTTTAAACCAGTCATAACATCAAAAATCCCTCGTATCCAACAAAATGTGGTCACAACGTGTTTGCTTGCACGCTCCTCTCATTCTTCTATTTTACGCATTGTGTACCTAAAAGGAACACAATTCAATAAATATAAACTTAGTATGCGAGTTGATTACAAGGGTAAAACATTGATATTTACCTTGTAAATTTTTCTCCTCGGTCTACCGCATCTTGTGCCTCGGATTGTCGTGTAGTAAAATATGTGACAGGGCGATAAAACGTCATCTCCACCAATGCAGTGATCGGTAATGAACGAGCACTTTTTAATACTCCATTGATGCATTCTGCGTAATTTGTAGTCATCCACCCATACCGATAAAACCCATCATGTGCTCGAGACCATTTTTTTGGGGGAAGATTTCTGAAAAACTGCATCGTATCCTCGTTCATCCGTTTCAAATCATCCATTGCCTTCTCAAACTTTTTCACTTGAAATTCAGAGCCGGCACGATAAACTATATTTTTCATTAAACTGCTCTTAAATCTCTCATTAAAATTGCTAGCAATATGACGCAAGCAAAATCTATGATATGCCCTCGGCTCCGCCCAAACATTACAAGGGTTGTTAACTGCAGTTATAATATCTGCATGTCTATCAGACATCAAACAAATACCATCTCTGTCAGTAACTCTTTGGCGTAGATGGTACAAGAACCATCCCCAAGTATCAGCACTCTCCACAGCAACAACACCATATGCAAGTGGGAATATATGACCATCTCCATCGAGGGATGTGGCTATCAACAAATTTCCCTTATACTTTCCATATAAGTGGGTCCCATCAATTTGAATAATAGGACGACAATGTTTAAATCCCTCTACCAATGGTCCAAAAGCCCAAAATACACTTTTGAAGTAGGAATTACCCATGGATTCAGGAATAGGGTTAAGCCTCCACTCAACCTGGGTTAAAGGATTCCTTTGCTTCAGAATGTTCATGAAATATGGTAACAGCTGGTACGATGTCTTGTGTTTACCAAATAGTCTAACCCGTGCTTTCCTTCTATCATCCCACATCTTCCAGTAGCTGACCGCATACTTATATTTATCTTTTAAAAATTGTTGCAGTAGAACAATTTTTACTCCAGGTTCAATGCTGACCAAATTTAGAATATCCATAGCGATGATAGAAGCGTCTAGCTGAGCATGGCATTGATTCAATCTAGGAAAAACACATGTGTGTGGACCATTGTACCGTGTAATCTCAAACCTACCAGATCTTTTCCTTAGACCAGCACGAAGTCTCCACTCACATCCATTTTCATGTTGCTTACATCTAACAACCCAAGCAATACTATTCGACTTAACCACCTCAATTAATTGATGCTTGTTAATGCAAGCCGTCTTAACAGCATATTGAAGCTCTTCCTTTGTATCATACATAGATCATTTCCTCAACACATCGGATCCATCATCAAACCCAACGGTCTCGGATATGGAATTAATGATGTTCATATCTAACTGAGTGTAAATAGACAAAGGGGGTTCATGCTCACGATCACCCACATTCATATCATAATCACCCTCATCGTCAGTCAATGTACGCACATCTATATAATCATTGGTTGCTACTATATCGTCAAATCTACTAAAAGGCAACCCTGATTCAAGTCTGACATCTCCTAATGGGGGATTGTTATCTAAGTTTTCCATAATGTAAACTGAAAAAAAAAATATAACGACATAATTTATTTTAGATTCTATTCTATGATCAAGCAAATATTTAAATCCTAATTCCTATAATCATGTATACTATTTACAAGTAAAGATATATGTATATTAATTCCTATAATCATGTATTCTACTCTATTTTTTTATCCATTATGTAAATATTAATATAAAATTGTCTATAATCATGTATAATATTATATGCATATATTTTTTTTTCACATGCAAATACTAAAAAAAACCCTATCCTATGTTCATGTCATTAAACATAAAGTCCCAATTTTTTTTATCAAACATGATAAATTCGAATGTATATTAATTCCTATAATCATGTATTCTATTTTTTTTTATCTATGTAAATATTAATATAAAATTTCCTAATAATATTATATGCATATATATTTTTTTTCGCATGCAAATACTAAGAAAACCCTATATCCTATGTTCATATCATTAAACATATACATCAATATTTTTTAACCAACATGATAAATTCGAAACTAACCAGTGGCTGAAAATTCAATATTATCGCCAAAAATAACCTCGGGTCGTCGGAAATAGTCTTCTAAAATAACAGGGAAAAATTACAATTACATTTAATCGATAAAATAAACCTTAAAACATATGAGAATTAATAAAAACAATGAAAAATGGATCTTACCGGATAAACACAACCAAATGTCCCCGGAAAATCTCACAAAAACAGCCACAACCCCGCCTGAAAACCCTCAAAAATAGCCTGAAATCAAACCCAATCAACCAAAAAACTCACCAATATCAATAAGCAGCGATAAAACTACTCAAAAAGCAAAAAAAAAAACAAAAACAAAACAAAACGAGTCCAAACCGGCCAGAAAACCCTAAAAATAACGTTTGAAAATCTTCAATAAACGGCCTCAAAACAAATAAGAGGTCCTACAAAATGGTTTGAAATCAATTAATGGGCATAAATTTAGTCAAAAAGCAAAAAAAAAAAAAAAACTTAAAGAACGATGCTTACCACCGCTGCCAATCCAGTCGCCTCGCCTCGCCTCGCCGCTGCTGTGGGAGAAAAGAAAAATAACAAGAACAAGTCGGGATGGAGAAGAAGAAGTTATGGGGATTTTAAAAGGCTTGAAGTCCGGTTTTTAAAACCGAACTTCATTTAAAATATTACTCCTCCCAGCTTTTACCGCTTGGGGGAGTTAATGAGGCAAGAAGTCTGGTCTTAAAGACCGGACTTCATTTAAAATATTCTCCTCCAGCTTTTTTACCACATGGATAACATCTGATGTGACGAGGTTAAAGTCCGGTTTTAGAAACCTTACTTTAGAAAAAATGACTTGAAGTCGGGTTTTAAAGACCGGATTTCTCAAAAAATGGACAATCTCCCAATTACTTTCAGGTTTTGGACATTCTCCTAGATACTTTGAAAAAATTGGCCAGTCAGCAAAAAAGTCGCAAAAACCCACCCAACCTACTCCTTCTACTAAACACCCCATAGCTAATGGTTACGGGTTCTAGCACATATAGCATAATCACATTCAATATTTATAAAAATAGTAGTCTAAAAGATTATTTACAAATATATTATAAAGCTCAAATTCTCTCATATAATATTACAAAATTGTCATTATTTTCTCGGAGGTATTCACTGATTCACTATATTGATAATCATTGATTTTATTGATTCACAATATTAATTGATATTTTACTCAACTAATCTATGATTCATCTTATAATTTATCATTGATTAACATGAATGAGTGTTTTTTTTAATATATATATATATATATATATAGTAAGTAGAATACTTTATTTACAAATACTTTTAAAAATGTTATATTTATAAATATTGTAGAAAATTCTGCTAAGGAATAAAATTTCTCTAATTGTTATCTATTTCAACAGTTCACACTTCTTATCTCCGACTCAAGCTTTCCAAACTTAATTTTAGTTGTTAGACAATTAATCTAAAAAAATATTAGTAAATCATTGTCTAATTGATTTCCCTTAAAAAACGACATCTTATACTTTTTAAACTTGAATTTATGTAACTTGGGTTTGAAATTATAAAGGTGAATAAGTTTCTTAAGCATGATGTTAAAAACACATGTTAGAAACTACAAGCTATAACCCCCATGGACTAAATTAATCGAGAGATAAATAATTCAAAATTTTGAGAGATTCTCTTAAACGATTAATCAAAACTAAAAAGAAGATGTAGCATCAAATTTATTTTAAAATTTTGTTGATGTCTAAACGAGGTTTTTAGATAGGCTGGACATTAAAGGCTCGTTTGGGATAACCATTTAAATTATAAAAACACTTTTAAATACTTCCAAAAGTTATCGTAAACTGTAACTGAATATAAATAGTTTCAATTTTGTCAATATTTTTAAAGTTTGATTCTTTAACTTGGCCAAAACTTCCTTCTACTAAATGATCCCTTTACTTTTACACTTGTAGTAATGAAGCTCAATTAATTGATGAAATTGCTGAAAAGGTATCAAGAAAAATACCAAACCAAGAATATTTGTACGAAGCTGAGAGGCCAGTTGGATTACAACCTCGGGTTAGTGAAATGAATTCAATTTTGGATGATGGGAATAATAAGATTGATGTTAAAATTGTGGTTGTCTATGGGCCTCAAGGAATTGGAAAATCCACCATTGCCAAGGCTGCTTACAACAAAAATGCTCATCTGTTTGAAGGAAGCAGTTTTCTTGCAGATGTAAGTGAAAATTCAAAGCAACCTCTTAATCATGGTGTTTTACAAATGCAAAAGACCCTTCTTTTAGAGATTCAAAATGATCAAGCACATATGGATGTGGGAAATGTTGCTAAAGGAATCACTTTGATAAAGAAAATGATTGGGAGTAGAAAAGTTCTTTTAGTATTTGATGATGTGAATTCACTCAACGATTTACGGAGCTTACCTCACAAGGCTGATTGGTTTGGGAAAGGAAGTAGAATTATAGTAACCACAAGAGACCAAAATCTGCTCAAATTTGGCGAATTTTTTATTCGTATCGACCTGTGAGGTCAAAAAGTTGGATGATCATGAAGCTCTTGAACTCTTTTGTTTGAATGCCTTCAGAAATGAAACGATTGGCGATGGCTTTGTGGAACTAGCGAAATGTGCAGTTGAATATGCTGATGGATTCCCACTCAAATTGATTAAATGGGGTAGTTCCTTACATGAAAGAAGCAAGGATGAATGGGACATTGAACTGGAGGATTACAGAAGAAACCATCGAAAAAATGTGTCGCTTACGGGTTGCGCCACGTGTCGTTTCCCAAGTGGATATTTGTATTCAATCTTAAGTATGTAGGTCTGTGTTGGAGATTGCGTAGCAAGGTCTTTTCAAGTGCGAAGACTTTAAGACTAGGTACCGCAGTCAGACGAGGTGCCCTGGCTGGTACTACGGTCAGACCAGGTGCCCAAGTACCGTGGTTCGACGAGGTGCCTTGATACTGTGGTTGGTCGAGATGCCTAAGTACTGCGGTCAGACGAGGTGCCTAGGTACTACGCTCAGACGAGGTGCGTAGACATTCTTGCCAAGTTGTAAAATTCCATGTGTTATAAATTTCACCCCACAACAGAGGCCCTCTACTTCCGAGCTGAGCTGAGTTGAGATCTGAAAATATTATAAGTGTTGAACTTTGTAACTTGAATCTTCTACCATTGCAGTCGTCAAAATTTTGAGAGTTTGTAGATTGAATTTTATCCCTCTGTAACTTGAATTTTCTGTCATTAAATGTTTTTTTGGAAAAAATACTAAGTGTTGAAGTTTGGTAAGTTGAATTTTCTGTCCCTGGTCGTTTGAAGTTTTGTTGTATGTCCAAGTTGTCACGCTTAATCATCACATACTTCGCCCCCTTCGATTTTAAGAGTAAAAATTCTCTTTAAATCAAATATATTAAATCTTTTCATCTATTATTGGAATAATGATCCCAAAATTCGAAAAGGAAATGAATTAATAAAGAGTGTAGAGAGGAAGGAGTAAGAAAAAGAAAGAAAAGAAAAAAAAAGGGAGAGAGGCTCCCAGACCCGTGGGTCAAAACCTGACCCGCGGTGGGGGGTCGCAGGTCAGGCTTTGACCAGCTCCCCTAATTTCTTTTTCCACCAATTCTGCTGGTGGTTTTGCCCGCGGGTCAAAACCTGACCCGTGGGAGCGGGTCAGGCTTTGACCCGCACCCTTTTCCTTTTTTTTTTTTGACAAGCTGTTACGACAGCTTTTTGTTTTTTGATTTGTTTTGTTTTGTTTTTTTTATAATAATAACCAATTTCAAATTAGTTTTCTCTCGTCAACTTGTCGTTGAATCTTAAGACAAGCTTGCTTGATGGATTTACAATCCTTGCACTCTTCTTAGACTTAAAAAAATTTCTTCTTCAAAACTCTTCTACTTTGTGTGGCTCGTTAGAGCCCTACACTCCTTAGTATACTTAGAGATTTTTTTTAGTCATTTTGAATTCTTCTACCAGGTGCGACTTTTGCCAACTCTGTACTCCCTAACAGACTTAGAATTTTTTAGTCGTTTTAAATTCTTCTACCAGGTGCAGCTCGTGCGAGCCCTGCACTCCCTGGCATACTTAGAATTTTTTAGTTGTTTTAAATTCTTCTACCATGTGCGGCTCGTGAGAGCCCTACACTCCCTGGCAGACTTACAATTTTTTAGTCGTTTTAAATTCTTCTACCAGGTGCGGCTCTTGCCAGCCCTACACTCCCTGACAGACTTATAATTTTTTAGACGTTTTAAATTCTTCTACCAGGTGAGGCTCTTGTGAGCCCTACACTCCCTAGTAGACTAAGAATTTTTTATTCGTTTTAAATTCTTCTACCAGGTGCGGCTCTTATGAGCCCTTCAATTCCAAGTAGACTTAGAATTTTTTTGTCATTTTAAATTCTTCTACCTGGTGCGGCTCGTGCGAGCCCTGCACTCCCTAGTAGACTTAGAACTTTTTTGTCATTTTAAATTCTTATACCAGGTACGGCTCTTTCGAGCCCTGCACTCCCTAGCAGATTTAGAATTTTTTTTCATTTTAAATTCTTCTACCAGGTGCGGCTCTTACAAGCCCTGCACTCCGTAGCAGACTTAAAAAATTTTGTCATTTTAAATTCTTCTACCAGGTGCGGCTCTTGCGAGCCCTGCACTCTCTAGTAGACTTAGAATTTTTTAGTCATTTTAAATTATTCTACCAGGTGCGGCTAATGCGAGTCCTACACTCCCTAGTAGACTTAGAATTTTTTTATTTAGCTCCTCCACCCTGGCGGACTTAGAACTTTCTGTAGTAGGTTCACTTAGTTGGCCCCCACTCGAGTAGAGTTTTACGTCTTGAAATCTAGCTCGAGTCTAAGAGTTCTCTGAATTATTTAACTCTCATAAATGAAATAAGTAGAAAGCGTATGATCTTATTCATTTTATTTTCTAACTTTTTACAATAAAAAACTTTATTGGAAATGAAAACTGCAATAAATAAATTGCTGAAATGAAATCTAAGTTGCTTGACATCATCATAGGTAGAGTAGAGCGTTTTAGATGAGTTCAATCAATATGTTGATGCCTTGACCAATACCTCAGTGACCTAGCATGGTCTTTTTTAGGGCTTGGGCTCTTTTTCAATAGTCAGGCTTCCAAAGATGGTTTTATTTGTCCATATGGAAAATTTTGATTATCATGATCTTGGTCTTTCTTATCTCCTTTACTTCTCACGAATTCTTTCAAGTACCCTTTTTGAATAAGGGTCTCAATTTCTTCCTTGAGATCGAAGCAATCAGAGGTGGTATGACCATGGTCTCTATGGAAGAGGCAATACTTGTCTTTGTTTCTCTTGTTTGACCCTGCTTTCATCCTAGGCGGCCACCTAACCAAGTCTTTGTCTTTTATCTTTTTTATCTCCAAGAGCAGTTGTTCTATCGGGACCGTGGTGGGAATGTACTTTTTAAACTTATTAAGAGGAAGACTCAGCTTCTCAAGTCGATCTCTCGATTTGAATCTCTTGTCATCCTCCTGATGGTCAATCCCCCAGATAGAGTCTTCTGTTCGATCTCTCTTCTTGTGCTCTGATCGTTTACTACTACCTCCTTCATCTGAAGTATTTCTAGCACTAAGTAACTCTCCGGCCCTCATATATTTTTGCGCTCTAGTGAGGAGCTCGGTATATGTAGCAGGTGTCCTTTTGCCTAGTGACCACAAGAATTTTTCATCTTTCAAGCCGACCATCACAGCAGTCAAAGCTATGTCGTCAATATAACCTTCCACTTTTAATACCTCACTATTAAATCTCACTACATAGTCATGGAGGCTCTCATTTGACTTCTGACGCACAGTCAACAAATGCGTAGCTGGTTTCTTATGATCCCTTCCCCAAGAAATTGAGTTACAAATGATCGAGTAAGGTCTTTAAATGAAGAGATAAACCTTGGCTTGAGCTGCCTGTACCATCCGCGTGCAGGGCCTCCTAATGTAAGAGTGAATGTCCTGCACTTGATAGCATCTCGGATTCCCTGGAGCTTCATCCAGGTCCGAAATGTATCAACATGCTTGATTGGATCCTTTGAACCATCATACGTGGTCATAGTTAGCATTTTGAATTTGGTGGGAAGCTCCACCTCCATTATATCATCTGTAATGGCGACTCAATTTGTTCAAGTAGATCTTCTAGTGCAAGAGGAGACTTTACTCTATACTCTTTCTTCATATGACCAAGTTGATCTTGGAGTTTTTTCAATTCTTGTGACCAAGGCTGGGCAATTTTTGCAGTAGATTTCACAACATCTAAATGTTCTTTTCTCTTTTGATTAAGAACTTCTCTGAGGTCGGACCTTCGTTTCTAACATGGTTGCTTATTGCGAGAAGAGTTATGAGAAGAAGAGGAACTATCCTGGATATTTAGCCTCGACTTCCTCTTCGAGCCACCCTTCGCATGATTACTTGATTCACCTATGCGCTCTATAGGTTCTTTGTCTTTGCCATTTTTGAATAGTAATTCATGGTTGTCAGTAGGGGCTTGATGATCAGTTTTCTGTGTAAGAATCTTGAGTACTTTAGCAAGATCTCAATTCACACCTCGAACTTGCTCTTCTAGAGCATCTACCCTTCCGTCCGGCATTGGCACAACTCTTACTACTTCTTGATTTTCATCAGCTTGTTGTTGTTGTTGTCGTTCTCTAGTGCTACGAGTTTGATATCTCGTATTATGAGGGTTACGGCTTTCACCGTCATTTATATCATCATCGTGTTGACTTCTTCGACTCATCTTTGATGGTAGAGCACTTAGTTATATACTCTCCCTACAGACGGCACCAAATATTGTTGCATAAAAATGGAGAGCTTCCATGTAGACAACGAACTTAATTTATGGGACGAGTCGGAGGTAGTGTGCTGCTTCGATGGTGTGCTACGTAGGTGTTGGGATTTATGCCCTAGAATTCGTAATTTGTAATAGAATATTTTATGAATAAATAAAAGTATTATTTTACTGAATTTTGTGCAATTTATTATATGTTGATATTCGTTAAATATTCAAACATTAATAGAAAATTCCAGAGTTACTGATTCTGTAATCTTGACTACTATGAGATATAAAGCGGATCAAGTCAAAGATAGTAACTCAAATAGTCTACAGTAAACGAATATGGTTAGGAAACCTTATTCTGGTAACACTGTTGATGTTGTTCACTGATTTGATCCATATCATTAGCATGATATAGATGCAAGTGGAAACATCATATATAATGAGTTTATATAAGACTGGACCAGGATAATAAATCGATTCCTAAATAACATCGTTGATAGGAAATGATTTATAATATCAAATTTACGTTATTAAGATTGATACGTCTCAATCCTGAGTATGTTGTGAACTCACATTAATGAAGTCTTTTCCTTTGATTCACATAGTTGAGGGTGATCTGTTGATACACTCGATAAACTCCCGTTTTGGGGAAATGACTAAAATAGTGCTTGGGAACATTTCTATACAAGATGGCATTCATAACTTTCCTAAAACAAATGAAAGTGTTAGTGCGACACTATTCTAACTTAGGAACTTTAGGTATCTCCCTTGTTGTAATGATTCAGTACTTGAACATGAGGCCTCACCTTCTCACTGGATCGAGAAGGATCGTTCTATACTTGAAAACTATAGACAAATGTTCATTAGAGAATCATCGAGTACACAAGGATAAAAGAGATAATTACAAGGGTAAAACGGTAATTTTTGACCCAGTTGTAATTATGAGATTACCACGTGAAAGATATGTCAAAACAAACTTAATAACAAATGGACATAACCCATCTATAGTGAGGGGAGTTCAACTTAGAGTTTATAGTGGAATTACCCTAAGTTAATAATTATGATTAATTAATTAATGAGTTTAATTAATATAATTATTGGAGCCCACAATCTATAGGTCCATCAGGTCCCTGTGCTAGCCCATACATCATTGTAACTAACCAAGTTATTAATTTAACTAGGAAGAAAGAATTATATTTAAGTAATTAAATTACTTAAACAAAGGGATATATTAATTGTTTAAATAAAATGTTTATTTAAATGGAAATTAATATTAACATTATTAATTATTTAAATAATGAGTTTATTTAAATATAAATTAATAATGAATATTATTAATTAAATAATGAGTTTATTTAATTTAATATTAAAAGGAGAGAATTAAATATATTTGTTTTACGAAACAAATAAGTATTTTACCTAAAATAATTAATTAAATGAATTTGATTCAATATTAATTGATTAAGAGAATTTTAGGAAATGTGTATTTAAATTGAAAAGATTATTTGAATTTTTTCAAAACTTTAAATATATAAAAGATAAAGATTAAATAAAAATAAAAATAAATAAAAAAAAGATAATGGAGATAAATGGACTCCACATGTCAAGATTTAAAAGATAATTTTTCTTCTTTATCTTGAATGTGGCTGACGCCATTTTCAACTTTTTTTTTTTTTTTTAATTTTTAAATAATTTTGATTATTTAAATTAAATGAAATAAGAGTTCTAATTTGATTAGGAAACAAACTCTTATTTTTCTTATAAATATGACCATTGGGTGCTCATATTTGGAGACTTGAAATTTATCAAAAGCTCTCTCTTTTATTCTCCCATATAGCCGATTTTGGCATAGAAAAATAAGAAGAATTTTTCTTCTTATTCTTTTGTTCTTCCGGTTCGATTCCCACAAATCGGGTTGGTTTATGATCGGGATATAGCATAGAAGACTTGGTGAAGTGGATTGATGTTGTAAAGGAAACCCCAACCGATTCTCCATAAATCTACAATGTAAGTTTTTTTTTTCGAAAAACCTTATAATTTTATTTTTTCGATTTGATCACGATTGCATGTTATTAACGGATCCGTAATTAATCGTTAATTAATTTACTAAAGAAAATTCTTCAAATTTAGTAAATAGTTCCTTCAGTAGGTACCTGCACAAGAAAGGAAAAGAGCACCGGTGTGGTGTCGGCCTAACACCCTCCGATGCTAAAGTCAGAGCAAGCAGGCTAGTGTGCCAGAGAGAATAATAGTAGAAATTCGTTACCTAATGAATGAATTTCTTCTCCTATTTATAGGAGAATGGGTTGATGACATCTTCGTGCCACATGTCACATCGGGATTGGGTCATGTGTTGCTTCTCAACTACGTGTCGCTTGTGGGTTGCACCACATGTCGTTTCCCAAGTGGATATTTGTATTCAATCTTAAGTATGTAGGTCTATATTGGAGACTGTGTAGTAAGGTCTTTTCAGGTGCGTAGACTTTATGACTAGGTGACGAGGTGCCCTGGTACTGCGGTCAGACCAGGTGCCCAAGTACCGCGGTCCGACGAGGTGCCCTGATATTGTGGTCGGTCGAGGTGCCTAAGTACTACGGTCAGACGAGGTGCCTAGGTACTACGCTCAGACGAGGTGCGTAGACATTCTTGCCAAGTTGTAAAATTCCATGTGTTATAAATTTCACCCCACAACAGTAATCAAGAAAAAAAAATTGACTTTTTAAAGAAAAAAATAACGACACTTATTTGGTGAAGTGAGGTTTGAAAGAAAACAAAAGTTAACAAGAACGCTTACATGTGCCAGAATTCAATGACATAATCACGATGAATAACGAATGAATGAAATTACGAAGAAGAAACCAGATCAAAGAAAAAAAACCAAATAAAAAACACAAATATGTACAAATTTTAAAAACCAAATCCAAAATGATAAAAAAAAAAAAAAAAAAAAAAAAAAAAAAAAAAAAGGTAAACAAATCAATAAGATAAAGTTAACAATTTTTTTTTTGTTGATAAAACTAAAAAAGACAAAGTAAATTTAAAAAAAAAAATAGATAAAATGAAGATTCGAAATGTGTAGATGGGGGTATTTTTATTTTTCTCCATTGTCGCCGGAATTTCGAGTGTCTCGTCGATTTCTATGGTTTCGTATGAAATCTCGACTTCATGTCGCCTGAAATTCCAGCTGCAATCGTGCTTGCCACGTGGATGTTTCCAGTCGTGCCTCGTTTATTCTGCTAAACGAAATTTCAACTAAATTTTGTGGAAATTTCGTACCTGTCGCCCCATCGCAAGAAATGTCGCCTAGCAAATTCAAAATCGATGATGGTGATTTCTTTAAGAAGACGAAGGGTTGGGCAGTTGGCATGACTTTTTTTTTTGTAAGAGAAGACGAAGTTATCAGAGACTCAGTGTCACGACCCGTCCCGGGATCTCCCTATACACCCGAGACGAGACGCGTGTCGATGACAAGCGATAGCCCAAAAACCAACACCTCTCATCAAGGCAAACTAAACATAACTGCGTGCTAAAATTATTTCAAACTAAACTGACTCATGTACAAGCTAAACTGATGCAAAACACGTGGTAGAAAAGCTCGTCGTAGGCTCGATCATCTTCTGAAACTCGAAAGCTACCTGTGGGGGGGAAAAACATTTGAAAAGAATGAGGTAAAGGCCCAGTGGGTGGAATTTTTTTTATTAAACTAATATTTTCTTGAAAACTACATAATATATAATAGTTTCTAAATTCATAAAACTGTTCAAAACTAATAATCATAATATTCAAAACTAAAACTCGTAAAACTAGTTATTGTCGTAATTTAATAATAGTAATATTCTGCTGAAACTAGATCAATACTTGTATGTAAATATATATATAATAGAAACTGTTCATATACTATATCGTAGTGATAAAAACCCACTAAAAATGTACCCTTAACTGGTCATACTGCATGTAGAGCGAAATCATGCATGCAGCAGAGCAACTGAATACTGAAACTAGTATTCAGCTGCCCCCAAAGGGCTAAGCACCCTAACATACGGCCCAAAGCCTATGTGTATGCTAAAGTGGGTCCCAAAGACCTGCTGAAAACTGATAACTGAGGGTACTATTTCTAGCGGTTTGAAAACAATCTACTGAAAGTATTAACATAATTCTTAAACATTTCGTAAAATAATACTGTTTCTAAAAACATAACTGAGTGCCCATAATATTCGTAAATAATATATATATTATATCATAAAATTCATTTCCATAAAATCTATAGCTAAATATCTAAATATTTATATTTCAAAAATCTAAATTTTGATAATATCATAAATCTTAAAATAGAAACACTTACAAACTTTTTCTTTGAATACTCCAAGCCGTTAGTATTTAAAGTCTCGATATCACCTGAAAATTAATTTAATAAACATATCACTAATTAATTTCAAATTTAAAACTATTTACCACTTATAAACCTTAATTGTTATTCGTATGAAACTTAAATAAAACTCATAATGGTTGGATTTTTCTCTAGTTCACCTCTCACAACAACCACACAAAATCTTCCTTTTTCCCCATTATTCCAAACAAAACTACCAAAATTTTAGTCTCCAACTCAATTGAAATTTCCTTTCCAATATTCTTACTCTATGAAACACATCTCTTCATAACCTTAAAATCAATATTTTTCTCAAACTTAAATCCCATTTATCACAAATCTCAACTCTAAAATCTATAAAACCACACACAATCCTCTTGCTAATTCACACAAATTTCCATAACAACTACATCAAAAACATGGAAATAATCCATTTCTACACCATTCTTAATCATTCACTTAAAATCCATAAACAACAAAACTCATAAAAACAATCTTGAAACATAGCCAAAAACTACCAAATCTCATCAAATAGAATAATTGGGTTGAGGAAGTTTCTTACCAACTAGCCATTACACCATAAATTGAAGCTTGGAAGACCACAAATTGATGCTCTTCAAAAACTTCCAAGCAATTTTTCATTTTTTCCCTTTCTTTCTTCCCTTTTCTCTTTTCTTTTTCTTCCTCTCCCTTTCTCCTCTGTTTTGCTTCCCACGATGGCTGAACCAAGATGGCTTTTTTTATTATTATTATTTTTTTTATATTTACTTGCCATGTGTCAAGCCAAGACACAAACTTTTTTTTTTATCCTTATCTTAACCTTTCCTTCAATCTCATCCACTTATTTCTTATATTTATTTATTTTTTTCTTAAAAAAAATGAGAGTTTACACTCAGAAACATAGCATTACTCACACGATAAGAAAGAGAGAAATTGACATTGGATATTAAATTACTCATTTATTGCCAAGTTGCCATTTCATTGACTGCCATTTCGATATGTGACCACCCATGCAAACTTTTAACTCCATTTAAGTTTGAATTCATTTTTGTTTCTAACCAAAACAGCTGGGACTCAAGTTTAACTTAAATGTATTTTTTTTATTTAATTCTTTTTCTCTTCTTACCATAAAGAATAGGTCATTGATTTATTAGAGAGGGTATATTTAATTAATATTCATAAATGTGATCTTAGTGGAAGGATTTATAAAATTTAATATTTATTTAATTAAAAGTAAATTAACATTATTTTTCATTTAATATAAATTAAGAAACTTTATAACTTTAATAATTAAAAAAAAAATCTTATACTAGTAATTTTTTATTACTATAAAAAAATAAACATACAAATTTTAATATTATATTTCAGTCGATTTTATTGTACTTTTTACATTTTAATAGACTTAGCATCATTTATAGATGTATAATTCTATTCTTTATATGATAGATTATGACTTCATTAAACTATTATCAAAATTTCATTCAAAAGCCCAAAAATTCAACTATATTTCCATCGTTTCCGTTATTTTTTCAGGAATGTCCGTCGACATTGATATATCTATCAATATTTCCATAAATTTGAACCTCGATATTTTAATCGACATCGATATTTAACTCCTAGGTGGTAGCTGATTAGGCATTGACTCGTTCTACATTCTACCACATCAGCTTAGAAGATGTCACAAGCATTACATCTCTAATATCATTGACATTCAAGGCAACACCAAAGGATTGCTAAGTCAACACGGCAAACTCAGCCATTAAAAAAAAAAAGAGAAATTTTGATTTGTTAAACTGATGTAGACTGGACTAGTTAGTTGTTTAAATAATGTCATAGACTCACAGAAAGCCTAATGGCCTTCCAAAAGAACTCTTCTTCTTCCTCCTCCTCCTCTTCGTTTCGATGGAGATTCGATATCTTCGTGAGTTACACAGGTACGGATTCCAAAGACTTGAAGAACCATTATATTAATATCTCAAAAATAAGGGATTGACCATTTTCAAGGACAATGAATCTGAAAGAGGACAGTCTCTTCCTCCCCTTCTTGACTCCGCCATTGAAGGTTCCAAAGCTTCAATAGTTGTGTTCTCTGAGAATTACGCCAAGTCTGAATGGTGTTTGAATGAGCTTGTTAAGATTCTTGAATGTAAAGATAAGAATCGTCAATTGGTTTTTCCAATTTTCTATAAAGTAGACCCTTCGGTTGTGAGAAAACAGAAAGGGAAATATCATGTGGCAATGGCTAATTATGAGATTAAATTCAAGGATCAATTGGACAAGGTCATGAATTGGAGGAAAGCTTTGAGTACCGTGGCTAATATCACGGGATGGAATGTCCAAAGGTATGTTTGGGTTCCTTGATATCATGGGTTCCATATCATAATCAATTGGCAATGAGAGTAGTAGTTTATGTATCTTATAAAACTTATGAGTTCTCATCATATTTATGATATGAGATTCTCAACATAGTGTCTCTTATGGGCTCACCATTCTTAGGTCGGATCTCCTTTTTGGACCTAATATCGGTTTAGACTTGTTGAGCTCTGATAGATGATATCATGGGGTTCCATCTCATAATTAATTGGCAATGAGAGGAATATCTCATATATCTTATCAACCTTGTGAGTTCTCATCATCATTCCGATGTGAGATTCTCAACAGTTTAAGAAAATTACGTTAGGAGTAAAATTGAAACTTTGTAATTTAAATAAACTTCTTTTAGACAAAAATAATCTATGATTCATTTATAGGAAAATTTAGGGTTTCGGGCGGATCTATGGTTAAAAAAAAGAAGACAATATTCAGAAAAATATTATATAGCTGGAAGTATTCGGAGAAAAATATTGTGTAGGTGGAAGTATTCCGAAAAATATTGGACTTTTCCCAGAAAGTTGAAATTGTATCCTCTGAATGCGATTTTAGGTTTTCTAAGTATGCAATTTCACCGGATTCCAGATGAAGTTAAAATCGCAGAAATCACATACACATTCTGCTTTGTTTTATTTGTTTGATTGTATTTGGATTGGAGGTATTAAATTATTATAATGAAGTCTGATTAGAAAAATAAATATTACATCATCAATAATAATATAAAAAGATAAGTTTGGAACAAATAAAACTACAAGGGTTGAAATTTAAAAATAAAATAAAATGTGGGGAGAGATTCAAAGCTTGAAAACTTAGATCCGGCGAAAAAACTCGACAATAGAGTTCAAAAATGTGTCGATCACGTTGACGTTGTTTCTTGGGCGGCGGCTTGTAATTTCTAGAGCCCGAGAGAGGGGAAGGAAGAAAGGTGGGGCGTGTGGTAAGGCTCCTGTTTTTTTCTTGTTCTTTTTTTACTTTTTGCCATTTCATTTTTTTTAAGGTAGAAATTGTATGCCATGGATACGATTTTTGAGTTAAAATCGTAGATATGGTATGCGATTTACCATATTTTTAATAATACTTTCTTTTATACTATATTTTTTGGATTATTAATTAAATATATAATATTAATTAAAAAGATTCGGAAAATTTAGGTTAATATTTTGGGTAAAGTATTTTTTTTATCTCTAAATTTTGAGGTTTATGTCTATTTGATATGTAAGTTTTTAATTTATGTTTATTTCGTTCTCGAGTTTTGAGAAATAAGTTTATTTAGTCCCGAGTTTTTAAGTTGTGCCCATTTCATGTTTGAGTTTTGAGAAATAAAATCTATTTAGTCATGAAGTTAGTTTTTCAATCATTAGTTAACAAACTTATTTCAAAACCAAATTGATTTATGTTTCAAAATCCATAGACGAAATAGACACAAATTGAAAAATAAAAAACCAAATAGACACAAGCCTCAAAACTCAGGGACTAAAAAAGATATTTTACCTATATTTTTTCATTAAAGAGTAAAATTTAATATTAGATTGAATTTTAAAGAGTTCATCCTCCGGTCTTCTTGAGTCAATATGTTTTAGTTGTTAGACAGTTACTCTCAACAATATTAATAAATCATTGTCTAATTGATTTCCTTAAAAATACGACATTTTATGCTTATTAATCTTGAATTTATTAATGCATCAAAAAAAAAAAAAGGGAAAAATACATTTTTGGTCCATGAGTTTTCAATTTGTTTACCATTTGGTCCCTGAGTTTTAAAAACCGATATTTTAACCCCTGAGTTTTCATTTAGCTTTCTATTTGGTCCCTGCCGTCAAAAGTCTGTCAAATATTTAACAGAAAAATGATGTGACATATTTTTAATAATATAAAAGCTGACGTGGCCTTAAAATATTAGTTTTAATATTATTTTAAATGATGTGACAATTTATATATATTTTTTAATTTCTTTTTTTATTAGATAATATTTCTCTCCCCTCCTCTCTCTCTCTCTCATCACTTCATCTTCATCCCACCTCCCAGATCCCCTTTCATCTTTCAATAAACCTGCAAATCCAAGTAATTCATAGCTTTTTATTCTTTGCATCTCCGTTTTATCAATAACTTGTCATCGTCGTAGATCTGTGGTTTTCGTGAAGCACCATTCCAAACATTCAAGTATATATGGGATTTTCACGAGTTTGTGAGAAGTAGTAGCGAAGATGATGATTTTTCGATGACGGAAAGGGATTGAATGAAAATAACAAAGTTTTCTGGGGGAAAGCTTCGAATGGCATGGATTTGTGATATTGAAGAGATCTGAGATGAGGTGGTGATGGAAGAACTAAAAATCAATTTGGGAGAAGCTTCGATTTTCTGATGAAATTTCTGATTCCTGTCTGTTAACTTATCTTCATCATAAATCCCTCACTCTGTCTATTTCTTTCCAAATCTGAGCTGCCGATTTCGTTCGGTGACGATTGAATTAAACCAAACAAGTGTTTGATTCATCCTTCAATTTCGCAAATTTCCATGGATTCACGATCAATTTGCATTAATCTCCATCTTTATTAACAATCCCATTTCTCTCTTTCTCTTCTCTTTTCCAGTTTTTTCCTCAATCTCTCACAATCATCTTTCTCTAAAAGTTTTGATTTTTTTAAGGTTTTTTTTAGGAAGATGGTGTTTGAGAATTATATTATGATTTGATAAAGTTGATATCTTTGAATGGTTATGAAAATAGAGCTTATGAATTCAACTGATTACATTGCCTCTGAAGCTTTTCCTAGGCTGTTCATTTCCAATCTTAGTTCAGTGAAGATGATTGCTGTCATTGGTTTTTAATACTAACAAATTGACTTCTTTTTTTTTCATTATTTCTTTCTTTCTTTTTTTGTTTGTTTGCAGTGATTACAGGGGAGGTGGTTTTAAAAATAGAAATAAATCAAGTTTTGGGTGTGATGATTTTTCGGTGATATGGAGTTGAGTATTATAGTAAAATGGGTTAAAAATGTCAACGGAGCTTAAATTGGAGGTGAGACGTTTGGGTTCAATTGATCGGTAGTGGGGGCTATGGTCATATGGTTTGAGTTTTCCGGCCATGTGAACGTTTATCCGGTGAAGACTAGTTACAGTAGAGATGAAGATAGGGAAGGGGATGAGATCTGGGTTGTTTGAGATTTTCAAAGATAACTTCGCCGGAGATGGAGAGTTGCGGTGGTTGGTTCTCATGTCTTTCTAGAGAAGATGAAGTCTTAGTTCAGAGGAGAGGGAGAGAGAGGAGATGAAGAGGAGAGAGAGGGGAGGAGAGAGAAGAGATAAATAAATTAATCTAAAATATATAAATTAAAATTATTAAAATAAAATTCATTTAACATGCCACCTCATTTAAATATGCCACATAAGCAATAAAATATATATTAAACAAATATTTTAATGCCACGTCAGCATTCTGTTTAAATATTTAAAGCCTTTTTGCCAGCAGGGACCAGATGGTAAACAAAATGAAAACTCAGGGGCTAAAATATCGGTTTTTAAAACTCAGGGACCAAATGGTAAACAAATTGAAAACTCAGGGACCAAAAGTATCTTTTTCCCAAAAAAAAAACTTGAATTTTTATAACTTATATTTGAATTATAAGAATGAAGAAGTTTTTTAAGCATGTTGATGGAAACACGAGTTAGAAACTACAAGCTAAAACCCACTGGTCTAAATTAATCGCCACATAAATAATTCAAAATTTTGAGAGATTGTCTTAAAAGATTAATCATAGCTGAAAAAGTAGATTTAGAATCTAGTTTATTTTAAAATTTTATTGATGTATATATATTTTAAAAGTTTCAATTTTCTTCTATTAAATGATCCCTTTACTTTATACTTTGTAGTAATGAAGCTCAATTAATTGATGAAATTGCTGAAAAGGTTTCAAGAAAAATAGCAAACGAAGAATATTTGTACGAAGCTGAGAACCCAGTTGGATTACAACCTCGGGTTAATAAATTAAATTCAATTTTGAAAGTTGGCAATGATAAGATTGATGTTAAAATTGTGGTTGTCTATGGGCCTCAAGGAATTGGAAAATCCACCATTGCCAAGGCTGCTTTCAACAAAAATGCTCATCTGTTTGAAGGAAGAAGTTTTCTTCCAAATGTATATGAAAATTCAAAACAACCTCTTAATTATGGTGTTTTAAAAATGCAAAAGACCCTTCTTTCAGAGATTCAAAATGATCAAACACAATTGGAGTTGGGAAATGTTGATAAAGGAATCACTTTGATAAAGAAAATGATTGTGAGTAGAAAAGTTCTTTTAGTATTTGACGATGTGAATTCACTCAACGATTTACGGAGCTTACCTCACAAGGCTGATTGGTTTGGGAAAGGAAGTAGAATTATAGTAACCACAAGAGACCAAAATCTGCTCAAATTTCGTGATTTTCTATTCGTATCGGCTTGTGAGGTAAAAAAGTTGGACGATCATGAAGCTCTTGAACTCTTTTGTTTGAATACCTTCGGAAATAAAATGGTTCGCGATGGCTTTGTGGAACTAGTGAAACGTGCCATTGAATATGCTGATGGATTCCCACTCAAATTGATTGAATTGGGTAGTATCTTATGTGAAAAAAGCAAGGATAAATGGGACATTGAACTGGAGGACTACAGAAGTAAACATCGAAAAGACAGCATGAGGGAAAGTGAAAATAAGGTAAGCGGAATTCGGGGTGGCCAACATATCAGTATACATTTGGATTCCTGACAAGTATTTTGCATTGAAGGAGGTGGGAAAAACAACTTTATGTTATGTTCATTGACATAATTAATTTAATTTGCTGCAGATAATTTCACAAGATGAGAATCCGGACAAAATTTGTCGTCTATTGTCCGCGAGAGAACTTTCAATTGCATGGAGCGATAATTCGGAATTTTGGAGTTGGAAATCACTACCACATTCAAGGTTTGTGCTAATTCAACATTTTTTTTTTTGTTCACAGATGATTCTGTTTTTCTTTCTCAAATTCCAATACTTGCACCAATTTTTTTTGCTTCTTAATTGGCCATATAGCTAATCTTACACTTGTTGTTTTAGCTTCTTAACATCATCTCATGGCTACCTCAATCCATCTACAGGTTCTCTGAAGTGGCTAAGGTTATTCGAGTAGGCTATTTTGACATCAAGGGAAATATAGGGATTGCAGAGTTATCTTCAGAAACAACTTATGCAGTGTACTTTGTGTTTAAATTCCAGGGAAAAAGATGTGGATTCAGAGAGAAAGCGGTGAAGTTAGTTGTTAGTTGCACAGGAATTGAAGGTGGTGGAGAGCAGAGTGTATTTCTCGATCCCCCGGAAACTGTGCATACACTGTGTCAAAAACGAGAAGACGAATGGATGGAGATCAAAATGAGTGAGTTATTTATCACCGACGGAGATTATGGTGATATAAATTGTTCCTTGATAGAACATAGTGAGAATGTCATCAAGACAGGACTCATTGTTGGAGGAATCGAGTTTCGGCCAAAGTCCGTCCATGAAGCATAATAACACAACGAAATGGTCTGATAAACTATATTCTTTTCTTAACACTGGAAACATATATTCGATTGCAGCTTTCATTCATTGTCTGAGATAGAGTCGAAATTTGTCATACAAAAACAATGTATGTGGTTTATTTTGTGTTCAAATTTGAAGATGGCCTAATATCTGGATTCAAAGAACAACCAATACAATCCATTGAGCATGATGGCAAGATTAAGTTTCAGTTAATGAATCGTCATGAGGAAGGGTCTGTGTAGACACCTATTTTCGTCCGATGTTATTTTAATTTAATTCTAATTAAAAAAAATTGATTTATGTTTATTTAAATTTAGTAAATAGATTTTTAGAGTAAATATAATTGCATTTTTTTTCTAGTGTTATATTAGTGAGAATAAAATAAAATAAAATATTAAAAAATAATAATGTGTCAAATTTGTTTAATTTTATTTGAATTGGTTTTGTTTAGAAATAGAAAGATTTGAAAAATAAGTTTTAAAAGAGAATCAATTTAAATTTGGAAAATATGGGTAGGAAAATTATTTTGTGAGTTGTCAATTATAATAAAATCAGATTTTTTGCATGATTTTAGGACAAATTAAAAATTGATTTTATTTGATTTTATTCTCATTTATTATTTTCCTAGTTTAATTTTTTCATTTGGCTATAAAAAGGACCCTCCTTCAACCCTAAAAGACACACAATATTCACAAGAGCAAAAACCTTGAAGTTTTCTCTACATCTCTCCTTTTCACGGCCATAACCTTTCTCCTCTTGCTTTCTAAAAACACAAAAACATTCACAAGAGCCTCCCTCCCTTCATCATTTTTACTCTCCTCATCATCTTCTTTATTCACTCGTTGGAACTCAGGGCTACACATTTGTAAGGTTCTATCGAACCAAGGTAAGTCCCTTTCCATTAAAAATGTAGTCATTCATGCTGCTTTGATTTAATTGATTTCGTGATTTTTATATAATAATTTAGATTTTTAAAATTTTTTATTTGAAAATAGACTTAAATATGAACACATAGGAAAAAGAATCAACTGATTTGGATTTGTGGTTAAAGAGTTATGTTTTTTTAAAGTTCAGTGTTCAAATCGATTCACTATTACGGGATTGTTTGTACACTTTCTAACTCGTGAGTTTTTTTTATACTGATTCCTTATGATTATTATTTTTGATTATTTTTTCTTGAAAATAGACTAAAAAAACATTTAGGAAGAAGAATCACCTCGTTTCGATAAGTATAAAAAAGATATGATTTTTCAAGGTTGGTATAAACTCTGCAGGATTTTTTTATGGAAAACCGTGGCTGAAAAATTTTAACATAAAAATTTGGTTTTCCTTTACAAAGTGTGTATGCTTTTGGATATTAGAAATCAATCTTGGATGAACCTAAAATATTTAAAAGAAAGAATCGAGTCAAAATATATTTTTGTTAAAAAGCTATGAATTTCCAAAGTTAATGCGTCTTATTTGGAATAATTATGTTTAATTTTATTGGTTTGCCTTATTTGTAAATTTGATTTCCATATTTTGTGTTTCCTATTTATTGTCTTCGTATTAAGGTAGAACTTGATTTGATTGCTTAATATTATATTGTGGATTTTCAAGAAAATGAAAGAAGTTGAAATTAATTAGAATACTGATTTTCCAAAGCATAAAAATTAACAACAAGTAAAATATAAAATTGGAATTAATTAGGATACTGATTTTCCAAAGCATAAAAATTAAAAGTTAAATTTAAATATGAGAATTGGAATTAATTAGAATACTGATTTTCTAAAGTATAAAAATTTGTTGGCTTTTTGGGCCTATTAATCTCACTTAATTATGTTTTGATGATAACAAACACTTAGTACTAATCAATTTTAGTATTTTAGTGTTGTATTTTGTAGAGCATAAAATATCGAGTACGGTGCAATTTGAATCGTCCGATTCCGAGCTAAAACGAAGAAGTTATCAAGAAAATAGAATTGGATATATATATATATTTACAAAAATGGAAAAAGAATTCACAGCCGTTCGATCTCTTCTAGCTGCTTATCTGACGGTTCACATTCTTCAATTGAAAAAATATATTATATATATATATATAATTTCGGTTTTAATTTAAATGAAAAAAAAGGAAGAGCTGCAACTTACCGTATCCGTAAGATCGTAGCATTACCGAGATCCAACCGATAAGAAATCGCCACGTTGTCGCGCGTATATCCACGCCCTGACGCGCCTGACGCACGCCCCTGCACGCTGGGCCCCACCGTTGCTGCCTCCGCCATTTGTTGCTTGACACGCGTCCACGCGATTCGCAATGCCAGCTGCCTCCTTTTTCATGTGCATGAAAATGACGCTTCAGCCCTTGACTTTTTGTTTAATGCCAAACGCGTCCTGACCTTTGTTTTTCAAATTTGCTGACCAAAATTGAAGCTCCTCTCACAACGTCTCTGCTGCCCAAATGCCCCTGCTGATCGAGCTTATTCAATTAATATTTTATTAATTCAAAATCAGATTTGATGGACCTCTGAGATTTCGACACGTGGCACTAACGGCTCTTTGAGTCTTCTTCCTCCTTATATGGCCGAATTCAGTGAGCAAAATCAACCAAGAATTTTTAGATTTTGATCTTCATTGCTAAGTGCTCTCAAGCCATATTTTCATATTATTTGGGATTTATTTTGAGTGATTAATTTGGCTAGTAAGAGCCTTAGTGTATTGTGAGCCCGTAAATCTACTCTTTGGGAGAGTTTGTAATTTGTGTGAAATTCTATAATTCACATTTTGGGGTCGGTTTCCTAGCTCGTAAAAATAGGAATGACTGTGGGGTTGTTCTTGATCCCAGAAAAAGAATCGGTTTGTTGGGGTTTGTTCTTGATCCCGCTAAAAGGATTGGGTTCGCACTTGCTCCCTGAAAAGGTGTTAATACAAATTCTCGAGAGGCGCTCGGGGAGTGGACTAGGCCGTGTTTTTGGCCGAACCACTATAAATTTTGGTGTCAATTTCTCTAACCCTTGCTCTTTTAATTATCGCACTAATTATTATTGATAGTGTTCATTGAAATTCTACATTGCTTTACATATTTATTGTATGAATTAAATTAAACGAATTTAGGTTGTTAGAAATTTATCTTGATTTAATTCTTCCCAATCTTATTAAAATAGAGGTTATTTTGTTAAAGAGAATTTTAATTTAAAAATTCACATAATTCTCTTGAGTTAAATTGCTAATGAGAAAACACATTTGAAAAAGATTTATTAAATCTTATTTAAACCCTATTCACCCCCCCCCCCCTCTAGGGTTGCCATCGATTCCTACAAAATTAACAATTAAATTTAAATATTAAATTGGAATTAATTAGAATACTGATTTTCCAAATCATAAAAATTAACAATGAAATTTTAAATATAGAGATTAGAATTTATTAGGGTTTTAATTTACCAAACTTTCCAAAAAAAAAACAAAAGAGTAATAATATAAGACTTAAATAAAAATTGAAATTTATTAGGATATTAATTGTCCATTTATACCATAAATAAAAGATTTGTCAAATAAATTTTTCCCATTTAAAACCTAGGGGCCAAAAGTGAAACCTACCCTAGACCTAATTTTGAGCTAAAAAATTTATTTTAATAACAAAGATAAAAATTTATAATATCCTATTAAAAATAAAAACTTGAACAACAAACAAATCATTTTTGAAAACTGCGACGACGGAATATGAGGCGTGGAATTTTTTCTCGGAATACTGAGTTAAAATTCCAGATAATATTGTTTTTCCTAATGGCTTTACGCCATTCATACTTATTTAATCATGTCTTATTATTAAAGTATTGATTAATAAAACATGAGACATTTAAAAATAACTAAAAAATAATTTTTGTTTTATAGATAAAGGTTTTCATTAATAATACACCAAAAAAAAAAAAAAAAAACAACAATCGTTTTTAAACGAACATAATAGGGTGCTAATATCTTCCCTATGTGTGAATGAACTCCCGAACCCATAGTCAAAAGTTAGTAGACCATCCTTAATTAATGAATAAGTGACTAATCACACCTAATTGAGAAATCCAATGATTAGTGGCGACTCCCCTTTTATTTTTCCGTGTCGCTATTACGTAGCGACAGTCTCATTGTTGAAGGAATTGAGTTTATTGAGAAGAAGCATTAAGATAGTGCAATGGAATGGGGACCGTAACCCCCTCGGTAAACTGTCCACCCAAATAACATTTTTGTTAGTTAAAAGATAACGATTCCTAATTTCTAATTTGGCCCCTCATCAAATTAGAAATTTCATATTGTATATATGCTTATAAAATCTATAAAATTACATAATTACTCTATTAAGCCGATATTAAACCTTAAGTAAATCACTATATTTGGCTAACCAAAGATAATATACACATTTAATATTTACATCTGTGGACCCAATTATTAAATTATTCCAACAATTATAATTTTTAATAATATAACAAAATTAGTACACATGACTATTTGGTCTATTATTCCCCCTCAAGATGAACGATGTAAATCATAAACGACAATCTTGGATGAAAGAGAGCGAAAAGGAGAAATAGCCAAGGCTTTGTTGAATGAATATACATGCTATAGGAAGAAGATTCACCACTCAAGAAGACGACTCCATTTCACAAAAATAATGTATTGATTTCATTCGATTTTTCGATATCTATTCATTGAATTTAAATTCGTGGCAAGTTAATAGTTTAGAGAGAGAGATTTTTGAGTTTTTGGGTAAAAATTTAGAGTTTAGATAGAGAAAAATATAGAATGAAGTTGGGAGAGTTCTATCAATATAAAAATTAAGTTTTTGGTATTTTCACACTTTAATGAATCAGCATAAACTTTTATTTATAAAAGGCTAAAATGTCATTTTGGTGCCTAAATTTTCACTCAGGTTTCATTTTCGTCTCTAAACTTTCAAAAGTTATATTTTTCATCCTTGAACTTTACGATTCGTTTCATTTTGGTCATTTCATCTGTGTTTTTTCGTCTAGTACACTACCAGATGGTTTATGTGACATGTAATTGATGATGTGACATTATATAAATATACAATGAAGTTAAATGATGTGAAAAACGAATATACAGTGAGGTTTAAGACTAAAATTACAGAGAAAAATATGAGATTAACGTCACTATATATTCGTTTTTCCATGGTATTTAACCTTACAGTTTATTTCTATAATGTCACATTATAAGTTAAATGCCACATAAATCTTCCATTAGTGTCATATATGGAAAAACAAAGATGGAAGGACCAAAACGAAACAAATTGTAAAGTTTAGGAGGAAAAATGCAATTTTTAAAATTTTAAGAACGAAAATGAAACTGAAGTGAAAAAGTCAGTGACCAAAATGGTATTTTACCCTAAACTATCGAAAAAAGGGCATATTAACACTCAATGATGAGGTCCAGAAGGTCAATTTGAATTCAGACCGCGTTTTCCAGCAGAAGGAGCTTCGAGAACGTGAAAATGTGGTAAGCGGCGGAATTCGGGGAGGCCAATTACATATCAGTATACATTTGGATTCTGTTTAAGTATTTGCATTGAAGGAGGTGGGAAAAACAACTTTGTGTTATGTTCATTGACATAATTAACTTAATTTGCTGCAGATAATTTCACAAGATGAGAATGGAAAAAAAAATCCGTCTATTGTCCGTGAGAGAACTTTCAATTGAATGGAGCCATCGTTCGGAATATTGGAGTTGGATATCACTACCAGATTCAAGGTTTGTACAAATTCAACATCTTTTTTCTTTGTTCACAAATGATTCTGTTTCTCTTTCTTCAAATTCCAAGACTTTAACCAACTTTTTTTGCTTCTTAAGTGGCCATAATGGCTAATCTTACACTTGTTGTTTTAGCTTCTTACATTATCTTATGGCTACCTGATACCATCTATAGGTTCTCTGAAGTTGCTAAGTTGATTGAAGTATACTATTTTAACATCATGGGAAAGATAGAGATTGAAGAGTTATCTTTAGAAACAACTTATGCAGCCTACTTTGTGTTTAAATTCGAGGAAAAAAGACGTGGATTCAAAGAGCGAGAGGTGAATTTAGTTATTAGTCGTATAGGAAGTAAAGGTAGTGGAGAGCAGCGTACATTTCTCGATCCCCCGAAAAATGCACTTCAACTGTGCCGAACACGAGAAGACGGATGGATGGAGATCAAAATGGGTGAGTTCTTTATCACCGATGGAGATTATGGTGCCATAAATTGTTCCTTGATAGAACATACTGTGTCTGTCTTAAAGACAGGACTGATTGTTGGAGGAATCGAGTTTAGGCCTAAGTCGATAGAGCCTAATAGCACGGTAAGCATAATTGAATCAAAGTGATCATAAATCACCATTTGCTTTTAGGAAATTTCAATAGGTACCACATTTAAAAAGTATTTACAAATATATAACAAATTTTTACACGTGAATCAGTTATCAACGTTAATCACTTTAAAGAATTAACCTTGATCATTATTAATCACTAATTCACTATCAGCAGATATTTTTTAAGATATGCTATATTTATAACTACCCACTGCTTTTTGGCATCTTGAATTCTGAAAAATTTCATAATGAAGGTGACCATTCAATTTCAGACTAAAACATAAGTTAAAAAAAAAAAAAGGCTTAAAGACTAAGTTTGTATTTATAGTTTTAAACTCATCTTTCACATTTTCTCTAATGCAAAGAAGAAAAATGAAATATTAACATTGGTTTTCTTTGGAACAGAGCATCCCACAAGACAATAATGGAAAAATATGTTATCTGTTACCTGCATCACCATCATCAATGGGCCGAGCTGAGCCGGCTCGGCCCAAACATTAGAAGGCTCAGGCTCGGCTCGGGCTCGAGCCCAACGAGCTTATACTTTTGGTCGAGCCGAGCCGGCTCGGCCCAATCTAAAATTTTAAGGCTCACGGCTCGGCTCATGGGCTAGGCTCATCGAGCCGAGCTTGGGCCTGGCTCGTTGGAGCGAGCCAAGCTCGGTTTATCATATGAGTTCATTTTTGTATTACATTATCTCAAAAACCAATGGTGCATAACTTTCGAATCACTTTTTAAAAAAAATCAAGAGTTAACAAAATTAACATATTAAACTTATTATTTTAAATAGCAAAAAAAAAGTGAAAAAATCAATATATTAAACTTATTATTTTGAACGGCAAGAAAGCAAAAATTGTTCCATTTTATCCGTTAAATAATTTAACTATTTTATTTTATCCTATTTAGTAATTACACAAAAGTATCAACTTTAAAAAATAGACATTTTTATTAATTATTTCATACATGAATATTTGAGAATAAAGTGCAGCACTACAATATAAGTACATCCCAACTAGGTTGACACTCACTCATTTGTCAATCATATGCATTTTTTTCAACTTATATTATAGTGATCCGAGCATATAATATAAAAAAAAGGAGGTATATTATTATTTTTTATCTTTAATCTTTAAATTGGTAAAATATAAAATTCAATTTAAATAATAAATAAATATCACGAGCTTTATTTGGGCTGAGCTCGAGCCGGCTCGTTCAAAAAAAAGGAAGCTCATATCCAATCCAAACATTTAACGAGCCGAGCCGAGCCGGCCCGTCAAACGTTGACTTTCGAGCCAAACCCGAGCCGAGCTTGGGCCGGTCTTTAGGCCGCGAGCCGGATGATGATGGTGATACCTGCAAGAAGACTTTCTATTGAATGGGGTCAAGATTCTAAATACTGGAGTTGGATTTCAAAACCAGAGTCCAGGTACACTTCCCTTTTCTCTTTCACATTTTTTTTCCATCAGTTAATTTTGGCATACAAAGTAGATCCAACAATGGTCATTTTAACAATTTTGAATAATCTATGGGCCCATAAGTTTAAAAATAATATTAATTTAATTCACAATGCCCATTATTAGACTAGTAATCTACCACCTCTAATGTACTCACTTATTAAATCACCACTAAATCTAAAAATTTATACCCGTTTAATAACGTTTTTGGTTGTTGGTTTTTTTTTAAACATGCACAAAATATGTTTTGATAACTATTTTTTTTTATAATAAATCTTTTTAATTACTATATAATAAAGTATTAAACTATAATTATGACTGGGTCAAGAAAATGGCAAGAAGAGATTGAGATAAAAAAAAATGAAAACCTCTATTTTAGTTGGGCTCTTGCAAAATTAGCAAAAATATGTCCAATATTTGTAAAAATAGCAGTAAAAAAACATATTTGCAAAAATAGCAGAAAAATTAAATTTGCAACTAAAATATTACAAAATTGCCACTAGTAATCGGTGATTAGTAATCACTGATTTACTGATATCCTGATATTTTGTGCAGGAATTACTGATAATCACTTATTATTTTATAAGTTATCACTGATATCTCTGATCACATGAATGAGGGTTTTTAAAAATCTGCTATATTTGCAAATACTTTTTAAAAATGCTATATTTATAAATATTGCTGAAAATTCTGCTACCCAATTAAATTTCTCTTTTTAGTTTTTAACAGTTTACTTACAATTTTTAAAAGGGTCAAATCACCCATTGAACTAAAGTAAATTTAATTTTTTTAATATATTATTAACATTCTCCCTAGGTTCAGATTTAAATCCTGGATGTTCTTTCCTGAAACTATATTAAATCATCAATAGAAACTTTTGGACTTAGATATTTTTTTTTATATATATATTCTCAACAAATATGTTTTTAAAAATTTGAATAGGTTATCATTTTAAAAAATGAAAAATAAAATAAACTGAATGAGTAATCAAACTACACCTTTATTATCAAGTAATGGTAAGTTATCTTTTAAATCTGTTCTTTTAACACTCAAAGATACATTCAGTTGCAACCTTCATTTACATCCGTCTCTGTCCATCACAGGTTCTCTGAAGTGGCTAAACTCCACTCAGTTTATCATTTCGACATTAAAGGTGAGATAGCGTCGAAAATCTTGTCATCAAGAACAATGTATGTGGTTTATTTTGTGTTCAAATTTGACGACGGTCCGGTTCTTGGATTCAAAGAAAAAGCTATACAATTAAGTGTCAATTGTGGAAGAGGTATAGTTAAGCGTAGTGCATTTCTCGATCCCCCGAACGATACGCCAAAACTATGTCGAGAAAGAGGAGATGGATGGAGAGAGATCATGATGGGTGAGTTCTGTATCAATGATGGAGATGATGGGAAGATTAAGTGTCACTTGATGGACCACAATACGTTCGTCGAAAAGAAGGGTCTCATTGTTGAAGGAATTGAGTTTAGGCCTAAAGTTTATTGAGCTTGATAGCACGGTGAACAGAATTGCCATATTAAACTATTAATGAACAAACTATACTTTTCTTGCCAAAAATGGTGTGTATGGAAGAATATTGGCAGCAAAAATGTCCTGTATATTTTCTGTAATATCATGTACATATACAAAATTTCACTTTTGTGTTGTTAAAAGGTAAAAAATGGTGTGCCATTCATTTCTTTTTTAAACTTGTACTCAACTAGTGTATTTTTACACTAGATGTCATATATAACATTGATTGGGCAAGAGGCAGATTTTTCACCTTTATGTTTCAGTAGTGGTTTGTGTTATAATTCTACTTGCTTTCTTTATTTACTTTATTGTTAGAATATGTTTTTAGATTGGCTTTTATTTTGTTAAAACCAAATTTTTGTAATTCTTATGGTGACTAAATTACTGTGTTTTAATTTGAATTGATTTAGTCATTTTATTAATTAAATTAATATTTTAGTAAGTTGCCTTATTTACTAGTAATTGATTAATTTATTTGGAATCATCTTTGGTATATTTGTTTTTATTATTATGACCGTTGGTTATTGGTGATTTTTTATCCCTTTAATTTTGGAGCTAGGCCAACCCCTTTTCTCAATTTGACCGCCCATTCTTTTTAATTACATAAATTCTTTTGGTCAATATTTTTCTACCTTCTTTATTGCTTGGTTGGTCAAAGGTTGTCATTTTTTTTGGCTTTATTTGGAAGTATGCTTATTCCTTTTATACTTGGTCCTTCACGAAATTTTAGAATTTTTTTGATTAGTACAAAATGTTGGCATCTCAGCCATTTTATCTATAAGAAGGTGTAGAAGCCTACAAAGACACTACCTCTCCTAATCACTCAAAGCTTTCAAGCATATTATTAGAGTGTTTTATACTTTTGCTCTCTTTTTGTTTATAATCTCTTGTGAGATTTTTTTATTGTTGAGAGAGTTGTTCTTTAGCATTATTCATTACCCAAATTCAAGATTTGTCTTGGGATAAGACTAACACATACCGAAGCGATTTCGTGTTGTGATTCATTCGGGACAAGGAAAGGATTTCTTGGATCGATATTCGCAAGGGGATTTGTGGATAATCCGGCTTGAAGATCGTCATCAACAAGGAGCAATCGAAGACAAAGAAAAAGGGAGTTTTGCGTTTGTGCTTGCGTATTTGCTTTAAATTTCTTGTTTGGATGTACATTAACCTTTCTAGTGGATTTTTTTCTCTAGGCGTGGCCTCGTGAGTTTTTCCGTTTGGTTTCCCACGTTAATCATTCCTTGCGTCGATTCCCCTCCTTGATCTTTAAAGTGTTGTTTTTTTCATTTTATATTCTGCCGACAGTTGCAACTTTCACGATCACTGTTACAACTGTGCTTCTATCGATGAACTTATAATCGAACATATTAAATATGATTTCCACAAGTAATTTGATATAAAATGAATTGTTCTTTAATTACACGAGAAATAGGTCACTTTCAATGAAAGCTTCTTGTGTCGGACCGAAGAATGTGTGGGCTCATTGGCTCACAATCAAGCATCGACTGGCATTTCGACGACCACGGCGGAGGTGGCTCCAGCTCATCGCATTCTGTTAGCAACCCCCGGCAGAAATTTCCCATAACCAAACCTTCAACTAAACCTAATATTTTGTGATTTAAGTTGAATTTTAGAGAAGACAACACTATGGTAAATAACCTTTGGTTCTTGTATATTTTCTATATCTTTTAGAATTACAAGGATAGGTATATATATACCCTGAAAAAATGAGTAAGAAAGAGGATACAACAGTGTACAGGGTACAAACTCTAATTAGAAAAGTTACAAGTCATATTTTAACATCCCCTTCATACGAGTGGGTAGTGAAAGTAGCCCGAGTTTGTCACGTAGAAAGTGAAAGCGAGAAGAGGACAATGATTTGGTGAAGCAATCAGCGCTTTGATCACCAGAAGGAATGTACCAGACATCAAGTTTGTTAGCAAGCATCTGATCCAAGACAAAGTGGAGATCAATTTCAATGTGTTTGGAGCATGCATGTAAGACTGGATTTCGAAGCAAGGGAACGAGCACTTAAATTGTCATACCACAGGATAGGAGCTAGACGAATTGGAAAGCCAATTTCACGAAGTAGCATCTTGAGCTAGCTTAATTCTTGCTTCTTGCTAGACCAGTAAATTAAAGAATTTCCAAGATAAACACAATACCCAGCTGTTGAGCGGTTTGTCATCCGGACATGAGGCCTAATCAGGGGTAAGAGATGAAGCTGGGGAAGGTGAAGGGAGAAGGAGAGGATCAAGGTGCCACAAAGTTAACGATGTAGCGTTTCACAGCTTGATAGGCGTGTGGTGGTTCAATATTGAATAAAACCAATTGGTGCTATAGTAAATGGAAGGGTCAGCCATAAAATCACCATCAGTTTTGGAGAGGCTTTGAGAAGAGGACATGGGGGAGGAGACAAGTTTGAGATGTTGTAAGTTGAGGCAGAGGACAAGGTCACATATGTATTGACTCTGAGATAGGAATAAACCTGTAAAATCACGAATAGCTTGCAAGCCAAGGAAATGAATGAGCTGACCAAGATCTTTAAGAGCACATGTGAAGTCAATTTTTTTAATAAACTGCTCGATGGCATGAGATTTGTTGTCAGTGAGAATTAAGACATCAACATAGACTAAGAGGAGAAGAATAGTACCATGCTAATTACGGATGAACAATAAGGAATCAGATTTACACTGGCTGCTAATCGAATTCCCTTTTACGACACAAATATTTATAGGTATCAAGAGAGTTGCCAACAACTAAAAAGTAATGCATATCTCTCTAAAGAATCACTATTCAATCCAAGAATTAAAATAATCTACCTTCCATCTTTATCGTGTACATCAACTCTCTTTAGACCTAAACTCAATCCTTTCAACAATGAGGCTTCTTTTTCTAATAGATGTATCATGCCTCCATTAAAACCATGACACGTATGAAGGTGAATATGATCTCATACTTAGTGGTGAGTATGAAAGTATTATCCATATAAAAAGAATAATACTTGCATACTCACCTTCACACGTGTCATGTTTCTATTTGACCAAACATGATAGTATGCAATAAATACATGTGTAAAAGGTTGCAGGAGACGTATCTGAAGTAACAAAATTGTCTATCTCGATTAGACAATAAAAATATTAGAGAGATATAATATCAAAACTATTAGCTGAAAATAACTTACAGAGACACCATTAGTCTTGTCAACCAATATCTTGACCATCATGAAATAGATATATTAGTTTCAAAGCGTTGTTGGGAATTTGAAGGATTTGTAACTCCCTAAATCAAGAGCGATAAATAGCAACACAAAGAATAATAATAAAAGCGAGAGAGAAACAACACGAGAATTTTATACAGGTTCCCAATTGGTACGTCCTGTCTTTTGCAAATATTGCAGGTTCCACTATGAAGATGAAGAATATAATTGAGACGAAAGTAGAAGTTTACAATCACTCAATCTCTATTTTCTCTCAATAATGAACAACTCTAAATAAACCCGAATTGGTTTTATTCACAAATCACCTACTGCCTGCCGCTTACGAAGAGCTAGAAAAACGTTGCTATTATTTTTCTTTTCTCTCGCTTGCGGTGCTGCTACACCAAAAAATCCAAAACGTTAACTTATATATGTAGGTTAAAATATTCCACCTCCATCAAATGATGATATCCACTCCCAGGCCCACAAAGTGAAAGGTGATGACAATGCCTCACATATATATTATAAATAAAGTACTTTAATTTGCACAGCTAACAAGAAGCATGACTTGGCCTTCATTAATAGGCCAATTGATTTGGCGTTTTAAAACCGATTTGGATCCATAATAAAACCCAATAATCTCCCACTTAGAAACAAATCAAACATCTTCAACTCCCACTACAAGAGCAGCTCATCACTTGCTTAGAACACCAAAGCTTCAACTTGCAAACTCAAACCGATTTGCAAGACCATATACCTGTTAGAATCCACTAACATAATTGGCCCCTGCAAGGTCACCGTTGTGAGCTATCTCCCAGGCACGAAGAGATACTCCAGCAACTCCCACTCCATTTATGTGGCGGAATCAACCACTTTACCAACTATCCGCCTCCAACGAACATTAGTAAAGAAATATTTCATAACATGCTTGACATTAGAATTCAAGCCAGTTGCCATAATAGAGATTCCATCTCTGATGCTTACACCCTCTTTGACTCTGAAACTAGCCAAAAATGCCTTATTGCCCTCAGACAACTTCACTAGTTCGCTATCTTGCCTGTCAGTTGAGGCTATTTTCTGAGCGCTTCCAGATTCTCCCAACTGTTCTTCCTCATGAACTGATGGATTAGGATCTAACTGTCTTTTCCGCGCTGTCGGCTTACCCCTCCCATTTTAAGGAACATCAACAGCTCTCCAAATTTGCACTTTACGTGTAGCACCCTTAACTTTGACAACATTCAATTTTGTCACATACAGAGTAAAACGCTTGTAGCCTCTCGCCACCAATAAAGATCCTCTAGTGTGTTTACATACCTCTTTGCTAAACTCACTTCGATAACCAGCATTATCAAGTTGACCAGCAGAAATAATATTCAACTTGTAATTAGGAATATACCTGACATTCCTCAATAGTAACCTGCATCCTGTATCAGTCTTCAAACTTACATCTCCAATGCCAGCGACTTTAGAGATATTTTTGTTCCCCATTTTCACTAAGCCAAAATCGCCATAAGTAAAAGATGAGAACAATTGTTTGTTTGAAGTAATATGAAAAGAAGAAACACTATCCACAACCCAGTCTATCATCGGCTCATCAACATTAAAACTCTCATCAACACAACAAAGAGCATGTGTGACCATATTAGCCTCTGAGTTATTGTTGTTATCTTTCTGATCTTGTTTCAGTTTTCTACAATCTGATTTCTTGTGACCCTTCCTGTGGCAGTAGTAACACCCAATCCCCTCGTTCCATGTACCTTTACCCTTACTGTTGTTACTTTGATTGCCTTTTCCTCTACCTGTATACAAAGCAGTACCACTGTTAAAGGCCATACCAGAACTCTTCAAATGAATTTCTTCTGCAAGAGCAGCATCTCTGATATTTGCAAAACAAAGCTTCCCTCTTCCTTGAGAATTAGCGATAGCAGTTTTCATAGTAGACCAACTATCAGGTAAAGATGCCAAGAATGCAACAGCAACCATATCATCAGTCATTTGAAACTCAGAAGCAATTAACTGATTTATGAGAATGTTGAATTTATTCAGATGATCTGCTAATGGTTCACCATCAGCCATCTTCATATGCACGAGTTGAGTGTAGATATATATCTTGTTGTTAACGGTGGGCTGTTCATACATATCAGATAAGGACTTGATCAATCCCGCTGTAGTTGTCTCTTTTGCCACATTATGGGCAACATTCTTTGACAAGGTCAATCTCACAACTCCCAGCATTTGTCTGTCTAATAGTTTCCACTCTTCATCCTTCATACCCTCTGGCTTCTCTCCTAATGGCAGATGCAACTTCCTGCAAAACAAGTAGTCCTCAATCTGCATCATCCAGAATGAAAAATCTGTACCATCAAATTTTCCGATCCCAATATCCTTTGTGCTATCCATCGATTTCTAACACAAGTCCCTTGAACCTGACGCTCTGATACCAGTTGTTGGGTATTTGAAGGATTTGTAACTCCCTAAATCAAGAGCGATAAATAGCAACACAAAGAATAATAATAAAAGCGAGAGAGAAACGACACGAGAATTTTATACAGGTTCTCAATTGGTACGCCCTGTCTTCTGCAAATATTGCAGGTTCCACTATGAAGATGAAGAATATAATTGAGACGAAAAGTAGAAGTTTACAATCACTCACTATCTATTTTCTCTCAATAATGAACAACCCCAAATAAACCCGAATTGGATTTATTCACAAATCACCTACTGCCTGCCGCTTACGAAGAGCAAGAAAAACGTTGCTATTATTTTTCTTTTCTCTCGCTTGCGGTGCTGCTACACCAAAAAATCCAAAACATTAACTTATATATGTAGGTTAAAATATTCCACCACCATCAAATGATGATATCCACGCCAGGCCCACAAAGTGAAAGGTGATGACAATGCCTCACATATATATTATAAATAAAGTACTTTAATTTGCACAGCTAACAAGAAGCATGACTTGGCCTTCATTAATAGGCCAATTGATTTGGCTTTTTAAAACTGATTTGGCTCCATAATAAAACCCAACAAGCATCAGACATCTTCGTCGATATAGAATTTTTAAAATTAAGACGATCATCTTCTGATGCACCTTTTCGAAGAGAAATAAATACCTCGAGAAAATGAATATGGAACCAAGTTTCGGTAGTATCCTAAGTTCTCTAAACTCATTGTACCACCGGACCCCACTGATATATACCAAAAGATTTGTGTTATACTCAATAAGTTTCCTAAAATAGAGGGAGAAATTTTTTTGTTTAATTCTCTATAATTTATCATATTATAATTTTTTTTTTATATTTTTATAATGATATTTTATCACATTTTATTGATTTACCATCATCATAAAAATATGATATAATTTAAATATTCTAAACTAATTGTTTTACTCCACTTCAAAGTCTTGATAAGGTCAAGGTCTTCGTGAAGCCACTGTCGAAGAAGGAGGATGATGTGAAGCAAGAGAGAGGAAGAAGGAGAGAGGAGAAGAAAGAAGAGGATTTTTTTTTAGGAATATTATATTATTTTAAATTAATGACATAAATATTGTAAAAGTAAAAGTAATTCCAAAAATATTGCTGTTTTTAATGACTGGACGCGGATGGGTGATGTGGCGGTGATGTGGAACGTCTAAATCGTCTGTACAACAGACGATTTAGTTTAAAACAACACATATCGTCTGTTGTACAGACGTTTTTGTTTAAAAAGAAACAAAAGCGTCTGTTGTACAAACGTTTTTGTTTAAAAATAACAAAAGCGTCTGTTGTACAGACGCTTTACATCCGAATTTTTAAAACCCTTTCTTCCCCATTTCTTCTTCCTCATTTCGTCTCAGCCCTAGAAAATTCTCCTCGCCGTCTCTCGCGATTTCCCTCAAATCTCCACCACTCTCCTCACCGGCGGTAGCGTTTTGGTGATCAAGAACGTTCAAATTCGTAGGCTTCGTCAACCTTCACTTGAATATTGAAGGTAACTCTTAGATTTTACAAAAAATAGCGATTTTTTTATGGTTTTTGGGGGGGTTTTGGTTGTAATCCGAAATTAGATTGTAGTTCTATTTGCCGACATGATTAGGTCCCTTTTTTGTCTTAATCCGAAATTGAAGTTAAACATCAGTGGATTTGTGGAGAAAAACATGTTGGATGATGCTCAAAAGACTTTTGAACTGATGCCAGAACGTGATGTTGTTTCTTGGACTACCATTATAGCAGCTTATGAACAAGCTGGGTGTGAAAAAATTGCATTCCAAATGTTCCTTGACATGCTTGCTATGGGAATTGAACCAAACCAATCGACCATTTCCTCCCTTCTTTCTGATTGTGCATCCCTTGGCTCTACCAAGCTTGGGGAACAAATTCATGCGTTGGCATACAAACTTGGGCCCAATTCTTATTTGTTTGTTTGTAATGCTCTGATAACAATGTATTTTAAGTGTGGCAGTCTAGAAGGCATTTCCATTTTTGAGGAGATGATCAGTCGAGACACGTTTATGAAGTTCGTCTCCCAAGTCACACAACAAAAAATAATTATTAGAGATAGGAATAGATTCCACCATTTTCATGATGGTTTATGCAACTGCAGAGATTTGCTGCAGCTTCATGCAGTTACATAACAATACCAACTGTTGAGGTATGAACTAGATATGGTTTAAGAAAACTTTGACAGGGTTCACTTCACCAGTTTATCAATGCATCTTTAGAATTGAGGCTCTATCCAGTGAAGTTTTCTCCTGCTGATGAGGAATGAGGAATCCAATTCATGTCATTACTCCAAAAATACGAGACGACACATCCATAATAGTGGCATAATCCTTGACTTTTCATTCCTCAAACTACACAATTGAGTATGAGTTCTTGAGTTATGTACAAACCAAAACTAAGAATGTGTAACGGGAAGTATTGAACAAAAAACTCTTTTCAAATCACTTTAAAAATGGTCACTGAGACTGATTGCTTAAACTATAAATATTTCCAATTAATCCAACAATACCAACAATGACTGCCAATCCTACCATTAACCACGATAGGACCTTCTCGGTAGCGTTTAAACTCAGAAAGTGGTGCTGATCCCTCACATATCAAGGTGTCTACTGTTTCCCGCAAGGAGAAATGGATAACTGGAAAAACAAGAACTAAATGAAAAATATAACCAATACAAACTATATAATTCAACGCTGAGCTGAATCGAATTCCCAAAAACCATGTCCCAACCACTGATCGAAAACCCCGATATGACGAACTGAACTAGACATAACATCACCCATAATAATTAAATAGACAACCAAACTAACTAACTAGCTCACAAAATAATCAAAACACTTCTGGTCTAAAGCGTCTGTTGAACAGACGTTTTTAAGGTCAGGAAGCAAAAACGTCTATTCAACAGACGTTTTTCACCCGGTTTTTACAAAACATCTGTTGAACAGACGTTTTGTACATGTTTTGGAAATACTGGGCCCTAAATCGTCTGTTCAACAGACGCTTTACCTTAGTTTTGGAAATACTTTCGCTCCCCCCATATTTCAGGAATTATTTTTTTAAATAACAATATTTCTGAAGAAACCCCCGAAAGAAGAGAGGTGAATAATTAATTGTAAAATGATTTTTGATATGAGTTTGTTTTGAGTTGGTAAAATGAGTAAAGTTGTTACTACTATTGTTGAGTCAATATAATTTTGGGTAGTCTATAAATCTATTGTAATAAAATTTCTAATTAGTGGAACAACTATTCATTATATTTCTAAATACAATTTCAAATAAAACGCAATTTCATTAAAAACCCTTCTCTCTTGATGACCAAATTAGATAGAAATTACACTTTGTGACATTTTTAGAATGTAAATTTTTAAAAAATAACAAAAGTTTTTAAAATTTTCAAAAATGGCATTTTGACCTTCAATCTCGATCCAAGATTGGGTGATCTTGATCCAAGAATGTGTGAATCTTTGAAATTTAATGTGCTGATTGCAATTCTAGTCTAGCCTTTTTAATTTTTTTTTTGAAAAATCAATAAGTTGTTGAATACATTAATTAATGATTATTATCATTATTCTCAGTTAATATCTAAATAAATATTACCATTATCGATAACAATCAATTAGTCATTTATCACCTATCATATTTATAAGGCTAAATTATATGAACACCCTAACCTATGGAGTTGGCTGTAGTTTTACCCCTAATGTTTTGAAAGTTTCAATTCTACCTCTAATCTTTTAATTTGTTTAAAAAATACCCTTTGTTGGTGAAATTACCCTTAAAAATGCCCTTCATGTGCAATTTTAGTTAAATATAACAGAAATTAAAATAGGGCTAATAACACCAATATTCATATAAGTCATCTTAATTACAAAAAAAACATGATGTGAGAATTAATTACAAATTTGGACGCCTGCCACCTGCCGGAGTAAGCAATAGACAGCAATGCCCCTGCATGTAAACGCTGATGTTAAAAAAAAATTGCATGGAATTTTATTGACACGTGGCTAGTAGGTAAAAAAAAATTAAAGCAAATATGAGATTTGGTCTCAGCACCCGTGAGCAGGGAAAAGAGAAAGGAAAAAAAAACGAGGGAAAGGGAAAAAGAGAGAAAAGGAAAAAAAAAGAAAAAGGAAAATTGAAATTTTGCTTGAAATTTTTGAAGGCTGAGTGGTGGTCAATTTGAGGTGCAATTGCTTGTTGGTAAGTGATTTCTCCAACCCAATTCTTCATTTGGTGGATTTTGCTAAGCTTCAAAGTTGATGTTATTTGATTTGAGAAGTATATTGGAAGTTTAGTATTGAAGAAAAAGTGAAACCCTCGCCATTGGGATATTAACCGATATGTTATGTGTTTTCAATATGTTTTTCAAATATATAAAAGTTTTAAAAAATTATTAACAGGTATTTTTATTCAATATATATTTCAGGTGATACGGAGATTGGAACTGCTTACAACCCGGGATCGTAAACGGGATAATTTTTGTGAGTGGTTAAAACGTTATTTTTGAATTATTCCTAAACTATTTGTTTATAAATCTCAAGTTAGCTTATATATTATGAATAGCCTACTATACACATGTTTTTATGATTTACCAATTACGTTTATATGTTTTACGAGTACCTATGAAATATTCTTATAGAACTCGACCATATGTATTTATGTATAGAGTATTGATTTTTATGGTTTTAAGATAGTTTGAAAGTTATATAATGATATTCGTAAACTATTTTCAAACGGCTAAATTGTTGTACCCACTAGCTCAGCTTTTAGCAGGTCTTTGGGACCCACTTTGGCATACATATAGGCTTTGGGCTGTATGTTAGGGTGCTTAGCCTTTTGGGGGCAGCTCTGCGGGCGTATGACCAGTTTTAGTATATTTAGTTGCTCTGTTGCATATCTTGATTTATCTTGTGTGTAGTATGACCAGTTGTGGGTATACGTTTAGTGTCAGTTTTGCTATTATATGATTATAATATTATTATGAGAACCTGTTAGCAATGAGTTTTTATTATGTATGAAATGTGTTTTGCTCAAAAAAGTATTTGTTTGTCAAAATTCGTGTTTTCTACGATATTTAACTCTAAAGTATATGTTAGTTATAAAAGATCTCACTCACTGAGTTTTTGCTCATAGTTTTCCATGTTTTGTTTTCCCCCTTCCAGGTAGCTCCTGAGTTCCGAGGATAAGCCTTACGAGAGACTTTTGCACCACCAGTTTTAATATCATCTTCAGCTACTGCCTATGTATGACATTTTGCGTGTAATTGTACATGTTTGTCTATATTGTCAGTGTTAGCCCGAGTAGGTGGTTTTCATGATTTTGAGGCTAGTTGAGTAAGTGGAGATGTTATCTTAATGTAATAAAATAAGAACTAGCGTGTGTGTGACTGTTTTGAGTTATTTGCTGAGGGCAGAGCCCCTTATAATATATCCAGGTTTATGTTAAATGTATTCACAGGTTGGTTTACTCGAAAAATAAATGAAACTCTGCTAAAATTTTCTTAAATAAGTAGAATTTAGATTTATGATTAATTAGTTATTTAAGTTCAGCTTGATGGTATGCGTTGGCATTAGCTTTCGCTTGCCATCGACACGTGTTGTCTTGAGTGTTTAGGGGGTTATCGGGATGGGTCGTGTCACTGCACGTGTAAAGGAAAAAATGGAAAAGGAATTGAAAACTACCCCCACGATTTCAGCTCATTAATTCAGGTTTTTTTTTTAAAAAAAGACGGATAGATTTGGTATTTTCGAAATCGAGGGAGATTCAAAATCAAAAAATTAAAACCCAAATCAAAACTGATTCTGTTCTCGTGAGAAACCCTAGAGAAAATGAAACCTTTACACAGAACAATGATAACGAAGAAGGAGATCATGGAGGCGAGGAAGAAATTATTTGAAGATTCGAAGAAAGCAAAATGGGAAATCTGGATAGAAAGGGGGAGCTAGTGACTACGAAGAAAATGAAGAAATCAGAAAAGAAAGTGAAGAGACAAAAGATGATCAACATGCAAAGGTATGAAATTCATCCTATCAATTAAATCTAAAAACGGAAAAATGTAAATTTTATAATTAGTTGAATAAAATTAAACAGGAACCAAATCCGATTGATGATCATCAAGAAGAAGAATAAGAATATACCGAAGAGGATGTTGATAGTGAAAATGAAGAAGAAATCGAGGAGAGTAGTTTTGAAGAAGATGAATATTTGAAAGAAAACAAAGAAATAGTAGAAGAAAAGAAAAGCAAAAAGGAAGCTTCAACAAGTAAACAGGGAAAAACAGAGGAAGGAAAAAGAAAGCAGAAGAAGAGTTCGATGATGAAGAAAGTGAACAACGCAACACCAAATAGACATCAAAAGGTAAATATAGAATAAAATTAAATGGATCTGAACAAAAAAAGCATTTAATAATATGCAATATGTATGTTTAAATTGCATGATGTTAAATATTCCTGAATATTGTTATAACATAGGGGCCTCCTTTCATTGTAACTCTTGAAAATTGGCAAAGGAATAAGAAGACAAACCGATTACAATGACTCAAGAATTGAAAAGATCATCACCAACATTTTACATACTCACTCAGGAGTGAAATAAGGATTCGATGCAACTGTTTGATTCATGTTAAAGTTAAACTATTGAATTTTGTATTTGGCAAGGATTATGTATTTTCTTTTAGTTAAATTTTGAAATTTATAGCTTAGGAAGGGATTAAAAAGTTCTGGCAATGATCAAATTGTTCTGTTTTAAAGTTTGATTTTATAAAAAAAATTATGAACATTAGATCATAATTATGAACATTTCTTAATTTTGGGTTCCATTTTATGTAACAAACGTAATTCAAACCATTTTCTGAATGCAAAATATGGTAAACATTAAGATGACTCTAAGTGTTGAACAAAATTATAAAAGAGAATAATTTGATTTTATACAACTAACTACTTGAATAAAAAATATATATAAAGTGGTGAATAAGTTTATATTATTCAACTTTATATATATTTATATTTATTAAGTTGACTCTAAATGTTGAACAAAATTATAAAAGAGAATAATTTGATTTTATACAACTAACTACTTGAATAAAAAAAATATATAAAGTGGTGAATAAGTTTAAATATACAAACAATTTAATAAATATAAATATAGATAAAGTTGAATAATATAAAACTGTTTGACAAAATAAAACATAAATAAATGAATAGCAATAATATTCAAAAATGTTGGACAAATATAAATATTTAATAAACATAAATGATTACTAATGTAAATAGTTTCAAAGAATAAACAAATAAAATCCAATGGAAAAATTAATCCGAAAATAATAAAGTGATAAGAACAAAACAACATAGAGTTTAATAATGAAAAAATGCGGGATAACAGAACATTATTAAATTTCAAAATCTAAGAACTAAATTCAATCCTACGAACAAGAGCATTTATGCAAGACTTGTGGTTATGTTCACTACCACCACATCTGGAACATTTTTTGGTTTGCAGAAGTTGCAGCTTCAAGCGCTGACAAGTGACGTTTCATTCTTGATGACCTGTCGGACGTCGAACATTAGGATGATGAACAAAACTACCACCGTGTAAAACCCTAGCGGTAATGTACCTACCCATATTGGAATGAAAACTCAGAAAAAAATGAACAAAACCAAACCAAAGAATGAAAAAGACAAAGAATGAAAAACAGAGCTGATAGATAACGAAATAGGTAAATACAAATGATGCAAACAAGCGATTGAATAAGGCAGCTGATAGGAAACGAAATGACAAAAACCTAATACTGAAATCACGCAAAAGAACGTGCTGAATAAACAAAATATTCCTTGATTTTTAATGAAAAGATACCACTGCAACAGATATGGAAGATTTTACGAGAAAGAATTCGAAATTTGAAAAAAACTTACCAAATCATAAACGGTTAGAACATAAAAATCCGTAGAATTAATTGGTAAATATTATTAATTATTCGGATACATTAATTGAAATGAAATAAAAATTAAAAGAAAACAGATAAATCAATATAAAAAAATTAATCAAAAATTAATTCATTTATTAATAAGGTAAATAAAGAGAGAGAAAAGAAAGAGTAAACTAGGAATGAAAAATTGAAAAACCATCAAAAGTGGCCTATAATGGATACCTTTGTATTTAAATCAAAACACCAATATATTTGTAAATAAGTGCTCCGATTTTAATGAGTAAATATTCCAATTAAAATATTGACAATATTTTTTAAGTGTATCTTTGAAACAAAAGAGTAATTATCCGAAGAAATGATATTTTCGAAAGAGTAATATTTCCAACAAATGGTATTTTTGAAATAAATTAAAAGCTGAGGGTAGAATTGGAAGTTTTAAAATGTTAGGAGCTAAATTGAAACTAACCTCATAGGTTAGGGGTATTTTGTATAATTTAACAGATTAATAATTATATTTACAAATATTTTAAAAAAGGGTAAAATGCAAATGAGACCCCTGTGGTTTGTTTCAAATGCATGAACACCCCCTGTGGTTTAAAAATGGCAAATCACACCCTCTGGTTCCAAATTTTTTCAACCAAACCCCTCCCCTTCAATGCCAATAATTTTCTTTTAGCCATAACTTCTTCGTTTGAACTCCGATTTGGATGATTTAGGATGTTTTGGAATCCTCATTTCAGTCTCTACATAATTGTCACTTTAAAACTTTGAAATGATTAATAAATAAAAGAGTTTATTAACATTAAAGTACTAGGTATGAGTGAGACCGTTAACTCCTTTTTTTATTGATGATTTAGAAGTTTTTCAGTGACCGTAGAGTAGAGACTGAAATGAAGATTTCAAAACATCTTGAATCATCTAAATCGGAGTTCAAACGAAGAAGTTATGATTAAAAGAAAATTAATGACATTGAAATGGAGGGGTTTGATTGAAAAAATTTGGAACCACAGGGGTGTGATTTGCCATTTTCAAACCACAGGGGGTGTTCATGCATTTGAAACAAACCACAGGGGTCTCATTTGCATTTTACCCTTTAAAAAATTATGCCACCTAAAAAAATTTCAAATCAAGTTATTTAAATTGGTAATATCTATGCAGATTATAATTTAGAATTTAAGGGTATTTAGAGAAATGCTTTAACACACATACTTAAGAATTTAACGGTATTCAGTTAAGTGCTTGCCCTTATAGATGGCATATGTGTATAACATATATTAAATTACTCTATGTATACATGTAATATGATTAGGTATTTCTCTGTTAAGTATATTGATTACATTAACTTATCTATAATGAAACTAGATATTTCGAAACATATTTAGTGCATAGATTTTCTAATAATAGGTAGTGTATTCAAATATGAAATTGAGGTTAAAATCTTAATTTCAAAAAAAAAAAACTAATTTACTTGTCGGTATGGTTTGGTGCATTTTTAGATTAGTAAAATAACTAGTGAATGAGGGCCCGTTTGGTAACCTTTCCAATTTCTGATTCTTGTTTCTATTTCTCATTTTTTAAGAAAAATAGATGGGGTTAACCATAGTAATAGCCTATTCTGAAGTGAAATAATATAAAATAGCCATGAGATAAAAAAATTATGCTAAACAAGCAGCTTTTGACTGCCACGTATTAGCGTCTGTGTTGAAAATACAAAATTACCCTCTTGATTTAAAAAGTGAAACTGATGGTGTGCAGTTTTATACTGTACCCGCCGTACCATCATTGTTTTTTTTGGTAAGGGAAGCGCCGTCAAATCGTCTCATTAATGCGGTTTCTAGCCACGTCCATATGTGGTTATTCCCACTACTTTCAAAATTAGTTTTCACTCCCCATTTATTTTAAAATAGCCACTTCTTCTATTTTCAAACGCTCTCAAACCCTTTCTCCCAAACCATTTTCCATCGTAAAAATTCACTCAAGCTTCTGTCTATTTACAAAACGGCCTAGTATTCTATTCAACGATCACAAAAGGTATGCAACGCTGATCTATTATTATGATTTCTATTATTCTTCTGAGTTTATGGAAATTTGTGTGGCTATGTTCATAAAGTGAGCATCTTTTTTAGGGTTTTTTTTTGGGAAGATATGAATAGATTCAAACATTTTCATCTCTAATGTTCGCAATTTGGTGATTGGGTGTATTTTTGGGTTTTGCATGTTGGGGGTTTCAATGTTCTTTGATGTGGCTATTTATGGGTTTTGATGTGGCTATTTTTAGGTTTTGCATGTTGATGGAATTCATCCAGCAATTAACATTGACTCTTCCTTTGTTCTATTAGAGATGGCAGATACAGAGGGTAGAGAGTCTCTTCATACAACTGACAAAGGTGAACATACTGAGGTATGCGTGGTACTGTATGTATAAATAATTATACTACATTTACAAGAACTAACGACTGAATTAACTCTTCCTACATTCAGCCAAACGACCCTATGGTCTAAGATACACGATTAGTACCGGTTATATACAGTGTCTCTATTTTGTACATAGTACTTAATCTATCCCATGCATTTCGTGAAAGGTGAAACTGAACTTAAAAAAAATATAGGTACATCATGTGTCTGGGACCACAAATGCCTCGCATTCAGAAAAAGCTTCAGATGACCAAATCCCACCAAAACGAATGCTTCCGATTGATGAACCACCCATAGATGCTGACCCGAACACTGCATTGGCCAAAAACAATCAATTAACAGTCTTTGTACACATCATGTGCAAGTTTCTTCTGAACAAAACCACCATATGTACAGGGGGCATCAACACTATTGGACAGCCGACTCAAGAGCATGAGGTGGAGAATGATACTCAAGAGGAGGGACAAGATACAGCAGAAGTAAACATTCAACCTGTATTGACCTAACGTATGAACTAAGCGTCCTTATTGAAATGACTGTACATTATGTGCTGTTGTATTGCAGGACGGAACAAATTTGAGGCCAATTAGAGAGAAAAAGGCAGGACGACAAAACAAAGAATCATACATGAGCGCTTTTGTATCAAATGAGTAAAAAAAAAAACAAGTCTGTAGTTGAAACAAGAGCCAGCGAGCAGAAGAGGGGACGAGGTGCAGGAGGAGGAAAGCGCGGTCGACCAAGAAAGATTAAGGAAGTTAAAGGTAGTAGTGAAACAACTAGTAGTAGTGAAGCAACTAATGCAATTGGTGGCAATGTCAATGAGTAAACTATTACTGTCTGATGTGTGGATCTATAAATACTATGCGTTACGTATTGTGTTGGTTTTAACTAAATTACAACTATCTGTGACTTTTGGTTTTAACTAAATTATAACTATCTTTTGATCATTTGTTGTGTGGTATGTATAGCCGGTATAATTGGTACTTGCGTACTAGTTATACCAAAAGTACACATTCATTTTCGTGTAGTGAATACACATAGTTTTCAATCTATAAAACGACCTTGGTAAAAATACCATTTACTTTTGATTCAGTTATATACATAAATCGTTTAAAAAAAAAGACAGAAAATGTATAATTAAATATTTGCATATTAAATACACTAATACACATTGGGAAAACAAAATATATACCTTCATAACATTCATTAACGTCTTGCTCTCACATTTGTTGTGTAGTAGTAGTTGGTATAATTGGTACTGGTGTACTAATTATATCAATAGTACCCATCATTTTGATAGTAAATAGAACGCACAAATTTCATCGATAACATGACTTTGGTAAAAAATTATGTGGTTTACAAAATTATGATATTTATGCATCTTATAATAAAATATTTGCATCCTAAATACACTAATACACATGTGGACAACGAAATATATACTTAATAACATTCATTAACGTTTGGATCGCCACAAGTATTGCTGAAATTATAAACCAATTACAAAAAAGGAGCTTTGGTGCTTGCAATAATATAAACTTCCCACCTATGATTGGGTTTGCGCAGACAACCAAAAGCAAACCCAACCCAAAATTTACAGAAAAATTAGAGATTGAAGTTAAGACACCCTAAACTAAAGTTCAACAAACCATGTGGTCCAACATGGACTACATCCCAGGTTGAACTTCAAAAGGATCATTCCATATCTCATGTTTCAACGACTAGCAGAATATGGGACTATGCTTAAGGGGTTTTGACAAGTCTTTCTATTGTGGACAGATTCATTGCACCTATCACACTTCAACACCTTTTTGTACTCACTCAGTCTACGGAACCTCCTCTTTCGAGGTCTACAGACAGCACGCTTCGTATTTGGAGGGAAGAGGTGTATAAAGTCAATATCATCGATCCTACCCCAACTTGAAATCCTCCCAAATCGACGCCGCATACGTCATAGACAACGCATCTTTCGGATAAAAGTAGTCAACATAATCAATAAAAGACATTTGAACATGGTTGAGAGCGACACACGCATGCGAGCAAGGGAATAACTCTAATTGCCAGCGTCTGCACGAGCACTCACGTGTATTAGCATCCACAAAAAAATCAGAATCAGCATCACTGACCATGAATTTCGCAAAACCAGACACATGCACCTGATGATTTAAAACCAATTAGTACAATTGGTATAACTTGTGTATTATGTTTATGTAGTATGTGTAATTATACATTCAATCGACGGCCCATATTGAGACGGTATTAGAATTCAACAGCCGCCCAATTCGACAACGGCTGGTTGTACTTTGCAACAGCAGATCTGTGTTTAGAAAACCAAGTTTGCGTTTTGAGTAAGGCTTCCTCGAGAAATGAAATAATAGAAAGACCTCGATGTCAGCTCATAGCGTTATTGAAACTCTCTGATATGTTGGTGGTCATAATGTTGAAACAATGACCACCAAACAGCGCACATGCCCTTCTGGAAGACCCAATCCCTTCCAAATAAGCTTCCAACTCGGCTCCATTCTAAACATCTCTTCCTTGTGTGTTCAAATTCTTCAATCGTAAATGCACTCGCAGCCCGTTTGAAAACGTCGCAAAGACAATTTTTCCAAAACCGGCTCTTTATATTATTTGATAGATGAAACATGCATGTACCGTAATCAACAAGAGGGAATATCTTCTCAACCGCCTTCATTATACTACCATGGCAATCAGATATGATAACAGATCTTCCTATTTCGTCACCAATTACTTTCTTCATATTTACAAAGAACCATTCCCATGATAAATCATTCTCTGAATCAACAATAGATATGGCGATGGGGAATATTTGTTTGTTTGCATCCATATAAACAGCTGTGAGCATCGTACTGCCGTACTTATTTTTCAAAAAAGTCCCATCCACTGATATAACCGGCCTGCAATTTGGGAATCCTTTTATCGAAGCATCAAGAGCCATAAACACATACTTGAAACGATAATCTTCATCATACTCGTACTCTGTGTATGTCCCTGTAATAATATGTATACTCAGTCAAATTGGTATCAGTTGTATAAATGTATTCATTGTACTCCAATTACCGTACTATAAATAATTCAATCACACACATACCAGGGTTTTGTTGCTCAACTTCATGGCAAAATTGTGACAAATAGATATAGGAAGATTCATGACTTCCACGCATCTCGTTCATTATCATTTCCTTTGCAGCCTGCACCTTGGCGTAACTGATTGATTACATCTCATCATCTCAATTATGTCCTGAGGCTTCATGACCTTGCCTCGTATAGGTGGATAGAACTGCTTGACAAATAAAGCAACAACATCGGCTGATGCTTGCCTGTGATCATTTTTAACAAAATCAATCGGGCAAGTGTGGTAGTCGTGATAAGTATGCACGTTGAAAGCATGTGAATCCTTGAACCTTGATGCATGTAGGAACCACCCACATTGGTCATGCAGGCAAGCTATATAAACTCTGGACGAATTAGACATGAAAACGTGGAATTCAAAGTGATTCTTAAGCGCCAATACCTTCACAACCTGTTTCAATAACTTCTTCGTAGCGTATACATCATTTAACACAACATTGAATGTCGACCGATACTCGCGCAAGTCGATACTGTCTGTGAAGCGATGGCCATCCGGAATATATACACTATCAGATTCGCATGTATTGAGATCTTTGTTATATTAATCCTCGTCCAAATCGTCAGGTTCAAATCCTCCATCCAATCCTTCATGAACTTCATCTTCTAAAACCTCATCTTCTTCTTTAGCTATTGTTGGTAGTGTTGGTACAACGCATACATTACACGCACTCACCTCCTAATCTGGACCCATGTTGTCTACACCATGAGTCCCAACTTTGTCCACGACCACCTCAGGCTGATCCTCTAAAGTAGATGCACGCTCTGAGTTTGATATATCATGTGATACATCGATGTTGGGATCCTCTTCAACCTCTATGCCATTTGTGCCCTCCTCAATAATAACAGCACAATTTAGAGATTTAGAATCCAAACAATGAAGAAGATACGTGAAATCATCAGAAACTTCCATCAAGACGTATTTTGCTACATTCAAATCAGATACTAGCTCGATGAAAACTCGAAAGACGCTTGTGTTTAATAGAATGTCCATTTCCTCTTCAACATATTCCAAAAATCCATCGTAATCAGAAACACCATTTAAGTCTACAATCACCCACGAAAATCCAATAAATTCTTTGTTTACGTCCCAATAGCCTCCATACTTAATCACCATTAATTTCGAATCAGAATCTACAGATGATGATACAAAAAACAAAACTAAATACAAGCGTATATACATAGAAAAGGTATATTACATACAATACGTACTAAACAAATGCCATTATTGTACCTGGTTCATCCATGCTACAAAATTCTGAGTTCGTGTGGATGAAGGCACATGAACAACATGTACTCCAAGCAAAACCCTAAAAAACTGAAAAGAAAACTAAATATATATATATATATATATAATTGGGTTATGGTATATAGAAAGTACAATGGATAATATGGGATAATAATATCTTAAAAAAAGAGAGGGAAATCCAAAGTTGAAATTGCATATCTGATTTTTTAGAGCAAAAGTTGGCGTCCATCTTCCAAGAGAAAGTAGGAATCCGTGCGCATAACAAGTACAATGACAGTGACATGGTTGACAACCTCACCAACTGTAACGACCCGACTCCAATAAAGACTGGCCGCGAGTACTCTCAGCGGAAACGCGGGAAATAAGAAATTTAAATTTCATTTAAAACGTCTCGTAATGGAAAACGACAATTTCTATAGAAAATTTGCTTGGATCCATTTAAAAATCGAATAAACCAAAACCTGTTTACATCAATTTCCCAAGCAGAGAAAAACGGTAAATAACGTTTCAAAAATGTAACAACTTAAAACAACTTTATACATAGACTATAAACAACGACATTAAACTAATGATTACATAAGACACTTCTTATGCAATCCACACGACTCGAGCTCGAGATGCAGTCCACTAGTCCTCTTCCAAGCTCGACATCCAAGCTTCAACGCATACCATCTTCCCTGTCACATCCTCGACCGCGGCAAAACCTGAAAGGTGATATGAAGCACCTTTGAGCATGACACTCAGTGAGAAACAAAAAGAAAAGAAAGTAAATTTATGCATGAAGTTCATGGTCAGAGAAACGTCCAAGCATCCAAGTCTCGCGCCCCTCACCGAGTCTTTGCCTCCACTAGAGAAACTACCTCCTATAGTTCATCCCGTACCCAAACTAAGCTTCTCACATTCCCGATAAAAACAAACGATTCGCAACTAAAATATCTTCCAAACCTCTACAAACTATTCAAAACAAAAAGCTCTTTATAGACATTCTCATTACAATTAAACTCACATCTCAACCCGATCTCCAAACTATTCATCCTCCTTATCCCATCCTCTGTCGACCTCCACTCGATAATCATTACATCTCGCAACTCGGAGAAAAAAGCATGTATCAAAGTAAATGAAGTTATTGTAATGTTATGATACATTTAAAATCAGTCAAGTGAGTAAACAAGAAAAATAAACATTTGTTATAATCAAAGTGTCACCATTCTCTAGCAATCCGAGCATCAATTAGTAACTTCCACTTTCCACATATCTTACCGTCCACCGATGGTCTTGGAGGCTATCTCGACAGCTCACTCCACAATTAAAGTATCAGTACTTTCACATTTCACTCGCCTTACCCGCACCGAATGTCTCGGGGCTATCTCAAAATGGGTTAATGGCATAATGAAATGATGTAGATGTATTGGCTAAAATGCACAATTATGGATGCTAAACAAAGTAACATAAACAATGAAAATGTCACAAAACATGTTCTCAAACCGAATACTATTCCTTACTTACACTTTCCACGCACCATTTGTTTCCACATTCATAACCCGTATCTTACTACACATATTTATCAACCATCACAGAAATAACGTGAGTCGTAGCCCGTTATTCTCTTCCTAATCAATATCATTATGTTACATTCTCTCGTGTCTTACTACGCGTAAATCATGATTTGCCACATATCTCACTCGAGCCGCAGCTCATTCTACATCATTCGAGCCGAAGCTCATTTCACATCCTCAAGTTATCTCAATAACCACTAGCATCCGGGCCATTCATCACATAGCACTCCGGAGCTCCACAACATCACCTCCACAGTAACCACGTGTAACGTCCAACACCCACACACCGTTACACGGGTTAATCACATCTCCGCCACGGTAACCACATGTAACGTCCAACACCCACACACCATTACACGGGTTACAACCCCATGGCCACATGACAATCGCATGATATACATGAATGGAATGTTATGTCACGAACTGGAATTTAGCATGTTTCCTCTTAGTCAACAACAAGCAACAAACATTGAATTAACAAGCATAATCAGGACAATTTCTCCAAGAAGAATATGAATTGATCATCACACACATGATGCTTAAAGCTCATATAAACACAAATAATTCACTTCACACATTTATCTATTGTCTCAAACGTAACTAAACATCGAATCATAAACCGAACACGTGATAAGCATATATAGTCATAGCCCCAAATCAGACTATGACTCGTTCACGGACTATGAACACCATTATAAAGTAAATGAGCATGCTTAAATGATCAATTAGTTGTGCTAATTAGCATTTCGGTCACTTTTAATCAATACCAGGGTCAATATCCATTCTCATATTCCTCTTACACTCTTAACCTTACCAACCATAGTATCAATCACTACCACCTACTACCATAGTTTCCCTTTCAAAACAACTCAGGAAAAACCCGTGAATGCTCACCATTCACCCTTCCGATTCTTTATGTTCTCACTAGTCAAAACAAAACTTGACCTTGGTTTTTCTTTCCTCATCAATCACACTCATATAAAAACTAATCTTGAGCTTAAAATATCATAAATAAATCAATAAGAACAATAAACTAAACCCCGGAACCCAATTTACTCTAAAGTCCCTAAACTAGCTCAATGGAAAAAGTGGTAATTTTGGCCATTTGAGGGGGTTTTGGAAAATCGTTGGTTGGACTTCCTAACATGATTTTCTTAAGTAAAATATGTATATAGACACCCAAATATACCAGAATTGGAAGACATTAAGATAAGACTAAGAAAACTCCAAAATTAGAAAAACTAGGAAATCTTCAAATGGCCAACAATGGCGGTTTTAGTTTTGAGTTCCATCCTTGGCTTCCTACATTTTTGTGGTGTCTAAAAATGTCTAAACTTCACTCTTGGATGTTACCAATTCTCTTTCCGAGATAACACCTCTTTGGTGAAGTCTTATTTTCAACCTACACTTCCATAACCCAAGCAAGCTACAACTCATATTCTTTTTAGCCTAGAGCACCTCCCACCGAGAAATTAATTCTCGTTTGTAATAACTCGAAACCTAGACCTCTATTATAGGATCCTATCTCAATTCCATAACCATGCTAGTTTAGTCAAGTCAACAATTTCTAAACTTATCTACACTTAACCCCTTTCTTGTCTTACTCATTCTTCCCAAAGCTTAAACATCAAAATGCATAGCAAATCATCATACAAAAATCAAACATAAAAATACTTGAAATCCTTTTTGTTCCCACCTTGAGTTCTTTAAAACTAGCTTGGAGTTGCTCTTCCTTTACCTTTTCATCATGATAAGTTGTTGGAAACTCTCTAAATCTTCTAGATTTAGATTCTACTAACCAAAACTCAAACTTTTGGCTTTGATTTGAATGGATTTGAGCAAAATTCGAAAAAAAAAACCCAATCAATTCTTCCCTCACCATAGCTGTTCGGCTGGACAAGAAAGAGGAGAAAGAAAAAGCAGATTTTGTTCCTTTAATTGAAAGAAAGAAGATGAGAGTAAGAAGATAATTGATATTGAGTTGTTTTGGGGTTGAATTGGAAGAGAATTTGGTTTACAATAGAAGAATTCAAAGATAAACTCACCTCCCTTGGCTATTCTGTCGTGAGCAAGAAGAAGAGAATAAGGAAGCAGATTGTGTTTTACTTTGAAGAGATTTGATAACATATGCCTTCAATATTCATTTGGTTAAGGAGAAATGATAAAATGTGCCTTAATACTTATTTAACTATTTGTAAAATTGTCCATTATGTGTTTTTTAACAAACCCTTTGGAACACCAGCTCGTGGTTTTAAGTCTCCTCACCTAACGGTAGTTAGTTTTAACCAAACCTAAATTTTTTTTTACTTTAACCATGGTTAGTTTGTAACCCAACCATAGTTAACCATTTTAACCTTTAATAACCATTCAAAACAATTCATTTAGTAAGTTTAAAATATAAATATCAATAGTATAACCCATTTAACCAATTTTTAAATTAAATTAAATTAAATAAATAAACTAAATTATTATTCTAAAACCCGGGCCATTACACCAACTCCCCATGCATACGTCAGACATCGATTTTGATAAGCTTTGTCCGGATAAAGGGTATAATGGGAAGGGATATTTGCAAATGATGACTAAATAGGCTATATTTTGTAATCTGATATATGGTGGCTGTTTTTTGATAAGTGTCCTGAAAAAGTGGCCATTCTTATCATTTTCTCAAAATAGATGTTTGGTAACTCTTCTTGTTTCTTGTTTCTCATTTTTTTAGAAACATTTTTTCAAAATTGTGTAGAAATTTTAAAAACAATAAATTCTTGTTTCTTATTTATCTTTCTTGTTTCCAAAGTTTTCAACACATTGATAATTATTACGTTGTCCTGTTTTGACTTATAAAATATATTATAAATATCCAAAAATTATATTAAGGCCCCGTTTACTAATCAGGAATGGGAATGAATGAATGGGAATGAATTCATTCCCTTTGATGTTGTTTACCAAGTAATAAAATTAGAATCGATATATGGGACCCACGTCAAAATCAGGAATCAGTCTCCTAAATGTGGGGTAATCCAATTACCTACAAAAAGCTAAGGGCCTGTTTGGTTTGCAATCCAGATTCAGTTTTATGAATCTGGATTGAATGAGTAAAAGGAATCTGCTTTGTTTTGTGTTTGGTTTACAATCCAGAAAAAACCAATTTGGATTCAATTTCTTTTTTAGGCTAAAAAATGAATTCAACTAAAACAAGAATCCAAAATATCCAACTCAAAAATTGAAAAACACAGATTGACCTCACCCACACAATTTAATTCACGAGTTTGAACACATGAGATAAAAATACGAGTCGGGCCCATTTTCCGGGTTTGGGTCGGGTTGGGCCCATTTTTCGAGGTTGACCCGGTCCGTTCTAGATTTTATTTATTTAATAAAATTTTTAATTGCATGTTTTTAAGCTGATTTTTAACTTTTCAAACTTAAACTTAATTCTAAAGTGATGGAAAAAAAGTTAATTTATTTTTTCAATATATCCTATTTTTTATTTATATTTTGTTTTTATAATTACATATAAGACTAATTTAAATATAAAAAATAAAATAATTTATATATATATATATATATATAAATTATTTTATATATATATATATAAAATAATTTATATATTTGTCATCTAATGTATGTACAATGGAGGATGTTGCAACCTCAGTAATTGTAGCATACATAGAGTAAGTGATATATATTATTAATGTTATCATGTAAGTTCTTATTAGATCAAAAGTGATAGTTTATGTTTTTAATAGGTCTCTACACTACAAGTATGGAGATAGATTAAGTCAATATGTGTTCGTAGATCCTGGCACAATATCTGTTCGGTCAAATTTACAAGAAGCACGAATAAGAAGTCTTTTCATTAGACTGTCAGTGGCTACCCCCGGTCAACTAGTAATTGCTCCATATAATTCAGGGTAAGCAAAATTATATGGAATATTTTTTAATAATTGTTATTGAGTACTAATTTTTCTTAAAATTTTATAGTGGTCATTGGATATTGGCTGTGATAAATCCTCATGAAAATGTTGTCTACTGATTGAACTCTTTGAGAACCGGTTCGATTGATGAAATACATATGATTGTAAACACGTAAGTTACATTACTTTAAACTTTTTTTGACTGTTTATGGGCTGTTTTTGGACTGTTTATGGACTGCTTTTGTGCTTCTTTTGGGCTGTTTTATGGCATATTTTTAGGCTTGTTTTTTTTACTATATTTGGGCTGTTTTGAGACAACAGTTTTTGGGTTGTTTTTGTGCTGTTATGAGAAGACAGTTTTTGGGCTGCTTATAGACACTTTTTGTGCTGTTTTTGTGCTGTTTTTGGGCTGTTTTTATTCTCTTTTAGGGCTGATATGAGACAACAATTTTTTGGACTGTTTTTGGAATGTTTTTGACATGTTTTTGGGATGTTATGAGAAGACAGTTTTTGGGCTGCTTTTAGACTCATTTTGTGCTGTTTTAATGCTATTTTTGTGTTGTTTTTGGGCTGTTTTTATTCTGTTTTTGGGCTGTTATGAGACGACAATTTTTTAGACTGTTTTGGTGCTGTTTTGGGGCTGTTTTGGGTGCTGTTTTGGTGCTGTTTAGGGGCTGTTTTGGGGCTGTTTTGGTGCTGTTCTTGGGCTGTTTTGGGGCTGTTTTGGCGCTGTTTTGGGGCTGTTTTGGTGCTGTTTTGGTGCTGTTTTGGGGCTGTTTTGGGGCTGTTTTGGGGCTGTTTTGGGGTGCTGTTTTGGGGCTGTTTTGGTGCTGTTTTTGTGCTGTTTTTGGCCTATTATGACATGACAGTTTTCGAGCTATTTTATGGCCCGTTTTTGGGCAAGAGTCCTTCCTATCAAATGCTTAGTAGTTTTGTGATTGTTCTATTTTTCATATTAATATACTTTGATTCCTATCAACTTGAAACTGATTTTATCGTTTATATTTATAGGGCACTAACAATGTTCAAAGCTCATAATCCATCAGAAACATCTCGGAAAAACATAACAACATGGAAGAATGTTAAGGTAAATATTTTGTAGTTCAATTTTTGTATTAAATCTAGTTTGTTGTGTTTCGTAGTTATAAATTTTTGTATTAAATCTAGTTTGTTGTATTTCGTATTTATAAATTTTCGTATTAAATCTAATCTGTTTTCTACAATCATAAATGTTCAATTATTTTTATTATAGTGTCCACTTCAAGACGGGAATTTCGAATGTGGATATTTTGTCATGAGATTCATGCGAGATATAGTATCAACTCAATCTACTTTGATTAGTGATGTGGTAAGTAATTGTTATACATACTATTTATTTATGTCCTTGGTAAAAAGTATGAAATTATATACTAAACAAGCCTTTTTTTTAAACATGGTAGATCGATACAAGGGTTGCATACTCTCAACATGCTATTGATGAGGTGCGGATCGAGTGGGCTGAATTTTTGGCGCAGTATATCTAGACACATGTGACAAATTACTCATTAGTTATCGGTTGGAATTATGCTTAAGGACGTCTATTTTAGAATTTATTATATTTCCTTTATTCTTTTTTGTGGGCTTAGCTTTTTGGTACCTTATTATATAGTTTTGGTAACTATACACTCGCCAAATAGGTTTTTTTGTTGGTTTATGTTTGGATTTTTTAAATACTATGATAGACTAGTAGTTTAATTAGTTGTTACGGTACCTTAGGAATATTTGTTACCTTTCCAAACATTCAGTTATTATGAGATATCTTTTCTTATGTTTGTGATTTACAATTATTATTTTAATTCGATTATACATTAGAATGTGGACAGGAAGAAAGCTCTAAATTTTTAAAAATATAAAAAAAATATATATATATATATATATATATCAGAGATTTACACCAATATTCAAATCGGACATCATAATTACAAAGATATTTCCGATTCCATTTAATTTACATAAATAGACAAATAAGGCCGTATGAGGTGGTTTGGAATTTTCTTGCTGACAACTTTGCCCTTGTTATTTTTAAACGTTTATTTCCTTGTCAGTTATTAAATTGTTTTGTATTCATTAATTAATTAATATATATATCGAATATCATGCCACGATTTGCGTCCCTGATTCCACGTTCGTGCGGTTGTGTTCATTATGTTTTTATGTATTTTCCAAAATTAAAAATACTACCAAGTCTATTTGTTCGTATGCAGTTTTGAACGTGTAGGTTTAATCACATTGTATTTTTTTGTCAAACGTAAACCAATCTCTATCATCATGGGTCGTACAATTGAATGCAAATTGTTGCATGGAGGAAGATTTAATGAATCCAAACATTACGTTGAATATCAGTCGTCAATGTTTCGTTGCGCAAAGAAACGACAAATTGGAAATGCTTCATAGAAAATTGACGAGGGAGAATGGATTCTATAGTAAAACTCACAAAATTTTGATGGAAGAATGTTTCGTTTCGGGGGAAAAGAAGTATGTTGAGATCGATTCAGACGACATGGTGTCGTTTTTTTGTTACTCGATTGGGGATACGTCATATGAGTCCATTTCATTGGTAATGGATGTAATCCTACAGAATGAAATTAATACTGAATCAAATACTGCTTCTTACATTCCGTTCTCATTCGACTACGTTATTCATGAAACAGAGGATGATGATATGTATTATGAAGAATTAGATGGGTTAGAGTACGTCCGTTTTCTGAATGTAGACTGTCCTAGGGATAGTTATCATTTGAAGGTTGAGAGTGCATTGTATTCTTCTAAATCCGTTCTTTCAAAATCACTGAATATTTATGCTTTGAAGCATAATTTCAAAATGATAACCAAAAAGTCTGATACTGAGCGTATGTATATATGCTGCAAGAGTGAGTCGTGCACGTTTTTTGTGAGGGCTAAAAGATATCTTAATACCCAAGCATGGGTTATTTGTGATCATTGTTTCAAACATACGTGTGATATTGATTTGATAACTGGGCGACATCCTCAGGCACGTGCATCTGTGATAGCAGAATTCATTAAGGATTTCTTTCGTGTTGGACATGGATCGTTCATGAATCCTATAGATGTTAAAAATTTCATGCAATCTAGACATGGAATCCATATTAATTACATGAAGGCATGGCGTTCACGTGAAATAGTGTTGAATGAAATTAGAGGTGATCCAGAAGAATCTTATCGTCTAGTCCCTAGGTTCTGTAATGCTGTCGTTGAAAGTAATTGTGGTATGTTTTCATAAACATTTATTATCGTTTACTTTTTATATACATATTTAATTCTGTTTAATATTGTAAAACAATTGGTGATAAATAATACATTTAGTTCACAACTATTACATTAATGCTTGTTTTACTTGCTTTATTCAGGATCTTATGTGAAATATGAACTGGATGCTGACGGCCGATTCAAATTTCTGTTCATGAGCATTGGTGCTAGCATAAAAGGATTTTCTGCATGTAGACCAGTAATCTCAGTCGATGGTACGTTTATGAAATCTAAATATGCAGGTGTTTTGTTAACAGCATGCAGTCTTGATGGCAACAATCAAATCTTTCCTTTAGCTTCCGCCGTTGTTGATTCTGAAAATGATACATCTTGGGAGTGGTTCTTCCTTCATTTGCACGTTGTATATGGACATGTACAGAATTTAGCCATTATATCTGATCGTCATCCCAGCATACGAAAAGGTATTGAGAAACAATTTCCTGGCTGTCATTACGGGTATTGCATGCAACATATTTCTGCTAATATAAAGGTTCATTTCAAGAAAAAAGGACTTCATGAATTATTCAAGAGGTGTGCAGAAGCTTATACGAAAGATGAATATGAAATGTACATGACAGATTTGGCAATGTCGGAACCGAATATAATCCCCTATTTGAATGATATAAGTCCCAGGATGTGGTCTCGTGCGCATTTTCACGGAATGAGGTATAATATAATGACTACTAACATTTGCGAAAGTTATAATGCTGCTCTACTTTGTGCTAGAGAATTGCCAGTTGTAGCTGCATTAGATGAAATACGTTTTAAGCTACAAGAATGGTTCAATGATAGACGATATGCTGCATCACAACTGCAATCAAAGATAACTCCTTGGGCAGAACGTATATTACGCAGGAATATGAGTTCGGGTCGCAAATTAACTGTATGTTTAAATACAATAAATATTGAATTCTGTTTACTAACGTTTATCTAACCGTTTTATTTTATAATAGGTACGGCAAATTAATGAGACTGACTTTGAAGTTCTAGATTTTGATATGATTTACAAGGTTCATCTTGCAAAGCAGATGTGTGAATGTAGAAGGTGGAATATGATTAAAATACCATGCAACCATGCATGTGCTGTAATTTTGTACAAGAATCTTCCACCTTCAAATTATGTAAATAGGTTTTACACTGTTGCAGCGTTGCGAAGTACTTATGTTGGTAGTGTGAACCCTATTGGAAGTATAAGACAGTGGAGATCAAATTTTGAAATTGATAGCATACATGTGCTTCCGCCGATGTCAAGCGACCGCTTGGAAGACCAAGAACTAAACGTCATCTTTCTCGCTTATTGAATCACCAGTTACTGGTCGTAAAAAGTGTTCTCGTTGTGGTGTTTTGGGTCATAATAGAAAAGCTTGTCGTAATGCTCTCAGTCAATTCGTTTCTTCTACATCTTCTGGTGGATATCAATCAACTACGTAGTATTATTTGTTAGTTACGTATGTAATTTTTACATTTCCATCTACTTTAATTATGACTTGTTGCTTTCAAACTATTTTAATTTTATATAATTTTGAAATGTTAAAGGTTCATGTTTAAACATAAATTTGTTCTCAGACAATGTTGTCCCTAAAATTAAGCTTGAAAGATTTGTTGTTCTAATTTTAGAATTTACTATATTAAATTTATATAAATGTTTAATCTTGTTTAATTATAGTACAACACTTTGTAATCGTATTTCAAAGTTTTTTTATGAAAATATTTTTAAAAAAAACATTAATAAATAGTGACAACAAAAATCTTATTTCTTTATCTGATTACGATTTATATTGCATGAGGCACAATTTATGTTAATTAAATATTAATAAACATGTATATTACTTCAAAGATTTGAAACAGTAATTTAAAAATAAAAACCCGTGTTTCACAGAGTTTCTTTGCAAATGTATTGTCATTAAAACACATAAAACAAACAATAATAACCCATGTTACAAAAAATATTCAAACCGAATCATTAATTCTTAACAAAAAAAACAGTAAGAGACTTTCATCTTTCCAGACCCCCAGGTTGACTTAAACTAAATTTGAAACGTGGTTGTGAGTGATCAAGGTTGTGAGTTCCCTCCTTCAATAGTTGATAATCCAGGTCCGAATCTTGGTTTAGATGGTTGTATAGTTGCGTTATCTCTGTTTCGAATTCTAAGTGATCTTGGTCTCGAGAGGTTGAAGCTTATCGGGTCTTTTCTTTATATTATATTCCAATGTTGTTTCTTTGCCAGGTAATTCTTCTTTCTCTTCGACAAAAGCGTTTGCCTTACGAAGTTTCTTAGAATTCTTTCGGACAAGTGGAATATGATCCTGTTATGAACAAGAAAAATAATAGTTTAACAATGTTTCCAAAATATAAATATTTATCAATATGTATATGAAATAAACATTTTACCTCTTCTGTCGCTTCCACTGCATCATTGCTTATTTTCAATGATTCTTCTGCTGTAACATGTTCTTCATCCAGTGCTGTTCTTTTAGAAGTATTTGCAACTACATTCTCTTCATTCTGTACATAAATTTTGTACCATTTACATGCAAACTTTTCAATATATTCCTCTGCGTTATAATAAACAGAAACATTTATCTAAAATTAATATAATACCTCTTCATCTTCTTGTTTACCCAAATTTTTATTTCCTTCTTCCTTCAAATCTACTGCAGCAACAACTTTCACACTTTTGTCCACATCCATATCATCAGACTGAATAATATAATATATTAATAAAAGTTTTGCATTCTTTATTTGAAACTAAATCTAGTTATGATGCAGGATATAAAAATTTACATAACCTTATCTTTTCCATAATGATAATTCAAAGTGTCTTCCAACGTATCCCAATCGGTATTCACAATATCCATACCCATATGATCCGAAAGGTTTTTCATTCTCTTTGTTATATTCAAGATCATGTATACCTTCATCCTGGAGTTGCAGATAAAATGGGGTACCATATTACATTGACAGCAATTAAAAAATACTTTCAACAAATAAATACACAAGTAACGATGTCGTACCTTTGATCCATCAACTTCTACCTCGCCCTTGACTTTTTTATCACCCATAGAAAGTTCAATTAATTTAAACATTTTATCCACTTTCCTATGAAGTGACATAACACTTATCCGCAACATATGATTTTCCTAAGTAAGATAGAAATGTCTTCATTAATTCTTTTGATTCTTAGATTCCAATCCAAGGCTACTTCCTTCACCTACATCATAATGTTTATTTAGTGTGTTCTTTTTTGGAGCATCTTCCATGAACTTCTTGTAATAATCATTCTGCTCTCATACTTAGAAATCTTGAAACTATTTACAACCATCCTGTTCAAAACAAAATGCGATTGTATTTTTAAATGTTTATACAAATTAAATGTTTAATTTCATATACAGACTATAATTTATGAACATAATTAAACAAGAGATAAAATAGGTATAGTTTAGTGTACGCACCTGATTTGTAAAAACGTGCGAGGAGTAGTCATTCCAGGTCCCCTGTTTTTGGAATACCAATTAAGAATCCTAGGGTGTGTATTAGCTACACGTCTTGCAAACCTCCCATCTATTGATAAAGCCAGGCAAAATCTCGTATGCCCATACAATTAGTGCATGTGGGAAACCATTCAGACGGTGGTAACTTGTTTGAGGCTTATCCCTAACCTTTTTAATGCCATCCAAAGTTATATTATAGCACAAACTACCCCACCCATAATTCTCAAACAGTTCATCATGCTCCACCAACCTCAAATGCAGCATTTCTATACTTGTCTTCGGTTGTATAGGAAGTAATATAGACTCTAGAAAATGAATTTTTGCCAATTTAACAGACATGTTAGTATCAGAAAATTTATACTTGTAATAAAGAGTTTCCAACTCTTCCCTGTCCATTGTACCGGTTATTGGGAAAAACTCAGCCAGTATACTGCTCTCTTTTAATTGATTAACATCTACGTACATCGGCTCAGCACAATTTAAGCCAGTAATTAAGCAAAAATCTTGAAGTGTAAATGTTTCAATATTACCATCAAAGTTGAAGCTTAACTCATTCGGTTTCGGATTAGCAACCATCCGACCCACAAGCTGTTGGAATAATTTTGGAGGAAAATTGATAATCTGCATTTCCATAATGTGTTTGAAACAACAATCCTTCACAATTTGTCTTGCTTCCTCAGTCAGCTTGGCCAACATCTTCGGAATTACACTCTGTTTCAAGTAAGGCTGTGTTTTCTTGTCACGATACCAATTTTCCAATTGCACAATATATGGTGGTCCCTGTATATGTTATATAAACATAAGAAACATATGACAATTCATATTTATACAACTAATCAGTCAATTTAACTTTATTTAATTAAAATTACCTTATGTTCACTCCTTTTTGTAATATTTTTCTTCCCCTTACCCTTTGCCTTTGTCAACTTCTTAGCATTTTCTATTTTCAAACCAGTTGATTTTTCATCAACCAAATCCTGTTATAAAAAATATCAATAAACATATTCATGTGGTATTAAATACTAGTATTTAATAAATATAAATATAAATAATCGTTGATTAAAATAAACGAAATAAAATAATGTAGCATTTGTAACCATTGTTTAACTTATATACACATTCATACAAAATATATAATTCTATATATATATATGATCTTAACTTTAGCATCTATACCTCCATTACAACTTCTTCATCATCTTTATACGATTCATCGTATTCCTCGCCCTTATGTGTTGTAATTTTTTCCTTTTCCTTCATCTTTTGTTTTCCAACTTTTCTTCCTTTTAAACTACCTTCTTGTTTATCAGAATAATCCTGTTTAACACATATAAACAATATTATCAAGATTTTTCAATTACATCACAGTGAATGAAATTAAATATTTAACAATGTTTATCTTAAAATAAATTTTTATTTCCAGATATAAATTTTTACTACCTCCACGTCATCTTCTTCTTCCTCGTCATTACTCTGTTTTGCAACAAATGTTTCATCATCCGTGTCTGAATTCTCAATGCTTTCGTCTTCAAACTCTTTAAACCTTTGTTCCTCTTCTTCTTCTTCAACGATTTTTGATTCACTTACAACTTTATTGCTTATTTCATATCTTTGAATCTTAAAAAAAAAAATATATATACGTACAAAATGTGTTATAAAAAGAAACATTAAAAAAAAAAATCAAGAATCAAATTTTTTTTAAAAACTGGACTGTTATAATTACATGATGATACAATACCTCATCATTTTTCCCAACTTCGGATTGTTTATCGAGTCCTTCATGAGATTCCTTAGAAGAAGCTTGGTCCGAACTAATTGCTTCTAGGTACTGCTTGCCGTTCTCCAAAATTTGCTTTTTGGTAAACATTCTTACTTCTCCTTATTAGATTTCTTCAGATTTTGTTCATGCGTATTCTTGGTTTAGTTTTGAACACGGATATTTTCCGTTGATTTTGCAGAAATTTGGTTTGTAATTTTTTAGATACGAATATGAAGTAAAAAATTAATTAACCGCTTAAAATTCAAAAATTTCGAAAATCAAATCCCTGTTTTCACGCCTAATGTTTATCATTACCTGTCATGACGTCATCCGCACTGTACTTCGAACGGCGCGTTTATTTGCAGTCATGCGAGGATAATTTCGTAAACATTTATTATTATTGGTGGAGGTTGTCCAAAATTGTAAATAAATGGTACAATCATATATTTATGTAATTAGTGTAGAGAATTTGAATATACATGAAATTAACCCTATATATATTGATTGACATGTAAAACACGTCAACTAATATGTAAACGATGATTTAAATTATGCATACTTGACGCAAAAATAGTGTCAATAGGTTTATTTTTTACGCTTCGGACGAGTCAAATGCGTTGAAATTATACTTGACAATTAATAAAGTGTCAACTATATTTATCACTTGACGTAATAACCGTGTCAATAGTTTTAATTTTGACGCTTTTGACGTGTCAACTGCGTTGAAATTTTCCTTGACACTCATATTATATTTGACACTGACATATTTGACGCTAAATAAAGTGTCAAGTGTATTGAATTTTGACACTTTTTAATAGTCAAGTATAACGAATTTTGTTGTAGTGAATTAATGTATAATCATAATTGATTGGAGATGTTCAGTAGTCAGTAGTATATTTCATTTTTAATATTTTAATATTTTTTACAAGAATAATAAACCGTGGTGGTATCATTTGAGTTGCTTTTTATATTTTAATTTTTTTATTTAGATGGGTGAAAAATGACTTACATTTACTTCAAATATACAATGGAATGATTAATCAAAATGATGATAATTTTTTTTTATTATTACATTTTAATAAAAATATGATATATTTCCGTAGTTAAATAAATAACACAGTTTAAAATATAATATATAAATTAATGGAAAATATCAGCATAAAAATATTTAATCTAAGATTTCTTAAACTAGAAAATACAAAATGATACACTGTTTATAAAGTAGTAATAAAAAAATAATGAAAGATAATTTTTTTATATTAAATCATATTATATATCATTTTTTCTCTTAAATGTTATTTATTTCAATTCAAGTGTAATCATGATAACAAGATACATAATTTTTATTTTTGTAATCATGTTGGAATTAAATATTTTTAGATGATAAATCTTATGAAATGAAAGAACAATTAAGATATGAATGTGGTGAAATTGAAACGCAACAATTAAATTTAGGGTAAAATGCAAATAAGACCCATGTGGTTGTTTCAAAATGTATGAACACCCCCTGTGGTTTGAAAATGTCAAATCACACCCCTGTGGTTCCAATTTTTTTCAATCAGACTTCAATGTCAATAATTTTATTTTAGCCATAACTTCTTCATTTGAACTCCGATTTGGATGATTCAAGATGTTTTGGAATCCTCATTTCAAGCTCTACATAATAGTCACTTTGAAACTTTCAAATGATTAATAAATAAAAGAGTTTATTAACATCAAAATACTAGGTATGATTGACACTATTAACTCTTTTGGTTATTTATTATTTAGAAGTTTTGAAGTGACCATAGTGTAGAGACAGAAATGAAGATTCTAAAACATCTTGAATCATCTAAATCAGAGTCCAAACGAAGAAGTTATGGCTAAAAGAAAACTATTGACATTGAAGGGAAGGGGTCTGATAGAAAAAAATTGGAACCATAGGGGTGTGATTTGCCATTTTCAAACCTCAAGAGGTGTTCATGCATTTGAAAAAAACCACAAGGGTCTCATTTGCATTTTACCCTTAAATTTAAGGAATAATTTATTTAATGTTATAGTATAGTATATTTAAAAAAAATATTTTAGTATAGTTTAATTAGAAACTAAAGTATTGAAAAATCTAACAAATAAAAAGAAAAAAATATGTGCAACGCACGTAGTAAAATTCTAGTACTACTAAAAACTAGGACATAAAAAATGCATTGAGAAAGAAAAATGTTAGAAATGGCAGACATATGTAGTATACTGAACTGTCAAAATATCAGAGGTGTCAGGCTATACTCGATATAGAGAAATGGTCGTTTTAGTATATTTAAAAATTAAAAATAGAATACAATTGATTTGCCCATTAGAGGTTTCAGCATATGATTCATAAGACGCTTAAATGTACTTGGGGCATTGCTCATCCTAAAGAGCATAACTTTCCATTCATATAGGCCATGTTTAGTTTTGAAGGCAGTCTTCCATTTATCTCCAGGGCGGATGCGAATTTGGTGGTAACCACTACACAGGTCTAATTTGGAAAAGACACTTGCACCCTCTAATTGGTCTAATAAATAGTCTAGCTTTGGAATGGGAAAGTGATATTTGCTGGGGTTTCTGCCCTAAATCTTATGTAATCCAATTAAACTATAAATAAATAAAGAAATTATTAATTAGTAATATTTACATTGTCATTTATTATTAGTTTAATAAATGTAATCCATCATAAGATCTAGAGTTACTTATGATAACTTAAAGTGAGCATATGATGCGGGAAGATTCACTTAAGTGTAACTCAAATAGTCTGTGGTACATGAATAAAGGTTGGGTGCCTTATTCCTGGTAACACCACTAACACGGCCCACTTGTGAATTGGCACAAGTGATCTCATCTGGATCGCTCATGTAGAGAGATGTGAGTGAGGGCGTTGCTGCAATAGAGATTGTAGTAGACTGGACTAAGATAAACTTACTGTCTTCTGGGAAAGCCGTTACAGAAAGACACTTCGTTTATCAACCGATTGATCATGTACAATTGATCTTAATCCTGAGTGGATTACAAACTCCTGTTCGCAACAGACAAGCCTTTGATTTGCATAGGTGAGAGTGACTCGATATAGTTCGCTTAATATGCCTCCCATTTTGGGGATTGCATCTTGCTTATAGCTGGGAACTTAATTACACAAGAATGGAATTCACTCTTTTCCATATAGGAAAATAGAAAAGTAGTTCCCTTATGGACTGATTCGGTCTTGAACAGAGGGGCCCCATATTCCTTTGATCAAGGAAAAGGTTAAAGACGCATAATGGAGATTATGTAAGGTTGTTCATTGGAGAATTAGTTGGGCTTAAGGAACAAGATGTATCATGGAGGTTAATACGGTGCAAATTCCTACCCATGGATACGAACTAACTTGTGAAAGATCAAAGTGTAGTTAATGATATTAGCCAATGGACATAACTATGTCTATAGTACTAAGAGTGCAATTCTAGATATTTAGTGGAGTTATCTAGAAGTTAATGGATAAGAATTAATTGATTGAAGGAGTTCAATCAATGTAATTCTAGATCATTGGAGCTTAGTTCTATAGGCCCATTAAGTCCTCCGAGCTAACGCATGTAATTGAGAACATAAATTAATGATGATTAATTTCTTTAGAAAAACGATTTCAAGTATTTGATTTGAAGTTGTCAAATCAATTAAGGCAGATACAAATAGAGGAGTCTATTTGATTAATTAAATGAAATTAAATATAGAAGTCTATTTAATTATTTAATTAATGGTGAAATTAAATAGAAGAGTCTATTTAATTATTTATTAAATAGAGAAGTCTATTTAATTAAATTAATTTTGAAGTTGTCAAAAATTAATGGGGATTTAAATAGAGGGGTCTATTTAAATATTTAATTTGAAGAAGTCAAATAAAGAGTAAATAAATAAAAGGAGTTTTATTTATTTATTTAATGGAATTGTTCTATTAAATAAAAAGGAAAATAAAATGCCCAATATCGTCATGGAGATGACGTGGTGGGCGTGTGACCCACGGGTAGGGTCACACGCCCCATTGGTTAAATGGTAACTAATTATTTGCATTTTATTTTAATTAAAATATATGAATATCTTAATGGTTAAGATATGGAATAATTATTTTAAATTAATAAAGATTAATTTAAATAAAAGATATGGGATTATCTTATTATGGAATAAGATATTATATCTTAATTATTTAAAATATATTTTAGAATATCTTTATTAATTATTTCATAATTAAAAAGATATTCAAAGATTTTCTGAGGTCTTGGTTTTCTTATAAATAGGATCTTTGGGGTGACCCTAAAATACACGGTTAAGCAACCACGAGAAGGCTCAGAAAATTCCTCTCCCTCTCTCATTGCCGCCGCCGCCCTTAGGGTATAGAGAAGAAGTTTTTTCTTCCCTCTTCCTTTTTCCAAAGAGGATAGTGCCCACGCACCGATTCTCTTTTGTGCTTAGTGAGGAAGATCTTTTTGGTGGTCCCAGGATCGTAACCATTGAAGAACGAGGAAGAGCCAGACACTTCTCGACAAGGGTTAGTATTCGATTTTATGCATTTAGAATTTTGTTAATATTATACTGTAAGGAAAGATCCTTAGGACTTCCGTTTTGAGAACCTTTTAGAGGCCTCAATCCCAACAACATTTGATCGTGATTTTGTTGATTGACCTGCTATCCATACACATTCGTCATTATCCATTCTTCTTGGGAACTAAAAGAGCAGGAACAACACATGGGCTCATGCTAGTCTGAACTAGCTGCATTGAGTTCATCCACCTGTTGCTGTAATATTTCATGTTCCTTGGGACTCATTCTATAATGTGGTAGGTTTGGCAAGCTGGCGCTAGGTATAAGGTCTATACAATGCTAGATATCATGTTCAGAAGGAATGAGGGATGGAAGATTAGTTGGTGCAATATCTTGGAATTCAATTAATAGGGTTTTAATTTCAAAATGTTTGGGTTTCAAGCCAACATTCTCAGAGAAGGGGATGATGAGAATATGATGGGTTGTTTCTACTAGCTTATAAGAGGTTTCACAGTCAGGGACAGAGATCAGAAGTGGCATAGCCTGTGGTTGGTTGTGGTTTAGAGGGTCACTGCTGAAAAGGACAATGGTCTTTTGACTCCACTAAAACTTGTAGTTGTTGTCCCTACCATCATAGCTAACAGATTTATCAAACTGTCATGGGTACCCCAACAGAATATGGCAAGCATCCATGTCCACCACATCACATTTGATAGTTTCTTTGTAATATTTCCCAATGGAAAACTGGATGTCACAAACCTCCGTAACATGATGTTCCCCACCTTTTTTGATCCATCCAAGATGGTACAGATTGGGATGCTTACTGGTAGGTAGTTTCAATGTTCAAACAAGTGTTTTGGCCACAATATTTTCTGTTATGCTATTATCAATAATGACATCGCACGCCTTATTTTGTATGGTGCAACGTGTGCGAAAAAATTGACTCCTCTAGGAAACAATGATCTTCTTAGGGATGAGTAGAACTCATTGAATTACACAGCCAATTATTTCTCCTTCATCTCCACATACCTCCTCCACCTCTTCTTGTTCTTATTCTTCAATAATAGAATCCTGGTCAGACATATTGTCCATGGTTCCTGTGATTGCCATAGCGTTTCTCAGAAGGCATTCATTGAACTTATGGTCAGGTTCATTACACTTATAACAACGGATTGGATTGGGCTTAGCCTATGGGTTTTGGGCTTTGGATGGGCCAGGTCTTGGTGATGGTTTTGGAATGTCTTTTGGCTGAGTATGTGTGGCGTGTGGTATGGGATTCTTTCCCTTTTCAAATAAACAGTCAGAGAAATTTCTTTTAGGTTGGTAAGGTTCGGTAATGGGTTTGGGCTGGAAATCCTCGGCTCATTGGGCTAACATCACTGCTTTGGACAGGGTTTTGGAAGATTTGAGAGCTTGTTGCTCTTGGATAGTTACACTGTGGCCTCCCACATATTGTGCAACCTGGATTCCCTCTGATTCATTCAAATCTGCTCTAGCATTTAAACTGTGAAACTCATTCGTATATTCCCTGATATTCCAGCCTTCTTGTTGACATTGATGATACCAATTATAGAGTAATTGATCGTGATCTTCAGGTAAGAAGCGTTGGCGTAAATATTTTCTCATTTTAGGCCATGTCCTGATTCTTGATTTTCCATCTTCGGCGAGTGTTTACCACTTGATCCCACCAAGCAGCAGCGCCATCCTTCAATTTGAAAGATATCAAAGTAACCCTCGTGTCCCCAGATACATTCATATATTCAAAAAATGTTCAACAACCCTCAACCATTGCAAAAATTCTTCAATGCCAAAGTTCCCGATCAAAATTTGGAACATCTACTTTGAGTTTGTAGTCAGTTAATTCTCTTCCTGGTGGTTCCCTTCCTGGATTTTGGACTCGTAGAGCTCCCTTTACTCGTATATTGCTATGGAGGATAACTTCTTCAACAACGTCCTCTCTATTAGAGTATTCATGGTCAGTATCAATAGATGAGCTATTGCGCTCATTTTCCAGGTAATTTCCTCTCACATTTCTTCCTCTACGTCTTCCTCTTCTTCTGTTAAACGCTGAGCTCGTGCAAAATCACGGGGCTTTGGTTCTTGATTCTCTCTCAGATTAGTTAACACTCTTTCTATCCCATTCAAACTACGCTAGATGTCCCGAGTGAAACGCTCCATGCGTTCTTCAACTCGTTGTTCCAGACTTGTAATGGCTTGCCACAGTGCTGGGAGTTCTTATTCTCCACCAACTACTCGAGGTCCTCCATCTTCACCGCTGGTTTCCATCTTCGCCGTCCAAGAAAGTTGGGGTTATGATACCAATTTGGCTTGAACAATACACAAGAAGAAGAAAATATCGACTGGGATTTAAAACTAACAGCTCACGACATTGTGGCTCTCATTATTAGGTAATATTATTCAAATTCACAAAAGGAAAGTTGCCTCTTGCTTGCCCTAAACAGTGACTATATAGTAGAACAAATAAAGAAAGACAAAACCTAAAACATAAAATAAAACCCAAAACAGGTTGGCCTAATAAGAAATAGAAAACAAGATAAAAGGGCCCAAGCTATTAATAGAGTAAAGCTCATAAAAGTCCAAAGCCCACATCAGATAGTATATAGTATAGATTTATGCTAGTATCTATACTATATTAAAAAACAAACAAGTTGGGGAAACATTTTTATACTAAAATACCCTCTATATAATTAACAAATTACAAAATTATTTGAAATTTATGATATCAAATTTAAAAACTTAAATTTTTTTTTAACTTGACAATTTTGTTTTAAAAACGTAACAAATTTTTAAAAATTAAAAACTTTACAATTTTTTTACAAAATTAAATCAATATTTGTAATTTATGATATCAAATTTAAAAACTTAATAATTTTTTTAAAAAACGTAACAATTTTTAAAAATTTTAAAACTTAACAATTTTCTTAACAATTTTTTTTTTACAAAATTAAAACAATATTTGAAATTTATGATATCAAATTTAAAAACTTAACAATTTTTTTTTTAAAATAACGTAACAAATTTTTAACAAAAAAAATATAAATGTAAAAAACGTAACAATTTTTTTTTAAACTATCAGTATCTTAAACTTAATAAAATAAAAATATTTTTTAAAACTATCAATATATTTGATACCAAATTTATGATATCAATTTTAACAATTTTTTTTTAAAACGTAACAAATATATCAAATTTAAAAACGTAACAAATTTTTTAAATTAAATAAATATTTGAAAAAATCAATAATTAACATAGTACAAAATTAAATCAATATCTGAAAAATCTATAACTAACAAATTACAAAATTAAATAAATATTTGAAATTTATGATATTCAATTTAAAAACTTAACAATTTTTTTTTTAAAACGTAACAAATATATCAAATTTTAAAAACGTAACAAATTTTTTTTTTAAAACTTAACAAAAAAATTTTAAAATAAAAAATTTAACGATTTAAAAAAAAAAAACTATCAGTATCTTAAAAACATAACAAAATACAAATGTTTTAAAACTACCAATATATTTGATATCAAATTTTTTAAAACTATTAATAATTTTAATTAAGTTAAATCAATATCGATTCAGATTTAATAAATAAATATGAATTTAAAAAATTAAATAAAAAATATATTTTCATTCCACTTTTGTGTATATAAATAATCCTACTCATGACTCTGTTTATTTACAACTCTCCTTCAATCTTTCGAGTTTGCTTAAAAAAGTGTCAATTCTATCTCATTTCTAAAGTATAACGGTAAGAATGGGGAGCCCAAAAGAGGCACCATCTTGAGGGGGCATGTTGAGAATCTCATATCGAAAAGATGAAGGAAACTCATAAGATTTATAAGATACATGGGCTACTTCTCTCATTACCAATTGGTTTTGAGATGGATGCCCATGATATCTAAGATGGTATCAGAGAGCTCAACAAGCCCAAACGGGTATTCGGTCCAAAAATGGGATTCGACCCAAGAATGGTGAGCCCAAAAGGGGCACCATCTTGAGGGGGCATGTTGAGAATCCCATATCGAAAAGATGAAGGGAACTCCAAGGTTTATAAGATACATGGGCTACTCCTCTCATTACCAATTGGTTTTGAGATGGATGCCCGTGATATCTAAATCTTTTCAATTTCATTATCTGTGCTTTGTTTAAAAATGTGTGTAATCTATTCCTTTTATTTCAACTCTATATTAGTAATCCTTTTTTATTAAACTTTTTATATGGAAGTAATTGATGAGCTCAAACCATTCCAACGAGGATGGACAATTCGAGTTACTGTTATCCGCAAGTTCACGATACTTTCGCTCAAAAATAAAAAGGAAGAGCCTCTTCAACTACTTAAGATGATTGTTACAGACAAAGAAGTTTGATCTATTGATATAATATCATGTGCATATCAAATTATATTGCCTGCACTAAAAACTGCTTATCAATTATAGGTTAAATACTTAGTTAATTCAAAAATATAATTATAAAATTTTATTTCCACATTTCTTTTAAATTTAATGATAACTAATTCATTTTTCATTGTTCCAGGGAATAAAAATTCAAGTGACATTATTCGACGAAATAATTGAGAAGTTCAGTGATAAATTTGAAAAGGGTAAGACGTACCAGATTCGTGATGGTACCATTAGACCTGTCGATTTTAGATATCTCAATGTTCACCTAAATATTGAGATTACTTTATCTCAAAATAGTGAAGTAGAAGAAATTGAAGGAGAAACATTCCATATAAAGACCCAAGATGTGGTTACATTCGAATCTGTACTTAGTGGAACCCATTTTAATACATTTATTGGTGAGTAATTATTTTACATTGATGTGGTTATATACACATTTTTTACATTGATGATCTCAAAATATATATGAAGATTACATTAATATTCAAATGGGTGTGTAGATATCTTGGGTGCAGTTGTCCAAGTGAAACTAATGATCTCTAGAAAACTACACGATGGCAAATTTTCGAAGAAAAGAGATATTTTATTGATGGACAATAAGTAAGATCTATCTATTATCATATTGAACTAAATATTGGATTTATTTAATATTTATTTTTATATTCTATTTACTTCCCTTATTTTCAGATTCAATAAGCTGAAATTTGAAGCCTTAAATTCATGCTTGTGGAGATTGGTCAATGAAATTGATTTTAGATTTCAAATCGGTCATTTTTTTATCGTCATATGGTTGATTATTCTTCGAGTTTTTGAGATAACTGATCTTTCAAATAAAAGTATTAAGTTTTTTTTAGGATTAATGATCTATTTAGCCACATTTTTCTTCACCTTTTTAACAAATGGCCACACTAAAGGAATTTTGTGTAGATAGCCACATGCAAAAAAGTAAAATATTCAAATTACCATGCCCCCCCCCACCCTTTCTCTTTTATCAGATTATCTCTTTCTCTCTTCCTCATTTCTTTTTCATTTCTCTTCAACCTTCATTGTTCCACTACAAGAAAAACTGGAAATAGAGACCTAAATTTAGCGACGAAAAGGGTGTGACGCTATTTAGCGACGAACTTTATCGCTAATGGCACGTTTGACTTTTAGCGACCAAATACATCTCTATTTAGCGTCTTAACGAAAGTCCATCGTTAATGTTTTGTCTCAAGAATTGGCGCGAAGCTTCCCGCCATAATAGCGACTCATTTTGTCTTTATAATAGCGACGAAATGTGTCTTTGTTTTTACATGATTTTTTTTTTAATTTTAGAGACATATTTCATCGTTATTTAGCTCATTTTGTCCTTATATTAGCGACGCAATGTGTCTCTATTTTAGATGTTTTTTATATTAATTTTAGAGACACATTTCGTCACTATTTAGCGTTTTTTGTCCCTATAATAGCGACGAAATGTCTCTGTTTTTACATGATTTTTTTTAATGTTAGAAACATATTTCGTGGCTATTTAGCTCATTTTGTCCTTATATTAGCGACAAAATACGCCTCTATTTTACATGTTTTTTATATTACTTATAGAGACACATTTCGTCGCTAATTAGCATGGTGCTAATCTTCCTCCAGAATTTGTCCCTATATTAGCGACAAAATACGCCTCTATTTTACATGTTTTTTATATTACTTATAGAGACACATTTCGTCGCTAATTAGCATGAGGCTAATCTTCCTTCCGAATTTGTCCCTATATTAGCGACAAAATACGCCTCTATTTTACATGTTTTTATATTAATTTTAGAGACACATTTCGTCGCTAATTAGCATGGTGCTAATCTTCCTCCAGAATTTGTCCCTATATTAGCGACAAAATACGCCTCTATTTTACATGTTTTTTATATTAATTTTAGAGACACATTTCGTCGCTAAATTTGGGTGGGAAATTTCCCCCCCAATATTTTTGGCGGGAATATTTCCCGCTATATTAGAGACACATTTTGTCGCTAATTATCATAGTCCTAATATTCCTGAAAGAATAGAGACACAATTTGTCCCTATATTAGCGACAAAATATGTCTCTATTTTACATGATTTTTTTTATTATTTTAGGGACACATTTCGTCGCTAATTAGCTTTCATTAGAGACAAATTTCTTCGCTAAATTTGGGCGGGAAATTCCCCCCCCCCAATATTTTTTGGCGGGAATATTTCCCGCTATATTAGAGACACATTTTGTCGCTAAAAGAGCAGTAGAAAAATTATAAATAGACGTGCAGAATCACTTTAAATGAAATCAAGTTACATTAAAACGTCTTCCCGAGAGAGAGAAAATGCGTGAGTGGATGTACGTTCGTTTGATTGGAGGGTTTCTCAACGACAATTTTGTAGCTGGGGTAGAACAGTTTGTTGAATTATGTGAATTCACGATGATTTTTTATAACAACGAACAGAAGATACGATGTCCATGCAAAAAGTGTAGAAATAAGAAGTTGTTGCCGAAAGATGATGTGAAGTTACACTTGTATACTCGTGGTTTCGTTGATAATTATTATCATTGGGTGTATCAGGGAGAATCTACAGAAATGTTCGATGCAGCGAGGGGCGAGTCATATAGAAATGAAGGAAGCAGCTCGCAGTTCTATTCGAATGTGAATGATAATTCTGAAAACGTTGAACATTAGTATGAGCAGTTAGAACAGATGGTAGTTGATGGATGCAGTTATCAAGGAGATGATCCTCATAATTTAGTAAACGAAGATTTAAATCCAGATGCGCAAAGAATGTTTCACATGCTAGGATCAACGAGTAGGCCGTTGTACCCAGGTTGTGATGTAACCCAACTCGCTGCTGCGACTGAACTATTGAATATCAAGGCAGAGTTTCACATCCCAAAAACTTGATTTCACAATGGTTTCATCGGTGCGCTCCTGCAAACAACACGTTGTCGCACAGTTTGTATGATACGAAAAAATTAGTGGAGGGTCTCGGTTTACCGGTGGAGAAGATCGATTGTTGCCCGAACGGATGTATGATATATTGGGGTGATGATGCAAGTCTTCATATGTGTAAAATGTGCAATCATTCGAGATACAAACAAGGTAAAAAAAAGTCTTATTCCGCATACTCGCATGTTTTATTTACCGATCACACAACGTCTCCAACGACTGTACAGTCACTGCTTCGCACATGAGGTGGCATCACAAGCACTGTCAAGATGATGGAGTAATGAGACATCCTTTCGATGCGGAGGCGTGGAAGCATTTAAATTGTTGTTGTTGACTTTCTAAGCCAATTAATCTTATTCTTATTTTGATGATAACAAACGTGTTTTTGTTATTAATCAATTTTCTGTGTTTTGATAGTCCACTGTATAGAGAAAATTACAACGAGTCCAACGCAATTGAAATCGACTCGATCGGACTTCAAACGAGCGAGATATTGATTTTAGAAGATTGGAATTAAATTAATTATTTTCATCCGGATCGTATATGGCGAGCTCATCTTATTTATTATGCGCTCACTTTTCCATCCGTCAGATCAGAGGGTAGCTGAGATTAAAGGCCCAGATTAATTCATAATCTTGAATTAAATGAAAAGGAAAAGTCAGATTTATTCCAGCCGTCAGATCTCCTTACTTTTTGAATCAGTGGCTCAGATCTTCTCTCATTTACAAATTATTATTCGGAAATAAATAAATAAATAAAAAGGGAAAGAAAAACCGGAGCCGTTCGATCGCTCACCGCCTCGCATCCGACGCTCATCAGCTCGCCACGTAACCGCGCGTGACCCCAGACGCTGATGCGCCCCAGCCTACCGCCTGGCGCCGTCTGCCACGCGGGTCCCACGCCTGACGCTTTAGAAGAACGTATGCGGGTATGGATGAACCTTAATGCGGATGCCGGCTCCGGGTCTACTTCTAGGTATCCTGATTCCAGTCATACGAGCCCTCCTTAAATTTTTCTCAAATGTTTTGGAATACTTTTTTTTTATAAACAATATTTGTTTGGATGTTTTATATTTTATTAATTATTATCTCTTATTTTTTTAAAAAAAATTAATTCGACGAAATTTGTCTCTAAATATTTAAATTTTTCTTCACTTTAGAGATGAAATTCGTCGCTAAAGTCAACTAATTGAATTTATTAGAGAACTAATGCGTCTCTATTTTCGAGATACAATTCGTCGCTAAATATAGAGACACATTTCGTCGCTAATATTATCAACGAAATGTGTCTCTGAAATAGAGGCGTAATAAGCCTTTTAGTCTCTATTTTTAGCGATCAATTTCGTCTCTATTTTAGAGATGCAATTCACTTCTAAATATAGAGACGCATTTCGTCGCTAAAATTAGTGATGAAATATGTCTCTGAAATAGAGGCGTAATAAGCCTTTTAGTCTATATTTTCAGCGATCAATTTCGTCGCTAAATAGTCAACATTTTTTTAGCGTCCCATTTTTTTTATGCAGATAGGAGTAAATGGTAGCAGAGAGATGGAGTATATGAGATTTGAAAAACTGATATAATAAGTCAGTGGGGCCCACAATCAGGTAAAATAAAAAAAATGGAATTCTTAAGATGATTGGACACGTGGCGGTCTCGTATTGGCTGAAAGCTGGTGACGCTAACGTGCTAACAAGGTTGACACATGGCGAGATGGGACAGGGCTGACGTTGGGAAGAACAGAAATACATTTCCATTTTTTTATTTTTTTATTTCCTTTCAACTACGCCACATGTCACGAACTGGTAGGTTAAGACAATTTTGATCAAGTGTGGCACAGGCGCATTGAGCTTGAGTCTGAAGGCCAATTTCAGCTTGTCACGCATCTCAGAGGAGGAATTTGAATATTAATGCCCTTTTCCTTTGATTTTCAATTAATCCCTTCTCTAGTTTAATTCCAATTTTCACTAAAAGTGATATTTTACCTACAAAAATTAATAAATCAACTTATGAAAATGTTATATTAAAAAATTTATTTTCTAATTAAGCACAAATTAAGTGCATTTTCAAGCACTTATCACAACCCCCAACTAGCTTATTGCTAGTCTCTAGCAATTCAAAGCAAAATAAGAAGTTATGCTAAACTTAAAATCTAAACCAAACTCTCCTAAGGATATAAAAAAAACTAACAAAATTCAAGCAAAAATTAGTAAATGCTATCAAGACGAATTTAGATATGACTCAGAGATGTGTGTGAGCATCGAACTATAATCGTCTTACCACAAACCATAACACAAGTAGTATCAGAAAAATAGAAGAAAACCAAAAAGTAAAAAAACTTCAACTCCAAATACCTCATGGGAGTAATGGAAAAATTTAATGTGACGATGTCACTCATGGAGTTGGAAAATGAGAAAACACTCAAAATAGGATTTAACAATTTAAGAATAACCTAATAAACAAACATTGATCAAATGATAGAAATGTGGAAACTCATTACTCAAAACCAAAAATATAATCTTAGGGTTTCAAATTGGATAGCAAGAAACTACAAGTATGAACTATGACCCAAAAATAAAACTAAAACTATTACCAACAACTTTTTCTTTTCTTTGCTTTCTTTTTTTACTTTTTCTTTCAACTTTTTTTTTTCCCAATCAATTTTCACCTTTTTTTTAGAGACAAGAAATGCATACAACAAATAAGAACAATATTGAATGATATTATTTTGATTAGTACAATGAATGAGTACAATCAATCTACATAAACATATCAATCACATTCTTACTCTTTTTTATTTTATTTTTCAAACATAGAAAATGAAAAGGCTCAACTAAAGATCATTTTAACTAGCCAAAAATAATCATTCAAGCATAAATCAAGAATCACATAATAGAGTTTCAAAAGATAAATCAGTTCAAATGATCAATGAAAGTTTAAAAGAAGTTTTCTCAACTCATAAATTGCTCACAACAATGATATGAAGAACTTAAAAACTTTAGAACTTCTTTTCTTTCTCATCAACTACTTGCATTAACAACCATCTAACCATAAAATTGGATTTGTGCACAAATAACTCATGAAATCACATCCTAATAGTCAATATAGCAAAAAAATGATTAAAACTAAAAAATTTACAAAAATTATCTAAATATCCTAAAAAATAATTTGACCTAAAAAATTAAGGAAAACACAAGTAATTATTTTGCATGAAATGCTCACCACCCCCAACAAAAAGCAAACAATGTTTTCAATGTTGAACTGATAATGAAAAACATAAGACAAGGAAAAAGAACACCTAAATGATGAAGATGGCGCAACCTCCACAACAAACTCCACAGCTAACTAAAAAACTTACAAAAATAACAGACAAATCAAACACACAAAGAAAATAAAATTAAACAAAACAAAATTAAAGCAAAAACAAAAATTAAAAGAAATCAAAGCTAATAAATAGGAAACTCCAGATAAAGCTCCTTTACTTCACCAACTCGGCTCAACATAGCACTTCAGTCTTAGGCAAGGACCAAATGCCTATCTCACAATCGGCCTATCATGATCCATTTTCATTAGGGCTTGGTAAATTTGTGAGTTGTCATAAGCATTGTTTCTCAGTTCTTCAAGTGCAGACAACTGGAGCTTTCTCTAAATACATGCAACACTAATATCAAAGTTAAAAGGTTTAACAACCCAAAACACTTTATGCTCGAGCTCAACAGGTAAAGGACATGATAGTCCAAAAGTATGGTAACCACAAGAATGAGTGGTGAGAACATGGACCTTCTACAACAGAAGGTTTAGACTTGTCTCTCTCAATGGGCAGTTCTTTAAAGTGGGGTTGCCAAAACCTAGTCCCTACAAGATCACTAATCGACTCAATAACACTAGAACTCTCAGGTTTAGAAAGAAGACTATCAAGACTATTCTCCTTAGAAGCAAGTGTGTCTATCAAGAAAGTTTCGTGACATTCATCATCGTCACATGGTTGTTTATCAATGTAAAAGACATTGATTTCTAGAGTCATATTTCCAAATGAAATCTTCATTAGATTATTATTCCTACAATTGATCAAAGCGTTTGCAGTAGTAAGGAAAGGTCTACCTAGGATAATAGAAATTTTGGAATCCATATTCACCATGGACTGGTATATAGAGCAAGAAAATTAATGGGGGTAAATAAAACTTTTTGATTTAAACTAACACATCCTCAATGATACCCCGAGGTTTCTTTTTTAAATGATGGTCTATATGAAATTTTTGAAAAGTGAAAAGACAAAAAAAGAAGATGAAGTGTACGGAATACGAAAAAATAGGAGAAGTTGAAAAAGTTTTTCAGTTGTGAAACAAAGAAAGTCATTTTTTTTATAATCAATCCACGTTAATTTTTACACCTAGGTTAACACAAGATATATAAAAATAAAAGAGGTAAAGTGTAAGGGTGTGATTACTCTTAAGTTTATTTAGGGATATGATTTACAATAACATAGTGTGGAAAGCATAATTTGTAATTCACACCCTAATTATAAGCCCCAAAGAAAATAGTTTCTCATTCTGATTCATGATAAAAATGGCCAAAGATAAAAAAAAAAGGTAAAAAAAATTATTTTACAACTATAGTATAAATCTCAAATTCATGCATATAATATTAAGAACCTACCACTAGTTTCGTGTATATAATTACTTTAATTCACTTCACATGTAATCATTAATGTTGTTGCGTAAAAAGGGAGGACTTCCACGTATGCAACAAACTTAATATATGGGACAAGTCTGAGGTAGCGTGTTGCTTTGACGGCGTGCTATGTAGATACCTACACAAGAAAGAAACAGGGCACCGGTGTGGTGTCGGCTTAACACCCTCCGATGCTAAAGTCAGAGCAAGTGCGCCAGAGAGAATTGTAGTAGAAATTAGTTACCTAATGAATAAATTTCTTCTCCTATTTACAGGAGATGAGGTGGATGACATCATCATGCCACATGTCACGTCAGGATTGAGCCACACGTCTCCTCCCAACGACGTGTCTCGTTGGTTATGCCATATCTAATCTTTTGATTGGATACTCGTATAATTAGTTTCTTGGTCTTAGATATGTAGCCTTATTAGATGACGTAGACGTAGCTTCATGTGGTGACGTAGCTTTATCTTTCTAGGTGACGTGGACATGTCGATTGTGCATTTTTTGATCAAGTTAAGAAATTTCACGTGTGCTGATGTAATTTCACCCACAACAGTGACCCCCTACTCCCTAGCTAAGTTGAGGCGTCAGCTCACTGTTGATTAGGAGTATTATTTCGAGGTGGAATTTATGCTTCTATCAGTTCTTAAAAATTTCACAAGTGTCGGGGATTGATAGCTTGAAGTTTCTTCCATTGTAGTCGTAAAAATTTTGAGAGTTGACAGCTTGAATTTTCAAGCTTAGCACTTCTCAAAATTTTGAGAAAATATCAAGTGTTGGAGCTTGGTAGGTTGTATTTTCTACCTCAACTGTTGTCAAATTTTTGAGAAAAATACTAGTGTTGGAGGCTCGTAGCTTGACTTTTTGTCTTTGTCGTCAAATTGAATTGGTTGTCGGTTCCATCATTGTATATATTTGCCCCTTTAATTTTAAGAGTAAATTTTACTCTTGAAATCATAGTACAAATCTAAAATATATATTCTTTTTATAACAACAAGAAAAAGAAAAATTGAGGAAAAAAAATTAAATTGAAAAAGAAAGTAGAAAAGAAAATATATTTAAAAAAAAAATATTATTCTTTCACTTTCTCTTTCTCTTTCTAACGTCAGCCACCTTTTTTTTTTTCTTTTCTTTCCTACTGCGTCAACTTGGGAGTTTTTTTTTTTGTCTCTCTTTTATGCAAAGCTAAAGTGCTTTGTACTTTTTTTTTAAACCGTGGGTAAAAGACATACCCACATTATCCCCCAGGTAAAAGGAAGACCCGCTGTTGCGGGTCTGTCATTTCTGACACGGGTTAGCGTTTAACTCGTTGACCGATCAACATGTGGCTTTTATTTTACCTTGCTTTGTCGATTCGTACCTTATAGTGAGATCTCATCATTTGGGCATTGTCATCAAGGCTATGTCAAATAGGGCTTTGTCATCAGGGCTACGTCAATAGGCCTATGTCATCATGGCTATGTCAAATAGGGATTTGTCATCAGGGCTATGACATCAGAGCTATGTCAAATAGGGCTTTGTCATCAGGGCTATGTCAACAGGGTCGTGTTAATAAGGCCTTGTCATAAGAGTTTTGTCAATTGTACTTGGACTTGTAAAAAATTGTTTGACCCCGTCCTTTGACCAATTTACCTTTGACCCATTGACTGTTGACCATTGACTTTTTGACATTTGACCGTTGACTTTTTTTCCCCTCCTACTAGCCCTGCACTCTCAAGTAGACTTAGAATTTTTTTCTCTTTTAAAATTCTTCTACGATATGCGGCTCGTGTGTGCCCTGCACTCCCTAATAGACTTAGATTTTTTTTGTCGTTTTAAGTTCTTTTACCATATGCAGCTCGTGCGAGCCCTGCACTCCCTAGTAGACTTAGAATTGTTTTATCATTTTAAATTCTTCTACCAAGTGCGGCTCATGCGAGCCTTGCAGTCCCTAGTAGACTTAAAACTTTTTTTCGTTTTAAATTATTCTACTAGTTGCGGCTCGTACGAGCCCTGCACTCCCTAGTAGACTTAGAACTTTTTGTCCTTTTAAATTCTTCTACTAGTTGCAGCTCGTACGAGCCCTGCACTCCCTAGTAGACTTAGAACTTCTTGTCGTTTTAAATTCTTCTAGTAGTTGCGGCTCGTGTGAGCCCTGCAGTCCCTAGTAGACTTAGAACTTTTTTCTCGTTTTAAATTCTTCTAGTAGTTGCGGCTTGTATGAGCCCTGCACTCCCTGGTAGACTTAGAACTTTTTTTCGTTTTAAATTCTTCTACTAGTTGAGGCTTGTACGAGCCCTGCACTCCCTGGTAGACAGTGGCGAGGCCACGTTATAGATTGGGGGGCAATTGCCCCTCCAAAATTTTTAAATTTTTTGTTTACTACATATAATTTTATTTAAATTTTCAATTTGCCCCCTTGAAAAATGTTTGCTCCTCAATTTTATTTGAATTTTTAATCTTGCCTCTCTAAAAAATCACACTCGGTGCTTATATGGAGTATTGATGGACATTTAACTCTTTTAAAAATAAACTTTCTCTACAATAGTCATTTGGGAACAAATTGGAAGGATTTCATTCTTCATTAATGTACTTTTTTATTGTTTTAAATAGATTTTTTTTAGATAAGACTATTGCTTATTTTTCTTAATAATTTTTGCACATTCATCCATGATTCATACATTGCATTATTAATTGTTGAGTATTAATTAAATGCATATTTTTATTTGTATTTTTTATATGACAATGATGTGGTTCTAATATTAGGCTCAATGTTTATAAATAGTTTGATTTATTTTGATTAACTTAAAAATATATAAAACAAACAAATAAACTACAATTTCTTTTATAAAATAAGAAATTATTTTGAAATTTGTTTATATGAAGGCGTATATACTTTTATAACTAAACATAATTTTTAACAAAAAAAAAAAGGTTTGTTTTTTAATTTTATATTAGAACAAAAGTTAAAACTAAAAATTATAATTATTGAATCAAATATAACAAAAAAAAATGTTTTACTTTTTATAAAGGAAAAAATTAGTCAATTTGTAGTAATATATAGAAATAGGCGTGGAATCATCATTTTATACGACATGCTCTTTATATATAATTTTGTCCCCCCAAACAAAAATTCTAGCCTCGCCACTGCTGGTAGACTTAGAGTTTTTTGTCATTTTAAATTCTTCTACTAGTTGCGACTTATGCGAGTCATGCACTCCGAAGTAGACTTAGAATTTTTATTTAGCTCTTTCACTTTGGCGGACTTAGAACTTTTTGTATTAGGTTCACGTAGTTGGCCCTCCACTGGAGTAGAGTTTTATGTCTTGAAGTTTAGCTCGAGTCTAAGAGTTCTCAGAACGATTTGACTCAATCTATTTACATAGGTGCAATTTTTTATAAAGTAGAAAAAATTACATTCTTTTTTCATTTAATGTCAAAGCTCTCACAATAGCTTTATTGGAAAAACAAAATTACAATAAGTAAAATCCTAAGTTGCTTGACATAAATGTAATAGAGCCTTGTAGTTTAAAATTGATCAATGTGTTGGTCTCAGCTTACTATTTCAGTGATCTAGCATGATCCTTCCTAGGTCAGTTTTAGGGCGCGCATTTCTGCAGACTCAGTATCACGTTGAGTTCTTTTACTTTTTACGAATTCCTTCAAATACCCACTTTGAATTAGGGTTTCAATTTATTATTTGAGATCGAAGCAATCAGATATGGTATGACCGTGATCTTTGTGGAAGAGGCAATACTTGTCTTTGTTCCTCTTATTTGATCCTGCCTTCATCCTAGGCGGCCACCTAACCAAGTTTTTGTCTCTGATCTCCATGAGTAGTTGTTCAATCAGGACCGTGGTGGGAAGTGTATTTTTTAAACTTACTAGAAGGAAGACCTAGCTTCTCAAGTTGGTCTCTCGACCTTTGTCTCTTGTCATCCTCGTGACGATCAGTCATCTAGACAAAATCTTCTGTTCGGTCCCTCTTCTTGTGCTCTGATCGTTTACTACTATTTCTTTCATCTGAAATCTTTCTTCCACTAAGCAACTCTCGGACGCTCATGTACTTTTACGTCATAGCAAGAAGCTAAGTGTATGTAGTAGGTGTCTTCTTGTCAAGTGACCATAAGACTTTTTCATCTTTCAAACCAGTCATCATAGTAGTTAGTGCTGTGTCATCACTATAACCTTCCACATTCAATGCCTCGCTGTTGAATCTCATTACATAATCTCGGAGGCTCTCCCTTGATTTCTGACGCACAGTCAATAGATACTTAACTGGTTTCTTGTGATCCCTTCCGCCAAAAAACTGAGTTACAAAAGATCGAGTGAGGTCTTTAAAAGAAGATATAGACCTTGGTTTGAGCTGTCAGTACCATCCACGTGCAGGGCCTCCTAATGTAAGGGGGAGCGCCCTGCACTTGATAGAGTCTCGGATTCCTTGGAGCTCCATCCAGGTCCGAAACATATCAACATGCTCGATTAGATCCCTTGAACCATCATACGTTGTCATAGTTGACATTTTGAACTTGGTGTGAAGCTCCACCTCAATTATATCATCGGTAAATGGCAGCTCAGTTTGCTCGAGGAGATCTTCTAGTGCAAGAGGAGTTTTTCCTCGATACTCTTTCTTCATATGACCAAGTTGATCTTGGAGTTTTTTCAACTCTAGTGCCCAAGGTTGGGAACTTTCTGCAGTAGACTTCACAATATCTGCATATTCTTTTCTCTTTTGATTTAGAACTTCTCTGAGGTCGGACCTTTGTTTCTGACTAGGTTGCTTGTTATGATGAGAGTTATGAGATGAAGAGGAATTGTCATGAATATCTAGCCTTGACTTCCTCTTTGAACCGCTCTTCTCATGACTCCGCGATTCACCTATGCACTCTATAGGTTCTTTGTCCTTCTTAGACCGTAATTCCTGGTCATCAACAGAGGCTTGATGGTCAGATTTCTGTGTGAGAATTTCGAATACTTTAGCATGATCTTTATTCACAATTCGTACTTGCTCTTATAGACCATCTACCCTTCCGTCTGGCGTTGGCACCACTCTTACTACTTCTTGATTTTCATCAGCTTGTTGTTGTTGTCGTTCTCTAGTGCTACGAGTTTGATATCTTGTATTGCGAGGGTTGCCGTTTTCATCGTCATCTACATCATCACCGTGTTGAATTCTTCGACTCATCCTCGATGGTAGAACACTTAGTTATTTACTTTTCCCACAAATGGTGCCAAATATATGAGATGAGTCGGAGGTAGTGCGCTGCTTTGACGGCGTGCTACGTAGATACTTGCACAAGAAAGAAACAGAGCACCAGTGTGGTGCCGGCCTAACACCCTCTAATGTTAAACTCAGAGCAAGTAGAGCTAGTGTACTAGAGAGAATTGTAGTAGAAATTAGTTACCTAATAAATGAATTTATTCTCCTATTTATAGGACAGGAGGTTGATGACATCATCGTGCCACGTGTCGCGTCAGGATTGAGCCACGTGTTGCTTCCCAATGACGTGTCGCGTGTTGTTATGCCATGTCTCATCTTTTGATTGGATACTCGTATAATATAGTTTCTTGGTCTTAGATATGTAGCCTTATTAGATGACGTAGACGTAGCTTCATACGGTGACGTAGACGTACCTTCCCAGGCGACGTAGACGTAGCCTCTAGGTGATGTAGCTTTATCTTTTCAGGTGACGTAGACATGCCGATTGTACATTCCTTAATCAGGTTAAGAAATTCCATGTGTGCTTATGTAATTTCAGTAACAATTAATTTTACTGATTCAAAGTATCATTAGTTACATCACTGATTTGCAAATAAGTTTTTGACTTGATTTATTTGTAAATATTTGGTCAAGTTCGTCTATTCATTGAAAATTTCCAAAATTAATCGGACAATAACGCTGCAATGACCAAACTTGACTAAAAAGTATATTTCAACCAAAGTAGTTTTACTCATCCATCCAAAATAAATGAATCGAGAAGTTTATAATTGGAATTTGGTTTACATGTTGATTTGGTTTAAATAGTTTTACTGATATAGACTGGACTGGTTTTTCAAAATATTATTCAACTCCAAAGAAGTTTCAAATTGGAATTTTTCAACACCTTTTCTATTTGGTTTGGTTTGGAAAAAAAAAACTATAATTTCCATGCAAAACTATGTGAAGAAAACGACGTGTGTTTCTTTGAATCTTGTTTATATATCTCCCTCCCTCCATGAAATTCTCTACATCAAAAATCTTCAATGGCGTTTCAAAGAAGCTCGTCTTCATTCCGATGGAGATACGATGTTTTCTTGAGTTATACAGGAACAGATTCGAGAGATTTCAAAGACCATTTAATCAACTATCTTCGTCATAAAGGATTAGCCATTTTCAAAGATGATGAATCTGAGAGAGGGAAATCTCTTTCTCCTCTTCTTGAATCAGCAATTGAATGTTCCAAAACTTCAATTATTGTTTTCTCTGAGAATTACGCTAATTCTGAATGGTGTTTGGATGAACTTGTTAAAATTCTAGAATGTAGTGAAATGATTCATCAATTGGTTTTGCCTATTTTCTATAAGGTAGATCCTTCGGTTGTGAGAAAACAAAAGGAGAAATTTGGTGAAGCAATGGCTTTTCATGAAAATCGATTTAAGGATCAACCGGAGAAGGTGAAGAAATGGAGGGAAGCTCTGAGAATGGCGGCTAATATCACGGGATGGGAGGTTGGCCGGTATGTTTTGAACACTCGTATTTGTAAAATTGTAAGCTCTTGTTAATTTTAACAAATTTAGGACACATGCTTATTCTAAGTCTATCACATCTTTTCAATTATATTAAAAATAATCAATTTTTCTTTTCAATAATACGAGTGTGAATTATAGACTTTACACTTTCTTAACAACTTATTCTACAAATTACACTTATCTATTATAAAAAAATTCAATTATTTTTAATGTAATCGGGAACATGTAACAGAAGTAGAATAAGTACGGGTCTCAAATTCATTAAAATATATCAATAGAGGGGTGTGATTTGCAATTTTATAAACAACGTGAGTGTTTGAAATCTTTTTTAAACCACACAGGTGTAGTTTAAACAAACTAACAAACTATTTATGTGATAGTATACATCTCTTGTAAAATAGACTACGGATTGCAAATTTTGTTTAGAAAAGGGGTCATAAAGTTGTGTAAAATTGTTTTATTTTTCTGTCCCTTGATTCTTTAAACTGCCAGACTATGGATAATGCATAAAGTTTCTTGTTCTGATATTCTATTCATTTTTAGTCTCTTAAGCTTGGCCAAAGTTGCATTATGTTAAATGTTTCCTTTACTCTTACACTTGTAGTGATGAAGCTAAATTCATTGAGGAAATTACTAAAGAGGTCTCGAGACGAGTAGCAAACCAAGCACATTTGCACGAAGCCGATCACGCAGTTGGATTGAAACCTCAGGTTTCTGAATTGAATTCAATTTTGGAAGTTGGGAAAGATACAAATGATGTTCGAGTGGTGGTTGTCTTTGGGCCCGAAGGAATTGGAAAAACCACCATTGCCAAGGCTGCTTATAACAAAAATGCTTATCAGTTTGAAGGAAGTAGTTTTTTAGCAAATGTAAGTGAAAATTCAAAGCAACCTCTTCATCATGGTGTTTTACAAATGCAAAAGACCCTTCTTTCAGAAATCCTAAGAGATCAAACACATATGGAGGTGGGAAATATTGATAAAGGAATCACTTTGATAAAGGAAAGGCTTGGGAAGAAAAAAGTTCTTTTAGTACTTGATGATGTAAATTCACTGGACGATTTGCGGTGCTTAGCTCACAAGTCTGATTGGTTTGGGAAAGGAAGTAGAATTATAGTAACCACAAGAGACCAAAATCTTCTAAAATTCCGTGATTTTCCATTCGTATCGACTTATGAGGTAAAAAGGTTGGATGATCTTGAAGCTCTTAAACTCTTTTGCTGGAATGCCTTTGGAAATGAAGCAGTCCGAGATTGCTATGTGAAACTAACAGAACAGGCAGTTGAATATGCTGAAGGATTCCCAGCCAACTTGATAGAGTTGGGTAGTTTCTTACGTGACAGAAGCACGGATGAATGGGAAATTGAAGTAGAGAGTTATAGAAGAAATTATAGAAAAAAAGACATGGGAGAGAACATATTTTCATTCAAGGAGAATAGACATCATTGTAGCCGTAGCTTTTACAACGATAATGTTCAAGAGGTCAATATGGATTCATATTTTCCATCAACTCAGGATTCTTTGTCCATAAACAACAGTGCAAACGATTCCGAGCACGAGTTCATGGAAAGTGAAAATATGGTAAGCAGATGCCAAGGCTAGATTTTGATACATTTTGGATTCTTGTATACATTGAAAGAGATGGGAAATATTATTGACATTTATTTTATTTTGTACAGATAATTTCACGAGACGACAATGGAAAAATTTCTTGTCTATTGTCTGCAAGAGAACTTTCAATTTCTTGGAGCGATCACTCAGAATATTGGAGTTGGATATCAGTACCACATTCAAGGTTTGTGCTAATTCAATTTTTTTTTTCCCCTGGTTCACAAATGATTCTGTTTTTCTTTCTTCAAATTTCAACACATTGCACTCAATTTTTCATTTTTTTTTGCTTTTTAATAGTCACTCTTACATCATTTCATGGCTACCTAAATCCATCTATAGGTTCTCTAAAGTTGCTAAGCTCATTGAAGTGTACTATTTTAACATCAAGGGAAAGATACAAATAGAAAAGTTATCGTCGAGAACAACTTATGCAGTCTACTTTGTATTTAAATTTGAGGGATCTATTTGTGGATTCAATGAGCGAGCTGTGAAGTTTGTTACTAGTTGTAAAGAAAGTGAAGGTGGTGGAGAGCATAGTGCATTTCTCGATCCCCCAAGAAATGCACCTCAACTGTGCCAAAAACGAGAAGACGGATGGATGGAGATCAAAATGGGTGAGTTCTTTATCAAAGACGGAGATCGTGCTGCAATCAATTGTCACTTAATGGAAAAGGATACGTATGTTCGAAAGACCGGACTCATTGTCGGAGGAATTGAGTTTCGGCCCATGTCCATGGAACATAATAGCATTGCAACATTGGTAAGTTGAATTAAATTAAGGTGATCATACATCTAACAGTGAATTCACCATATGCTTCTTTAGGATCTTGAATTTTGAAAATTATCAGGTAAAGAAAAAAGGTTTAAAGGCAAGTCTGTATTTATAATTTTGGATACATCTTTCACATTCTCTCTTGTGCAAATGTAAAATGAGCTGTTAACAATTAACTCTCCTTGGAACAGAGAATTCGACCAGACGATGATCGAAAATTATGTTTTATGTTGCCTGCAAATAAACTTTCTATTAAATGGGGCGATGATACTACATATTGGAGGTGGATTTCAAAACCAGAATCCAGGTATACTCCATATTCTCTTACGTATTTTTTCCTCCACCAAGACATCTTGATTGACGGTGCGTCAATCGAGACTTGCATCGGCATACAAATTAGATCCAACCATAGTCATTTTTAAAACTTCATGTAGTTGTAGCCTTCAATCATTGTCTGAGTTTCTTCCCATTCATCTATAATAGGTTCTCAAAAGTGGCTAAACTACACAAAGTTTATTTTTTCGACATTAGAGTTGAGATAGAGTCGAAAATCTTGGCATTAAGAACAATGTATGTGGTTTATTTTGTGTTCAAATTTGAGGACGGCCCCATTGTTGGATTCAAAGAACGACCTATAAATTTAATTGTCAAATATGGAGGACGTAAAGTTCAGCTTAGTGCATTACTCGATCCCCCAAAAAATGCGCCGAAAATATGTAAAGAAAGAGAGGATGGATGGAGAGAGATTATGATAGGTGAGCTCTGTATCAATGATGAAGATGATGGAAAGATTAAGTGTCACTTAATGGAGCATGATACGTCTGTTAAAAAGAAGGGTCTCATTGTTGAAGGAATTGAGTTTAGGCCTAAAGACCATCATGTGTGAGTTATATCTTCATGGTAAATATAACATAGATTTTGTAGCATAATTTAAGATTTAAAAGATCTCATAGCTAGAAGAATTTTAAGGGAAAATATCTTTTTCGTCCCTAAGTTTTGCGCTTTTTGATTATTTTGATCCCAAGCAACGACCATTTCATCTTTGAATTTTGAGAAATATGTTTCTTTGGTCCCCGTGTTTTCATTTTGTATCTATTTCATCCTAAATTTTGAGAAATAAGGTCTATTTGATCTATGTAGATAGTTTTTCATTAATCAGTAAGTGAATTCATTTAATGCTTTGATAATAAACCTAACGTTTTGCTGATAATAAAATCTTTTTTTATTTATTGACGATTTCAGAGTTTGAAGTGACCATTCTAAAACATCTTGAATCTTATAAATTAGAGTTCAAATGAAAAGTTAGGGTAAAAAGAAAATTAACATTGTTGGAGGGGAATGATCTCATTGGCATAATTTTTGGAACAATGTGAATGTAATTTGCCATTTTTCTTTAACTACATGGGGTGTTATTGAGATTGATCAAAACCACATGGTCTTATTTACATTGTAACTTATATTTAACCTTAAATAAATTATCATATTAAAGAAATGAAAACAAATTTGACTCAATTGACATATTTTAGATACATAATTTAACTTATATCATTATATTTGGTTTATTCCTAAAAGAGCAGATTTTATAAATTATTGATATCAAGTCAATAAATTATTGAGTTAGGAAAAATTATAAAAATTAAATTAACTACTTAATTTATAATAAAAGTAAAGTTGTAAGTTTTTAAAAACTCATTTAGATTAATTATTCAATGTAAAACAAAATTTATAATAAAAATATTCAAAGTCTACAAGCCGTTTTTATTTTTATTTTTTTCCCTATAATAATTTATTGATTCGATGTCAATAAATTATAAAATTTGTTATTTCAATAAATTATATTTTTTTAATGTTATTTCGGTCATTGCCCCAAACTAAAAAGTCAACAATGACACATTGCTTCCATTTATTGGTTACAATCAAATGCGGACCTCTTCGATTGTTGAGTCCTAGGGATGGCAACGGGGCGGGGCGGGGTCGGAGATGCACTTCCCATCCCCTAACCCGCAGAGATTTTTAATCCCCATACCCTACCCTATCCTCTAATTAAAAAATCGGGGTGGGGTGGGGTGGGGTTCGGGGATTCCCTGCGGGGAAATTCCCCGTTTTACATTTTAATTATTTTTAAAAAGAAATATAAAAATGAAATATAAATTTAAAATATACATTTTAACTCAAAAAGAAAACATAATACTAAACATTTTTATATTTTATTAGTTAATATAATCATATTTTGCATATATTTTTCAATAAATAAAGATAAAAGTAAACAAAATACATAAGGTATTCTTAAAAAATCAGGTTCGGGGTCGGAGGCGGGGTGGGGGATGTATTCTCATACCTGTAACTTGAAACAAACCGGGGGGAAATTTCCCACCTTACCCCTAACCCTGACCCTATAAAACGGGGATCCCCCCCTCTATAGGGTCGGGCCCCCGGGGAATTTTGCCATACCTACTGAATCCTTCAACTAGCAATGACGATTTCACATTTTGCCGCTTACTTTGAAATTACTTGGGATCTAAACAAACGAAAGAAAATGAATCAATTCTACATTGCATTTCTAATCTTTTCTTTTCCATCTCCATGGCCATTCATCGTAAAAGTTTCTAGTACTATGGTTTATACAGAAGATGTTCAATATTCTCTTTATCAATCATACGCTACATGTATGTATTACTAATGATGGGTCCATAACTTTTAATTAATTTCATATGTTTAATTATTACTTAAGTAGTAGGCACAATCAGGGGTGGAGTTAGAGATATTTTCGAGGGGGCCAAAAGCTATATAGAGCTATGTTTGAAAATTTAAGGGGTATCAAAAATTGAGTTTTCTTATAAAAAAAAAATGTAAATTTTTATAACACTTACAAAATAACGGGGGGGGGGGGGGCCTCCCTTGTGAGTGGATCCGCCACTGGGCACAACAAGGACTTGAAAATTTCCCTCTCCAACATAACACTTTTAATATTGTTATTATAACTTCTATTTTTAACTCAATAATTATCATCAAAATGAGCTTTAAGAATTAAAAATTTTATTTTATAATAAATTAAATGGTTAATTTAACTTTGATAGTCTATCTTTAAGTAAATAATTTATAAATATATTATTTGTGAAATAAATTCAAAGGAATGACATAATTTTTTTAGAGTAAAAATGTCAAAATGGCCACATTTAAGTGCCCCTTTTCCCTAATAGCCATGCTTTTTATTTTATTTTTTTAGCCACCTCTAATTGTAAAAAGACAAAAATGCCCTTAATGTCAAATCACACCCTCTCTCCTCTCTCTCCTCCTTCCCTTACGTCCATTCCTTTTGTGTTTTCTTTTTAATATTAACATAACCATATCTACTCTACATAATTATTTTTAAAAAAATTTCCTCCCATTTTTCCCTCCATTTTCTTCTATATATTAGATTTTCTCCCTCCCTCCCTCATTTTTTTTTTTTTCATTTTTCTCTCATTTCTACTTCCCTCTCTCCCTCATTTCTTTATTCATTCTCTATCATTTTCTTTCAAACCTCCATTGATTCTCTGATTCTTTCTCTTTCTACTTAAAAAATCTACCATTTTTATCTTCTACAAATGTTCATCTCACAAATTTCCTACACTTTTTTAAGTTACTATCTCTCTCCTTAATTTCTTCTTGATCTCATTTTTTTCATAAATATTTTTCACCCTTTTTGGTTCCAAATCTTCAAGATCTAAACCAAAAATAACATGGATTTGACGAAAGGTAATTTTTTTATATTTTTTTTCTCATTTTTGTCCTTTCTTGTTTTATGTAATATACGTAATTTCTTAATAGTGTTTTCTGTGATACATGTAATATATGTAATATACGTTTTTTGTGTGGATCTTTCAAGGTGGTGTATCTTTAAATTTAGTTTTTTTTGTTGTAATATACGCAATATACATAACTGTTTTTGTTGTTCGTTCTACTTCTGTTTGCTTAATATACAGTCTTTAATATATGTAATATACACTTTTTTGTGGTCTTTTTTAAATATACAGTCTGTAATATACGTGATTAAGTATTTTTTTTACATTAAATATTGTGTAATTAACACTCTTTCATTTTTCATTTGCAGATTTCGTATATTAAGTATATTACGTGCATCCACACCTTTCTCAAATGCACTTACGATGCAAAAGACAATATACCCAATATACCGGATGTACAAAAGACTTTTCATGAGAGGGGAATCTAAAAAATTGAATTAAAATCGAAGTATGAAGTATAAATCAAAACATAAAAAAAAATTACAAAAAAATACTAAATATACTAAATACACTAATGAACTATGAACACTATACTGAATATACTATAAACTGGTGGAAGAAAAAATGCATCGGGAAATAAAAATTGTATTGGGAAAGAAAAATATCAGAAATGTCAGACTACATGTACTATACGAGTCAGAGGTGTCAGACTATATCTGTCATACGAAAAGGGCAAAAATGGTATATTAAAAAATTGAATAGTAAAAGTGGCTATCTAAAACTTTTTTAAAAAAATGTGACTACTTTGGTATTTATGACTCAAAAAGTGGCTATTTTAATTTTTCAACCATTTTTTTAGGGAAATTTCATTGGGTAGCAGAATTTTCTGCAATGTTTATAAATATAGTATTTTAAAAAAGTATTTACAAATATTGCAGTTTTTTAAAAACCCTCATTCATGTGTATCAGATAAATCAGTGATAACTTATAAGATAATTAGTAATAACTATTAGGTAATCAGTGATTCATGCACAAAATATCAGTAGAATCAGTGATTACTTGTGTGGAAATCAGTGATTATTACTTGTGAATTCACTGATTATGTGACGACCTGACTCCATTTAAAACTCATAAACAATTCGCAACGGAAACTCAAAGTTTTTACGGAAAATTCGTATGGATCCATTTGTATTTAGAACAAACCAAAACCTGTTTACAAGTCCCATAATAGAGAAAACTATAAAACACGTAAACATAAGTATTTTCGCAATTCACAGCCACCCAAAACAGATTTAGACACCCAAAAGGACTAGCTCTTTCGAGCACCAAACACATCCACATTATGTAAAAATCAAAAGACTCTAAAAGACTAGTAGGCGCCTAATCCATTTCCTCGTATCATCCCGATGAGTCAAGTTGCACCACGCCCTCTAGCCTGCTCGTTCCCACGAGGCAAACCTGAAATGTTTGTAATGTAGCAACATTAGCGAAACGCTAGTGAGAAAACAACGAATAGTAAATAACAATAAGTACTCAAATCTTAAACGAAAATGCATCCAATGTCATGGGTAGGCCATGCTTTTCTTGAACTTATTTCTAAGAGCAAACAACGTTCACAATAGGATTCGATGTAGAACTTGGTATCTAATCATTCGTTCAAGCTACAAAACTCTAAGTATCTAAATCAAAGGTTCGGGTAGAAAATAGATCACACTTTTATACGGATATAAAGTAAAACACTTACTTACACGATTACTAAGCAAAAACACATGTTTATACAATTACTAAGCAAATCACATGCTTATACCATTACGAAGCAAATCACATGCTTTCTCGAATTACCAAGCAAATCACATGCTTTCTCGAATTACCAAGCAAATCACATGCTTTTCCGAATTACCAAGCAAATCTCATGCTTTTTCGATTAACCGTACTATTCCCCTTGGATAGCACAACGTAGCGAATCCCATCGCTTAGAGTAAATATGTGTAACCAAAGGCCCTCTGAACATGGTCTCAAACAATCTCTCTCAATGTTAGATAAAATTAAGGAATCAATCACCAACTCTTCTTAAACTAGCCAATTTCACGTGTGTAATCTCGCTTCCTAAACCATTAAACGAATGAACCCACCATAAGATTAACTAGGAACCAATCTCCCATACCTCTCCGACTTCCGAATTACTTAGAGAAGAGTAAACGCTCAACTTCGAGCTAGCACTAACGGTTACGATGTGAGAGCAAAATTATTATTTACAACTCGTTCTAATCTCACCTTTTGAGCACGTAGAGTTCAACCACTCGCCGGATGGGTTAACGGTTTCTTGTGAGCCAAAACCTACATTTAAAATGTATATCTAAAAGTATTAATTTATCACACAACGAACGAACTAATACTAACTAATTAAAACGTCAAAACAGCCCGCTAAATATCCCATAACAAATCCTATCAAAACAGCCCCTGTTTTAGTATAAAGATTTACCGGCTTTTTGGATGTTTTATAATCAATCCGGGTTGATTTAAAGTAAGCTAAGATTGGAAATTCTAATGGTAACACTTTGGAAATTCCCATGCAAAGATCCCTCACCAAAAACTCAAGACAAAACAGAAATTAAATAAGGAAATAACACCCACAACATTCCCAATTCGAAGCAAAGAAGAAGGCTCGGGTTTTCGTTCCACTTGGGTTCGAAACTAAAGGAAATAAGCTTGGTTTCATGGGTTTATCTTAGCTAGAATTCGCAACTAACACATGGGAGGAAGGATTTGAAGCTTGAATCAAAGATTGGAAGGAAAGAAAAACACTAAAACCCATTTTTATGAAATTCTTTCTCACCTCGTAACTCACGGAATCCACATGGTTTGGATCGATTGTAGGAATGGGTAGAAAGTTCTTGTCGAGCTCTTTCCAACGGGACTGGAATCAACTAAAACGTTCAAGAAACGAAGTCGGAATCGTCAGATCTCTCTCTCTTTCTCTTGGCTGCGGGTTGGGGGGGGCTGCTACGGGTCCTTCTCTCTGTTTTTTTTTTTGCTTAATGCTTTGCTAAATGAGATAAAATGAGTTTAAATGAGGAGAAATGAAATGACTAAAGTGCCCTCCAAACTTCTTCCTAAAGAAATTCGTTTCGTGTTCGTTAATACCGTTTCTAAAGTGCTCTAGCAATGGAATTATTTAAATTATACTAACCCCAACTCCATAACTTAATGAAATAAAATAAAATAAAACATTAGAATAAAATAAGTAAAATCACCTCAAAATACGGGACGTTACAGTCTATCCTCCTAAAAAGACTTTTCGTCCCCGAAAACAAGCTCTCTAAGAAAAGAGGTGAGGGTATCTCGTCCGCATCTCATCTTCCCGTTCCCAGGTAGCCTCCTTTGACACTTGGTTCCTCCAAAGGACTTTTACCAAGTCTATCGTCTTGTTTCTCAAAACTCTTTGCTCAGTAGCTAATATCTCAACTGGCTCCTCTTCATAGGATAAGTTAGCATCTAGCGACACTGGCTCGTGATCAATGATATGAGAAGGGTCTCTTACGTATTTCCTGAGCATCGATACGTGGAAAACGTTATGCACAGCTGACAAATTCGGTGGCAGGGCTAAACGATACGCTACTGAGCCAACTCGTTCCAACACCATAAAAGGGCCAATGAACCTAGGACTCAACTTGCCCTTTTTCCCAAACCGCATCACCCCTTTCATGGGTGCCACCTTCAGAAAGACGTGGTCGCCTACTTCAAACTCAAGTGCGCTTCGTCTCTCATCAGCGTAACTCTTTTGCCTACTTTGGCCTACCCTCATTCTTTCTCTAATAAGAGTGATTGATTCACTCGTCATTTGTACCAACTCCGGGCCTAATAGCTTCCTCTCACCAACTTCATCCCACTGAGCTGGCGACCTACACTTCCTTCCATAGAGCGCCTTGAAAGGTGCTATTTCAATGGTAGCTTGGTAACTATTGTTGTAGGCGAACTCTATCAAATATAAATGAGAATCCCAGCTGCCACCAAAGTCAAGTATACAAGCTCTCAACATGTCTTCCAGAATCTGATTCACTCTCTCCGTTTGACCATCGGTTTGGGGATGGAAAGTTGTGCTAAAATCGAGGCCCGTACCCATGGCGGAATGCAAACTACGCCAAAATTTCGAAACAAAACGAGTATCTCGATCCGAAACAATTCTCACGGGTACGCCATGGAGTCTCACAATCTCTCGTAGATACAACTGTGCCCACGTCTCAATAGGATACGTAATCTTCCCAGGTATAAAATGGGCAGACTTCGTCAAGCGGTCTACGATTACCCAAATAGTATCGAAACCCTTCGACGTTCTTGGCAGCTCGCTGATAAAATCCATGGAGATCTCTTCCCATTTTCACTCAGGCACGCTCAAAGGATTTAAATATCCTGGTGAACTCTTTCTCAAAGCTTTGACCTGCTGGCATACTAGGCACTTGCTCACATAGTCTGCAATTTCACGCTTCATACCGGGCCACCAGTAGTGCTGTCTCAGGTCCCTGTACATCTTAGTACTACCTGGATGCACTGAAAAGATAGAATTGTGAGCTTCCTTCAACAATTCCTTCCTGAATGTTGATCCTAAAGGCACACAGAGCCTCCTACGATACATCAGGGCATCATTAGTCGCAAAAGTGAAATGGCTTGGCATATTTAACCCTGCCTCCCGAAAACCTGCCTGTAAGTGAGCCTTACTTTTCTGCGCCTCGATCATTCTCTGCCTCAGGGTTGGCCCCACTGTCATACTAGCCAAGCTCACCGTCACCTCGGCTGTGAGAAAAGCTATCTCAGCCCGCTCCATTTCCCATTTCAACCTTGTCGGTAAAGTCGATAAATGTGATGACTTCCGACTAAGCACATCTGCCACCACATTGGCTTTACTGGGATGGTACTGAATGTCGCAATCGTAGTCTTTAACGAGCTCTTACCATCTACATTGCCTCATGTTTAATTTCTTTTGTGTGAAGAAGTACTTGAGACTTTTGTGGTCGTTGAATATCAAAATTTTCTCTCCGTACAAGTAGTGTCGCCACAACTTCAATGCATGAACCACAGTTGCCAACTCCATATCATGCGTCGGGTATTTCTTCTCATGTTCCTTCAATTGTCGGGAAGCGTAAGCAATAACCTTCCCGTGTTGCATCAACACACACCCTAACCCCTTCTTTGACGCATCTGTATAAACTCTCAACCCCCCAGATCCATCAGGTGATACTAACACTGGTGCCGTTACGAGTCTCTTTTTGAGCTCTTGGAAGCTCTCTTCACACTCCCGTGTCCACACAAAGTTCACCCCCTTCCTGGTCAAGTGAGTTAAAGCTGATGCAATTTTGGAAAAGTCCTGAACAAAGCGTCTATAGTAGCCCGCAAGTCCAAGAAAACTCCGTATTTCTGCCATATTAGTCGGTCTAGGCCAACTATTAACTGCCTTGATCTTGGAAGGATCAACAGAAATCCCCCTACTTGACACCACGTGTCCTAAGAATGCTACCTCTTTCAACCAGAACTCACATTTTGAGAACTTTGCATAAAGTTTCTCGTTGCGTAACACCGTTAGAACCTTCTCCAGGTGCATATCATGTAACTCCTCGGTCTCATAATATACCAGTATGTCGTCAATGAACACAATGACAAAGAAGTCAAGGAACCTCCTAAATACCGTATGCATAAGGTCCATGAACGCGGCTGGAGCATTGGTAAGGCCAAAAGACATAACAACGAACTCGTAATGGCCATACCGTGTCCTGAAAGCCGTTTTCGGAATATCCTCATCTCTGATTCTCAACTGATGATATCCCGATCGAAGATCTATCTTCGAAAAGACGGTGGCTCCCCTCAATTGATCAAATAAATCCTCTATCCTTGGCAATGGATATTTATTCTTCACCGTTACTCGAGTCAATTCTCGATAGTCAATGCACAACCTCATCGAGCCATCTTTCTTTTTAACAAAAAGAACAGGTGCTCCCCAAGGTGATACACTTGGGCGAATGAATCCCAAGTCTAAGAGTTCTTGCAACTGGCTTTTGAGCTCTTTCAGCTCAGCCGGTGCCATACGATAGGGTGCCTTGGACAAAGGAGCCGTACCAGGGATCACCTCTATCTGAAAAACCAACTCCTTTTTTGGTGGTAACCCGGGTAACTCATCGGCAAAAATGTCAGCGAAGTCTTTCACCAAACGCAAAGCATCTAAAATAGGCACACTAACTGATGTGTCTACTACACTGGCAAGATAACCACACACACCATCATTCAATAGTGTTCTAGCCTGAAACACCGAGATAGTTGCTGGAGTCGCCCTACCTCGTGTCCCACGAAACCGGAAACTAGTCCCACACGGACCAATAAAATCAACAAATTTCTCACTACAATAAATCCTGGCATGATTTAAAGAAAGCCAATCCATACCCAAGATAATATCAAAGTCAAACATGGGCATTACAATCAAATCCGCATGCAAGAAGCAGTCTAGAACACACAACTCATCAGAACAAATGACTCTATTCACAATGACGGATTTTCCCAGCGGAGTGGTAACATTCATATCATACCCTAAGGACTCGGTCTCGAAGGTAGCCGACTCGACAAACCCAGTAGAAATAAAGGAATGGCTAGCTCCGGAGTCAAATAAAACAAAAGCGGAATGCCCCATAAAAGTCAAAGTACCTGTGACAATAGTGCCTGATGCCTCGGCATCCTCTCGCGTAGTTGCAAACCCGCGAGCCTGCTGCTGGGTCTGTGGTGGTGGTCTCTGCTGCTAATCTGGTCTAGTCTGGCCTCTACCTCCAACCGGGCCTCGTCCCTGACCCTGTCTATGACCCTGGCCTCTACTCTGATTCTGACCACTATGTTGCCGCGGGGCTTGAAATGTCGGGAAATATTGTCTAATATGTCCCATCTGACCGCAGTGATAACACTTCTTCACCCCACATGTTCCGAAATGATGCTTTGCACAAGTATAACAATATGGCATAGGAGCAACCTGAGCTTTAGGCTGACTTGACTGCCCCGAGTAAGCCTGAGATCCAGTCGATACCCTGCTCTTACCCTGGATCTGCCTCTGTGCCTGCATCCCTCGCCCTGAATGATCGTCTTCAGCCTTCCTTTTCTGCGATGAAGACTACGCAGATGCCATCTCAACTTTCTTCTCGAAGGGCCCAATATCTAGAGCCAATACAAGGCTCAAAGCCTCCGCATAAGTGGCAGGTCGTAAGGCCCGTACTTGCCCCCGGAGATCTGCTCTCAACCCTACAACAAACCTCTTCTTCTTATTTTCAAGGTTGGCAATGTGGCCCGTGGCGAATCTGGATAACCGATCAAATTCTCTCTTGTACTCCACCACGGATCGGTCTCCTTGTTTCAATGTAAAGAATTGCACTTCCAACTGGTCCCTGATGTCCTCCGGATAGTATTTGCTAAAGAACTTCTCCCAGAACATCTCCCAGGTAACTACTACTGTCGGGTCCAAAGAATGGGACAACCCCTCCCACCAATACAACGCATCATCAACCAGTGAGTAAGTGCCACAATGGACCTTTAAATGCTCAGGACAGCGGATGGAGCCGAGTGCTCTCTCCACCCTCGCAACCCACCTCTCGGCAACCGCTGGATCAGTAGAAACTCCATCGAACTCCAACAGTGCTTGTCGGCTATAATCTCTCAGAATCTTGGCTACATCATCAGCCACAGATAAAACAGCTTCAGGTCCAGGCACCCTAGCAGGCGGATTAACGTGACCAGCATGACCTTCTCCACCCCGTAGTAAATCTAAGTAGTCCTCTTCTGAAATTGTAACGTTCCTCCCTTAACTAACTGGCGGGTTGACCGAGGGCTCATTTCTTTGCTCCATATTACCCGGAGCCACACCTCCCGCACCAACATGATCCACAAGAGGTGGCGGTGGTGGATTGGTGACCCTAGGCTGTTGAGGTGGCGGTGGTGGATTAGCGACCCTAGGCCGTCCCCGCCCTCGTACTGCAACAGGAGCTGCACCCCTACCTCTTCCGGGTGCTATCGGAGGCATACTGGAAAGTAAACAAGAAAAGTCCCTAAGTAAGTTACAAAAGTATTACAAATCGTACTTTTAAACTTAATCAACACAGTAAGTTCAAAAAGTACACAATCTAAGGTTACCTGGTGCACTTGACCTCGGTCGATGATAGGGACATGGATTATAAATTAAAAGAAAGACACAAAGACATGCGACGCATGTAATCTACAGAACCGTTTGGCTCTGATACCAACTGTGACGACCCGACTCCATTTAAAACTCATAAAACAATTCGCAAAGGAAACTCAAAGTTTTTACTAAAAATTCGTGTGAATCCATTTGTATTTAGAACAAACCAAAACCTGTTTACAAGTCCCATAACAGATAAAACTATAAAACATGTAAACATAAGTATTTTCGCAATTCACAGCCACCCAAAACAGATTTAGACACCCAAAAGGACTAGCTCTTTCGAGCACCAAACACATCCACATTATGTACAAATCAAAAGACTCTAAAAGACTGGTAGGCGCTTAATCCATTTCCTCGTATCATCCCGATGAGTCAAGTTGCACCACGCCCTCTAGCCCGCTCGTTCCCACGAGGCATACCTGAAATGTTTGTAACGTAGCAACATTAGCGAAACGCTAGTGAGAAAACAACGAATAGTAAATAACAATAAGTACTCAAATCTTAAACGAAAATGCATCCAATGTCATGGGTAGGCCAGGCTTTTCTTGAACTTATTTCTAGGAGCAAACAACGTTCACAATAGGATTCGATGAAGAACTTGGTATCTAATCATTCGTTCAAGCTACAAAACTCTAAGTATCTAAATCAAAGGTTCGGGTAGAAAATAGATCACACTTTTATACGGATATAAAGTAAAACACTTACTTACACGATTACTAAGCAAAAACACATGTTTATACAATTACGAAGCAAATCACATGCTTTCTCGAATTACTAAGCAAATCACATGCTTATACCATTACGAAGAAAATCACATGCTTTCTCGAATTACCAAGCAAATCACATGCTTTTCCGAATTACCAAGCAAATCTCATGCTTTTCCGATTAACCGTACTATTCCCCTTGGATAGCACAACGTAGCGAATCCCATCGCTTAGAGTAAATATGTGTAACCAAAGGCCCTCTGAACATGGTCTCAAACAATCTCTCTCAATGTTAGATAAAATTAAGGAATCAATCACCAACTCTTCTTAAACTAGCCAATTTCACGTGTGTAATCTCGCTTCCTAAACCATTAAACGAATGAACCCACCATAAGATTAACTAGGAACCAATCTCCCATACCTCTCCGACTTCCGAATTACTTAGAGAAGAGTAAACGCTCAACTTTGAGCTAGCACTAACGGTTACGATGTGAGAGTAAAATTATTATTTACAACTCGTTCTAATCTCACCTTTTGAGCGCGTAGAGTTCCACCACTCGCTGGATGGGTTAACGGTTTCTTGTGAGCCAAAACCTACATTTAAAATGTATATCTAAAAGTATTAATTTACCACACAACGAATGAACTAATACTAATTAATTAAAATGTCAAAACAGCCCGCTAAATATCCCATAACAAATCCTATCAAAACAGCCCCTGTTTAGTATAAAGATTTACCGGCTTTTTGGACGTTTTATAATCAATCCGGGTTGATTTAAAGTAAGCTAAGATTGGCAATTCTAATGGTAACACTTTGGAAATTCCCATGCAAAGATCCCTCACCAAAAACTCAAGACAAAACAGAAATTAAATAAGGAAATAACACCCACAACATTCCCAATTCGAAGCAAAGACGAGGGCTCGGGTTTTCGTTCCACTTGGGGTCAAGACTAAAGGAAATAAACTTGGTTTCATGGGTTTATCTTAGCTAGAATTCGCAACTAACACATGGGAGGAAGGATTTGAAGCTTGAATCAAAGATTGGAAGGAAAGAAAAACATTTTTTTTTGCTTAATGCTTTGCTAAATGAGAGAAAATGAGTTTAAATGAGGAGAAATGAAATGACTAAAGTGCCTCCAAACTTCTTCCTAAAGAAATTCGTTCCGTGTTCGTTAATACCGTTTCTAAAGTGCTCTAGCAATGTAATTATTTAAATTATACTAACCCCAACTCCATAACTTAATGAAATAAAATAAAATAAAACATTAGAATAAAATAAGTAAAATCACCTCAAAATACGGGACGTTACAGATTACTCATACAAAACTAGTGACAATTTTGTAATATTTTAGGCTCGAATTTGAGTTTTTTTGCTATTTTTACAAATAAGTTTTTTTACTACTATTTTTATAAATATTGGACCTAATTTTGCTATTTTTGTAAGAACCCCTTTTTTTTATTACGCATCTAAATTTTTAAATTAAAATATGAATGTAAGAAGAAAAAAAATAATTAATCTTAAATTAATTATCATGTAAAAATGTAAAAGTCAACACTGACATGTGGTTCACATTTATAGGTTAGGATCAACCATTGACCTCGTCGGTTATCGAGTCCTTTGAAATTGTCTGGAAAATATCAAAGCAAACAATTTTACATTTTTCAAAGGAAACTGAAAGAAAGAAAGAAAAATGAATCAATTTTCCATTGAATTTCCATGCTTTTCCTTTCCATCTCCATGGCCATCCATGGCGCTTACTCTTTCGATTCATTCATAAGTTACAGAAGAAAAGATACCAAGAATTTCACTGGTCATCTAATCAATTCCTTGCGTCAGAAGGGATTCAACGTTTTTAAAGACAATGAAAACGAAAGAGGTGAAAGCATATCTCCAGTTCTTGTGGCCGCCATTGATGGTTCGAAAGTTTCAATCGTTGTGTTTTCGGAGAATTACGCAGAGTCTCGATGGTGTTTGGATGAATTTGTTCAAATTCTTGAGTGTAAAAATCGAGGGCCGCAATTGGTTCTTCCAATTTTCTATAAGGTAAATCCTTCGATTGTGAGAAATCAGGAAAAGAGCTATGGTACGACAATGGCTGATCATGAAATTCGATTTAAGGATAATTTGATAAAAGTGAAAAGATGGAGGAAAGCTTAAACAGAAGTTTCTCTTGGAGGATGGTTTTTTTTTTAACCTATTTCATGATTTTCACTGTGAAAAATCTATATTTGTGTTATATTTATGAACGATTGGAATATTTTTCTCATTGCTCTTATTTTAGAATCATGACAAGACATGGTATTTGCTAATTTGATTCTTTAGTAAAAAAATTGGAACCCCCACTTTAGGCTTAGTTTGATAACTTTTTCAACTTCTGTTTTTGGTCTTTAGTTTTTAATTTTTGAGAAACTAAATTATTAAAAAAAAAAAATTCTTAAAAACTATGTTGGTTATAAGTTTTTGGATTTGGATTTTTTTAACAAAAAATTAAACCATTATCAAATTATTCTATTTCAAAAAAAAGAAATACAAAAACCAAAAACCAAATGATTATCAAACTGAGCCTTTAACTAATGCAGTTTACAAAATACTTGCTTTTATTCTTTTAAACGTTTTGATTGTTAGTTGATGTTTGGATGACATAGGCGTTAACTTGATTATATGGCAAAGACAGGGAGTATGTCACAGATTACAGGGTATAGAAACATAATCAAGTTCACTGTCACAGCATCCAAGTATTAAGTCGACATAGCATTTGAGTGACTAAAACAAATATTTTATAATTGCATGAGTTTAAATGTCGATTTTGAAGCTATAGGGACCAAAAAGGAACTCAACCCCGAACAACTAGGACTAAAACTGTATTTTTCTCTTAAAAAAGTTTATGGATACTTAGAATAAATTTGCCAATAGGCCTATTCAAATGCTTCAAGTCCAAGTAAAAGTTTATTTGTTTTAACCATTGCAGGGATGAGCCTGACTTGATTCAAGACATCGTTGAAAAAGTTTATAGGCAATCATCTAGCCGAGCAGGCTTGTATGTAGCTAAGCATCCAATTGGGCTAGAATCTCGGATGAGCGAATTGCATTCCCTTTTGAATATTGGGAATGAGGATGATGTTTGAGTAATAGCCGTCTATGGATGTGACGAACCGACTCTTTTAAAACACTTATGGTGCCTTTTGAAACTTGGGCTATGCTAAAACCCGTAATACATTTTTCTAGCCAGATAAATCATAAAAACATAACAGAAGTGCACATTTCTTTTTTCTAAACAAGTTCCAAAAAAAACATAAAATCATAAATTTCAAGTGCTCTCATGAGCCCGAATACAAAGTATTTGAATAATAATAAAGTAAGACAATGAGATCTCATCAACAAACATTCTTCTAATGCTCAAACCCAAGTCCATGTCCAAAAGCCATCTCCCCTCGGTCAAGCAATACCATCACCTACCACGAAAGGTACCTGAAAAAGTTTAAGTGTAGCAATATTAGCATAAAAATGCTAGTGAGAGTAAAATGGAGGTATGCAATCCTATGGAGGAATCCCATATCGGAAATTGTGTCGAAAAGGCATAGCATACTCTTTACTACCCATTCTATACTACCAAACAACCTGGGAATGATAACAATTAATACCCCAAATTCCCGTTACACATCGTACCACACTATGATATTCATTCACCACAATACAATTGCACAAAGTACACATACATTTCGTTTCCATTACAACGAGATCAATACCCAATCGTTTTCCTCAATTCATTAACTTTTCACATAACTCGATACAGTGACGCCCATGGCCTGTTTCATCCATGGACTACACGTATCCACATTTTTGCATTCTCAAATTTCCACGTTTCCACATTTCCACAAATAAATCGATATCATGACGCCCGTGACCTATTTCATCCATGGACTACACGTATCCACATTTCCACGTTTCACTTTGTTACCACATTGCCACGTTTCACATCATTACAACGTTTCACATTTCACATCGTTTTCATGTTTCACATTTCACATTCCACATCATTTCCTCATTTCACATCATTACCACATTTCACATTTCACATCGTTTCCATGTTTCACGTTTCACATTTCACATTCCACATTCTTTCCACGTTTCGTATTTCACATATCACATCGTTTCCACATTTCACATTTCACATCATTTCCATATTTCACATTTCACATCTTTTCCACGTTTTATATTTCACAAAAAATGCATAAAGTAAAGTGTAAATCGACAAGAATAAACACTACCATTACTAATTCTACAGAAACACAATTCTCGAAGTTAAAGTAAGGCAAAGAAGGTATTTGGATAACTAGAAATCGTTTCACCACCGTTTCCATTCCACGAACTCGTCGTTCCCAAGTAGGCTAACAAGATCACACATATTAACCCTAACAGAAAAGTACATCCTTGGATCACCTAAACAACTAAAAAATCTCACTGTTAACAATAGTCCAAAACCATTATAAGACCCCTTCCACTCTAAAGGTTAATCCGAAAGTCTCTAAAGCCTTACGAAACTTCCAAGTATCCTTCTAACACTTACTTCTACTAAAAAACACTAACTAAAACTCCATAAAGACTCGGTAAGGCACAAATAGCACAACTCTCACTTCCACTTCCAAGGTCCAAATTCACCAACCAAATACTTTAAGTTCCTTATTAACAAAAAAAAGTCTCTTAACCTCGATCAAACAAGATCGTCATGCAACCTGAAACATACATCAGATACCACCATTTTAAACTCACTTTTTTGCACTTTAAAGTAAGCTATAATAAGCTTAGAAGCGGCAAGCACGGTCCCAACCTATAAATAATTACATCTAACATAATTAATACACTAAATACCAAATAAATACACAAAATACAAAACGAAAATTCGGGCAAAAAATCTTCTCAAAGTCGAAAACAAGGGCTATTTTATGGGACTGTTTTGGGGTATTTTGGCTAGAGGAAAAGTGTGTTGGGAGGTATTCGGTTGTGTTCCGGGTTTGAATGATTATTGGTTAAGATTTTCCCTAGGTTTTAGGATAGTTTTCTCTCATTTAAGTCAAGTAAAAATACAAGATCAATGGCTTCAATACCCCTTCATTTTTGGCCATGAGGTGGTTCTTGGGCAAATTTAGGTTCAAGAAATTTGATAGAAAAATGGTTGGAAGTGGTATGAGTAAGCTTCATTTACCTTGAAATTTCAAGTTCCATTCATGGAGCCTTGAAATTTCAAGTAAAACTAAAAACAAAACATAAAAACCAATTCAAATCTAGAAATGAAATTCATAAAGAAAATTACCTCTTGGAACTTCTAAGACCAAGATTTTACTTCCAAGCCTTAGGGAAAATATTCCTCACATTAATATGGAACCAACACAACAAAAATCGCCTAAAACGGTTGAGAAATGAGAGAGAAAACACTATTTTTCTCTAGGTTTTTGGATTTGGCCGAGAATGAGGAGAAAAAATTGGTGTTTTTCTTTTTTGTTTCAAAATGAAAGATGAAGAAGATGGTGGGGTGGTCTAATTTTAAAGAGGGAGTATTTTCTTGTAAAAATAACCCAATGCATTTGAAGACACATATATTCCTCTCAAAATTAATCCAACATTCTTAAACAAGCTAAAAGGTGATAAATAATTATTAATTAGCCTGTTAATAATTATTAATGCACCTAATCTTAAATTATGTTTCTAAAGAAATAATGACAAGTAAAAGACTGTAACCTCTAAAATCTAAATTATTAAATCTAAATTTAATTTAATTAAAAAAATTACCTTGAAAAATTAACGGGACGCTACAATCTACCCTTTTAAAAGACTTTTTCGTCCCCGAAAAGTAAGCTTTCTAGGTGAAAACAAGTGAGAGGTTCGCTACATACCTTTTACAAGAAAGACATTATGTACTGCCAACAAGGTTGATGGCAAGGCCATACAATATGCTACCGATCCAATCAGGTCCAAAATCTCAAACTAGCCTATAAGTCTAGCGCTGGGTTTCCTACTATAAATCTTTTGTAATCCAATTAAACTATAAATAAATAAAGGAATTATTAATTAATAATATTTACATTTCCATTTATTATTGTTTAATAAATGTAATCCATCATAAGATCCAGAGTTACTTATGATAACTTAAAGTGACATGCGATGAGGGAAGATTCACAAGTCATAACTCAAATAGTCTGTGGTATATGAATAAATGTTGAATGCCTTATTTTTAGTAACACCACTAACACGGTCCACTTGTGAATTGGCACAGGTGATCTTTTCTGGATCGCTCATGTAGAGACATGTGAATGGGGGTGTTGCTGCAAGAGAGATTGTAGTAGACTAGACTAAGATATTCTTACTGTCTTATGGGAAAGTCATTACAGAAAGACACTTTGTATATCAATCGGTTGATCATGTACAATTGATCTTAATCCTGAGTAGATTACTAACTCCTGTTCGTAAGAGACAAACCTTTGATTTGCATAGGTGAGAGTGACTCGATATAGTTCGCTCAATATGCCTCCCACTTTGAGGATTGTATTTTTCTTATAGCTGGGAACGTAATTACACAAGAATGGAATTCACTCTTTTCCATATAGGAAAATAGATAAGTAGTTCCCTTATGGAGATTCGATGCTTGAACAACGAGGCCTCATATTCCTCTGATCAAGGAAAAAGCAAAGACGCATAATGGAGATTATGTAAGGTTGTTCATTTGAGAATCAGTTGGGCTTAAGGAACAAGATATATCATGGAGGTTAATACGATGAAATTACCTAGCCATGGATACAAACTACTTGTGAAGGGTCAAAGTATAGTTAATGATATTAGTCAATGGACATAACTATGTCTATAGTACCAAGAGTGCAACTCTAGATATTTAGTGGAGTTATCTAGGAGTTAATAAATAAGAATTAATTGATTGAAGGCGTTTGATCAATGTAATTCTAAATCATTGGAGCTTAGTCCTATAGGTCCATTAAGTCCTCCGAGCTAACGCATGTAATTGAGAACATAAATTAATATGTATTAATTTCTTTGGAAACATGATTTTTATGTTGTCAAATCAATTAAGGCAAGAACAAATGGAGGAGTATTTGATTAATTAAATTAAATTAAATAGAAGAGCCTATTTGATTATTTAATTAATGGTGAAATTAAATAGGAAAGTCTATTTAATTAATTATTAAATTGAAGAGTCTATTTAATTATATAAAAGAGAGATTAAATAGAAGAGTTTATTTAATTAAATTGATCTTACAGCTATCCAAAATTAATGAGGATTTAAATAGAGGAGTCTATTTAAATATTTAATTTGAGGAAGTCAAATTAAAGAGGAAATAAATAAAAGGAGTTTTATTTATTTATTTAATGAAATTGTTCTATTAAATAAAAAGAAAAATAAAATGTCCAATATTATCATGGAGATGATGATGATGGGTCACACGCCACTTTAGTTAATTTTAACAGATTAATTGCATTTTATTTTATTTAAAATATATGTATAGAATATCTTAATTTAAATTAATATGATTAATTTAAATGGAATAAGATATGGAATAATTACTTTAAATTAATAATGATAAATTTAAATAATGATATCGAAATATCTTATTATGGAATGAGATATTATATCTTAATTATTCAAAATAAGTTTTATAATATCTTTATTATTTATTTGATAATTAAAAAGATATTCAAAGATTTTCTAAGGCCTTAGTTTTCCAATAAATAGGAACCTTGGGGTGACTCCAAAACACACAACTAAGAGAGCAAAAGAAAAGGCTCAGGAAAATTCCTTTCCTCCCTCTCTCTGTGCTGCCGCCGCCCATAGGGTATAAGGGAAGAAAAGTTTTTCTTCCATGTTCATTTTTTCAAAGATTATAGTACCCATGAACCGATTCTCTTTTGTGTTTAGTGAGAAAGATCTTTTTGGTGGTCTCAGAATCGTAACCAAGAATGAGGAGGAAGAGCCAGACACTTCTCTACAAGGGTTAGTCATTCGTTTTATGCATTTACTTTTGATTATATTATACTGTAAGGAAAGATCCTTGGGACTTCTGTTTGAGAACTCTTTTATAGAGGCCTCAATCCCAACATCTAGGATTCATTTGCCCTTCTTTCCAAATCTCACTCATAGGTGCCACTTTCAAGTGCACGTAGTTTCTCACCGTAAAATATAACGAACTACACCGCTCATCTCATGTATATCTCTCTATGTGCATTAGTCGCAACTTTTAAACACAATTGGTCCGACTTTGCCCAAAATATCATTCCACTATAGAAGTCGTTCCTCACATACATATTTATCCCATTATGGTTCTAATTCATGAAAACACGTCCACCTCAAGACAAATCATTTGAGGGACATTGATATCCAAACGAACGCCTAACCAAAAGAAGTAATACAACGATTTCACTAAGAATCTTAAGTCACACATCAATGAAAAATAATAGCATCAAAATTTACATATAAATTATTCTCATAAAACTATCTAAATTATCAATCTCACAACTCATCACTCAGACAAAACAACAGTCGGGTCCAACAACCTCAATAACCTTGTCTCACTAGACTGGTAATCCATATTTGGACTATGCAAGGTGCCGAATGGTACACCCGCTATAGTAGATCAATAACCACTACCGTAAACAATCTCCCTCTAGGTCAAGTTATTATTCCAAGGCCCCATCACTAGAGTACAAACTCGAATCGCCTTGTTTGACCATCTAAATAATAACAAGAACCACACTGAGGTCTTAACTTGACGTTCAAGTCATATAACGAATCATGTGAACATCTCAAAGTACTTTGGACATCCTAGTCTAACTATAAAGTGACTGTTACCTCAATCAACTCTCGAAGTTTCCTCAATTACATCTCAACTCTAGTCCTCACTCAAAAGTCGACTAATACACTCTTCCGATAAAGGCAAATCAACTTGGTCAATCCATCAACCACGATCTCCAAATCATCCATAACCTCTAGCATCTTCGGTAATAATCAACAAGATCCATCGACATGTTCCTTCTATTCCCTTTGTAATTGCTTAAACCGTGTAAGTATCTTGACAGTTCATCCTAGAAGTTTCTCTCCCAACAACACTTCACATGTTTACTTACAGTCCAATGACATCCTTCACATCCCCGATTGGTAAATGGTTTGAATCCTCATATATAATAGCATCACCTCAAAGCACACAAAAGACAGATCTTGAGAGCCTCCTCCAACCGTTCCTTCTTGAAGGTCGATTACATTGGTTCACATAACCTTTTTGGAATAATAAGTAAAGTACTTGACATCATTATATCCTTCTCAACCTATCTCACGAATCTTGAAGATTCTCATTCTAATCATTAATCGTCCGGTATGTTTCGATAAGTTTCTAATTATAAAATGGGTCCCTCTTCCCTCAAACCAATTGTAATGTCACCTTAAGAATTCTAGTCCCGTTCCAGGTCTTCCTATAACTTATACCGAGCATTGACCTAATCGGAAGGGCAAGAGGACTTTTTGCTAAAATATTGGCTTCTATACTAATTTTATCGTAGTGATCTCGAATCACATAGCCAAAGTACCTCACAACTCTGACCATTTATGTTTACTCGTACTCGACTTTCTCCATGTGGAATAGTGCCTTAAATCCTTATTATAAATACGGGCTAGAATATTCTCCTCATCTAGGTGTTACTTGTAAATCCAAGTGCCTATATCACTATTGTCAATCTCAAATTACTGTGGGTGATCTTCCTCTTAATCTTTCACAAATAAAGAGCATACGATAACACTTCTCTCACCGCACTCTATACGACTGCGATTCTATCCCTGTGTTTCACTATACACTACCTGACCGTCCAATGAACATTATGAAAAGAGACAAATTGGGTATCCAACCCTTCCTCAAATTTTGAAGGATTCACACAAAGTGTTAGAAACATATCCTTGAAATTGCCCTATGAATATCCTCCCTTAAAACACTTGGTTGATCCAAGGGCCATGCTCTATCATATCATGGACTTTTAAATTGGCCAAATATTATCCCATGCTAAAAGATATTTACTCATCCTTGTAGGTCACTTCCTCCAACTTGTGGATCAATCGTAAATCCATAAATCATTTATTTCCTTGTAAAGAAAAACAGATGTCTTCCAAGCACCTTATTCCTTTAACATCCTATCCTTCCAATAGTGGATTCACCTCAAGGGTCTATCCCAAGATTCATTATGTCCGAGCCATGCCTTTCAGGTTTTGCAAGATTCACAATCCCAATCCGATGGTCAAACTGAAGGGATGATTTACTAAACTAGCGGAATTTGATTTAGTAAACTAATTAACATTTAATTATGGATCTATTAATATCATGCAATTTGTGAAAAACATGTAGATTCATGCTTTAAATTTCAAAAATTAAAATCAAAACTTACATTGAGTAATAAATGGAGAATCGGTTGGAGGTTTCTTTATAGCATCAAATCCTCAGCAACACCGGATCTTCTACGCTATATCCCGATCGATCAAACGAAACCCGATTGTGGGATCGAACTTTAGAAGAAATTGGGAAGAAGAAAAAATATTTTCTTCCCAATGGACTAGGGAAAATCGGCTAAGGGGGGAGGGAGAAGGAAGAGAGAATTCCGAATTTCTAAGGAATTTAATTGTGTGATTTATGAATGACCCAACCCTCCTATTTATAGAAAAATAGGAATCCTAATCCCATTAGGATTAATCTATAGAGATAAATACAAAAAGAAAAAAGATTATCTCTTTCCTTTATCTTACAATTTCGAAAATGCCATAGATAAATAGGAGATTATTTTCTTTTCTTTATTTTATTTATCTTGGGTAAATAAATCTATATAATTATTATAGGATATAATTCAAATAATTATCTCCTACAAATTATCTATGAAGGCCAAAATTAATAATAAATCAAATTTATTTAATTAATTATTTTGGGCCAATTTCAATTGGGTTCATTAATCCAATTGGGCTTGAAACTCTCTCTTAAATTAATAAGTCCAACTTAATTAATTTATTTATTAATTACCATTTAAATAAAATATTTTATTTAAACAATTAATAATATTAATATTTTCTCCCGACTAAATATTATCAAATTATATTTAATTATTAATTTCCATTTAAATAATTTTCATTATTTAAATAATTAATAATAAATATTTTAATTATTAATTTCCATTAAATAAACTCATTATTTAATTAATAATTTTATTGATAACATTTTATTATTAATTAATTAATTATTAATTATTAATTCCGTTCAAATAAAATTTATTATTTAAACAATTAATAATTGTTAATTAATTTCAAATTATTAATTACCATTTAAATATACTCAATATTTAAATAATTAATAATATCTAATTAATAATATTTCATTATTAATTTCATGTTTAAATAAACTCATTATTTAAACAATTAATAATGTTTATATTAATTACCGTTTAAATATACTCAATATTTAAACAATTAATATTGTCTATTTTAAGTAATTCACTTTACTTAAAAATTTCCATTTCTTCTACTTGATTTCGCGACTACGATATTTGGGCTAGCATAGGGACCTGATGGACCTATAGATCATGGGCTTAATAATTAGTCAATTAAGTGATTAACACATAATCGGTTAATTACTTATTATCTAACTATAAATAATTCCACTATAGATTCATAGTGAACTCCCCTCACTATAGATGAGTTATGTCCATTTAGTTTATCTTTTATTTATATCTGTGATATATCCTTCACGTGGAACCCTCATAATTACAGGCGGATAAATTTACCGTTTTGCCCCTGTAATTACCGCTTTATCCTTGTGTTCCCGCTAATTCTCCAATGAACTTTATCTTTAGTCGAACTAGAGATAAGGTACTTCTATGATCAATAGAAGTCGTGGCGCCACTTGTTCATGTCTCGAATCAGTACATCAAGGGAGTTTCCTAAAGTTCCTAAAATGTTTAGGTATCGCACTGACACCGTTAATTTATAGGAAAGTTATGAATTCCATCTCGTGAAAATGAGTTCCCAGCTACTTATCTAGTCATGTTCCCAAAACAGGAGTGTATTGAGCGTTCTTACAGATCGCTCTCAACTATGTGAATCAAAGAACATAACTCCACAAATAGGAGTCCGCATTTCACTCAGGATTGAGATCTATCACGGTTGATAAACTTAGTTTGATATTCGATCATTTCTCGTAAACGGTACTAATGAGAAATTTGATCGAACATCGTGGTCGTGTCTTATACAATCAACATTGCATATGATACTTCCATTTCATGTCTCCCACATGAATGATCAAGATTAGATCATTTGTCTATAAACAAAATGCGAAGCTATCAACAGTGTTACCAGGATAAGGTTCCCAAACGTTATCCGTTTACTGTAGACACGTTTAAGTTACTCATCTCGACTTTAATCCTCTCGTATGACTCACATACTAAGTCGTGATTTCATAAGAGTAACTTAGGGTTTACTATTTGAATGTTTGATATTTATATATTTCCATATATTCCTAATATCATTAATTGAATCAATCTAGATAATATAAAGAACTTATGTTTATTTATTTAATTTATTCATAATAAATTATTATTATTAAATAATTACAAGTTCTAGGACACCATTCCTAACACAAACATCAAGTGTCTTACAGTTTACCAAACTATCACATCACCTCTTAAAAGTCACCGATACCACGGTTTAACAGTATCGCCTCCAATCCTCGAATAGAACAGACACTCAAAACTAGTGTTAGTTAACCTATACATTTTCCAACTGGGGATTTTTGATAACTCGATCTCAAGGATTCCAACTCACATCGACACACTCATAGTGTGATAGCCATAAGATTAGGCCAATAATCAAATAACACAATCATTAGTGGTCCTCATCGGGGCCCATCACGAAAAGTTCAAACTTTCACTCTTGAGTGACGACACTTTTTCAATTTAATACCACCCTAATACCATGAATCACCACAAACAATGATAATTCCACTTCCCTATCTCCAAACATGGACTTGTCCCTTACTTGATCTGGGTCAGTGGACTCGAGTCAGACATATTACTTTTCCACAACCCCTCATTTGAACTAGGTATCTCATCTCTTATCACCGAAATATAGACACAATCACACCCCATTTATTCATAAACGTTAGTTACGTTTTCCACTAACAATACTAATTAAGCAACTACGCAACAATCAACTTTCATTATACGTGATTATCAAAAGATCAATCTCTTAGAGTATCTAGACTCCCTTGCACTAACACTATGTCCACACGATACACTAGGTGCACAACCTCCAAATCACACGGGGTGAATCCTAACCTTAGTACTCATACCAAGGTCCCAGTGTATCATTCAAATCAACAACATCACCATTTAGTGGTTCTTACGAGGTGATAAAATAGCACAAGTATAAATAATGTTTAAAGAGCGAGAACCTCTTCACATAAACTTCTCACTACTAAGGAAAACCAAGCTTCAGAATAAGGTTCAAGGAATACCTGGTGTCGTTGAACACGAACAATGCTTTGGACAAGGACTTATATAAAAACATGAAAAACATGCAAAGCATGTGGTCTACAGAATCCTTAGGCTCTGATACCAACTGTGATGACCTCACTCTTTTAAAACACTTTAAATCAGAATACACAGCAGAAGACTTAATTTTATACAAATTCGGCATGGTGCCATTTGAAACTTGGACTATGCCAAAATCTGTAATACAATTTTCCAGCCAGATAAATCATAAAAACATAATGGGACTGCACATTCCCTTTTTCTAAACAAGTTCCAAAACAAAAACATAAAATCATAAATTCCAAGTGCTCTCATGAGCCCGAATACAAAGTATTTGAATAAAAATAAAGTAAGACAATGAGATCTCATCAACAAGCATTCTTCTAATGCTCTAACCCAAGTTAATGTCCAAAAGTCATCGCCCCTCGGTCAAACAACACCACCACCTCTACCACGAAAGGTACCTGAAAAAGTTTAAGTGTATAAGCAACATTAGCATAAAAATGCTAGTGAGAGTAAAATGGAGGCATGCAATCCTATGGACGAATCTCATATCGGAAATTGTGTCGAAAAGGCGTAGCATACTCTTTACTACCCATTTTGTACTACCAAACAACTTGGGAATGATATCAATTAATACCCCACGTACCACACTATGACATTCATTCACAACAACACACTTGCACAAAGTAAACATACATTTCGTTTCCATTACAACGAGATCAATACCCAATCGTTTTCCTCAATTCATTAACATTTCACATAACTCGATACCGTGACGTCCATGGCCTGTTTCATCCATGGACTACACGTATCCACATTTTCACATTCTCAAATTTCCACGTTTCCACATTTTCCACATTTCCATAAATAAATCGATATCATGACGCCCGTGGCCTATTTCATCCATGGACTACACATATCCACAAAACACTATTCACCCAAAAACTATTCATTTAAAATCACTGGTCATCCAAAAACCACTCTTTTTCTCATTTTAGTTATGGGTTTTTCTTTTGAACTTAAATGAAAATCTTATTCGAAATCATCAATTTTTTCCTTTTAAAACCTTGGATGCTACTTGTATTTTCACCATACTTTATCTGTGTTTTCTTTACCTTTAGATGGTAAAATCATATCCAAATGCGCAAATTATTTTACCCATTGATAAATACCAACAAAAAAGTACCCAAAACGAACCCGGATCGTCTCTAAATTGTGTGAAATCTGGAAAAAAAACACTACCCTTAAAATAGCCCTTGTTTTTAACCGTGAGTTTCAAGGCGTTTTCCTGGCTGTTTTGAGCCTTTCATTTTTTAAGTGTCATTTGTTTGTTTTTTGATGAATTAATTTATGTTGGATGTAATATAACTTGTACGTGTTGGTAATCGCTCATGTGACATATCGTTTGGCATTTAGGAAGCTTGTCTACTTTGAAGTGGTGGTTTTAATTTTATGTTTCGAGTTGCATGACAATATTGTTTGTTCGACGTTAAGAGATTTTCTTATTGTTAAGAGTTATTAAATGGTTGGATGGTGACTATGAACTTTGGAAGTGAGTTTGAGATTTTTTTTTTGTATTTCAAGTGTACTTGGAGTTAATTATTTGGTTTTGGGAAAAAAGTAAGTTTTAGTGTGTTCTTGGAAGAATCTTGCAAGTGGAAGGCACCTTGAACAGTTTTGGACCAAATTAACTTAGTGGAGTTACTTGGGAGTTTTTATGTAATTTAAAGTGTTCTACTGTTTTTGGTAGCATTGATGTGTTAATCTTGATAATTGTTTACTTTAGAAACTATGGTTCTCGTGGAATTTGGTAATGGCTTGGAAGTTATTCTGTGTGATTTAAAGTGTTTAATTGTCATTGGAAATATTGTGGTGTTTAACCTTTATTTTGCTTACTTTAGGTACTACGATCTTTGTGAACTTGGTATCAGCGGTGATTTCAGTTGTCATTCAGTCGAGCTCATTACCTTATGTACGATTGAGGGTTATAGTTGATAGCCGTACTACCATGGATTATGGAATTCTAATGATAATATGATTGATGTACTTGAGATTTTTGACAAGAGACAACACCTTGAGGAGTAAAAAAGATAAGCATGTAACTGAGTGTAAATTGTATTGTAGATTGTATTGATTGTATGTGTTGTGATGCAACAGGGTCATGGATGGATTTATGAGATGTGATGTTGGGATATAAGGATCCATAGATGAAACAGGATATGGGTGTTATTATACGATGAGATATATGAGATTTATGTGATGTGATCTTGAGATATAATGGATTCATAGATGAAATAGACAATGTTTGTTACTATATGATGAGATCTGTGAGACTGTGATATAAGGATTCATAGATGAAATAGGTTTATGGGTGTTCTTATATGATGAGATATGTGGATACTCGGGTTCATGGATGAAACAGGCTTGGACGATGTTATACCGAGGATATTGTTGGGATTTATGCTTAATAATTCGTAATTTTTTTATGGAATATTTATTTAATGAATAAAAGTAATATTTTGTGCAATTTGTAATATGTTGAAAGTTTAAAGAAAAATTCAGAGTTACTAATTCTGTAATCTTGACTACTATGAGATATAAAGTGGATATAGTCTAAGATAGTAACTCGAATAATCTACAGTACATGAATACGATAAGGAAACGTTATTCTGATAACACTGTTGATGTTGTTCACTAATTCGATCGAAATCGTTAACATGATGTAGATGCAAGTGGAAACATCATATATCATTAGTTTATATAAGATTGGACTAAGCTAATAAATTAATTCCTAAATAACACCGTTGATAGGAAATGATTTATAATATCAAAGTAGGTTATTAAGATTGATATACATCTCAATCCTGAATATGTTATAAACTGACATTAATAAAGTCTTTTTTTTTATTCACATGTCTGCCTATTTTGGGGAAATGACTAAGAAAGTGTTTGGGAATATTTCTATACAAAATGAAATTCATATATTTTCTAAAACTAATGAAAGTGTTAGTGCGACACTTTTCTAAATTAGAATCTTTAGGTATTTCCCTTGGTGTAATGATTCGGTACTTGAACATGAAGCCTCACATTCTCATTGGCCCAAGAAGGATTTATTCTATAATTTAAAACTATAGAAAAATGTTCATTTAGAGAATCATTGGGTACACAAAGACAAAAGAGATAATTACAAGGGTAAAACGGTAATTTGACCTAGTTGAAATTATAAGGTTGACACGTGAAGGATATGTCAAAATAAACTTAATAACAAATGGACATAACCCATAAATAGTGAGAGGAGTTCAACTTAGAGTTTATAGTGGAATTATTCTAAGTTAATAATTATGATTATTAATTAATGCGTTTAATTAATAAATCAATAATTATTGAGCCCATGAGTCCATCAGGTCCCTATGCTAGCTAGCCCATATATCATAGTAGCTAACCAAGTTATTTATTTAACTAGGAAGAATGAATTACATTTAAGTAATAAAATTACTTAAATGAAGGGAATTATTAATTATTTAAATAATGAGTTTATTTAAATAGAAATTAATAATAAAAAAATTAAATATATATTTTTTATGAAACAAATTAGTATTTTTCGCAAAATAATTAATTAAATGAATTTGATTCAATGTTAGTTAATAATTGTATTTTTCTGCAATATATATATATATAATTAGAAAAGGTTATTTGAATTTTTCCATTATAAATAGATAAACTAATGAGAAATATGGTAAAAGATTAAGTTGAAAAATTATCTTCTTTATTTTCCCTACAAAAATCTGCAAGATGGATTTTTGGGATGAAGGATTTTTCAAATTTTCAATTTATTTTTTTAAATATATATAGGAATACTGATGAGATTAATATACCTAATCTTTTCTATAAATAGAACTATTGGGAGCTCATGATTAAATATTGAAGTTGAAATTTCGAGAAATTCCTCCTCTTTGTCGATTTTAGGCTTAAAAAATAAGAAGAAATTTTCATCTTTTTCTTTTGTTCTTCCGATTCGATTCCCAGAATTCGGGTTGGTTTATGATCGGGTCATAGTGTAGAAAGCTTGATGCTGCAAAAAAACCTCCAACCATAGTCTCTATATTTTTACCACAATGTAAGTTTTTCGAAAACCTTAAGTTTTAGTTTAAAGTTTTATCACAATTGCATGATATTAACGGATCCTAAATTAATATTTAATTAATTCACTAAATATATTCCCCTAATTTAGTAAAGTAGTTCCTTCAGATATGTGGTATGATGATAAATCGAGTTCATGACATGAGCATCCCAACTTGTTTGTTGTTTGTTATGGAAAAACATGCTTATAATTTGTTCAAGTGTTTTGAGTTCAATTGTAATACTTCATGTGGTTCAATGTGTGCTTGGAATTGGGATGGTGATTCGTGTTATAATCATGTATCGAGTGTGTAGAATTCGTTGTAAAGAGCATGTTAGGCCTTTAGACACAATTTTTGATATGGAATTTGGTTCATAGGATTACTTGCCTCCATTTACTCTTACTATCATTTTTATGCTAATGTTGTTACACTAACTTCTTTTCAGGTACTCCACCTAGTAGAGGGTGTGGTAGAGGAAGTGGTGTCACTTGACCGAGGTGCAATGGTGTCTAGGGCATGGACATGGTTTTTAGCATTCTATGAATGCATATCTTAAACACTTTCTTTATCATTCTACTTTATTTATATTTTTAAATGTTTTGTATTTTGGACTCATAAGAGTTCTCGATCTTGTTTCTTTATATTTATATGTTTTCGTTTTGGAACTTATTAAAGAAGGAAAAGCACATTTCCACTTTTCTGGTTGTGAAAAATGTATATAGGTTTTGGGATAGTCCAAGTTTTAAACGTTCCCATGCCCTTTTTAAAAAAAAAAATTTACTAAGTCTTCCACTGTGTCTTTGAATTTAATGGATTTAATGGAGTCGGGTTGTTACAATCCGAGACAAATTAAATATAGAAAAATTAATTTTTCTTATTGATTTTATACTTATAAAATCGGCACACTCAAAGATAATTAAGGAATAACATTTGATTTTATTCTTTGCATTTATCTTGTATTTATCTTGATAATTTTCCTAATTTAATTGGAAGACTACTCTGCCTATAAATACAAGGCCTTGGCTATTCATTCTTATGCTTCTAATTCAATTCTTAAAATTAAAATTCTTCTTCTTCCTTTTCTACACCTTTGGCCGATTTTCACCATAGTTAAAAGGGAAGAAAATATTTTTTCTTCCCAAACTAAATTTGTTCTAGTTCGATCCCATAATTAGGTTTTGTTAACGTTCGTGGATATAGTCTTTAAGATCAGGTGATAAAGAGTTGATATTGTAAAGAAACCTCCAACGAATTCTCTATAATTTACTCAATGTAAGTAAAAGGTTTTAGTTTTTTTGAAAACCTTAGATTTTCAGTTTAAGGTTTGATCACAATTTTATGTTATTAACGGGTCTTAAATTAAATGTTAATTAATTTACTAAATAAATTCCGCTAATTTAGTAAAGTAGTCCCTTAAAAGACTGTATTTTTTAATGGGTATCTTGAAGAGAGTATCTATTTGCTCCAACCAGAAGAGTTTATAGTCCAAGATGAAGGACAAAAAGTTTGTAAGTTGGACAAATCCATCTATGGATTAAAGCTAGCTTCACGGTCTTAGAACATAAGATTTGACACTATTGTCAAATTATATGGCTTTAAAAAATGATTAGCCTTGTGTGTACAAGAAGATAATCAACAAAAAGATGTGGTATTTCTCATTCTATACGTGGACGATATCTTACTTATTGAAAATAATATAAGGGTATTATCAAACGTTAAGAAATGGGTAGCTAACGAGTTCCAAATGAAGGATTTTGGAGAGGCTCAATATGTCATTGGCATCAAAATTATAAAAGATCGCAAGAATAGAACGTTAACATTGTCTCAAAAATCTAACATTGACAAAAATAGTTTCCAAGTATGAGATGGATAAATCCAGGAAAAAAGCGTTACCTTTTAGGCATGAGATTTATTTAAATAAGGAGCATGCTCCTAAAACTCCCCAAGAAGTTAAGAGTATCGGACAATATTCTTATGCATCAACTGTAGGAAGTCTAATATACATAATGTTATGTACTAAACCAGACATATGTTACGCAGTAGGGATAGTAAGTCGTTATCTGTCAAATCATGGTTATGAGCACTCGGTGGCAGTCAAGAATATTCTCAAGTATCTACGGAGAACGAGAAAACATGTGCTTTTGTGCAGTAGAGAGAATTTGATTCTCAAGGGGTACACCGATTCTGATTTCCAAGCAGATAAGGATTCTAAGAAATCCGCATCTGGATCCATTTTCACACTTTGTTGTGGAGCCATTGTTTGGAAGAGTACGAAGCAAAGTTTTATTGCTGACTCCACAATGGAAGTCAAGTATGTAGCTACTTGTGAAGATGCTAAAGGAATGTGTCTGACTTAGGAAGTTCCTAACCAATCTAGAGGTAGTACCGGTTATGGACAAACGTATAATACTATTTAGTGATAACAGCGGTGTTGTGGCAAACTTCAAAGAGACTAGAAGCCAGAAGCAAGGAAAGAATATAGAGAGAAAGTATCACTTGATAAGGGAAATAGTCCAAAGAGGTGATGTTGTGGTGACAAAGATTGCCTCTGAGGATAATATTGCTGATCAATTTACAAAAACACTTCCGGCTAAGGTGTTCGAGTGTCATATGAGTAGTTTTTGTTTACTAGATAAATATATGTAAAGGTTTAGTGTAAGTGGGAGATTGTTGGGGTCTCAACCTTTAATATTATGTAATCCATTTAAACTATAAATAAATAAATAATTATTTACTTAATAAATTTACATTGTCATTTATTGTTATATAATAAATGTAATCTATCATAAGATCTGGAGTTACTTATGATTGATTAAGGTGAGCATTAGATGCAAGAAGATTCACTCAAGTTGTAACTCAAAAGGTTTGTGGTATTATGAATAAAGGTTGAGTGCCTTAATGGTAATAACACCACTAACACGACCCACTTGTGAATTAGTACAAGTTATTTCATCTGGATCACTCATGTCGAGACATGTGAGTTGTGGTCTTGCTGCAATAGAGATTATAGTAGACTAGGCTAAGATGTACTTACTGTTTTCTAATAAAATCATTCAGAAAGACACTTTGTATATCAATCGGTTGTCATATACAATTGATCTTAATTCTTAGTGAATTACGAAATCCAGTTGGCAAGAGACAAACCTTTGATTTGCAAGGTGTGAATGACTCGATATAGTTCGCTCAATATGTCTCCTACTTTGGGGATTGCATCTTTCTTATAGCTGGGAACATAGTTACAAAAGATTGGAATTCACATTTTTCCTTAAAAAAAGAAAATAGATAAGTAGTTCTCTTATGGACTGATTCAAGGCTTGAACAGCGGGGCCCCATATTCCTCTAATCAAGGAACTCAGTCAAACGCATAATGGAGATTATGTAAGACTGATCATTAGAGAATCAGTTGGACTTAAGGAACAAGATGTTTTATTGAGGTTAAATCGGTAAATTATCTAGCCATGGATACAAACTACTTGTGAAGGGTCGAAGTGTAGTTAATGATTATAGCCAATGGATTTAACTATATCTATAGAACTAAGAGTGCAACTCTAGATATTTATTGGAGTTATCTAGGATTTAATGAATAAGAACTAATTGATTTAAATGAGTTTTAATCAATGTAATTCTAGATCATTGGAGTTTAGTCCTCCATGTCCATTAAGTCCCCGAACTAACGCATGTAATTGAGAACCTTAATTAATAAGATTAATTTCTTTGGAAAAATGGTTTTAAGTAAATTAATTTGAAGTTGTCAAATTAAATTAAAGGAAAAAATAAATAGATGAGTCTATTTGATTGATTAAAAGAAATTAAATAGAGGAGTCTATTTAATTAATGGAAAATTAAATAAAAGAGTCTATTAAATTAATTATTAAATAGCAGAGTTTATTTGATTAATTATTAAATATAAGAGTCTATTTAATTAATTATCAAATAGAAGACTCTATTTAATTATTTAAATGAGAGGAGACTATTTAATTAATTAATTTTGAAGTTGTCTAAAATTAATGAGAGATTAAATAGAGGAGTCTATTTAATTATTTAATTTGAAATTGTCAAATTAAAATGAATGAAAATAAATAAAAGGAGTTTAATTTATTTAATTATTTAATAGAATAATCTATCAAATTAAGAGAATATAAAATGTCATGTAACTTCATAAGACAATGAAGTGTACATGTGAACCCGGGGATGGGCCACACACCACTACAAATGATTATTAGTTACCATTGTGCTTTTTATTTAATTAAATATCTATGTATTAAACTAGTGAGATTAATTTAAATATTTAGTTATGGGATATTAATTTAAATATGAGAAGGAATATCTTAAATAAATAATTAGATTAAGTAAAAAATATTAAATCTTGAATTATTCTATTCCAATAAAATCTTGAATATCTTTATTTAATTATCTAATAAAAGATTTGATTCATATTTTTAAAAGATTTTATGAGGCCTTTGGTATGCAATAAATAGGAAGAGTTTGGAGAAACCTAAAAACACAACACAAAAGTTAAGAAAAAGTTTAGAGAATTTTTTCCTCCTTTCCCCTCTTGTTGCCGCTGTCGCCTATAGTGTGTTATAGGGAAAGATTTTTCTTTCCTCTTCCTTTTTTCAAGAAGGATTGTGCTCATGCACTGCTTCCATTTTGTGCTTGGTGAGGAAAACTTTTTTTTGGTCCCTAAATAGTAACCAAGAACGAGGAAAAGTTGACACCTCTCTACAAAGGTAAGTCATTCTGTTTATACATTCAGTTTTAGAATAATATTATAATCTAAGGAAAGATCCTTAGGAATTCCGCTTGTAGATCTCTAATTTTAGAGGTCTCAATCCCAACAAATAATCCACATTAACTCCAATCCTCGAGATATCAAGCGCCACTCATGCTTTCATAACTTGAAGTTTTTTGGTGTAGCACCATTAGCAAAACTTGCTAAGTGAGAAATAATTTCTAAATTACAAACTGATTGCAAAAACTAACCAAGACTCACTTGAACTTTTCCCATCATCTTTTCATGTTATTTTCTCATTTAGATTACCAGTTTATAGTTCTACTAGATGAATATTTTTAAAAGGTGCTTGCCTACCTTTCCGCCGAGGTAGTGCAAACATAATAAACATAGGATGTAGACTTGTGCTCTTCTCAAAATCGGAATCACTAAACAAGAGTTTGCAACCAAGTTAATGAAAATCTGATAACCAAAAGACTAGATTCACTACCTACGTCTATGGCCCTTGTTTTTATAGTACCATAATCTTATCTTATGTAGCCTTGGTCTAAACCTTTATAATGTGTTCTCAACATTAACATAGGTTTGCAACCCAGCGTTCAAATCCATGAACCATTACAACACTCTTCAATTGTAGTTTCGAGAAAAAAAACAAGAACTATATTCCCATTTAATCTGTAATCACAAAAGTCATTTGCCACAACAATTGCAAATACAGATTCCAAATAAAAAACAAGATATGACAAACTTTCCCATAACTTTCACAATTCATACTCATCGCATGCAATTGCATAAGTCATTCGCGACTGTAAAAGCAAGTTCTAAATAAACATATTCCAATAAACTTTCCCATGACTTTCACAACTCATACCATCACATCATTACGAGTTCACCAAATATCATCACAAGTTCACCAAACATCATCATAAGTTCACCAAATCCACCTACCCATACAAATCCATCACACAAACAATTAAAGTAAATGAAATGCATTTCATCCTCTTCCCATAGATGGAAGCTCATATTATGTGATTTGATGCTCTTCCTACAAATGGAAGTATGTCCCAACCCCACTTCCCCGTCCCAACCCCGCCAAACCCGCTTAATAAACGGGGAGGGGCGGAAGAGTTTTTTTACCCCATTTACACCCGCCATGTTTATCTACTTTACTTCTTTTTTTTTCTTGTAATTTAGTTTCCCTAGGTTTATTTGTACATGAATTATGATGAATAGTTTTACTTGTTTATTTTTATGGTCTATTATCATTGAAAAAAATGATTTTTCAATTAAAAGAAATGTATTAAATCAATCATTTTTCACATTATTCCCCACCTCGTTTATCCCCCTTCTCGCCCCGCCCCGTTTAATAAAGGGGCGGGGTCCGGAGCGGGGGATTTAGTTAATTAGGGCAGGCGGGCAGGTGGGGGGAAATAGCTTAAACGAGGCGGGGTGTAAATGGAGAGAGAGGAGGATAAATTTTTCTTGAGCCTTTTCTTTTGCTCTCTTAGTTGTGTGTTTTGGGGTCACCCCAAGGTTTCTATTTATAGGAAAACTAAGGCCTCAGAAAATCTTTGAATATCTTTTAATTATCAAATAATTAAATTAAGATATTAAAATATATTTTGAATAATTAAGATATAATATCTTATTCCATAATAAGATATTCACATATCATAATTTAAATTAATTATTCTATATCTTACTCGTTTATAATAATCATATTAATTTAAATTCCATATATTTTAAATAAAATAAAATGCATAAATTTGGTTAATTAAAAAACCAAAGTGGCGCATACCATCATCTCCATGATAATATTGGGCATTTTATTTTTCCTTTTTATTTAATAGAAAAATTCCATAAATATTTAAATAAATAAAATACATTTTATTTATTTAATTCCTCTTTAATTTGACTACCTCAAATTAAATAATTAAATAGACTCCTCTATTTAATCTACCATTAATTTTGGACAAATGCAAAATTAATTTAATTAAATAGACTCTTCTATTTAATCTCCTATTAAAATAATTAAATAGACTATACTATTTAATAAATAATTAAATAGACTCCTCTATTTAATTTCTTTTAATTAATCAAATAGACTCCTCTATTTTTATTTGCCATAATTAATTTGACAACTTCAAATTAAATACTTGAAACCATTTTTCCAAAGAAATTAATCCATATTGATTTATGTTCTCAATTACATGCGTTCGCTCGGAGGACTTAATGGACCTATAGGACTAAGCTCCAATGATCTAGAATTACATTGATTAAACTCATTTAATCAATTAATTGTTATTCATTAATCCTAGATAACTCTACTAAATATCTAGAGTTGCACTCTTAGTACTATAGACATAGTTATGTTCATTGGATAAAATGATTAACTACACTTTGATCCTTCGCAAGTAGTTCGTATCCATGGCTAGGTAATTTTACCGTATTAACCTTCATGGTACATCTTGTTCCTTAAACCCAACTGATTCTCTAATGAACAACCTTATATAATCTCTATTATGCGTCTTTTCGTTTTCCTTGATCAGAACAATATGGGGCCCCTCTGTTCAAGCATCGAATCAGTCCATCAGGGAACTATTATCTATTTTCCTATAAGGAAAAAAATGAATTCCAATATTGTGTAATTACGTTTCCAGGTATAAGCAAGATGCAATCCCCAAAGTAGGAGACATATTGAGCAAACTATATCGAGTCACTCTCACCCATGAAAATCAAAGGTTTGTCTCTTGCAAACAAGAGTTCGTAATCCACTTAGGATTAAGATCAATTCTACATGATCAACCAATTGATATACAAAGTGTCTTTCTGTAACGGTTTTACCAGAAGACAGTAAGTATATCTTAGTCCATTCTACTACAATCTCTATTACAGCAACACCCCCACTCACATATCTCTTTATGAGCGATCCAGATGAGAGCACTTGTGCCAATTCACAAGTGGGTCGTGTTAGTGGTGTTACCAGAAATAAGGCACCAACCTTTATTCATATACCACATATTATTTGAGTTATAACTTAAGTGAATCTTCCCACATCACATGCTCACTTTAAGTTATCATAAGTAACTATGGATCTTATGATGAATTACATTTATTAAACATTAATCAATGACAATGTAAATATTACTAATTAAGAATTCCTTTATTTATTTAGTTTAATTAGATTACATAACATTTTGGGCAGAAACCCTAGCACTTTCTTCATATGACCAAGTTGATCTCGGAGCTTTTTCAACTCTAGCGCCCAAGACTGGGAATTTCAGCAGTAGACTTCACAACATCTACATGTGTCTTTTTCTTTTGATTCAGAACTTCTCGAAGGCCAAACTTTCTTTACATACTAGGATACTTGTTGCGTGAAGACTTATGAGAGGAAGAAGAAGTGTCCTGAGTATTTAGCATCGACTTCCCTTTCGAACCACCCTTCTCATGATTCAGTGAATCCCCTATACTTTATATAGGTTCTTTGTTTTTGCCCTTCTTAGACCGAAATTCCTAGTTATCAGCGGAGACTTGTTGGTCATACTTCTATGTAAGAATTTTGAGTAGTTTAGAAAGATCTCGATTCACAGCTCTCACTTACTCTTCTAGGGTATCTACCCTTTGTCTTGCACGGGTGCAAGTCTCACTTACATCCAGCTTTTCAACAGTCTGTCCTTTCTCCCTAGTGCTACGACTTTGGTACCTTTTATTATCATGGTTACGGTTTTGATCGTCCTATACATCATCACCGTGTTGCTGACTTGTATGACTCATCCTTGATGGTAGGGCACTTAATTATATACTTCCCACAGACGACGCTAAATGTTGCTGCATAAAAATGGTGGTTCTCCACGTAAGCAAACGAACTTAGTATATTGGGATGAGTCGAAGGTAGCGTGTTGCCTTGACGGTGTGCTACTTAGGTACATACACAGGAAAGGAACAAAGCACCGGTGAGGTGCCGACTTAATACCCTCTGATTCTAAAGTCAGAGCAAGCAGAGCTAGTGTGGTATAGAGAATTATAGAAAAGGTTGATGACACATCATCGTACCACGTGTCGCGTCAAGATTGGGCCATGTGTTGTTTCTCAATTATGTGTTGCTTGCGGGTACACCACGTGTCATTTCTCAATCGGATACTTATATTCAATCTCAAGTATGTAGGTCTATGTTGGAAACTGCGTAGTCATGTCTTGTCAGGTGCGTCGACTTATGACCAGGGACTGTGCTCAGACGATGTGCCCAAGTATTATGCTCAGATAATGTGCGTAAACATTTTTGTCAAGTTGTAAAATTCCATGCGTTTCACCCCATAACAGATCCTGCTACTCCCGAGCTGAGTTAAGATGTGAGTTCATAGGAGAAGAAATTGATGACATCATCGTGCCACATGTCGCGTCAGGATTGGGCCATGTGTTGTTTCTTAATTATGTGTTGCTTGTGGGTACGACACGTGTCATTTCTCAATCAGATACTTGTATTCGGTCTCAAGTATGTAGGTTTGTGCTGGAGACTACGTAGTCATCATGCTTTGTTAGGTGCGTAGACTTTATGATAAGGCACTGTGTTTAGAAGATGTGTCTAGGTACTGTACTCAGACGATATTCGTTGACATTTTTACGAAGCTGTAAAATTCTATGTGTTATCAAATTTCACCCCAAAACTAGTATATATAAAAAAGTGTATGAATGCCCCACCTCCCATAATATTATTAGGGTAAAGTACTCATTTGGTCCCTGAGTTTTAGAGGTCGTGTCTATTTGGTCCTTACGTTTTCAATTTGTGTCTAAGTGGTCCCTGAGTTTTGAATAGTGTGTCTATTTGGTTCCTACGTTTCAATTTGTGTCTATTTGGTCCCTAAGTTTTAAATATTGTGTCTATTTGGTTACTGAGTTTTCAAGTTTTGTCTAAATGGTCCCTGGATAATTAGAAACAAGTTTAATTCTTCCTTAATTTGTTAACTCATTAACATAATATCGACTTAACGGGTGACATAAAATGTTTAATTGATCAAAATACCGACATGAGATTAATAATTATGTCAAATTTAGGCTTAGATTGATGAAAGATTTAATCATATCTTCGTATTTTGAACAATTAAACATGTTCTGTCAGCGTTAAGTCAATAATCTTGTAAGAAGTTAACGAATACGTTAAATTAAAGACTAAATAAACTTATTTCTAATAGTTCTTGAAAATCTATGGACCAAATTAGACACAGTATCCAAAACTCAGGGACCACTTAGACACAAATTGAAAACGCAGGAACCAAATAGACACAACATCCAAAACTCAGAGACCCCTTAGACACAAATTAAAAACGCAGAGATCAAATAGACACGACTTCCAAAACTCAGAGACTAGTGGGCCGCTCCACATGACTTTAGCCATGCCCATCCCATCTAGTTTTCTGATGACTTGAAGTTGCGGGACCCATTGACTTTGCAAACAAAATAGGCACCAATTTCGTCATCTCTCCGTATGACTCTTGATAAATATGAATCGGAAAATAGTTGGCTGCACAATTTCGTACGAATCTACAAAATAAATGTTTGAAGTTACCTGGAGTGATTGAAAGGTTAGATTTTGAAATAAATTTAAATTTTTATTAGATAAAATAAATAATAATGGAGAATTCAATATCTTTTGAATAGAGTTAAGAGATTAACATACAATATTTCAAAGTTTAAGAAATAAAACAAAATAAAAAAAGAAAAGAAAATTAAAGTACTAAAATAATATTTAAATTTTGGTTATATTTGATAGGTCCTTATAATCTATCATTTATATCAATTTGATTCTTGTATTTTTCTACTAATGTCAATTCAATCCTCGTACTTTTAAAAATTTCATGGTTAAATCTTAATGATCCTTAATTATTAATTAAATCTTATTGATCTTTAAGTTAATAATTTTAAAAATCAAGGAATGATAAAAATAAAGCTATTTAGAAGAAATTATCAGGTTCAGATTAATTTTCTTCAAAATTAATTATAAAAAATAAATAGTACGAGTCATTAGTAAGATTTAATTAAAGAATGAGATTAAAGAATGCTTTTAAAATAAAGTTGAGCAATAAAATAAAATTAAAAGTATAAAATATAAAATATATAAATAATAAATTAACACAAATAAATAAAGTAGTAATTACTAAATATATTTTTACATGTTAATTATTGAAAATGTCATAATTTTTTAAAATTACCTAATTAGTAATTCAATAAATTATTGAATTTAATAATTTATTGAATTGCTATTTAGATAAATTTTTAAAAATTCTGATATTTAAATAATTTATATGTAAAAAAATATATTTGAGTTAAGTTCTGATAAAAATAAAAATAAATTCAAAGTACCAAATCATATAAGGGGGATAATATAGACTATAAATCTTTTCCCAATAATTTTAAAAGTGAAAATCATATCAAGTGGTATAAAGCCAGGTATGATTTATCAATGCATGCATGTGCAATTGCTATTGGGTTGTCCATGAATCACACGTCTATAAAAAGGGGACAGAAAAAAACAACATTATTTCTTTCTATCATAAACAAAGTCTACTGATACTCCACTTATAACCTGTACTAACAACGACCGTACTCCCTTCTTTAATATTTAACTACATAAAAAATATCCAACAATTATGAAAATATTTAAAACCCAAAATAAATTTAAGACAATCTAAAAATAAAATTAAAAACATTTTTAAACGGAGAATACTTAGATACTAAATATATTTATTAAAAAAAATTCATGTATTTATTAATATTAATATATTTTATCCAATAAAAGAGCGACATTTGGAACCATTGAGTATTAAAGTATATATATTTTTTAAATTCTCCAAAAAAATTATAGAAAATATCTGGATTTTAGTATTGTTATTTTTACAAATATGGCACAAAATCTCCCACCCAATAAAATTTTCATAAAATATATAAAAATAATTTTTCTTTTTACTTCAAAGTTTCAAACATTTCTTTTAATCCCTAAACTTTTAAATATTAAGTTTAAAATATATATATATATTGGTTCAAATATCATAATCTAGGTTATAGTTAAATAGTTTATGAAAAAATAATAGTGAGGATTAAAATGAATTTGACTTTCACAATTATTTTGTCTCTTTTGTATCACATCTATGTCATAATTCAGGTAAATTGTAAATTATAATTCAAATTGTTGTAATTTATATATCTATACCAAATTTATTGTGTCAATATTTTCTATGCTTCAAAGTTTTTGTTGTTATGAAAAGAATAGAATCAAAACAACCAGGTCGTTAATAATCGAAATGCCTGACCCAATAAATATATGTTGTTACATTTAAGATAATTTTACTCTCTAGTGTATGAGTTTATAGAGTAATTGACTCGTAGGATAGAACAATTTATCCTTCTTATGAGCACAACACCTCATTCACAATAATCTATGAACAGAACTTTACTGGAACCCACCGGAATTTTACATATATTTGAGAGAAAAATTAAGGGGTCGTTTGGTTGTCAGGTTTGGGTTGTTAAGCAGGGTGTTGTTAAGCAATGGTTTGTTAACATTGTGTTTGGTATGTACAAAACTGTGAGTTTGTTAAGTGTAAAATGTGTTGAAATTGTGAAGATGGATAGGTTTGTTAAGAGGGGGGTTAACAAACCCATCATATTGGGTTTCAAAACTGGAAAACAAACACAAGTTAGGGTTGTTTAACCCCCAATTCACTACCCAAACCTGGCAACCAAACGCCCCTAAAAGAATCTTTTTAATTGAATTTCAAAAGTAAAATGAGAAGAGTCTCTTTAAAAGATAAATTTGTAACCATTTGAATAGTTATAACTCTTTTGTAAGTTAATTAAATTTTATAAGTTATTTTTCCAAAGTTGTGAGGATTTGAAGAACACCAAGGAAGAAAAAGTCGGAGACAACCTCGACTTTATCGTCGACAAGTCGCTCAAACGGAGGTGCGATAAATTGACGTGGGGTAACAAAAATCTTTTCCTGAATTGTGGAAATGTCGACGACAACCTGGACAACTCGAAGTAACCGATCAAGTCGTGTACATATCGCAGGAAAGTCGAGAGTCTGAGTTTTTTTTTTTTTTTTTTTTTTTTTTTTTTTTTTGAGTCTGTGAGGTTGAAGAAGACGAAAGATGACATGACCATTTGGGGAAAGATGAAAGAATTGATGAGTTGGAAAAAATAGCATCTGACTTCTCCTTCCGTACCACCGATTCAATAGCCAATGATAAATTAGTTAATTTTAAATTTTTTAATATTAAAAGATAGTGAGTGGATCAAAGTGACGGTGATTTATCTGTAAAGTTATAAATTCTAGTTGAAAACTGATTCTCTCCCTCTACATTTTACTTTACTTATAATTTTAATACTATATTTTTTTTTTATTTCCATTTTAATACTACATTTAAAAAAATGAAATCTTATCTAATTATTAATTTTTGTAAAGAAAAATTTGTATATTTAACATTCAAATTATAAAGAGAAATTATCTATAATGACATTCTTTTTAGGGTTAATGATTCAGATAACATAACCTTTTATCTTAACCTTTTTTTTATATATATAAATATCTATCTTTTTAGTTTTTTACTCCTTTAAGATATGAATTACAAAGTTAATTAAGTGATTTCACATTTTTTTTATTTAAATATTGGTGTTTGATATCATTTATACATATAAATTTACATATGTTATTTATATTTTTTACTATAAACATTAAAGATTAAAAATTATAACTTATTTAAGTTAATGTAAAAGTTTTATTGATAAAATCTAAAAATTCATCTAAGTTTCCATCGTTTTCGTAGTGTTTATGGTAATATCCGTCGACATCGACAACTCCGTCGACAACTCCGTATATTTGAACCTCGACATCTCAACCGACATCGACTTTTAACACCTTGAAGAACACAACCCAAAAACTTTTTTAACAAATACATATAATGGGTCAATCTCATGAGTCAGTACCATTTATTCCAACAGTTGCTAATTATATCCATATATTAATATTAACTTTTTTTATCATGTAGTGCACATGTTGAAATTTTGACCTCATACGGGAAATTTCATTGAATAATAAAAATTTATATAAAATTTATAATTATATTTTAATTAAAACTCTTTATAAATATAATAATTTTTTGGGTAAAATGCAAATGAGACCCCTGCAGTTTTTTCCAAATGTATGAACACCCCTCTGTGGTTTGAAAATGGCAAATCACACTCTTGTGGTTCCAAATTTTTCCAATCAGACCCCTCCCGTTCAACGTCAATAATTTTCATTTAGCCATAATTTCTTCATTTGAACTCCGATTTGGTTGATTCAAAATGTTTTTACTCATTTTAGGCTCTACATATTAGTCACTTCGAAATTTCGAAATGATTAATAAATAAAAGAGTTTATTAACATCAAAATACTGGATATGATTGAAACCGTTAACTCTTTTGTCTATTGATCATTTAGAAGTTTTGGAGTGACCGTAGCGTAAAGGCCGAAATGAGGATTCCAAAACATCTTGAATCATCCAAATCGGAGTTCAAACGAAACAGTTATGAGTAAAAGAAAATTAATGACATTGAAGTGGAGGTGTCTGATTGAAAAAATTTGGAATCACAAGGGTGTGATTTGCCATTTTCAAACCAGAGGAGTGTTAATGCATCTGAATAAAACCACAAGGGTCTCATTTGCATTTTACCCTAATTTTTTTTTAGTGTATTAGTGTCCGTTTGAGATACCGTTTAAAAATGTTTTTAATAAAAAAAAAATTGTATTTTTTATAACCATTAAAAACTACAAGTCAATATGACACGTGCAGCAGAATATCGAATATTAATTTAAAATTTATTGAACAATATAATTTGAGATATTTAAATTAAAAATATTCTTATGAATAAATTTGAAATTAAAATATTTTCTTTTATAAATATAATTGTAAAGCAAGTATATGTAGTGTGAATTCAAAATTCATACTGTAACATTAAAAAAAATATCATAGAAATTGAAAATACTAAGAACGAAGTTTTAAACATTTTCTTTATTGTCTGATATATAAAAATATGATGGATTTGACAAAAACTCATCATTTTTATAAATTAATTTAGTATATAATTAAGTGAAATTAATATTAAAAAATATGTATGATGAAATAAAAAAAAAATTAAACAGAAACGATAATTCTCATTAATCTTAGAATTCGTGATTTTCACTATAATATTAATATTAAAAATCACCATGTATGGTTATATCATTTCTATCAAAAGACATAAACATTTAAAGAGTCACAATTTTTCATTTTTAGTCAATATACACATAAATACAATGTGTCCCTCCACCAATAACTAATAAAATTAATCAATTAATTAATTACTAAACCGGTAATAATTATCAATTTGAGTCACAATAATTTCGCACACCGACAAAAAGATAGTTTTTACAAATTAATTTAATATTTAATTATGTCAATTTAATGTTAAAAAATGTAGGATGAAATAAAAAAAGTAAAAGTAAAATATAAATATCATACGGGTCAAGTGGAAGAATGTAAGAAATTATCAAGACCTAATTGATATATTATTACCACTTTAATAATATACTAATTAAATCTAGTCAGTTATTGGTGGAGGGACACATTGTAAAAATGTGTTTATTGACTCAAAACGAAAAAATTACTACTCTTTATATTGTTATGTCTTTTGATGAAAAAAACACAATCATACATGATGCTTAGTGTCTAATTAAATAAATTTAATGGTTATGTCTTTTGATAGAAAAGGCATAACCATACATGGTGTTCTATCGTCTTTTTATAATTAAATTAATTTAATTTTAAATTAAATGATACAAATGAAATATAATAATTTTTGAAAAATTCTGATATATAAATAATTAATATGGTGAAATATATTTGAGACAATTTCGTTAAAAATACAAGTTCCAAATCAAATAATATAGACTATAAACCTTTTCCCAATAATTTTAAAAGTCATAACCATATTAATTGTTATAAAGCCAGGTGTGATTTATGAAGGCATGTGTAACTGCATAAGTGGGGTTGTCCATGAATCACACGTCTATAAAAAGGGAAAAAAAAAAAAACTTATAATTTCTTGAGGAAAAAAATCAATTCACACTCGGGAATTTTAGCTAAAAACAAAATCAAAACCTTCCAATCTAGTCGCTCATGATGTCATTCACTCTTTCTTTCAACCGGATATTTAGATGGGGAAGATGATGTTTAAAACACCATGTACACACGTGAGAGCTATGTGTATTAACCAGACTCAAATGTAACAGTGGGTGTAGATTGATTCACTCAAGGCTCGGGTTTATATTGATGAAGGTTTTTATTAATGCAATATAAAAAAGGGTAAAATGCAAATAAGACCCCTGTGGTCTTTTCAAAATGCATGAACACCCCCTTACTTTGAAAATGGCAAATCGCACCCCTGTGGTTCCAATTTTTTTCAATCAGACCCCTCCCCTTCAATGTCAATAATTTTGTTTTAGCCACAACTTCTTCGTTTGAACTCCGATTTGGACGATTCAAGATGTTTTGGAATCCTCATTTTAGGCTCTACATAAATGTCACTTCGAAACTTTAAAATCATTAATAAATAAAAGATTTTATTAACATAGAAACACTAAGTATGATTGACATCGTTAACTCTTTTGGTTATTGATAATTTCAAAGTTTCGAAGCGACGATTATGTAAAGTCGGAAATGAAGATTCCAAAACATCTTGAATCATCCAAATCAGAGTTCAAACGAAGAAGTTATGGCTAAAAGAAAATTATTGACATTGAAGGGAGGGGTCTGATTGAAAAAAAATTGGAACCACAGGGGTGCGATTTGCCATTTTCAAAGTACAGGGGGTGCTCATGCATTTTCAAAAGATCACAGGGGTCTTATTTACATTTTACCCTATAAAAAATTCAGAGGTGTAAATTGATTTTTTATCTAATTTCTTCGGTCATAAATAAAGTCTACAAATACTCCACTCAGCAAAATAACTTGTACTAACATTAACAGTTATAGATATTCCTTTCATTAATATTTAATTATATAAAAATATCCAATAATAACCAAATATTTAAACACGAAATGCTTTTAAGACCGTATAAAACATTTTTAAACCCTCCTTAAAAAAAATGATCGAAAACATCTGGGATTCCTACAAACGACTTTTGGTCGGAGAACCCATAGACTTGGCAATTTCCCTAAGCACAAACTTCAGAATCTTCCCCGTCGACGTCTTGGGCAACTCATCCTTGAAAACCACCGTTTTGGGCACCATAAACTTCGGCAATTTCCCTTTACAAAACTCAATAATCTCTTCCTCCGTCGGCTTCTTAATCAACCCTTGTTTCAAACTCACGAAAGCACAAGGCGTCTCTCCCCAAAACTCATCTGGCTTAGCCACAACCGCCGCTTCATTCACTGCCGGATTCATATAAAGCACCGATTCAACCTCTACACTGCTCAAATTCTCTCCCCCACTTATTATCACATCTTTCGATCTATCTTTAATCTCCAAATAACCATCAGGATGCATCACTCCGACATCTCCCGTGTAAAACCAACCGTCTTCTCTCATTGCCTTCTTAGTCCCTTCGATGTCTTTAAGGTAACCCAACATGATCGACCCACCTCTCAAAACAACCTCCCCGAGAGATACCCCGTCTCGTTTCACGCCCCGTCCCGTGTCCGGATCAACCACGTCCGCTTCCGTCATCCCCACCGTCCTCACTCCTTGTCTCGCTTTCAACCTCGCTCTCTCCGTCGCCGGAAACCGATCCCACCCCGGTTTCCATGAACAACATACCACTAACCCACCGGTCTCGGTCAACCCATAACCGTGCGTTACGTTAAAACCGATCGATTCGGTTCGGTGCAATACTGCAGCCGGCGGGGGAGCGCCGGCTGTCAGTATCATAACGGGTCTAGATAACGATTTATTATCTTGAACATTTGTTAACATATTTAGCACAACGGGAGCACCACACATGTGGGTGACGTTGTGTCGTTGGATCATGGAGTAAATCAACGGCCCATCGAATTTCCGGAGACAGATATTGGTCCCACCAATGGCAGCAATCCCCCACGGGTAACTCCATCCGTTAGCGTGGAACATCGGCAAAGTCCATAAATAAACAGATTGTTTAGGAACGCCCCATTCGAGGAGGGAATCAAGCGTGACGATGAAGATTCCTCTATGGCAATGAACAACCCCTTTTGGAGAAGAAGTCGTTCCCGATGTGTAATTCAATGTTATCGGATCCCATTCGTTGATGGGTCGGATCCATTTGAATTCCGGATCTCCTCTCTCAACCATTTCTTCGTATGTATCGAGTGGTTCTGACGTGGCGGGTGGTGGTTCGTCGGCTGTGTCGTCTTTGATGAGTATGAGTGTAGGGGATGATTTGGTTTCTTTTGGGAATAAAGAGAGGGCGTTGAGGATTAAGGAGAGGGAGGATTGGTCAACGAAGATGAGTTTTGATTCGCTGTGACGGAGGAGGATGGAGATGGTGTGGGCGTCGAGACGGAGATTGATGGTGTTGAGGATTGCGCCGGACATGGGGATGGCGAAATGGAGTTCGTACATGGCGGGGATGTTGGGAGAGACGACAGACACGACGTGGCCTCTTTTGATACCGTAGGATGAGAGGGAAGAAGCGATCTGGAGACATCGACGGTGGGTTTGAGACCACGTGTAGGTAGTGGTGTTGTAGATGACTGAAGGACAGTCACCGTAGACAAGTGCGGCTCTCTCAAGAAAACCAACTGGGGTTAACGGTGATGAATTAGCAGGCCTTGGTTTCAATTCTTCCATCTCACTCTCTTTTTCTTTCTACGAATATGATGAAATGGTAAAGGTCAATAATTTATAAAAATCATAATTGAGACTTTTGAGTTGTTGTAGAAGATAAGGTATAGGTCTTTTTTTTTCTTTCTAAATTGTATTTTTTAAATCGATAAAAAAAAGGAAACTTCACAATGGGAATTGATCCTGTGGATATGAATTATGATTAAAGTATAATTTTCAAATACTAATAGTCAGAATAAAAGAAACGTGGAAGATTTGAAATCTATTTAGCTTACGTGGAACACCATTTTGCACCTAACATTTTAGATAAAATTCACTTTTAATATCCTATAATTTGCATTTAATTTCTATTTGGTCGTGTAGTTTAAAAAGAGACTATTTAGACCCTAGTATTTTAAAAATCTCTTTTTTAGTCCTTAGTGTTAAATGAGTATTAAATTACTCTTAACTTACTAACATAGTAAAGATGATGTGGCATCATACATGGTGTCACAAGGTGAAAAATGTGGAATAAAATGATATGGAGTTTTTCACCCCATGAGGCCTAAGATGTTCTCTTAGTCAGCCTCTGTTTTCAACGCTTTGCTCAAGTAAGAATCGAAGTAAAGGCGAGTAGGAAAAACAAGAACACAAGGCTTCTCTTTGGGTAACCGCCCAAATTTATCAATATAACGTTAAAGTGTTTACCACACTCAAGCAACCTCTCACAAAACTCTCTCTTCACAGTTTTGGCTAATTGCCTTTTTATTATCTCAAATTGAGTGAATGTACATGAATGACTTGTGTCTCTAACACAAAGCAATGCCTCTTTATACACAGATAAGGCTCCACGAAATTGTACACAATGGGGAATGCCGCTTTTGTCCATACATGCTTTTAATGCCTCCACGTAACCCAAATAACTACCTCCCATGTGAGATGTCTTGCATGCCATGAATTGTGGAGGAAGCGGCCTTCTAAATGTGCTCCACTAACCCACTACTCGTTCCATGAAAATAAGTAATCACCCCCTTTTGTAGGAGAACATGCCCACTTCCCTTAATTTTAGGAGCCCACGACGACTAAGGTCATGTGTAGTTCTTTTCTTATTTCTTTGCCATCAATGCATCATTTTAGGACAACTTCCTTATTTTTAGGACCCACTAACGCCACTCCCTTCCCATTTGTAACTTCCAGCCATAAAAATAGGCGCATTGTCATTTGGCATGTCACATGGGCGTGTTGGCTGCCCATCGACATTGCCGAATGCCTAGCTCGCCCATCTATCTTTGTCCGTGTGCTTGATATGGGCGTGCTGCCTATCTAGCACCCACGCTGATGCTTGTCGTCACACATATGCGTGCATGGCTAATGCACGGTGTTGCTTGCTAGCACGCATGGGTGCATCCATACGTGCCTCCGTTGCTTGTCGGCCCATCCTCGATGCGCCTGTGCCAACAAGTGTCAGTAACCCATTTAGGCGTGCATTTGTGAATGCCCTTGAGTGTCATAAGTGTGGGTCCGCCCACACCCTTGTGTGTCTACACCAACATCCGAACCATGTCACTTGCAAAGGCCCTACCTTGACAAGACTTGTTTTTCCCGTGCATTGCTCATCTATTTGAGCATGCTGCCCGTATACTCTTGCCATGGCATGGGTTGAGGCATGCCAATCCATATCACAAGACCTAAGGTCTTACAAACCTCCCTGCTTGAGCTAGCCAACGTCCTCGTTGCCTCTGTCCTCTTCCAGTAATCACGGATTTCCTCTTCAAATTGCCGTAATGTCACATGTCTTTCCCACAAAATATCTTCATCTCCACCACTCTTCCACTTCACAAGAAATTCAGTCCAATCTTACTCATACCTATGGTTCTATGGTCAAGAATCGTCTCCACTTGCTTGTCAAATTGTTTCCGGATAACTGCAGGGGCTTTCATAGCCTGTTTCCGACTCCTGTTGAACAAATATTGTGAGAATTGTTTTGGGAAACTCACATGAAAGGTTGGATGAATTTTCAACCGATCTGGAAATTGCAAACGGTAGGCCACCTCGCCTATGTGTTTGATTTCTTCGAATGGACCATCATACCTTGGCACCAAACCTTTGTGAACCTCTTCCCTTTGAGCTTCTTCCACATTTAAGGAACAAGGTCCCCACTTTGAAATCTTAGACTCTTCCTTCCCTTATCTGCATATTTTTCATTCTTTGAGCAGCTTTCGCTAAGCTGTCTTTGGCTATGTCCATCATTTCTTTCTTGTCACGAGCAAAATGATGGGCAGTAGGGCACTTTCCACCAGTGTATTGCTTCAGTACCTCTTGAGGATAAAAAGGTTGCTGCCCCGTGGCTAACTCAGTCGAACTAAGGCCTGTGGCAGAAGATCTATGTATATTGTAACAGAACTAGGCTACATCGAGTAAACTCACCCAATTCTTCTGGCTTGCTGTGACATATGGTCATAAGTACTCATCCAAGATTGCATTGATTCTCTCCATTTGGTAATCAGTTTGAGGATGATTGGGCGTAGAAAATTTCACCAATGAATTGAATAATGAAGTCCATAATCTTCCAATGAATCTAGCGTCACAATCACTGATCACATCGTCAGATAATCCAAAATACTTCACGCATACGCTGCTAAGCAGTGTACGCATGAGGTGCTGCTATAAACATTTAGTATTTTGAAAACCTGTCACCCACAACTAAGATAGATGCAAAGCCATCCATCTTTGGCAAGCCAACAATAAAAACCATTGAAACAAATTGCCACAATCTGTCAGATATAGGAAGAGGTTGCAACATGCCTGCTTCCTTCCGCTTCTCTGTCTTGTCTAGTTGACACACTAAACAAGTTTTAACATATGCCTCCACATCATCATGCATCTTGGGCTAGTAGTAGGAACGAGACAATAGGGCCATCATTTGCTCCACTCCTAGGTGTCCCGCCCATGAGGGTCATGAGTCTCCCTCAATAACTCTTTTCGTAGTTCCCCACCTTTAGGAACATACAGTCTGCCACCTTTGGCATGAATCATCCCATCCTCAAGCAAATATCGTCGAACCACACTTTCCTCAATCTCCTTGAGAAGTTGGGTGTATGATTCATCGTTCGTAGCTTGTTCTTGTATCCTGTCAAGAAAATAGACTCAATGAAGGTCAGTGCAGCTACATATGCTCCCACTTCCTTCCAGCTTAGCACATCTGCTACTAAGTTTTGTCTTCCTGGTTTGTGCACCCAAGTGAAGTCAAACTCAGTAAAGAACTCCTGCCACCTTACTTGTTTTAGAGTTAGCTTCTTCTCAGTAGCAAAGTAAGTTTTCGCCACATTGTTTGTCATCACAACAAATTTGTTGCCCAATAGATAGTGTCTCCACACGTCGAGTCAATGCACTACTACTGTCATCTCTTTCTCGTGAGTCGAGTACCTTTGTTCAACATCCTTGAGCTTTTGGCTCTCAAATGCAACTGGTTCCAAAGCAATAGCCTTCTCGACTTCTTCAAAAGCATTCTAACAAGTCCCTAACCATACCCATTTTGAATATTTCTTCAACAGATTAGTTAGAAGACTCACTTTCTTTGAGTATACCTCAATGAATTGTCTATAGTAATTAGCTAGCCCAAGGAAAGATCTAAACTCAGGTACCTTGGATGGATCTTTCCAGTCTATAATAGCTTGAATCTTCTGCTCATCCATCCAGATCTTGCCTTTACTCACCCAATGTCCAAGGAACATCTCTACTTTTCAGTAATATTCACACTTCTCCTTCTTGACATACAACTGATATTCTCGTAACTTGTTGAACACCTTCTTTAGATGATCAAGGTGATCCTCTAAAGTTGGGTTGTAGATAACAATGTCGTCCAGATATATCAGCACAAAGTCATCCAAATACTCATAAAGAACATCATTCATTAAGTTGCAGAAAGTAGTCGGGGGCATTGCCCAAACGACATTACAAGAAATTCAAAAGATCCATATCGAGTAATAAAAGTAGTCTTCCTTCCGTCCCCCTTGACAATCCTCACTTGCCAATACCCTGACCTCAATTCCAGCTTAGTAAAGTAAGTGGCCTTCGATAGCCTATCAAACAAATTTGCAGCATTGGGGATTGAATATTTATTTTTGATAGTCACCTTGTTCAAGGCACGATAATCTACGTACATCCGTAGAGAACCATCTTGTTTCTTCATGAACAACACTAGAGCACTGTAAGGAGCTTTGGACGGTTGGATTAAGCCTACATCCAATAGTTCATCCAACTCGGTTCTCAGCTCTGTCAGTTCCAATGGAGACATTCGATATGGTGCTTTGGATGGTGCTCGGGTCACTGGATCGAGCTCAATTATGTGGTCAAGGTCACGTCGGGGAGGAAGCGCCCTCAGAAGATCCTGAGGCATCTCATCAGCAAAGCTTCTCAAGATGAAGACCAATTCTTCTGGCACTTCATCGAACCTGTCTGGCTTGGTTTCAATCAGGGCGGCCATATAAGTTTGCTCACCTCTCTTAAGCCCCGTTTTCAACTGTTGAGCAAAAAGCATCTTCTAACCCACAAATGAGGTATATGATACGCTTTAGCCTTAAGGAAGAATTCTATAACCAGAATTAAGTCAAAATCGTCCAACGTCATAACCATCAGATTGATATTGTCCTCTTAAGGACCTATCTTCAAGCTAATCACGGTCATTCCACAAGTAGGCTAGGCAGCGGAGTTAACTGTCTTGATCTTTGTTTCGCTTTATATGATCTCTAGCCCCAAGCGACCCATAACTCATGCGGAGATGAAGTTGTTGGTAGCTTCCGTATCAAGCATCGCCAAGACTTTCTTTCCATTAAATTACACCTCAACATGCATAAGACCTTTATGCATAACATCACGAGTAGTAGTAATGGTGTTCAACAACTAAATAGGATTGACCATGGACTGGGCATCCTCCATCTTCTCGCCTTGTGCTCCCTCCATTGTTAAAGCATTCAATTTTTTTTCTTTGGGCAATCCTTTGCCCCTTGCCCGATGATAACCTAAACAAATGAAACAACCACTGGAATTTTTGTTCTTGTTTGAAGTGTCCGAGATTTTACCTTTTCCCTTATCTTTGCTCTTATCATACTTTTGGTATGTCTTCCCTCCGCCTTCCTGGTGGTTTCTATGTTTCTTCCCCTCATCCTTCTTCTTCTCACTGCTAGGAGAAGGATTACTGAACTTGTGATCCACTAGTGAGTCAGCAGCAGCAAAGGCTGTAGGTAAATCCTTGACTCCCTGTCTTCTAAGTTCGGCTTGAGCCTATGGCTACAAACCTGAAAGAAAATTGAACAACTTGTCTTCTTCTAACATGTTATGTATGTCATGCATCAATGAACTGAACTCCTTGACATATTCTCGAACGACCCCTGATTTCCTCAGCTTCTTTAAGGACTCCCTTGAAACCTACCGGTTTTACATGGAAGGAATTGATTCTTCAACTCTTTTTTAAGCGATTCCCAGGTTGTAATTTTCGATCTACCTGCATCCTTATCATCTTGGATGCGAGTACGCCACCAGAGTTTTGCGTCACCGGAGAGATACATTATTGCCATGCCAACTCTCCCAGTTTCCGCTATTTGTGTAGCTTTGAAGTATTCTTCCATATCCCACAAGAAGATTCTCTAACTCATTTTCATTCCTAAAACCGTTGAAAGCCTTAGGTTTAGGAAGATTTACCTTCGATCCATTCTATTCTTTAGAAGAGATTCCCAACAAAGCTTTCTTTATTAGAGCAATTTATTCTCTAGAGATGTTAAGTCCTACTTTCATGACATCCAAATTGGTGTTCGTGGTATATGATAAGGTAATGAGATCGCTTGCCACCGCATTAAAATGATCTTCAATTTGTCCCATGAACATTTCCAGTGAAGCTTCTATCGAGCGAAGCTTAGTGTCATGATCATGCTTGTCTAGGGTCTTGTTTGCTTATGGTCGTATACCCAAGACATTGTCCCCCTTGTCTCAATTAAGCTTTGTAAATAGATTAAGATTTTAATTATATTTTTAATCTCTTTTTTGTAAGCGAGTGACTCCTCACCACTTTTCACGTTTGGGCCTGTCAGACCAAAAATGCTCCAGAATGTACTATAGGGGGGGTATGAAGAGTCTCAACTCAATATTCTCCTATCTCATTGTATGCTAGCAAGCTTTGTATTTTCTCACTGTTGTTGTCTACTATGTACTCTTGTTTTCGAATGAATCAAAGCTTTCTCAAATGTATTTCTCCAAACACGTTTTATAAAACATTTTCTTGATAAACGGGCGTGGAGGTCATTGTATAGGGCGGGTTAGGCCCTTGTGTTTCTGCTGGCTTGTCCGTGAGCAGGGGCAAGTGCCACACAATCGTGTCTGTATAAACCAAGAATTCTACGATTGTGACAGTTGGTATCAGAGCCATCGGTTGGCTTCTTTTGAAAAGTTGTGATCATGCCGAGGGGTCCATCTGATATGACCCATGACGAGCGCCTTTTGTGGCTGAAAGAACACGTCAAATACTTGTTAGACGTGCCAGATTCAGTTCAATTTTGTGAAACCCGAATTGAAGAACTTTTTGGTAAGCCTCTAGATGTTAAGGCAGTAAATAGTCGGATTGATGCATTGCCAGTTGCTGAACTGATTGAGTGGAGACTCTTGAAGCAAAGATGGCAGGTTTTGGAAATTTTAAGCGTGCTGAGAGCTCAACTAGTTCTGTGGCCCATATGGAAGGGTGAGTCGATAGTATCGACGAGACTCAAAAGACACTACTCAAGGTCATGAACGATCTTACTGAAGACTTCAGAGCCACTGTGGAAGCCATGAGGGCTGAAGTGGTTAAGTTGAATACTAGGTTGAATCTCACCATGCGTGCGGTGAACAACCAAGCCCCTGCTGTGGGGGCACTTGAACCAACCTGAATTCGCATTCCCCAGCCAAAGCCTTTTGGAGGGGCACACGATGCAAAAGAATTGGAGAACATTCTTTTTGATGTGGAACAGTACTTTAGGGCTGCTAAAACAGACTCTGAAGAGGCAAAAGTCACTTTAGCTTCCATGCATCTGAGTGACGATGCCAAGTTGTGGTGGCGTTCGAAGTTCGATGATATTTAGCGAGGACTTTGTCAAGTAAACACATGTGATGAGTTAAAACAAGCTCTGAGAACCCAGTTCTTTCCTGAAAATGTTGAGTTCATTGCTCGGCGAAAACTCAGAGAATTGAAGCACACCGGCAACATAAGAGACTATGTGAAATAGTTTTCAGCTCTTATGTTGGATATCCGTGACATATCCGAAAAGTATAAAGTATTCAGCTTTGTCGAAGGACTAAAGTCGTGGGCTAGAACTAAGTTGTATGAACAGAAGCCCCAAGATGTGAGTACTGCCTTAGCAGCTGCTGAACGGTTACTTGACTATAGTACCGAACCTACCCAACAGAAGAAAGTTACTCAGCCCTCGAGCTCAGGTAGCAAACCTTCGAACTTTAATGCACCTAAAGGTGGGGGAGATAGGAGACTTGTATTTCAAGGAGGAAATTATGCGGCCCAAAGGCCGAATAATACGAACTATAATGCAAGAGGGTCGTTGGCTTGTTTTCTTTATAACGGGCCTCATCGAGTAGCTGAATGCCCCCATCGTGCTGCCCTCACGGCCATGAAAGCAACAATTCAGGCTAAGACGGGGGAAGAAATAGAGCCTGGAACTGAAAATGATCAAGAAGAAGAAACCCCGAGGATGGGAGCGTTGAGCTTCTTCTCTGCCATTCAAAAACAAGTGAATGGAGTCAAGGACTCTTCTGAACGTGGTCTCATGTTTGTAGAAGCTGTGTTCAATGGTAAACCCGCAAAAGAGTACTATGGTGGATTTTGGAGTCACACATAACTTCATGACCAAACTAGAAGCGAAACGTTTGGGACTGAAGATTGAACAGGACTCAGGAAAGATGAAAGCAGTCAACTTCGCAGCCCTTCCTATAGTGGGAAGTGTAAAAAGAACTCGCTTGAATTTAGGCCAGTGGGCTGGGGACGTCGACTTTGTAGTAGTGAGGATGAATGATTTTGATGTCGTACTCGGTATGGAATTTCTCTTAGAATACAAAGTCATCCCGATACCTGTGACTAGAAGTTTGATAGTCACTAGCAACAACTCGACATTATTCCTGCTGTAATCAAACAACCTGGAGCTGCCCGTATGATATTTGCCCTTTAGTTAAAACGAGGGCTTGCGCATGATGAACCTACTTTTATGGCCATACCTCTTGTTAAGGAGAAATGTGAAGACGGGTGTTGTGTGAAATCGTGATACGCAAGTGCACGCAGTCTAACAAGTAATAAAGTGATAAGAAAGATATCGTTCCCACGAGGATTAGTGATTTAAAATGGTGTTTAACAAATAATTTAAAGAAAATAAAAACAATGATAAAATGGGGTGAATTGAGTTATGAAACTAACTAATTAAAATTGTGAAATTATGCAAAACTAAATAAATGAATTCTAAATTACTTAAGGAAAATGAGTGTGATGGTCTAAAGTGGCTGAGATTACTCCTAAAATATGCAAGAATAATAAAGTGATTAAACTATGTAGAGATGAGTGGTTGGAAAATCAAGAATCCCCCTAAAAAGTCTTAGAATTCACAATTCGCAAGCATCTGTGGCTTTGTCTGCGAAAAGAAACCGCATTAATAAATACACTTTCTATGCAAGCAAACCCAATTATTCAAGTGACTTTGTCAAGCCCAACATGATTTTAATTCCTAATTCAATTTAAATCCTATGTCTAGGTAAAATTAGATTAAGAAATATGTTTTCAATGTTCCGGTTTAAGCCTTAAGGTGTAAACACATATGTCTATGCATTACCAAAAACAATTTCTAGAATCGTTAACCCCTATCAATCAATATTCTTCGATTCAATTTTAACCTTTTCAGAATTAAAACTAAACTAAGCAATTTACTTAGGTTGATCAAGCATAAGCAAAGAGATAAAAATTATTGAACTATTGATTGAGCATAAAAATTGAATTCATTAAAGCTTGTGAAAACTAATTCTCTTTAGGGTTCATCAATCAATTCCAACCTAAGAAATTTAGTTCATAATGAAATTCAAATTAACAAAAGAGTTCTTCAAAAATAAACCTAAACCTAACATATTCTCAAATCAATAATGGAAATCTAAAGCATAAAGGAGAAGAAGAGGGAAGAATAATCAATGGAAGAGAGGATCCAAACGAAATCCCAATGAAGAAGAATAAGCTCCTCCTGCGTTTTTGTCTCTCTTTTTCGTTCAGCCTCTGTCTCCCCTTTTCACGTTCAAATCTGTCTCTCCTCAAAATCTCACGTTGAAGTCTGTCTCCCCAAAAGCTGCTGCCTTTTTCTTTTTTTTTTAATCTTTTTAGATTTAGGTTAATTTCTTTTCTTTTCTTTGTATTGGGCTTGGGCTTCCTTCTAATATCCTCCAAATTTGCTTCTAAGTTGGACCTCAATGATGGGCTATTTCTCTCTCATTTGAATCAGCTGAAACGGCCCAAAAATATGATATTTTAGGGCTTAAAATCGTGATCTTGCTTGCTGTCCAGCTTCTGCCCAGTGTGCTGCAGCTGTGCTGCAGCACTGCCACAGAAAAGTGCAAAAATCCGCATTTTTTTTCCTTTGCTCCTACATCAAATTTGCAACTTTTAGGGATTTCTTTCATTCAAAATGACAAGATTAAAATACCCAAAGCCAAAAACACTTCAAACATATTATTTAAAGTGCTAAAAACCCGAGTTTTCTCAAAGTAAGCTTAATTAACGAATTATGCAAAATGAATTCAAAGTGCACAAAATATGAGCAAAGTTCAATCAAATAATTATCACTTAGGCATTAAAATAGGACCAAATAACTCTATTTTATAGAGTTATCAAACCCCCAAACTTGACTCATTGCTCGTCCTCGAGTGATGCAAAAAGAAAACTTTGACTTGAATAAAGATTTAAAACTTTGACACACAAGCTTACAACAAATCACTTTTCTCAACTTTTGGTTAGGACTTTTTCCATCATAGACTTTTGCAATTCTCTTCAAGACAATCCTAAGACTAACCGAGTACATAAAGGGCAATAGATTCTCAAGTGAAAGTGTGTGCATCCCGAATCAAACAATTCATGGTAAAATCCATCTAGCAAGCAAAGATAGCTATCCTAAGACTCTTTTTCCTAAGCTTAAACTCAACAAATCACAACCTTACCTAGATTCCCTCCATTTGAACTCTTGACTACTTCTTTCATGGGGCTAGCAAACTAATTGACTTCACTTTTATTTTTTCTTTTTTTTTTTTTTTCTGAAAAGGCACTATGTGCAAGAAAGTTATTGTTTCTCTAATGCCTTTTATTTCTTAGACACTAGATAACTCAAACCGCAAAAGCATGCTCTTATCCCGACTTACCTCGAGACATTGGAACATTTCTCTTTTCTTTTCTTTTCTTTTTTCTTTTTTTTTTCTTTTTTTTCTTTTTTTTTTTTTGAAAGTTCTTGTGTCTCTAGTGCTTTTTTTTTACTTAGCTACTAGATAACTCGAACCGCCGAAGCATACTCTTATCCCGACTTACCTTGAGACATTGGAGTACTTCTTTTTTTTTTTTTTTTTTTTTTTTTCAAATGGTGGGTAACTATGTCACCCCCAAACTTATGGAGACACTTATTTGGAAGCTCACTAAGAAGGAATGCAAGAGTTTTCTACTTTGGTTCACTAGGATTGGCCATTCAATGTTTCCTCCTCACTAAGGGAAGTAGTCCTCAAGAATCTTAACTGTCTAAACGGGTTTACCATGAGCTGATATGACGGGGAAGTGTAGAAGAATCTAAAGCCCAAAACGCACTTAACCAAAATTAGAACTATCCTAAAAATCATGCAAAAGCCAACTATATCATTTGGACCATTCTAACCAAAGAAGCAATGAGAACATGAAATTTGAAGTTAACTAGCCAAAGAATTTATCATTTAAGAACATGAAAATTGTACATTGGTGCTAATAAAATGGACAATCACCCCCAAACTTAAAAGTTGGTGTGTCCTCACAGCAAAATAGCACAAAACAGCATGAAATAGAGACAGCAGCAGACCAAAAGCAGTGACAAAATAGTATGAAAATAAAGAACATAATCAGCAGCCGAGTAACATAATAAAATGACAAAATGCATAGTCCAGGAGCAAAATAAACTGGAAAAATAAGAGAGGGTTAGAGAACTCCCCAAGCATCGCTCGCCCTGAGCAGCATCGGCATTCGTAGAGGGTGGCTACCACGAAGCAAAGAGACAGGAAGGAAAAGAAGGCGCCGTGACATGCCCCTACGTAATCAGAACTCAATAAAAAGCAAAGCCCTCATGCACAGGGCAGCCAAAAAAAATTCGAATGAAATTCATCAGTCCCATATCCAGCAAAGATTCAAAAAATTCAAAAATCAGAACGACTAAACAGCAAAATAGTCTCCGTTTCCCAATATCCGAAACGCAACAGGCCTCACCCACCAAAAAAAATCAGTCCAAGAAGAATCATAATACGAACAAGTATGAAAAATGAAACCAGGATGGAGCAGGGTGAAGTCATGTTGAAGAAACTCAAAAATCGTAAGAGTTCTGCCCTCGTGAAGCACAAATGGCATTTGAAAAACCCCCAAACTTGAACCCTAGAATTAAAATTGAAATCGCTTCACGGAGGTAGAAAATTGGGGATGGGGAAGGAGGGAAACGGGATAAGAAAACCATGGGGTGGCTGGAGTCTTTGGGCGGTGCATTTGTGGCGATGGAAAGGAAGCAAAATGGAAAAAGGGGGGGGGGTGTTCGCCAGTAGGTGAGAGAAAACGAAAAGAAAAATAAAATTAAATAAAAAAAAAGGGATGAGAGGGGGGGTAACGCACGTGGGTTGGGGAGGGGAAAAGTTGGGAGATGGGTCGGGTGGGTGGGGGGACACGCGGGCAAGGGAGGGGGAAGTGGGGCCAGGTCGGGAAGTGGGGGGGGGGGGCGCGGTTGGGTTAGGGGCGAGCATGGGGCACGCGGGTTGATGGGCGGGTTGTGGGTCATGGGCTGTTGGTTCCTGGGTATTGGGCGGGTCTGGGAGTTTTTTTTTTTTTTTTTTAACTAAACTATATAAAACTAAAACTAAAGCTGCAACAACCTCTCTTAAGTATTTTTCTTCTCAACAACCAATTCAAATTGTCCACCATTGTGGGTTATCCTTTTCTTCTTTCAAGCTTTGATGAATGGCTCAAATATGTCCTGAAAAAAAAATAAAAGAGAAAAATTCAGCAGCACCTATTTCTAAAAAAATGCAACTAAAACTGAAATTAAATTAAATGAACTAATACGAGAAAGAATAAACGAAATTGAACTACTTAACTTCGATGGGTTGCCTCCCAACAAGCGCCTTGCTTTAAAGTCGATGGCCCGACTTCATCCTCTAATTAGGGAACTTTGAATGACATTGAACTTATTCCACCTCGCAAAACACGTCCTCGAACTTTCCCTCTCTTCCTTTTCTTTCTTCTTCTCTTTCTCAAAAGGAACACTCTCCTTGATTTTTCTTGTTCACAACGCTCTTTTGGAGGCTTTTTATCAGTGTACTTTCCATCATTACTAACCTCTAAGACACTAATGGTTGAGCAATTTTCTACACCAATGGGAGAGGTTGCATTTTTGAATATATTGAAAGTCACTTGCTCTTCATTGACCCTTATGGATAACTCTCCTTTTTGAACATCAATGAGTGTTCCTCCTGTGGCAAGAAAAGCTCTCCCAAGTATGATTGGCACTTCTTTGTCTGCCTCATAGTCCATAATGAGAAAATCTGCAGGAAAGATAAACTTATCTACCCCAACTAACACATCTTCAATTTTTCCTTCAGGGTACACAAGAGAACGATCCGCCGGTGCAATGTAACAAGAGTTGGCCTTGCCTCACCAACACAAAGCTTTTTGAAAATAGACATGGGCATTAAGTTTATGCTTGCACCCAAATCACAAAGTGCTTTCCTGGTGAAAAGACTTACCAATGGAAATTGGAATGGTGAAAACCCCGGGATCCTTCAATTTAGGAGGAATTTTATTCTGCAAGATAGAACTACACTCTTGAGTAAGTGCAACAACCTCAAATTCTCCCCATCTCCTTTTCTTAGTGAGGATGTCTTTCATGAATTTGGCATAATTAGGCATTTGTTTAAGTGCCTCCACAAGTGGGATATTGATATGAAGTTGCTTTAGAACATCCAAAAACTTTCCAAATTGATTGTTTTGAGCTTTCTTTTGAAGTCTTTGAGGGAAAGGTGGAGGTGGTCTAGCAATTGGTGCATCCTTTTGAGTAAGTAGGGTCTTTGGAATTGTCTTGCTGAGTCTTTGCGCAGACTCGATTTGAACAATCATCACTATCCAACCTCTCTTTTCTTGAATTTTCTACTCCATCACCATCCTCAACACTTTTCTGGATTGAAGTGAGCTCTTTTTTCTTACCTGGAATGGCCTTAGGTAGTTCCAAATCTTTACCACTCCTAAGAGTAATAGCTTGGCATGACTCCTTACCTTGATTTCTAGGATTTTCAGTGTTGCTTGGTAAGGACCCTTGAGCTCGATTACTTATGGATGAAGCTATTTGTCCCATTTGGATTTCTAAATTCCTTATTGAAGCAGCTTGATTTTGGAACATAGCATTATGATTTTGGAACATAGCATCAGTTCTACCCATGAAATCTTTCATCATATTAGCAAGGGTGGCTATGGAGTCCTCAACTTGAGGCTTTTGAGGAGGTAAGGAATCAACCGGTCTTTGTTGAATATGTGTTGGTCCCGCACCCGATCTTTCCAAGAAAAATTTGGGTGTTGTTTCCAACCTGGGGTTATATGAATTAGAATAAGGATTGAAGTTCTTATTATACCCCACATAATTCACTGATTCAGGATTAGATGGACATCCTTCATATCGGTGACCTTCTCCACAAAAAACACAAGTCTCAGAAAGTACATTCACCATTTGGTTATTCCCACCCAAATCCATCTTCGTTAAAGTACTATTCAAAGCAGCCAACTGTGCTATCAAAGAATTCGACTCATTCCCACCATAATTGGCATTGGTTTTCCTATCTTGGTTCAAGCGTTGATTTGGCCAACTAAGGTTATTCCTCGCTATTTTGTTCAAGATGGCACAAGCCTCATTGTAAGTTTTAGAAAGTAACGCTCCTCCCGATGATGAATCCACTCTATCTCTGGTGTGAGAACACAACCCATTATAGAAAATTTGCATTTGGATCTTATACGGGATTCCATGGTTGGGACACTTTCTAATCATCTCCTTAAATCTCTCCCAAGTGTCATACAAGGATTCATGCTCAAATTGTTCAAAGGAAGTGATTTGGCTCCTAAGCTTGTTTTCCTTAGTAGGAGGGAAATATTGAGTTAGAAACTCTTCCACAAGATCATTCCAACTAGTTATCGACCCTTGAGGCAATGAATTTAGCCAATCTTTTGCTAAGCCTTTCAACGAGTAAGGAAATAACTCTAACCTAAGGGCATCCTCAGAAACTCCATTAAGTTTAAAAGAATCACTTACTTGGACAAATAATTGCAGATGAGCATGTGGATCCTCATTAGGTGTTCCATTAAATTGTCCCGCACTTTGCAACATTTGGAACATAACCGGCTTTAGCTCAAAGTTATTTGCTTCGATTTGTGGCCTAACAATCACAGGACCGAAGTTAGGCCTTCTATACTCTTGAATAACAGTGTCTCGTTCATCAGGTACAACTAACTGCCGGTTTTCCATCTCTTCTTTCTGAACAACTTTCGCTTGTTTTTGTTGCTTTTTCCTCTTGTGAAAAGTTCGTTCAATTTCTTGATCGTACGGAATCAATGAAAGTGGGTCCTCGTCGCTCATACAAGATTAATGTCCTGCAAAGAACAAAGAAAACAAAAAAAAAAAAAAAAAAAAATTAAACTAAATGTTATGACACCAATTAAACCTAAACTAATCCCCGGCAACGGCGCCAAAAACTTGTTGTGTGAAATCGTGATACGCAAGTGCACGCAGTCTAACAAGTAATAAAGTGATAAGAAAGATATCGTTCCCACGAGGATTAGTGATTTAAAATGGTGTTTAACAAATAATTTAAAGAAAATAAAAACAATGATAAAATGGGGTGAATTGAGTTATGAAACTAACTAATTAAAATTGTGAAATTATGCAAAACTAAATAAATGAATTCTAAATTACTTAAGGAAAATGAGTGTGATGGTCTAAAGTGGCTGAGATTACTCCTAAAATATGCAAGAATAATAAAGTGATTAAACTATGTAGAGATGAGTGGTTGGAAAATCAAGAATCCCCCCTAAAAAGTCTTAGAATTCACAATTCCGCAATGATCTTGTGGTGTCTTGCAAAGAAACGCATTAATAAATACACTTTCTATGCAAGCAAACCCAATTATTCAAGTGACTTTGTCAAGCCCAACATGATTTTAATTCCTAATTCAATTTAAATCCTATGTCTAGGTAAAATTAGATTAAGAAATATGTTTTCAATGTTCCTTTTAAGCCTTAAGGTGTAAACACATATGTCTATGCATTACCAAAAACAATTTCTAGAATCGTTAACCCCTATCAATCAATATTCTTCGATTCAATTTTAACCTTTTCAGAATTAAAACTAAACTAAGCAATTTACTTAGGTTGATCAAGCATAAGCAAAGAGATAAAAATTATTGAACTATTGATTGAGCAAAAAAATTGAATTCATTAAAGCTTGTGAAAACTAATTCTCTTTAGGGTTCATCAATCAATTCCAACCTAAGAAATTTAGTTCATAATGAAATTCAAATTAACAAAAGAGTTCTTCAAAAATAAACCTAAACCTAACATATTCTCAAATCAATAATGGAAATCTAAAGCATAAAGGAGAAAGAAGAAGAATAATCAATGGAAGAGAGGATCCAAACGAAATCCCAATGAAGAAGAAGAAGCTCCTCCTGCGTTTTTGTCTCCCTTTTTCGTTCAGCCTCTGTCTCCCTTTTTCACGTTCAAATCTGTCTCTCCTCAAAATCTCACGTTGAAGTCTGTCTCCCCAAAAGCTGCTGCCTTTTTTTTTTTTTTTTAATCTTTTTAGATTTAGGTTAATTTCTTTTCTTTTCTTTGTATTGGGCTTGGGCTTCCTTCTAATCTCCTCCAAATTTGCTTCTAAGTTGGACCTCAATGATGGGCTATTTCTCTCTCACTTGAATCAGTTGAAACGGCCCAAAAATATGATATTTTAGGGCTTAAAATCGTGATCCTGCTTGCTGTCCAGCTTCTTCCCAGGTGTCTTTGCGAAAGATCGCCACGTAAAAAGTGCAAAAATCTGCATTTTTTTTCCTTTGCTCCTACATCAAATTTGCAACTTTTAGGGATTTCTTTCATTCAAAATGACAAGATTAAAATACCCAAAGCCAAAAACACTTCAAACATATTATTTAAAGTGCTAAAAACCCGAGTTTTCTCAAAGTAAGCTTAATTAACGAATTATGCAAAATGAATTCAAAGTGCACAAAATATGAGCATAGTTCAATCAAATAATTATCACTTAGGCATTAAAATAGGACCAAATAACTCTATTTTATAGAGTTATCAACGGGGCCGTTTCGAGAGAGATTCAACATATTTTAGTTGAATTTGCTAATGTTATGTAACGTCCCGTTATTTTGAAGTGAATTTTTTTTTTATTATTTATTTACATTTTATTATTTTAAATAATTAATCAATTTAATTTTAATTAAAGTTTTTAAGATTAGTTTAAATTTAGTAATTTCGATTTTAGTAGTTATTTTCGTCCGAATTTCTTTTTAATCGTTTTAATATTTTAAAATCGTTTCGGTGACATTAATAAATATTAACGGGCCAATTAATAATTATTAATCACCTTTAGATTATTTTAAGATCATCGGGTTTCGTATTTTAAATCGAATCATTTAAAAGGGACGTATACGTCATTTTCCAATTTCTTAAAAATCACTATTCATCTTCCTCATCTTTAAAAGTCAATCTTTGGTCAAAAACATCAAATTCATCTCATATTTTTTCCTCCAAATCCGTAGCTTAGAGAGGAGGAAAAGGGGAGAGAAAGAAATCGTCGCCCCGGCTTCGTTTCTCGTCCGTTTTACGTGATTTCGGATGCGTTGGAAAGCTCTCGCCGAGACCTTTCTACCCATCCTATCAATCGAGGTTTTCGCTCGTTTTCTCGAGGCCTTAAGGTATGACAAAGTTTGTAAAATTTGATGTGAATAGTATTTTAATGGTGGTTTTGGATTGAAATCTTCAAATTCGTTCACCGAAGCTTGAAGATTTCCATCGGGGAAGTCGTTTTGGTCAATTTTAGAAACTTCCCCTAAACCCTAAAACCGAGTTTGAGCCGGAAACCCGTCCCTTGTGATTTTCCCTCTTTGGGCTATGATTTTTTATGGTTAGGTGTGATTGATTTGCAGGTTTGTGATCGATTTCTTGACTTTGACTCCGGCACTTCGGAAGCTTGGATTTCATATCTAAGGTGAGTTTAAAATGGAAGTTAGTAATTTTATGAATTATGTTTCATTACGTTATTGTTTATCGAGGTTAAGAGGGGAACTAACTTCCGGAAGTTATACTTGGTTGGAGACTTTAACTCGGATGTGAGTAGAGTGATTTTGATGTATTTATGGTTTTGGAAGTAAAAGAGGAATTATGAGTGAATTGGAAGTCTTGTAAGGTGATTTGGAGACTTTAGATGAAAGTGAATGACTAAGGAACTTTAAGTGATTCGGAGTCAAAGTGGCTTAGAAATTACACTTGAGTATTGACTCGTGTAATTCAAACGGTTTATGTTCTTTAGTAGTTTAGTGGAACTTTATCTAACTTACTAGGGAGCTTGATGGATTCTAGGAGGTTATGTGATATGGCACATGATAGTATGTGATACGCTCCATACGGTATCATGGTGCGAGGTTATGTGATATGGCACATGATAGTATGTGATACGCTCCATACGGTATCATGGTGCGAGGTTATGTGATATGGCACATGATAGTATGTGATACGCTCCATACGGTATCATGGTGCGAGGTTATGTGATATGGCACATGATAGTATGTGATACGCTCCATACGGTATCATGGTGCGAGGTTATGTGATATGGCACATGATAGTATGTGATACGCTACATACGGTATCATGGTGCGAGGTTATGTGATATGGCACATGATAGTATGTGATACGCTCCATACGGTATCATGGTGCGGGGTTATGTGATATGACACATGATAGTATGTGATACGCTACATACGGTATCATGGTGCGGGGTTATGTGATATGGCACATGATAGTATGTGATACGCTACATACGGTATCATGGTGCGGGGTTATGTGATATGGCACATGATAATATGTGATACGCTCCATACGGTATCATGGTGCGGGGTTATGTGATATGGCACATGATAGTATGTGATACGCTCCATACGGTATCATGGTGCGAGGTTATGTGATATGGCACATGATTGTATGAGATACGCTCCATACGGTATCATGGTGCGAGGTTATGTGATGTAGCACATGATAGTATGTGATACACTCCATACGGTATCATGGTGCGATGATTTGTGATATAGCACTATATACGCTGTGGTAAGGTGGGCATTCTACGAAATGAGCGTTATAGATGCGTTATACTTTATGTTACTATACACGCTGTGGTAAGGGTGACATTCGAAGATTTGAGCGTGTATGAATGTGTTATTATTGTTATCATTATTATGTTACTATACACGCTGTGGTAAGGGTGGCATTCGAAGATTTGAGCGTGTATGGATTTGTTATTATTGTTATCATTATTATGTTACTATACACGCTGTGGTAAGGGTGGCATTCGAAGATTTGAGCGTGTATGGATGTGTTATTATTGTTATCATTATATAGTACTACACATGGGGTGATACGGATGGCACTCGAAAATTTGAGCATGTGTGGTTGCCACTTTATTAGCACTTAGTATATCACATTCTTTTACTTGTATCTTGGTATGAGTTTTATTTTATGATGATAGAATGATTTCAAGGAAAGCCATGATTCATAAAATTCGTTGAGCCACAAAGTTGAGAAAGTTTATTATGTATGTTGATTATATGTGGACTTTGGAATGTGGAATGTGTAGTAAAAGTGAAATCTAGGCCTTTGGACACAATTTCGACATGGAATGTTGTTCATAGGATTACTTGCTTTCATTTTACTCTCACTAGCATTTTTATGCTAATGTTGCTACAATTACAATTTTTCAGGTAAGACTCGTGGTAGAGGACGAGGTAGAGGAGGTGGCGCCGCGTGACCTTTCAGGACGATGAATGGACAAGAATGTTTGTGGTTTTGGGTGAAGCATCCTTGAATGCTTTGGAACATTTCATTACTTTTATTTCGTTTCATTTTGAGCTCGATGGAGCATTTGTATAATTTATATATGTTTTTAAACTATAAACTTTCTCTAGAACTTTCATCATATTTTGGATTGTGCATTCCAATTTTATTGCTTTTCCTGAAAACTGGGTTGTAAACAGGTTTTGGATTATTCGAATTTTAAATGGACCCATGCCGTTTTTCTGTAAAATCAAGTTTTCCGCTGTGCATTTGTTTTAATGGATTTTACGAAAAATCGGGTCGTTACATGTTATGCCTGAGAGTCTACCGAAAACTCTTCCTTCGAGACGAGGTATAGATCACGAGATTGAGTTAACACCAGGAGTGAAGCCCCCGACAAGGCAGGCTTACAGAATGGCACCACCTGAATTAGCTGAGCTCAGGAATCAACTAGATGAGTTACTTTCAGCTGGGTTCATCCGACCTGCTAAAGCCTCTTATGGTGCTCCTGTTCTATTTCAGAAAAAGAAAGACGGTAGTCTTCGCTTGTGTATAGATTATCGGGCCTTGAACAAGATAACTGTTCTCAATAAATACCCCCTGCCCATTATTCCTGACCTTTTTGATAGACTTCATGGAGCAAAATATTTCACTAAGTTGGACCTCAGGTCAGGATACTACCAAGTTCGAATTGCAAAAGCGGATGAACAGAAAACAACATGTGTTACTCGCTATGGTGCCTTTGAGTTCTTAGTCATGCCATTTGGTTTGACAGATGCTCCCGCAACATTCTGCACTTTAATGAATCAGGTATTCCATGCGTATCTTGATAAGTTTGTTGTGGTTTATCTAGATGATATTGTTGTTTTCAGCTCTACCATGGAAGAACACCGATTGCACCTTAGGTTGGTATTTGCTAAATTGCATGAAAACCAGTTGTATGTCAAGCGAGAAAAGTGTTCATTTGGCCAGCAACGCATCAGCTTCCTTGGCCACATAATTGAGTGCGAGCGGATTGACATGGATGATGAGAAAGTGAGAGCAGTCCAAGAATGGAAGGTCCCAACAACTATTTCTGAGTTGAGATCGTTCCTAGGATTGGCTTGTTGGGATTGAGACCTCTAAAAGAGTTCTCAAACGGAAGTCCCAACGGATATTTCCTTGTAGTATAATAAATTCAAAACGAAATGAATAAACAGAATACTAACCCTTATCGAGAAGTGTCTGACTCTTACTCGTTCTTCGATGGTTACGATCCTTGGACCACCAAAAAGATCTTCCTCACTAAGCACAAAAGAGAATCGGTGCGTGGGCACTATCTCCTTTGGAAAAAGGAAAATTTGGAAGAAGAAATTTTCTTCCCAATACCCTATGGGCAGCGGCTAAGAAAGAGGGAGGAGAGGAATTTCCTGAGCCTTTACTTTAACTCTCTTAGTTGTGTGTTTTGGGGTCACCCCAAAGGTCCAATTTATAGGAAAACCAAGGCCTCAGAAAATCTTCTGAATATCTTTTAATTAATAAATAATTAATTAAGATATTCTAAAATATATTTGAATAATAAAGATATTATATTTTATTCCATAATAAAATATTCCATATCTTTTATTTAAATTAATCAATATTAATTTAAATATATTATTCCATATCTTCCATTTTAAATTAATCACATTAATTTAAAATAAGATATTCATATATATATATATATATATATATTTTAAATAAATAAAAATGCAAACTCTTGGTCAAGGCGTGTGACCCCACCATGGGTCACACGCCCATGTCATCCACCAATGACGTTATTGGGCATTTTTATTTTCCTCTTATTTAATGGAACAATTCCTTTAAATAATTAAATAAATAAAAATCCTTTTATTTATTCCAATAAATAAAACTCCTTTTATTTATATCCTCATTTAATTTGATAATTTCAAATTAAATATTTAAATAGACTCTTCTATTTAAATCCCCATTAATTTTGGACAACACAAAATTAATTTAATTAAATAGACTCCTCTATTTAATCTCTTATAATTAAATAGACTATTTTATTTAATAATTAAATAGACTCCTCTATTTAATTCCACCATTAATTAAATAATTAAATAGACCCCTCTATTTAATTTCCTTTAATTAATTGAATAGACTCCTATATTCGTTTCCAATTTTCCAAAGAGAAATTAATCGTATTAATTTATGTTCTCGATTACATGCGTTAGCTCGGAGGACTTAATGGACCTATGAGACTAAGCTCCAATGATCCAGAATTACCTTTGATTAAAACTCCTTTTAATCAATTAATTCTCATTCATTAAATCATAGATAACTCCACTATTTATCTAGAGTTGCACTCTTGGTACTATAGACATAGTTATGTCCATTGGCTATAATCATTAACTACACTTTGATCCTTCACAAGTTAGTTCGTATCCATGGCTAGGTATTTACACCGTATTAACCTCTATGATACATCTTGTTCCTTAAACCCAACTGATTCTCTAATAAACAACTTTACATAATCTTCATTATGCGTCTTTAACCTTTTCCTTGATCAGAAGAATACGGGGCCCCGCTTTTCAAGACCGAATCAGTCCATAAGGGAACTACTTATCTATTTTCCTATATGGAAAAGAGTGAATTCCAATTCTTGTGTAATTACGTTCCCAGCCTATAAGCAAGATGCAATCCCCAAAGTGGGAGGCATATTGAGCGAACTATTCGAGTCACTCTCGCCTATGCAAATCAAAGGCTTGTCTCTTGCGAATAGGAGTTCGTAATCCACTCAGGATTAAGATCAATTGTACATGATCAATTGGTTGATAAACGAAGTGTCTTTCTGTAACGGCTTCCCCAAAAAACAGTAAGTTTATCTTAGTCCAGTCTACTACAATCTCTATTGCAGCAACACCCCCACTCACATGTCTCTACATGAGCGATCCAGATGAGATCACCTGTGCCAATTCACAAGTGGGCCGTGTTAGTGGTGTTACCAGAAATAAGGCACCCAACCTTTATTCATGTACCACAGAATATTTGAGTTACATTTAAGTGAATCTTCCCGCATCATATGCTCACTTTAAGTTATCATAAGTAACTCTGGATCTTATGATGGATTTCATTTATTAAACTAATAATAAATGACAATGTAAATATTACTAGTTAATTATTCCTTTATTTATTTATAGTTTAATTGGATTACATAAGATTTAGGGCAGAAAGTGTCTACAACACTCCAGCAACCTCTCACAAAACTCTGTCTTTACAACTTTGGCCAATTGCCTTTTTATTCTCTCAAAGTGAGTGAATGTACATGTATGACTTGTGTTCTCTAACACAAAGCAATGCCTATTTATTCACATATGAAGCTCCACGAAATTGTACACTATGGGGAATGCCACTTTTATCCTTCCATGCTTTTAGGATAACGTGTCGCCCTCAAACACCTCCACATAACCCAAATAACTACCTCCCATGTGAGGTTTCTTGCATGCCACGAATGAATCATGTTCATTGAATTTTACATGGTGACCAAGGCTATTTTTCATTATAAATAGAGGCAAGCCTTTGTTGACATATGTATCCCAAAAATACTGAGAGTGTATTTGTATTGGATTCAGGGAGAGAATTTATGTGTGATTGTAATAATTTTTCGCATAGTATACTTCTTTTGGTGGGCCGTGTTTTTCTCCGGTTTTGGAGTTTTCAAGTTAAATTTGTGTGTCGTTTGATTGTGTTTTTTTTTTCTCGATTACTTCTCTTTATTCATAGGGGTGAATGCAGGAATGTTTTATTTCCCAACAACTGGTATCAGAGCTTTAGGTTAGTAGTTTCTTGAAATTCTTCGTATGCTCTGTGGTTGCAGCTTTGTTTAATCTTCCACATCAGAAAAAGATTTCTTAGAATGGGTTATAATTGTTTGCTGATTCAAGCTAGGAGTGAGGAACAAATATGTCAAACTTTATGAGTCCAGTGAAGTTTGATGTGGAGAAATTTGATGTAAGGATCAACTTTGGCTTGAGGAAAGTACAGATCAAGGATGTACTATTACAATTCGGGTTACACAAGGCATTGAAGGGAAGACCGAGCAGTGGTGCTTCCAATCAGTCAAGCGGTGATGGTGAATCAATGAAATCAAATGAAAGTGGTTTCAGTGGAGGTCACCTGAAAAAGTCAAAATAGAGAAGGTTCGACAAAGGGCTCTTGGTCGGAAGCTAACATTGTCTCTCATGTCATGGGAGATGATGACTTTGTTTGAAAAGAGAAGAAATTCATCATCTTGGTATGATCGCTTTACCATGATAGATGATGTGTTGTTAGCGGATGCACACGAGCATTAACTTGGCAGTTATGCAAGGCATGTGGTAGAAGTGATGTCGATGGCTGGAGAACTTTCGGGGAAGCCAAGTAGGTAGAAGTTGTACCATAATTTCACCAAGGTATATCGAGGCAAGCCTTTGTTGGCAAATGTATCCCAAAAATACTGAGAGTTTGTTTGTATTAGGTTCGGGGAGAGAATTTCTGCGTGATTGTAACAATTTTTTATATAGTATACTTCTTTTAGTGGGCCGTGTTTTTCTCCCTTTTTAAGTTTTCACATTAAATTCTTGTGTCGTTTGATTGTGTTTATTTCTTTATTTTTCTCGATTATTTCTCTTTATTCTTAGGGGTGAATGTGGGAAGGTTTTTTTTCCCAACAATCACTTGACTTAAAAATTTAATTCTCACTTTAGTTATTAAAAAAATATCACAAAACTCTAGTCACTTTCAAAAAAGAAATAGACACTGCCAAAACATATCCCAAAAGCAAGAGCACATACTTTCTAAAATTTAATTTACCATAATACAAGGACAATAACTTTCTTCTGTTTTCTTATTTCCAATAAAATCCCCCTTTACTTTTCAACAAGGATCCATAAAATTGTCATATAAACTTACACTTGATAAAATAAAATAGAGAATTTTGTGTTCCAATTAAATAAGGCAAATCTGTAGTACAAGAACTTTTTTCTGTTTTCTTATTTCCAGTAAAATCCCCATCACAAACTACAACATAAAAAGCATGCACAATATTAAAAATAAAAATGAGAAACAAAAAATTATAATTTGCTGTTTCTAAAAGTTCTACACAATTTTGAAAATGTTTCCAAAAAATTGAGAAACGAGAAACACAAAAGAGTTACCAAATAACTCTGCTTCTTAAAAAATGAAAAATAAAAACAAGAAATAGAAATTAAGAAAGTAATCAAATAGGCACTTTGTAATTAGAAAATTTGGGCTAATTAATATTTCACCATAATGAGAGATTAAGAATATTTTTTTAGTCTGCTTATATTTTAAGAAGTTGGAGCGAAATTGCCAACATGAAACACAAGTGGTTAGCCACCTATCTCCTGATGTAATATCTATAAAAAAAAAAAAAAAAAGGTAAGGAGCGAAATTGTAATACCTATTATTAAATAAAAATAAATATTTAAAATTATCATGGTTAATACTAAGTCAAGTAGAAAATAAAAAATGTTTATTTTTAAAGAAAATAATTTTTTTAATCACCCTAATTTAGTATATATGGCCAAAGATAGTAGGTATATTAGATAAGGAATTTATATTAAGATAATTTATTAAATTAATTTTTATTTAGATAGATACATCTTATAATAATTAATAAAGAAATGAAAATAGGAAACTTCTCCAACTTGTTGCCTTTGCAGTGAGAGCAGTGTGTTAGATGCGATGTGGACAGATAGAGGAAGATTTTTATTTTTCTTTGTTCATTTTTAGACTAAACAATCAGAATCTTGAGACCTCCCACCCCCTTCCCCTTTTGTTAAAATACCAAAATTATGTCAAGTTGATTTTTTTTTTCTCTTTTAAAAACTTCTTTATTTATAGAAGCTTCTTAATTTTTTATAAATCAGTACGATACTCAAGTAAGGTTGCTTTCTTAACAAAATTTGTAGGTACTATATGTACTATATATAGGGTTAAATTTGTAAATCAACCAAAGTCCGTTTGAATAATTTTTAAAATACCCAAAGTATACATATTGAACTTTATATCAAACCGAATTTTAAAAATATGGATATTTTGTTGCTGTCTCGAAGACTTTCGAATTTTTTTCGGAAAAATCCAGTGGCCTAATCGATATAAAATCTTGAGAGAAGTTGTAGATCAACTTGAACAGATTTAAAAAGTATACAAGGTAGGCATATGTTGATCTTCACTTTCGAGTTGTCTTAAGATAAATAATTAAATGGGTTTCTGTTTGCTAACTAGTAACCTTCCAAAACTTTTAAAGATAAATTCAGAGGTCTAATCAAGATAATCCTTTGAGAAAAGTTGTAGATAAATGAAATGTAATTACTATCTAGATTTAAAATATTAGATCATTTAGTGCACCTTTGGTATGCAGGTTTGGAACAGGGTTGTTGAATTGTACAAAATAGTGAGTTTGTTAAGTTTGAGTTAGCGCATGTAAAATTGTTTTGAAATAGTGAAAATGAATTAGTATTAACATATTTTAAGCCTGAAGCCTAGAGAATTGGGAATACACATCCATTTTAGTATAATATTTAAAATATAATTTAGGGTAAAATATCATTTTTGATCCTTATGTTTTGGACGTTGTGTCTATTTGATCCCGCATTTTAATTTGTATCGAAGTGGTACCTCAAATTTGGGCGTCGTGTCTATTTAGTCCCTGTGTTTTGAATTTGTGTCTAAGTGATCCCTCAGTTTTAAACATTATATTTATTTGGTCCATGAGTTTTTAAAAATTATTAGAAATAAGTTTAACTGATCCTTAATTTAACATATTCGTTAATTTCTTAACAAAATATTGACTTAAAGCTGACATAACATGTCTAGTTGATCAAAATAGTGACATGGGATTAAATATTATTTCAAATCTTTCTTCAATCCAAGCGTAAGATTTAAAATAATAATTAATCTCATATTACTATTTTAGAAAATTAAACATGTTATGTAAGCGTAAAGTCAACATTCCGTAAAGAAGTTAACATATTAGGGACCAATTAAATTTATTTTTAATAATCCAGTGACCATTTAGACCTACAAATAAAAAATTAAGGGACCAAAATTAGACATAATGTCCAAAAGTGAGTTACCACTTAGACACAAATTGAAAACGCAGGGACCAAATAGATACAACGTCCAAAACTGAGCGATTAGTTAGACACAAATTGAAAATGCGGGGTCTAAATAGACATGACGTCCAAAACTTAGGGACTAAAAGAGTAGTTTAACTATAATTTATTATAATGGATGTGGTTTTAGTTAAAAAAAAAAAAAAGTAACTATTTTAAACATTATAAATAATAATTTAATAATTTGCAAATGTGGGCTCATTAATATGGTTCATCATAATAAGAGATTTAGAATATATTTTGGTCTATTTAAATTTTAGGATGTCATATTCATAAGTAGTAAGGAGTGAAATTATAATACATTCTATTAATGACCAATTTATATTTAAAATTATCATAGTTAATATCTAGAAACATTTACTTGAAAAATCAAATCGGTTCATATATTTACAAGGATATCTACATGTTGAAATTAATTACAAAAATAGACTTTTATGGTCGCAGATGGTGGTTCCCTCATTTTTTCTTTACCCTTTTGCCCTTTATTCATTTAATTTCGTTTAGAATTAATTAATTACACAAATAACCGGTTTAATTAACCTAATTACAATAATGCTGGAGCCTGGAAGTTATGATATTATTTCATTTTTACCCAAAAAAACACCATTTATGGTGGTGATCTAATGGTTTCTGATTTTATTGTTTACTATCTTACCCTTTTATCTCTCTTGATAACCATATCTTATTAATTACATATCATTTAAACTTATAATTTATTTTGAATTTATACCTTGATTTTAGGAATTCTTATTTAATGAAAAAGAAATTTAACCTAAATATCTTTCATCTTCTTCTTCTTCCTCCACCTTCGTCGACCACTGCCAACGTTGAAATCAATGGAGCTTTTTTTTTTTACGAAACCTAAACACTTCCCTTTCATATCTGACCCACCCAATATCTATCACTCTCATTCGCCTTTTTTTGTTGTTTTGGAGGCTTGTTCTGATTTTGATTTTTGTGAACTGGGTTTGACATGTTTGAGATCTGTTTGATTTCTTCCCATGGCTACCTTGCGCCTAATGCACTAAGAGCATCTATTTTGAAGTTATTGAGTTTTTTTGGATAGTTTTTTCATTGGGTTTATCGTTATGTTTTATCTCATACGATTTTTGGTCGCTTCCCAATCGTTTCCAACGCCAGAGCTCGCCTTTCGTGTCGCTGCCAAGATCTGGGTAGCAATATCATCGTTGGATCTGGTTAGAATGAGGGTTAGGGTTTGAATGTGGGATTCGATTGTAGAACAAGGTACTTTTAATAAAATGTTTATTTTTATTCGATATTTATTTTAATTTTCTAGTTACATATCTTTAGAAACTGTTACCTCTTTTCATCTTCAATATTGTGCCTTCTATCAATTTTAAGTACACATCAATAAATGTTTACTAAAAGTAAACAGTTTATCAAAAAAATTTACCTTTTCAATTGTCCAACAAACTCGCTTTCTCTGTATTTTGTAGAATAAGTTACTTTTAATCAAATGTTTATTTTTATTCAATATTTATTTTAAAAGCATATTTACATATCTTTTCAAAACTGTTTTTTCAATTTGTGTTCGGTAATAATTTTAAGTGGACATCAATAAATTGTTTACTTTTTATTTAAAAAAAAAATTACTTTTAAAAAACATTCCTTTTTCATACATACCAGTTTATCATCATTTTTTCTATGTATTTGGTAAGATGACAAACAAGAAAGACATTGGAATTTTCCTGGAAGAAGAAGTCAGAAGTTCGAAGATTTTTCTTTTATTTTTTGTTATACTTTTATTTTTGTTTAGATTTGATTTCTCCATTAATTTTGTAAAATTTAAGGGATTTTTATAAATTTCCTTAAATTTTGCACAAATTAAGGAGAAATTAAATCGGGGGTATGTTTTGTCTTTCAGTAGTGGTTTTGGGTAGTTTTGATATACATATAAAATATTGGTTTTTCTAAAATAAGTAATTTTAATTTGTCCATTATTGAAATTAACCCTTTCGTTTATTTCCTTTTTAGATTTTAGATTTTTTATTAATTTTTAATTATCTACTAATAATTCGGTTGATTCTAAATTTAAATCCCATCAAATAGGCCCATATCCCCCCCTATACAGTTACCTTTGGTATTTTTATTTTAGAATTTCAAATTTTTCAGAATCTTAATGATTTATTTCCCTCTTGTTTTCATTTCCAGTTTCGTTTTCCATCTTTTAATTGACATTGCCATTACCCAATTATTTTTTGTTATCTTCATCTAGTTTTCTTCATTTTTTTTTTCAATATTGCTGTGATGGGTCGTTTGATCGAATGTAAATTTTTATATGGTGGACGTTTTGATGAAAATTTTAATTACATTGACTATCAATCTTCATCGTTTCGGTTTGCCAAAAAGATTAAAAGACCAAAGCGTTATCTTTCTGCTATTGAATCTTCTGTTACTCGCAATAAGAAGTGTTCCCGTTGTGGTGGGAAAGGTCATAATCGGAAGGCATATGCCATAATCCTATTCAAACTATCGTTGATTCTTCATCTTTAGCTTGATTTTTGAACTCTGCCTTGAAGTTGGAGACTATTTAATTTGTTTTTGTTTTTCTAATTTCTTTTGTTTTATTTCTTTTGAACTCTTGTGTTTTCTTCTTACGTTTGTTATGAATTATGCATTTATTTTTTGTTTACTTGTTTAGAATTAATGTTTGAAGGTCGAGTATTAGTTTTGTTGGGTTTTTTTCTTAATATTTTTGTATTGCTTTAAGTGTATAATATTATTAAATACTTACCTTTAACGAATTCAACATGTTTTCCATTTATTTCATAAAGTTTTAAATGTTTATTAAAAATAAACGTCATTAAATATAATCGTTTTCAATTTTCTATAAGGTAATATAGTCTTTATAATTTGTTTCATAAGTGGACACAAATAAACGGTTGTCAGTTTAAATGATTTTTTATTTAAATAATGTTTTGTGTGTTTGTGACGACCCGACTCCTTTAAAAACACATGTTACATTACGCAGCGGAAAACGACAATTTTACAGAAAATTTGCGTGGTTTCGTTTATATTTTGAACATACCAAAACTTGTTTACAATATTCACATCAGAGAAAAACGGGAAATGCGCATTTCCTATGTTTAAGAAAACATAAACGACAAAATAAAACGTTTAAAACACTAAACAACGCTCTTTCGAGCTCAGGACACCAAATTTACACATTTACACAACCAAAAGACTAGAATTTCACAAATGCCACATTTCCATATCCCAGGCTCATCGCACGGTCAGTCAAGCGGCACCACGACCTCTACCCCGACCTCTCCTACGAGATGTACCTACAAAATTGTAATGTAGCACCATTAGCATAAAGCTAGTGAGAGTAAAATGAAATCAAGTGTTTATATGGACCGAAGTCCTTATCAGAAATAGTGTCCAATAACTAAACACCGAGCACATCAACAAATAAGGCTAATTATGTGTTTACATTCAGAATAACAAGCACAGGGAAGTAAACATAATTGGCTCGGTTAAAGTCAGTTTCAACTACCATAACACATTTCAAACTTCCCTTGTCACCTCGCGTATAACAACGTTATAGTCATCGTAATTATATTGTCACCATTCATACATAGTCACCGTAGTCACCATTGTCACCATTATTACATGTCACCATAGTCACCATGAATATAAGTCACCATAGTCACCACGAATATAAGTCACCATAAGTCACCACGAATATAAGTCACCATAGTCACCACGAATATAAATCACCATAAGTCACCATACTCACCACGAATATAAGTCACCACGGATATAAGTCACCATAGTCACCACGAATATAAGTCACCATAAGTCACCACGAATATAAGTCACCACGGTTTCTATCCTATTACCTAAGTACGTAGGATAATAATTAAGAGAAAACCTAAAGCATACTAGGCTATTTTTCCCTCCTCGGAATTCCCGAGTCCAAACCGTCACTTTCTATCTCTACTTTCAAATCTATTACACCCAAACCACACTTTAGCCCTCAAGTCTTAATACCATTCAGTGACGAGAATCTCGTCTTAATGCACTTTCCTTAGCCCAAACATACTTTCTACAATATTTTCTTCCTAAGCATTCACAACCCTTAACCTCGAATCAACTAGTTCGTCAAGTATTTCGAGCTATTAAAACACTAAAGCTCATTTTAAACTCACCTCTAAGATGCGTGGAGGAAACACCGCTCGTTGGATGCGTGAACGGTTGCTCGTGGTTCAAACCTACAAAGTAAAATATACAACTAAACATATTAATTTCTAAACCACGAACGAAAAGTCAAAAGCTAAATTAAACGTCAAACTAATCCCGAATCTCTATGAAGCTCACGGCAAAGGCAAGAGGAAAAGGATCGAGTTCCGGTTTTTCGATTATTACTTAAAGAAAACACTTTTAAAAAATATCAAAACTCACTTTACGGAACCCTCGGTTTGGAATATTTCAAAGGGCTCGGGTTTTCCATTAGACTCGGGTTTAGATTCAAGACAATAACCTCGACCAAAATGATTTTCCCTAACTAGAAATCACCAATGACACCCGAGAAAAATGAATCGAAGCTTAAACGCAAAATCGGGAAAAAGGAAACCTAAAAACCCATTTCTTCTTTACCTCGTATCTCCCGGATCTAGAACGGATCGGCTTGATTGATGGTATGAAATGAAAGCTTGCGTCGAGATCTTTCTATTGTGATGAGAATCAACGAAATCGGTCGAGAAACGGTGACGGAATCTCGTGGAAGGTTTTGAATTTCGGTTTTTGCTTCCTTTTTCTTTTATTTTTTTGCTTGCTGAAGACATATAATATATATATATATATATATATATATATATATATATATATATATATAAGTTTTGCTAAATGACCATTATGTCCCGAGCTTTAATTCTTAAGTAAAAAGTGTCCCGGGTTCTCGTTATTGCACAATTCCAATTCCAATTCACTTTAACCACTTCAAATCTAACTTGAGGTGATATAACAATTAGTAATTGGCCCGTGAATAAACGTTATTACACCCGATTCTATTTAAACGTTCTAACGTAAATTACTTAATGATCGAACTCAAGCCAAAAACTAAAATATTAAATTAAACTTCTAATTAAACAAACAATCACCAACCACTATAATTATACTAAGTGAAGCAATAATAATAATAATAATAATAATAATAATAATAATAATAATAATAATAATAATAATAATAATAATAAAAACAAAAATTTTCACCTCAAAAGTAACGGGACGTTACAGTGTTTGTCTTACCCTGTTTATTTTATTAAAACATTGATCAAACATAAACATACTACAACAAAATAGTTGATTCTTGAGCATAAAAAAGGGTCAAGAATAACGAATCTTGACCCTTAAATATGCGACCGTCAAGAAAAGGTTGTGGGTCAAGAATAACGTTTTCACTTGACTTGCTAAAAGGGTCAAGATTTCTAAATGTTGACACATTTTATATGTCAAGATTAATCATTTATTTGACCAATATTCGCAAATCAAAACGAGCACATGATGACATTTAAAAACAATAATTCATCTCCTAAAAATATCCTAATAATCACACAATAAACAAGCAAAGCAAGAGGAGTTTAATTTAACTTCTAAGTAGGAATTAACCTACCTTTATTTCAAATTGAGTTAGCGATTGACCTCGAAATAACTCAAATAATAATCTTAATGATGCCCAAGACTTGTCACAACATTAATCGAAGGTTAATTTTATGAGAACCGGGCTAAAGGAATAAAAATCGGCTCAAATTGAATGAAAAAAGGCTCTGTACCGGGCTGGATCAGCTGAACCAGCCATGGTGGTCCAGCTGGACTGTTCTTCATCCTCCATCTGCATGCAACCTTAACGAAAAACACATGCTTACGTTTTCGTTTTTTTTAAACGAAAGCTCACCAGGCGTGGAAACTCAAAGGAAACGCCCAACAAATTGTCTCGAATCAAACATAGTGAAGAACCCGAAGCAAAACAACCTCAAACTCGAGCAAATCCGCGAAGAACAATCAAGAAAACAGCGAGCAAACCCAGATTCCAGCGACCTTCCATTCGACAGAAAAACAACATAAATCTCATCCATTTAGCCTACAGTTGACTCGAAAATCAAAGGAAAATATGAGAGGATGAACTCATCTCGTGAGAAAATGAAAGAAACTCGATGAATCCTCGGTTTTAATGTGATTATCGCAGTCTCCGATGACTGTTTCCAAAAGTAAACAAAACCTCAAAAATCAGAGGCAGTTGATTAGGAGAAGAAGCTTGAACGATGAGGATAAAAGATAAGAACTTGTACCTTGAAGAACCGAAGGAAAACGGCAAGCAAATCCGTCGAATAGACGAGCGGCGCTGACTTGAGAGAGAAAGAGGAAAATATTTGGATAACCTACGTTTCAGTGTCCTTTAATATGCAACTGATTTGCTGTAAAAAGACTAAATTACCCCATAAGAAATAATAACTTGAAAGGACATAAATGGTATTCAAGTCATAACTTTTTTCTCGGAACTCGGATTTGAGAATAGTCAATTGCATTGAATTCGCAATGACATGATGATTAATAATAACTTAAAATAAGTTCATTTAGATTAAAATTGAAGAAAAGACTAAAATGCCTTTACCAAAATATCAGGTCGTTCTTTTGTAAAAAAAAAAATATCGGGTCGTTACACCGTGTTACTTAAAAAATGATAAATAAAAAAAAACAAGAAACAGAAATTAAAAATTTATCAAATGGGCACTTTGTAATTAGCAAATTTGGGGTAAATAAGATACTTCACCATAATGAGAGATTAAGAATATTTTTTAGTCTGTTTAAATTTTAGGATGTCATATTAGTAAGTAGTAAGGAGTGAAATTGCCAACATGAGCATAGTTCAAGTAGTTAGACAGCTGCTTCCTTCCCATGAACTTGAAGGTTCGAGTCTCTCCCAAATTTGATGTATTATCTAGAAAAAAGAAAGAAAGTAAGGAGCGAAATTATAATACCTATTATTAAATACAAATAAATATTTAAATGTATCATGATTAATATTAGTAGAAAATAAAAAATGTTTATTTTTAAAGAAAATAAATTTGTTTAACACCCTAATTTGGATATATATGGCTAAACAATAGGAGGTATATTATATAAGGAATTATATTAATATAATTTATTAAATTAATTTATATTTAGATAAACACATCTTATAATAATTACTAAAGAAATGAAATTAGGAAACTTCTCCAACTTGTGCAGTGAGAGCAGTGTGTTTCGGTAGGCATATTGAATTTTCTTGAATAATGGTTGTCTTAATCTTTCATCTAAAAAGAAACAAACGTCTTGTGTTCATCACTTCTTTAGATCAGAATCTTGAGACCTCCCATATCCTTCCTGTTAGGAGAATTTAAATTTAGCCAATGACTGAATTCAAGAGAAACGAAAAATACCGATTGCGAAAGCGTACCTTACTTCATTAATTGAAAGCGATTACCGAACGAGTTTGGATTTTCCAATTCATTTTGTAATCACGACTCTCTGAAGTTTTCTTACTAAAAAAAATCTTTTGTGATGGGATAAGAAGATACGTGAAAGTTACAGAGGAATGAGGACCATAGCCCCTTAAAAACTTATCTAATAACTGCCAACAGTTATTAAAGTTTTATCTATTTCTGATTTGGCCCTTCAACAAATTAGAAATAGCAAATGGTACCTATGTTTGTAAAATCCATGATATTATGTAATTACTCTTAAGCCAATAATAAAACTTTAATAGATCACTTTCATTTGGCTAATCAAAAGATAGCATAAACATTTAATAATTACATGTGTAGTCCCATATATTGAATTTTCCTAACAATCTCCCACTGGACCACATATGTAACTTTACAAATGTATTTAACTTTATGAGATCTCCGAAAAATGCTATCATACCTAAACAATCTTGTCCATTAATTATATCAGTAATGGATCAAAGTGGCATTCGTCACATTTATCGTAACTAAACCCATCAATGGTCACAAATACCAATAGAACTAAATGACATAGATCAATCATGGATGCATAGCATGGAAATAATATGTAATGTGATATGTACATATCCATTCCAATTGGTCATACCTTACTTTAGTGAGGTCAAAACTTATGTAACAGAGTGAAATTAACTTATTTTCCTTAATTATGATCAGAATAATATCCAAAATACATGAACAATATATCCGTAAAACCGTATATAGAGCAATAAAAATGACCCAAACTCCCACTGAAATGAGATATCCTTTTATAGGATAACACTCTATGACCTTGAAGTGGATCCACTGTCATGGAGTTTGACGGAATGTGCTCGATTGATATTTGTTCACTTTGTTTCCTTCTTCACAACTAGGAACATACAAGCTCCTATTGTTATTATAATGTGGCATAACTAACTTATTATCACGATAAATTTTGGACCTTTCAAAACCTTCCAAAATGTGCAGCCCGTGATAAATATTTAGAACTATATTCAATGATTAGATGCCTCATATTTTGCTTCCTTAATAGAAGAAATTATGAGTGTCTATTCGACACTTCCCCAAAACATAGATCCATCACATAACATATAAATATAGCCTTAAAGTGGATATCCTACTATCTTGGCATCCATCAAAATTAGTGTCGGAATGCACGATGATCTCTAACTGATCTGACCTTTTATATGTGAGCATATCATCTTTAGTTCTCTACAAATACCTTATAACCCACTTGGCTGCCTTATAATGATCCATACTAGGGTTACCAATGAAATGTACTCAATATCCGAAGACATACATTAGACTCTTAACTTTTAAAACGTAAGAATCTTTTGTATTTTCTTAACTGCAAGATTTCTATTCAAGAAGTTACTGGATTAAACTCATCTCCTTAAATATACTAATTCTTGAGGTTGTTGAGTTTGTTCCTCGGGAATAGTTATTCCAATATAAAATTGGTATCCTTATAAGTTTCTTTATCCTTAATTATCTTTAAGTTTATTTTTTTCCCAAACTCAACTTCCTAAAAAATATTGTAGATCCCGTGTCCAAAAATTTTCCTAAGTGTGGGATCATAAAATTTATACCCCTGGATCATTCAGCATAGCCAATAACATAATTATTTACTATTTTGGAGTCCAATTTATTTCCATGTGGTCTGTAAGACCTACTCTTAGTTGAACATCCCCATACATAAATGAGAGAACAAAGAAAACACTGCTCACATTATACTTTATAATTGTAATAATCAATAAATTCAAGAATGGCAATTCCCATCTCAAGGTACCGAGTACAACATTAATATCAAGTCTTTGGACAGTAATATTAATTGTAAGTGGTATCTTGATACGTGATAACATATTGACAATAAGTTGATGTCAAATAATAAAACTATCTTTGGATCGATTTATTACTTACATGCAAATTACTTTAAATGATCGTCACATATTTACCACAAATGTGTATGCAATTCTATCAAACATTAACCTTCCTTTGGGCCGATTAATACTCGCATGAATATACACCTTAAACTTTTAACATTCATCATGAAAAATTTACACAAGAGAGGTCATTTTGGCGACATCTTAATTCAATTGAAAATGTTAAACATCCATAAAATAATTAAGATATATGCATAATTTTGAATTTACGATACCCAAATATACTTTATTTTTAACCACATGTCGCACGACATATATGAATTTACCAAATAATAAATTAAATATGCCAATGTAGCCAACCATAAAAGAAAAAATTGATTCGATCAAATTCCAAAAACATCATATAAATACATGATGTATTTATAAAAATTCCATAATAGCCACTGTATGTCAGTTTTAATTCACATATAAATGAAGACACTTTAATTTGCCATCAGAGTGCAAATATATAGGAAACAAATAGGTTAAAGTATTTCTCAAATTCAATGAGTATATGCCTTTCTGTCATCAATAACAGTATATATATATATATATTTTGTCAGTAACCAATTTCCTTTTAGTTGGATTTGTTTAGTGTTCACATTAATTTCCAAAAAAAAGAAAAAGTCAAATCTTCACTACTTTTTACAACCCAATTGTGATGCAGAATCCTTTTCTCACACACACATATATATATATATGTATGTATGTATATATATGACAAAATAACCAAATGGAAACACAATTCGAAAGTTCTCTTCGTGAATTTTAAATCAGAAGCGGTTTTTTTTTTTTTTTAAATCCTTATCGAAATCAAAAGTGTAGGCACAAAATTGATTTCGTTATCTTGACAGATCAAATCAAATGGAAACCTCTAACCAACGCCTAAAAACTTACGATCAATTTTTTTTTTAGATTCATTCTGTCAGATTGATCATCACCAAGAATAATTGACGAACGCCAAGCGGTTTTCAAATTTCCTTACTTAAATTCAATGAAAATCTAAAGAAACCAAATTTAGATTACAAAATTGAGAATCATGAAGGAAATTTCTCAAGAATCAGTCAATAAGATGGTATTTGATACCACTTAGGAGAGTTTAAATTTAGCCAATGACTGAATTCAAGATAAACGAAGAATACTGATTGCGGAAGCGTACCTTACTTCATGAATTGAAAGGGATTACCGAACGGGTTTGGATTTTCCAATTCCTTCTGTAATCACGACTCTCTGAAGTTTTCTTACTGAAAAAATCTTCTGTGATGGGATAAGAAGATACTTGAAAGTTACAGAGGAATGAGAACCATAACCCCTTAAAAACTTATCTGATAACGCCAACAGTTATTAAAGTTTTATCTATTTATAATTTGGCCCTTCATCAAATTAGAAATAGCAAATGATATCTATGTTTATAAAATCCATGATATTATGTAATTATTCTTAAGCCAATAATAAAACTTTAATAGATCACTTTCATTTGGCTAATCAAAAGATGGCATAAACATTTAATAATTACATATGTGTAGGGATGGCAAAATTCCCCGCGGGTTAGAGTCCCCGCGGGGCCCCGACTCTATAGGGGCGGGGAATCCCCGTTTTATAGGGTTAGGGTTAGGGTTAGGGTGAGAAATTCCCCCCCCCCCCGATTTGTTATAGGGTAAGGGTATGGGAATACATCCCCCGTCCCCGTCCCCGTCCCCGAACCCCGAACCCTATTTTTAAAGAATATCTTATATATTTTGTTTACTTTTATCTTTATTTATTGAAAAATATATGTGAAATATGATTATATTAACTAATACAATATAAAATGGTTAGTATTATGTTTTCTTTTTTACTTAAAAATGTATATTTTAAATGTATATTTCATTTTTATATTTAATTTTTAAATAAGAATTAAAATGTAAAATGGGGATTAAAAATCCACGCGGGTTAGGGGATGGGAAGTACATCCCCGACCCCGCCCCGCCCCGTTGCCATCCCTACATATGTGGTCCCATATATTGAATTTTCCTAACACTTCCCTTACCAAAATTATGTCAAGTTGATTTCTTTTTTCTTTTAAAAACTTTTTAATTTATAGAAGCTTCTTAAGTTTTAATAAATCAGTACAATACTAAAGCGGATAACTACGTATGTAACCCCAATTAATACATAAAAACATTAATTGGCCTCTAGTAAAAAATCTTTTATTATCTAGCATATGAAGAATTTTAGGGAGGAGAGAGGCAAGCCATCTTGACAAAAATACCCTTATGACATAAGAGAGAGAGAGAGAGAGAGAGAGAGAGAGAGAGAGAGAGAAGATTTGAAAATTTTACCTTAAATGAATGAAGCATAAATCAAGGAAACATTAAATACAAAAACTCAATAGGAAAAAAATATACGTAATAAAGATTTGAAGATAAAAAAGTTGGATAAAAAAAGAAGGAAAAATCAATGAAAAAAATGGAGGAAAAGGAAATAAAAAAAAATACATATGGTAGATATATTATTTATAGTATGTACTGTACGTAATAATTGTACAATATATAATGTAAAAAGATGAAGGAGAAGATAAATTGGAGGCTAAGATAACGAAAAAAATACGTACAATAATGTAATAGAACATACTTTATATAACATATGTACAAATATAAGGTGAAAGAGGGGAAAGAATGGAGGCTAATGAAATGAAATGAAAAAAATCCGTACATCATATGTTACTTGTACTTAATATAACATACTTCTTATAAAATATGTACAAGTAGAAAGTGAAAGAGATGAAAGAATGGAGGCCGAGGAAATGAAAAATAAAACATATGGTATATATATAATATTGTACATGATATAACATAATTTATATACAATATAAACAAGTAGAATGTGAAAGAGAGGAAAGAATGAAGGTTAATGTAGCAAGAAACTTATACGTAATATATTTTATGTCATTATCTACTGTACAATATTTATATAATGTACGAAGCTAAACATTCAAAAATGCAGAAATTAAATAAAACATGTGAAACCCAAAATGATGAACATGAAAAAATACAGAAATTTTTTTTGGGATGATAGATCATTAGCCCTAACTTTAATAGTCAATTCAAAAAAACAAAGCAATAAGATTGGAAAGTTACTGTGATTGATGAACTTTTTTTATGGAATCGATTTGTATTGCCTGATCTTCTACAGTTGGTCTGAGATAGCAGAGGCGCTCGCGAAGGAATAAGTGATTCGATTTTCAATTATCGAAGAAGAAATGAAAACCATTGATTCGATTTTCCTTTCTATCATTTTTCGCATAATGATCTGAAAAATGGCAGTGAGTTTTGAAAACGCATAAAGATTTTTTCTTTTTCTTGATAATGGTGATGGGGCGGCTAGATGTAGGAGATGAGGAGAGAAAAAGAATATATGTAAAAAAAGGATATAAAATTATATTTAGATTTTGTTTATAAAAAAAAACATAAATAGAAATAATTTAATACAAATGGAGTGTAAATCTGGAATAAAAATCAAGGAAAGCAATTAGCATTTAAAATGATAATAAATATAAACAATTAATACAAAAGGAGAGTAAATATGGAATAAAAATACATCAAATTTGAAAATAGGCTAAAAAGTGTTTGGGGCATGAACTCAAATGACACATTTTATAAAACTAATTCCCTAAATAGCACATTCTTTTCAAAATTCCCCAAATGACATTTTTTCTAATGTAGCAAAATTAATTGTTTTCATTAAATTTACAAAAACGCCACTCATTTATTAATTCACTATATTTGTTCTCTTATGCACTATTTAGTGAATTAAAATATGAACTTTATTAATTAACTAAATTTTCTCTCTTAGTCAATAATTTAGTGAATTAAAGTTTGAGTTTTATTAATTCAATAAAATTTCTCCCTTCATCAATATTTTATTAAACTAAATTACAACATATAATTGAGATCTTCATATTGATTTTAATTCAATAAGTAATTGAAGTTAATAAATTATTGAATAATGGTTTTGATTTTGCCTATAAAAAACACATAAAATCTCAAAGTTTTCCGCAAATAAAAATCACATTTATTTACACTAGTATGCAGCATCAATAACCAATATTAGTGATTATAAACTTGAAATACAAAATAATATTTTCATAGAGTGGTAAGATAGTATCAAGATTTCAATTTAATAATTTATTGAACTCAACATATTAAATAATTGAATTATAAATCTCAACAGCAAGATCCATTTAAACCTATATACATCAACAACTCATTAAAATTTATAACAAACACTAAAAAGAATTAAAAAATTGCATCTTCTTGTGTCCTCATTTGGCCTACTTCACATTTTTTTCTTCCTTGTTTTCTTCTCCAATTCACATATACCCTAGCACATGTAAAGCAACAATGCAAAATAAAAAGTTCAATAAACTATGTTGCAGAATAAAACAAATAAGTTTTGTTCAATAATTTAGTGAACAATATGGTATAAGTTATTGAGTTGTATAACAAAAAAACTAAATTGACACAAAAAAGGGATTTAGGATGAAAAACTATTTTAAAAACTAAATAACAGAGTTTACAAACTTTACCGAAACCGAACGGTAAGAAAATTCATAAAAAAATGAACCAGAATCGAAACGGGAAAGGTTACGAGCCGAACCGGTATGTAATCGACTCCTTTTAATTCACTAAATTATACATTATAATTTAATTCACTAAATTATTCCCTTTTATTCACTAAATTATTGAATTAAAATCAATATTAGGCAACCCAAATGTACATTATAATTTAATTCACTAAATTATCCCCTTTAATTCACTAAATTATTGAATTAAAATCAATATTAGGTATCCAAATATACATTATAATTTAGTTCACTAAATTATTCCCTTTAATTCACTAAATTATTGAATTAAAATCAATATTAGGTATCCCAAATGTACATTTAAATTTAATTCACTAAATTATTCCCTTTAATTCACTAAGATATTCTCTTTAATTCACTAAATTATTCAATTAAATCAATATTAGGTATCCCAAATGTACATTTAAATTTAATTCACTAAATTATTCCCTTTAATTCACTAAAATATTCTCTTTAATTCACTAAATTATTCAATTAAAATCAATATTAGGTATCCCAAATTTACATTATAATTTAATTCACTAACTTATTCCCCTTTAATTCACTAAATTATTGAATTAAAATCAATATTAGGTATCCCAAATATACATTATAATTTATTTCACTAAATTATTCCCTTTAATTCACTAAATTATTGAATTAATCCATTTAATTAAATAATTTATTGAATTAAAATCATAACTAAAAAGATAAGATATTGAATAATAGCATTAACAACATATTACAAGCTAAAGAGGAAATGAAGAGAAGCAATCTTTGATGAAACTGACGAGTCATTTTTAAAGGGAAAAATGGACAAATCTTGTAAACTAACCTATTGACTAGGAGGTAAAATTTAGTGAATTGATAAAGTTCATATTTTAATTCACTAATTAGTGAATAAGAGAACAAATTTAGTGAATTAATAAATGAGTGGCAATTTTGTAAATTTAGTGAATTAATAAATAAGTGGCATTTTTGTAAATTTAACTAAATAATTAATTTTGTTATATTAGAAAAAATGTCATTTGAGGGATTTTTTAATACTTGAGCTATTTAGGGCATTAACACTAATAAAAGTGTCATTATGGGCAAATTCTCATAAATTATTGGCCATGATTAAAAAATAATGATAAATACTGCCCAAATTTCCAACTAAGCCTAGTAGGCCACTACCGTAGTACAGTTTACCCAATCAAATATATCTAATATTAAAATATAATTCCTTTCTTATTGGGTCGGTGACTTTTTACCCCTTACGATGATGCAATAGGTAGAAATGAAAATAAAATAAAATTAGAAAGATGATGAGAACAATTTAGATTTGTATTTACCTTTAGTCTTAGTATTGAATTGATAAAGAATTTGAAGAGAAATGAAAGACCATTTCTTTGATTTGAGATGGTAATTTGAATATGCTTTGAAATCGAGAGCTTGGGTCAGCAATCCCTTAAAATAACAAAATCCAACAAATCCCTTGAAATTTTAACGAATAAAAAACAAAGATGATTGGCAACTTGACCTAAACAAGATAAACGAAAAAAATGTAAAGAAGTAAAAAAATAATGGAGAAAATCTAATATATTCAGAATTATAATATTAAATACACAAAACAAACACATCATGGAAAGTGGCAAGATAATGAAATACGTGGCTAAATGATGAATGAGTTTTAAAAAGTAATTATATATACTTAATTAATTCTTGGGTTTATTGAGGAAAATTGCATGTGATTCAAATTTTTCTATTTGTATTTTTTAAAATATCGATCTATTTTAAAATTTAAATTTGTAATATATAACACAATTTATTTAAATTATAATGGGATCCCTACCTATTTCATTTTTATAGTTTTACCTTTTTATATTATATCTAAATGAAGAATTTAAAATGGAAAAAGAAGGAAGAGATGAATTCATTGGAAGATATTTAAATAAGAGTAAAAAACAAAATCTTATTAAAAATATCTCTATAAAAAATTTAAAAATGGAAATGACAATGAATAAAGTAGAGAAAATGGTGGATATTACTAAACAATTCCTATAAGCGTGGAAGTAAAAATGTTCGATATTTATTGAAAACTATTTTTAATTTATTATAGTGTTTTTTTTTTTTTTATAAAATGTATTATAGATTAAAAAATTGGGATGTAGTGCATATATACAAAATATGAATGGGCTATACAACGAAAATTTAAGCTCATATGCCTACACTTAGAACAAACATCTTAAAATGTGGTTATGTGCTTGGTTGTTCCATTTTTCAACATATGTTTCAAGAAATAACAAATCTATTTTAATTTTTTAAAAATATTCGTTTTTATATTTATATGACACAATTTAGCTGGATTATAGTGGGACCCTCTATTTTCTTTTATATATTTTATCCTAAATATCACACACACAATAAATAAATATATATATATATATATATATATATATATATATATGTCACATCCTCATTAATTTGACATTGTTACTCACTTACCAAAATCATAATTAATTGTACTCTCTTCAAACATTTCACTTTCTCATGTCCTCTTTATTAAGAGATATAAATGTTGTATTGAGTAATTTGAAAATTTAGTTTCTTGATTACTCCATTAGCTTATGAGAATTGATCTTTTTATATTTATAAATTAGAGTTAAAGAATAAACAATAGCTAATAATGATATAGATTATAGAGGCAAGAACCGATTGAAGAATTTATATTTGAAAAAATAAAAATAAATGATCTTTTCTGTTAGGACCTAATTTTTAGTTTAATTCCGATTAATTTCGTTATTGAGGCAACTTAATACAATCATACAATTCCAATTTACAATACTGATTTATAGCCCACGGATTTCAATGTTGCAACAGTGAGTGCTTGACATAAGGTAGTAAATAGAATTATAAAAAAATAGTGAGTAAGGAAGAGATCGACAACAAAAATGATTAATGTGAGAAACCTCCAACTAGTAAAAACTCACGAGGCCCTAGCCCAGAAACAATCCACTTGTTAGTCACTTTTCAATAAGAAATTTATACCTTAAGACAGAAATTATGAAAACTCCTTTTTCTAATTTCTTCGTGATGAGCTCCCCTTGTGAAGATTTGAATCAAGAACCTATCGTTCTTATTTCGATCACCACAAGCTCCCCTTACGGATTTGGATCACGAACTCCCTTCCTTGATGTGTGAGCAAATTGACTTCTTCCTCCCGAAAAATCAAAAACACTCCCCAAACAATTACAATATAAAGTTTTGGAATAATAATCTTTACAAAATAAACTCTCACATAAATGATATAATAAGCACAATAGCCTGATAAAAGAGTGAGAGAGAAATGATCAGAAGCTTGGTATTTAAGCAAAAGGACAATTTATAGGCAAAAAGCTTAAAGCTTCAAATAAGGAAAATCTGGAAATCAGAGAAACCTGTCAGGCAAGGATTGCTATAACAATGACAGCAGGTAGCGTAAAACAATTTCCCTTATATAAATCATCAATTACAAAATTTAAAATTTGAATACAAAATCCTGCCTTATACGTGGAGATCAAAATAGCTATCCAAATTACTCATTTAAATTACAAAATATTTTCCTTGAATTATTAATTTAAATCAATCAAGCTAAATTTAAGATAATCAAACAATTCAATTAAAACTTGAATTAGGAAAAAGTCAATGGTGAATTGCAAAAGGAATATTTATTCATTGACAAGATCTCCATAAAATCAATTCAAAATTGTCAAACTTTCAAATAAATTTTTATCAAATTAAATGACAAAATAAATATTTAATAGAAGAAAATTTTCCAAGAGAAATTTTTCAACATTTTCAAATATAATTAATAGAATTACACACCATTAAAAAAAAAAATAACTTCTGCTGAATTAGAATTACAAATAAAACAGATAATTTTTTTTTTTAAATTTCTAACAAAAACATAGAAATTGTTGTAAAAAAAACATATGGATTTTAATTGTGAACATTACTTAGACATATTGGAACCTTGATGGTATCTTTCTACCATATTTATTAATAAGTAAATTAAGTGAAACTGATATATCTTTAACGTTAATGCCCAAAACGTTCATTTTAATGGCAGAACAAAGACAAAGAGTAGCCTCAAAGTTGGCAAGACCTTTGATCAGAGTGTAGCACGGAGAAACAAGTTTTAGAAGCCACTATCTCTCAATCCTTAATGAAAATGGTGAAACGACACACCCTTTTATAGAGGGTTTTGGTTTACAGTTTTGTAACAAAATGAAATGGAAATTACATATTTCCTTTTACATATAATATTACCTCACGAGACATACACATTATATTCTACACAAATTGTGGGTTTGAATTTTTTTAAGTTAAAACATGGTTTTTACCCTATATTTTGAAAAAGAGAAAAAAAAATACAAACTTTAGTGTTTCATTTTTTTTTAATTGTAACAGTGGGTCGAAAAAAGATCACTGATGTTTTATGAATAAACTTTTTCAATAAATGAAACTGTTGATTAATTACTCTTAATCTATGCACTTCCTAATATTGAACTCATTCATTATGCAAACTAATGACTCTCAAAGATGAAGTAAAGAATAGAAAGCAACCAATGAACACACGGATTACGTGGTTCGATCAAGTTGATCTACATCCACAAGAAGAAGATGATCTCCATTAATGCTCTTTAACAAGCTCACAATGATGAATACAATCAATCACACAGCTCACAATCACTCTGAATTTCTACTCTTGTATTCCAGAATGTAAAGGCAGCTTATATATAATCCTTCATCTGATCAAGGCGCCTACATTGCTAAGAGTATCGCACTCATTGTGTGTGAGAATATTCCAGCTCATCATAATAGAATTTCTTCTAGAAACTTCTGTCCAGTCAGCTGCCAGCTCAGCAATTTGATTAGAGAATGAGTTATACTTGGATCAATTCTAACATAAACAAATAACAAATATCCGATTTTGGACGTGAAAGTACTCGATACTCTTTGAAAAACACTAATTTCCTTCCTGCTCACCATTTATTATCAAGGGGAAAAGTAATAGGTTAGAACAACAAGATTGGAACTTTAATATTTTGTTTCCAAAATTAATGGTGCTCAATGAAATATTACCATACGAACACTCAAATATTAGTTTCATATTTTATTTGAAGTTAAGAATTTATTAGTGCATATCTGGATAAAGATAAGAAAACACTAAATTCCCGTTTAGTAACCTTCCTATATTCTGTTTCTTATTTCTCTTTCTCTGTTTTAAAAAAATAGTTGTTTAATAACTCTTCTTGTTTCTTTTTTTTAGAAACCATTCTTAAAATTGTATAGTAATTTTAGAAACAACAAATTCTAGTTTCTTATTTCTAATTTCTTATTTTGTTTCTAAAATTTTTAACACATTGATAAATTATTATTTTGTCCCTTTTTGATTTATAAAAAGTAAAATAAATATCCAAAAAATATATTGATATAATATTTTAAAATGTTTCATTTAAAGTTGTAATATTTTCATATTTTTATTTTTTTTTAAATGAGAAACAAAAATAAGAAATAGTTACTAAACACATTTTTTTTTTACTTTCAGAAATAAGAAATAAGAAACAGTTATCAAACATGTTTCTGTTTCTCCTTATTAAAAAGAAAAGAACAAAAAATAAAAACAGGAAAAATTACCAACGGTAATCGTTTCAGTCTGTAAATCAATTTGATTTTTCTAGGAAATCTTCCATATGACGTGAATGAACAATTTTTAAATCTCTCTCTCGTGGTGTGCTTTGTATAATTATTAAAGTTGATGGTTTGTCCGTTAATTTGAGTTGAACTAACTAATCTAAATACATTTTTTGAAAAAAATATATAAATATAAATTTAGCAATTTTTTAATAATTTACAAAAAAAGAAAAAAATAATATTTTAATGTGTGAGATATATCATATATCATAATCGATCAATAGTTATTATATGAAATAATTATCGTACATCACTCTTAAAATGGTTATAAGATACATGAGCTACTCCTCTCATTGTCAATTGGTTGTGAGATGAACACATGATATCAAAATAGTATCAGTGCTCAATAAGCCTAAACGAACATTAGGTTCTAAAATGGGATCCAACTCAAAAATGATGAGCCCAAAAGACGCATTATTTTGAGTGGGCATGTTGAGAATCTGTAAAGACCCTACCCTAGTAATATAATAAATATGCTAAAACAATCATAAAAAAGAAGAAGACTTAATTGTAAATAATTCATCGTTGAAATTCATTTTAAAAGAATCACGAGATCTATATAGTTTAATAAAAACATTCATCAAAATCATAATTAGAAAGTGTTCCAAAAGTCAAAGTCATAAAGTTTTAAGATCTATATAGTTTAATAAAAACATTCACATCAAAATCATAATTAGAAAGTGTTCCAAAAGTCAAAGTCATAAAGTTTTAAGATCTATATAGTTTAATAAAAACATTCACATCAAAATCATAATTAGAAAGTGTTCCAAAAGTCAAAGTCATAAAGTTTTACAAAACATCCATGAAATATAAAGGAACAAAAATCTAAAATGAAACAACTAGACATCCTAAACAAGGATGTAATGGTCCATTATCTCGCCACGCCATCAAACATCTGTTGAGTATTTTGGTGGTGCCCAAATATCTAACTAAATTATGGACCCAAATAATCAATTAACAAGCTAAATATCATTGGCTTATTAATTAAGTCCAATTTGATTATTCATGCTTCAACTTTGCAATGACCTTGTCATCAACTTTACAAATTGAAATAGAAAGTGAGGTGGTGGCATTATATAAGTTGAGGTGGTATTTCTTCTTCTTGTTAACCTGAAGCAGGCGTGAGAATTAGAAAATAAAAGTAGTGGTGACTTTTCTTTCTTTCACCAAGAGAGCAAAGAGGTTCGAGCGGTAGTAAATATTTTTTTGGGTAAAATCTAAATTGGGTTAATTTGGGTTGTTCAATATTGAGAGAAAAGAGAGAGTTGTGATCGATTGTAAACTTCTATTTTTTGCCTCAATTTTAATCTTCATCTTCATAGTGGAATCTACAAAAATTGTAGAAGACGGGACGTACCAATTAGGAACCTGTATAAAAATTCGGGTGTCGACTTTCTCTTGCTTATTATTTATTCTTTGTGTTGCTATTTATCATTCATGAATTAGGGAGTTTAGGGATTTGAAAACCCTTCAAGTTCCCAACAACTAGTATTAGAGCGTCAGGTTGAGGGGACTTGTGAAAAAGATTGATGGATAGTACAAAGGATATTGGGATCGAAAAATTTGATGGTTCAGATTTTTCATTCTAGATGATGCAGATTGAGAACTACATATTTAACAGGAAGTTACATCTGCCATTGGGAGAAAAGTCAGAGGATATGGAGGATTAAGATTGGAAGTTATTAGACATGTAAGTGTTGGGAGTTGTGAGATTGACCTTGTCAAAGAACGTTGCCTATAATGTGGCAAAAGAGACAAGTAAAACGGAATCGATCAAGACCTAATCTGATATGTATGAACAGCCCACTGTCACCAATAAGATATACGTCTACACTCAACTCTTGCATATGAATATGGCTGATGATGAACCATTAGCAGATCATCTGAAAAAATTTAACATTCTCCACTACAAAAAAAAAAGTCAATTTGCGACCAGACATTTGCGACCAAAAGGTCGTTTTTATTGTATAATGCGACCAAAAAAGCGACCAAGATGGTGGTGGCAAAAAAGCTGGTCGTTCTGGAATTTTGTGCGACTGGATAGTCACAAAAATACGACCAAGAAAGTTAGGTAGCAAAAAAATCAACATTTTGAAAAAACGACCAGATGGTCTCTTAAAAAAGTGACCATCTGGTCGTAATTTAAGTTGAAGACAAGTGACCAGTTGGTCACATGAAACAGTGACCACGTGGTCGTTTTTATAAGCGACCAAATGGTCACTTTTGGACTCAGGCAAAATGCGACCAGATGGTCGTTTTTTTAGGGATAAAATACGACCATCTGGTCGTTTAGTTTCCAGGGTAAATACGACCATCTGGTCGTATTTAATAATTTTTTTTAAATTTAATTATTGTCTATTTATTTAATTAATATTAAAATTAGCATTCATTTATTTAATTAATATTAAAATTTAATAATAAAAAATTGGAATTAAAATAAAATATATATAAATCAAATATTCAAAAAATGTTCTATACAAAAGAAATCATCCTAGATCTACTGCGGAGGGGCGGGGGGTGGCGGAGGTGGCGTCGATGATGAAGGCCCGCCGTCTCGGGATCTGAAGTATGCGGCTAAAGATGCTGCGACTTGGGCCTCGACCTGTGCCTGCATAGCCACCTCAATCGCAGCGACTTGAGAAACAAAGTCGTCGCGCATAGCGTCCTTGTCGGTGTGAAGCTGCTGAACCTCCTCGCGTAGCCGCTGCTCAACCGGAGAAGGGCCGGAGCTAGTGCTCGCTCCGCTTCACTGGGGTCGAGGCACATCCTCGTAAAGGCGTCTCCTGTACGAGTCGAGACCAGCAATAGATCCATCTAGACGAACACCTCCAGCAGCCTCCAAGAACGCCTGTCGACGGTCTTCCTGAGTCAGGTGTGGGTAACCTCTGACTCAAAAACTCCTTGAAATGGTCCTAAATATTTAAAATTCAGAAAGTATGTAAAAGTTAGAAAATGATGAACAAATTCTAAGTAATAATTGAAAAAACATATTAAATACTTGAGTTTGTTGCGCATTGTCGTCGACAATCGTCCCGTCCTTCTTCGTGAGAAGGACCAGGTCGCCTTCATCGGGCGAACAGACGACGGCCGTACTTTTCTTCCTAAACATATTATAAAAAGAGACAGAAATTAAATTAATAAATAATTGAAACAAAAAACAAAAAAATGACGTGAAAGAAAAATGACAATTACTTACCAATATACGATGGTGCTCGTCGTGAGGCTTCGCGCCCTCGGTGTGCTTCCTCGGGTTCTTGGCTGGGTTGGCCTTATTCTTTGTGGACACTTTTTTGCCCTCTTGAGACTGCAAGCTCGCGAGGAGTCGGGCATGCTCCTCCTCGCTCATCCACACAGGTCGGTGTTCAGCTTGCTTCTGCCGCGCCCGATACATGAGGTCCTTGAATCGATCCTGCACGTGCCTGTCTCATAGGGGGAACATCCGACCGTCCGTGACATCGAGATCGATCATAGGAAACTTGCCCTGAAAAAATTTGAAATAAGAAAACGTTAAAGTAATAAATTGATTGTTACAAATTTATAATTAATTAATTATAAAAAAAGTGAAGTTATTTACCTTCCAGTTGTCGTACATCTGACGCTTCTCCGTCGTCGGAATCTTCGTCCAGCGCAGCTCGCTGGGTAGAGGCATGCTCTGGAGGACCTGTCGAAACCGCTTTGAAGCGGTTTGATGCGGCTGTATTTTGCAACAAAAAAAAAAAGTAAATTAATATTTTTTAGGTTATAAATAACATGAATATTTAATTAAAAAAATTACTTGTTTACTTACGTATCCCCTTCTATCCGAAGGGCTGGCTTGGCGGTGGCCCGAGGACGGCCAGTGCCAGAAGCTCCAGCTCCCGCTGGATCGGGCGCGGTGCCAGAAGTGGAGGGTCCCGCGACAGTAATGGCTGGAGTAGGTGAGTCCTCCCCCAAACGCGGTGTCGCAATCTGCTACTCGGGTACTGCGGAGGGATATTTCGGGTCGGGATTGTCGTCCAACCGTAATATCTCGTCCAGGTCAGCATGAGTCCAGTCCCCCGCCTCTGGAGAACTGTCCAACTCCGGTGCGTCATCCTCTGGCGGCGGATCAGTGCGGTCCTGCGCATCATCGCCGAACATCGGAGGACGATGTTGGCATGCCATTTTCCTAATCAAACTAATTAAATATATTTAATTAATGTAAATTAATTAATTAAGTATATTAAACTAAATTAAATTAAAATAATTAATTAAATAAACTAAACTATAGTAAAGTAAATTAAATTAAATTAATTAATTAATTAAATTAAAGTAAGTAAATTACACTAATTATTTAACTAAATTAATTAATTAAATTAAAGAAAAATAGTTAAGTAAGTAATTAAAGTAATCTAATATATTTAATTTACTAAATTAAATTAATTAATTAATTAATGAAACTAAAGTAAATTAAATTAATTAAAGTAAGTAAACTACACTAATTAATCAACCTAATTAAATTGAATTAATTTAAAAAAAGTAATCTAAACTCATAACGTGACTAAACTAAATTAATTAAGTAATTAAACTAAATTTAATTAAGTAATTAAACTAAATTTAATTAAGTAATTAAACTAAATTTAATTAAGTAATTAAACTAAATTTAATTAAGTAATTAAACTAAAAGTAATTTAACTATATTAAATTAATTAACTAATTACTTAACTAAGTTTAACTAAACAAATTAAAGTAACTAACTAAACATAATTAATTAAGTAATTAATTACACTAATTTAAAGTTAAACTAAACTATTCAATTAAATGCAACTAAATTTAATTAAGTAATTAAACTAAATTCAATTAATTAACTAAGTTTAACTAAACAAATTAAAGTAACTAACTAAACATAATTAATTACACTAATTTAAAGTTAAACTAAACTATTCAATTAAATGTAACTAAATTTAATAACTAAAACAATTTTTAATAACTTAATTAAAACGAAAACGAAAACTAACCTCGAATACGCTACCGGGTTTTGGAGGTTTTTGAAACGGGAATGGGTGAAAAATGGGGAACGGGAAAGGTAAGAAAGAACGGGGTTTAGGGTAATGGGCAAAAAGCAACGGGGGAACGGGAACGGGGAAAGAGAGAAAAGGAAAGAAAAGAAAGGAAAAGAGAATCGGGTGGGGGAGGGAAAGAATCGGTTGGGAGTTTAAATTAAAAATTGCGACTAGATGGTCGCAATTTTATAATTATGACGAGAAACCAAAAGTCGCTCGATTACGACTAGATGGTCGCATTATGGTTCAAAAAATACGACCAAATGGTCGTATTTTAATAAGAATGCGACCAACTGGTTGTAATCGTGTCATTATGACAACCAGCTGTCACATCACACTTCCCATCAACAATTGCGATCAAATGGTCGTAATTGTCAAATTCACCGCCATATTTTGCGACCAAATGGTCGTAATTATCAAATTCACCGCCAAAAATTTCATGAAAATTTAAATTTACCGCTGAATAAAGCGACCAGATAGTCACTAAAATACGACCAATTGGTCGTAAAGTAATACAAATTTTTAAAAAACTTAAGTCTACATTTTCATAGTTACGACCATATGGTCGCATTTTTGCTTAAAAATACGACCAGATGGTCATATTTTTGAAGCAAAATGCGACCATATGGTCGTAAATATACCTCTATATTTTTTTTAATATATATAAATTAATGGAGATTAAAACATATTTATATATATTAATTTAATGAAACACAACAATGACGATATTATAAAACATACAGTGAATCATATAAATTTACAAAGTGTATTATTCTTCATCCTCAGTTTCTTCAGTCATTGCTGCTGCTTCTTCTTCTTCTTCTTCATCATCATCATCATCTCGAATAAATTCAGCATCAATGTCACGTTCGCCAGAAGTGGAAGCATTTGTATCGTCATCATGCAATGTTATCGATCCATCATTCAAAGGACGTGCGATACCTGCATTCTGGCCATCGTCTATTGCACGACATATTATCTGATCTTCTTGAAAAGCACCGACTTCGTCTGCATGGTCGTCTTTCTCGGACAGGTTTTCTTCTACCTGTCGTGGTTTAACTTTACAAACAACTAACCAATCTGTCATATCTCGTCTATTACTCGGATAGTTCATGTAATAAACTTGAATCGCCTGTGAAGCAAGGACGAACTTATCAGCGGTGTGCATATGCTTATACTTGTTTACCTCAACGATTTGTAAATGATCAATCTTACGGACTCCGCCTCATCTGGTTGTCTCGAACCAAGTGCAGTTAAACAGAACAATGCGTTTTAGCGTCGGACTTGCGTATTGAATCTCAAGAATCTCATCGATTACTCTAAAGTAATCGTCTTCCGTGCCGAACACTTGACCTTTTATGCAAACACCACTGTTGTTTGTTGCCCTGTTAACAGAATGCGCCTTCGTTTGAAATCTGAATCCGTTACCGACGTATCCAGTATATGACCTTGCAATCCGTGCATGTCCCTTTGCCAAAGAAATCATACGAGGATCATCTACCGGTAACGTAGGGGAGTCCACCTGTCATTTAGCACACATAGAAGTATAATTAGAAGGATATAGTATTTTTCAACAAATGACTTGACATGATATTTTTGACAATTTCAAATAACTCACGTATGCACTGAACCAGGAACGAAACTCCTTCTCGATTATTAACCCCTCCTTAGCGGCTGTAAGACCGACTCGTGTCATTCGAATGTATACGTTCAGAAATAGTTTGTATGTTACGAAAATAGTAAGGAAATATTTGAAATAGTTGTGATTGTTAAGTCAATGGAATAATGTAACGTTATGAGAACTCACTCGATGTAAGGCTCGACTTCTGGGCAGTTGCATAACACGTAGCTCTGCATTATGTGATACTCAGAATCGGTCAACGGCCTACGCACTGATCTTCCAACTGTCATGCCAGGTTCAGTAAATATGGGCAGGTCGTTTACGTCAACACCTTCAAGTAAATTTTCGACAACGTTTCGTGTCGCTAGACGAAACTGCTCAGCAATGTGTTGATCAAAGTAGTATGAACAAAACGTGGTAGTCTCTTGCGTTAGGTACGCACTACAGATAGATCCTTCGACTCTTGCTTTATTTCCGACCGTCCTTTTCAACCGACGTAAGTACATGTGGGTTACAAACAATTAAGTAAACCTCTGATAAGTTTAATATTAAAAAACTTGAATTATATACAAAGTAAGTTTGCTAACCTTTCAAATGGGTACATCCAACGATAATGGACCGGACCCCCTAAGAATGCCTCGTATGGAAGATGCACTAGAAGATGCTCCATTGAGTAAAAAAAGCCAGGTGGGAACATTCGCTCCAACTTATAGATAATAATAGCGATCTCCGAACTCATTAAAGCGACAGTAGCTTCAGTCACCTCTGTACACGTCAAGTCCCTGAAAAAAAACACTCAACTGGGCAAGCGGCTCCCAATGTCTGTTCTCTAAGAACGGTTAGAACGCGACGGGCATCAATCGCTGTATGAATACATGACAGTCGTGGCTTTTCATCCCGAACATGACATGTTTTTGACTGTCTATACACCGACTCAGATTCGAAACGTATCCGTCAGAGAATTTGATCCACTCAAAAAGTGTTTTCTTTTCATCTGTCGTCAACATGTACTTTGCTTTTGCGTAATTATCATTGTCGTCAGGCTCTAACTCAGGACGGTTACATATCTCCCGTATATGGTAACGTGCCTTCAGATTGTCCTTTGTTTTTCCAGGAACGTTCAAAACCGTATTGAAAATGTTGTCGAAGAAGTTCTTCTCGATATGCATTACATCCAGGTTGTGTCTGACAAGTAGATCTTCCCAATACGGTAGATCCCAAAAAATACTCCGTTTCTTCCAACTCGTGTTTTTTCCAGCCGCATTGTTTGCAAGCTCTGCACCTTCCACTGTAATCTTCCGCATCCCTATAGCATCTATACCGTGCAGAATCTGCCTTCCACTGTACATTATCGGGTTCCTTTCTTACTCGCCGACCCTTCTTCCAGTCAGTACCGTTTGAACGGAACGCGTGATTCAACGGCAGAAATCGACGGTGGCAATCAAACCAACAGGTTTCCGACCGTTTCTGAGGAAAAACACATATGTGTCTAGCATGCAATGTGGACATGCGTATTTACCGGTCGTACTCCATCCTTTAATAGAGGATGGGGATCGATGTTTACAATTATTAACTAATGAACGCTAAGCAAAACAATAACAAAACTCATACTCAAGAAATAATGAAAGTGAATGCAACATACCTGACAACATTGAATACGCAGGGAAGTCACTGATCGTCCGGATTAATGCCGCGCGCAACAAGAAATTTTGTTTCTTCGATATGTCGTACGTCATGACACCATCTGTCCACAACCTCTTCAACTCTGTGATAAGTGGTTGTAAATACACATCCAGTTTCTGTTTTGAACTTTTTGGGCCAAGTACGATCACTGTGAGAAAAATCACCTGGTCTCTCATAAACATCGAGGGTGGCAAGTTATACGGGGTTACCATCACCGGCCAAACTGAATATTGGGCCCTGAATGCCCCGAACGGGTTAAAGCCATCTGTGCATAAGCCCAATCTCACGTTTCTCGGATCTTGTGCAAAATCAGGATGACAATTATTTAAATGCTTCTAAGCCGCAGCGTCTGAGGGATGTCGCATAACACCTTCATCCTGTGCATGCTCATGATGCCATCTTATGTGTGAAGCTGTGACATCCGAAGCATACAACCGTTGCAGACTTGGGGTCATCGATAAATAGAACATGCGGGCGTACGGAATCATCCCGCGTTTTCCCTGTTTATATCTTGGAAGAAAACATAATCTGCAGTGATGCAGATCCGCATCCACATCCTAGTAGATCATGCACCCGTTTCGACATGAATCTATCTTTTCTACGGGTAACCCGAGTCCCTCCACTACCTTTTTCATGTCGTATAAACTTTACGGCATCAGGTTTTCTTGTGGAGCGCTTCGATAAAACCACGATGCAACCGAATCAAATCCTCTAGCAGGTAAGTTATACTGCGCTTTTATATTTAAAAGTTCTACAGCAGCAACAAGTTGATTAACCTGACAACCTTCGTACAACGGTCGGCTCTCTGTCTTCAGCAGATCGAGCATCTTACGTGCTTTCGGATTCATTTCTTCTTCAACAACCCCTTCTCTTTCGTCGTCTACGTTCAAACTTTCACGATAACTTTCATTTCCGCCCCCATATCCCACACCATCAAGTATCATATGCTGCATCTGACTATACTGTTGTACTTCATTGGGTTCTTCGACGACAACGTCCGCATTCGTACCGTCTCGCTTCCTGTACTACAGCGTCGAACATTTCCCTCGTCTCCCCATGATACACCCAGTGATAATAATTCTCCACAAATCCCCGACTATAAAGATGAACCTTCACATCTGAAACCGGTATGATTCTTCTATTGTCACATTTTCTGCACGGACATCGTAGCTGCTTTTCACCATAATTCGCATAATAGACAGTTGTCTTGCAAAACTCAACAAACTGTTCAACCCCGGCCACGAACTCATCGTTCAAATACCCGTCTATCAAACGAATATACATCCACTCTCTCATTTTTCTTTTTTCTTATCTTCTCTACAATGGGAGGAGGAGATTTCATAAAGGATTCCTTTGCTTAATTAATTGCGACCCTATGGTCGCAAAATTACTACCATCTGGTCGTATTTCTCCTGCCAAAATTTCCCGCCTTTTTTTACTACCAAGTGGTCACTTCAAAATGCGACCAGATGGTCACTTCCAAAGGCGACTACTTGGTAGCTTTCTTCCCGCCAAATTTGCGCGCCTTTTTTATGCTACCAATGTATATTTCTAGTCTCCAAAATGCGACTAGATGGTCACTTCCAAAGGCGACCAACTGGTTGCTTTCTTCCAACCAAAATTACGCGCCTTTTTTTGCTACCAAACTATATTTCAAGTCACAAAAATACGACCAGATGGTCACTTCCAAAGGCGACCAACTGGTAGCTTTCTTCCCACCAAAATTACACTCCTTTTTTTGCTACCAAACTATATTTTAAGTCATAAAAATGCGACCAGATGGTCGTTTTTTCAGGTGACCAAATGGTCGCTTATTTCGCGCCATAATTTCGCGCCATTTTTTGCTACCAAGTTATTTTATAAGTCACAAAAATGCGACCACTTGGTCGTTTTTTCAAGTGACCAAATGGTCGCTTCTTTCGCGCCATAATTTCGCGCCATTTTTTATGACTGTGTAAGGCCCCGAGTTTTGCAGAGAAAGTTTAATTATAATTTCTACATAATGTTTGCTTGTGTGTTAAGTGTTAAGTTACTTTAGAAATTATTTTCTATTTTAGTTTGATTATTTGGTGGTGAACTATAGTTAAATGTTAAACAATGGTGGAAAAATCATTTGAAAGAAAGCTTTTAACCATGGTTAGTTAAGGAGAAAGAGCTAGTTAGCAACTAAAACTTGAACCAAAGACTAGTTAGCAATTAAGTGAGTGGGAAGTTCTTAATTGTTAGGTGAAGAGGTGGGAGGACCATTTTGCAATTAGCCAACTTTAAATTCAGCCATTCAAATGTGTATATGAGTGAAATTTAAAAAAAAAAGGAAAAAAAATAAATTTCATTTTTCTCTTCTTCTTCTACCTCCAACCGTGAGCTCCAACGGCTTCCAAGAGGTGAGTTTTGTCTTCTTCAAATCTTCATGGAGGTGAGTTGAATCAAGGGGGTTTTGCTTGATTTATGAGTAAAACAAGTAGATAGGAAGATTGGAAGAGGAATCTACAAGTTTTGAAGTCTTCAAGGTAAGAATTCATCTATGGATATTCAAGTTTTTCATTCTCGGTTGTTGGGTTTTGGGTTTCCTCTTGATTGTGTTTGTAAAACCCTTTTACTATGAGTTTTGTCATCTTTTCAATTCTGGAAATTGACTTTCAAGAATCAATTACAAACCCTAGGATCTATTGTTTTAAGCTCTCTTGAGATTGAAAGCCATGGATGAACACTAAGCTCAAAACCTCCATTAATGGCAATTTTGCAAGCTTCTAGCTTTTTCAATTTTTGGTTTTTCTTGACTTTTACTTAAAAACTCTCAATTCTGGAATATATGAGTGCCTAAATATATATTTGACACATGAAAAACAACTTGGAAGATCAAGGAAATGAATTCTTGAAAATTCTCAAATTTGGCCAAAATACTAGTCTTTAACTTAGCTAGTTTTGGGTTTTTTATGTTCAACCGGGTTTGAGGCTATGTTTAAATGTATTGGGCTGAGGTAATTATGTTATTATGAGTCTAAATGTGTTTGGAATGAATTTTTTTAGGAGGAGGCCAAATTCAAGCAAGACTTGCTTAATTTTCAAGGTGAGAACAAAACGGGTTAAAGTGACGGTATGGTTGGTTGAATGTGGTTGTTATTGTGAAGGTGTGGAGTGGTTTTTAAATTCATATGAGACTGATTTAAGATCAATACCTAGTGTTTGAAAGCATGATTTAGGAAGGTTAATAGCAAGGTGAAAACCGGTTAGTCGAAATAGTCGTGATTGTGAGAAAACGGGATGGGTGAGTCTATTATAGTTATAAACTTGCTTTTATTAACTCATTGAGTAACTTCTATATGTTGATTGGGACACACACACACACACACACACACACACACACACACACACACACACACACACATATATATATATATATATATATATATATATGTTGTGTGTTTGATAAGTAAGGGTTACTATTCGATGAATTACTTTATATATGTGAAATGATAAAGGTTAAAAAGTTGATAAGTAGATGTATGGTATGAGAGGTTTGCTTATTGTTTAACTCATGGTAAAAGAGAAATAACAATTGGTATTTGGGCTGATTATGAAGTGTAATTATATGCTTGATTGTAAGAAAGGAAAGTGGTGAAATTTAACCGAAGGAAGGGGTGAATGAGTGGAGAATGGCTTGAGTGTGGAAACAAGTTGAATGGCAAATGTGAAAGGTTTGAGATGACTTGCTCTTAATTTTTTTTTATTTTTATATTTACCATGTTATGTACGTTTATAAATTATGCCATGTCAAGTGAAGATCGAGTCATATACTGATTGAGATTTATATTCATATATACTCGATGTGAAGATCAATGTTTGATATGTTTATATCTGATTTTGATAAGAGAGTAAAGTAAGCTCGATTATTTATATCACATTGCATTCATGCATATCATGTGTTTGTTAAATGGCCATGGGGTAGTAATCTATGTAATGGTGTGTGGTTGTTGGACGTTACATGAGATTACCGTGGCGGGTTGTATGTAGCTCCGAGGTGCTGTGAGGTTGGAGACCCGGATGCTAGAGTGGCTATTATGATAGCCTGGAAGAGTAAAAGAGATACGACTTGGGTGATTGTTGAGTTAGTTGAGAAATGCGTGGTAAGACGCGAGTAATGTAAAACGGGAATCGTGAATGTGAAATGAAAGGTTGTGAATATGAAATAGGAGATGTGAAATGGTAAGTTGGCATTGAATTGATCAAAGTGAACGAGACTTGACCATATACTTGTTATGTTGTTAGTTTTGATTGAGCATATGATATGAAAACCCTAGATTTGGATCAAGAACCCCTTGAAGAACCCTTGAGTCACCAAGATCTAAAACCCTCAAAGCAATTTAGCAAAACCCAAGGAACATGAGTTAAGAAGATTATTCCTAGATCTATGATCTTGACATAAGAAGAACTTGTTTCTTATCTCAAGATTGAAACAATCCACAAACACTTTAGATCAAGAGTGTTTGATTGTTTCTAAACAAGTAATCTAAAGCAAGACTACTCAAGAACATGCAAGGTAATCAGCCAAGCAAGTCAATTGGAAGCAAAAAGCAACTTTCTATTTCATCAAATCTGAATATTAGGGTTACAAAAAGTCTTTAAATAGTCAAGAGAAAAAAACCCTAAAACAAAAGCCCAAAGTAATCAGCCCATAATAAAATCTGGCATGTGAACAACATTTAAGGAATGAATAAAGCAACTAGAGCATAAAGCAAAAAGCAAAGTACCCATTTTAGGAAACTTTCCCAAAATGACTTTGACTTCATAATTCATTGCACATATCTCTAATATTCCTCTTCCAAATGCACTTGCCAAAGATTAAAGTGCATTTCATCCTTTTTCATAGCCACCAATCTTGGATAATCAAAATCTATCTTCACTTTTCCATGTAAGCTTTATAATGGATGTTTAAGGCTTGTTGAAGCTTCTTGGCATTTGAACTTGTAATTGGATGTTGAAGCATCCTAAGATTGTCTTGTGTCCTTTGTGCTCCATGATTCATATCAGCATACATATTTAAGCTTTTGAATAAACATATGCAATCATACTTTGTTAACTCCTTTTGATTATGTCTTCGAGAGGTATATAAGTAGCTACCGAGATAGCTTCCGAGATGTGCGTTAAGACACGGGAAAGTGTAAATGAGAAATGATATCGATTTTGAATATGAGTTCAAGTTGTTTCAACCATGCATTTGCATTGTTGCTGAATTCATATAACATACATGTTTAAGCCTTCAATTATTGTTTATGTACGTTTATTTATGAAGAGCTATTGTGTTAGTTTCTGAGACGAACGTAGTAAAACGCGGAAAATTGTAAGCGAGTTGTTGTATCGGTTAGCAATTGTGATTGTGTTAATCATACTAATGCTTGATGTGGGAATTTTAATCTTGGACATACATGTTTAGTTCCAATGTCATATTGAAAACATGGGTTCAAGCATAACATCACTTTAATTCATTTTGTTTTCACTGAGTGTCATGCTCAAAGGTGCTCTATATCACCTTTCAGGTTTCGGTAGAGGTCGAGGACGAGGAGCGGCAAGTGGTGCTAGTTGATGCTTCGAGTTAGGGACCCTTTGGACTAGGCTAACATGTTGCAAGACTTCGTTTTTGAAAGTGACTTGTGGTTCTTTTTGTGTTTCGGTTTTAAGTTGAGTCTTTAGAAATATTTATAAGTAAACTTTGTACGTTTTAAAGACTTGTAATAACGTTTAACTGGTGCACCAAACTCTTTTCTTTTGGTTTTGAATTTATGTGATACTCTGAACCGACCGACGAGCCAATCTTTTCTGTTTAACAGGTTTTCTTTATTTTGTATATGAGACTTGAGTTTTACGAATACTACATGTCGAAATTTTCATTATTTTTCTAAATCAACTATTTTAAGCTTAAATTCTCGCTTCCGTGTGCGTACTCGCGTCCTAGGCTTTTAGATTAAGCCGAGTCATCACAGACTACTTCTGATCTTGGTCACAATCTGGTCGCAAAAAAAGTGACCAGATGGTCACTTTGAGTCAACCTTAAAAAAAAGTGACCAAATGGTCACCAAAACACTACCACTTTTTTTTGGTCGCAAATGGTTGGTCGCATTTTGACTTTTTTTTTTGTGGTGCTCACAAATCAATTAATTACTTCAGAGTTTCAAATGACTGATGATATGGTTGTTGTTGCATTCTTCGTATCTTGATAGTTGGTCTATTATGAAAACTGCTATCGATAATTCTCAGGGAATAGGAAAGCTTTGTTTTGTAAATATCAAATATGTTGCCCTTACATAAGAAATTTGCTTAAAGAGTTCTGGTATGGCCTCTAACTGTGGTATTGCTTTGTATGCCGGTAGAGGAAAAAAAATCAAAGTAACAGCAGTATGGGTAAAGGTACATGGAACAAGAGGGTTAAGTGTTACTACTGCCATAGGAAGGGCCACAAGAAATCAGACTGTAGAAAATCGAAACAAGATCAGAAAGATAACAACAATAACTCATAGGCTAATATGGTTATGCATACTCTTTGTTGTGTTGATGAGAGTTTTAATGTTGATGAGCCAATGACAGACTGAGTTGTGGGCAATGCATCTTCTTTTCATATTACTTCAAACAAACAATTGTTCTCATCTTTTACTTCAGGCTAGTTTGTTTTAGTGAAAATGGGGAGCAAATATATCTCTAAAGCAGCTGGCATTGGAGACATAAGTTTGTTGACTGATACAGGATGCATTCTACTATTAAGGAATGTCAGGTATGTTCCTAATTACAAGTTGAATATTATTTATGTTGGTCAACTTGATAATGTTGGCTATCGAAGTGAGTTTACCAGATAGGTATGGAAACTCACTAGAGGATTTTTAATGGTGGCGAGAGGCTACAAGCGTTCTACTCTGTATGTGACACGTTTGAATGTTGTCAAAGTTAAGGGCGTTACACGTAAAGTACAAATTTGGAGAGCTGTTGATGTTCCCTCAATTGGGAGGGGCAAGCCAACACCGCAGAAAGGACAGTTAGCTTATAATTCATCAATTCATGTGGAGGAACAGTTGGGAGAATCTGGAAGCGCTAAAAAAATAGCCTCAAATGGAAGGCAAGATAGCGAACTGGTGAAGTTGCATGAGGGCAATGGGGCACTTTTGACTAGTTTCAGAGTCAAAGAGGGTGTAAGCATCAGAGATAGAATCTCTAATCTAACAACTGGCTTGAGTTCTAATGTCAAACATATGATGAAATATTTCTTTACCAATGTTTGTTGGAGGCGGATAGTGGGTAAAGTTGTTGATCCCGCCACATAAATGGAGTAAGAGTAGATGGAGTAATCTTTTCGTGCTTGGGAGATAGCTCACAGCAGAGGCCTTGCAGGGGCCAATTATGTTAGTGGATTCTAATAGGTATATGGTGTTGCAAATTGGTTTGAGTTTGCAGTTTGAAGCCTTGGTGTTCCAAGCAAGTGGTAAGCTGCTCATGCAGTGGGAGTTGGAGAAGACTGATTTGTCTCCAAGTGGGAGATTGTTGAGTATTTTGGTGGAGCCCAAATCTCTTGCCAAATTATGGACCCAAATAATCAATTAATAAGCTAAATATCACTGCCCTATTAATTAAAGCCCAATTTGATTATTCATGCTTCAGCTTTGCAATGACCTTGTCATCAAGTTTACAAATTGAAATAGAAAGTGAGGCGGTGGCATTATATAAGTTGAGGTGGTATTTCGTCTTCTTGTTAACCTAAAGCAGATGTGAGAATTATAAAAGAAAATTAGTTGCGATTTTCTTTCTTTCATCGAGAGCAAAAAGAGGTTCGAGCGACAGTACGTGTTTTTTGGGAAAATCTAAATTGTGTTAAATTGGGTTGTTCAATATTGAGAGAAAATTAGAGAGTTGTGATCAATTGTAAACTTCTATTTTTTGTCTCAATTGTAATCTTCATCTTCATTGTGGAACCTGAAAAATTGCAGAAAACATGACGTATCAATTGGGAACCTATATAAAAATTCTAGTGTCGATTTTCTCGTGCTTATTATTTATTCTTTGTGTTGCTATTTATCGTTCTTGAATTAGGGAGTTTAGGGATTTGCAAACCCTTCAAATTCTCAACATCATCAAGGTTTGATCCCTCTTCCAATACCTGAAATGTTTTTGGTATTAATACCATTAATTAGCTAAACTCGCTAAGTGAGAAAAGAAACATAAATCGATTGGTTATTTGTAAATAGACTCATCAAATTCACTTGAAAGTTTTAAAAACATTTTTTCTCATTTTGTCCTAAAAATAAAGTTTGAAAAACTACCTCACCCCCGAGGTAGAAAAATAACAAACGATCTTTAGAATGCAGTCTTATGTGCTCTTTTCTTGCTTGGATCTAATAGACTAAGTATGCAAGTTAGAATATTGCTCCAATTCTCAAATAACAAGTAAAACTATGGCTTAGATAGCCTTAGTGCTTACTAGATGATCGCAGGTCTCAACCCTAAGCTATACTACGCAAATATAGCCTCACCTTTATCCAGGGACCATAGCTACGCCATTCGAACATAGCGACAAGATAAGGACACTAACGCTTCATTCTCAAGCACACACAATAACATTTCTCTATAATGTCTCGCAATCCATTATGGTTCATTGGTAAACATTCTCTTCAAAATCACTCTTAAACAAGTTTAGAAAATTTCCACATATCACCTATAGTCAAAATCACAATTCAGAAACTCATAACGAACAATAAATTTATATTTCGAATTCATGATTAACATAGAAAGCTAAATGACATTTTATTTTATGAGATGTTCTGCCCACACATGGAAGCACGACCTAATTAATATGTCAATTATGAAGAGATGCACTTGAATGACGTCGTGCTAGAAAATATATAATGTAAATCCATACTTAAATTCATAAAATAAAACTTGCAATTAAATGACATTTGCTAAATAATATATGATGCCATGCCATGATTAGAACATACTATATAGTTAAGCAATCAATTGACCTTAAAGGTCAATTTTCAAATATCCAAACAATCACCATTTCTTACTCATACTCACCTCTTTGCTCAAATCAATTTTCCCAAAACAACTAATGTTCACAACAAATTTCAAGTAAACCGGGTCGCTCAATCACCACCTACAAAATTAGTTTTACAAACCTAAATCAACTCATTTAATTTACCAATCATCTTTAAAAATTAAATAACAAAAGAACTTGACGCGACGCGACCCCGGCCCCCAAAGAAATGAAAGGGTTTAGTGGGAAAATTAAAGTCAAAACTCATAATATGGTTTTGTAATAAATATAAATAATATATATGGTGGGAAAGTGAGAAAATGGTTACTAAGGTCTAGAGCTTCAAGTCTAAATCCATGGAGTTGAGGTTTTAAATTAATGAACAATGAAGAACTCAGACAAGAAAAATTAGAATTGAAACTTCCTTTCAACCTCCAATGGAAAAGAATGGAGTATTCTTCTAAGATCATTGAAAGTAAAACTCAACAAATTCAAACCCAAGAGAAGGAATCAAAACGAAGAGAAGTTGAAAATCCAAATCTACTCCCTTTTATGCCATGGCCGACGGTGGAGCAGTTTGGTGAGGAAGAAGAAGAGAATCGTGAGTTTTCCCTTCCCTTTCTCGTCCCAAACTAGTCATATATCCACAATTAGTAAAACAAAAAGTCTTATTTAAATAATGACTTACACCCACTAATTAAATTTAGTCCTGACCATGAGTAATCCAATAATAAGATACTTTTGTTTCCTTATCAAAAAGAAACAAACAATTGAATACCTTCCAATTAAAAAATCTAACTCATTATTTAAATAAATTAGTAAAAATCCAAAGCAACCTTCCCAATTTTAATTTATCCAACAAGAAAACATTTTTCTTAAAAAATAAAATAAATAAAAGATATTTTCTAAATTCTAAAACTATAATTAAATAATAATCAAATTATTTATTTTTAAACCAATTCCCAATAGAATTTTATATTAATTTGAAATCTCAATTTTACCTCAAAAGTCCGGATCGTTATAGATACAAATTCTTAAAAAAAATGAAGGAAACTTAAAATATTTATAAGATACATGTGTTACTCCTCTCATTGTCAATTGGTTGGGAGATGAAATCTCAAGATATCAAGAATCACATTTAACCAGTCTATTTATCATAGTCAATCATTGATAAACATATTTTTTTAAATGACATCTTAAGATTTTGACACTCACATAGTAAAATTATTTGAATTTATAATTATTTCTATTAATCAAATAAAAAAAACTTTAATATATTAATTTTATTGAAATAAAAGAAATACTCGAAAAATATTATTTTTTCCTTAAAAAATATTTATATTTAAGTAGTTTTTTAAATGCTTTTTCTACATTAAACTGGATCAGATTAAATCACTTTGATGAAAAAAAAAAAGGAAATTTTATTGGATGGTAGATTTTTATATACTATTTGTAATAATATCAACTCAAAAAGTATTTATAAATATAACAATTTTTACAATGTTTATCAATGATAAACAGTGATTTATGTGTTTATCAGTGATAAACTTAATATAAAAATAAGTAATTCAATGTTTATCACTGATAAACCAAATAAAAAATTGTTATATTTGCAAATATTTTTTTGAGTTTTTATTTTTACAAATATTACTACAAAAATTGCTAGATTTGCAAAAGCCCCGAAAAAAAATGTAAATAATTTGTCAATCCCTATCTTCTCTGAACTCCAAAAGTTTACATATACATTTTCTTGCTTCTAAAAACCTGCCAGCTAAAATCCCTAGCCTCACACATGGGTTATGGAAAGAAAATTATATTATATCATTTCCCTTGTATTATACTCCAACCTTACCCCTTCAAAACCCTATAAATTCCCACCCCATTCCCATTCTTTTCCTTCATCCCTTATCTCAAAGCATTAGCATATATCTTTCAATATGGCTTCCAATGCTACTTCCTCTCTTGCCTTGTTTTTTACTCTTAATCTTTTCTTCTTTTCATTTGTCAGTGCTTGCAATGACTGCCAAATCCCACCACCACCACCAGAGCCAATTCCATGTCCTCCTCCTCCAACTAACTATGGAACATGCCCTAGTGATACTCTCAAAATAGCTGCCTGTGCCAATGTACTCGGCAGTCTTCTCAACATTGTTATCGGTACACCACCAGTGACTCCGTGCTGCACTCTCGTCGATGGCCTTGCCGATCTCGAGGCTGCTGCGTGTTTATGTACTGTCCTTAAAGCAAATGCTCTAGGCCTCAACCTCAACATCCCAGTTTCCCTCAGCATACTCCTCAATGTGTGCAACAGGCATGCACCAGGTTTCCAGTGCTGAATGAAATAGTATCATTTTCATATTTTGCTTAATATTTCTACTTATTTTTCTATGTATTTTTGGCTTGTTTTGTTGTTTGCATTTTAATTATGGGTTTGTTTGTTTTTCTTGTTTGCAATTGAGTTGAAGGTCACTAATCAAGTTTACCTCTCTGTTGGTGAAATTTGGTTAGTATTGTATTACTTTTATTTTGAATTGGAAATAAAGGATCAAGTTTTTCTAATTCTGTACCTTTTTTTTTCTCTAGAAATTATGAATATAGTCCACTGGTGATTATAAATCTAATAAATTTTTTTAATTATAAAAATATAATATTTTTTTTCAAAATTAATGAAAAGTTACTAAAATTTTGTATAAACATTTATCATTATGTTATTTTTATTGAGCACGTTATTCAGCGATATATCATAAATCACAATTAATAATAGTTATTAAGCGAAGTGATTATCGTATGTTGTAATCAATAAATCATAGGTAAATTACAAATAACATCCTTGTGATTTCGGTTAAAATCGTGAATAACCCAACCCCTGTAGTTTAAAAATGACAAATCACACTCTTATAGTTTCAATTTATGCCAATAAGACTCTTCCCCTCCATCTTTGTACACTTTCTTTTAGACATAAGTTCTTCATTTGAACTTCAATTTGGATTATTCAAGATATTCGGAAATTCTCATTTCGAGTTATACGTTATCGTCACTTGAAAACTTATAAATCATTAGTAAACAAACGGGTTAATGGCTTCAATCATACCTAATATTTAGATGATAATGAACTCTTTAATTTATTAATGATTTTGAAGTCATCATAACGTATATCTTGAAATGAGGATTTCAAAAAACATCTTAAATCATTCAAATCGGAGTTCAAATGAAGAAGATCTAAAAGTAAGTTTATAACGTTGAAGATGGAGTCTTATTGACATAATTTAAAACTATAGGGATATGATTTATCATTTTTAAATTACATGAACTATTTATGATTTTGATTGAAACCATACGAGTGTTATTTGCAATTTACCCCTAAATCATTATAAAGGTCAATATGTGATAGACTTATTTTTCTAAAAATGTTGCATTTGTAAATATTTTTAATATTATAAAACTTATATATATTACCTTAAATTTTAACATCTATAAAATTTTCCAATATGGTAATAATCTTATTTTATTTGTGTATGTACAAATTACTAGATTTTAATTTTTTTTTTTTGTTTTGTTTTAATGAAACAAATGCATTAATTAGAGAATATTTATTATACGGTGGATATAGTGTCTATTAAATAGCATTTGTGATTGTCCAAATTATTGTGATCATGGAGTTAGAATTTTTTTTAATCTATTCTCTTCAAAATATTTTTGAACCATTATAAAATTGTGTTGGTAAAATAACCGATTGACCCAAAAGTTTAAGGTGATGAGTAACTATAAATTTAATCATATATCTCATTATTCTGATCCTCACATATAAGTTTTGATATGTGCACAAGACCCAAATATGTGAAATTTTTTTATAAATAGGGAGGAAATATGAATACAATGGTACAAACTTAGGACCTCCCTACTCTAATACCATTTAAATATGTTAATCACCAGTACACTCAAAAACTGAAACCAATAGGTAAAAGTCAATTTAAACATATATCTCAACACTCCCCCTTATATGTGGGTTTGAATATTTACACAAGACCCAAACTTGTGAAATATAAATGGGGAGGAAACGCCATCAACATTTGTTCGAATTCAAGATCTCCTGTTCTGATACTATTAAATATGTTAAATCAACTCTAGACCCAAAACGTTAAGCTAATGGGTAAGGGAAAATTTAATCATATATCTCAACACTCCCTTCACATGTGGGCTTAGATATTTGCACAACACCCAAACATGTGGAATATTTATTAAACGGGGAGGAAACGGTATCACAGGAGTTCGAACTTAAGACCTCCTACTCTGATACCATATTTAAATATATGTTAAATCACCATTAGACCTAAAAGTTTAAGCTAATGGGAAGTAGTCATATATCTCAATGTTACACCTCACATGTGAGAGCTTGGATATTTGTCTAAGACAAACATGTAGAATTTAAATGAGTAGAAAATGTCATCATGGGGTCGAACTCATGACTTTCTAGTATGATATCATATTAAATATGTTAAATCACCATTACACCTAAAAGCTGAAGCCAATAAATCAAGGCAATTTAAACATATATCCCAACATTATTAATCAAATTGGTATTATACACCGTTCTTCTTCTCTTTTATTGCATTACTATTTTTATGAATTTCGTTTGAATATAAAAAGACAAGTAATAATGCTATAAATCAAGATGTAGAAACTTTGTCCATATTAATTAGAAAAATAGAAGATTAATTTTGGGATTCATAGTGAGACCAAACCCTAAATCCTTGAAATTAAACAAGTGGGTTATATAATAATTAATAATTAATCTGAGAAATCAATAATTGCCAACTATACCATACTAATACGCGTTTGACCCCGTGATGGAGGATATGCATGATGCATGCAGTTATTTACACGCAGTTCTGTAAGTTATAAGCACAGAACACCAAGCTTCACTATTTTTTCAAATTTCTACTATTGTTTAATTTCTTAGCTTAAATCCCATTTTAAATTTTAAATTTATGTTTATTCAATTTTAATTTTTAATTTTTTAAAATTTATATTATATATTATTTAATTAAAATTCTATTCATGTCTTCTGTGTTAATTTTCATTAATCTTTTAATTAGAAGTTTGATTTGTGTTGGAATTTAACATTTAACTTACAACATATGAATTCAAAATTTATCCATATAGATATATATTCATTTGATTAATGAAACAATTAAAAATCCTGTCAAATCAAGTTTTTAATTAAGTATTTACAAAACTGACTTTTTAATTTAAAGTTTTAGGGAATAAAACAACATATTTTTAAGTTTTGAGACTATAAGACTTAAAAAAAATAGTAAACTCTTAACACGTTTTAAAGTTTTTATTTTAGTCTTACCTTTTGATAAAGAAATAAATAAAAGAAAAGGAAAGGAAAACAAGGTATTGGGAATTCAACAATTTCTGCGGCATTGTGTTCACACTGAATCCAAAGTTTTTTTTTTTTTTCCTTTCTTTTTCTGGAAAAACAATTTTCTTTGTTTTTATATAGTAGTTTTCTGCTTATTAAAGATATCTTGATGTATAACCATTCTTTTTTTTTTTTCTTTTCTACTTTTTAGTTTTCAAATTTGGAAAAATGAAATTAATTGATTTATCGATTTATAAAATTAAAAAAAAACATTTTAAAGTTAAGGTAGGTTAAAACAATAAGTTAAACAAATCTTACATTTTTCACGGGTTTAGTAGGAGAGAGGATAAATTTAGATAAGATTGAAATTTATTAGCCTCATCTATATTTTTAGTGAGTTTTAATTGTTAATGTTTGAATTACTTAAATCACTGAATTTATATAAAAGTAAAATATTTATGTTTGTTCAACTCTCTTCTAAAATAATTCTATTTATATAAAAGCAATCTCAAAACAACCAATCAAATAAAGGTTATGCAAACACAGATTTAAAATACTTATTCTTATACACAATCGAACATATTGTTAGATAAATTTAAACTTCAAATTTAAGTTTAATGTATATGTTTGATGATAATTTAAGTTTTTTTTTTTTATAAATTATGTTTGTTTATTAACATTTTCTTTTATTTTGTAACCAACCTTTTTAAAAGACTCTTATGAAACTATAACTAAATTTTAAAAAGCAAGTAAAATAATTTTTTTTTCTTTCTAGAAATTTTTCTAAAAAATTAAAAAAGAAATTTTTTTGGTAAACATATTAAAAATAGAAAATTAATTATCTCAACCGAGACTTTTGATTAAGAAGTTAATTAAAAGAACTACTTAACTAAATCATAACAAGTTAATTGATAAAAAATAGTCAAGCCCTCCTATTCAGGAAGTATCCGGTCATTTTTTTTAATGTCAAAGATCTATTTATTTAATTAATTGTATTTCCGGATAAACCGTGTAACGAATCTATTTTTGGCTTTATTTTCCACTAATTAATGATGCATAAGCTCCACTAGGAATTTAAATAATCACACATTAGGATGTCCCATGGCGTTGTTTTGGCGTATTCTCGATGGAGTTCAAATATCTCTATCTCTAATATATAAAAGTGGGGAAGGTTGAGAAATTTTTTTAGACATTTTTGTCCCTTTTTAATTTTAAAAATCTCAAACATATCCCACTATAATTAACGATCATTAATTTGTTTTCAGTTTTTTTAAACTTTTGTGTGTAATATTTTTAAGATGATCTTTTATTTAAAATCTTTAATATCAATACGAATATAATAAACTAGAAAGCATATATTAAAAGATATTTCAAGAAATTTTTTAGAGAATTTTCCTTTTATCAATTTTTAAAAAAAAAAAATTAAATAGCATAACATTTTTTAATTAGATAAATTCTAAACATCTCTTTATTCACTAATTAATTATAAATTTATCAATAAATCATTCGAATAAATTTAATAAATTAAAATATTGTTTTTTTAATAAAATCCTTTAATAAATTTAATTTTAATTATTTATTGTAAAGAAAATTACATGATATTTTTTAACAAGACAAATTACAAAGTAAATTATTAAAATAAAATATAATCGAGCACATTAGTAATTTCAAATAAAAAATTAAATTATAAAATTACTTTATTAAAATTTTCAATCACCCTTTTATATCCCTGCCATTATATACATTAATGATAATAAATCTATTGACTTCCACACGATAATAATACTAAAAAAATCTCTCCGTTAAACAAAAATTGAAAACTAAGTCATTAATTACATATTTAATTATCTTTTTGAATTCTTAACCACGAATGAATTTAAATAAATTATTTTATAATATGTTTTAGAAAACTCTTCAACTTCTATCATTATTTACTATAAATCACTGTACTTTTTCTCAATCAAATCTGAAAAAACAGTAAAATCCATTAGTTGGACAATTTTTTAAAATTTTTATCTTATAGATTCATCTCTATAAAAATTAAAATGATCGAAATATATCCGTCTATGATGACGTAATTTTGAAATACTTAATGTAAAGGGTAAAAATAGCCCTCTTATGGGCTGCGCTCACACCGGGCCGATTCACATGGGGACAGGCCCATTTGAATCACGTCCTGAAGGAGCCAGCCCTCCTACGGGTCGCGTTCACTGCAGGCCGGCTCACGTGGGGATAGGCCCATCCGAGCCAACACCATAAGGAGCTCGTCCTTCATAGGCCGAGTGAAAAGCCCATTAAGCCTAGCCTCACGCTAGCCCGGTCGATGAACCCTCGATCAAGGAACTATAAAAGGCACTTGACCTATCAAATCAGGTATGATACTTTAACCTAGAAAACGAACAATCTGATTGTTTTGACCTAATCCTTGCGGCGCAAGGCAAATCTCACCTACCACCACCTAACTTGATCGTCGGAGGTTGTCGGCCGGTACCACACCGGTGCCCTTCTGACTATCATCTGCTGTAGCGTTTCAGGTTGTTCCACTGCTAAGGAACAACACGTGACACGACGTGCTCTATTGTGTGGAACGAGGCTCCGATAAGAAATATCCCACACAGTTTGGCGCCCACCGTGGGGCTGTTCAACTTCGATTTCCGACAGAATCTAGATACTCACGCGGTTCCCACAAAATCGAATCAATGACTACTCGTTTGACCAGGCAACGAGCTCTTAATGAAAACGCAAACAAAGAGAAGGGAGCAACTGACGATGCTTAGGGCCTCAGTGCTCAGAACCTCAATCCGGCACAGGGAACCATCACCATCGCCTTGGCAGAGCACCGAGAGATGGTAGAAGCACACAAAGCTCTGAGAGAAGAAGTACGGGAAATGAGGGCCTTGTTAGGGAAAGGCTTGGCGGCGGTCCAAGCTAATAGCCAAAACATTCTGAACGTTGATGAGGGAGGCCCTTCCAAGCCGCGAACTGGCAAGTCTCAGGCCAAGCGACGGCGTAGGAGGGCCACCACGTCCGAAAAGGAAAAGAGTGTACCGGGAGATGACCTCCGGACTAGGCTGACGGCTCGTCGACGGGGGGAAAACGCAAGTTTAGAGATCTCCTCGTCGAAGGAAAAGGACGCACCAAGCAAAACAGGCCCCGCCCGGCAAACTCGAGACAAGGTGCCATCGCATAGGGGTGACGGAGGAAATCAAGACTCAAGCTACACCGAAAGCGACGAGGGAAGCTCGGCATCTGCAGGTGAGGACAAACGCCGGGAAAAGCAACAGAAGTACACCAATGCGAGGCAAATCCTCGAAGAAAAGCTAGCAAAGAAGGCATCCGAGAAAGGGGCTAAACCTAATTCAGACGTCCGAGAACCGGGGGATTCTCCCTTTACGAGAGGAGTCATGTCCGTCCCACAGCCGAGGCACTTCATCCTCCCAAAGTTCGAAATGTATGACGGAACTGGAGACCCAATGGAGCATGTGGCTCATTTCATAAATATGATGGAATCCTCATGCGTGATCGGGCCCGATCTGGATGCCTTAACCTGTCGTTTCTTCCCCACGAGCTTGAAAGGTTTGTCTCTGCTATGGTTCAACAGCCTCCCTAAGAGGTCCATTAAAACCTTTTCGGACCTATCTTCTGCCTTCCTCAGTGAATATAGCGTGAGTCGGAAGTTCGTCAAAACGAACCACGAGCTCTATGATGTGCTGATAGGAGAAAAAGAAGCCCTCTGAGACTTTATTGTCAGGTTTCGATAGGTAAAATTAGAGGTCAAAGACTGCAATGACCTAGAGGCTGCTACCGCATTCTCACAGGCCATACACCCAAACCATCCCCTCTGGAGGTCTTTTAATAAACGAATGCCTACAACTATGAAAGAGGCGTTGGACAGAGCAATGGCAAAGATATCGCAAGACGAGTCTGAAAGGGTAGCCCGAGAAATGCGGAGAACAGGATCAAAGTCCGAAGGGGTATGGAAGAAGAGAGAACCTCACGCCGAGGAAAAGAGAGGAAGGGAGCGCGGACGCTCAGACAGGAGAAAAGAGGAAAAGAGAGACGAAGTTGAAAAAAATCCGTGTGAGGAAGGATCAGAGATCCGAAGAAGCGCAGCCCGGAACAAATCCTCCACGCGGAGACAATTCATTCTTTCCGAAAGGAAGTGAGAGAGAAGAGGCCGCGGTACGCCCATAAAAGTCTGGAAAGAAAGGAACCCTACTGCAGGTTCCATAAGTCTAAAGGGCATGCCACGGAAGATTGCAAGATCCTCGCCCGTGAAATAGACCGCGTGTGCGACCATGGTCCGATCAGAAGAGTTGATAGGCAAGATTCGAGGGACAAAGATGAGAGGCTCGCAGCACCCGCAGAAATTCTGGGGGACGGTCAGATCAGTTCTATCCACTGTACCGGAGAATCTGTCAATGCTCACAAAATGTCTCATCACGAAGCTGGACTCCCCGTCTATTGAGTCAAGCACACTTCCGAGGATCTGATTAAATATTCCCGGAAGGATCTAAAGGACGTGCACCAGCCCCACAACGACGCGCTAGTAATAGCGATTTCCATCGGGTACTATACGGTCAGTAGGGTTTTAGTAGACCCAGGGTCTTCCTTCAATATACTCTATATGTCAACATTCCGAAGCATGAAGCTCAGAGAGTCAGATCTCACGATGAACTCGCAGGACCTAGTGGGATTTAACGGGACGGTGACGAGATCCAACGGAACAATCAAATTGCCAGTCAGAGTCGAGGGCGCTAGCCCAATGGCACTCTTCCATGTCATCGATTCCCGCTCCGGATATAACGCCCTACTCGGGAGGCCGTGGATTCACGACATGAGGGCACACCCTTCAACTCTTCACCAAAAGTTGAAGTACCCTACCGAGAAAGGGGTCCGAGTCATAAAGGGGGACCAACAGGTTGCAAGGTCATGCCTAGTTGAGATCGTCAAGCTCAAATCCCAATGTTAAGCATAGCAACTATAGGGTCGGGGCCCAAAAAGAGGCCCGTCCTTTGCTCGACCAAGAATAGAAGCGCCTGAGGATGAGTTAGTGAAAATACAGATCCATCCAGAAGATCAGAAGAGAACGACGAGCATTGGGAAAGATCTGAAAGACGGACTGGCAGACCTCTTAAGGAGAAGTTGGAAAACGTTTGCCTGGGACCACACAGACATGCCCAGTAGAAGTTCTGATATCATAACTCACAATCTCGAGATTGATCCGAATCAACCTCCCGTCAAACAGAAGAGGCGCAAATTCGCACCTGAGCGGAATGACATAATCAACGAGGAAGTGCGGAAGCTCCTGGAAGCAGGTTTTATCCGAGAGGTAAAATACCCTGATTGGCTGGCCAACGTAGTAGTAGTGAAGAAGAAGAATGGAAAATGGAGAGCCTGTATTGACTTCACTGACCTCAACAAGGCTTGTCCAAAAGACTCCTTCCCACTGCCCAAAATAGATCAACTGGTAGACGCCACGGCCGACTATGAACTGGTCAGTTTCATGGATGCCTTTTCCGGGTATAACCAAATCAAGATGAACCCGAAAGATCAAGAAAAAACTTCGTTCATAACCAACATAGGCACGTACTGCTACACTGTGATGCCTTTTGGTTTGAAAAACGCAGGAGCCACCTATCAGCGCCTGATGAACAGAATGTTCGAAGATCTTCTGGGGAAAAAAGTGGAGGTGTATATCGACGACATGTTAATCAAGTCGCGAAAGGCTGGAGACCATCTGACCCACATGGAACAAGCTTTTGAAGTGCTGAACCGATACGAGATGAAGCTAAACCCTGATAAATGCACATTCGGAGTCCCGGCAGGCAAGTTCCTGGGTCATCTGGTGACTAGCCGCGGGATCGAGGTGAATCCCGACCAGATCCAAGCGATAATAGACATGCAAGCGTCGACGAATCTGAAAGGTGTTCAGAAGTTAACCGGATGTTTGGCAGCACTGAACAGGTTCATATCCCGGTCATCGGATAAATGCATACCCTTCTTCAAAGCGCTGAAAAGGAGCAAGGAGTTTGGCTGGGGAGTCAAATGCCAAAAAGCGTTCGAGGAGCTCAAAGCCTACTTGTCTTCGCCCCCGCTGTTGGCCAAGCCCTCAGATAACGAAAAGCTATTCCTATACTTAGCGGTATCTGATGCGGCAATCAGCTCGGCACTGGTGCGTGAAGACGGTCAAACTCATCACCCAATCTACTACGTGAGTAAAACGATGATTGACGCCGAAACACGGTACTCAAAGATGGAAAAGCTAGCACTGGCCTTGATAGTCGCGTCGAGCAAGCTGAAGCACTATTTTCAAGGCCATCAGATAGTGGTGAGAACCACCTTCCCACTAAAAGCCGTTCTTCACAAGCCGAATATTTCGGGACGCCTGAAAAAATGGGCAATAGAATTGGGCGGATACGATATCACTTATGAGCCAAGAACAGCCATCAAAGGACAAGTTCTCGCAAATTTCGTTGCAGAAATGACTCCAGCAAATCCGAGCGAAATCGAGACGAAATCGCCGCTGACAACTGGCCTCGGAATGGAAACCTGGACCCTAAGCGTTGATGGATCCTTGAACTCAAGAGGATCCGTCGTAGGGCTAGTCCTGTCGACCCCCGAGGGATATCTCCTGGAACAGTCAATCCGATTCGGATTTGCAGCTTCAAACAATGAAGCCGAATACGAAACGTTGATAGCTGGGCTACAGAGAGCGAAGGAACTGGGAGTAGAAAATTTAAACATCAGAAGTGCTTCTCAACTTGTGGTAAACCAGGTAAAAGGGTTATTTGAGGCAAAAGACCCCAGGATGGCGAAATATCTGGAGAAAGTTTTGTCCATCCTCTCTCAGTTCATAAAGTACAGCATCAGCCAAGTACCTAGGGCTGATAACGGACATGCCGACGCTCTGACTAGTCTCAGATCCGCAGTCCAAACGAAAACAAGAAGAATCATCCCTGTTGATCATTTGTCTGAACCAAGCATCACCCTTGATTCGAACATGGGGAGTGGAGACGATGGAATAATTGGACAAGTAATGCCGGTAGAACAAAATCTAGAGCTCGAGTCGGATTGGAGAAATCAAATCCTCCAATACCTACAATCAGGACTTCTACCCGAAGAGAAACTAGAAGCGCGGAAAATCCGATCCAAAGCGGCTAGATACTCAGTCATCCAAGGAGAATTGTACAGGAGGTCCTTCGGTGGACCCTATCTAAAATGCCTGGGAAAGTCAAAAAGTTCTTACGTTCTGAAAGAGTTGCACCTTGGACACTGCGGAAATCACGCAGGACCGAGGTTCTTGAGTCATAGAGCGTTAACGCAAGGGTATTACTGGCCCACCATGGTGAAAGATTCCAAAGACTTCGTTTCCCATTGTGATAAATGCCAAAGGTTCGCAAAGACCATTCACTCACCGCCGACCGTGCTAACTACAATCTCGGCACCTTGGCCCTTCATGCAATGGGGCCTAGACCTGGTGGGAAAACTGTCATTAGCTCTAGGACAGAAATGTTATCTGATCGTAGCAACAGACTATTTCTCCAAATGGATTGAAGCCAAACCACTAGCAAAGATTACAGAGAGGAAAGTCGAGATGTTCCTCTGGAAAAACATCTTCACCCGTTTCGGAATTCCCAAGGTCATCATCACCGACAACGGAACCCAGTTCACAGGAAGATCCATCCGGAAATATTGTGCAGATAGGAAAGTGAAACTTAGATATTCGACACCCCGCTACCCGCAGGCTAATGGACAGGCCGAAGCATCTAATAAAACCATCATGGACTCTCTGAAAAAGAGATTGGAACGAACGAAAGGGAGATGGGTGGATGAACTTCCAGGAGTCCTTTGGGCATACCGAACCACCCCTAGAACCCCAACAGGCGAAACCCCATTCGCCATGGCTTTTGGGGCTGAGGCCATAATCCCCATGGAAATGATCATCCCCACAACCCGGAGTTCGATCCCGAAAGCAGAAAATGACACCATGATGGCAGAAGCACTAGATTTGGCCGAGGAAAAAAGGGAGCAGGCGCTAGTCCGTATGGCATGTTGTGAGACAGCGCAACTTTAAAGAAAACGATTTTGTTCTGAGAAAAGTATTCCAGAACACACAAGAGCTCGGAGTGGGAAAACTGGGACCAAACTGGGAAGGTCCGTACAAGGTAGTCGAAGAAGTCAAGCCGGGGACTTATCGTCTCGAGGACGAAAAGGGCGAACTGATTCCGAGAGCATGGAACGCCACACATTTAAGAATTTATCGTGTGTGAGGATGAGAGAACCATGTAAGTACTTGGCCGAAGAGGCCCATTTCAAATCAATATACAAGTATTACATGTCTTTTCTCCCACATGATCATTCGATGCCTTCACGATGAAAAATGCTAATCCGATTAGGCAGGTTACTAAGTCCCTCTCGGACAAAAACCCCTAATTCGCTGGAATAGTTTCTAAGTTTTCCGTGGACTAGAAAATCTAACGCATTCGGAATTATGGAAAAATAACTCACACAGAAAGTGAAGCAAAAACACAATGAGTGAGTAAAGTGCCAACTTTTATTTCACAACAAACAAGTAAGGCTCGGACCCACATGTTGGTAACTCGGCCGAAATGAATTACAGAAGTCATGCGGAAAATAAATCGGGATCCATGCTGGTTCCGAGCCAGGCTGTTCAGCGCGTCGGCAGCAACGAGGGTGTTCGTTTAGGAGAGGATGAGGGTTTTGTCCGGAAAGCAGCAATTGCACTCCGCCAGCTCATCACATCCGCTCCACCCTGCGCCCTGATGGATTTTGAAAAGTAGTCGTGTCCTCGTTCCAAGAGGGAAAAGCGAGAATTCCCACCACTCTCTAGCAGAGCGAGAGACCGCTTCTCCAACCAAGTCAGAGGTGCGGGGAAATGGAAAACAGGCGCCGCTCACGCTCGTCTCGTATGGGAGCCCATGTCTCTCCATCTTAAACACCAAACGAGACGCCACCTCCCATGCTGAAGTCCCAGACGATATAATGATGGGAAAAACCACCGGGAACCAGCAAGGGAGTTGCCCCCTCCACCGTATGCCCCATTTCCCGAGTTCTGCCGGAACGAACTCGGGAACCGCAGTGGAAGGCAGCGGAGTGGCTGATTAGTCCAGGCAGACAGTACCCTGGATTCGACACTCACAGGCGTAGAGGATGACGACCACCAAGGTCAAGTCCTCCGGGGCCAACCAAACAGGCGTAGAAGATCATGACCAAACTTTCTCAATACAAGCAATGACCAAGGACGGCCAGACGTGGAAGAGAAACAGGAAGAAATGGGAAAACCCCATGGTATGTAATTTTGAACACTGTGAGAAAACTTGAAAATATGGGAACGAAGAGAACGTTTCAGAAAACAGGGTCTAAAGAAGCGAATAGAAGAAGAATCTCAAATACCTATTTAAAGGCCTTGGGACCGTTGCGATTGTGACAACTGTCAAGCATCAAGCACCATTACACGACTCGTCTGGCATGCGAAACGACGTGTGCATTAACCTACAGTTAATGTGGTTAACCCCCCTTATTAACCGCATTCAAGGTGATTTGACGGGAATGATAGACGTTTGACACGCCTAATTGCTACCTGACGTCACCGCCTCGAGATATGGAACGGCCCTTTGCATCGAGTGATATCCGAATTAATGACAAGTCTCTTCGACTCCGGTACTAAACACTTCCTTCTCACTATAAAAGGATAGGGATCAAAGGAATACCCTACATTCTGATCATTCAACCACCTGGCATCTGTTGGAAGAAATGAGAGACTCCACAGCAACCTCAAAGTTGACAAAAAAAAGTCTTGAAATGGGAAAACCGCAGATTGGGGGCGAAAATGACCAAACTGGAAGCAGCTCTTCTGGAGAAAAAGGAGAAAGAAGAAGACTCGGAGGCCCTGAGACAAGAGGTCCAGAGCATCCGAGGGGCTCTCGAAATGGCGAACAGCCGGGCGGAACAGCTCGAGCAAGAGAATCATTCTCTCCGAGAGAGCTTGGAAACCGCAGAGATGGACGAGGATGGCAAACCGGATGAGCGCCACGTGCTCGAAGATAGCCTTCAGTCGGCGAAAAATCTCAATGACTATTACGAATGGGAAAACCAATCCCTGAAGGAGGAACTGGCCTCTTTGAGGCAATGAAAGAGACTGACTCCGACGGTCATCATCGACAGCGATGAAGACTAGAAGGGTTACCTGAGAGGTCGAAGACTTGTAAATAACTTCGTCTTTTCTTTCTTTTTTATGTTCCTGATTAACAATGTATAAAAAAGAAAGAAAGAAAAAAAGTTATATCATTTTCGCTTCGCATGGTTTGCCTACACCCTTCGTCCAAGTATCTAAAGCTTTCTCCGGAAGCAAAAGCCTCGGTTCATCCGAGCATTAAAAAAGCCTTCTCCGGAAGCAAAAGCCTCGGTCCGTCCGAGCATTTAAAAGCCTTCTCCTGAAGCAAAAACCTCGGTCCGTCAGAGCACTAAGCACTTCCTATTCCGAAGAATAGAAGACATTGGAGTATTAAAACGTAATAAACCTCGGTCCGTCCGAGTATTCGAAAGCCTTCTCCGGAAGCAACAAACCTCGGTCCGTCCGAGTATTCGAAAGCCTTCTCCGGAAGCAACAAACCTCGGTCCGTCCGAGTATTCAAAAGCCTTCTTCAGAAGCACAAAACCTCGGTCCGTCTGAGTGTTCGAAAGCCTTCTCCGGAAGCATAAAACCTCGGTCCGTCCGAGTATTCGAAAGCCTTCTCCGGAAGCAACAAACCTCGGTTCGTCCGAGTATTCGAAAGCCTTCTCCGGAAGCACAAAACCTTGGTTCGTCCGAGTGTTCGAAAACACTTCTAAGAATGTTTACAAGTCAAAACATTCCTGCAAAGTGAGCGGGGAAGCACGACAAGTAAACATAAGGAAAGAGCATATGCATAAATCTTAACAAAATGTGTATGTTTGAACATCAAAGAAGAAAACAAAAGAAGTTCAAGGCAACAAATAGTATAGGGGCTCCACAATCCGGAGTTACCCTTGAGAAAAAGTCAGTCAGAGACATAAACAGTCTCAGTCGGAGGAACTTCAACAGAAGCGTCTTCAACAATCGCGCCATCACCTCCATCAGTACGAGCACCAGCCTCCTCGATCACCGCGCCCTCATCCTCGATGAGATGAACGACGCCAACCTCGCCCTCAGCGGCAGCCTCGCCCCTGGAAGCCTTCAGATTCATAGCTCGCTCAAATAACTCCCTTCGGAGGTCCACGACGTCATCGTAGCCAACCGGACTGATCGGACCACCTTCCTCCTTAGATTGCTCCATCTGCAGCTTGACTGAATCTCGCCCGACAGCTAGTCTGATGAGAATGGAGTCCACTGATGCCGCAGTCGCCATGGCCAACTTTCACTGGAGGTCACCAATACTGTCGCTAAGGGTCGGAAGTTCGGAAACCTGACCCCGAAGCGAGTCATTCTCCAACATGACAACATCCAACTCCTCCTTGGCCTTCTTAAGGGAGTCGGCTTCCCGGTTGAAGGCATCCACGGCTTTAGACTCCTCCTTGTGAGCAACGCCCAGGTCCTCTAACACTTTGTTCGGAGCAACCATAGCTTCATCGAGCAGCTTCTTGCTGTCCTCATTGAAAGATCGGAGATCCTTACACTCTTTCCGAACGCGCTCAAGCTCAGCAAACTGTTCAAGCCCCTCAGCTTCCAGTAAAGAGATCCTTTTTTCGGCCTTCTCAAGATCAGATTTCAATTGGAGACCCTCGGTCAACGCCAAATCAAGGATATGAGACTGACGACCGCTGGCTGTTGCTTCCGCCAATTTCTGCTCGAGCTCACGGTACTTTCGGAGCAGACTCTCCAAATTGAGAGTGATCTGGGTCGAAGCCTGGGTTCTCTGGAAAGGTAAGCATATTCAAAATCATAGAAGTTGAGTGGATAGGCAATAAAATAGCTAAAGCAAAAGAATGAATGCACTAACCAGCCAACTTCTATAGCACATGCGGCTGAAAGTCTCGACCTCGCTGTCATGGTCGATGAGAGGTTCCAACTGCATGGCCCCTAGGTCACGAGCAAACCTGACCGTATCCATAGCCCGTTGGAGGCAGAAATGATTAGAGAGGGATCCTTGGTCAAAGTTGGAACCGGGAGAAGCGAAAAGACGAAGCAAGGAAAATCCACCGCTCGCGGCACCCGACCCACCAGCTGTAGAGGGAGCCGCACCCGTTGGATGGGGAAGAACCTGCACCGTCTGATCAGGCAAACATGAAGCCCCACCATCAAAAGGCCCGGCGGCTGTCTGATCATCCTCCTGTTCAAAGTCCATATCAGAAGATAAAGCATGGGCATGAACAGAAGAGGGCGAATCCGCCTCGGAAGGAAATGATTGATAAGCCATCTCAGGATGCTTTAAAAGATATGCATCAGCACTCCTTACCGCGCGGTCGAGTGCCCCGATGATTCCACCCCTCCTTCGTTTCAGAGCAGGAGAATCTGTAGAGGGATCCGTAGGGGAACCCAAGGGAGGATCCGCAGGAGGATCCAGGGGAAGAACCAATGCACCCCCTGTAGAGGGTTCCGTGCTGCCGATCTTCCTGGATTTCCCACTTTCGGAGGGGCGGGAACGCTTAGGAGCAGCCACCTTTTTTGCTTTCAGATCGGATAAAGACGCTGCCTCAGATCTTTTTCTTCCCATGTCCTGAAGAAGGGCAAGGAAAGCGTCGGGGTCATTGGAGTTATGAACAGGGGTGAGTGTGACACCAGACATTCTTTCGCTGAAACCTACGTCACAACCAGCCCAAATTAGCCGCACGCCAAGATAAGGACATAAAAATGTGAAAAGGAAAGAGGAACAAAACAAACACTTACGAGGAGTAACGGGCACGAAACCTGGAGGTGGAACCCAAAGTTTGGCAAAGACTAGCCAAGGATGCTGGTTAAACTTCTCCCAGTTGAAAGGGTCTTTCTGGGTGAGAATCTTGCAGTGACCAAGAGCTTCCCGAGAGGTACCCTACGGAAGCAGATTCTTCACTGAAACACAGAAACTGAAAATGGTTAGCACGGTTATGGATAAACGTGACACAAAGTAATACGGAACTCATGTTCTCACCCTCGTCTTCCCACGAGGCAAGAAGGGACCCGCTCCCAGGAAGAAAGGGGCCACGGATGAAAAACCACTCCTCTTTCCAGCACTTGTCACAGGAGGTCTCATCTACCAGAGCCGGTTTTTTATTAGTCTGAAAGATGAAATGCATTTGGTCTTGGACGTTCAAGCGAAGGGACCAGAAATGGGAGACCATGCCCAGGGTAGGCTGAAAGCCCAACCCGTAACACAGCACCGAAAAGGTGATCAAAGATCCCAGAGCGTTCGACATCAAATGACCCAACGCGAGACCAGCACTCTGAAGCAACTCGACCATCAAGGGGGGAAGGGGAAGCCGAACCCCCCATTGGAAAAACATGGATAAAAAGCGGTCCAACCCTCCCCCGGGGAAAGATAAACTCGCTCTGACGCCTCTGGGAGCCTCATTTCGAAATCTGAAGAGTTCCCATAATCGTCCCTCAACCTATCAAGTTTGGCCTGAATCAGTTTTGAAGGAAAATGGAAGGGGCCCCTATCTTCCTTGATACCCTTCGGCTGAGGCTCCTTTCTCTTCTTCTTACTCACTGTCTCCACCCCGTCCGAATCAGCAGTAGGAGATCCAAGAGGGTCAGAGACGATAGCCTCATTAGCCAAGGAGGAACCCTCTTCCCCCAACGGCGTAGAGACGGATGGATCAACCTGAGATGCGGCCTTACTACCCTTAGAGCGACTTTTCCTTTTCTTCTTTTTCTTTTGGGCCGCCTCCTCGGCAGGAAAAGGAATAAGAGGATGGGAAAGGTCGAGAACAGTAGTTGGGCCCATCGAAACAGAATCCGTTCCCCTCAAAGAGTGAGAAGTGGGAGAAGGGACGGGATTCATGTCTAAACCTGCATGAATTTCAGAAACGGACCCAAGCTCACTCACGGAAGGGAGGGAATCCTCACCAGTCGATAAACGGGGATCAATCACAGACTCATTCCCCTCAGGCCCACCCCGAAGTTCGGGGACAGTACCGGCGACATCAACACGCACAGAAGAAGGAGAAGCCCCAGACTCAGTCCTCTCAAAAACCAAACCGTCGTAGTCATCGTCCCCTACAGCAAACCTAGGAGTCCTATGATCTCTAACTACAGGGTTTCCCTTAACATTATCCATTACAGAAAGAACGGGAAACAAAAGATAGAGAGGAGAAGACTAACCTTCGAAGAAGAACAGGGAAAGCTTCGAGGGAACAGAACGAAGACGATGAAAGATCTTTTGAAAATGGACGGTTTACAGATGACTTCAAGAACTCAAAAGGCAAATGAGCCTTAAAGTCTAAGGAAAAACCCTATTTAAAGAAGGGAACACGCGTCCAATTATCGCGACACGTTGGGAGGGCCGCGATGATCAGGATCACCCAAAATTCATTGGAATTCGTGCCCATCCGAAGATCCAACGGATCAATTTCGAAAGGAGCCACGTCTCTTTGAACGGACACATCCACGAGAGAACGTGACGACTCCAGAGAGAAGGTCAATAGAGCCCGAGTCATGACAAGGCCGAGGCGGTCTATTTTCTGAAGGGTCGTGGTCCCCAACCACTCCAAAGTAGCACGAAGATTAGGGCAAGCATCGCGCCCCTGATCTGATCGATCTACTATCCCCTGCATCGGACTTTCCGACCCAGGAAATAGGGGAAAACTGTAAAGGGTAAAAATAGCCCTTTTATGGGCTGCGCTCACACCGGGCCCATTCACATGGGGACAGGCCCATTCGAATCACGTCTTGAAGAAGCCAGCCCTCCTACGGGCCGCGTTCACTACAGGCCGGCTCACGTGGGGACAGGCCCGTCTGAGCCAACACCATAAGGAGCTCGTCCTTCATAGGCCGAGTGAAAAGCCCATTAAGCCTAGCCTCACGCTAGCCCGGTCGATGAACCCTTGATCAAGGAACTATAAAAGGCACTTGACCTATCAAATCAGGTATGATACTTTAACCTAGAAAACGAACAATCTGATTGTTTTGACCTAATCCTTGCAGCGCAAGGCAAATCTCACCTACCACCACCTAACTTGATCGTCGGAGGGTCGTCGGCCGGTACCACATCGGTGCCCTTCTGACTATCATCTGCTGTAGCGTTTCAGGTTGCTCCGCCGCTAAGGAACAGCACGTGACGCGACGTGCTCTATTGTGTGGAACGAGGCTCCGACGAGAAATATCCCACACACTTAAGGAGAAGAAGGTCAAGCTTACACAAATACAGTTTAAAAGAGAAATTGTGAGAGGCACCTCCAAAATACATTGTGTTAAAATCAACCGAAGTATATGAGAATCAAAAGTAAGTATTATATATATATATATATATATATATATATATATATATATATATATATATATGTTTTCCATTAATTATTTCTTTCTGTTTTTTCAGGTGGGAAACAATGATCACAATGAAAAATTTTGTTTCTCTATCGAAAAATTAAGCTATTAATTATTATTTGATAAGAAATGTTGAAAAGAAAAAGGATTGGAATCACCGTTTGACGAGGAAGCCGTTATTGATACAAACGCAGACATACAGAGAACATTTTTTTTCCATTTACTTTTTTTTTGTGGTAGATTGCAAACCATTATATTTAGTTTTAATTTTATGTTTTTTGTTTATTTTTATTTTCCTTTATAAGTGAGATTAAATTTATAAAGGACTTTGATGTTTAAATTTTTTAACCACTATATCATTGAGAATATTTATAGATTTATTAAAATATATGTAACCATCATTTACAAGGTATATATTTATACAATAGTCTTAATAATATCATTTTTTTTATTAATTTTACAAAATTTCATATATTAATACGAATATATGATGTTAATATGGTCTCTTAATAATATTTTATAAAATTGTGTTGATTTTTTTTTTTTTATAAATTTTAACTGGACACTACTAAAATTTTAAAAATTATTATTAAATTATTTTGTATGCTTTAAAATCAACTTAATAAAATTATAATACTTTTTATAATATACTTATCAAATAAACATCTACACTTAAATAAAATAGTGTGAATCATTTAAGAGATTAATATTTATATAAATACTTTAATAATAATAGAATAAATCTTTCATGTGCAACGCACGTGTTAAAAACTAGTAAAAGAAAAAAGCTAAGAAAAATTCATTAAAATCATACCATTACTTTACTTTCAAATCTTTCCCTAACTGGATAACCACTATCCCAAAACACTTGCTATTCGTATTTGACTTGATATTACATAGATTAGTGACAGAACAGCCGTTAGATAATTCTTTTATTTAAAAAACTATATTAAATTGAGAAAGGGGTGACTCTTCTAATTTGATTTCATAAAAACTGAGTATTAAATTAATGCTTAACTATTCAAATAGAGTATTGATGCTTAACTATTTAAACTATATTCAATTTGACGATAACTATTGATTAAATATTGGGTTACATATGAAAATAACCCTTTTGTATATGGAATAACATCATATAACCACATGCCAAAAAATGAGCATCTATACGCACTTGGAGAGAGAAAATGACAATGAAATTACCAATAAACTCTCTCACATTTTCCCATGCAATCAAATCAGATTTTTTTTCTCTTTACTCAATTTTCTTATTCTCTCTGTTTGTTTTTTTTTTATTTAGAAAAATACACTTTTGATCCCAAGTTTTCACTTTACGTTCTATTTGGTTCCTCTGTTTTCAAACTCGACAAATATAACCCTATGTTTTAGTTAAGCGTTCTATCTAGTCTTTACTGTTAAATTTATATTAAATACTTATCAGAATTCTGATGTGACATTCTTTATAAATGATGTGACTTTTTTTAATTTTATACGGATTATATTTACTTATGTGGCATATTTAAATGACGTGGTATTTGTTTAATATTTTTATATCATAATTTTTACTTATATGATATTTTATATTAATTATTATTTCACCATCTTATTTCTCTCTCTCCTATCTCTTAAACAAGAACATGGTTATGGAAAATCCTCACCAAATTTAGACATTCTCAGCCACTTATAATTATAACTAAGAAAATTACATAGATTTTCTCATCTCACCTACCTCTGAAAATAATTCTCATTTCATCTATCTCTAAAATGAAGAACACAGTTCGTGGTCATGGAACCCAGACGGTGTGGTGTGATTGAATACAACGTTGGCTGGGATTTTTTTTTATAGCTTTTTCGTCAGATCTAGCCACACCATTCTATTGGATTTACATCAGGGGCTATCAAAATCAAATATGTTCGGACTTGTTGTTTCACAATTCCACTGGAAAATTAAAAAATTTAATACACTGAGGTCATGGTGATAGGTCTTGATTGCGGCGGGCGCCCTCTAAGTTTACCACCCTACTCACTAACGGACTATGAAGGGGCCGGCGAACGGGAACCTACCTAGATCCTGAACCGCTTGACTTATTGGTGGAAATATTGTGATTATACAATGGAGATTGTGGAATTAACCAAAGGGAAAAAGACACTTTTGGTCCCTGAGTTTTGAGTTTGTTTACCATTTGGTCCATGAGTTTTCAAAATCGACATTTTTACCCCTCTGAGTTTTTGTTTTGTTTACCATTTGGTCCCTGCCGTCAAACCTCAGTTAAATACTTAACAGAATGGTGACGTGTCATTATTTTACTATTTTTAAATTTTTTTTATTGCTTACGTGGTATATTTTATATTACATGGCATATTTAATTAATTTTATATTAATATTTATATATTTTTATGTTATTATCTTTCTCCCTCTTCTATGTTCATCTTCACTGTTTCTTCATCTCCTTCCCCTCTCCCTCTCTTCATCTTCTTGATAAAAAGATATTCCATTTATGAAATACACCACCACGAAGCTCCATCTCCAACAACCTCATACTTAAAAAATTTCCAGATCTGCAACACCACGAAGCTCCATCATTTTCAAGGTATTGTTTAAGCAAAACAAACCCTTCAAGCGAGAAGCTAATCAACAACAATGGCGGAATAATCAAACGATCAGTTAGGTTTTGTCCAGTAAGCGTGATTTTGGATGAAGATTCAAGGCCTTGTGGAGAAAAAAGCCTGAGAGATGAATTAGGGTTAATGGCGGTGGAAAAAACAGTGGATTTGATGAAAAATTATCAGAAGAAGAATCAAAATCGTGATCATTTCTATTATTTCTCCTATCTCCCATTTTCGATTCTATGTGATGAACCCAGATTTTCAACTATCTCAGACGAGGATGGCGAAGCCATGGCGTCTATTTCTACAAATCGTGAAGCCAAAGGTTCTCGATCCTTGGAAAAATCGTTCGAGCAAAACGAGGATAATAATCATGAAGCCATGTGGTCTCGATCCGGTAGAAAAATCGTTTAGATTAACATTTCGTTTTTAGATCTGAGTTTAATTTGTTCTTGAAGAACTTAAATAAAAGAATTTTTTTGTAGATCTGAAATTTTGAAAATGGGTTTTTTAAGAGCTCTGAAAATGGAGCTTCACTTTTGTTTTTGTTCATTTTTATTTCTTCTCTGAAAATGGGTTCAAATCCCAGATCTTTGTTTTTGTTTCATTTTTTAATTGATTTTGCAAAAAACCAATTATGAACGAACGATGGCTTTCAATTTGAATAAAAAAAAACTGGGTTAAAGATATTGACAATGGGTTCCCTCAAAATGGAGCTTTGTGGCGGCATTAATGGTGTTTTAGGTTGTGACTCGAGGTAGGCGGCGACGTTAATGGAGTTCGAGGAGAGAGGGGAGGAGATAATTTAAAATGCATATATAAAAATATATTAATATATAATGCCACATCATTTAAATATTGACACAAGTAATAAAATAATTTTAAAATAATTTTTTTAATGACACGTCAGCATTCTGTTAAGTATTTAACTAAGGTTTGACGGCAGGGACCAAATGGTAAACAAAACGAAAACTCAGGGGTAAAAATATCGGTTTTGAAAACTCAAGGACCAAATGGTAAACAAACTCAAAACTCAGGGACCAAAAGTGTCTTTTTCCCTTAATCAAATTTCTTAAGCAAATGAAGATATATTGTAAATCTATGGACTTTTGAATCCTGAAAATTCATATTTTTATTACTGTGGGATTTTATTCGTGTTGTTGTTGAAGAAATGATCAAGTACCTGCTAGTGTGCGAAGTCATGTTTTGATATAGTGAATAAGAACAAATGGTTGTCGTCCTCTCGGAAAAAGAATTAAGTCTACTTAAATACTAATGAATATTTAACTCAATTATATTTAGAAATCGTAAAATAATGAATATTAACTAAACTAATAAGAAAAAAAAACTAAATATAATTAAATCAATGGAAAAATGTCCTAGATGAATGATTTCAGTGCTTTAATTTATGGAAATAATATTTGTTTAGTAAAAAACAACAATTTCATATTCTATAAGTCAAGAACACTAAAACTCTTAATTATATCTCCTGAGTGTCAAATCAAAAATCACAATTAATTAAGAAATCAATATCTCTATTCAACTTCAGTAATTAAAAGTGTATTAATCACAAGTTCTTTTTAAATTTTTAAATTAAGATTAAGTTTCTCAACTCTAATCTACTTCCTAAGATCCATCATAAAACCACCTCTCCCGAGCTTTAGATTTCAGAATTAAAATCAATTAATCTATGGCCGGTAAATTAAAGCATTAAGAATATAAGAACATAAATAGAATGATAAAATTATCTTCAAAACTAAAACTAAATACTCAAACCATAAAAATAAAGTATCTACATCAATCCTTAAAAATAAAACAAATTAGCTATCCATAAAAATAGAATTCAACAAAATAAAAAAATATGGAAAAGATATATAAATAATAAACTATGAAGAATTTGTGTCGACTCCCTCGAAAATTGCTGAAATTCTCCAAAACCTTTTCTAGAAAGTGGTTGTCTCAAAGAATCATGAAGAAAATAGCTTCAGCCCTCTTTAAATAGGCATTTGAAGTCGGTGGCTAAATTTATGCTCGAGCGACGCCTCGCTCGATTTTAAGTGATGACTCACTTGATTTTCGTAAAGCCTTCATTAAAACGAATGATCGATGCCTCACTTCAAGTCCAGCGATGGCTCACTTGACAAATTTCTGATGTCATCCTAATTGTTCAAGCGATGGCTCACTTGAACTCAAGTGATGCCTTTCTTGAACATATTTGTGCCAACTTATTTCTCTTTTCCTTTAATGTGAAAGCATTGTTACCAAAGTTAAAGATAACACTAGCTAGCACATGAGAGTGTTTTCACTATCAAGAAGGTGAGTTAATATCTTCAGGAAGATGATCAACGATAGTACATGAGAAAGCATTGTTACCAAAGTAAAAGGTAACGCCAGCCAACACATGAGAGTGTTAACAGTGCTAGGAGAAGTTGATTGATAAGTTGGAGAGCATTGTCAACTGCAAGTCAATAATAGCATACAAAAAAAAGGCACCAAAATAATAGAAACAAATATATACTTATTGATATAATTAACAAGTGTATACATATGATGTGCCTAACTTTTAGACGGCTTGATCAAAGTTCTTGAAAATTTTCAAGACACAATTGACTCAACAAATGCTCCGTCAAAATAAAAAATACGAGGGGGAGCGATAAAGTGAGAAAGTTACTAAAAAAAACTTGAAAAAAGATAGTTGGATGACAAGTGTGGTAAAAGAATAGTCAATTATTGCCAATAAATTAAGGGCATGGCTATTATTAATGAAGAACAAAGATCGGTAATTTTTTTTTTGATTATTTGACTAGATTTTGAGCACTTACATATAGAAAGTGATGAGAGATATGATGGCCTTTAACAAGAATATATAAAAACAAATGTCAGTCCATGGGTTTGCAGCACTTCGATTTACCAAAAAAAAAATAATTAAATAAAAAACTATTATTTTTACCTTTAATTGGAAACATCAAACGAAGGTTTAATTGATCCGATGCTAAGTGAGTTCTAAAGAAAAGGTAAAGATAATAGGTTGGTTGTAGTCAAATATTACTGGGTCGAGTTCTTGAGATTAAATAGACAAAAGAGATTTTTATTCCTACTAGGATTCTTTAATCCCAATATATCTTCTGTTTAGAGAAGATAATTAAAAAAAAAAAAAAAATCTTCAACAGATCATTCTATGGCCATGATACGAATCCTACTTGAAGTTATAGATTTTTTTAAAAAAAAAATAGTTTATTCATATTTCATTAAAATAAAATCTATACATGATATTCACATCAAATAAAGAGATGGTGAATAACAACGTCGTGTCAATTTGTGATCAAAATTTTAGAATATAACTCGAATTTGGATTGACGGGTTAAAGATTATCAATTCAAGATCAAAAGGTCAAGCAAATTTACATTTCAATTAACTTGACATGAATTAATTCCATCAAAAATTTGGCTATTAGAAGTCATATCTGGATGCGAAACTAATTCCACCAAATTTATTAAAAAAAATCATATATTTTGATATTTTCGAGATTCATTCATGAACAAACTTGTGTATAAAGCTCAAAAAGGGGGCATTTGAAGAATGAGAAAATTCGACGAATTATATATTTCCACGTAATTGGTAACATCTCGACTTTCCAAAAACGAGTAAAACAGTGGAAAACTCACAATAAAATAATACTTCTTTATTTATATTCAAATCAAATAAGAAATAACCAATTTGTCACATGTTTGCGAACCCATTTTTTTTAAAACAAAATTTCAAGTTTGAAAAATAACAACAAGAACCCAATCACTTAAATTTTAAAGATAATAATAGAAAAATTCCATAATAATCCCATAAGACATCTAAACATCTAAATCAAAAGAGAAAAGATCAAACGAAGACTTGACATCATGTTTCCACAAATCTAAACTAACTCCTATTCGAGCCTTCATCGTGTTCCAGTCTTTCCCTCTTATTACCTAGACGAAGAAAAAATGTAGTATCATGAGGCTATGCCCAATGAGTAAATAAATAGAAAAGAAAACTATGTTTTGTATATGCCTGAATTTATTAAGTCAAATTTCAAACTCATCCACTCTCACAAGTTCCAAACAATTTCAACACCTCAAAATTAATATCTCAGCATCTCAATGTTGCTCACAAGTATACTATAAATCACAAAATATTATCAAACAGTCATCCACCCCAACAACTCACATATAACTCAAGTTATATCTAAATCACATGTTATTCTCAAAAAGTCATCTACCTCAACAACTCACATATAACTCACAAGTTCTATCTAAAATAATTCATAACCCTCAAGTTACAAATCAAACAATTCATAACCATCAAGTTATAATTGCTATAAATTTCCCACATTCATCAAACACTTGGTATTCTACTCAATACCCAAACTCCAAACTATATTCTCAACAACTTCCAACTACAAAACTCACATATAACTCACAAGTTACATCTCAAAAATTCTTAATCACAAACACTTGATATTCTTCTCAGTACCCGCAAGTCATGAGTGAACCTACTCGTAATAGTTTAAACACAAATTTTCACAATTTAAACTTTTACATATATTCTCTTTTATTGATAACTAGTAATTTACGCCTGGTTCTAAGTGGTTTTATCTCCAATATAATTAAAATATGATTGTTAATTGATTCAAATGTCCATAATATTATTAATCTTTGAATTTCATGAACGTAGGCGAAAACAGCGCTCAAATCGAACTTAAAACGAAGAAGTTATGCCGATTTTAGTGTTGAAAAAGTCCCACCGCCGCAGGAACGAGAAAAAAAAACAAGATTTTTTGGCTAGCTTACGTGGCTGAAGAGATAAGGATCAGATTTTGCACGAAAATATCACCTTTTTACCTATTTAAAGACCCTCTTGAACCCTAATTAGAAATCCCTTCTTCCCCTATTTTTCTTACAACTTTTAGGTAGTTTTTAATATGTTTTCTAGCTAATTTACTTATTCCATCTAGAGAATTATCGAGGTTTGATTCATGAATTTGTGAGATTTTGTTCTTAATTTAATTCCTATTTTCTCTTTATTCATGCTTTCTCTTTGCATATTTTATTGTTGATTAATTCTTGTGCAATAGGGCCCGTTGTTCATTGATTAATCTTGCATATCGCTAGTTAAAACTTTAAATCCGTAATTGTTTATTGTTCTAATACAAGAGCATGATAGCATAAATTGATTAAGGACACTTTTCAATTTATGTTATGGGAATTTGTTTATTGTTCACCCCTAAATATTTTATATATATATATTTCGGGGATTTTTTCGGGGAACAGGGTCGGGGTCGGGGACTGCATTCCCCATCCCCGTCCCCGAAACTCGAACGGGAAATTTTTTGTCCCCGTCCCCATCCCCTTTGGGAACGGGGATTCCCCGTAACTTTCAAGGCGGGTCCCCGCAGGGAAAATGAACACCCCTAGAAGGAAGAAAATCCTATTAGGGAACACGTTTAACATGATAATCCATCTTAATGTGGCTAGGATGAATGGTGGAACTATATACGAGACTAGCCAGATCAACATGATCTTGAAACCCTTCCAAATAGCTTCTTATCGATCAAAAGCAACAGTATTTTGAACATGGTGGGCATGAACATGTCCCAGATTCTTAATAAGCTATAGGCTTTCGAGTTTATATTGCTGAAAGGCAAGAAGACAAAAGCGGTTTAAGCAAATGTTGCTACCGCTCATAGTGCCTCTAGCTTAGGTACTAAGATTAAGAAGTAAAGGTTCAGGAAAAAGAAGGATAAGGAAGACACCAAGAAATCCAAGAGATGAAAAGCTCCTAAAGGAAAGTGCTATCACTGTAATGGTGAAGGTCACTGGAAAATGAACTGTTCCCAAGTTCCTAGAAGAGAAGAAAAAGGATAAAGAATGTATATATGATTTATTCTTCTTGGAAACCTTTAATGTGGAGGATTGTAAATCCACCTGGATACTTTATTTAGGAGCCACTAATCACTTCTACTCTTCTTATCAGGGAAGTAACTCTTGAAGGAAGATCAAGCCTGAAGAAGTGTCTCTAAGGAATAGCGTAGGGCAGATGGTGGATGATGAACTTGTTGCTGATATAAAGTTATCTTTTAGTAATAAAATATTTATTTTCTGAACACTGTTTATTATGTTCTTGGTTTAAACCAGAACTCACAAACAATCTTTTATCGTAGATTTCGATATTAATAAAATTGATATTTTCAAAGATGGAAACTTTATTTGTTCAGGATTAGAAGATAACAATTTATATATACTAAAACCATTAGTATGTGCAACACTTTATAATATTGAGTTATTTCATACCATAGAGTCTAAAACAAGTAAAGGTAGAATTTTTAAAGATGAAACCCTGCCATATTAACCTCAATATAATTCAAAGACTGGTTAAAAGTGGACCTCTAAGTGACTTAGATCATGGTACACTCCCAGTATGTGAATCTTGTATAGACGGTAAAATGACCAAGTGTCCTTTTTCAGCTAAAGGAAATAGAGCCACAAAACCACTAAACCTTATCCATTCAGAAGTACATGACAGATCCTTCCCATGTGATCGATCACAAGCCCGTAGTTCTTGATGCTAACTTGTCTTGTGATTAGACACTGGTAGAGATCTTAGCATCGGAACAAAAGGTGTGAGGAACAAGACTATTGGCTTACTAAAAGTCTTGTGGAGGAACCAAGTTTCGGAGGAGGCTACTTGGGAATGTGAGGATGAGATGAGGGACAAGTATTCGCACTTGTTCGCCTAGAGAGCTTACTTTTCGGATACGAAAAGTCTTTTAAGGAGAGTTGAGTGTAACACCCCGTTACTTTGAGGTTAATTTTTCTTTTTAATTTACATTATTGAAAGTAATTAATTTAGTTTTAGAATTAATATTTATAAACAGGAGCTTTACTTGTTATTAAATTTTAATTCCGTTTGTTTATAATTTAAGGGTTTGGGTCATTAATGATTATTAACGAGTCAATTAAAAATCATTAATGACCTTTTAGTTAATTATTTACCATCGATTAGAAATAATTATGTTCCAAGGACGAGTTTTAGTTAAGAAAAAATGAGAAAGGAGGTGCATTTTGGCCAAAAAGGGCAAAACCCTTAAAACCTATCTACTATTCATCTTCTTCATTAAACCAAAAAGACAAACAAAGAAATTTCTTCTCCTCTCCTTTCCCCCATGGCCGACGCTACATGAAGGAATTCACCAACCCGGATTTTGCTCGTCTCTTCTCTGATTCGCTCAATTCTTAGTGCCTTGGAAAGGTTTCGCCAAGAGCTTCATACCCATCCCATTTTTGGAGATAATCTCTTTTTCCAAAAGAAACCCTAGAAAGTAAGTTTTCAAAAAAATTTCCTATGGTTTTCTTCCTTTTATTTCTAATTGAGTTTTTAAGTTGAAATCATCAATTTCCTTCAAGAAACTTGATGATTTCGAGTTCGAAATGTCTGAAACACTATTCACCCAAAAACACTATTCATCTAAAACACTGTTCACCCAAGATTTTTTTTTTTTTTTTTATTATCATTGTTTTGTGTTTTTATTTAAGTTTGGGGAAGAAGTCTTGTTGCAAAGTCCTAAATAGATCTATCCATTGATAAATACCACCTAAAAAGTGCCTAAAACTCGGAAATCACATATTCTTCAAAATTCCTCCCTTGGCCGAGAGCTTTATAGTATTTACTGGGCTGTTTTTCATTTTTAATTATTTTCGTGTCGATCGTTGTTCGATATATGAAATTAATCTATGCTAAGTGTAATTAATTTCTAGGTACTAGTAACTATTCACGAAATCAATCCTCCAGCGTTTAAGGATCGACTATGTTTTCAAGGTGAGTTTAAAGTGGTTGTGTGTAGTTTTATGTATGGATTGCATGACGAGTTGTTTGATCGAGTTTAAGAGGGAATATGGAATTTGAGATCCTAAGTGGATATTGGTTGTTTAGATGATTTTGGGTGTGGGTGTTGTGTTTTACACTTTGAAATTACCTTTGGAGTCTTAGATAGAAATCCGGAATGGAAAGTTAAGTTTACAGTTGTAATTGTTGGTTTAGAGGAATTGGAAATGTTCGGAGTAGTTCTTGGAAAAGGAAAGTTTCATAAGACGTTTTTTAGAAAAGTGAAGTATAAGGGTGGGATTGTGAGTTGGTTATGGGAACTAAGAGTTTGGTTATGCCGTTAGTGGTCAAGTAGTTCTGGTTCCGATTATTACTTTATGACTATGTGAGAAATTTCCTACCTTTCGTAGAATTATTAATGGTAGTGATTTATTGTTCTTACGCGCATACTTTACTTTTTTCAATGTTCATGTTTGGGAAACATTAGTGGAAACACTTTGATTTGTGGAAATGTGTGTTACATAATTGTGAAATAATGAACTATACTCGGATTCTTTAGATGGAGTATATGTATCATTTAAATGAAAAATTGTAAACCATGCTCGGATTCTTTAGATGAAGTATGCGTGTAACGTCTCGTTATTTTGTGATAAAAAAAATTAAAATTTTAATTATTTTATTTTAATATAAGCATTTAAAGTCTATTTTATAATCGGTAATTTAGAAATTTGTAGTTATTTCGGTTTAAGTCCTTTTGATTACTTTTTTTAGTTTAATTTCGTTTTAATGGTATTAATAATTATTAACGGGCCAATTAATAATTATTAATCACCATTGGGATAGTTTAAGAACTTCGGGTTTCGATTTATAAGTCAAAAGTCATAAAAGGACGCAACCGTCATTTCCAAAATTCCTAAATATCAAACACTATTCACTTCATCTCTTTAAAATGCCTTTGACCCAAAATTTGACCAAAAGTTGCTCCATTTTCTCTCCTCCACCCGTGAGCATCAAAGAGGGAAAGGGGAAATTCGGTTTTTGTTCGATTCTCGACGGATCGACTCGATCTTGGATACATCGGAAAGCCCTCGAGTCTAGGATCCTTTTCCACCTAAGCATCGTGCTTGCCACCAGTGATATACGGAGTTCTCGGTAAGTAAAGTTTCAAACCCTAAGCTCCAAATAGTATTTTAATGGAGTTTTCTTTTATTTCCTTCGATTTCTTGTCGTGAAACTCGGAGTTTGTTAATACGAGAGTTGTTTTTACTGATTTTGGAAAGTTTCCCTTAACACTAAAACCGAGTTTCAGTTGAAACCCTTCCCGTTTGAAATTTACCTTTTGGGGTTTGATTATGGGTTATAAATTAGTGAAATATTGTTTATTGAAATTCAATTCAGGAAAGGGCATAATGTTCAAAAACCCTAATTATCGATACCCATTGAAATCGGGAATATCAAAATTGCTTGAAACCAACTCGAAACAAATTTAAACTGCCTAAAATCCGGAAAACCAAACCCAAAGCCCATTTTTCATGAGAGGGCCGAGAGCCTCTTGTGGGGGGATTTGTTGAGTGTTTTGTCGTTTTGTACGTTTAGTTGTTGTTTGATCGTTAGTAGGTAATTTATTGATTTTGAGATATAATTCTAATTGTAGGTGTTTTCGAACCGTTCGTTTGATCGCTCTTGCGAATTTAGGAGCGAAGTCATCTCTTTCTAAGGTGAGAATAGTTAGGATTTAAAGTAACTATTGAAAGAAAATAAGTATAATGGTTTGTAGAATTGGGAACTAAGACTAGAATTCAAATCTAATATAGAGGGAAGTGAGTTAGTGCCCTTAGGATTAGAAGTGAATCCTTTAAGTGAGAACTTAGGAGTTCTCGAGGAAAGCATTGAATCTTAGGGAATTCTAAGTTAGATTCCTGATATTCCCAATTGAGAGAGATGCAATGATTTGGTTGGAAGTTTGGATCCTCAACTCGGTCTCACCTGACATCTGTCCAAGCATCTTTTCGAAGCTTAGGATGCATCATTGGAGGTTAAAAGATCCAAACTTGTATTTAGAACGATTAATAGAACCTTGAATTATATTGGATGTTTAGAATCCTGGAAGGTATGAGTTAATCATTTAAGATAGGTTTTACTTTTATTTTTGTAGCGGAGTTCAATTTACGTATCGTTCTTCCGGAGTTTCCTATTTATTTACTTTATGTCTTTTACTTTATGTCCTTTACTTTATGCCTTTTACTTTATGTTTGTATCGGCTACTTTAATTCCGCACTTTATTTATTTACACCAAAACATATCATATTGCATCATAACATCTCGCATCATGAAAAAGAAGAGAGAATGAGAAAGACATGAATGGGAGAATGATGGATCCTACGGGATAGACCACATTACCTTCATAGAAAAAGAAGAGAGAGTGAGAAAGACATGAATGAGAGAATGATGGATCCTACGAGATAGACCACATTACCTTCATAGAAAAAGAAGAGAAAGTGAGAAAGAAAAGGAGGGAGACCGATGGATCCTACGGGATAGACCATGTTACCTTCTTCATGCATAAAGGCGAATACGAATCCTACGGGATGTCCTCATACATTCATGCTTATGATCGATGAAATAGAGAATCGAGATGTTATACTTTATGCAAAGTTTATTTACTTTTCTTATTTATGTCGTAATAAGTTAATGGATGAGTATTTGACTACGAGTGTTAGTAATATCATCCCTTGGAAATTATAAAACGAGATTACCTAGAGTTTGGAGAACTTAGGATTGAATTGTGTCAGATTAATTGGACACAAATCGGAATACGAGTTTGAAGTCTATTTTTACTTTTTATTCTTATTATTCTCACTGGGCTTAAGTTGTTAGCTCATGATATTACAAAAATTTCAGGTAATGCCCTGGCTAGAGGCCTGGAAGGGGAGATGGTGTTGTGTGATCGAGGGATGATGACCTCGAGATGGACTCAGTTGTTGTAAAGTTTATGTATTTACTTTTGTGAACTTTAAAGACTTTGATGATTTGTACATTGTATTTAGCTCATAAGAGCTTATTGTCGTTGTTTAATGATATAAAATCTTTGAACTCCTGATTTAGGACTTAAAGTTCCATGTGATTTATTAGATTTTGAAATTAGGATGTAAACAGGTTTTGGCTTGCCAATTTTCAAACATAACCACGCCAATTTTTCTTAAAATAAAAGATCTCCGCTGTGTTTTCTAATTTAAATTTATTTAAAAGTGTTGGGTCATCACAGTTGGTATCAGAGCCGACGGGTTCTGTAGACTACATGCGATGCATGTTTGTTTTTCATGTTTTGTTTTAAGTCCATTCTCAAAGTCATCATCTGAGATCAGCAGCACCAGGTATTCCTAGACCTTTATCTTTTTAAACTCGCCTATTTATTTTGATTTGGTAAAGGAGAGGTGAATCTTCTTTTACTAGTAACTTATCAAGTTATATTGACTATGATGCAGTATGCCTCCTAGAAGGGGTGCTAGGCGAGTTGGTGCGAGGGCGGCGACTCCTGTGAGGGGTAGAGGTAGAGCTCAGAACCCTACACCTCCAACACCACCTCCACCTATGATTCCTGTTATATCGCCACCTGTTCAGGGGCGAGGGTTTATCTTGAGTTATTACGGGATGCTGGTAGACCCGTTGCGCCTGTTATACCTCCACCGAGAGCAGCAGATATAGCAGTTGATTAGGTAGGGGTTACTGATACTGCTAAGACTCTGAGGGAGTATAAACAATATGCACCTGCTGAGTTTGATGGTAGGTCTTTGGATGCATCTGTTGCAGAGTTATGGATTGATAGGGTTGAGAGAGCCTTCGAGTTTATTGAGTGCCCGGACCGGCTGAAGGTCCACTGTGGAACGTATTCTCTTGTTGATGATGCTCTGTATTGGTGGAGAGGCCTTCATAGATCACTTTCTCTTACCATGGAGGTTACTTGGGAGGTATTTCAAGAAAGGTTTTATGAGAAATATTACTCAGCTGACTTACGAGACCGATTAGAGGTGGAGTTTCTGACCCTAAAACAGGGTGATAGATCGGTGACAGAGTACGAGTGAGAGTTTGATCGACTGTCTAGGTTTGCTCCTGGACAGATTGCTGACCCTCAGAGCAAGAAGAAGAGGTTTATGGTGGGATTGAGAGCCGAGGTTAGGGGTCATCTACGCACTTTACGTCTGACTACCTACGAGAAGGCTTTAGAGTTTGCCCTTTCTTTAGATTTGGCATCTGAAGAAAGGAAGGGCAAACTAGCTGCTACAGGAGAGACTTCCTCTCATAAGAAGAAGGCAGAGGACGACCATACTGGTCGAGTACCACTGCCTCAGTAGAGACAGCAGCAGCAGGCTCGGGGTGGAATCCAGTTTAGACAGCCGAGGGCACAGGGACGACCTCCCCACTATTGCCAAAACTATTTTAGTTATCATACTGGGATATGTACCCTACCACAACGGTGTTTTATTTGTGGTCAGGAGGGTCATCTATCTAGACAGTGTAGGGCTCGTCAAGCACAGCCACCACAGTATGGTTACCTGGGTCAGGGTATTCAGCAGAGACCATATCAGGCACCACCTGCTTTATATGCTCCTCCGGGTAGAGGCAGAGGTCAGGACTGAGGCAGAGGTCAGTACAAGGGTAGAGGTTAGGGTGGACAGGCTCAGCAGTATAGACTTCCACCTGTTGTTCCACCGCCACAGATATTACCTCCACCACCACCGCCATTTCCTCCACCACCACGTCAGATACCTCCTCCATCTGTTCAGCGTCAGGCTCGTGTATTTGCCACCAGAGAGGAGGCCGAGGCTGCAGGTACTGTAGTGACTGGTACTTTGACAGTTTTGGGCCATTCGGCTTTTGTTTTATTTGATTCTGGGGCTAGCCACTCTTTTTTTTCTTCTGAGTTTGTTGAGTGGGCTGCACTTGAGTCTGCACCGTTAGGTTTTGAGATGCGTGTTTCTACCTCGGTGGGGAAGTTTGTTATTGCTGATAGTATGATTAGCACTGATGATTTGTGTTTTATGGGTTGTTGCTTGCATGCCACCTTGATTATCATGCCTATGTCTGATTTCGATGTGATTTTGGGTATGGATTGGCTATCAGCTAATCGTGCCACCATTGATTGTACTGAGAGAGTTATTGACTTTATGAGTTTATGTGGGACTAGTTTATGTTTTCATGGGTCTAGCAGACGAGTAGCACCCACTTTGATATCTATGTTAAAAGCTAGTATGCTTCTAAATGATGGAGCCTTGGGCTATATAGCTAGTGATGTTGACACTTCTGTACCAGAGACTAGCTTGAGTTATGTGCCAGTAGTGAGGGAATTCGTTGATGTTTTCCCTGATGAGTTAGCCGGTTTGCTACCGGTGAGACAGTTTGATTTTCAGATTGAGGTTGCTCCTGGGACAGCTCCATTGTCCAAAGCACCTTATCGAATGGCACCGGCTGAGTTGAAAGAACTCCAGAGCCAGTTACAGGGACTTTTAGACTTGGGGTTTATACGCCCGAGTGTTTCACCGTGGGGAGGTCCGGTGTTGTTTGTGAAGAAGAAGGATGGTTCTATGCGTTTGTGTATCGATTATAGAGAGTTGAACCGTGTTACAGTGAAAAACAAGTATCCTTTGCCCAGGATAGAAGACTTGTTTGATCAGTTGAGGGGAGCCACTATCTTTTCGAAGATAGATTTGAGATCTAGCTATCATCAGTTGAGAATTCGGGATGAGGATATTCCCAAGACTGCATCCAGGATGCGTTATGGACATTATGAGTTCGTAGTTATGTCCTTTGGCTTGACCAACGAGCCTGCAACTTTTATGGACCTTACGCACACAGTGTTCAGAAGGTTCATTTATTCTTTTGTGATTGTATTCATTGATGATATCTTGGTTTATTCCAAGACAGAGGAGTTGCATGCTATGCACCTTCGGGAAGTATTGACGGTACTACGCGATCAGAGATTGTATGCCAAGTTCTCTAAGTGTGAGTTTTGGCTGAGGGAAATGGCATTTTTAGGCCATGTAGTATCGAGTAGAGGAGTATCTGTTGATCCCTCTAAGATTGAGGCAGTTACTAACTGGCCTAGACCTACGAGTATGGCTGATATTCTCAGTTTCTGGGACTTGCAGGCTATTATAGATGGTTTGTGCAAGATTTCTCCAAAACTGCTTCAGCTTTGACACGTTTGACTCGGAAGGGAATTGATTTTATATGGTCTGAGGATTGTGAGAGGAGCTTTGAGGAGCTCAAGAGGAGGCTTGTGACAGCACCTGTTCTAGTGCGCCTGATAGAACTGGTGGTCTGACTGTGTACACAGATGCTTCCCACAGAGGTTTAGGATGTGTGTTGATGCAGCACGGGAAAGTTATAGCTTATGCTTCCCGTCAGTTGAAAGAGCATGAGAAGAAATATCCGACTCATGATTTAGAGTTGGCAGTTGTTGTTCATGCATTGAAGATATGGAGACATTATTTGTACGGTGAGAAGATTCTGATATTTACTGACCATAAGCGTCTCAAATATTTCTTCACTCAGAAGGAATTGAATATGAGACAGCGGAGATGGTTAGAGCTTGTTAAGGATTATGACTGTGACATTCAGTATCATCCTGGGAAAGCCAATGTAGTGGCTGACGCGCTCAGTAGGAAGTCTTCTCATTCATCAGCTTTGTTAGCCATACCCTTGAGATTGAGATGGGATATGGAACGGGCTGAGATAGCATTTTTGACTGCCGAGGTCACTGTGAGTCTGGCTAGTTTGACAGTGGGACCTACTTTGAGGTAGAGGATGATTGATGCACAGAGAGGAGAGATCCATTTACAGGCCGGTTTTAGAGAGGTTGAGTCAGATTTTCCTAGCTATTTTACCTTCTCTACAGACAGTGCTCTGATGTATCGTAAGAGGCTATGTGTGCCTTTAGGATCGACTTTTAGAAGGGAACTTTTGGAGGAGGCTCACAGTTCTATCTTCTCTATTCATCCAGGTAGTACGAAGATGTACAGGGACCTGAGAGAGCATTATTGGTGGCCTGGGATGAAGCTTGAGATTGCGAACTTTGTTAGTAGATGCTTGACTTGTCAGCAAGTCAAGGCTTTGAGGAAGAGTCCATCGGGTTTTCTTAACCCTCTGAGTGTGTCAGAATGGAAATGGGAGGAGATTTCCATGGACTTTATCAGTGGATTGCCGAGAACACCAAAGGGTTACGATACCATTTATACCTGAGAGGATGACCTATCCAGTTGAGACATGGGCACAGTTGTATTTACGGGAGATTGTTAGATTACATGGTATGCCTGTGATGATCGTATCAGATCGGGACACTCGTTTTGTCTCAAAGTTTTGGCAGAGTTTGCATTCAGCCATGGGTACTGGCTTGGATTTTAGCACACCTTTTCACCCCCAGACAGATGGTCAGACAGAGAGAGTTAACCAGATTCTGGAGGATATGTTGAGGGCTTGTGTTCTTGATTTTGGAGGTAGTTGGGATTCTCAATTGTACTTGGTAGAGTTTGCTTATAATAACAGTTACCAGGCTACTATTGGGATGACACCTTTTAAGGCACTTTATGGTAGAAAGTGTCGATCTCCAGCTCACTGGGATGAGGTTGGGGAGAGAAGGCTTTTGGGACCCGAGTTGTTACAGTTGACTAGTCAATCGATTGACTTGATTAGAGAGAGGATGAGGGTTGCCCAGAGTCGACAGAAGAGTTATGCAGACAAACGACGTAGTCCACTTGAGTTTTCAGTGGGGGACCACGTGTTTTTGAAGGTAGCACCTATGAAAGGTGTTATGAGATTCGGGAAGAAGGGTAAGCTTAACCCTAGGTTCATTGGCCCTTTCGAGGTACTTGATTGGGTAGGAGCAGTAGCTTACAGGTTGGCTTTACCACCTTCTTTATCGGTAGTTCATAATGTATTCCATGTATCTATGCTTCGGAAGTACATGGAGGATCCTTCTCATGTGATCGATCATGAGTCGATAGCTTTGGATGCTAGTATGTCTTATGAGGAGACACCGGTTGAGATTCAAACATTCGAACAAAAAGTGTTGAGAAACAAGACTATTCGCTTGGTTAAGGCCTTTGGAGGAACCAAGTGTCTGAAGAAGCTACGTGGGAGCGTGAGGATGATATGCGGGCAAAGTATCCTCACCTTTTCACTTAGTAAGTCTACTTTTCGGGGACGAAAATCCCTTTTTAGGAGGGTTGACTGTAACGTCCCGTTATTTTGTGATAAAATAAATAAATTTAAAATTTAATTATTTTATTTTAATATAAGCATTTAAAGTCTATTTTATAATCGGTAATTTAGAAATTTGTAGTTATTTCAGTTTAAGTCCTTTTAATTACTTTTTTTAGTTTAATTTCGTTTTAATGGTATTAATAATTATTAACGGGCCAATTAATAATTATTAATCACCATTGGGATAGTTTAAGAACTTCGGGTTTCGATTTATAAGTCAAAAGTCATAAAAGGACGCAACCGTCATTTCCAAAATTCCTAAATATCAAACACTATTCACTTCATCTCTTTAAAATGCCTTTGACCCAAAATTTGACTAAAAGTTGCTCCATTTTCTCTCCTCCACCCGTGAGCATCAAAGAAGGAAAGGGGAAATTCGGTTTTTGTTCGATTCTCGACGGATCGACTCGATCTTGGATACATCGGAAAGCCCTCGAGTCTAGGATCCTTTTCCACCTAAGCATCGTGCTTGCCACCCGTGATATACGGAGTTCTCGGTAAGTAAAGTTTCAAACCCTAAGCTCCAAATAGTATTTTAATGGAGTTTTCTTTTATTTCCTTCGATTTCTTATCGTGAAACTCGATGTTTGTTAATACGGGAGTTGTTTTTACTGATTTTGGAAAGTTTCCCTTAACCCTAAAACCGAGTTTCAGTCGAAACCCTTCCCGTTTGAAATTTACCTTTTGGGGTTTGATTATGGGTTATAAATTAGTGAAATATTGTTTATTGAAATTCAATTCGGGAAAAGGCATAATGTTCAAAAACCCTAATTATCGATACCCATTGAAATCGGGAATATCAAAATTGCTTGAAACCAACTCGAAACACATTTAAATTGGCTAAAAGCCGGAAAACCAAGCCCAAAGACCATTTTTCATGAGACGGCCGACAGCCTCTTGTGGGGGGGTTTGTTGAGTTTTTCGTCATTTTGTACGTTTAGTTGTTGTTTGATCGTTAGTAGGTAATTTATTGATTTTGAGATATAATTCTAATTGTACATGTTTTCGAACCATTCGTTTGATCGCTCTTGCGGATTTAGGAGCGAAGTCATCTCTTTCTAAGGTGAGAATAGTTAGGATTTAAAGTAACTATAGAAAGCAAATAAGTATAATGGTTTGTAGAATTGGGAACTAAGACTAGAATTCGAATCTAATATAGAGGGAAGTGAGTTAGTGCCCTTAGGATTAGAAGTGAATCCTTTAAGTGAGAACTTAGGAGTTCTCGAGGAAAGCATTGAATCTTAGAGAATTCCAAGTTAGATTCGTTTCGAAGCTTAGGATGGATTATTGGAGGTTAAAAGATCCAAACTTGTATTTAGAACGATTAATAGAACCTCGAATTATATTGGAAGTTTAGAATCCTGGAAGGTATAAGTTAATCTTTTAAGATAGGTTTTACTTTTATTTTTGCAGCGGAGTTCGATTTACGTATCGTTCTTCCAGAGTTTCCTATTTATATACTTTATGTCTTTTACTTTATGTCCTTTACTTTATGCCTTTTACTTTATGTTTCTATCGGCTACTTTAATTCCGCACTTTATTTATTTACACCAAAACATATCATATTGCATCATAACATCTCGCATCATGGAAAAGAAGAGAGAATGAGAAAGACATGAATGGGAGAATGATGGATCCTACGGGATAGACCACATTACCTTCATAGAAAAAGAAGAGAGAGTGAGAAAGACATGAATGGGAGAATGATGGATCCTACGGGATAGACCACATTACCTTCATAGAAAAAGAAGAGAAAGTGAGAAAGAAAAGGAGGGAGAACGATGGATCCTACGGGATAGACCACGTTACCTTCTTCATGCATAAAGGCGAATGCGAATCCTACGGGATGTCCTCATACATTCATGCTTATGATCGATGAAATAGAGAATCGAGATGTTATACTTTATGCAAAGTTTATTTACTTTTCTTATTTATGTCGTAATAAGTTAATGGATGAGTATTTGACTACGAGTGTTAGTAATATCATCCCTTGGAAATTATAAAACGAGATTACCTAGAGTTTGGAGAACTTAGGATTGAATTGTGTCCGATTAATTGGACACAAATCGGAATACGAATTTGAAGTCTATTTTTACTTTTTATTCTTATTATTCTCACTGGGCTTAAGTTGTTAGCTCATGATATTACAAAAAATTTAGGTAATGCCCTGGCTAGAGGCCATGGAAGGGGAGATGGTGTTGTGTGATCGAAGGATGATGACCTCGAGATGGACTCAGTTGTTGTAAAGTTTATGTATTTACTTTTGTGAAATTTAAAGACTTTGATGATTTGTACATTGTATTTGGCTCATAAGAGCTTATTGTCGTTGTTCTATGATATTACATCTTTGATCTCCTAATTTGGGACTTAAAGTTCCATGAAATTAGGATGTAAACAGGTTTTGGCTAGCCAATTTTCAAACATAACCACCCAAATTTTTCTTAAAATAAAAGATCTCCGCTGTGTTTTCTAATTTAAATTTATTTAAAAGTGTCGGGTCGTCACAATGCGTGTTACCTAAATGTAAAATTATTGAATATACTCAGATTCTTTAAATGGAGTATATGTATCACTTAAATGGAACTTGTAAACCATGCTCAGGTTCTTTTGATGGAGTATGTGTGTTACGTACATGTAAAATTATGAACTATACTCAGATTCTTTAGATGGAGTATAGGTATCACTTAATTGGAACTTGTAAACCATGCTCGGATTCTTTAGATATAGTATGCGTGTTACCTAAATATAAAATAATGAGCTATACTCGGATTCTTTAGATGGAGTATATGTATTACTTGATTGGGAAATGATGAATGTACTCGGATTCTTTAGATGGAGTACAATAGTGTTATGAGTAAGTGCTATTGCTAATGTTATTGCAATGTTAAATTATGAAAGATGTCGATAGTTGTATTTTACTTTAATGATCTTGGGCATGAAATGTGTGTTGATTGTGATTGATGATCGATGGTAAGAATGGTTCTTTCGGTGACATGTGGAATGTGACTTTGAGAAATGGATTGAAATTAGGTATATGTTGTTTGGGAGTATAGAATGGGTAGTAATGAGCATGCTTGGATTTTGGACACAATTTTCGATGTGAAATTCGTCCATAGGATTACATGCCTCCATTTTACTCTCATTAGCAGTTTTATGCCAATGTTGCTGCACTTTAACTTTTCCCAGTACTCCCAGAGGTAGAGGTCGTGGTAGAGGTGGTGGTGCTACGTGATTGTGGGACGATGGACTTAGACTTGGATAGGATACTTTGAGCATTCGAGGAATGCATCGGCTTAGTCATATTTTGAACACTTTATCTGTTTATTTTGACTTATTGTGTCATTTTGGAGCTCGAAAGAGCATTTGACTATTTTATGATGTTTATGTTGTCTGAGAACTTAAAACTTGTCGAAAATGCGCATTTCCCTGTTTTTATCGCTTTTTCTGCTTGTGAAAATGTATTTAGGTTTTTGGTTTGTTCAAATTACAAACGGCACTATGTCAAATTTTTTTAAAATCAAGTTTTCCGGTGTTTATTTATGATTTATAGATTTGAGAAAATTGGGGTATTTACAGTTGGTATCAAAGCCTAAGGGTTCTGTAGACCACATGCTTCACATATTTTTCATGTTTTGGTTTTAAGTCCTTGTCCAAAGCATCGTTCAGGTCAATGACACCGTGTATTTCTCTAACTTTATTCTTAAGTTTTCTTTTTTTTTCTTTGTAGTGGAAAGTTTATGAGGAGGGTTTCTCCCTTGTTGAATATTATTTATAATTTGTGATATTTTTTACCAACTCGTAAGAGCCACTAAGTGGTGATATTGACTTGATTGATAAGTTGTGATCTTAGTACAAGCATTGAGGTTAGGCTTTACCATGGTTTTGAGGTTGTGCACCTCGTGTAACGTGTGATGTAGAGTTTTTGCAGGGGAGTCGGGATACTCCAAGAGATTGATCTTTTGATCATCACATTTAATGATAGTTTGACTGCTTGTAGTTGATAAAGTAGTTATGTTAGTGGAACATGTGACCAAGACTTCATGTGTAAATAAGGCGTGATTGTGACCATATTCCAATGGTCTGTTGAGAGACCAGATGTCTAGTACAATGAGTGTTTGTGAAAAAGTAATCAGTTTGGCTGGAGTTTAGTGATCTAGATTAAGTAAGGGACGAGTCACTGGTTTGGGGCACGAAAGAGGAATTATTATTGTTTACAGTATATCAACGTGTAGTAAGGTGTTAAATTGAAAGAGTGTTACCACTCAAGAGAGAAAGTTAGAACTTTTCGTGAAGGGTCTCGATGAGAACAATGAATGACCGTGTTATTTGATCATTGGCCTAGCCTTGTAGCCAGCACAGAATAAGTGTACCGATGTGAGTTAGAATACTTGAGATCGAGTTACAGAAATCTCCACTTGGAAAATGGATAGGTTAACTAACACTGGTGCTGGATGTACATTTGACTTGAGGTCTAGAGGGAATATTATCGGACCGTGATAACGGTGACTTTTATGAGATGATGTGATAGTTTGGTAAGTGGTAAGACACATGGTATTTGACCATCAAATTGAGATTGTGAATTTTTTAGAAACGTGAAAGTTATGTTTTGGGCCTAATGATTCTTTAGGATAGAACCTGGAAGTGTAGCCACTATTTGGGAGACAACTGTTTTGCTTTGTAAGGAAAGAAAGGACGTATGGAGATACGTATTGACCCACGAGTTGGAGGAAGTGACCTATGAGGATGAGTACATATCTTCCAGTAGGGGTTAATAATTGGCTAGTTTAGAGTTGGTCCTTGGTTGGGTTATCAACCAAGAGATGTTCTAACTCTTCATGTGAATCTTCCGGAATTTGAGAAAGTGTTAGATTTTAAATTGTGTTCTTCTATAACACGGATTTGAAGGTCGTGTGGCATACTTTGAAACATCATAATAGAATCGCAGCGTGTGGGATGCGGCGAGAGAAGTGACCTTGTGTGCTCCTTGTTGACGAAAGATTGAGAGGAGGATCACCCACTGGTAATCTAGGATTGATAATAGTGATATAGGCACTTGGATTTGCAGGTAGCACCCAGAGGAGGAGAACGTTCTAGCTGTAATTATAATAAGGATTTAAGGTACTATTCCACCGGAAGAGTGTCGAATATGATTGATTAGATGATAGAGAGACCCACCTTATAATTAGAGACTCATTGGAGCAAATCGAACGATTAATTATTAGAATGAGAATCATAAGGATTTGTGGATGGGTTGAAATGGATGTAATACTGCAACATATTTTACTTATTATTTCGAATAGGTTATGTGAACCAATGGAATCGACATAAGGAGAAACAGTTCGAGGAGATTCTCAAGATCTATCTTTTATGTACTTTTAAGTGTTAATAATTCATAGGAGCTCTTGAACCAAATGTCAATCGAGGATGTGAAGAATGTGGTTGGAATGTAAGTGAACACTTGAAGTAACAATGTGTGAGAAACTTTTGGAAATGAACAATCGAGGTACTTACACGATGTGAGCAACTCCAAGAGGAACTGTAGGAACGTGTCAATGGATCTTGTTATTTGCCTATCGAGGACGGTAGGAGGTTAGGGTTGAGACCGAGATTATGGTCGATGGATCGACAAGGTTGATTTACTTTTATCAGAAGAGTGTAATAGTGGACTTTTTAGTGAGAACTAGAGTTGTAATGTTCACAGGTTTCGTAGTATACCTCGAACATCGAGTTAAGCCCTCAGTGTGGTTCTTGTAATTAGATAGATTGTAAAATAAGATGGATTGATCAGAATTAAGATTATGCTTTGAACTTGTACACTAGTGTTGGGACAGTTGAAGTAAGTACCTAATCCAGAGGGAGATTGTTGCGATAGTAGTTATATATCTATTATAGAAGATGCGCCATTCAGAAACCTCGCATGGTCCAAAAGTAGAGTACTCGTCTAGTAGGATGAGGTTATCAAGGGTAAGTTATCGGAACCAGGCTAGATTGGTTAGCTAGTGAGTTTATCAACTTGATCTCATAAGGAATGGAAGCTACTCAGAGTGAGCGGGGGAGAGACGTGGAAACCTAACCTTTAAAGTTTGAGTTGTGATGGTAGGGCCACGAACTATGGTAAGTAGTTTGCACAATGATTTATGAGTTATGGATAGAAAGGCAAACTTAGTATTTGATTATTTGACCCTGAGCATGTTGGATGGGGAGGAATCGATTGTTTATTGAATGGATGTGCCATCGATATTGTTGGAGTACTTGACGTTATGGGATGTCTGTGTTTGAGAATACTTTTTGAGCTTTTAGCATGTGTTATTCGGTCTGTGGTGTTAGACGTGAGCTCATGTATGAGTATAAGACCATTGTCTTGTGATGATTGTAGAGTGATTTGTTTATGTGAAAATGGGATCCCGACTGTTGATTCATCTGAATGACGAGTTGTGAGATTTATAATTAAGATGAAGTTACGAAAATACCTTATTTCGGAACTTCGATACTAGTGTCTGTCAATGATGTGCAACTTAAGATTCTTGGTGAGAATCGTTTTTATTTTTCTCTTATTGATAGACGATTGATGTGGTTTCAGTATGCCTTGAATGATATATCTTGAGGTGTATGTACTTTTGTGATTTAGAATCATATGAGATAAATGCGTACGTGAAGGACGACTTCCATAGTGGGGAGATATTTTGGTAAAACCCGACCGTTTGTGTTTAAAAGTTGTGACTAAGGCATATAGAAAGATATGTATGCGTTGAGCGATGTAGTTAGATATAGCTTGCAGTGGGGAGCCACATGCTATGAAGAAGGACGCCCATGAGGGGTGTTATGAGATTGGGAAGAAGGCAAGAGGAGCCGGATTGTAGTCCTGTTTGAGGTTTTATGACGGATTGGATCGGTGTCATATCGTTTGGCCTTGCCACTGACCTTGTCGGCAGTGCATAGTCTTTTCCATGTATCGACGCTTCAAAAGTACATGGCGGATCCTTCCCATGTGATAGATCACGAGCCCGTAGTTCTTGATGCTAACTTGTCTTGTGAGGAGACACTAGTAGAGATCTTAGCATCGGAACAAAAGGTGTGATGAACAAGACTATTGGCTTACTAAAAGTCTTGTGGAGGAACTAAGTTTCGGAGGAGGCTACTTGGGAACGTGAGGATGAGATGAGGGACAAGTATCCGCACTTGTTCGCCTAGAGAGCTTACTTTTCGGAGACAAAAAGTCTTTTAAGGAGGGTTGAGTGTAACACCCCGTTACTTTGAGGTGAATTTCTCTTTTTAATTTACTTGATTGAAAGTAATTAATTTAGTTTTAGAATTAATATTTATAAACAGGAGCTTTACTTGTTATTAAATTTTAATTCCGTTTGTTTATAATTTAAGGGTTTGGGTCATTAAGGATTATTAACGGGTCAATTAAAAATCATTAATGACCTTTTAGTTAATTATTTACCATAGTTGTTGATTAAAAATAATTACGTTCCAAGGACGAGTTTTAGTTAAGAAGAAATGAGGAAGGAGGTGCATTTTGGCCAAAAAGGGCAAAACCCTTAAAACATATCTACTATTCATCTCCTTCATTAAACCAAAAAGACAAACAAAGAAATTTCTTCTCCTCTCCTTTCCCCCATGGCCGACGCTACATAAAAGAATTCACAAACCCGGATTTTGCTCGTCTCTTCTCTGATTTGCTCGATTCTTAGTGCGTTGGAAAGGTTTCACCGAGAGCTTCCTACCCATCCCACTTTTGGAGATCATCTCTCTCTTCAAGAGAAACCTTAGAAAGTAAGTTTTCAAAAAAATCCCTATGGTTTTCTTCCTTTTGTTTCTTATTGAGTTTTTAAGTTGAAATCATCAATTTCCTTCGAGAAACTTGATGATTTCGAGTTCGGAATGTCTGAAAACACTATTCATCTAAAACACTATTCACTCGAGATTTTTTTATTTTCATTGTTTTCTGTTTTTATTTAAGTTTGGGGAAAAAATCTTGTTGCAAAGTCCTAAATAGATCTACCCATTGATAAATGCCACCTTAAAACCTGGAGATCACATATTCTTCAAAATTCCTCCCTTGGCCGAGAGCTTTATAGCATTTACAGGGCTGTTTTTCTGTTTTAATTAGCTTCGTGTCGATCGTTGTTCGATATGTGAAATTAATATATGTTAGGTGTAATTAATTTGTAGGCTCCGGTAACCGTTAGTGAAATCTATCCTCCGGCGTTTAAGGATCGACTACATTTTCAAGGTGAGTTTAAAGTGGTTATGTGTAGTTTTATGTATGGATTGCATGACGAGTTGTTTGATCGAGTTTAAGAGGGGATATGGAATTTGGGATCCTAAATGGATATTGGTTGTTTAGCTGATTTTGGGTGTGAGTGTTGTGTTCTACGCTTTGAAACTACCTTTGGAGTATTAGATAGAAATCTGGAATGAAAAGTTAAGTTTACAGTTGTAATTGGTGGTTTAGAGATGAATTGGAAATGTTCTGTAACGACCCGTTATCCGGTAAGCTTTCTTAAATTATTATTATTTGGTTAATAATAATATTTTCTAAGTGGAAATAAGAAAAGTTATTATTTATTTAATTTAATTCTATTTTTAGGAATTAAATAAATAAATAAATAAATCATTATTTGTTTAAAGGAAAAGAAAAGAAAAAAAAGAGAAGGGGACATCAGTTTCACGTTAGTTTCAAGAGGCAGAGCAAAAAGGTTGGGTTTCTCATCCCTTTTCTTCTTCTTCAATTCACCAACCTCCTCTTTGTTTCTATCAATTTAATCGATTTCCGTTTCTTTTGGTTCTCGATTAGGAGTGTGGTTTCTTGGTATCAATTTTGGTTGTGGTTGGGAGGAGAATAGAAGTTCTTCATCAAGATTGAGATAAGGTAATTGTGGTTTTCTTCTTTAATTTTCCAGATTTGAATTATTGTCTTTATATGAATTAAAGACTTGAGTCAATTCATGTTCCTTTATCTTTTTCAAAGAACAACTCCAATTCCTTTCAAAACCTCAAAACCCTAACCCTACCTCTTATTAAAGAAAAGTCTATAAACCATACAAGTATCATCAAAACGGAAAAAATCGGACACCGTCGAGGCGCCGCCGCCACTGCCACAGGCAGCAGCAGTGGCAGCCTCTTGGCAGCTGCTGCCAACGCAACAGTCCACTAGTGGGGTTGTTGTGGTTCGTTGTTTCGTTCCTCTTCGTCGCTTGCCATTTGTAGCCATTTAGTTAGGTTATTTATGTACCTTTAGTATGGTTTTTAATTAGATTAAGGTGTTGTTTCAGGCTGTGGAAATTCTTGAGTTTTAGCTTAAAAATTCATTCAAGAACTCAAGGTGAGTAGATATATGTTGAGTTTAAATTTTTTTTAGTTATTCTTCTTCATTAAATATATGTTTTGGGTTGATTTTTGGGAGTTTTAAATCAATTTAGAAGTGTTTTCTTGAAGATTTAAGGAATGAAAAAGTTGCAGAATTTTGGTTTAAAAAGTGCAGAAATTGAAAAACATGCTCAATTTTTCTTGGTTAATTGATTTTATTTTGGGTGGGTTGATAGGATTGTTATTGAGGTTTCAAATATGTGTTTGGATGAATTATTATACCTATTTTTCTGCTGGAATTTCTTTTAATATTAGGAGTATGGCTTACCAAGTAAAGACACATAAGCTAGTTTTAACTAATTTTCACTGCTTTGGCATGGATTATTGTCGGCAATTTTATCTACTTTTATTTCTTTAATTTTTTTCTATTTAGTTGGGATGAGAATTTTAACTCTATCAAACCATGTTAATAAATTCATGCTTGTGTTTATGTATTTCTTATTTTAAACTTGGTTTGATTGAGATTGCTGAATATAACCGATTGGAATTCTATCGATTTGAAATGAAGTTCGCGAACAGATTTATGAGTTGATGATTTTGAGAAATAAATGAGAATTTTGAGTTATTTATTTAGTAGTCTTCCGCTATGCATGTTTTATTATGATTTAGAAAATGGGGATGTTACATGTTCGGAGTAGTTCTTGGGAAAGGAAAGTTTCATAAGAGGTTTTTGAGAAAAGTGAAGTATAAGGGTGGGATCGTTCGTTGGCTATGGGAACTAAGAGTTCGGTTATGCCGTTAGTGGTTCAAATAGTTCCGGTTCCGATTATTACTCTATGACTATGTGAGAAATTTCTTACCTTTCATAGAATTGTTAACGGTAGTGATTTATTATTCTTACACACATACTTTACTTTTTGCAATGTTCATGTTTGGGAAACATTAGTGGAAACACTTTGATTTGTGGAAATGTGTGTTACATAATTGTGAAATAATGAATTATACTCGGATTCTGTAGATGGAGTATATATATCATTTAAATGAAAAATTGTAAATCATGCTCGGATTCTTTAGATGAAGTATGTGTATTACCTAAATGTAAAATTATTAACTATACTCGGATTCTTTAGATGGAGTATATCTATCACTTAAATGGAACTTGTAAACCATGCTCGGATTCTTTAGATGGAGTATGCGTGTTACCTAAATGTAAAATTATGAACTATACTCGGATTCCTTAGATGGAGTATATGTATCACTTAAATGGAACTTGTAAACCATGCTCGGATTCTTTAGATGAAGTATGCGTGTTACCTAAATGTAAAATAATGAACTATACTCGGATTCGTTAGATAGAGTATATGTGTCACTTAAATAGAACTTGTAAACCATGCTCGGATTCTTTAGATAGAGTATGCGCGTTACCTAAATGTAAAATAATGAATTATACTCAGATTATTTAGATGGAGTATATGTATTACTTGATTGGAAAATTATGAATGTACTCGGATTCTTTAGATGGAGTACAAGAGTGTTATGAGTAAGTGCTATTGCTAATGTTATTGCAATGTTAAATTATGAAAGATGTCGATAGTTGTATTTTACTTTAATGATCTTGGGAATGAAATGTGTGTTGATTGTGATTGATGATCGATGGTAAGAATGGTTCTTTCGGTGACATGTGGAATGTGAATTTGGGAAATGGATTGAAATTGGGTATAAGTTGTTTGGGAGTATAGAATGGGTAGTAAAGAGCATACTAGGACTTTGGGCACAATTTTAGATGTGAAATTCGTCCATAGGATTACATGCCTCCATTTTACTCTCACTAGCATTTTTATGCTAATGTTGCTACACTTTAACTTTTCCAGGTACTCCCCGAGGTAGAGGTAGTTTGAGAACTTAAAACTTGTCGAAAATGCACATTTCCCCATTTTTATCACTTTTTCTGCTTGTGAAAAATATATTCAAGTTTTTGGTTTGTTCAAAATACAATCGGCACCATGCCGATTTTTTATAAAATCACGTCTTCTGTTATTTATTTTTTATTTATAGATGTGAGAAAATTCGGGTCTTTATAGTATGCTTCTTCGTAGGCTACCCTAAAGAGACTCATGGTGGGCTATTTTATAGTGCTAAAGAGAATAAAGTATTTGTTTCAACAAATGCTACATTCTTGGAAGAGGACAATATAGGAAACAAAAAATTTCCTAGTAAATTAGTACTAGAGGAGATGGTTCCAAGTGAAACCATTAATGAGTGAACGATTGTTGTTGACTTGCCTAGCTCTTCAAGTAGGAAGAGAAATTCTAGTCAAATCCAGTTAAGTCCTCGTCGTAGTGGAAGGGCACCCAAGTTGCCCGAACAATATTTGGTTAACTTGGATCAATGATGGCAGTGTTGACCTGAAGGATCCATTGTCTTATAAGGAAGAAATGGTGGATGATGACAAAGAAAAATGGCTAAAAGTGTTGCATCTTGAGATGAAGTCCATGTACTTCAACTCAGTTTGGGAACTTGTAGATAAACCAGTTGGGGTAAAACCCATTGGGTGTAAGTGGATCTACAAGAGGAAATGTGGAGCCAATAGGAAAGTGGAGACTTTCAAGGCTAGACTTGTAGTAAAAGGGTATTCCCAAAAGGAAGTGGACTATGAAGAAACCGTCTCCCATGTTGCTATGTTAAAGTCTATTAGAACTGTAACGTCCCGTTATTTTACAAGGCAAAAAAAAAATTATTTTATTTATTTACTTATTACTTATTATTTATTTTATTTAATTATTTAATTTCATTTTAGAGTTAATTAGTTTAATTATAATTTAGAATTTACGAGTTAATTTCGTTCGTAAATTCTTTTTAATCGTTTTATTAGCTTAAATTAGTTTTGGTTGTATTAATAATTATTAACGGGCCAATTAATAATTATTAATCACCATTTAACTAGTTTAAAAACATCGGGTTTCGTTTTACAAGCTAAAATCATTAAAGGGACGTAACCATAATTTTCGAATTTCCTAAAATATCTAAATACTATTCACTATCTTCATTAAATAGCCAAATAGTGAAAAAATTTCATTTCTCCTCATCTTTCTTCCTTCTCCAAGCCGTGGGTGCATTTGGGTGGGAAATTTTCATGGGTTTTCTTCATTTCTCAACCGTTTTCGATGACGTCAATTGTGTTGGATTGCTCAGGACGAGCGCTATCTATCCAACCTAGCCTCGTAGTATTTCTCGTTCTTTAAGGGAAGCCCTAAAAAGTAAGTTTTCAAAACTTTTTACATGGATTTGTTTGTTTTTTATATTATAAATGAGTTTTGAAGTTGAAATCACGTATTTCTATCAAGGAATGTGACGATTTTGAGCTCGGATTTTCAAAAAAGTCTATTCATCCGAAATCACTATTCACCCAAAAATCATACTTTTTTATCATTTTAGTTATGATTTATAAAAATGTTTTCAGTTGATGTATTGTAGGTGTCGGTTGCACGTTGACGCCTCGTTGAACCGTTGGATTGAACTTGAATTGCTAAGGTGAGAATAAATAGAATTTAAAGAAACTTTAGAAACTGAATAAGTTGAACGATTTGTAGAATCGGAAGTTGAGATTAAGATTTGAATCGAAAGGATTAAAGTAAGTGAACTAATATTCTTAGGCTTGGAGTTAGTTATAATTGAGTGAAAGAACTCATGGATTTCTCGAGGGAAACGTTTAACTCTTGGAAGTTCTAAGTTTAGATTAGTTCCGAAGCTCAAGAATGATTATCGGAAGTTGAGGTTTCGAGTATAATGGAATGAATAAGGAATTTGACTTATTGGAAGCAATATAATCAATTGATTTGGAGACTTTATAATTAAGTTAGTAATTCAAGTTTGACTAAAGGTCGTTTGGCTTGATCTATTTATTGTTTTCTTATTCGAAGTTCCTAATTCTTATTTTATGCATAAGAGTATTACGTGATCCATTTACCTTTATGTTCTTTCGATTTCTTTGAATTTATTTTACTTGCACTCGAAAGCATATTCATATCATATCATATTGCATAATCGATTGTTAGGAGGAATAATGAGACATGCTAAAGGACTGCGTAACTTTGTATTGTCTGGTATTATTCATTTTATGTTTACGTATATGTACATGAGGAATGCTAAAGGACTGCGGGACTTTACATGATCAGAGAAGATGGATAATGAGATACTGATGGAACTATGCGAGTTCACATTATCTGGTATTATCCATAATTACTATGATACATATACGAGGATACAGTGTATTAGTAGCCTGCGGGAGCTTCACTACCTGTATTCGGTGGTGGGTTAATGAGATGAATGCTTAGCCTGCGGGAGCTTCATTACCTGTCATTAATCACTAGAGGTGGGAAGATATTATTGAAAAGACATTGTATACTTTATTTTGGAAAGCGAGATAATGAAGTATAGTTAGCCTGTGGGAGCTTTCATATTGTCATTATGAGCATATGATGATTATATTGATGTAAAGGTTGTGTGCCCTTTACACTTGTTGAGCTAGATAATGAAATATTGTTAGCCTGTAGGAGCTTCAATACTGTCATTATAAGCATTATTTTGGAAAGCGAGATAATGAAGTATAGTTAGCCTGCAGGAGCTTTCATACTGTCATTATGAGCATTTTGATAGTTATATTGATGTAAATGTTGCGTGTATTTTACATTTGTTGAGCGAGTTGATGAATTATCTTATTTGAATATGTTAAGACTGAGTGAGCTTAGCATTATTTATTAAAGAAAAAGGAAAGTAAAGATAGCCTGAGTTACTATAGAGAAAAGAATTGAAACATTATGTCTAACATACATTTCTATAAAGAAAAGAAATGCAATTAATGTATAGCTGAGTGCTATAAGAAAGAGGAATGAGATTGAATTGTATAATGAGAGAATACAATGGTGTGTTGAACCTTGTATAATTATTATGATATATATATATATATATATATATGTAAGAGAACTAGATTCTCAATAAATTGGAAGATCCTGAATTTGGAGATTAACACTTGAATGTAAACCTTATGTATAGTATAAGGTATTGAAGAGAATGAAATAAAATGTTATGTGTGTTATGAAACACATCCTCCTAAAGGCTTGGAAGATAGTTCCTCAATTATTTGGATGAATTGGTAAGTACAAGTGAAATACTTGATATACAACCCTTTTGGTGGTTGAAAGGTAAGGGAATGTGAGTTTTACTTGGACACAAATCTGGATGCGGGTTTGGAGTCTAATGATACTTTTTATTCTCCTTATTTTCACTAGGCTTGGTTTTAGCTCATGATATTACAAACATTTTTCAAGTAATGGTCGGGGTCGTGGAGAGAGGAGCTGGTGCGGTCTGATCTGGATGATGGTGATGTCGAGAGGGACTAGAGATACTTTTAAAGTCCATAGACTCACTTTGTCTTATATTTTATCTTTTGAGATGTAGATTTGTATATAAGCTCATAAGAGCTTTTCGTCTTAACTTTTTCAGTCATAAAATCTTTTAATCTTTGCACAGGAATTGCATTTCCTGTCGTTTAATTTCTCTAATTGTGAAAAGTGTAAACAAGTTGTGGATAGTTCAAGTTTTAAACATATCCACGCCAAATTTTTTTATTAAATATTAAGTCTTCCGCTGCAATTTGATTTTAAATAATTTAAAAGGAGTCGGGTCGTCATAAGAACTCTTTTATCCATCACTGCCCATTTCGATTATGAAATTTGGTAGATGGATATCAAAACAACATTTCTGAATGGGTATCTAGCTTGATAAGAGTGTCTATATGCTCCAGCCTGAAGAATTAATTGTTCAAGGTGAAGGACAAAAGGTTTGTACATTGCTAAAGTCTATTTATGGATTAAAGCAAGCTCCACAATCTTGGAACAAAAGATTTGACACTACGGTCAAATCATATGGCTTTGAACAAAATGTTGATGAGTCTTGTATCTACAAGAAGATACTCAACAAAGTTGTGGTTTTTCTCATTCTGTACCTTGACGATATCTTACTTATTGGGAATAATATACGGGTATTATTGGACGTTAAAGCTAACGAATTCCAAATGAAGGATTTGGGAGAGGCTCAATATGTTTTTGGTATCCAAATTATAAGGGATCGTAAGAACAAAATATTAGCGTTGTCTCAGACATCCTACATTCACAAGATAGTTGTCAAGTATGAGATGGATAAATCCAAGAAAGGAGCGTTACCTTTCAAGCTTGGGATTTATTTAACTAAGGACCAATGTCCTAAAATTCCTCAAGAAGCTGAGAGTGTGAGACAGTATCCTTATGCATCAGCAGTTGGAAGTCTAATGTATATGATATTGTGTACTAGACCAGATAGCTGTTATGTTGTAGGGATAGTAAGCCGTTACCAAACCCTGGTTATGAACATTGGGTTGCAGTCAAGAATATTCTCAAGTATCTTCGGAGAACGAGAGAACATGTGCTAGTATACGGTAAAAAGAATTTGGTTCTTAAGGGGTACATAGATTCTGACTTCCAGGCAGATAAGGATTCCAGGAAATCCACGTCTGGATCAGTTTTCACACTTTGTGGTGGAGCCATTGGTTGGAGGAGTATTAAGCAAAGTTGTATTGCTGACTCCACAATGGAGGCAGAGTACGTAGCTGCCAAAGAGGGTGTCTGGCTTAGGAAGTTCCTAAATGATCTGGAGGTAGTACCAGACATGGACAAACCCATAACACTACTATATGATAACAGTGGTGCTATAGCCAACTCCAAAGAGCCGAGAAGCCACAAACGGGGAAAGCACATAGAGAGAAAGTATCACCTGATAAGGGAGATAGTCCAAAGAGGTGATGTTGTAGTGACAAAGATAGCCTCTGAGGATAATATTGCTGATCCATTTATGTGATGACCCGACACTTTTACATAATTTAAATTAGAAACACAGCGGAAGTCTTTATAATTTAAGAAAAATGGCGTGGTTATGTTTGAAAAGTGGCTAGCCAAAAACCTGTTACATTTTAAATTCACAATTTAATACACAAGGAACTTTAAGTTCCTAGCCAGGAGTTCAAAAGGTGTTTATTATCATAAAAGTAAAGACAAAAGCTCTTAAGAGCTTTTTACAAATATACAAATCCAAAATTATATAAAGTTCACAAAAATGAAGTCCATGGACTTTAAATCAACCTAGTCCATCTCGAGGTCATCATCCCTCGATCACACAACACCAGCTCCTCTCCCACGACCCCTAGCACGAGCATTACCTGAAATTTTGTAATATCATGAGCTAACAACTTAAGCCCAGTGAGAATAATAAGAATAAAAAGTAAAGTTAGACCTCAAACCCGTACTCCGATTTGTGTCCAATTTTTCTTACATATTTCTTCGTAAAGTTCTCTAAACTCTAGGTGATTCCATTCTATAATCTCCAAAGGATGATAATACTAACCCACGTAGTCTAGTTCTCATCCAATAACTTATTACAACATATATAAGAAAAATAAATAAACTTTACATAAACATAACATCTCAATTTTCCTTGCTGTCTTACTTTCCATAATGAAATATACAATTCTTTCTCCATGATATAATTCCACCGATAATATGCATGAAGGTAATGAAGACATCCCGTAGGATTCGCATTCACCTTTTATGCATGAAGGTAATGGAGACTCCCGTCGGATCCACATTCACCTTTTATGCATGAAGGTAATGGGGACTCCCGTCGGATCCACATTCACCTTTTGTGTTTCTCACTTTCCTTTCCTTTCATTTCAATGATGCAAGATGTTAAGCATATGCTTACATATGCTTGCAAAAGTAAATAAAAGTAAATGTGAATGTTAAACTAGCCGAACAAGCATAAAGTAAAGGGCATAAAGTAAATGGATCATGATGATGCAATATGATATGCATATTCAAAAGTAAATAAGTATAAAATATGAACGTTAAAGAAACTGAAAGACATAAAGTAAATGTGACATAAATGTCCTTATGCATAAAGTAAATAAATAGGAATTTCGGAAGAACAATAAGTAGTTCGAACTCCCGATACTTAAAATAAAGTAGATCTTATCTTAAACAAATAATCTACTCTTTCAAGGATTCTAAACTTCCAAATAAAATCCAAGGTTCTATTTTCGAGTTCCTTTAAACATTCTATCTAAAAGTTTGGATCCTTTAACTTTCAAATGATCCATTACTAATCTCCAGAACGATTCTAACTTAGAACTTTCTAAGGTTCAATGTTTTCCTCGAGAAACTCCTAAGTTCTCACTCAAAGAACTAGCTCCTAATCCTAAGGTCACTAGCTCACTTTCCTATATCTTAGATTCGAATCTTAATCTTAGTTTCCAATCCTACGAATCATTATACTTATTCGCTTTCTAAAGTTACTTTAAATCCTAACTATTCTCACCTTAGAAGAAGTGGTTTCGCTCCAAACCTCCGGTAAAGTGATCAAATCAAAGGTCCAAAAACACCTACAAAACATTATATCTAACAATCAATAAATAAACATACATCAAACGATTGACAACTAAAGGCATAAAACGACGAAAAACCCCGAATATCCCAAAGGATGCTCTCGGCCATGCTAGGGAAAATAGGCCTCGAGTTTGGTTTTCCGGCTTTTAGGCAATTTAGATGTATTTCGAGTTGGTTTCAAACAATTTCGATATTCCCGATTTCAATGGGTATCGATAATTGGGGTTTTTGAACAATATGTAATTTCCCGAATTGAATTACAATAAACAATTTATCAATAATCAATAACCCTTATTCAAACCCCGAAAGGTAAATTTCAAACGGAAAGGATTTCGACTGAAACTCGGTTTTAGGGTTATGGGATTGTTTCCAAAAACTCTTAAAACAACTCCCGTATTTACAAACATCGAGTTTCCCGACAAGAAATCAAAGGATCAAAGAGAAAACTCCATTAAAACACTATTTGGAGCTTAGGGTTTCAAGATTTACTTACAGAGAACTCCGTATATCACGGGTGGCAAGCACGATGGTTGGGTAGAAATGAATCGTAGAACCGATATCTTTCCAACGGAACGAGAACCGATATCTTTCCAACGGAACGAGAATCGATGCGATCCGATGACAAACAAACGAAAACCAAAATTTGGGAAATGGGGGAAGGAGCCTCTCGGCCTTGGAGGAGAAAAGGATGAAGAAGAAGATGATTTTTGGTCAATTGAAGTCAAAGGAGATATTTAATAAGAGATGAATAGTGTTTGGATAGTTTTTAAGAACTTGGAAATGACGGTTGCGTCCTTTTTATGACTTTTAACTTATAATTCGAAACCCGAAGTTCTTAAACTATCCCAATGGTGATTAATAATTATTAATTGGCCCGTTAATAATTATTAATACCATTAAAACGAAATTAAACTAAAAAGGTAATTTAAAAGGATCTAAACCGAAATAAACTACTAATTTCTAAATTACCGATTAATAAATAAACTTTAATTACTTAAATTAAAATAAAATAAATAAATAAAAAATTTATCACAAATTAACGGGACGTTACAATTTACAAAGAAGCTTCCGGCTAAGGTGTTCGAGCGTCATATGGATAGTTTAGGATTACTAGATAAATCTCTGTAAAGCTTTAGTGCAAGTGGAATATTGCTGGGGTTTCTACCCTAAATCTTATGTAATTCAATTAAACTATAAATAAATAAAGGAATTATTAATTAGTAATATTTACATTCTCATTTATTATTGTTTAATAAATGTAATTCATCATAAGATCCAGAGTTACTAATGATAACTTAAAGTGAGCATGTGATGCGGGAAGATTCACAGTTGTAACTCAAATAGTCTATGATATTTGAATAAAGGTTGGGTGCCTTATTTCTGGTAACACCACTAACACGACCCACTTGTGAATTGGCACAAGTGATCGCTCACTTAGAGACATGTGAGTGGGGGTGTTGCTGCAATAGAGATTATAGTAGACTGGACTAAGATGTACTTACTGTCTTCTGGTAAAACGGTTACAGAAAGACACTTTGTATATCAATCGGTTGATCATGTACAATTGATATTAATCCTGAGTGGATTACGAACTCTTATTCGCAAGAGACAAACCTTTGACTTTCATAGGTGAGAGAACTGATATAGTTCGCTCAATATGCCTCCTACTTTGGGGATTGTATTTTGCTTATAGATGGGAACAAAATGTATCATGGAGGTTATACCTAGCTATGGATACGAACTACTTGTGAAGGATCAAAGTGTAGTTAATGATATTAGTCAATGGACATAACTATGTCTATAGTACTAAGAGTGCAACTCTAGATATTTAGTAGAGTTATCTAGGAGTTAATGAATAATAATTAATTGATTAAAGGCGTTTTATCAATGTAATTCTAGATCATTGGACCTTAGTCCTATAGGTCCATTAAGTCCTTCGAGCTAACGCATGTAATTGAGAACATAAATTATTATAGATTAATTTATTTGGAAAAATAATTCAAGCATTTAATTTGAAGTTGTCAAATTAATTAAGGCAAATACAAATAGAGGAGTCTATTTGATTAATTAAATGAAATTAAATAGAAGGGCCTATTTAATTATTTATTTAATGGTGAAATTAAATAGAAGAGTCTATTTAATTATTTATTAAATAGAAGAGTCTATTGAATTATATAATAGAGAGATTAAATAGAAGAGTTTATTTAATTAAATTAATTTTGCAGTTGTCCAAAATTAATGTGAATTTAAATAGAGGAGTCTATTTAAATATTTAATTTGAGGTAGTAAAATTAAAGATGAATTAAATAAACAAAAGAAGTTTTCTTTATTTATATATTTAATGAAATTGTTCTATTAAATAGAAAGGAAAAATAAAATGTCCAATATTATCATGGAGATGATGATGTGGGCGTGTGACCCATGGGTAGGGTCACACGCCACTTTTGTTAATTTTTAACCCGTTATTTACATTTTATTTTATTTATAATATATGGAATATCTTAATTTTAATTAATATGATTAATTTAAATGACTGAGATATGGAATAATTAATTTAAATTAATAATGATTAATTTAAATTGTCATATGGGAATATCTTATTATGGAATAAGATATTATATCTTAATTATTCAAAATATAATTTATAATATTTTTATTTAATTATTTGATAATTAAAAAGATATTCAAAAAATTTCTGAGGCTTTAGTTTTCCTATAAATAGGAACCTTGGGGTGACCACAAAATATACAACTAAGCGAGGAAAAGAAGAGGCTTAGAAAAATTCTTCTCCTCCCTCTCTTTCTACCGCCGCCGCCCGATTTTCTTTTGTGCTTAGTGAGTAAGAAATTTTTAGTGATCCCAGGACCGTAACCAAGAATGAGGAGGAAGAGCCAGACACTTGTCTACAAGAGTTAGTTTTCTTTTATGCATTTTGTAAAGACTCGAATTTTCTCAAATCTTTAAATCAGAATAAACTGCGGAAGACTTTGTTTTTATAAAAATTTGGCGTGGAACCGTTTAAAATATGAACTATCAAAACCTGTTTACATGGGCCCATTTCAGAGAAAGTAAAAACAAAGATGTACATACTCCATTTCATGACAAAATCAAAAGAAATAGACTCGATAATATGTACAACAATCTTAGGCTCTCATTAGCCACAAAACATAAGTTTAAAGACAACAACATATAATGTTTCAACTAGCATTCGTGGAATGCCCCAACATATACATATAAAGTCCATGTCCCGAAAGCCATCCACTCGTGATCAAGCAACACCATCTCCTCCACCTGGTACCCTACTAAGAGTATTACCTGAAAAAGTTTAAGTGTAGCAAGATTAGCATAAAAATGCTAGTGAGAATAAGATGGATGCAAGCACTTCCATGGACCGAATCCCATATCGGAAAATGTGTCCAAAAATCTTATTGTGCTCTTACTACCCATTCGATAATCACAAGTACTTTGCATAAAATCAATCCCATTCTACTATATCGTAAATTCGAAAAGTAAACATCCAAGCTCGTAATTAAAGTACTAAGACAACGAAATAGTACTAAAGCATAACAAAGTAAATAGCAAAGTAAATAACAAAGTAAATAATAAAGTAAATTATAAAGTAAATTTCACACTGTGACCACATTGTCACATTTCACAATTCAACCGTGACCACTTGTCACCAATCACAACCATACCGTGACCTCACAGTCACCAATCACAAACCATACCGTGACCTCACTGTCACCGTGACCTCACTGTCACCAATCACAAACCATACCGTGACCTCACTATCACCGTGACCTCACAGTCACCAATCACAAACCATACCGTGACCTCGCTGTCACCGTGACCTCACTATCACCAAACACAAATCGTACCGTGACCTCACTGTCACCGTGACCTCACAGTCACCAAACACAAATCGTACCGTGACCTCACTGTCACCGTGACCTCACTGTCACCGTGACCTCACAGTCACCAAACACAAATCGTACCGTGACCTCACTGTCACCGTGACCTCACTGTCACCGTGACCTCACTGTCACCGTGACCTCACAGTCACCAAACACAAATCGTACCGTGACCTCACTGTCACCATGACCTCACTGTCACCAAACACAAATCACGCATATCATAATGCCATACTTACTACTCCCTTTGGTAACACCAAAAAGTGAATCTCATCACTAAATAATATCGTACTAACTTGATTCTACACAAGAATCTCTCCAAAGTTTCTTTTAACTATTCTAACCACTCAAAATAAAAGGAGTACCTAATACTTTCCTCCAAATTCCGGAATCTAATTCTCCTCGAGAATATAACTTAATCCACCAATAACATCTTACTTTAAACAACAACCAATCTTAACTAATTTTCCTTATGCACTTTCCTTAACTCCCAAATAACATACACTCTTGGAAAGTTCTAAAGTCTAATAACCCTCTTAACCTCGATTTAACATAAACGTCAAGCAATTCGGAAACATAAAAGTAATCACAACCATTTTAAACTCACCTTATAATCGAAGTCAACTCCGAATCGCCGGTTGACCGAAAACACGAACGGTGCACAAAACCTATAATTAAAATACACCTAAAGTATTAATTAACCGAATAGAACAACGATCGTCACGATAATGAAATAAAAGACGAAACACCCCGGAAATGCCTCCAATAGGCCCACGGCCCAAGGAAAGTAATAGGGGAAGTTGGTTTTCCGGATTTTCAAGCACTTTACAAGGGTTTCGAGTTGGTTTTGGGCACTTTGGAGGTTGGTAATATCAATGGGTAAACATGATTTAGGGTTTAGGTCAAAAGTTCAATCTCGAACAATTTAGTAAAATCATAAAACATATCAAATTCAAAACCCTAACCATCATAAAAATGAGAATAACTCAAAGAAATGGCTTTGGCTCAAACCCAATTCTAGGGTTTAGGGAAAGTTCTAAATATACATAAAAAAACTCCCTCGATTTAAATCTCCGAGTTCCCGAGCAAGAATTGGAAGATTAAAACCAAAATCACCATTAAAACACTATTTGAAGCTTTAGGTTTTGAACTTTAACATACCTTAAAGCCTTGAGAGAATGGACGAAAACCTCGATTGATGGGATGGGTAGAAAGTACGTCTCGAGAGCTTTCCAACGAGCTAAGGCACGATGAAAACGGTCGAGAAACGAGGCCGGGGTGACCATTTCTTTCTCTCCTCTTTTTCTCTCTCAAAGCTACGGGTTTGGGAAGCAAAAATTAGAGGAAAAAAATATGATTTTTGTCTAATTTTGGATAAATAAAGGAGAAGGATGAATAGTGTTTAGATATTAAGAATTTCGGAAATGACGCCTACGTCCTTTTCTTGCCTTAAGCTTTTAAAACGAAACCCGAACCACTTAAACTAACCCAATGGTGATTAATAATTATTAATTGGCCTATTAATAATTATTAAGACCATCGAAACTAATTTAAGCTAAATAAACAGTTAAAAAGGTTTCCGAACGAAAATAACTATTTATTTCTAAATAACAAATTCTAAAATTATCTTTAATACTTTAATTCAATAAATAAATAAATAAAATACTAAATATATAAAAAAAAAATTTACCTCAAAATAACGGGACGTTACACATTTACTTTTGAATAATGTTATTGTAACGACCCACTTTCCGTTAAATTCTTTAAATTAAAATGCACAGCGGAAGACTCAATTTTTAAAGAAAATCGGCATGGGTTCGTTTAAAAATCGGATAACCAAAAACCTGTTTACAACAACCCATATTCAGAGAAAGCGATAAATTGGGAATGCGCATTCCATCATATAATTTAAACTCTCAAACAAGATTTGAATCATAAAACATATGCAATTTTTTGACAAATACCCTTTCGGGCTCAAAAAGACACAAGTTATGGAAGTTGGAAATAATTTACAAGCATTTCTAAGAATGCTAAACCAAAAAGTGTTCAACATTGTCCATTCACCGTCTCAGCAAGTCACACAGCACCACCTCCTTTACCACGCCTCTTAGGACAGGGTTTACCTGAAAATTTGTAAGTGTAGCAACATTAGCATAAAAATGCTAGTGAGAGTAAAACGAAAGCAAGAAATCCTATGAACTAAATTTCATACCAGAAATTGTGTCCAAGGCCTAAAATGCTCATTACTACCCATATCTACACTTCCAATTTCCATACAATCATACGATAGCAAAATATTACCCGTAATAGTCCTTCAATGCCATGTAATCGAAGTAAGGACTTAAAGTAAAAGTAACAATCATTACTAAGTCTTACTACACAATTCTAAAGAATATAAAATGTAACATTAACTATCTTTGTCACCAATCAAGTTTCATCGTAACGTGCTATTGTATGGATCCGAATCAACATACCACGTACGGTCGTACCATATCACAAATCTTCGCACTATGATACGTATGGATCCGAATCAACATACTATCATGTGCCGAATCACCAATCATAGTACCATGGTAAGTATGGATCCGAATCAACATACTACCATGTACCATACCACAAATCATCGCACTATGATACGTATGGATCTGAATCAACATACTATCATGTGCCGAATCAATTGTGATTAAGTTTCCCCACAAATCATCGCACTATGATATGTATGGATCTGAATCAACATACTATCATGTGTCTAATCAATTGTGATTAAGTTCCCCACAAATCATCGCACTAGGATACGTATGGATCCGAATCAACATACTATCATGTGCCGAATCAATTGTGATTAAGTTCCCCACAAATCATCGCACTAGGATACTTATGGATCCGAATCAACATACTATCTGTTAGGAATGGTGTCCTAGAACTTGTAATTATTTAATTATAATAATTTATTTCGAATAAATTAAATAAATAAACATAAGTTCTTTATATAATCTAGATTGATTCAATTGACGATATTAGGAATATATGGAAATATATAAATATCAAAACATTCAAATAGTAAACCCTAAGATAAACAAATAGAAACTTTTAATTAAGGGTTAATTAAAAAGTTAAATCTAGTTTAAAAGTTGAATAGAAACTAAATGAATTATTTGTAATATGGAATTATTGTTTAAACAATTGGGCCAAATCCATATAAGATAAACAAATAGAAACTTTTAATTAAGGGTTAATTAAAAATTAATAATTGAGATTAATTAAATTGAACGGATCTCCAGAGAAAGCTCGCCAGGCGATGAGGTTTCATAAAGTTCCCCTAACACGGAGCGCCTCTAGCCTGGGAGCGATCCGGGAGAAAAGTTCAAATTAATAAATCAAAATTATTAAGACGGCGCATAATGTGATTAGTTTAAATTAGGAAAACTTGAACAATCACTTTATAAAATTAATCTAACCAATTTAAGAGTTAAAGTTGATTAGGTTAATTAAAACTTGGATTAATGAGTTAGCCTGAATTAGTCTAAGTTATGAAACCCTAACTCAAAATATTAAGTGGGAGAAGGAAACATGTCAATGTATCCTATGGTCTCCACTAATGGGCTCAAACGTGAGATTTATACATGGCCTCTGTAACACCTGCTGCAGTGTTCATTCCCATAGGAAGGTTTATTGTATAAATCAATATCAAGTTGGGTCTCCTGAAAGGGATAAAGAATTTTAAATGAGATTGATTGAAGACCGAATCTACACTTCGTAGACACTCTTCAATTTTATTTAAAAGACTAAATTAGTGGGTCACACTTAAAAGGAAATTTGATAAAGTTTGTTATCAAAATTCTTGACCAAATACACGGTAAACAATGACATAGGAATATGAGTTATTCCGGTTGTCAATTGTTCGAGTGACATCTCGTTTTAATGATGGTAACCCGACCTATCATTCGACGGCACTTCACCTGGTATCATTAAAATATCGTGACATAGTAACATGTTTTAGGGCTTTTCGCTCTCATTAATATGTTCGCATTCATGCATCATATTTAATTATATGTCAAAACTTTGAGTATTTGAATGTTGAATGCATGTTAGATTACTAAGATAAGGTTTATTTAAATTTCAGTAATATAACATCTGCTTTAGTCACTATACTTGGAAAGAACAAACTGAAAGATGAGAACTATGTTTCCTATAAAAGGGAAATGAATAATTTTAGTAAAGTAGTTTACTTAAATAAATGACAATATTAATTATTTAAATAATGAGTTTATTTAAATAGAAATTAATATCATTGTTATTAATTATTTAAATAATGTGTTTATTTAAATGGTAATTAATAATAAAATATTATTGATAAATAATTATTAATTATTTAGGTAATGTGTTTACCTAAATGGAAATTAATAATTAAACATTTATTATTAATTTTAAATAATAGCGATTATTTAAAAGGATAATAGTAAATAACATATTTATTATTGATTTAAATAATGTTGATTATTTAAATAGAAAATAATAAATATTTATTAATGATAAAGTATAAAATCGGAATATGATATTTTATTTGAATAATTGATTTATTGAAATAAATATCAAGAGTTAATAAATAAGATTTATTAATAAGGAAGAATCTAGAATTGAATTAATGAATTCAATGGATTTTGGTTCAAATTATTAAATACCAAAATCGGTACATATATAATGTTTTAGGAAATAATTGTTGAATTATTTTGTCTAAAATAAATATATAAAAGAATGTTTAACCAAAGACAAATTAAACAAAGAAAAATTGGTTTTTCTTATTGATTTTATGCACATAAAATCGGCACGTAAGATAAATAAGGAATAAAATTTGATTTTATTCTTGGCATTTATCTTGTATTTATTTCAATAGTATTTCCTAATTCGATTGGAAAACTGTTTTGCGTATAAATACAAACGTCTTGGTTGTTCATTCAAAAGCTTCTAATTTCAATTTTTGAAATTGAAAAATCTTTTTCTTCCTTATTTCCTCGTAACCGATTTTACAATAGTCTAAAAGGGAAGAAAATATTCTTCTTCCCAAAACCGTAGTTTTCTAATTTAGTTTAGTTATCAATTTGTTTTATTTTGAATTACGTAATAACTATTGGTTCTCATTTCGTATGAACCAAATATGGGAATATTTTAAATAAGAGTTATTTAGGTAGATATTCCTTTACAATTATATTACAAAGTTCCAAAGTGTGATTGGATGGTTATTCAAAATACTTAGTATAAAACAAATAAATTCCAAATCCAAATTCTAAACTCCGGTATATCTAAATGAGTTATAAGGTTTAAAAATGTTTAAATACTTAAGTCTAAAATTACTTAAATAAGTTAGAGGGATTAATCTCTTAAAGATGGTTCTCAAGGAGTTTGAGATGATAACCATATTAATCCACGAACTTATGGGATAAGTAAAATCGAATATCTTTTGATTTATCAAAGATAACTAGACTTAAACATCACTAAAGTTGGACATTTAGATGTTAGAACTTAAGTGATAAGTAAACATTAAATCGATTTCTTATATTCCAAACATTCAGTTATTTAAAAGGATGTTTTAAAGGTAATAACTGATATGGAATAAACAAAATAGAAATCAGAAAGTAATAATTAGTGATTAATTGAATTCACAAATTATTAAAGAAAAGCTCGAGAAATCGGTGATACTTGAAGGCTTTAAACCTTACTTAAGATATAAAAGAATTACAATGATTTTATTTCACAATAAAAACAAGTAGTTATTTAAAAGTTTAAATTGTTAAACTACTTGTAGAACTTTATTTGAGTGGGAGCGTCATAATACGAACCAATGGACTTTCGAAGTCCAAGTGAAACTCATTGACTTCAAAATCAATGAATAAAGTTCAAAATAAGTGAAATAAAAATGACATGAATTTTCAATAGTTGAGTTGAAAAGGGTCACTTATACTTCTACATTATTTTTGGAAATAATAAGAAGTATAGAATTGTAATCATTAAACAAATGAAAGTAATGGAGAATTACTTTGTAGTGGGAGCTTAAGAATTTCGAGAATCCTAGAACCAATGTGACTAAAATAAAATTTACAAATAGTATGTTAGTGCACATAGATAAAATGGGAGATTTTATGAGTTGCACGGGCTCAAATTCGAACATGAATTTACTTCCATGTAAGCATTCGACAAAAGACCTTTGCGAATTAAACATCAAATGAGTTAAGTATGAGTAAAATGAGTTTTTACTAACTAAACTCTAGTTCGCGTGGTTACTAAGTTGTTAGTAAATGAAAAGGTGGTTGAGCATGATGGTTTCAAATCAATAGTTAATAGAGTTTATTTTATGGCGATAAAATATGGAATCTATTACACTTAATGAAACTAACATCAGACAAAAGAAATACATACTAAACAGATGAAAACGTTCTCGATAAAGTATTAAAATGACTACCATGGCTAAATAGTTGATAGTCATCCAGTTTGACTGAATTACAAGTCAAATCTCCAAAGATCTAGGACAAGTGGGAGATTGTTAGGAATGGTGTCCTAGAACTTGTAATTATTTAATTATAATAATTTATTTCGAATAAATTAAATAAATAAACATAAGTTCTTTATATAATCTAGATTGATTCAATTGACGATATTAGGAATATATGGAAATATATAAATATCAAAACATTCAAATAGTAAACCCTAAGTTACTCTTATGAAATCACGACTTAGTATGTGAGTCATACAAGAGAATTAAAGTCGAGATGAGTAACTTAAACGTGTCTACAGTAAACGGATAACGTTTGGGAACCTTATCCTGGTAACACTGTTGATAGCTTCGCATTTTGTTTATAGACAAATGATCTAATCCTGATCATTCATGTGGGAGACATGAAATGGAAGTATCATATGCAATGTTGATTGTATAAGACAGGACCACGATGTTCGATCAAATTTCTCATTAGTACCGTTTACAAGAAATAATCGAATATCAAACTAAGTTTATCAACCGTGATAGATCTCAATCCTGAGTGAAATGCGGACTCCTATTTGTGGAGTTATGTTCTTTGATTCACATAGTTGAGAGCGATCTGTAAGAACGCTCAATACACTTCGTTTTGGGAACATGACTAGATAAGTAGCCGGGAACTCATTTTCACGAGATGGAATTCATAACTTTCCTATAAATTAACGGTATCGGTGCGATACCTAAACATTTTAGGAACTTTAGGAAACTCCCTTGATGTCCTGATTCGAGACATGAACAAGTGACGTCACGACTTCTATTGATCACGAGTATCTTATCTCTAGTTCGACTAAAGATAAAGTTCATTGGAGAATCGGCGGGAACACAAGGATAAAGCGGTAATTACAGGGGCAAAACGGTAAATTTATCCGCTGTAATTATGAGGGTTCCACGTGAAGGATAATATCACAGATATAAATAAATGATAAACTAAATGGACATAACTCATCTATAGTGAGGGGAGTTCAACTATGAATCTATAGTGGAATTATTCATAGTTAGATAATAAGTAATTAACTGATTATGAGTTAATCACTTAATTGACTAATTATTAAGCCCATGATCTATAGGTCCATCGGGTCCCTATGCTAGCCCAAATATCGTAGTCGCGAAATCAAGTGGAAGAAATGGAAATTTTAAGTAAAGTGAATTACTTAAAATAGGCAATATTAATTGTTTAAATATTGAGTATATTTAAACGGTAATTAATATAAACATTATTAATTGTTTAAATAATAAGTTTATTTAAACAGGAAATTAATAATGAAATATTATTAATTAGATATTATTAATTATTTAAATATTGAGTATATTTAAATGGTAATTAATAATTTGAAATTAATTAACAATTATTAATTGTTTAAATAATTAATTTTATTTGAACGGAAATTAATAATTAAAATTAATTAATTAATAATAAAATATTGTCAATAAAATTATTAATTAAATAATGAGTTTATTTAATGGAAATTAATAATTATAATATTTATTATTAATTATTTAAATAATGAAAATTATTTAAATGGAAATTGATAATTAAATATAATTTGATAATATTTAGACGGGAGAAAATATTAATTATTTAAATAAAATATTTATTTAAATGGTAATTAATAAATAAATTAATTGAGTTGGACTTATTAATTTAAGAGAGAGTTTCTAGCCCAATTGGATTAATGAACCCAATTGGGATTGGCCCGAAATAATTAATTAAATTAGAATTTTTTTTTTAATTAATACATGTAAATTTCGGCCATATATGATTATTTGGAGAAGATAATTGTTTGAATTATATCCTAAAATAATTACATAGATTTATTTACCCAAGATAAATAAAATAAAAGAAAAGAAAATAATCTCTAATTTATCTATGCATTTTCGAAATTGCAAGATAAAAAGAAGAGATAATATTTTTTTCTTTTTGTATTTATCTCTATAGATTAATCCTAATGTGATTAGGATTCCTATTTTTCTATAAATAGGAGGGTTGGGTCATTCATAAATCACACAATACAATTCCATAGAAAGTTGGAACTCTCTCTTCCTCCTCTCCCTCCCTCATTGCCGATTTTCTCATACTATTGGGAAGAAAAATATTTTTTTCTTCTTCCCAATTTCTTCTAAAGTTCGATCCCACAATCGAATTTCGTTTGATCGATTGGGATATAGCGTAGAAGATCTGGTGTTGCTGAGGAATCGAAGCTGTAAAGAAACCTCCAACCGATTCTCCATTATTCAGTCAATGTAAGTTCCGGTTTTTAATTTTCGAATGTATAAGCATGAATCTACATGTTTTATCACAAGTTGCATGATGTTAATAGATCCGTTATTAAATGTTAATAAGTTTACTAAACAAAATTCCGCTAATTTAGTAAATCATCCCTTCACTATCATGTGTCGAATCAATTGTGATTAAGTTCCCTAATAAGTTAGATAATCTCCAAAGAATTATACTAAGTTATTAAAGAACCTAACTACCTAGATTACACGAGTCATCACTCAAGTGTAACATCTAAGCTACTTTAATTTCCAAACCACTCAAGGTAACTTAAACTTCCACTTTCGACTAACATCTCCAATACACATTACAATACTTCCAAACCACTCCGATGTTTCCTTTTCATCGAACTAACCAAAATTCCAAATTCTCTCCACTCACTTCCGAATTAAAGTCTCCAACCAAACATTAATTCTAAGAAGTTAATTCCCTCTTAACATCGATAAACAATAACATAACGAAACATAATTCATAAGACAACTAACTTCCATTTTAAACTCACCTTAGCTCGTAGAAAAGCTCCGATCAATCCGAGGTTGCAAACACACAAACAAATCACAATCCTACAATTGAATTACACCTAAATAACATTGATTAACCGGAAATCGTACAAACAATATCCAAACCCATAAAACGACGAAAAACCCGGATTTCCTCCCTATGGTGCTCTCGGCCATACAAGGGGAATTTGGGTTCGGGTTTGGTTTTCCGGCTTTTAAGCATTTTAGAGGTGTTTCGGGTTGGTTTCGGATAATTTGGAGGTTCGCAACAACAATGGGTATCCGTAAATTAGGGTTTGTACATTAATTGATTTCCGAAAAATTAAGTAAATAACAAAAACATAACAACCTAAACATGGCCAAGTGAGGGAAAATCACACGGAACGGGTTTCCGGCTCAAACTCAGTTTTAGGGTTTAAGGGAAGTTTCTAAAATTGCCCAAAACAACTTTCCCGATTGAAATCTTCAAGCTTTAATGAATGAATTTGAAGATTTCAACTCAAAACCTCCATTAAAACACTATTCACATCAAAATTTAGAAACTTTGTCATAACTTAAGGCCTCAAGAAAACGAGCGAAAATCCCGATTAGTAGATTGGAAATGAAGCTTAGACTGAGGGCTTTCTAACGGAAGTAGAATCGAGACGATTTACCGAGAAATAAAGAAAACACAAAATTTGGGATAAGGGTTTTGTGGTTCACGGCTTCAAGGAAAGAAAAGGAGAGAAAATTGATGAATTTTGCCTAAGTGTTGATATTTAAGAGAAGGTGAATAGTGATTTTTTGATATTTAAAAATTTGAAAAATGACGCCTACGTCCCTCTTTTGTTTTTACTTTAAAAACGAAACTCGAAGCTCTTAAATTAATCTAAAGGTGATTAATAATTATTAATTGGCCCGTTAATAATTATTAATGTCACCGAAACGAATTTAAAGTATTAAAACGATTAAAAAGAATTTAGGACGAAAATAACTACTAAAATTGAATTACTAAATTTAAACTAATCTTAAAAGCTTTAATTAAAATGAAAAAAAAATTACCTCTAAAAGTAACGGGACGTTACAGTTTTACTGCAAGGAAAGATCCTTGCGACTTCTGTTTGAGAACTATTTTAGAGGCCTCAATCCCAACCGAAGAAACCTTTCCAAAAATTCCTCAAACAATTACACACTCCAAGGAAGAGTCGTTCTACACCTATAGGACAGGAAGAGCCATTCTACACGTATAGGACAGGAAGAGTCGTTCTACACCTATACAACAAGAAAATGAAACAGAAATCAATTAAATTCGAATAAACCATAACATGTCTAAATTGGTTTTTGACTCATAACGTTTTCTATAGAACTTGGATTTCTACGAAATTATGCTCAATGGAAAGATAACAAAAAAAGGATAGAAATAGACAATTTACTATCGCAAATCGAAGTTTGAATGAGGGACTTATGGTAAAAAATACTCTTGGAAATTTTATTTGGGCGAAAATTGGAGAAAATATGATAAATGGGGGCTGATTTTCGGAAAAAATAAGATGGGAGGAGATGATTTTAGGGCTGCATCCCGAGTTCCATTAATTACGAAAATGTCACTAAACTAAAACAGTCATAACTCATTCACCGGGACTCAGAACGATGAGTCGTCAGTTGCGTTGGAATCGTAAGAATTGGACGATTAACATCATCCAAAAATATCAAATTAAACTTGTGCTTTGAATTTTAAGGTTTGGGAAATTATGAAAATGCCCTTACGAGATAACGAGTTATTTCTCATTCAATTTATGAATCCAACTTCATTGATACCATTTGAGAAAATAATATAAATTTCCAATACTTAGTAACGGGTCATTACATAATTATTTAAACCAATGACAAATTACATGTCATTAAAATTGAGACAAAGTTAAAATTTAACACACGTCTCTAATTTAAATTAAACACATAAAATTGACAAATCAAATAATGCCGCATGTCTTTTTCATGGTCATTGGATGACATAAATTAGTCCAATGAAAATATGCCACGTGGTAATCGGGCCAAAATTAAATGAAGCTCATATCCACTAAAAGTTCCACATTTTTATATAAATAGAGTAGACCATTCACTATTTGGAGTGGAAAAAAAAATTCAAAGATAGAAGACTTTGAAGACCGAAGACTTAGAAGACTTTGAAAATCGAATACTTGGAAGTCTAAAGACTTTCAAATACTAAAGACTTTTTGAAGACTCCTTGAAGATTGCTTTGAAGACTAAAGTTTCAACAACATCAACACTTTGATTTGAAAAATACGCCGACGGCCCTCGCATCAAAGTTAATACTTGTGAAAAAGAATCAGATGATTATTTCCATTAGAAATTGTAACATTCAATTCTTCAAATATAAACTTATATTTATTCCATATTTAATTTGTTTCCATAAAAATTTGTGTGTGAACAACTACTTTTATATTGTATTTTTATTTATTGCTCTCTTTCATTCTATCAATGAAATGGTATTATGAGGTGCTATATAAAAAAATATTGGGATTACAGAGATCTACTAATTATTATATAGTATTTATAATAATAGACGTGTTTATTTATTGAAAATTATAGGGGCAATTGCGAATCTAGCAAATTTTTATATAATATTTATAAAAACATAAACTTTAAAAATATAATAAATTTTGTTCGGATGAGTTAGTAAATAACATTAAATTGCATATTTTTATAATAATTTAATCACTAATTCATCAACACAATAATAATTATCATATTTATAAATAATTTTAAGCAATTATATATTTATAAACATCGTATAAAATTATGCTACGGAGAGAAATTTCGTTAAATTATAGACGTGTTTAGTAAATCAATGCCGGATGGAATGGAACGTCTAAGATTAGAAGATTTTGACTGAGAGAATAAATAAATAAAACAAAATTATTTCAAAGTAAATTGCCTTAAATAATTCATGATCGCTAAAGGTGAAATCATAATCCCATAGTTAATCGAAATTGGCAGTCGTGATCGGCGATAATGGCTCGGACGAGTAATCGAAGCAGGAACGGAAACGATTCGACGGTTGGAGGATTTCTGAAAACAGTGTTTAGGTTCTTGAGAATAGCAGAATTTGAAATCCTTTTCGTTCTCTTCTTCGTCATAGCTTTTATCATCTTCAAAGATCTCGTAAGTCTCTCCTTCTCTTCATTCTTCTTGCTTTATTTTTAAGCTTTCTCTCGGATTCAATTATTTGTTTAGAATCTTATTGTTTATGTTAATTCAAAGATTAATCCCCAATTTAAGTAGCTCTTAATTTAGTTAACAAAGCGTTTGAGTTTAAGAAATTGAATGAATTCGTGCAAGTAAAAAAATCCTTCGTTCTGGATGTACGACTGCGTAATGGATTCACTATGCAGAATTTAATGAAGTGGCCAATTCCCTATTTGTAGATGAAATTCTGCTTTTCAATAATGTATTAGGAACCAATATTATCTAATGGGGTTGACCTAGCTCTTGCTTTTCTTGTTCTGTGGAGGGTTGACCTAGCTCTTGCATTTGCAGAGAATTAAATTTTAATGAGGTTAAAATTGAGGTATGTAGAAATAATTTGATTCATCTTCACCCAAATAGAGGATATTTCTTTAGAAATCCCCAAGTGGAATATTAGAGATGAAGAGGAAGGCTTAAGTGAACAGTGTGGGAGTTTGAGGAGTACTCTCAAATCATAGTTGCAAGATATCAACATTAGAGGAGGGTTTTGGAGACGGTAATGTTGAATAACGTAAGGATTAAGCTTTCCATTCATTAATGCATCTTTTTTTGTAGTGAATGATGGATTGGTAGATTTGTTTAAGGTGTCCCTCCCGAGTTGGTAGAGGAGATAGAAATTGTCAAACCTCTTTCTATTATCATGAAAACCGCCATCGATTGGGATGTTTACCTCTTTAATTTGAAAATATGTGGCTTTCACATTTTTATTTTTTGTAGAAGTTTTTTGACTCATCATCACCCTAATAGAGAGGATTTCTTTAGAAATCCCTATGTGGAATATTAGAGATGAAGATGAAGGCTGAAATTCCTGAGTTCAAATGCTTCATTGTCAAATTCTCGAAAAAGTGTTAGAACATCCTGAAAGAAAATATTCTGAAGGTGTTTCATGACTTGTTGGTGAATGAGCTCATCAATGCTTGTCATTCTTAGGACAAGGTTGATCGATATTTTTTTAGATATGCTCCTCTTTCAAAACGGATTTTCTCCATTGTTATAGAAATTGCATTTTCAGGTGTCTTTTCAGCGCCAGCAACTCTATTCTTATGAATGGAGACTGAGGGGTAAGCTTAGAGCTTCAAAGGGGATTAGCGGTGATCTACTTGCCTGATTCCTTTTTGTAGTTGTAGATGTAGTTGACCGTTTGAGCTGGCTGTTGTCACAAGGTTGCCACGGGTGTCTTCTAAGGTTTTCCTAGTGGGAGAAACAGTTAGAACCAAACATTTTTTTTTTGCTAATGATCTCCTCCTCTCCTTGAATGATGGTTACAAGTGATAACTTGCTCTAGTTTGTGAAGGTTTTTTAATTGGCTTTCAGTTTATTTATTAATATCCCTTAGTTTGTAGTCAAGGATATAATTGTCCTCAACGGGCAATGGTTGCTTCGGCTACCTATTTTGTGGTTGTTGGCTTGGTACTTGTACTATCAAATATTTAATATTGCCCTTGGCAGCAACCGTCTACAATTGTGTTTTTTAAAATCTAGTGGGGGAAATCCGAAAAAGTGCATTATAAGCTTTCTAAATTGAAGAATTGCAGTTATAGGCATACTTTAGCCCTTTCATGCTTGCATACTCATTTTATTTTAGAATTCCTTCCAAAGATTTGTGTGGGAAGGAGTTGATTGCAACGGTGTTAGCCATTGCATGAGGTGGAGCATTGTGAAGCGGAATGAGGCTTTGATGTCGAAAATGAGTTGGAATTTCCCAATAGAAAAGGAAGCTAATAATCCCAAAATCATAAAAAATAAGTATGCAAAGATCCTTGGTGTTGGAGTTAACTTTGGTTTTTTATTGCTAGATATGGCTTTATTATTGTGGAAAGGTCCACCTCAAGTGGATGATGGTGCTTTGCTTAGATTCTAGATGGTAACCTATCCTTAAAGTCTATCTTTTCTTAGGTTTTATTTTACTGTGGAGAGTCACGGTTGAGCATATGTGATTGTTAGAGTTTTGTGAAGCGAAGGAGTGAAACCTTTTCTTTTGAAGAAACTCCATGGATGGAGAAATTTGCTATTGGATTGTTTTGTTTAAAAGATTGATAAAATTTCTCCTTTCAGGGCAAGACAAGAGGATGTGGTTGTGTTAGAACTTGGGAAAAGCCAAAGAAGAATGAATAGAACTCAGTATAGAATTTTGCTAACACAACCCCAAGCACTCGAGAGGCTTGGACTCTCCAACGAGGAACTATCCTCAAGTTCATACAATGCTTACCTCACCCAATGTGCTTACAGGACTTTATACTGACGTCTCACTATTTCCCACAACCCTTTCTAACAAAATTTATAGTAAAAGGCCAAACTACCCTTCCCCTCTGGTAATTCCCCATTCCTCAACTTTCTCTTCTTTCCAAAATTCCCATGCATTCCTTTCTAACGAAATTTATGGAGTAATAGGAACAGGATGTCAGGATATAAAAAAATCCATGTTCAAGGCATTGACATCCACATCTTAAATCCGTCATAAATATCTAACATATAAATGAAATACTTTATTTAATTTCATTATTTTTTATTATCAAATTTTTTTATTTGAAAAAAATTATTTTTAAATTTAGTATGGTGTAATTTATTAAAAAAATATTATTTAATTTAACTTTATTGAATTAATTGTTTAAAAAAAAGTAATTAAATTTTAGATAATAAATAAATAAAATTTTAAAATCTCATTAAATAAAAAGAAATTAAAGAATGTTTAGTGGGAGGGATAGAGAGTTTCTCGACTTTTGGGGGATATTTTTTGTTTTGTTGTCTCTTCCGAAGTGATTTTGATTCCTTTTTCAATCAATGCCAACTGAAGAGCATTTGTAATCACTTTTAGCATTAATGATAGTTTCATATCTTACTCAACAAAAATGAAAAATAAATAGTTATGTACAATTAAATTTCAACCATATTCACAACGTGGAAATCGACAGTGCAAATTTTTCTGGTGAAGTATTTTGTTTATCCATATATATACTTAAAAATGTTACAATTTGGCATTTTTCTTGTCATGTTACATCACATAGTGCAAATTTTTCTGGTGAAGCAGTTTGTTTATTCACATATATACTTAAAAATGATACCATTTGGCATTTTGCTTGTCATGTTAAATCACATATGTGCAAATATTTAGAAGTTTCTGCATGCTATATTGTTTACACTTGAGCATTTTCCTTTTCCAGCACATTGGTATATCCATGCTATCGAATTTTACTAGGAGGCATTACTAGAGTATAAATGGAACCTTTTAGAATGAGCTCATGTTGTAAAATGGTTCTGTAATATTTTTTTTCTCCTTTCTGGTGAAAAGATGGCTCATAAGTCCATTTCATTGATACAATGAAATAAAATTTTCTTTTATAAGTGATTTGAGGTCATGTTGTTAAATGATTTCTGTGATTTGCATTGCACACGTTACATAATAAGTTGATTTCAAGTGTCGAATGCAGCGAACAATTAGTATGATTTTTTCATTTTAGTATAAAATCTTTGGTGTGATCCTGGGCTTGTTTCAATCTCTAATGATCAGTACTCCTTTATCTATGAATCGGCGCCGGAGTGGAGCCTGAGAATTGTCGAAAACTTCATTCTGTGACCGGTGGAATACCCTGTTTTTAGATATTAGATAGGTGAAATACTATTGATAGTAAACTTTGGAGATCAGTTGAATACACAATTTGATGAAACATTATATAGAAGCTTGTGATTCTAATCACTTGAGAATGGTTTTGCTGGCTATAATTCAATGCGAGTAGAACAGCTGCAAGCAGTAGAGCAGAATACTTGAATATATAACTTAGGGAAATCAAACTTAAGACCGGAGTCGAAGATTGGAGAATAAAAATTGTTATTGGGAATTTTAAATGTACTTTGGACTTTGCCGTTTAACATTATTATTCTTAAAAATCTACGTACATGATTTTGGTCAGTATCTATTTTCTATTTTTCTTCCTCTTATGCATTTATATAGCTGTTAAGAGATACTAATAAAGTTTGAATGAATTGCAGACATCAAGACCAGGGTACAATCAGATCCTTGTAAAGAAGCCTGAGGGGTTTGATGTGTGGCCATTCCAATAAATTTCTTCAGCCTTACGTGAAGCGATCTGACTCTACATTTGAAAGTTGTAATTTTTTTTTTGTGGGTGATGTAAAAAAAAAAGAAGACTGAATCATCTTTGAACATATTCTCTTAAAATAACGATTTTAATTTCTACATTGTTAAAAATGCAACACAAATCCATGATTTTAATCATACAGGAAGCAAACTGTTGTTTTGGTTTTATAACATTCAAGATGAAATACATAGTGAGTAATATTTTTTCACACTTATAAAAGAATTATTCCTCATTGTCCATGGGTGTCTCTACTGCTGCCTCCGGAACATTTCTGTCTCTGACTTTGGAAAGAAGCTTCGACATACTCCCATGCCAATGCCAAGGGTAATTCGGCCAGCGGGATACTTTGAAAAAACGTGGATGCTTAGTTTTCAAGAGATTTACTTCTCTCCCCTAATATCTTAAAGACCATTTTACTCAATATTTTAGATATCTTCACCCCTCACACGCTCACTCTTTTTATAACACTTTCTCCTACAACCTCTCTCGCTTATTTACTAATATGTCCCCTTCCTATCATTACCAAACCCTTAAACGCACCTTGTCCTCAAAGTGTGGTTCAAATAATAACACTGGAACAATTTGAGCTCCTACCAATACATTGTCACTCGAAAGAAATAAAAATGAACCAACCGAAAATTGCAGCAATCATCATCCATTCTTGATCATTATAATTGATTTACATATCTAGTATGATTTGCACCATTAACGTTTTTTTATTATTGATGACTTAGAAGTTTTGAACTGACCATAACGTAGAGCCCGAAATGGGGATTCCAAAACATCTTGAATCATCCAAATCAAAGTTTAAACGAAAAAGTTATGGCTAAAAGAAAATTTATAGCGCTGAAGGGGAGGGGTCTCATTGGAATAATTTGGAACTACAGGGGTATGATCTGTTATTTTCAAACCGCAGGGGGTGTTCATACATTCGACAAAAACCACAGCGGTCTTATTAGCAATACCCTTTCTTTTATTAGGTACAAATTGAGTTGAAAAAGTTGTATTTTAAAATAAAATTATGTCTATTTTTTTCTTCTTCTAAACTCACACCAACCCACCCATTCAAACTTGACCTCAACATTAAGGGTGGTATATTTCTATCCAAAAGGGGTGAGGTGTAATTGGGGTACCCAACCCTGCTCCATTTACACCCATACTAAGTGACCATTGTGTCCAATTCCATGGTCTTCCCAATTACTAACAAGCCAGCCAGGTGTAAATGGGTAGTGTTGAAACAGAAATGGGTCATTCCTCAGATAAGTTCCACCATTTTTTTAGTCCAAAAAACCTCAGTTTTATTATCTTAGTATAAAACAAAGGGGATTTATAAATATGTTAAAAATGGGCTCTAATATTTACAAATTTACACTACAAAAAAACTGTCAATTTGCGACCAGAGAATTGCGACCAAATGGTCGTTTTTTTTACCTAAAATGCGAAAAAAAATGCGACCAACTAAGTGGTGGCCAAAAAAGCTGGTCGGTTCTGAATTTGTGCCACTGGATGGTCACAAATATACGACCAAAAATTTTTGGTCGCAAAAAAGTCAAACTTTATAAAATGCGACCAGATGGTCGCATTAAAAGGGACCATATGGTCGCATTTTATCTTCAATAGAAGTGACCATTTGGTCACATAAAAAGTGACCAAATGGTTGTAATTTTTGTGACCAAATGGTCACTTCTTGGCTCAGTTAAAATACGACCAGATGGTCTCCTAAAAAGCGACCATTTGGTCGTAATTTATGTGAAAGATAAGTGACCAAATGGTCACATAAAAAAGTGACCAAATGGTCGTATTTTTTGTGACCAAATGGTCACTTTTAGACTAAGTAAAAAAGTGACCAGATGGTCGCTTTTAAAGTGACCATCTGGTCGCATTTAAGAATTTTTTTTTAAAATTTAAATTTCAATAATTAGTTAATTAATTATTAATTATTTATTTAATTAATATTAAAATTTCATAAAAAAAAATTGGAATTAAAATAAAAAATATATATATCAAATATTAAAAAAACGTTTTATACAATCGAAAGAATCCAAGAACTACTACGGAGGGGCGGGGGTGAGGGAGGAGGCGTCGATGACGAAGGGCCGCCGCCTAGAGATCTGAAGTACGCGGCCAAAGCGGATGCGACCTGGGCGTCGACTCGTGCCTGCATGCTGGCCTCAATAGTAGCGACTCGAGTAACGAAGTCCTCGCGCATAGCCTCCATGTCCGCGCGCAGCTGCTGCTCAGACGGAGAAGGGCCGGAGCTAGTGCTCACTCCGCTCCGCTGAGGCCGGGGCACATCTGCATAAAGGCGTCGCCCGTACGAGCCGAGCCCAGGAACTGACCCATCAGGCCGAACCCCTCCAGCAGCCTCCAAGAACGCCTCTATACGGTCCTCCTGAGTCGGTTGCGAGTCTGGTGTGGGCAACCGCTGAGTCAAGGACTCCGTGAAACGTTCCTAAACATTTAAAATTCAGAAAATAAAATGGTTAATATATAATGTAGGAAAAATTTTAAAGAAAAAATAATAATTGAAAAAATTATTAAATACCTGAACTGCTTTCGCCTTATCGTCGACGAACGTCCCGTCCTTCTTCGTGTGAAGAACTCGGTGCAGCTCATCGGGCGGGACGGGGCGCCCGTGCTTCGTTTCCTAAAAAATTAAAGAGTACGTAAGTAAGAAAACGACGAAAAAAAAAACATACCAATCGACGATGGTGCTCGTCGTGGGTCCGCGCCCCAGCTGTGTGTTTTGCGGGATTCTTCGTGCGGTTGGCCTTATTCCTGCTTGACACTGCCTTGCCTTCAGGAGTGCTCAAGCTCGCGAGAAGCCGCGCGTGGTCCTCCGGGCTCATCCACACAGGGCGGTTTGCTGCTTGCTTTCTGCGCGCCCGGAACATAAGGTCCTTAAATCGATCCCGGACGTGACTGTCCCATAGGGGGAACAATCTACCGTCGGTGATATCGGGATCGATAACAGGAAACTTACCCTGAAAAAATTGAAATAAAAAATTGTTAAAGTAATAAATTTATTTCTATAAATTTCAAAATTAATTAATTATGAAAATGAATGATGGTTTTACCTTCCAATTGTCGTACATCCGACGTTTCTCCGTCGTCGGAATCTTCGTCCAGCGAAGGTCGCTGGGTAGAGGCATGCTCTGGAGGACCTCGCGAAACCGTTTTGAAACGGTTGTATGCGGCTGTACTCTGCAAAATCAAAAAAAATTATTGTGCTATATATTAGAAACTATTAGTTAAAAGGAATAAAAAACACTTTGAAAAATAGTAAACAAAATTACTTACGTATCCCCTTCAATCCAAAGGGTAGAGTCTGCGGCCCGAGACGGCTGCGTGCATGAAGTCGAGGGGCCAGCTGGATCCGACCCTGATGCAGACCCGGACGCTGACCCGGACGCATACCCTGATGCAGACCCTGATGCTAAGCCCGGAGTCGTGGCAAGGGAGTCCTGCGGCAGTCGTGGTGTCGCAGACTCGGTCTCAGGGACTCCATCATCGAGCGTGGCAGCAAGTCCCGTCTCGTAACTAAAGAGGATGTCCAACTCCTCCGTAGTCAGGTCCGCATCAGGGGCAACGCCAGTAGGCGTCTGCGGAGACCCCTCGTCACCCGCGTCGTCAGGCTCGTCTGACTGGGGAGGACGTCGTCTGCCCGTCATAATCCTACAACCAAAATAAACTAATTTAATACTAATTACGTAAGTAAAATATTGATTAGTTTATTTAATTAATTAATTAATGAAATAATGTAAATTAAACTAACATAAATTAAGTAAATAATTTAAAATAAACTAATCAAATTAATTTGAATAAAAGTAAATTAAAATTAGATTAATTGAACTAAAAGTAATTCAATTAAACTTAAGATTAATTAATTAAAACTAAAATAAACTAATCATTTAATTTGAAATAAAGTAAAGTAAAATTAGATTAATTGAACTAAAATTAATTGAATTAAACTAAAATTCAATTAGTTTTAGTTTCAATTAACCTAATTTTAATTTACTTTAATTCAAATTAATTGATTAGTTTATTTTAGTTTTAATTAATTAATCTTAAGTTTAATTGAATTAATTTTAGTTCAATTAACCTAATTTTAATTTACTTTAATTCAAATTAATTGATTTGTTTATTTTAGTTTTAATTAATTAATCTTAAGTTTAATTGAATTAATTTTAGTTCAATTAACCTAATTTTAATTTACTTTAATTCAAATTAATTGATTAATTTATTTTAGTTTTAATTAATTAATCTTAAGTTTAATTGAATTAATTTTAGTTCAATTAACCTAATTTTAATTTACTTTAATTCAAATTAATTGATTTGTTTATTTTAGTTTTAATTAATTAATCTTAAGTTTAATTGAATTAATTTTAGTTCAATTAACCTAATTTTAATTTACTTTAATTCAAATTAATTGATTTGTTTATTTTAGTTTTAATTAATTAATCTTAAGTTTAATTGAATTAATTTTAGTTCAATTAACCTAATTTTAATTTACTTTAATTCAAATTAATTGATTTGTTTATTTTAGTTTTAATTAATTAATCTTAAGTTTAATTGAATTAATTTTAGTTCAATTAACCTAATTTTAATTTACTTTAATTCAAATTAATTGATTAGTTTATTTTAGTTTTAATTAATTAATCTTAAGTTTAATTGAATTAATTTTAGTTCAATTAACCTAATTTTAATTTACTTTTATTCAAATTAATTGATTTGTTTATTTTAGTTTTAATTCATTAATCTTAAGTTTAATTGAATTAATTTTAGTTAAATTAATCTAATTTTAATTTACTTTATTTCAAATTAATTGATTAGAATACTTAAACAAAATTATTCTAATTAATTAATCTAATTGTACTTTACTTTAATCAAATGCAACTAAAACTAAGTAATTAAACAATTTTTATTTAATAATTAAACTAAAATTAATTAATTAAATTAGTGTAACTCATTAATTTAAACTACTTAAGTATAATTGAAGTTAAACTATTTGAATTAATTACCCTACTTTCAATTAATTGATTTAATTAAAGTAATCTAAATTACATTAATTAAACTAAAATTAAAAGTTAAACTAGTGTAATTATAAATTAATTTAGTTTAATATTATTAAATTAAAGTAAACTATCCTAAATAAACTAAATAAGTAATTAAACTAAATTAGATTAAGTAATTAAATTAATTACTACTTAAATTGAATTAAAGTAAACTAAGTTAGATTAATTAAACTAAAATTATTTAAAGTAATAAAATTAAAGTAAACTAATTAATTAGTTAATGTAAACTAAAATGCTATGAATTAAACAAAAGTAAACTAAGTAATTGATTACACAAATTTAGATTCATTAAACTAAAACTAATTAAATTAACAAAACTACACTAAACTACTTAATTAAAAACTAAAAACTAAAACTAAGTAAACTAAATTCTTAATTAAACTAAACTTCAATTTGATACGAAAACTAACCTCGTAATCGGAAACCGGGATTGGGGGTTGAGGGTTTTAGGTTTAGAGTAAGAATGGGAACGGGAACGAGAAGAAATAACGGGGAAGGGGAGAGGGGAAAGAGAGAAAAGAACAAAAAGAGAGGAAGAAAAAGAGAAAGGCAGCAAAGAAGAGAAAGGCAGAAAAGAAGAGAAAGAAAAACGGAGAAAAGAAAAAAGAAACGGGGGAAAGGAAAGGGATGGGAATGTAAATCACAATTTGCGACCAACTGGTCGCAAATATGTAATTATGACAGGAAACGAAAGGTCGCGCGTGCTGGGTCAAATGCGACCATATGGTCGCATTTTCAGAGAGATTTGCGACCAAATGGTAGCATTTATTGTAAAAGCGACCATTTGGTCGCCCAATTACCATTACCAAGAACAGCTGTCATATCACGAGTCCCATCAACAATTGCGACCAGATGGTCGCAATAATGAAATTCACCGCCAAATATTGCGACCAGATGGTCGCATTCTTTAAATTCACCGCCATAAATTTCATGAAAATTTAAACTTACCGCCCATATTTGCGACCGTATGGTCGCAATTCCACTTGTATTTTTAAAAAAAATATCATTATACTTTTCCAAAAATGCGACCATTTGGTCGCCTTTCTCTCCAAACCCTAAACCCTAAACCCTAAACCCTAAAATGCGACCATTTGGTCGCCTTTCCCTTCGAAATTACTACCATGTGGTCACCTTTTTTGTGAAATTGCGACCACTTGGTCGCAAATATTAACATTTATATACTTTTTTTTTATATTGGGTTACTTTCTGATATTTACATATGACGGGAACTCTTGTTTCCATGTTGTTATATTCATTGATATGTTCCTTCATGATTTTCGAGATAAATTTTTGTAATTCTTGATTTGGAACTATTTGATTCTATTTAAGAGTTTTTTTTTAATAGATATAGATAATTTTATTCTTGTTTTTCAAGATAGAAAGTGCTAGAAGGGAACCAAAGAGACTATTGAAGATGTACATATTTATATATAATTTGCATCCACATATTCATTCCAAGCAATTCCACTGCAGAATTCGATATAAACATGTCAAAGTTGAAATCAAGAGGAATCTTTCTTATAATAAAAAAAAAAAAGTTAATTTCATTTTCATCGTATTTCATCATCTTTTGATTTTAAGTTTGGTCTATTGCTTTATTCATAATTGTAAATGCTTTAATTGAACAAAAAAGAGTCAAAAGGACTAGATTCAACTAGAGGTTTAAGGAAAATATAATTCTTCTCTGTACAATATTATTGTTCTCTCTTTTGTATGAAATTCAGATATTTTCAAGACGAGGTTAAATATTATTATTTACTCTACACAAATTTTAGAAAAATCTAAAGGCGTTTAGATAGCTTCTTGATCTTGAAGAGTTTTATATTAATTGAAAGTGAATAATTTTTATTTAATTGACATTATTATTATTGTTAAGAAATGTAATCAATAAAATTAACCACATCTTGAAATTTTGGAATTATTGGTAATTTTTTCAATCATCTATTCTTATTTTTATTTTTTCTTTCTTAAGCTTATAATGTAATTTTCCTTTTACTTTATCTATTTTACCCCATAAATACAGTAGGAAAAAATCAACAATCATTAAATATTTTATTTGTTCATAAAATAAATATAATTTAAAAATTGATTAACAAACATTTTAACTAATACACATAAAACTCTTAAAGTATACAATTGAATTGTAAAATAAGACTAAAAATTCCACGTGCATCGCACGTGTTAAAAAACTAGTTATTTATAAATTATTGGTCATTTAAAATCACAGAATTTGCGACCATCCGGTCACTTTCTAATGTGACCACTTGGTAGCTTTTTTCCCTCCAAAATTTTAAGCTACCAATGCCCAATAAAGGTCACAAAAATTGCGACCAGGTGGTCACTTTTAATTGTGACCACTTGGTAGCTTTTTTCCCTCCAAAATTTTAAGCTACCAATGCCCAATAAAGGTCACAAAAATTGCGACCAGGTGGTCACTTTTAATTGTGACCACTTGGTAGCTTTTTTCCCTCCTATTTTAAGCTACCACTGCCCAATAAAGGTCACAAAATTGCGACCAGGTGGTCACTTTTAATTGTGACCACTTGGTAGCTTTTTTCCCTCCAAAATTACGCGCCATTTTTTGCTACCAAGGTATATTTTAGTCACAAAAATGCGACCAGATGGTCGTTTTTTAGGTGACCAAGTGGTCGCTTCTTTTGCGCCATAATTTCGCGCCATTTTTTATGACTACTTCTACTTTTGGTCGCAATCTGGTCGCAAAAAAAGTGACCAGATGGTCACTTAAAGTCAACCTTCAAAGAAAGTGACCAGGTGGTCACCATAAAACTACCACTTTTTTTTGGTCGCAAATTTCTGGTCGCATTTTGACAGTTTTTTTGTAGTGTTATTAACATAAAAAAATATTTACAAATATGTCATAATCTTAAAGGCCCGACTACTGTTCATCGAGAAATGTCATAAATTCCTTTTTTTTTAAATAGAGAAATAAACTTTCATGATCAAGGAAAATAGTACAATTTAGGGATGAGAAACCCTCAAAACAGAAAAGAAAATAAAGATGCAAAAAGTAAAAAGCTAGCTGAAGGAAAGAATTCTATTTATAATACATGGAATACACAGGAAAACAAAAAGAAGAAGGGGTTAACAACTTTTGCCCAACAAAAAGTACGACAAAGTATAGAATCCCAAGTATACTACCAAAGATTAGCAACATTATTAAAAATCTGCGAGTTCCTTCTATATATCCAATTTCCAAACACTCCAAAGAACTACCACCACTACACATTTCCAAAAAAAAAAGTCTCAACTTTCACCATTTGAAAAGGTCCCAATCGAAGAACAAAACTTTGGAGGAACCCAACTCAAGAACCAAAACTTTGTTGTAAAATCACAAATAGCCTCCTTATACAAAATCAATCACATTACATCTCAAAGTACATGAAATGCATTTCAATGCTCTTCCCCATAGATAGAAGCTCGTTCTTATGTGATGTGATGCTCTTCCCATGAATGGAAGTACGCTCCTAAGTTATAACAATTGCTTGATTTATGAATTCTTACATATAATTCCAATTCAATACAATTACATTGTCACGACGTGGTCGCAACGTAGAGCGGCCGATGGTCTCTTTTGATTAAAAAGAGAGAAAAGATGGAGTCACCACCAACCAAATTTGATGGTGTGATTGGTCACCAAATTAAAGAAAATTAATTGGTCTCCAAATACCAAAATTGGGTTCGGGAGTCTATTGTGTGTAGGGGAGGCGTTAGCACCCTACAACACCAGTTAAATAACAGTTACCAAATTTTATCTTAAATTATACATTTTATTTAATTTATTAAGGTCCAATAATATTTATTTTAGGTTTAAATATCTTACGTTTTACAAATGCACGCATTAAGAATAAAGCATGAATTAATAATTATGATTGGCGCTACGACCATTAGAAAAATATTATTAGCAATAACTCTGGACTCCCAGAGTAACTCTTCACCACAAGATATTTAGAAACCAGACTCCTGAATTTCCAACATCCGTCGTCGGAATTAAGGAAAAAAATTGGTTTGTTATTTTTTATATCAAAAAGTATTTATTCAAGATTTTTATTGATTATTTAAAAAAAAATATTAGAAAAGATATTCGTTGTTTTGATATTAAAAAATAGTTCGTTTAATAATTCAATTTAAACAATGAAAAAAATGAAAAAACTAAAATTTAAAAACTTCCATTGTAGAACTTGAAGTTTCAATTTTCTCTCTCATCTTTTGGCATAGGCATGAATGAGGGTATTTTATGGAGGCAATAAGCTATGAGGGAATATCAGGTTGTTTTGTTTCTTTTATTTAATTAGGTATCGTTTGTTGCTCGTTTGATTAAATTGACGTATTTTAGATATATTAAACTGTAGGTGGTGTGATTTTGCCTACTTGACGCTTCGCTGGATCAATTGTTTGTTTGATTTACTACAAGGTGAGGATAACTAGAATTTAAAGTAAACTTAGGAACCAAAATTTGTTGTATGATTTGTATGATCGGAAGTTGAGATCAACTTTGAAAATAAGAGAATAAAAGCCTGCTTACTAACTTGATTAGGCTTGGAAGTTAGTTGTAAAAGTGATTGGGTGAACTTAAGGGACTCTTGGGTGGAAATGACTAACTTTCGATGAATTATAGGCTATGTTCGATTTTGGTTCTATTCTTGATAATATTGAGTAATTGGAGTTTCTAAGGGTAATGAGTTATGGTTATGGAATGGAATCACGCTTGATTATGAAATGATGAGAATAATACTTTATTTGCCGTTAATAGTATGTTGGTATATGAATGCCATTTGACTTGACTTTATATTCTGTTATGAGTTATTATGATTTGATTACGTTATTGAAGTAATGGGCTCTTGATTATTTATTTCATCTATCCTAGAAATGTGATCTTGTTTGTTTATTTGGTAAGTAAGCTATGTATGGACTGTTGGCTCCTACATAGGCTTAGTTTCCCTATGGCAGATGTATTATCAGGTACGGACCATGGACGGAGTCGGGGTCGTGGGAGAGAAGTTGATGCCAATTAACCTCGATGACGATGGTGTGAAGATGGACTAGAGGGATTTTATAGTCCATGGCCTTATTTCTTATGTTATTTTTCCATCTTTGTTTCATATTTTTTATTTGGCTCATGAGAGCAGCTACTTCAGATTTTCTTTTGATTATGACTTGATTTGATGGATTTATGGTTATGTTTTGATTTAATTTTTTTTATGAATAATAGAATGTACATTCCGCTCTTGAATTGTCTAATTTGGGAAAAATGTATTTACATGGCATTGTGATACTTCAAGTTTTAAATGTCACCATGCTGAATTTGTATTAAAAATTAAGTCTTCCAACGTGCTTTGGTTTTAAAATGATCTAAAGGAATCAATTCGTTACCAACAACAAAAAGTCTTAATTGTATAAATTAGAAACGGAGGTAAAAAAATCTCTTGAACCGCAATTTTGAGGTCATTTGTGGAATTTTTTAAATTAGGAAGGGCACAACTAATTTTCTTGAAACATAATTGACAAGATTCTTTTCTATGAACTAATTTATATCGTAAAAATAGTTCTCAAGAAAATCTCACTTATAATAGTTTTTCTTGACCAAACTTGACGACTTATTTAGTTGATAATATTCAACCGCGCCCACCATAAATTAAAAAAAAATGTTAAAAGCTCAAAAACTTTGAAATCAAGAAACTCATCATAACACACATCCAGCTATTGGAAATAAGTTTCTTAATTAAAGCATAAAAAAACTATACAGAATTAAGTAATGCCGAAATAGTTGAACAATAAATGCTGTTCCTAAATTTTGAGTTGCCATGCCAATGAATTAAACAAGCATGAAACCTGAAACCTCCAAACCAAGAATGCTTTTTTACAAGTCGAGAGTGCCTAATAGTTCACAAGTATTAAGGGGAAGTCTTTTCTTCACATCTTCGACTCCTCATGTTCTTCAATATTCTTTTCCTTCACATCTTCGTCCTCCCCATGTTCTTTAATCTTCTTTCTTTTTTTCTTCATCGAATGAACTAAAGAATCTGTTCATTTAGTTAGTTGAAATAAAGAGAACAAGAACAATGAGAAATAACAAAACTTGACAAGTCCATTTCCAATTAAAGCAAATCCTTATCAAGAAATATGAAATAAATCATTTGCAAGACTCAAGAATCAGAAACAAATAATAGGCACAAACAAGCTAAACCAATTATCAAGGAAACAACATGAATACCTTGTTCTATTATTTTGTGACATTGTTCTTCAGCTCTTCCTTTTTCTAACCTCCCATCATCTTCCGCCCTCATAGTTACCCTATCAATGAGATGAGATCAATGACTATATATATGGATATATGTGAGGTTTTCCATTAAAAGAAATTTTAGAAAGTTTTATGTTGTGACGAACAAATGAGTAGGAGAGGGAGGGCTTACGATTCATATTTGTTCGTTCAGAAGTAGCGTCGGGTCTCTCCTCTGCGATATTTACCCACTCCACATCCTGCCAAAGAAAATGATTTTCAGACTTTTTTTAGAATCGCATATCGAAAAGATGATGAGAATTCACAGGGTTTATAAGATACATGGGCTACTCATCCCATTATCAGTTGGTTTTGAGATGGATGCCCATGATTATCAGGAGACTTCAACGTGAAAACAATCGTCACAAGAAATTTAATTTTTTTTAAATATCTGAATATTAAGTGCTTACATAACGGTTGAAGATACCCATGGTTTTCTCTGCTTCTTCAACGGTAGTCACAACTCTGATCATATTCCCTATTAGAAGTAACCTACAATCCTCATAAATAAAACCAAATTGGCTAAAAAAAAAACTTTAAACTCACATCTGCAATCTCTCGAATTCCTGCCTTCTGAAAAAGCATATCTAGCCTTTGATTGTCTTCGTCACAAGGCAAATTCGCGACAAATAAATTAGCATCTTCATTTGGTTCATTTAAAGATTCTTCATCACTGTCTCCGAATACAGCATCACTCAGTTCACTTGTAGAACTCTCGTTGCCAATTTCCCGATCGGAACTAATGGATTCAGTGTCACCGTCTGAAGTTTCTTCATTTGTAGCATCTTCACTTGGTTTAACTCTAGATTCTTCCTCAACGTCTCTGAATACAGCATCACTCACTTCATTCGTAGAACTAATGAATACAGCATCACTCACTTCAACGTCTCTGAGCTGCACAATCAAGCTCGCCAAGATAATCTTCAGGCTTAGCATGATTAGTTAGCGGCTCAAATGCGGGCATGAATGAGCCTGAATAGGAATGCCGGCCGGCTCCGTGTCTACTTCTCAACTTCCAGATTCCGAGAATACGAGCCCTGTATAGTTTTTTTTTTATATTTTATTATCTTATTTTGGGATATTTTTTGTATTAAATTATTTGTTTTGATATTATATATTTATTTTGTTTTTAATTATTTTTTTCTTTTTATTTAATTTTGTTTTTAATAATTAGTTTTAAATAAAATTTTATTTAAAATTAATTATTAAAAATTAATTTTAAAAAATAGAAATAGCGACGCAATGTGTTTCTATAAATTGTATGAATCATATTTTAATATTTATTTTAGAGATGAGGTTTGTCGCTAAAGTCGATCAGTTGACTTTATCAGAGAACCAATACGTCTCTGGTATAGAGATGCAATGCGTCGCTAATATTAGTGAATAACTGTATCGTTAATATTAGCGACTCATTGACTCTCTAAAAGAGAGACGCGATAAGCCATTGTGCTCTATCTTCAGCGATAGAGTTCATCGTTAAATAATCAACATTTTATTAGTGTCCAATTATTTTTCTGTCGCTATTAGCTATACATTTCCTCACTAATATTAACAAGCGATGACTTTTTTGGCTATCAACTATTTCGTCTCTACGTTCGTCGCTAAATTCAAATAAAGGCGCATTTTGTCCGTAAGATTGCATCGCTAATCACTGCATTTCTTGTAGTGATAGAACTAAGTTTCAGCCTCGTGATTGAACTTGTGTTTTTGTAGGATATCCCCCCGAGGGATATTGTCTTTACGACATTATTTTAAAATTATTCTTTATATCTCGTGATGTAATCTTTCATGAACAAATTTTTCCTTTCCTTTCTATTTCGCGCTCTAATGATATTCATGATCCTTTTCTTGATTTAGTTCTTCCTTAATCCTTTGATCCCATTGGACCTATTTCATCATCCTCTTCTCTTCAATCTGACCTTTTTTCCCATTCAAATGAACTTCCTAAATCTGTTATGATTTCAAATGAATCTCCTGAATCTGTTCCCACTTCAAATGAATCTTCTAACTTGTTCATAACTCCATTGAATCATTAATTAAAAAAAAAATCTCGGGTTCATCATCCTCCCTCTAAACTTCATGATTTTCATTGTCACTTTCTCACTCATAAGAAATCTTCTACCATAGCTCAATATCCCTTACATCAATATCTTTCTTATCATCTTTTATCTCCTTCTTATGCTACATTCCTTATGAATGTTTCCTCACATTTTGAGCCTCAACTTTTTCATCAAGCTTTTAAGTTTGATCATTGGAAAAAGGTAATGAAAGCTGAGTTTGATGCTATGGAAACTACTAAGACTTGGTCCATTGTATATATTCGAAAGGACAAGCACTCCTTATAACGACACTGTTTGATATGAATATCAATATATCATTTTTTCATTGATAGGAGGAAGAGATATATAAAGAGTACACAAAGTTTAGCAAGCTAAAGTTAAGGAAATATACAAGGAAAGTTATGAAAATGACAAGCTGTTCATGGCTGGAAATTACGGTGATTGACAGTGGTACATATGTGCAATATTAACAGAAATGTAGCTGTACAATTAAGGATTGATTGTGCTATTATACCCTCGCAAGTTTGTGCTCCGAGGAAGGAGACCAATCTTGAGCATTAACTGTTGGAAGCGGGAGCGAGGGAGAGGCTTGGTAAGTGCATCGGCTAGCTGATCCATGGAAGAGACATGAGTAACACGAAGAGTTCCTTGTTGTACTTTTTCCCGGATGAAGTGATAATCAAGAGCCACATGCTTCATGCGGGAGTGGAAGACGGGATTGGCACACAAATTGGTTGCGCCGACATTATCACAATATATTACCGGTTTGGTGGATAGAGAAATGCCAAGTTCTCTCAATAGAGAAAGAATCCAGCTAAGTTCAACGGTAGTGGTAGCAACAGCTCGGTATTCTGCCTCGGTTGACGATCTCACAACTATGCGCTGTTTCTTGGAGCTCCACGAAATGGGGTTTCGACTGAGATATATGATGTAGGCACTAGTAGAAGTTAAATCATCTTTGTTTCCAGCTCAATTGGCATCAGTGAACGCATGAAGAGTATACGAGGACCGTTTGTGTAGAAGAAGGCTGTTATTTATGGTGCCACATAAATATCGGAGTAAACGTTTCACGGCAGCCCAATGTTCAGTTGTTGGACAATGCATGAACTGGGAGAGTTTGTTAACCACATAAGCTATGTCAGGCCGTGTTAAAGAGAGATACTGGAGACTCCCAACAGTGGTGCGGAACTCGGTGGGGTCGGATAGGGGAGTACCAGAGTGTAAGGTGAGAATGGGTGTGGTTGCAAGGGGTGTGGCAACGGGACGGGCATCCGTCATCTTTGTGCGTGCTAGTAGATCAACAATGTATTTCTTTTGAGATAATAGGATGCCATGTGCATGAGGGACCACTTCGACACCAAGAAAGTAGGCCAACGACCCAAGGTCCTTCAATGAAAATTGTTTAGTAAGGCAAGAGATAAAATGTTGAACAGCCATAGTGTCATTTCCTGTTATGATAATGTCATCTACATACACGAGTAAGTAGATTTTCACATTGTTTTTGTTGTGGATAAATAATGAAGTGTCAGAGACACAGTTAGTGAAACCTGATGATAGAAGAAATGTTCGAAGCTCTGTGTACCAAGCACGAGGGGCTTGTTTGAGGCCATAGATGGATTTACGCAGCTTGCAAACATGTTAAGGGTGGTCACTATCTACAAATCCTGCTGGTTGGGTCATAAAGACATCCTCATGTAGATTTCCCTATAAAAAGGCATTGTTAACGTCCAATTGCCGGAGAGGCCAGCTTTGACTAACAGCAATGGATAGAACAAGTCTAACAGTGACAGGTTTTATGACGGGGCTGAAAGTCTCATGATAATCTAAACCCGGGCGTTGATGAAAACCCTTAGCAACGAGACGTGCTTTGTACCTATCAATGGAATCGTCAGGAAATCGTGTGATGCGAAAAATCCATTTACAACCAACAATATTTTGGACCCCATGTGATGGGACAAGCTCCCAAGTGCCGTTTTGAACCAAAGCATCAAATTCAGTAGACATAGCTTTGCGCCAGTGAATATTTTTCATGGCTTGAGTTATGCATGTTGGTTCGATCTCTTGGGAAAGTAGAGTCGAGAGGTTGAGTTTGACACTTGGTTTGTTAATGTTATTGCCAGACTGGGTAATGATAGTAGATGTTCTAGTGGGTTGTAACGGTATGAGAGGGGTAGGGGATGGAGTTGATTGTTGTTCGTGGGAGCTAGCTACATGGATGTGTGTGGGTGGTGGTGGAATGGCAATAGGCTGGTTAGGTAGTACAGAAATTGAGGAAGAGAAATTACCTGACGTTGGCGAGCTGCTAGAACTTTCTAGAGATGGTGATGCAGATGGGAACTGGAGGACAGGAAGAGGCAGCCACATGGAGTCATCATTGGGTGGTTGGTGAGGAGTGGCTGGTTGAATCTTGGACATGGGAAATTTTGTTTCGATGAACTGAACATGTCGGTAGATGTAAATGCGTTTGGTGGTTGGGTCATAACACTTGTAAGCACTTTGGTGTAGAGAATAACCTAAGAACACACATGGTTTTGATCGAGGGGCAAGTTTGTGAGGTGAGTATGGACGAAGCCAAGGATAACAGAGACAACCAAAAACCCGGAGCTTTTTGTAATTTGGATTGGAATGAAATAGTTTTTGGTATGGAGAAAACATGTCTAAGGTTTTCGTGGGTAAGCGGTTAATTAGATAGGTGGCCGTAAGGAAGGCATGGGACCAAAACGAGAGAGGTAAGGCTGCTCAAGATAGTAAAGCAAGACCGATTTCAACAATGTGACGATGACGACGTTCAGCAAAACCATTGTGTTCTGGGGTATGTGGTGGGGTTGTGAGATGATTTATGCCAGACTTGCTTAAATGGTTCTTGAGTCCTATATATTCCCCCCATTTGTCAGAATATAGTGTGATAATTTTGGTTTTAAAATAATTTTCAACCAAGGCTTGAAAGTTGGGGAAGATTGTGGCGACATCAAATTTGCGAGCAAGAGGATAAATCCATATATAGTGGGAAAAACTACAAAAAAAAGTCAAAATGCGACCAAACAAAAGTGGTAGTTTTTTGGTGACCATTTGGTCACTTTTTTGTAAGGTTGACTCAAAGTGACCATCTGGTTACTATTTTTGCGACCAAAATCAGAAGCAGTCATAAAAAATGGCGCAAAATTACGGCGCGAAATAAGCGACCATTTGGTCACCTGAAAAAACAACCAAATAGTCGCAATTTTGTGACTTAAAAAATGACTTGGTAGCAAAAAATGGCGCGAAATTATGGCGTGAAATAAGCGACCATTTGGTCACCTTAAAAAACAACCATCTGATCGCATTTTTGTGACTTGAAATATAGTTTGGTAGCAAAAAAAATGAGCGTAATTTTGGTGGGAAGAAAGCTACCAGTTGGTCGCCTTTGGAAGTGACCATCCGGTCGCATTTTTGTGACTTGAAATATAGTTTGGTAGCAAAAAAAAAGGCGCGTAATTTTGGCGGGAAGAAAGCTACCAGTTGGTCGCGTTTGGAAGTGACTATCTGGTCGCATTTTTGTGACTTGAAATATAGTTTGGTAGTAACAAAAGGAGCGTAATTTTGGTGGGAAGAAAGCTACCAGTTGATCGCCTTTGGAAGTGACCATATGGTCGCATTTTTGTGACTTGAAATATAGTTTGGTAGCAAAAAAAGACGCGTAATTTTGGCGGGAAGAAACATACCATCTGGTCGCATTTTGAAGTGACCACTTGGTAGTAAAAAAAGGTGGGAAATTTTGGCAGTAGGAATACGACCAGATGGTAGTAATTTTGCGACCATAGGGTCGCAATTAAGCAGAGGAATCCATTATAAAATCTCCTCCTCCCATTGTGGAGAAGATAAGAAAAAAGAAAAATGAGAGAGTGAATGTATATTCATTTGATAGACGGGTATTTGAACGATGAGTTCGTGGCCGGGGTTGAACAGTTTGTTGAGTTTTGTTAGACAACTGTCTATTACGTGAATTATGGTGAAAAGCAGCTACGATGTCCGTGCAGAAAATGCGACAATAGAAGAATCATACCGGTTTCAGATGTGAAGGTTCATCTTTATAGTCGGGGATTTGTGGAGAATTATTATCACTGGGTGTATCATGGGGAGACGAGGGAAATGTTCGACGCTGCAGTACAGGAAGCGAGACGGTACGAGGGTAGCAGCTCGAATGCGGACGTTGTCGTCGAAGAACCCAATGAAATACAACAGTATAGTCAGATGCAGCAAATGATACTTGATTGTGTGGGATATGGGGGCGGAAATGAAAATTATCTTGAAAGTTTGAACGAAGACGACGAAAGAGAAGATGTTGTTGAAGAAGAAATGAATCCGGAAGCACGTAAGATGCACGATTTGCTGAAGACAGCGAGCCGGCCGTTGTACGAAGGTTGTTAGGTTAGTCAACTTGCTGCTGCTACAGAACTTTTAAATATAAAAGCGCAGTATAACTTACCTGCTAGAGGATTTGATTCGGTTGCATAGTGGTTTCGTCGATGAGCTCCACAAGAAAACCTGATGCCGCAAAGTTTGTACGACACGAAAAAGCTAGTGGAGGGACTCGGGTTACCCGTAGAGAAGATAGATTCCTGTCGAAACGAGTGCATGATCTACTGGGATGTGGATGCGGATCTACATCACTGTAAATTTGGTTTTTTTCCAAGATATAAACAGGAGAAACGCGGGATGATTCCTTACGCCCGCATGTTCTATTTACCGCTGACACCACGTCTGCAACGGTTGTATGCATCGGATGTCACAGCTTCACACATGAGATGGCATCACGAGCTTGCACAGGATAAAGGTGTTATGCGACATCCCTCAGACGCTGCGACTTGGAAGCATTTAAATAATTGTCATCCTGCTTTTGCACAAGATCCGAGAAACATGAGATTGGGCTTATGCACAGATGGCTTTAACCCGTTCGGGGCATCCGGGACGCAATATTCAGTTTGGCCGGTGATGGTAACCCCGTATAACTTGCCACCCTCGATGTGTATGAGAGACCCGGTGATTTTTCTCACAGTGATCGTACCTGGCCCGAAAAGTCCAAAATAGAAACTGGATGTGTATTTGCAACCACTTATCGTAGAGTTGAAGAGGTTGTGGACAGATGGTGTCATGACGTACGACATCTCGAAGAAACAAAATTTCTTGTTGCTCGCGGCCTTAATTTGGACGATCAGTGTCTTCCCTGCGTATTCAATGTTGTCAGGTATGTTGCGTTCACGTTCATTATTTCTTGATGAGTATGAGTTTTGTTATTGTTTTTCTTAGCGTTCATTAGTTAATAATTGTAAACATCGATCCCCATTCTCTATTAAAGGATGGAGTACGGCCGGTAAATACGCATGTCCACATTGCATGCTAGACACAGATGCGTTTTACCTCAAAAACGGTCGGAAAACCTGTTGGTTTGATTGCCACCGTCGATTTCTGCCATTGAATCACGCGTTCCGTTCAAACGGTGCTGACTGGAAGAAGGGTAGGCGAGTTAGAAAGGAAACCCCCCCGATAATGTATAGTGGAAGGCAGATTCTGCACGGTATAGATGCTATAGGGATGCGGAAGATTACAGTGGAAGGTGCAGAGCTTGCAAACAATGCGGCTGGAAAAAACACAGGTTGGAAGAAACGGAGTATTTTTTGGGATCTACCGTATTGGGAAGATCTACTTGTCAGACACAACCTGGATGTAATGCATATCGAGAAGAACTTCTTTGACAACATTTTCAATACGGTTTTGAACGTTCCTGGCAAAACAAAGGACAATCTGAAGGCACGTTATGATATACGGGAGATATGTAACCGTCCTGAGTTAGAGCCTGACGACAATGATAATTACGCAAAAGGAAAGTACATGTTGACGACGGATGAAAAGAAAACACTATTTGAGTGGATCAAATCCATCAAATTCCCTGACGGATACGTTTCGAATCTGAGTCGGTGTATAGACAGTCAAAAACATGTCATGTTCAGGATGAAAAGCCACGACTGTCATGTATTCATGCAACGATTGATACTCGTCGCATTCAGACTGTTCCTAGAGAACAGACATTGGGAGCCGCTTGCTCAGTTGAGTGTTTTTTTTAGGGACTTGACATGTACAGAGCTGACTGAAGCTACTGTCGCTTCAATGAGTTCGGAGATCGTTGTTATTATCTGTAAGTTGGAGCGAATGTTCCCACCTGGCTTTTTTGACTCAATGGAGCATCTTTCAGTGCATCTTCCATACGAGGCATTCTTAGGGGGTTCGGTCTATTATCGCTGGATGTACCCATTTGAAAGGTTAGCAAACTTACTTTGTATATAATTCAAGTTTTTTAATGTTAAACTTATACAGAGGTTTACTTAATTGTTTGTAACCCACAGGTACTTACGTCGGTTGAAAAAGACGGTCGGAAATAAAGCAAGAGTCGAAGGATCTATCTGTAGTGCGAACCTAATGCAAGAGACTACCACGTTTTGTTCATACTACTTTGATCAACACATTGCTGAGCAGTTTTGTCCAGCGACACGAAACGTTGTCAAAAATTTACTTGAAGGTGTTGACGTAAACGACCTGCCCATATTTACTGAACCTGGCATGATAGTTGGAAGATCAGTGCGTAGGCCGTTGACCGATTTTGAGTATCACGTAATGTAGAGCTACGTGTTATGCAACTGCCCAGAAGTCGAGCCTTACATCGAGTGAGTTCTCATAACGTTACATTATTCCATTGACTTAACAATCACAACTGTTTCAAATATTTTCTTACTATTTTCGTAACATACAGACTATTTCTGAACGTATACGTTCGAATGACACGAGTCGGTCTTACAGCCGCTGAGGAGGGGTCAATAATCGAGAAGGAGTTTCGTTTCTGGTTCAGTGCATACGTGAGTTATTTGAAATTGTCAAAAATATCATGTCAAGTCATTTGTTGAAAAATACTATATCCTTCTAATTATACTCTATGTGTGCTGAATGACAGGTGGACTCCCCTACGTTACCGGTAGATGATCCTCGCATGATTTCTTTGGCAAAGGGACCTCCACGGATTGCAAGGTCATATACTGGATACGTTGGTAAAGGATTCAGATTTCAAACGAAGGCGCATTCTGTTAACAGGGCAACAAACAACAGTGGTGTTTGCATAAAAGGTCAAGTGTTCGGCACCGAAGACGATTACTTTGGAGTAATCGATGAGATTCTTGAGATTCAATACGCAAGTCCGACGCTAAAACGCATTGTTCTGTTCAACTGCACTTGGTTCGAGACAACTAGACGAGGCGGAGTCTGTAAGATTGATCATTTACAAATTGTTGAGGTAAACAAGTACAAGCATATGCGCACCGCTGATAGGTTTGTCCTCGCTTCACAGGCGATTCAAGTTTATTGCCTGAACTATCAGAGTAATAGACGAGATCTGACAGATTGGTTAGTTGTTTGTAAAGTTAAACCACAACAGGTAGAAGAAAACCTGTCTGAGAAAGACGACCATGCAGACGAAGCCGGTGCTTTTTAAGAAGATCAGATAATATGTCGTGCAATAGACGATGGCTAGAATGCAGGTACCGCACGTCCTTTGAACGATGGAACGATAACATTGCATGATGACGATACAAATGCTTCCACTTCTCTCAAACGTGACATTGATGCTGAATTTATTCGAGATGATGAAGAAGAAAAAGAAAAAGAAGAAGAAGAAGAAGCAATGACTGAAGAAACTGAGGATGAAGAATAATACACTTTGTAAATTTATATGATTCACTTTATGTTTTATAATATCGTCATTGTTGTGTTTCATTAAACAATATATATAAATATGTTTTAATCTCCATTAATTTATATATATTTAAAAAAATATAGAGGTATAATTACGACCAAATGGTCGCATTTTGCTTCAAAAATACGACCATCTGGTCGTATTTTTAAGCAAAAATGCGACCATATGGTCGTAACTATGTAAATGCAAACTTAAGTTTTTTAAAAATTTGCATTAATTTACGACCATTTGGTCGTATTTTAGTGACTATCTGGTCGCTTTATTCAGCGGTAAATTTAAATTTTCATTAAATTTTTGGCTGTGAATTTGATAATTACGACCATTTGGTCGCAAAATATGTCGGTTAATTTGACAATTACGACCATTTGGTCGCAATTGTTGATGGGAAGTGTGATGTGACAGCTGGTTGTCATAATGACCGATTACGACCAGTTGGTCGCATTCTTCTTAAAATACGACCATCTGGTCGTATTTTTGAACCATAATGCGACCAAATGGTCGTAATCGAGCGACTTTTCGTTTCTCGTCATAATTACAAAATTGTGATTAGATGGTCGCAATTCTTAATTTAAACTCCCCACCCGATTCTCTCCCTCCCCCACCTGATTCTCTTTTCCTTTCTTTTCTTTCCTTTTCTCTCTTTCCCCGTTCCCGTTCCCCCGTTGCTTTTTGTCCGTTCCCCTAAACCCCGTTCTTTTTTACCTTTACCGTTCCCCGTTTTTCACCCATTCCGTTTCAAAAACCTCTAAAACCCGGTAGCGTATTCGAGGTTAGTTTTCGTTTTCGTTTTAATTAAGTTATTATAAATTGTTTTCGTTTCGTTAAATTTAGTTACATTTAATTTAATAGTTTAGTTTAACTTTAAATTAGTGTAATTAATTATGTTTAGTTAGTTACTTTAATTTGTTTAGTTAAACTTAGTTAATTAATTTAATTTAGTTTAATTGCTTAATTAAATTTAGTTACATTTAATTGAATTGTTTAGTTTAACTTTAAATTGGTGTAATTAATTACTTAATTAATTATGTTTAGTTAGTTATTTTAATTTGTTTAGTTAAACTTAGTTAATTAATTTAATTTAGTTTAATTACTTAATTAAATTTAGTTACATTTAATTGAATTTAGTTTAATAAATTATTAATTTAATTTATTCACATTATGAGTTTATATTACTTTTTTTAAATTAATTCAATTTAATTAGGTTGATTAATTACTGTAGTTTACTTACTTTAATTAATTTAATTTACTTTAATTTCATTAATTAATTAATTAATTTAATTTAGTTAATTAAATATATTAGATTACTTTAATTACTTACTTAACTATTTTTCTTAAATTTAGTTAATTAATTTAGTTAATTTAGTTAAATAATTAGTGTAGTTTACTTACTTTAATTTAACTAATTAAATTTAATTTACTTTAGTTTAGTTTATTTAATTAATTATTTTAATTTATTTTATTTTAATATACTTAATTAATAAATTTAATTAGTTTGATTAGGAAAATGGCACGCCAACGTCGTCCTCCGATGTCCGGTGATGATGCGCAGGACCGCACTGATCTGCCGCCAGAGGAAGACGCACCGGAGTTAGACAGTTCTCCAGATGCGGGGGACTGGACGCATGCTAACCTGGACGAGATATTACGGTTGGACGACAATCCCGACCTGACATATCCCTCTACAGTACCCGAGTCACAGATTGCGACACCGCGTTTGGGGGAGGACTCACAGGCTCCAGCCACTACTATTGCAGAACCCTCCACTTCTGGCACCGCGCCCGATCCAACGGGAGCTGGAGCTTCTGGCACTGGCCATCCTCGGGCCACCGCCAACCAGACCCTTTGGATAGAAGGGGATACGTAAGTAGACAAGTAATTTTTTTAATTAAATATTCATGTTATTTATAACCTAAAAATATTTTGTACTTTTTTTTTGCTGAATACAGCAGCATCAAACCGCTTCAAAGCGGTTTTGACAAGTCCTCCAGAGCATGCCTCTACCCAGCGAGCTTCGCTGGACGAAGATTCCGACGACGGAGAAGCGTCGGATGTACGACAACTGGAAGGTAAATAACTTCACTTATTTTAATAATTAATTAATTTATAAATTTGTAACAATCAATTTATTACTTTAACATTTTCTTTTTTCAAATTTTTTCAGGGCAAGTTTCCTATGATCAATCCCGATGTCACGGATGGTCGGATGTTCCCCCTATGGGACAGGCACGTGCAGGATCGATTCAAGGACCTCATGTACCTGGTGCGGCAGAAGCAAGCTGAACACCGGCCTGTGTGGATGAGCGAGGAGGAGCATGCCCGACTCCTCGCGAGCTTGTAGTCTCAAGAGGGCAAAAAAGTGTCTACAAAGAATAAGGCCAACCGGGCCAAGAACCCGAGGAAGTACACCGGTGGCGCAACCGACTCGCAACCAACTCAAGAAGACCGTCGACAGGCGTACTTGGAGGCTGCTGAAGGCGTTCGTCCAGATGGATCCGTTGCTGGTCTAGGCACTTACGGGAGGCGTCTTTACGCGGATGTGCCTCGGCCCCAGCGGAGCGGAGGGAGCACTAGCTTCGGCCCTTCTCCAGTTGAGCAGCAGCTGCGCAAGGAGGTTCAGTAGCTTCACACCGACATGGACGCTATGCGTGACGACTTCGTTTCTCGAGTCACTGCGATTGAGGAGGATATGCAAGCACGGGTCGAGGCCCAGGTCGCAGCATCTTTGGCCGCATACTTCAGATCCCGAGACGGCGAGCCTTCATCATCGACGCGGCCTCCGCCACCCCCCGCCCCTCCGCAGTAGATAGATGATTTCTTTTGTATACAACATTTTTTGAATATTTGATTTATATATATTTTATTTTAATTCCAATTTTTTATTATTAAATTTTAATATTCATTAAATAAATAAATAATTAATTAATTAATAATAATTAAATAAATAAATAATACTTTTAATATTAATTAAATAAATAAATAATAATTAAAAAAAAATTATTGAATACGACCAGATGGTCGCATTTACCCTAGAAGATAAACGACCAGATGGTCGTTTTTTATCCCTAAAATACGACCTTCTGGTCGCATTTTGCCTGAGCCCAAAAGTGACCATTTGGTCGCTTATAAAAACGACCACGTGGTCACTGTTTCATGTGACCAACTGGTCACTTGTCTTCAACTTAAATTACGACCAGATGGTCGCTTAAAAAGCGACCATCTGGTCGTTTTTTCAAAATGTTGACTTTTTTGCGACCAAACTTTTTTGGTCGTATTTTTGTGACTATCCAGTCGCACAAAATTTTAGAACGACCAGCTTTTTTGCCACCACCGTCTTGGTCGCTTTTTTGGTCGCATTCTACAATAAAAACGACCTGTTGGTCGCAAATAAAATTTTTTTTTGTAAATGATCAGCAAATAAGACATAATATTTATGAAAATCTATGGAGTAAATTGGTGAAGTCCAAGTGTCAGTAAAAATAACTTGTAATGGAGCAGTAGAAGTGATACTTGACTTAGCGAAAGGTAACTTGTGACTTTTATTGCACTGCCAATCATTATAGTGAAGGCTTCTTGGAATAGTAGATGAAAAAGCTAACGAATACGTAGTAGCAAGATAGCGAAGAATGGATTCAGACGGATGGCCGAGGCGGTGATGCAATTCTGCAGGTGAAGTCTTGACACTGGAGAAGGCGAGTTTGGGGATAGTAGGAGAGGTGGGGGTACACCATCTCTAGTTCGTCCTGTAGCAGTGTTGCCCCCGTCTGTAAATCCTTTACAATAAATGAAGTGGGTGAGAATTCTATCGAAGTTTTGTTAGTTATACAAAATTGAGAGATAGATATTAAATTTCGTTTCATGGTTGGAACACACAAAACATTTTGTAACTGAAAATAATAATTAGGAGTGGGGAGAGAAATTGAACCGGTGTGAGTGATGGGTAACCCAGTACCATCACCAATAACAATATCGTCGGGACCATCGTATGGTGCAAGGAGAGAGAGGTTGTTCAAATCGGAAGTGACATGATGTGAAGCCCCATAATCTAGCAGCCATGGGGTATTGTCCACGTTGGGGGTAGTGGCCATGTGTGCCCGTGGTTGCCACTGAGAGTTATGGCAAGAAGCAAGTGGAGTTGGCCTGGGATCTTGCTGAGAAGATGTGGAAATTGGAGTCAGTTGAAACAGTGGACAACGAGTTGCTGAGTGACCCTGAGTGAAGCAGGTTTGGCATTTGCCAAGATAGGGGCGTGGTGAGCGACGTTGGTTGGATCCAGGAATGGGGTTTTGTTGATGTGGTACAGTATTGGGCTGGTTTGGGTTCCATTGAGTGCGAGATTGAGTTGAATGGAAACCTCCAAAGGGGCGGCCAGAAGCATAATTTGTTGTCACTGGAGTGGGTACATAAAAGTGGGGACTGGTTTTGTTGGAGGGTAAGTTCCCTATTGATGAGTTTCTCGTGAAGTTCATCAAACGAGATTGGTGTCTCACGTCCTTCAATGGTGTCAACAAGGGACTTGTAATCACTATCAAGGCCATCAAGAATCATGTCTATGAGATCTTCATGATCCATTGGTTTTCCAAGAGCGAGCTCATCGGAACGACACTTGATAAATTGCATATATTCGGAAACAATGAGGGAACCTTTTACTTGCCGCTTAATCTGATCCTTAAGTTGTTTGATGTGACCACGAGTTGGGCGAGTATAAGTATTGCCAAGGATCATCCACGCTCTTTAGAAGTGGTGGAACGTTGAATAAGTGGGATTAATGATGTTGAGAGAGATCCAACAAGAGCACCAAACAATAACTTGTCTTGTCTCACCCAAGGGAGATATTCTGGGTTAGGTGCTTCAGTATTTACGAGACAAGTTGTCGGGGCTGGACACGGGTGGGAGCCATTGATAAACTTGTAAAGATCATAGCCAACGAGGATAGCCTCCATTTGAAGTTTCCAAGCAAGGTAGTTTGTTGAAGTGAGTTTAACAATATTGTGGTGGGCAATATTGATAACTTGGAGATTGGAAGATGGGGGAACAGTAGCAGTGGGTACTGTTGGTTCGGCAGCCATGGCAGAAGCTCGAAGAGAGGCAGAAGGGGGGGTGGGAAAATTTTCAGAGACTTAGGATCAAAGCTCAGATACCATATAACGACATTGTTTGATATGAATATCAGTATATCATTTTTTTCATTGATAGAAGGAAGAGATATATAAAGAGTACACAAAGTTTAGCAAGCTAAAGTTAAGGAAATATACAAGGAAAGTTATGAAAATGACAAGCTGTTCATGGCTGGAAATTACGGTGATTGACAGTGGTACATATGTGCAATATTAACATAAATGTAGCTGTACAATTAAGGATTGATTGTGCTATTACTCCTTTGGTTCCAAATGGCTATTTAAAATCAAGTTTAAATCTGATGGGGAGTATTGAGAGATATAGAGCTCGTTTAGTTGCCAAGGACTACACTTAAGAAGAGGGACTTGATTTCTTTCACATATTTTCCCCCGTTGCATAATTAGTCACCGTTAAAACTCTATTAGCTATTGCATCTATGAAACAGTGGACTTTAGGTATAATTGGATGTGAACGGTGCTTTTTAAATGGAGATCTTTTTTAGGAAGTTTATATGGATTTTCCATTAGGATATAAACATTCTATTACTCCAAAATCAATGTGAGAAGCTTGTTTGTAAACATCACAAATCCATCTATGGATTTAAACAAGCATCTCGTCACACTACAAAAAAACTGTCAAAATGCGACCAGAAATTTGCAACCAAACAAAAGTGGTGGTTTTTTGGTGACCACCTGGTCACTTTCTTTGAAGGTTGACTTTAAGTGACCATCTGGTCACTTTTTTTGCGACCAGATTTTGACCAAAAGCAAAAGTAGTCATAAAAAATGGCGCGAAAGAAGCAACCAATTGGTCACCTAAAAACACGACCAGCTGGTCGCAGTTTTGTGACTAAAATATGTCTTGGTAGCAAAAAATGGCGCGTAATTTTGGAGGGAAAAAAGCTACCAAGTGGTCACAATTAAAAGTGACTATCTGGTCGCAATTTTTGGGACATTTATTGACCAGTGGTAGCTTAAAATTGGAGGGAAAAAAGCTACCAAGTGGTCACAATTAAAAGTGACTAACTGGTCGCAATTTTTGTGACCTTTATTGAGCAGTGGTGGCTTAAAATTTTGGCGGGAATTAAGCTACCACGTGGTCACATTAAGAAGTGACCGGATGGTTGCAAATTATGTGATTTTATGTGACCAATAATTTATAAAAAATTTGGTGGGATAAAAGCTACCAACTGGTCACCAAAAAAGTGACCATCTCGTCGTAAATTCTGAGTTGATGTGACTCTGGGCAGTAAGGAAAATGGCGGGAAATTTTGGCGGGAAAATGCGACCATATGGTAGCAAAAATACTACCATCTAGTCGCAAATGAGCAGAGGAGTCCATTATAAAATCTCTCCACCTATTGTTTGTTAGCATTAAGAAAAAAGAAAATGAGAGAGTGGATGTATGTTCGTTTGATAGACGGGTATTTGAACGATGAGTTCGTGGCCGGGGTTGAACAGTTTGTTAAGTTTTGCATGACAACTGTCTATTATGAAAAGTATGGTGGAAAGCTACGTTGCCCGTGCAGGAAATTCTACAATAGGAGAATCATACCGGTTACAGAGTTGAAGGTGCATCTTTATAGTCGGGGATTTGTGCAGAATTATTATTACTGGGTGTTTCAGGGGGAAACACAGGAAATGTTCGACGCTGCATTACAGGAATCGAGCGATACGAAGGTAGCAGCTCGAATGTAGAGGCTGTTGACGAAGAACGGAATGATGAACAACAGTATAGTCAGATGCAACAAATGATACTTGATGGTGCGGGGTATGGGGGCAATGAAAATTTCCGTGAAAGTTTAAACGTAGATGAAGATGAACGGGTTGTAGAAGAGGAAATGAATCCGGATGCACGAAAGATGCATGAGATGCTAAAGACAGCCAGCCGACCATTGTACGATGGGTGTGAGGTAAGTCAACTTGCTGCTGCTACAGAACTTTTAAATATAAAGGCGTAATACAACATACCCGGTAGAGGATTTGATCGCATCGTGGTTTCGTCGATGCGCTCCAGAAGAAAATAATATGCCCCACAGTTTGTACGACACGAAAAAGCTAGTGGAGGGACTTGGATTACCCGTGGAGAAAATAGATTCGTGTCAAAACGGATGCATGATTTACTGGGATGTGGATGAGGACTTGCATCATTGCAAATTTTGTTTTCTTCCAAGATACAAACAAAGGAAACGCGGCCTTATTCCGAACGCCCGCATGTTCTATTTACCGCTGACCCCACGTCTGCAACGGTTGTATGCACGGGATGTGACAGCCTCCCATATGAGATGACATCACGAGCATTCATAGGATGAAGGTGTTATGAGACATCCCTCAGATGCTGCGGAATGGAAGCATTTAAATAATTGTCATCCGGATTTTGCACAAGATCCGAGAAACGTCAGATTGGGCTTATGCACAGATGGCTTCAACCCGTTCGGGGCATCCGGGCACAATATTCAGTTTGGCCAGATCATGGTAACCCCGTATAACTTGCCTTCCTCGATGTGCATGCGAGACCCGATGATTTTTCTAACGTTTTGATCGTACCTGGGCGAAAAGTCCAAAACAAACCTGGATGTGTATTTGCAACCACTTGTTGCGAGTTGAAAAGGTTGTGGGTGATAGTGTTATGACGCACGACATTTCAAGAAACAAAATTTTCTTGATCCGCGCCGTTAATCCGGACGATCAGTGACTTCCCTGCGTATTCAATGTTGTCAGGTATGTTGATCTTTAATTGCTTTCATATACATTTTTGAGACTGTGTTTTGCTTTTGTTATTGCTTTCCTTAGTCAGTGTAGTTAATTGTGTGAACCTTAATTTCCTCCTCTTAAAGGATGGAGTACAGCGGGGACATACGCATGTCCACATTGCATGCTAGACACAGATGCATTTTATCTCAGAAACAGTCGAAAAACTTATTGGTTTGACTGTCACCGTCGATTTTTGCCGTTGAATCACACTTTCCGTTCAAATGGCAGTGACTGGAGAAGGGTCGACGAGTAAGAAAACAAACCCCCCCGACCATGTGTAGTGGAAGACAGATTCTTCACGGTATAGATGCTATAGGGATGCAGAAGATTACAGTGGAAGGTGCAGAGAGTGCAAACAATGCGGCTGGGAAGAACACGGGTTGGAAGAAACAGAGTATTTTTTGGGATCTACCGTATTGGGAAGATCTACTGATTAGACACAATCTTGATGTAATGCATATCGAGAAGAATTTCTTCGACAACATTTTCAATACGATTTTGAACGTTTCGGGAAAAACGAAGGACAATCTAAAGGCACGTTACGATATACGGGAGATATGTCACCGTCCTGAGTTGGAGCCTGACGACAATGATAATTACGCAAAAGCAAAGTACATGTTGACGAAGGATGAAAAGAAAACATTATTTGAGTGGATCAAATCCATCAAATTCCCGGACGAATACGTTTCAAATTTGAGTCGGTGTATAGACAGTCAAAAACATATCATGCTTGGGATGAAAAGCCACGACTGTCATATATTCATGAAACGATTGATGCCCGTCGCGTTCAGACCGTTCCTAGAGAATAGACATTGCGAGCCGCTTGCCCAGTTGAGTGTTTTTTTCAGGGACTTGACATGTACAGAACTGGCGGAAGCTACTGTCGCTTCAATGAGTTCAGAGATCGCCGTTATTATTTGTAAGTTGGAGCGAATGTTCCCACCTGGCTTTTTTGACTCCATGGAGCATCTTCCAGTGCATCTTCCATACGAGGCATTCTTAGGGGGTCTCGTACATTACCGCTGGATGTACCCATTTGAAAGGTAAGCACAGTTATTTTGTAATGTACGCGTATAAATCAGTACAGTGATCATCGAATGTAAATTATGTTTTGTACCCACAGGTACTTACGTCGGTTGAAAAAGATGGTTGGAAATAGATCACGAGTAGAAGGATCTATCTGTAGTGCGTACCTGACGTAAGAGACTACCACATTTTGTTCATACTACTTTGATCAACACATTGCAGAGCAGTTTCGACCGGCGAAATGAAACATTATCGAAAATTTACTTGAAGGTGTTGACATGAACGGCTTGCCGATTTTTATGGAACCTGGCATGACAGTTGGAAGATCAGTGCGTAGGCCGTTGAATGACACGAGTTGGTCTTACAGACGCTGAGGAGGGGTCAATAATCGACAAAGAGTTTCGTTCTTGGTTCAGTGCATACGTGAGTTATTTTAAATTGTCAAAAACCGTTGCATTATGTTGAAACAATTACTATCTTCCTAACATTACTGTATGTGGACAATGACACAGGTTGACTCCCTTACATTACCGGTGGATGATCCTCGCATCATTTCTTTGGTAAAGGGACCTGGACGGATAGCAAGGTCGTATGGTGAATAAGTCGGTAACGGTTACATATTTCAAACGAATGCGCATTCAGTGAACAGGGCAACAAACAACAGTGGTGTTTGCATAAAAGACGTGTTCGGCACAAACGAAGACGATTACTTCGGAGTAATCGATGAGATTCTTGAGATTCAATACGCAAAGTCCGACGCTAAAACGCATTATTCTGTTCAACTGCACTTGGTTCGAGACAACCAGGCAGGCGAGTCCGTAAGATTGATCATTTACAAATCGTTGAGGTAAACAAGTCTAAGCATATGCGCACCGGATAGGTTCGTCCTGGCTTCACAGGCGATTCAAGTTTATTACCTGAACTATCCGATTAATAGACGAGCTCGGCGCATTGGTTAGTTATTTGTAAAGTTAAACCACGCTAGGTAGAAGAAAACTTGTCCGAGAAAGACGACCATGCAGAGGAAGCTGTTGATTTTCAAGAAGATGAGATAAGATCTCGTGCAATCGACGATGGTCGAATGCAAGATCTTGTTCGTCCTTTGAACGATGGAACGATAACATTGCATGATGATGATGATACAAATGCTTCCACTTCTCACGCACGTGACATTGATGCTGAATGTATTCGAGACGATGAATCTGATGAAGAAACAGAAGAAGAAGAAGAAGAAGACTTTATGTGACGGACTTCTTAGAGACGATGATGAATGAGATATTTCGTTAACTTGATTATTCAAATGTGTGTGTATGTGTTTAATTAATTAAAACTATTTCTTTTAAGGAATAATTAAAAAAAATATATATATATATATATTAATATTTGCGACCATGTGGTAGCAATTTCACACAAAAGGTGACAACATGGTAGTAATTTAGAAGGGAAAGGCGACCAAATGATCACATTTTTTGAAAAGTATAATTATATTTTTTTTAAAAATATAAGTGAAATGGCGACCATATGGTCGCAAATATAAGCGGTAAATTTAAATTTCCATGAAATTTATGGCGATGAATTTAAAGATTACGACCATCTGGTCGCAATATTTGGCGGTGAATTTAATTATTGCGACCAGATGGTGGCAATTATTGATGGGACTCGTGATATGACAGCTGTTCTGGATCATGGCAAAGTGGCGACCATATGGTCCCTTTTTCAAGAAATGCTACCATATGGTCGCAAATATCTCAAGAAATGCGACCATTTTGTCGCATTTTCCCCAGCACGCGCGACCTTTCGTTTCTTGTCATTATTACATATTTGCGACCATTTGGTCACAAAATCTGATTTAAAATCAGATCCCTTTTCCTTTCCCCCGTTTCTTTTCTTCCTTTCTCTTTTTCTTTCTCCCTTTTCTTTCTTTTCTCTCTTTCCCCCCCGTTCCCCGTTCTTTTTTCCCCGTTCCTACCCTACTCTAAACCTAAACACCCTAAACCTCCAATCCCGGTTTCTATTACGAGGTTAGTTTCGTATCCGTTTTAAGTTATTTTTAGTTAGTTTTAGTTTAAGTTTTAGTTTAAATTTAATTAGTTTAGTTTAATGTTGTTAATTTCATTAATTTTAGTTTAATTAATGTAATTTAGTTTAATTAAGTACTTAGTTTACTTAAGGTTAATTAATCTAATTTCGTTTACTTTAATTAATTGATACATTTTAGTTCAATCAATCTAATTTTAATTTAGTTTAATTTAATTCATTTGTTTACTTAAGTTTAGTTTTTATTAATTAATGTTAGTAATTAAATTTAATTAATGTTAGTTAAATTTAATTAATTTTAGTTTAGGGTAATCTAATAGTTGAAATCTTCATTACTTAGTTTACTTTAATTAATTTCTTAGTTTAGTTTATTTTAGTTTTAATTAACTAATGTTAGTTTAATTTAATTAATTTTAGTTCAATTAATCTAATTTATTTTAATTCTTCATTACTTAATTTAGTTTAATTCAATTAATTTTAGTTTCAATTAATCTAATTTTAATTTACTTTAATTCAAATTAAATAATTAGTTTATTTTAGTTTTAATTAATTAATGTTAAGTTTAATTTAATTAATTTTAGTTCAATTAATCTAATTTATTTTAATTCTTCATTACTTAATTTAGTTTAATTCAATTAATTTTAGTTTCAATTAATCTAATTTTAATTTACTTTAATTCAAATTAAATAATTAGTTTATTTTAGTTTTAATTAATTAATGTTAAGTTTAATTTAATTAATTTTAGTTCAATTAATCTAATTTATTTTAATTCTTCATTACTTAATTTAGTTTAATTCAATTAATTTTAGTTTCAATTAATCTAATTTTAATTTACTTTAATTCAAATTAAATAATTAGTTTATTTTAGTTTTAATTAATTAATGTTAAGTTTAATTTAATTAATTTTAGTTCAATTAATCTAATTTATTTTAATTCTTCATTACTTAATTTAGTTTAATTCAATTAATTTTAGTTTCAATTAATCTAATTTTAATTTACTTTAATTTAAATTAAATAATTAGTTTTTTTTAGTTTTAATTAATTAATGTTAAGTTTAATTTAATTAATTTTAGTTCAATTAATCTAATTTATTTTAATTCTTCATTACTTAATTTAGTTTAATTCAATTAATTTTAGTTTCAATTAATCTAATTTTAATTTACTTTAATTCAAATTAAATAATTAGTTTATTTTAGTTTTAATTAATTAATGTTAAGTTTAATTTAATTAATTTTAGTTCAATTAATCTAATTTATTTTAATTCTTCATTACTTAATTTAGTTTAATTCAATTAATTTTAGTTTCAATTAATCTAATTTTAATTTACTTTAATTCAAATTAAATAATTAGTTTATTTTAGTTTTAATTAATTAATGTTAAGTTTAATTTAATTAATTTTAGTTCAATTAATCTAATTTATTTTAATTCTTCATTACTTAATTTAGTTTAATTTAATTAATTTTAGTTCAATTAATATAATTTTAATTTACTTTTATTCAAATTAATTAATTAGTTTATTTTAAATTATTTACTTAATTTATGTTTGTTTAATTTACATTATTTCATTAATTAATTAATTTAATTTATTTCAATATTTTACTTACGTAATTAGTGTTAAATTAGTTTATTTTGGTTGTAGGATTATGACGGGCAGACAACGTCCTCCCCCCCCGACGACGACGCGGTGACGAGGGGTCTCCGCAGACGCCATCGTCCGCGCCCGACGATGCGGACCTGACTACAGAGGAGTTGGAGATCCTCTTGATTCACGAGGCACGGACTTGCTGCCACGCTCGATGATGCAGTCCCTGAGACCGAGTCTGCGACACCACTACTGCCGCAGGACTCCCTGGCCACGACTCCCGGCTTAGCATCAGGGTCTGCATCAGGGTATGCGTCCGGGTCTGCATCAGGCTCGGATCCAGCTGGCCCCTCCACTTCATGCACGCAGCCGTCTCGGGCAGCAGACTCTACCTTTCGGATTGAAGGGGATACGTAAGTAATTTTGTTTATTCTTTTAATTACTTAATTTTTAAACCTTTAAACTTTTTTCAAAGTGTTTTTTTTCCCCGTTAACTAATAGTTTCTAATACCACAATAATTTTTATGATTTTGCAGAGTATAGCTGCATACAACCGTTCAAAAACGGTTTCACGAGGTCCTCCAGAGCATGCCTCTACCCAGTGACCTTGGCCGGGGAAGATTCCGACGACGGAGAAACGCTCGGATGTACGACAATTGGAAGGTAAAAAACATCATTTATTTTCATAATTAATTAATTTTGAAATTTATAGAAATAAATTTATTACTTTAACAATTTTTTATTTCAATTTTTTGGGCAGGGCAAGTTTCCTGTTATCGATCCCGATATCACGGACGGTAGATTGTTCCCCCTATGGGACGATCACGTCCAGGATCGATTCAAGGACCTCATGTACGGGGCGCGCAGAAAGCAAGCGACGAAACCGCCCCGTGTGGATGAGCCCAGAGGACCACGCGCGGCTCGCGAGCTTGAGCACTCCTGAGGGCAAGGCAGTGTCAAGCAGGAATAAGGCCAACCGAGCGAAGAATCCCACCAAACACACAGCGGGGGCCCGGATACACGACGAGCACCATCGTCGATTGGTAAGTTTTTTTTTCGTCGTTTTCTTACTTACGTACTTTTTTCTCGTTTTCTTTTTTCAATTAGTTATTAATTTATTATGTTTTATTCTTCAATCTTTAATTTTTTAGGAAGCGAAGCACGGGCGCCCCGTCCCGCCCGATGAGCTGCACGGCGTTCTTCACACAAAGAAGGACGGGACGTTCGTCGACGATAAGGAGAAAGCAGTTCAGGTATTTAATAATTTTTTCAATTATTATTTTTTCTTTAAAATTTTTCCTACCTTATATATTAACTATTTTATTTTCTGAATTTTAAATGTTTAGGAACGTTTCACGGAGTCCTTGAGTCAGCGGTTGCACACACCAGACTCGCAACCGACTCAGGAGGACCGTAGAGAGGCGTTCTTGGAGGCTGCTGGAGGGGTTCGGCCTAATGGGTCATTTCCTGGGCTCGGCTCGTACGGGCGACTCCTTTACGCAGATGTGCCCCGGCCTCAGCGGAGCGGAGCAAGCACTAGCTCCGGCCCTTCTCCAGTTGAGCAGCAGCTGCGCGCGGACATGGACGCTATGCGGGAGGACTTCGTTACTCGAGTCGCTGTGATTGAGGCCGACATGCAGGGCACGAGTCGAGGCCCAGGTCGCATCAGCTTTGGCCGCGTACTTCAGATCCCTAGGCGGCGGCCCTTCATCATAGACGCCTCCTCCGCCACCCGCAGCCCCTCCGCAGTAGTTCTAGGATGCTTTCGTCTGTATAAAACGTTTTTTGAATATTTGATATATATATTTTTTATTTTAATTCCAATTTTTTGTTATTAAATTTTATTAATTAATTAAATAAATAATTAATAACTAATAATTAATTAACTAATTAACTAATTATTGAAAGTTAAATTTTTTTAAAAAAAATTCTTAAATGCGACCATATGGTCACTTTTAACGCGACCATCTGGTCGTATTTTGACTGAGTCTAAAAGTGACCATTTGGTCACATAACATACGACCATTTGGTCACTTTTGTATGTGACCAATTGGTCACTTATCTTTCACATAAATTACGACCAAATGGTCACTTTTTAGGCGACCATCTGGTCGTATTTTAACTGAGTCTAAAAGTGACCATTTGGTCACACAAAATACGACCATTTGGTCACTTTTTTATGTGACTAATTGGTCACTTATCTTCAAGATAAATTACGACCATATGGTCACTTTTTAGGCGACCATTTGGTCGTATTTTCAAAAGGTTGACTTTTTTGAGACCAAAAATTTATGGTCGTATATTTGTGCTATCCAGTCGCACAAATTTTGGACCGATCAGCTTTTTGGCCACCACTTATTTTGTCGCTTTTTTGGTCGCATTATAGACAAAAAACGACCACTTGGTCGTAATTTCATGGTCGCAAATTGACAGTTTTTTTGTAGTGTCAATGGTTCTCTAAATTTTCTCAAGTTCCCTTATTAAATGCTTTTAAATCAAAGTCTGATTATCCTTTGTTTACTAAGGGTAGGGTTTGTGTTGATGATATTATTATTACTAGTTCCAATATCAATGCTATTAATGATTTGAAAGTGTTTTTAAGCACTCAATTTAAGCTCGAAGATCTTGGTCCTTTGAAATATTTCTTGGGACTTGAAGTTGTTTGATCTTCTAAAGGTATTTTCATATCTCAGAGACATATTATACCTTACAGTTACTATAGGATTGAGGTTTTCTGGTTGCTAAACCTTCAACTTTTCCTATGGATCCTACTTCTAAACTTTCAAAAGATGTTGGTTCTCTATTGGAAGATGGTTCTTTTTATCGAAGACTTGTTGGCAGGCTTCTTTATCTCATAGTAACTCAACCTAAAATAACCTTTGTTTTCCATCATCTAAGCCAATTTGTTTCTCAGCCAAGACAGCCCCATCTTGATGCAGCTCATCATCTTCGTTATTTAAAGTTTACTTCTGGTTAAGGGATTTTTCTTTATGTCACTTCTTCATTACATATTAGAGGATTCTTTGATACTAATTAGGGTACTTGTGTTGATAGTAGACATTCTATTACTGGATTTTTCTTATCCATTGGAGCTTCACTTGTTTCTTGGAAGTCTAAAAGGCAAGACACAGTTTATAAATCATCAGCTGAGGCAGAATACAAGGCATTAACTTCTACTGTAAGTGAAGTTATTTGGCTCAAAGAACTATTAACTAATTTTTAGATTTTTTTTTTGTTTCCCTATTGTTCTCCATTGTGACAATCAAGTAGCATATAGCCTCTAATCCATCTTTTCATGAACGAACTAAACACATAGAGATCAGTTGTCACTTTATACATATGTGATTGTATTTCTAATACTACTATTTGATTACTACCTATTTGGACAACTTCTCAATTAGCTGATGTTTTCACTAAGTCATTACCTGTTGTTCAGCTCAATGTTTTTTGCTATCCAAAATTGCGTTCTCAATATCTATAGTCCATCTTGAGGGTGTATTACATGTACTTCATATACTTTCTTATTATAGTTGTACTACATAGTTAGTTAGAGAGTTAATTATGTAATTGCATATTTATTCTACCCTTGTATAAATACATTATAAAAAATATGAATAAACTGATTTTTTCCTTTTTAGTCTTTTCCTAAATAATAATCTACAATAAAGAAGAAAAATACATGAATGAAATATAAAATACAGTCAGAAGGGTATAGTTGGTATATTGAAAAATAGAGAATCTTGAAATGGCTTAAAAATTTAAATTATAGATTAAGTGGTTAAATAATGAACTATTTACTTAATTAGTCCGAACTTTTAAGTGGTATTTGGTGCACGTGATTGAAAATGTATAGCCTGAGATTAATGGTGTCAAAATTCTTGGTGCGACAAGACCTGACAAAAACCCGTCCTGAGTGGAGTGGGGAATCCTAACTTTGTGCAGAGATGGGGATTGATTTTTCACCATTTCAATTTATGGAAAGGGATGAGAATATTTCCCCCTGCCGCCCCATCTCGAAAATATTAAATTAATTGAAAAATACTTCATTAATACTTTTTTTTTCTTCTAACTCATACCCACTTGCAGGGGCGGCTCAAGGTTATATGAGGCCTTAGGTAAAATTAAAATGAGGCTATTTTTATTTTTAGATTTAATATTATTTTTCTAATTGAACTCTCAAATTGCAATTGTGATTTAGAATTGTGAATGAGTAAGATGAATAAAACTCAACATAGGCAAAATATAAAGAAATTAATGAGAAAGTGAAAATGGCTTAGTAAATAAGATTTCAATTTTCAAAATGTTTAGTTAATGTTTGCATTTATGTGAGAATTGACAATTTGGAGTTTTTCTTTTGAATTACTCAAGGAATAGCATGCTTATTTATATTTAAATAATTTAATTTAAAGATGTCCTAATGTTTTTTCCTCCTCCAAGAGGCCTTTGATGTTATGAATAAAAAGAGTTTGATACTATTTAGATTATTTTATATTATGAAATTATAAGTATAATAATTCAGAATTATCGTAAAATATGTTACATATGTATTATATAAAAAAAACGAGACCTTCTAAAATCTAGGGTCTTAGACAATCGCCTATTTTATTTATAGCTTGATCAGGCCCAGCCCAGTTGAAAAGGTAATTTACTAATACTATATTTGGGTTAATATAGCCACAATTCTCTAACTGAACATCTTGAATAAAAAAAAGAAAAGAAAAACAGATAAAAACTGATTGTATGGTCTACAAACATTACAATGACAAAACATAGTTATAAACATTTATTGTATTTTTCGAAAAAGTACGATCTCTCATTTCTAATCTTCAAAGTCGAGAAATGGCCAAAACTTCCTCACCATAATCAGACCGTCGGTAACTACCATCTTGTCTCCCGGTCTTAACATTTCCACCATAAACTCTTTTATCAGAAACAACAAACAGTTTAGCTTGTTCCCTCAATTTATACTTCTGTATCTTCATCGTCTGCGTCTTCGGAAGCTCCGACATGAAAACGACTTTCTTCGGCACCATAAAACGCGACATGTTCTTCCGACAAAAACCAATAATCTCATCCTCAGTTACATGATCAACGCCGTCTTTAACAGCGACAAAAGCGCAAGGGCTTTCACCCCAGCGCGGGTGAGGCATCGCAACAACGGCAGCTTCCGACACTTTCGGGTGACCATATAGAACGCTCTCTAATTCGACGCTGCTGATGTTTTCTCCGCCGGAAATGATAACGTCTTTGGATCTGTCTTTGATTTCCAAATAACCGTCAGGATGAATAACTCCGACATCTCCGGTGAGAAACCAGCCGTCTTTGAAAGCCATTGATGTTGCTTTTGGATCCTTGAAATAACCTTTCATGATACTGCTTCCTCGTAATACAATCTCGCCTGATGTTTTTCCGTCGTGTGGGACGCTTCTCATTGTTTCCAAGTCCTTTACGTCCACGTCGGCCAATGTCAGAATACTAATCCCTGTTTTTGAAAAAAATTACAAGTATCTTAATTAATCTAATTTCGACTTAATATCTTTTACTGGATTATCATATCGTAATTTATAAATATACGAATCTTAATAATATGGTTGTTCCAATAAAGAGATAAAAATATGAAAGTATAGAAAAATTGAAAAAAAAAAAAAAACTTTGCTATACATTTTATCCTTGAAGCTAATTGTTTTTAATTTATTTTAGAATCTATTATTAGGACAATTTCTGAAATAACATATTTTTATATGCTAGTTACTCAAATGTCAAAACTTTTTAAAGTTTTCAAATAGAAATTCAGTAAAAGTTTAAATTATTGAACTAAAAAAACGAATAATTTCATTAAAAAGTATAATGAAAAATAACAAAATATTTCACAAATTATTGATAATAGGGTGAAAAAAATATTAAAATAAAACCATGAAAAAATATATAGTTCATTAAATTATTGATCTATATAATTTGGGTAATTCTTAAAAGGTTTTGATATTTTAGTAACAACTCAAAAATATGCTATTTGAGTTAATTTTCTAAAAATATTATTAAGTATTAAAATAGTCCGTATATATTAAAATATAATAAAAAGACACATACCAATTAAATGTTCATCATTAATCCTATGAATCACGTTTTTTTAAAGGAAAACCTTAAATTTAATTAAAGCTGTGTTTCCCGTGCGATACAAAGAAGCGTAAAGAAAAGGATTTATAAGTAAATGGGACTTCTCCCTATCGTTGACTTGTTCATCTAATTTGAACCATGAGTTTTTCTTTGAAACTTACTAAAAAGAAAATGACTAAATTAAATATGAAGGAAACCTCCTTAACTTTTTTTATGTCTCATTCTAATTTGATAAAATATGTATTATTTTTTTATATAATATATAAAAAAAAAATTCAATGGATAACACTTTTTTTTTATAGATAATTTCAAAAATATCAAATGTTTTGAAATATTTAAAAATGATATGTTTTATACGTGAGAAATGCTATTTTTGAAAAAAATTCGTAAGTTTTTAAAATATTAATTCTTAAAATGCTAGTTTTAAAAAACTTTTATAAATATATTGCATACATTGATATGTTTTATCAAATAAGATTGAGACATATAAGAAAGTTCGATGAAATTCTTTCGGTGAGGAGACAATTATTTTTCATAAATAAATTTATAAGAATCCAAAAAAATAGAAAAAAAAAAAAATTACCTTGTCTAGCTTTCAACTTGGCTTGATCACGAGAGGGAAGCGCGTTCCACTTTTGCTGCCACTCACAAACAAGCGCCGGTCCCGTTGCTTCCGTTAACCCATATGCATGAGTTATATGAAACCCAAGACTCTCCATTTTCTCAAGCAAAGGTGCCGGCGGCGGCGCTCCTCCGGTCAATACCTTCACCGGCGATTTCATTTCCCGGCGTTCGTTCTGTTTGGCTTCAAGTATAATTCTAAACACGATTGGCGCACAGCACATGTGAGTCACGTGATGTAAATTAATATTCTTATACATATCATAGGCTGTCGTGTTTCTCATGCATACGTTGGTCCCACCTCGAGCAGCTATCCCCCACGTGAAGGTCCACCCGTTACAATGGAACATCGGGAGAGACCATAGATATACAGGCTCGTTTCCCATTTCCCATCCCATCACCAAACTTAGAGTGCTCAGATACGCACCTCTATGGCTGTAAACCACGCCCTTGGGTTCTGATGTTGTTCCTGAGGTGTAATTTAATGCAATTGCATCCCATTCGTCTTCGACCTCTACCGGGACGAAACCCGGGTTCCCGTCACGGATTAGTTGTTCGTACTCGAAGTTTCCAAAGCGGGTTCCGGTTGGAGCATCGATGTCGTCGATGACAATGACGAGCGGGAGGTGTAACGCGGCCGAAGAAGGCGGTGACGACGATTCGGAAACTAGTAGATGAAGGGCTTCTTTGACTGGTTGAATGTATTCGTAATCGACAAAGAGGATCTTGGCTTCGGAGTGGCGGAGGATGACGGCGATGTTTTTAGTGTCGAGACGGGTGTTGATAGTGTTGAGAACAGCACCCGCCATCGGCACGGCAAAGTGCATCTCGTACAATGCTGGGATGTTAGGCGCAAGCACTGACACCTTAAAGAAGAAACAATCAAATCAGATTAATATGGAGATAGATTTGGGTCGATACTTAAATTATATGTAATGTACGTAATATAACATCTAAAAAAAAGATAAAATGACTTACAACATCATTTTTGGCAACACCTAAAGAGCGGAGAGAGGAAGCGAGGCGGCAGCAACGCTCGTATGTCTGGCCCCATGTGAAGCGAGTTCGCCGCTCGTAGATTAAGGATGTTCGGTTGGAATAAAAGGCTGAAGCTCTCATGAGGAAATTGATGGGAGTAAGGGCAGCATAGTTTGCGTTGCATTTGACAAGTTGATCCATTTTTGAAGAAAATGAGCAAAACAAAAGGAGAGATTATGAGTTAGAATCTATGTGAGGAGAGAGAGAGAGTATTGTGTGATTGAGGAAAAATGGAGGGCAACTTGGGTTTTATATATAGGCAAGAAAATGGAAGAAGAGGTGGAAAGAAAGGTGGATGATACGTGAAAATTATTAGGAAGTTGATGGAGAAATTTCTAGGTCATTACAAAGTTTACATTTCTATCAATTTTTATTATTTGACAAGACAACTTTAAAATATGTTTCTAACTAACTATAAGGTTTCCCATTTCCATGCCCTACGTCATTTGACCCAAAACTAACAAAAAAAAAAAAAAAAAAAGAAAAAAGTTTCAAATGCCTTTATTTATTTATTTATTTTCTTTTTTAAATCTGTTTGGGGCGATATTACTATTTTAAGGTAAAATTTGTACGTTTTGCTTACATGTTGACTTATTTATTTACTTATTTCGATATTTTAATTGTTATGGTTTCATTTAGCTATATCAATTTGATCTCTGATCAAACTTTGATTAAATAATTAATAGAAAGTTGGCATTATATTGTTTTAATAATTTTGAGTCTGACTACATGTTATTTTATAATTTTAAAGTTTATGAAATATTTAAATATTAATTTTATATTTATTATGTTTCCTATGTTGAAAAAATTATTAAACAAAAAATTACTAATTAACTGATTTGTCAAACATTAAAATAATTTTTATTAAATATAAAATAATCAAACAAAGTTTTATAGAAAATTTAAGAGTTATGGAGTTAAAATATATACCATCTCAACTTGTTTAATTAACTTAAGTCAATAAATTAAGAAACTCCTTAGTAAGTATATGAGAAGGTTTGTTGTTGTTGTTGCTGCGTATTTTTGTCAAGTTAACTGCATCAGCTCCACGTATATACTGAATATAAGCAGGGAACATATCACTGAAAGTCTGTAAAAGGTAGTGATATTGGTGCGCTGCCAAACCACCTTGTAACGACCCGACTTTTCAGAGTTTAATTTCAAATACAATAAATGCAGCGAAAGACTCAATAAATAATCTTTATTGAAAATATGAAAGACACATTGTCTCAAATAATCATTTCAAATAAAAATAGCAACTCCGGAGTTGTAAAGTATGAATTAAAATGATACGGAAACAAATAGTTTTGTCTCAAAACAAATCGAAACAAATAAAGGTTAATAATTTCTCAAAATCCAAATAACTCAAACTATAAATCTGATAAGGCTCGACATATTATTCATTAACAGAAATGAATGACAAAGATGGCCACAAGTCAACATGAACCCCTCATCTTCTCCACTTGATCAACCACCACCTGTCGGTCCACTATTACTTGAAAAAATTATATAGCTTTGTGAGGCTAAAGCCAGTGAGAAAATAGTTTAATTAACAGGTAAGATAAATAATCTCTAAACGAATCATACAGAGTCCCAAGCACTCAACGCTCTCCAATAACTTCTAAGGCTCAAAAGTACACTTAAACTTCAAGTCTCACTCATTTACATGAAAAGAAAATTCTCACTAATTCCATATTCATCAAGACCTTTAACAATCAATAACACACTTGGATCATTAATCCTCCCCGTTCTCATGAATGGAATAAAAAAATCCATAACTCTTCATAACCTTAATCTCATACATAAAACCCATCTAGAACGCATAGTTAACATTAGGGTAATATACCATTTTGGTCCCTGAACTTCCATTCTGGTTTCGTTTTCGTCCCTAAACTTTCAAAAAAGACCAATTTCATCCATGAACTTTCCAAATCGTGTCATTTTCATCCTTCCGTTCGTTTTTCCGTCTAGGAGAGTAACGGTGGCTTACGTGGACCTCATTAAATGACGTGGCATTAAATTTGTGGGCAAATGTCATAAATGATGTGGAAAACCAAGCTGATGTGGTATTTTCTATTAGATGTGGCATGATCTGGACCTTTAAACACAACTAATCAATCTGAACCATCCATTTTTTGAAAACGAATTAATATCTAACTGCTAAAGTAAAACTTCCCATAAACTACATCCTTAATCCTTCATCCCTAAATTCAGTGCCCTAACCTTTCAAATCATGAAGCAGAAAATTCGCTTGAGACAAAGACGAAGACGAAGGAGAAGGGAAGGAGAAGCGAAGGGTAAATGAGGAGAAGTGAAGGAAGAAGGAAGGGAAGCGAAGGTGAACGACTTGAAGAAGAAGCGAAGCCATTTTAGAACAAGAGTTACGATTTCTGGTACACGATTTTGTGAAGAAAAAATCCCAAAAAAAGGTCTGAAACTTATGTACCTTACACTTACAGTGGAAAACCATAACCTTGTACAAGCCCTAACTTGTGCATTTGTCACCCTTGATTCCTTCTAAAATCCAAGTGTTTTCTGTCTGAAATTTGGAGGAAAAATGGTAGATTTGCAAGATTACTGTCATCTAGTGATAGAGGACAGCTAATATATACACCGAAGTTCACCTATGTTGGGAGTGTTCAAGAAGTAGTCACTTACGAAGTGGATAGACTCTTTATTATAGAGTTGGGAATGATTATGGTTAGTTGGAGGTTTACAACCATGTGTGGTTTCATTACGTGAAACCTGGAATGGACATCAGTGATGGACTTCGTTGTATTTAGTTGATTCTATAAGATAGGTACATCCACATATATGTTGAACACAATCCGAATGAATTATATGTCGTAGCGAAGCCGATCACCGCAATTCTTCACATACCTCTTCTGGGATGGGCATGATACTAAGTATGAAAATGTAGGTGATGATGTTGGATGAGAAAGACAACATAACAATGTCTCCTCCCTGTTTATCCAATGGAGAAATGACGTGGTTCCTCTCCGTTTTTCCAATGACGACATGCCATGGTCTCCTCCCCATTACTCCAATGAAGACATTCAACCACCCAATTCACCAACAAATTTCTCTACCAAATTTGCTGAATGCTCTATTAGTTCCCCCCGATTTCCCCAATGAATGCCCCAATCAATTCCCTTCCAATTTCACCAATCAATTCCCCTCCGATTTCCCCAATAAAATCCCCACAAACTTCCCCAATTTCCTCAATCAATTCCCAACCAATTCACTAGCAGAATATGACGATGGTGAAAACAGTGAGGCTAGGGCTGTGTCTGAGCATGAAAAAGATGGGGAGGGTGATGAGGGTGAAGAGGCTATTTGTGAGGACGAAGAGGTTATATCTGAGGAAGAAAAGGTTGAGGTTGAGGGTGAAGAGGCTGTATGTGAGGATGAAGAGGTGATGTCTGAGGATGAAGAGGTTGAGATTGAGGGTGAGCATGAAGAGACCGATGATGAGCATAAAGAGGCTGATGATGAGCATGAAGAGTCTGAGGCTAAGCATAAGAAACAGTATGAAGATGTTATGGGTGTATTTGGTGAGTCTGACCATGATGATGAGGATGAATTTGATGAAGAGGCTGACCCTGAAGAGCGTGATGTCGCAGTATCTGATTACTCAGTGGAGTCTGAGATTGACTTGAATGATTGTCTTAATTTTGAAGGTGACGTTGAATCGAATTACGCACCATCAGATGAATTGAACACACCTCCTAATTCGGATGGTGAGAAAGGCCCAAGTTATGAATGGCTTAATCCACGAGATGATATGGAAAAGGAAGAATTTACCATTGGGAAGAAGTTTCCCACAAGAAAAAATTTGAAGACTGTCATTAAACAATATGTCGTGACTGGGGCATTCAATATAAAATTGGTAAAGAACAACAAGTAGCAAGTTCGGGCAGTGTGTTATGGCGAGTGCGCTTGGAAACTTCATGCCTCTCCGGTGAAAACTGAGCATGAGGCTTTCCAAGTTAAAACCTACTATGGTGAACACACATGCCCCAGGGAATTCACAAAACAGAATTTGACTTTGTCTTGGATTGCGAGGAAGTATTAATAAATAATTGAAAAAAAAATGACGTGAAAGAAAAATGACAATTACTTACCAATATACGATGGTGCTCGTCGTGAGGCTTCGCGCCACCGGTGTGTTTCCTCGGGTTCTTCGCTCGATTGGCCTTATTCTTCGTTGACACTTTTTTGCCCTCTTGAGACTGCAAGCTCGCAATGGGCCGGACATGCTCCTACTCGCTCATCCACACAGGCCGGTTTTCAACTTGCTTCTACCGCGCCCGGTACATGAGGTCCTTGAATCAATCCTGCATGTGCCTGTCCCACAAGGGGAACATCCGACCGTCCATGACATCGGGATCGATCATAGGAAACTTGCCCTGAAAACATTTGAAATAAGAAAACGTTAAAGTAATAAATTGATTGTTAAAAATTTATAAATTAATTAATTATAAAAATAAGTGAAGTTATTTACCTTCCAATTGTCGTACATCCGACGCTTCTCCGTCGTCGGAATCTTCGTCCAGCGAAGCTCGCTGGGTAGAGGCATGAAATTCACAGCCAAAAAAAATTATCAAATTCACCGCCAAAAAATTCATGAAAATTTAAATTTACCGCTGAATAACGCGACCATATAGTCACAAAATTACGGCCAAATGATCGTAAATTAATACAAATTTTCAAAAAACTTAAGTCTACATTTTCAAAGTTACGACCATATGGTCGCATTTTATTTTAAATTTGTGACCATATGGTCGTAAATATATATACATATATATATATAAATTTACAAAGTGTATTATTCTTCATCCTCAGTTTCTTCAGTCATTGCTTCTTCTTCTTCTTTTACTTTTTCTTCTTCTTCTTCTTCATCTCGAATAAATTCAGCATCAATGTCACGTTGGCGAGAAGTGGAAGCATTTGTATCGTCATCATGCAATGTTATCGTTCCATCGTTCAAAGGACGTGCGGTACCTGCATTCTGGCCATCATCTATTGCACGACATATTATCTGATCTTCTTGAAAAGCACCGGCTTTGTCTGCATGGTCGTCTTTCTCGGACGGTTTTTTCACCTGGCGTGGTTTAACTTTACAAACAACTAACCAATCGGCCGGATCTCGTCTATTACTCGGATAGTTCAGGTAATAAACTTGAATCGCTGCAGTGAAGCCAGGACAAACCTATCGGCGGTGCCCATATGCTTGTACTTGTTTACCTTAACGATTTGTAAATGATCAATCTTACGGACTCCCGTGTCTGGTTGTCTCGAACCAAGTGCGATTGAACAGAACAATGCGTTTTAGCATCGGACTTGCGTATTGAATCTCAAGAATCTCGCCGGTTACTCCAAAGTAATCGTCTTGATGGCAGAACACTTGACCTTTTATGCAAACACCACCTGTTGTTTGTTGCCCTGATAACAAGCGCGCCTCGTTTGAAATCGAATCCGTACGACGTATCCAGTATATGACCTTGCAATCCGTGCAGGTCCCTTTGCCAAAGAAATAATGCGAGGATCATCTACCGGTAACGTAGGGGAGTCCACTTGTTATTCAGCACACATAGAGTATAATTAGAAGAATATAGTATTTTTTAGCAAATAACTTGACATGATATTTTTGACAATTTCAAATAACTCACGTATGCACTGAACCAGGAACGAAACGGCTATAAGACTGACTCGTGTCATTCGAACGTATACGTTCAAAAATAGTCTGTATGTTACAAAAATAGTAAGAAAATATTTTAAACAGTTGTGATTGTTAAGTCAATGAAATAATGTAACGTTACGAGAACTCACTCGATGTAAGCTCGACTTCTGGGCAGTTTCATAACACGTAGCTCTGCATTATGTGATACTCAGAATCGGTCAATGGCCTACGCACTGATCTTCCAACTGTCATGCAAGGTTCAGTAAATATGGGCAAGTCGTTTACGTCAACACCTTCAAGTAAATTTTCGACAATGTTTCGTGTCGTTGGACGAAACTGCTCAGCAATGTGTTGATCAAAGAGATCTCCGAACTCATTGAAGCGACACTAGTTTCAGTCAGCACTGTACAAGTCAAGTCCCTGAAAAAAACACTCAACTGGGCAAGCGGCTCCCAATGTCTGTTCTCTAGGAACAGTCTGAACGCGACGGGCATCAATCGTTGCATGAATACATGACAGTCATGGCTTTTCATCCCAAACATGACATGTTTTTGACTGTCTATACACCGACTCAAATTCGAAACGTATCCGTCAGGGAATTTGATGGATTTGATCCACTCAAATAGTGTTTTCTTTTCATCCGTCGTCAACATGTACTTTGCTTTTGCGTAAATTATCATTGTCGTCAGGCTCTAACTCAGGACGGTTACATATCTCCCGTACATCGTAACGTTCCTTCAGATTGTCCTTTTTTTTGCCAGGAACGTTCAAAACCGTATTGAAAATGTTGTCGAAGAAGTTCTTCTCAATATGCATTACATTCAGGTTGTGTCTGACAAGTAGATCTTCCCAATACGGTAGATCCCAAAAAATACTCCGTTTCTTCCAATCCGTGTTTTTCCCAGCCTCATTGTTTGCAAGCTCTGCACCTTCCACTGTAATCTTTCGCATCCCTATAGCATCTATACCTTGCAGAATCTGCCTTCCATTGTACATTATCGGGGGGGGTTTCCTTTCTTACTCGCCGACCCTTCATCAAGTTAGTACCGTTTGAATGAAACGCGTGATTCAACGGCAGAAATCGACGGTGGCAATCAAACCAACAGGTGTTCCGACCGTTTCTGAGGTAAAACGCATCTGTGTCTAGCATGCAATGTGGACATGCGTATTTACCGGCCGTTCTTCATCCTTTAATAGAGGATGGGGATCGATATTTACAATTATTAACTAATGAACTCAGCAAAAAAATAACAAAACTCATACTCAAGAAATAATGAACGTGAACGCAACATACCTGACAACATTGAATACGCAGAGAAGTCACTGATCGTCCAGATTAACGCCGCGCACAACAAAAAAATTTGTTTCTTCAAGATGTCGTACGTCATGACACCATCTGTCCACAACCTCTTCAACTCTGCGATAAGTTGTTGCAAATACACATCCAGTTTCTATTTTGGACTTTTCAGGCCAGGTACGATCACTGTGAGAAAAATCATCGGGTCTCTCATACACATCGAGGGTGGCAAGTTATACGGGGTTACCATCACCGGCCAAACTGAATATTGCGCCCCAGATGCCCCGAACGGGTTAAAGCCATTTGTGCATAAGCCCAATCTCACGTTTCTCGAATCTTGTGCAAAATCAGTATGAAAATTATTTAAATGCTTCCAAGGCGCAGTGTCTGAGGGATGTCGCAAAACACCTTCATCCTGTTAATGCTCATGATGCCATCTCATGTGTGAAGCTGTGACATCCGATGCATACAACCGTTGCAGACGTGGGGTCAGCGGTAAATAGAATATACGGGCGTACGGAATCATCCCGCGTTTCCCCTGTTTATATCTTGGAAGAGAACAGAATTTGCAGTGATGCAGATCCTCATCCACATCCCAGTAGATCATGCATCCGTTTCGACACGAATCTATCTTCTCTACGGGTAACCCGAGTCCCTCCACTAGCTTTTTCGTGTCGTACAAACTTTGCGGCATCAGGTTTTCTTGTGGAGCACATCGACGAAACCACGATGCAACCAAATCAAATCCTCTAGCAGGTAAGTTATACTGCGCTTTTATATTTAATAGTTCTGTAGCAGCAGCAAGTTGACTAACCTGACAACCTTCGTACAATGGTCGGCTCGCTGTCTTCAGCAGATCGTGCATCTTACGTACTTCAAGATTCATTTTTCTTCAACAACCCCTTCTCTTTCGTCGTCTACGTTCAAAATTTCGCGATAACTTTCATTTCCGCCCCCATATCTCACACCATTAAGTATCATTTGCTGCATCTGACTATACTGTTGTATTTCATTGGGTTCTTCGACGATAATGTCCGCATTCAAGCTTCTGCCCTCGTACTGTCTCGCTTTCTGTACTGCAACATCGAACATTTCTCTCGTCTCCCCATGATACACCCAGTGATAATAATTCTCCACAAATCCCCGACTATAAAGATGAACCTTCAAATCTGAAACCGGTATGATTCTCCTATTGTCTCATTTTCTGCACGGACATCGTAGCTTTTCACCATAATTCGCGTAATAGACAGTTGTCTTACAAAACTCAACAAACTGTTCAACCCCGGCCACGAAATCATCGTTCAAATACCCATCTATCAAACGAATATCCATCCACTCTCTCATTTTTCTTTTTTCTTATCTTTACAAACAATGGGAGGAAGAGATTTTACAATGCATTCCTCTGCTTAATTGCGACCCTATGGTTGCAAAATTACTACCATCTGGTCGTATTTCTCCTGCAAAAATTTCCCGCCTTTTTTTACTACCAAGTGGTCACCTTTGGTCACAATAAATGCGACCAGATGGTCACTTCCAAAGGCGACTACTTGGTAGCTTTCTTCCCGCAAAAATTACGCTCCTTTTTTTGCTACCAAAGTATATTTTTAGTCTAAAAAATGCGACCAGATAGTCACTTCTAAAGGCGACTACTTGGTAGCTTTCTTCCCGCCAAAATTACGCGCCTTTTTTTGCTACCAAAGTATATTTCTAGTCACAAAAATGCGACCACTTGGTCCTTTTTTTAGGTGACCAAATGGTCGCTTATTTCGCGCCAGAATTTCGCGCCATTTTTTTCTACCAAGTCATATTTTAAGTCACAAAAATGTGACCACTTAGTCGTTTTTTCAGGTGACCAAATGGACGCTTCTTTCGCGCCATTTTTTATGACTACTTCTAATTTTGGTCGCAATCTGGTCGCAAAAAAAGAGATCAGATGGTCACTTCGAGTCAACCTTCAAAAAAAGTGACCAAATGGTCACCAAAAAACTACCACTTTTTCTTGGTCACAAATGGCTCGTCGCATTTTGACTCTTTTTTTTGTAGTACACCAACTTTAAAAAATCATATCTTTTTTTAATACTTTATCTAAACATGGTGATTCTTGTTCCTAAATCTTTATTTACAAGTCTAGTTTTATAGAAAAATAACCATAAATCATTATTTTCAAAGAATTAGAACTAAAAAATCACTTAATGACAAGGTGTGTAAAAATCCCGAAATAATGAATCTGTTTGAACATTAAACTTTCAAAAATCATAACTTTTTAACCAGAAATCCAAATAAGTTGATTCTTTTTTCTATGGGTTCATATTTAAGTCTATTTTTAAATAAAAATTTCAAAAAAAATCTAAATCAATATACAAAAATCATGAAATCAAATAAAACAAAACAACAACATATGAATGACTACATTTTTAATGGAAAAGGATTTTACCTTGGTTCGATAGAACCTTACAAATGTGTAGCCCCGAGTTCCAACGAGTGAATCAAGAAGATGATAAGGAGAGTAAAAATGATAAAGGGAGGGAGGATCTTATGAATGTTTTGTGTATGGAGCGATTTTTAGAAAGCGAGAGGAGAAAGGTTATGAATATTGTGTATGGAGAGATTTAGAGAAAACTTCTAGGTTTTAGCTCTTGTGAATATTGTGTGTGTTTAGGGTTGTAGAAGGGCTCTATTTATAGCCAAATGGAAAATTAAAATTAGGAAAATAATAAATGAGAATAAAATCAAATAAAATCAATTTTTAATTCAACCCAAAATCATGCATAAATTTGATTTTATTTTATTTGACAACTCACAAAAATAATTTTTCTACTCATCTTTTCCATGCTTAAATTGATTGTCATTTAAAAATTATTTTTTAAATCTTTTTTTTTAAAACAAATTTCAATTCAAATAAACTTTAACCAAATTTGACACAAATGTTTTTTTTTATTCTCACTAATAAAACACTTGAACAAAAAAATGCAATTATATTTATCCTAAAAAACTATTTACTAATTTAAAATAAACATAAATCAAATCCTTTTTTCTTAACACTTGTAAATAAATTTAAATAACACCGGACGAAAATAGGTGTCTACAATAACGTTTATTGTGACGGCCCATGTTATTTTTAAATATATATATATTTATATATATATATATATAATAGTAAAAATCAAATTATATTAAATTATGGAAGATGGAAATTTATTTATAATAAGAAAGTGTGTTTTAAACAAAGTTAAATAATTGTTTTAAGTTGTTTAATCTTGGTCACAATGGTTAACTTTGGTTGGGTTACAAACTAAGCATAGTTAAAGTGTAAAATAGAGTTGTGATTAAAACTAACTAAGGTTAGTTAAAGGTTGGGGTTAAATTAAAAACAAACATAAAAGAAAGGGTGTGGCTGCTATGGTATGAGGTTTATTTTGATAGAAACTTAAACCCATTGAACCATTTAGCAAATAAATTTTTTATCTAAGTAAAATATGTTCTTTAGCATTATTGGTTAAAGGAAAATAATAAAAAGAAAGCAGAAAATCTACTTTCTTTCTTCCTCATCAACGCCGAACAGACAGAGGGAAAAGGGGGGGGGGCGATTTTGGGTCATCTCTTCCACGATTTTCACTTGATTGGAAGGGGAAATTGAAGATTCATGAAAGATTTTGTATTTTAGGAAGAACCCATGAAGAATCCACATGATTTGAAGAGATTTTGTTAAGTTTCTCAAAAACCTGGAAATCCAAAATTGGGACTTTTGGGTGTTTTGCTTGGGGTTGAGTTTAGGAAGCATGAGTTTAAAGAAAATGTGTTAAACCATGGAAATTGATGTTTTAAAATCAAAAATCATAAATTTTTACGTTTTGTTATGTTAGAATACAATGAAAAAGTATGAGTTGTAATTGAAAGAACTCTTGAAATTTAATCAAAACATCTATTAACAACACTTTAAAGCTTTGTAATTTTTTTAGATTAAAATGATCTTCTTTGTTCATGTATTATGAAGGTGATTGTTATTATAAGTTAACTTAAATTAAATGTGTGGAATAGTAAGGTACACAATTTTTTAAAATTACACATCTTAACCGAACACCCTCCTCCCCTGTTTTGGTCTCCTCGGGTTTGGGCTGTTTTGGGGGCTCGAGGTAGTGTTTTATGAACACTTGTGGTTTTATATTAGTACTATAAGTCTAAAATTAGTAGAAATGAAATTTTACTTGTAGGTGAAAGACTCAAATCAAAGTCCAATGTGCAAGCTTGATACTTTGTATCACAAGGTGGGAATAAAAAGAATCTAAAGTACTTTTATGTTGGATTTTTATATGATGAATTGTTGTGTGTTTTTGTGGTTAATTTTTGGGTAAAATTGTTAAGTTTTGATGGTCAGATGAAGGGCTACACATGAATAAGTAATTGGGGGTGTGAAAATCAAGAATGGGTTATGGGAAGTGAAAGTGTTCTATTGTGTACGGTTTTTGTTAGGGAAAGCCTAGATGTTTTTACTTGGAGTTAGTATGGTTAAGAAACAAGATTATGTTATGGAAGTCTTTCAAAATTTTAGATACCATGAAAGGGTAGGAAGCCATGGATGAAAGCCAAGGTCAGAGCCTCCATTGTTGCCCCTTGAAAGCTTACTAGTTTTTCCGAATTTTTGGAGTTTTCTTATCTTTCTCTTCACGTCTTTCAATTCTGGTTTATTGGGGTATCTAAATACATATTTTATGTAAGAAAATCAAGTTAGAAACTCCAATCAAAGGTTTTTCAAAAAAACCCTCAAATGGCCAAAATCACCACTTTCTTATTTAGCTAGTTTAAAGACTTTTTGGAGCATACCGGGTTCTCGGATTTAGTTTAATGTTCTTACTGATTTAATTATGATATTTTAAGCTTAAGTTTAGTTTTTAATTGATTGGGTACGATGAGGAATGAAAAAAAAACAAAGTCACTAGAAAAGTGAAAACGAAAGAATCAAAGTGATGATGGTGTATTGTTGTGGATGTTCGTGGAGTGGTGTGGGATGGATTTTGGGAGTGATTATGGCTAGATTTGAGGTCACATTGGTGTTCGAAATTATAAGGGAATGGAGGTTGTGAATGGAACGGAAGTTACAAGTTAAACATGCTTGTTGTTGAGAATAATGGAAAAACGGAAATGCCTTGAACCACTTTGATTTTACTCTTAACTTGAGCTTTTCTTACATACTTATGTAAATCTATACATGTGGCATGTCAAATATCGAGTCATATACTGGATTGGGATCAATTTTCGTTATGCTCAATATGCTTTTGATTATTGCTTGATAAGTAATGCATAGTCGAGACGTAAAACATAATGCTTAAAGTGTGACTTTTATACGCTGATGGGAGGAATATCCTATGTGTTCTTGCTATGCCAAAGCTTTTTTTCGATGAGAATTGCAAAAGAAGCATGTTTAGTTACATTCCATCTCATTCATACATATCATGTTACATTCCATTTTATTCATTGCATATCATGTGATCGGTTTGTGGCCATAGGGTCGTAACCCATGTAACAGTGTGTGGGTGTTGGACGTTACACGTGGTTACCGTGGTAGAGATGTGATTAACTCGTGTAACGGTGTGTGGGTGTTGGACGTTACACGTGGTTACCGTGGCAGTGATGTTATGGAGCTCCGGAGTGCTATGTGATGAATGGCCCAGATGCTAGTGGTTATTAAGGTAACCTAAGGTTGTGAAATGAGCTTCGGCTCTAATAATGTAAAATGAGCTACGGCTCGAGTGGTTATTGAGATAGATTTTGAGATATGTGTAGAAAGACGTGAGAAAAGTGTAAACGAGAAATGGAGTAGACTTGAATGAAAGTATGACATGATTTGACCGGAAACTTGCATTGTTGTTGATTTTTTTAAGCACACTCGTATAGGCTTTTAGTTATTTACTTATGAAATTTTCTTATTAAGTCATTTAGCCACTTCTGATGCATCATTTCCAATCATTACACTTACATCATTTCGTTATTTCGTTTAGCCAGTGTGAGCATATCATTTTATATTGCTTTTTTACTCATTTGGTTAGTGGCCCGGAAGTTCAAATGTTTCTATGGTGCTATGTGTGACTGCCTTGTAATTGAATGGAGTAAATGTTTGGTTTGATGTTGATCTTTGGAGTGAGCTAATGTGTTAGCCTCCAAGGAAACCTGTCCTTGTGTAAGATGCGTGGAAGAGGTATTTGTTTGATGAACGGTGATTTGGAATGAGCTATGTGATGCCCTCCTAGTAAGTGATTCTCTGAGTAAAACATGGGAGTTAAAATGGTACTTGTTTGAAGAGAGATGGATTCATTTTCTTATATCATCCTGATAATCTTAACAGCAGTATAGTGTTATTTTAGTTTCATTTAACTTTAAGATGTGAAGACCTAAAGGTTAGATAACGTAAGTAAAGCGAGAGTAGAGAAAGTGCGAGTGTGAAAGGGGGAAAATGACTTAGTTTTGTTTAAGTGTGTGACAAGAGGGCGTTAAGTTTAAACATACTAAGAAGATATTACTTGTAGATAGTTACACTAGTTAGTAGGATGTTAAGGCAAAGTGTAATGAGTATCGAGTGGAGGTAGATACAAGATGGGAATAAGAAAGATGATGGATTTTGAGTTAGGCATGAAGAGTGAGTTTGTTTGTAGCTTGAGTGATTTGTAAGAGCTTTTGGTTTCGACTATTTTGTAACGGTGTAAGAGTTAGCTTAGTTATTTATACGTCTACTTATTTCTAGGTTCGGAAATGGTTATAGTTTGGGTACGGGGTAAACAATATGAGAGAGAACCTCTAGTAAAAGCAAGGATTCGATTGTGGGACGAGTGACTCGAGTGCTTGGACTCATCTCGAACGACAGAACTCATGCATAAACATTCTTTCTTTTCTTTTTATTTCCACTAAGTTATCAAACTCAGAGGCGCTTTATATCACCTTTCAGGTTTTGTTGCGTTCGAAGTCTTGATGAGGAAACTTGTATGCGTTGGAACTTGGATGCCGGACTTGGAAATGGACTAGTTGACGTCGATCCTCGAGCTCGAGTTGTGTGGATTGCATAAGAAGCGTCTTATGTAATCATTAGTTTAATTCGTTTTTTATAATTGTTTTAAGTTGTTACACTTTTGAAATGTTATTTACCGTTTTTCTGCTTGGGAAATTGATGTAAACAGGTTTTGGTTTATTCGATTTTTAAATGGACCCTCGCAAATTTTTTGTAGAAATTTTTGTTTTCCATTATGAGACATTTTAAATGAAATTTAAATTTCTTATTTCCCACGCTCCCGCTGAGAGTACTCACGACCAGTCTTTATTGGAGTCGGGTCGTTACATTTATGGATTTGGTTTGTTTTTAATTCATGATTTTATATTAATCTTAATATGTTTAAACTTAGTTGGATGTTTTGAATACCATCATTGAATTGAAACTTTTTAAGGAAATGAACAAGTTTTTAAAATATGGATGTATCAAAAATCGTTTATCGAGTGTTTTTATTTTAAAAAGTTATATGTTGTACCTTTCATATTATTAATTTTAAAATAAGAGTCGGGTCCTTACAAGATCTAGTGGTGGTTCTATACACCCATAACACATTATGGAGCTCTTGTGCCTATTACCCTTTCAGTCCTTCCAATTTAGTTATCAAATTGCTTTTATTAATAGTCTCTACTTGACCATTCATTTGTGGATGGGTTGGGGTTGAGCTTTGATGCTTAATATTCTGCGCAGGACAACATGACTTGAACTTCTCATTATCAAATTGTTTTTTATTGTCTGTTAGTATATTAAAAAGGATGTCAAACCTTCATACCAAGTTCCTCAATATGAACTTAGTAATCTTGTACTATGTTATGGTGGCCAGAGCCTTTTCTTCAACCCAATGTTAGATGGCTCAGATGTACCTCTTGGATAGACTGTCTTTTAACATAGACACGATGGTAGAACTTACTTCCAGTGCACAAGGAATTATGAGAATTATTTATATTTCACATATGACTCCAGACCATAAAATAGATAGACTGAAGTATGCAAGAAAGCAAAGAGTTTATGAACAGTAAATATTATTTACTTAGTAACATATAAGATAGTAAGGATTTATTATCCTATTGAATTTAGAATTCAATTCACTAACTTAACTTCTTTTTACATATAGGTGGCTTCGCAAAAGTTCGTAGTTATGCAAGGAGAGGGACTTGGAAGAAAGAAAACAAGAATGGTAAATATGATTTATTAAATTAGTTCTCTTTTTGATTGATGAATTATTTTGATAATTCTAATCATTACCTTGTATTTTCTTTTGAAAGTGGAAGAATGGAAAAGACATTGTGATTTCATGTAGATGGTACTCTGGAGCTTAAAGAAGCTCTTTAGTCATTTATTTTTTGAACCTTAATAGTATATATGTTTAGGAGCTATTTATGTTTTGTGAAAAAAAAAATTGTCGTGATTTTAGTTAAAATATATGATTTTTTTTAATAAAATGAAAATTTATTGGTTAAAAATAATATTATTAAGTTACACACTAGTATGTAAAATACTTCATAATATTGGGATGTTTCAGACTGCCCAGTCTAGAACTAGTAAAGGTACAATTTCTAAAGATGAGACCTTTCTATGACATCTAAGGTTGGGGTATATAAACCTCAATAGAATTCAAAGGACTGGCTAAAAGTGGAACTCTCACTGACATAGTGATTGCTACTCTCTCTATGTGTGAATCTTGTTTAGAGGGTAAAATGACCAAGCGTCCTTTTACAGCAAAAGAAAATAGAGCCACTAAACCGCTAAAACTTATACATTCAGACCTTTGTGGTCCGATGAATGTTAAAGCAAGAGGTGGGTATGAGTCTCATAGATGATTACTCAAGATACGAGTACATTTACTTATTGCAATACAAATCAGAAACCATTGAAAAGTTTAAGGAGTTTAAAGTTGAAGTTGAGAAGAAACTTGGTAAATTTGTTAAAACTCTTCGATCTGATTGTGATGGAGAGTATAAGGACTTAGAGTTCAAAGACTACTTAGTAGAACATAAGATAACTTCCCAACTTTCAGCACCTGGTACACCTCAACAGATGGTGTAACTGATAGAATAAATATAACCTTACTCAAAATGATGAGTTACTCATCACAACCTGAATCTTTCTGGGATTACACATTAGAGACTGCGTATATGTAACTTCCCGTTATTTTAAAAGGATTTTTTATTTTTTATTTTTTATTTAAAGCACTTAATTTAATTTTAGAATTAATTAATTTAGATTTTTGAATTTATATTCTTTTATTTGACGTTTAATATCTTTATTAGCTTAAATTAATTGGGGCGTATTAATAATTATTAACGGGCTAATTAATAATTATTAATCACCTTTTGGTACGTTTAAGTGCTTTGGGTTTAGTTTTAAAAGCTAAAAGTAAATGAGGGAAGCATTCGTAATTCCCGAATTCTTAAAATATCTTTTTTTTACTAAGGTCAAAAGTCAAAATTTGAGACAAAATTCCTTCCTTTTCTCTCCATGGTCGTGGGCCCAATGCTTGGAGATTTTCATGGGCTTCCTTCGTTTCTCGGCAGATCATCTCGATTCTAGTTATGTTGGATTGCTCGGGATGAGGGCTACCTATCCAACCTAGCCTTGTGGTGTTTCTCATTCTCTAAGGGAAGCCCTAAAAAGTGAGTTTTCAAAAAAATTTATATGGTTTTCTTTGTTTTTGTTTCTAAATGAGTTTTGAAATTGAAATCATGTATTTCCATCAAGGAATTTGACTATTTCGAGCTCGGATTTTCAAAAAAACACTATTCATCTAAAAAACACTATTCACCCGAGAATCACACTTTTTCTCATCTTAGCTATGAGTTGTAAAATGTTGTCAATTAATGAATTGTTGGTGTGATTGCTCGTTTGATGGTTCGATGAAAATTTGTTGTCACGCGAACTTTCGAGGTGAGGATAGATAGAATTTAAATGTAAGCTTAAAAACCAAGCAAGTTGAACAACTTGTAGGATCGGAAGTTGAGATTAAGATTTGAATCGAAAAGATTAAAGTAAGTGAGCTAACTTGGTTCGGCTTGGGACTTAGTTCTAATTTGAGTTGAGAGAACTAATAGGTATTTCGAACGAAACGATTAACTCTTGGAAGTTCTAAATGTAGATTCGCTTCGACGTTTACTAATGTTTATCGGATGTTGAAGGTTCTAAGTATAATAGGATGAATAAGGAATTGGATATGCACTACAAGATACGCCGACACTACCGATGTCGGCCTGCGTCGATAATACTAACGTAAGCGTCGATAATGAGTATTGCCGACGTCCTCTCAACGTCGGTAAGGACGTTGGCTTCTCTGGGTCGGCAATGCCAAATTTGGGAATTTCCGACGCGACGTCGGTGATGGTCTTCACCATCACCGACCTATTTCTCCTACATCGGTAGTAGTATTACCGACGCTGCATTGGTAATGGGTATACTCATTACCTGCGCGGCGTCAGTAATGGGTGCACCTATAAATTATAGGTGCCCTTTATACCGACGCCATAACGTCGGTATCTGGGCTATCCATGGAACCCCTTTACCGACGCCAGCGTCGATAAAACTATATTTTTTTAAAAAACTTTTTTGTGTAGCGTCGATAAAACTATATTTTTTTTAAAAACTTTTTTGTGTAGCATCGGTAAAACTATATTTTTTTTAAAAACTTTTTTGTGTAGCGTCGGTAAAACTATATTTTTTTTAAAAACTTTTTTGTGTATTTTAAACTCCCTTTTAAGCAACCTGTTTTTAACAATTCATATTCCCAGAAGATGAAACAGTTTAAAAGGCATAAATCAACACTTTTTATAAGTGTTTGAGCAAATACAAAAGTGTTTTAAATGTATCCAAACATAAAATAACAAAGTTTCCAAACATGAAATAATGAAGTTTGAAAAATTAAGACACATCTAAGTTAAACATTACCCCCACCCCCTCGCCCTTGAGATGCAGTCCAATTTCTCATGAATTCTTGAAATTGTGCAGTCTGAATGGCTAAGTCTTCTCGAAGCTTTCTTGTCTCCTCATCGCGTTTCCTTGCTTCCACATCACGTTCAGCCTCACATTGTGCCCGAAGTGCCATGTATTCCCGAAGTTTCTTTGTCTCCTCTTCCAGTTGATGGACTTTGTGTTGAGTCTCAATTAGTTCAGTTTGTGATGATCTAACTGACCCTGATGAACCACCTGACAACGGGGAAGGTTTTGGGCCCCTACCGAAACCTCTCATGTAACCTGGTCTATGACCCAATACCCTCTGCATGGCCTCGTATCTGAAATGGGTGGTTGTCTTGACTCCACGGTATCTGAACCATCATCACCATCCTCACTATCCGTGAGCGAGGTAATATACTCAACCATTTTTTCCTACATTTAAATTTAAAATTATATGGTTAATAATTAAAAACAATTGTAAAATTATATTAAATCACTTCAAAATTAATGAGTAAACTTACATGTTGTTCCTTGGCCAAATCACTCACCCATTGGTTTGGATTGTATGAATGTTGTTTCTCAAACACATCCACCCAAGTTGTATCTGGATTTGCTTGAGTCTAAACATGTGTTTACATAAAAAAAAACATGTTAAACCTACTTATTGTGAACATTGAAATGAAATTAACTATCATTTAACTATAGTTACATATACCATCTCATAATGCTTCTTTGCATTGGATTTTGAACCACCCTTATGCATGTACGACATCTGCGCTTGAGACTTAGAATTTTGCTCCGACAATTTCTACAGAACACAAATTAGTTATATGTTAGGTAAATAATGATGAAATTTAAACATTTAATTTAGTGGTTTACGATTTTAATTACCTTAAATGCGGGATCATCAAACTTTTGGAGTAATAGTTTCCACTCATCATCGCACTGCACTCTTGGTAGCCTCATGCGTCGTGCCTCCTCTTCCCCATGCTCGTCAATATTTGCCTTGAAGTCTCGATGGAGTTCATATCGAAACTCTCTCGCATCAGCTTTCATTTGAGATTCCATAACCTCGTAATGATCGTTAATAGTGAGATCCAGATCAAATTGGTCCTAACCACATAGAAACATAATATGTAACCTCTAAAAAGGACAAAACCCCTTCTATATAACCCTTACAAAACATATCACTTAATTCCATCCAAGTTCTATCGACATTCGACCTATATTTAAAAAAAGAAAAAACTAACTCATTTTATAAATCAATGTAAACCTTAATAAAAAAATACCCCCTAAATACTTTGAGACGGCTAACTTTGCTGCAGGATAGCCGTCTCCCAATAAAAAATAACTAAAATTACATGCAAAAAACACAATAGAAAAAACATTTTGAAAAAGAAAAGAAAACTAACTGTGATCCCAACATTGTTAATAATGCAATCGATCAAGAAATCTGACACAATCAATTCTGTTTCAATGATTTAAATTTAAATAAATAATTAATGAAAAAAATAATAACACAATAACATAATAAATTTTCAAAGTTCAAATCACAAATAGAAAAAATAAACCTTTGAACAAATAACTCAAGTTAGTAAATTTTCAATTTTCAAAGTTCAAACAAAAATAACCCAATTTAGTCTACAAAAATTGTTCAAAAACTATCCAAATTGAAAAAATAAAAAACATGAAATTCATATTAATTTGTTAAAAAAACTCTTCAATCTATCACTTATTTTACCAAAAAACAACAAATCCCCAATAACAACTTCATTATAATCATGAATTGAAAAAAAATTCTAAAAATCAAACCCTAACCCTCAAAATCATTCAAAATATTATGCATTTTGAGAAATTAAAGAATGAGAACACACCTAAACGTCACAAAAATGAAAACCTCAGCCTTTGAATGAAGAAAATCGGAAGAAAAACAGCCAAAAATGGCAGGCGAGGGAGCGGGCTTTTGGGTCTGTCCCGGTGAAAAGAAGAAGAAGAAAGAAAAAAATGAGGGGAATTGCTTCTGTGGGGGCTAAATCCTGTTTAGTATTACCGACGCCACATCGGGCGTGGTGGTACATTAAGTTGACGTCGGTAATGGGACGCCAACTTTAATGATAATTTCTGTAGATGTATTACCGACGCCGCGTCGGTAATAATTAATCGCCAATAATCAATCACCGACTTCAATGAAAAAATCCATAGATTTATTACCGACGCCACGTAGGTAATAACTTACTATTACCGACGCAACGTCGGTAATACTAAACCACTAATTACCAAGATTCAATCACCGACGGGGCATCGGTGATACATCCCTATTACCGACGCCTATCGGGAACACAGGTAGTTATGGCGTCGGCAAAGTTCCTGCGTTTTGTAGTGATGGAATTTCGTATGTTTAGTAAGACGATGGATTAGAGACTTTTATGATAAAGTTAGTAACTCAAATTTATCTGAAGGCCGTTTTTCTTGACTTATTCATTGTTTTTCATAAGTTCCTACTTTCTTGTTTTATATATAAAGGGTAATTCTTGATTCATATATCATTTATCGTTCTTTCGATTACTTTGAATGGTTATATTTATGTTTATTCACGCTTGAGACCCTATTTATGTTTATTTGACATGAGCGTATTGGAGGAATAATGAGACAATGCATAGACTGAGTGTGCTTGCAATGTTTGGTATTATTCGTTTTATATTTACATATATACACATATGAGAAAAAGCAAGGGTGTATTGAACCTTGTATAATTATTATGATACATAAATGAGAGAATGCAAGGGTGTATTGAACCTTTTATAATCATTATGATAAATATATATATGAGAGAATGCAAGGGTGTATTGAATCTAGTATAATTATTATGATACATATATGAGAGAACGCAAGGGTGTATTGAACCTTGTATAATTATTATGATACATAAATGAGAGAATGTAATGGTGTATTGAACCTTGTATAATTATTATGATACATAAATGAGAGAATGCAATGGTGTATTGAACCTTGTATAATTATTATGATACATAAATGAGAGACTGCAAGGGTGTATTGAACCTTGTATAATTATTATGATACATATATGAGAGAATGAAAGTATGAATTGAACCTTGTATAATTATTATCATACATATATGAGAGAATGAAAGTATGAATTGAACCTTGTAGAAAGACTATGCATACTTTTATTCGAAAAGCGAGATAATGAAGTATTGTTAGACTGCGTGTGCTTTCAATACTGTGATTAGAAGCATGATTTATTAAGGCAAAGGAATGTAAACTTTATGTATAGTATACGAATGTTATGTGTGTTATGAAACACGTCTTTCTAAATGCTTGAAAGTTTGTTCCTCAATTATTTAGAAGATTTGGTAAGTAAAAGTGGAATACTTGATATGAAACCCTTTTAAGTGGTTGAAAGGTAAAGGGTATGTAAGCTTTATTTGGACACAAATCCGGATACGGGTTTGGAGACTAATGTTACTTTATTTTCCATTTATCTTCACTAGGCTGGCTTTAGCTCATGATATTACAAAATTTTCAGGTATCAATCGTGGTCGAGGTTGTGGGAGAGGAGCTGGTGCTATCTGATCTAGATTACGATGATGGCGAGATGGACTAGAGATGTTTTTAAAGTCTATGGACTAATATTATTTCATATTCTTTTTTTGGGTTGTACCTTGTATATAAGCTCATGAGATCTTTTGTTTTAAACTTCTATAACTCTGAAACTACTTTAAACTTTACAACAGGAAATACGCATTTCCTTGTCTTTCTAAATTCTTTGATTGTAAAAAATGTAAACAGTTTTTGGATAGTTCAATTTCTAAACGTATCTATGCCGTTTTTTAAATATTAAGACTTCCACTGCATTCTGATATTTAAATGATTTAAAAGGAGTCGAGTCGTCACAATTGGTATCAAAGCCTAGGCATTTTGTAGACTACATGTGATGCATGTTTGTTTTTTATATTTTGCTTTAAGTCCACTATAAAATCATCATTTGAGATCAGTAGCACAAGGTATGCCTAGAACTTTATTCTCAAGCTTTATTTTCTTTAATAGTGGGAAACATTATGAGAAGGTTGTTAAACATTATATGTAATTTGTGATATTTCACCGCCTCATAAAACCACTATGTGGTGATGTTTATTTGACCCCAGACTGAGATCTGGGTAAGGGTGCTGAGAATGTGAATGACCCCGTGTAGTTTTGGAGGTTGTACACCTCATTAAGCGTATTGACGTAATGTCAGTGTAAAGAATACGAGATACTCTGAGAGATTCATCATTTGATCCTTACCGTTTAATTAAAGTTGATTGTCACACAATTACTAAATCATGGTGTTAGTGAACGTGTGCTGACATTTTATGTGTAAAAAGGGGACATGATTGTCTAGCCAGTATTAAGAGATGAAACACCTGTTTGAGGTGAGTAATTATTAAAAGTAATCAGTCTAGCTCAGGTCTAGTAACCTAGATTCAATTCAAAAAACAAGTTCCTGGTTTGAGTTGAGAAAGTTGAATTATGGTAAGTGGTAAATCATTGTGATAGTATTGTGTTAAAAGGAAAGTGTGTTTCCACTCAAAAGAGGAAGTTAGAAAATTTCATGATGGGTCTCAACGAGGACCATTAACGATTGTGTTAATTAGTTAATGGCCTGGTCTGGTCACTATTACATTATGATGTATTAATCTGAATTTGAAATACTAGAGGTCAAGTTATCAAGATCCATATTTAGTAAATAGTCAAGGTTAACTAACACTAAGGTTGAGTGTTGGTATTTTGATTGAGATCTAGAGGGAATGTTGTCTGACCATGGTATCGGTGACTATTATAAGGTGATATCATTGTTTGGTGAACTTCAAATCACATTGTGTTTGACCATCTAATTGGACGGTGAACTTTGAGAAACTTGTAGGTCGTAGCTTGGACCTAATAAGCCTTTTCAAGATAGACTCTAAGGTGAATCCTATGTTAGAAAATTAGAATATTATTGAACTAAGGTGCTTGAGAGACACCATTTTTGCATTGCAAGAAAATAAACAATCTATGAAGTCGAATTTATTCAAGATTTGAGTGAAGAGGCTATAGAGTTTGCCCTTTCTTTGGATTTGACATCTTATGAGAAGAAAAGAAAACTAGCTACTACGAGAAAGACTTCCTCTCAAAAGAGGAAGGCATAAGACGACCATGCTAATCAAGGGATACTGCCACATCAAAGGTAGCAGTAGCAACAACAGGTTCGAGGTGAAGCTCAACATGGATAGCCGAGAGCACAGGGATAGGTTCATCCTTACTGCAATAGTTGTGCCAATTTTTTGGGAGATGGCATACTTCCAGCAAAATGCTATGCTTGCGATCATACTGGGAATCACGCCACTTTTGAAAGGCATATCAGATACAGCCACCACAGTATAGTAGCAAGGGTTATGGTGGTCAAACAAAAGTACAGTAGGCACCGCCATCTCGGTATGCTCCCCAGGGTAGGGGTAGAGGTCAGGTATACAGCCTCAATGGTACTGATTTCTGCTTGTTACCTCCTCCACCTACTCAGTATCATGCTTGTGTATTTGCTACTAGAAAGGATTTTGAGGCTCTAGGTATGATAGTGACTGGTACTTTGTCTGTTTTGGGCCATTCGACTTTTATTTTGTTTGATTCTAGAGCTAGCCACTCTTTTATTTCATATTAGTTTATTGAGTCGGCTGCTCTTGAGTTTGGATCGCTGGGTTTGATATGTGTGTTTCTACCTCAGTGGGGAAGTTTATTATTGTTGATAGTGGATTAGCACTTATGTATCTTGTGTAGTTGTTCATATGCTACTTTGATTGTTATGCATATCTTTGATTTTGATGTGATATTGGGTATGGATGGGCTATCAGCCGATCATGCCATTATCGTTTGTACTGAGAAAGTTGTTGATTTTATGAGTCTATGTGGGACCAGTATACGTTTCGTGGGTCTAGTGACCGAGTAGCACCTACTTTGATATTATGATAGAGGCTAGAGAGCTTCTGAGTGATGGAGCATATCTTACTAGTATTGTTGATATGTTATACCAAAAACTAGCTTGAGTTATGTACATGTTGTGTGGTCTTTTACTAATGTTTTCCTTGTTGAGTTACGCGGTTTACTGTTGGTGGGGGGAGTTAGACTTTTAGATTGAGGTTGTTCCTGGGACAACTCTATTATCCAAGGCACCTTATCGTATGACAACAACTGAGTTAAAAGAGCTTAAGAGTCAATTATAGGAGCTCTTAGACTTCAGGTTATTCGCCCTAGTGTGTCTCAGTTGGGAGCACCTGTGTTGTTTATGAAAAAGAAAGATGGTTCAATGAGATTGTGTATTTATTATCGAGATTTGACTCGAGTCATTGTGAAAAACAAATATCTTTTACCTAGATTGAGGATCTATTTGATCAGTTGAAGATTGATATGATATCTGGCTATCATCAGTTGAGGATTCAGGATGAGGATATTCCCAAGACTACTTTCAGGACGCGTTATGTGCTGGGGTTTCTGCCCTAAATCTTATGTAATCCAATTAAACTATAAATAAATAAAGGAATTAGTAATTAGTAATATTTACATTGTCGTTTATTATTAGTTTAATAAATGTAATCCACCATAAGATCCAGAGTTAGTTATGATAACTTAAAGTGAGCATATGATGCGGGAAAATTCACTTAAGTGTAACTCAAATTGTCTGTGGTATATGAATAAAGGTGTTATGTGTATTTCAATAATGAATGAATGCACTAACACAAATAATGAGCAGTTGGGTGCCTTATTTCTGGTAACACCACTAACACGGCCCATTTGTGAATTGGTACAAGTGATCTCATCTGGATCGCTCATGTAGAGACATATGAGTGGGGGTGTTGCTGCAATAGAGATTGTAGTAGACTGGACTAAGATAAACTTACTGTCTTCTGGGAAAGCCATTACAAAAATACACTTCGTTTATCAATCGGTTGATCATGTACAATTGATCTCAATTCTAAGTGGATTACGAACTCTTGTTCGCAAAAGACAAGCCTTTGATTTGCATAGGTGAGAGTGACTCGATATAGTTCGCTCCATATGCCTCCCACTTTGGGGATTGCATCTTGCTTATAGCTGGGAACGTAACTACACAAGAATGGAATTCACTTTTTTCCATATAGAAAAATAGATAAGTAGTTCCCTTATGGACTGATTCGGTCTCAAACAGCGGGACCCTATATTCCTCTGATCAAGGAAAAGGTAAAGACGCGTAATGGAGATTATGTAAGGTTATTCATTGGAGAATCAGTTGGGCATAAGGAACAAGATGTATCATGGAGGTTAATAAGGTGCAAATATCAAGCCATGGATACAAACTAACTTGTGAAGGATCAAAGTGTAGTTAATGATATTAGCCAATGGACATAACTATGTCTATTGTACTAAAAGTGCAACTCTAGATATTTAGTGGAGTTATCTAGGAGTTAATGAATAATATTAATTGATTGAAGAGGTTCAATCAATGTAATTCTAGATCATTGGAGCTTAGTCCTATGCGTACATTAAGTCCTCTGAGCTAACGCATGTAATTAAGAACATAAATTAATGATGATTTATTTATTTAGAAAAACGATTTCAAGTATTTGATATAAAGTTGTCAAATCAATTAAGGCAAATACAAATAGAGGAGTCTATTTGATTAATTAAATAAATTAAATAGAGGAGTCTATTTAATTATTTAATTAATGGTGAAATTAAATAGAAAAGTCTATTTAATTATTTATTAAATAGAGGAGTCTATTTAATTATAAAATAAAGAGATTAAATAGAGGAATCTATTTAATTAAATTAATTTTGTAGTTGTCAAAAATTAATGGGGATTTAAATAGAGGAGTCTATCTAAATATTTAATTTGAAAAGTCAAATTAAAGAGGAAATAAATAAAAGGAGTTTTATTTATTTAATGAAATTGTTCTATTAAATAAAAAGGAAAATAAAATACCCAATATTATCATGGAGATGATGGGTCACACGCCCCATTGGTTAAATGGTAACCAATTATTTGCATTTTATTTTAATTAAAATATATGAATATCTTAATGGTTAAGATATGGAATAATTATTTTAAATTAATAAAGATTAATTTAAATAAAAGATATGGGATTATCTCATTATGGAATATGATATTATATCTTAATTATTTAAAATATATTTTAGAATATTTTTATTAATTATTTGATATTTAAAAAGATATTCAAAGATTTTCTAAGGTCTTGGTTTTCCTATAAATAGGACCTTTGGGGTGATCCCAAAACACACACGGTTAAACAACCAAGAGAAGGCTAAAAAAATTCCTCTCCCTCTCTCCTTGCCGCCGCCGCCCATAGGGCATAAGGAAGAAAATTTTGTTTCCTCTTCCTTTTTCCAAAAAGGATGGTGCCCACACACCGATTCTCTTTTGTGCTTATTAAGGAAGATCTTTTTGGTGGTTTCACGATCGTAACCATCAAAGAACGAGGAAGAGCCAGACACTTCTCGACAAGTGGTATTCGATTTTATGCATTTAGAATTTTGTTAATATGATACTGCAAGGAAAGATCCTTGAGACTTCCATTTGAGAACTCTTTTAGAGGCCTCAATCCCAACAAAACCATGTAGCTGAAAATAAGTGGAGGAATCATGACGTGTTTTAGAATAATGTATGAAAGTCAGATTGCTCTTTAAACGATCCCCTCCTCGACTCGTATTCTTTCCTTTGTAAGCCCGTTGAGTTGTAAATCCCACATCATCTAGCTTACTTTCATGTGATCTAGCCACACTGTGATGTCATTTTTGATCACGATTTTTGCTAAACTGTGTTCAATCCTTGCAACGGTTCCATCATCAGAATATTGGAAACTGCATTACTGTATGGTGTTGGATCTACTCCAACTAGAATATCATGAACCTTATCATTCTCTTTCTCTATTGCACGAACAGTAGCCGCTACACATGTTCAAGTTGTCGATTTAGTATCCTTAGAGTTCATCCCATATCTTTCTCTGTTCTTTTTAGTAGGTAAAAACAGTTTTACCCCCCCTGTTTGTATTTATTCAACAATGTCTTCTATTCATGAATTCAAGGACCATTTCCAATGGAGAAACTTTTTCTAATGTCATCTCACATATCTTTGACATCAGCTAGTTGAGGAATCGTTGATCTGAGTACTAGATCCAGAGTATTATGAATTCATCTCACAAGTTTCAAATTAACAGTAACTCATAGGTTCTCTTTTTGAGATCTTGGCTCTGGTTTTTTTAAACTTCCATTGATAAAGCCCGATTTGTTATTCGCACGAAAATTGTTTCGCATCGAAAGAACTCATTCATTATAATTCTCACCGTGAAGCACAATAGGGAAGATTGTGATTTGTGGTCCGTCTGAAGGATGAAGGCAATATGGACAGAATCTATTGGTTTGGTTGTCATGGTTATGTTAATCGAATTCAATTTCGTTGGATCTTCTGGTGTGATTATTTACTATGAAAATCGTTAATTTGTTTTGATATCATGAAGAATTTGAATAAGAGTTTTTCTCATTCAATTTTGCTGGAAATAGCCATGCTTATATAAAAATAAGGTGTATCTACAAGGAAAAGAATTATCTACACAATTATCTATTCAAAGAAACAAAGAAGATAGCTCAAAAATCAAGTTGTCATTACGGCGAGGAGCGTAAAAGCGCGTTTCTGAACGAAGTGGTCGCTGCAGCGATGACTTTCGCCGCGATGCCCAACCCTAAGTTTTTAGCCGAAGAGGACAAAAAACCTGCAGTGGGCCACGACGACAGATGAAAATCTGCCAAACCTCCTATGTCAAATAAAAAATATATAAAATAAGTGGATTAACTGTGTTTTTTAAATTTTTGGGAAAAATCAATTTACATCCTTGAACTTTACATGTTGTGTCAATTTAAACCCTAAATTTTCAATTGAATCAATGTACACCCTGAACTTTTTCAAATGAATCAATTTAAAACCCACATAGTACTAAAACTATAAAATTAATCAAAATTCAATTATCAATTCACCGAAAGACACTACAAAAAAACTGTTAAATTGCGACCAGAAATTTGCGACCAAAGTATTGGGTAGTTTTTGGGTGACCACTCTCGTAGTAAATATGAAGTTTGACTTAAAACGATCATATGGTCACCTTTTTACGACCAAAATGCGACCAGGTGAAGAATTAGTCATAAAAAATGGCGCGAAGAAAGTGACCATATGGTCACTACAAAATTGCGACCAAAATTACTACCATGTGGTCGTAATTTTGTGCACGAGTTATCATTTAGTAGCAAAAAAAAGCGCGTAAATTTGGCGGGAGAAAGGCTACCAAGTTGTCACATTTCAAAGTGACCAGATGGTCGCAATTATGGTGACCTTTAGTGACTAGCGGTAGCTTAGAAACTTGGCGGGAGAAAGGCTACCAAGTGCTCACATTTCAAAGTGACGAGATGGTCTCAATTTTGGTGACTTTTGGTGACCAGTGGTAGCTTAGAAATTTGGCGGGAAATAAGCTACTAGGTGGTCACATTGTTAAATGACCAGATAGTCGCAAATGTTGTGATTTTAGTGACCAGTGGTAGATAAAAAATTTTGTGGGAGAAAAACTACCAAGTGGTCACCAAAATAAGTGACCATGTGGTCGTAAATGCTGTGACTTGATGTGACCTAGGGTAGTGACGAAAATGGCGCGAAATTTTGGCGGGAAAATGCGACCAGGTGGTAGCAAAAATACTATTATCTGGTCACAAATTAGCAGAGGAGTCCATTATAAAATCCCCTCCTCCCATTGTTTGTTAGCATTAAGAAAAAAGAAAATGAGAGGGTGGATGTATGTTCGTTTGTTAGACGGGTATTTGAACGATGAGTTCGTGGCCGAGGTTGAACAGTTTGTTGAGTTTTGCATGACAACTGTCTATTATGAAAATTATGGTGGAAAGCTACGTTGTCCGTGCAGGAAATGCCACAATAGGAGAATAATACCGGTTACAGATTTGAAGGTTCGTCTCTATAGTCGGGGATTTGTGCAGAATTATTATCACTAGGTGTTTCAGGGGGAAACAAAGGAAATGTTCGACGCTGCATTACATGAATCGAGACGATACAAAGGTAGCAGCTCGAATGTAGAGGTTGTTGCCGAAGAACGGAATGATGAACAACAGTATAGTCACATACGTTTGATGGTGCGGGGTATGGGGGCAATGAAAATTTCCGTGAAAGTTTAAACGTAGACGAAGATGAACGGGTTCTTGAAGAGGAAATGAATTCGGAAGCACGTAAGATGCACGAGATGCTAAAGACAGCCAGCCGACCATTGTACGATGGGTGTCAGGTAGTCAACTTGCTGCTGCTACAGAACTTTTAAATATAAAGGCATAGTATAACATACCTGGTCGAGGATTTGATTCGATTGCATTGTGGTTTCCTCGATGCGCTCCAGAAGAAAATATTATGCCCAACAATTTGTACGACATGAAAAAGATAGTGGAGGGACTTGGCTTACCCGTGAAGAAAATAGATTCGTGTCGGAACAGATGCATGATTTACTGGGATGTGGATGAGGACCTGCATCACTGCAAATTCTATTTTCTTCCAAGATATAAACAAGGGAAACGCAACCTCATTCCGTACGCCAGCATGTTCTATTTACCAGGTGACCCCAGATCTGCAATGGTTGTATGCATCGGATGTGACAGACTCACACATGAGATGGCATCACGAGCATTCACAGGATGAAGGTGTTATGAGACATCCCTCAGATGCTGCGGCATGGAAGCATTTAAATCATTGTCATCCTGATTTTGCACAAGATCCGAGAAACGTCATATTGGGCTTATGCACGGATGGCTTTAACCCGTTCGGGGCATCCGAGGCACAATATTCAGTTTTGCCAGTCATGGTAACCCCGTATAACTTGCCTCCCTCGATGTGCATGCGAGACCCGGTGATTTTTCTAACAGGGATCGTACCTGGGCCGAAAAGTCCAAAATAGAAATGGATGTGTATTTGCAACCACTTATTGCAGAGTTGAAAAGGTTGTGGACTGACGGTGTTATGACGTTCGACATTTTGAAGAAACAAAATTTATTGATGCGCGCCGCGTTAATCTGGACGATCAGTGACTTCCCTGCGTATTCAATGTTGTCAGGTATGTTGATCTTTACTTTCATATACATTTTTGAGTATGTGTTTAGTTTTAGCTATTGATTTGCTTATTCAGTGTAGTTAATTGTGTGAACCTCAATCTTCTCCTCTTAAAGGGTGGAGTACGACAGGGAAATACGCATGTCCACATTGCATGCTAGACACATATGTATTTATCTCAGAAAAGGTCGAAAAACTTGTGGGTTTGATTATCACCGTCGATTTTTACCGTTGAATCATACTTTCCGTTCAAACGGCAGTGATTGGAAGAAGGGTCGACAAGTAAGAAAAGATACCCCCCGACAATGTATAGTGGAAGGCAGATTCTTCACGATATAGATGATATAGGGATGCAGAAGATTACAGTGGACGGTGCAGAGAGTGCAAACAATGCGGTTGGGAAAAACACGGGTTGGAAGAAACGGAGTATTTTTTGGGATCTACCGTATTGGGAAGATCTACTGATTAGACACAATCTGGATGTAATGCATATCGAGAAGAATTTTTTCGACAACATTTTCAATACGATGTTGAACGTTCCGGGAAAAATGAAGGACAATCTGAAGGCACGTTATGATATACGGGAGATATGTCACCGTCCAGAGTTAGAGCCTGACGACAATGATAATTACGCAAAAGCAAAGTACATGTTGACGACGGATGAAAAGAAAACATTATTGAGTGGATCAAATCCATCAAATCCCCGGACGGATACGTTTCGAATCTGAGTCGGTGTATAGACAGTCAAAAACATATCATGTTCGGGATGAAAAGCCATGACTATCATGTATTCATGCAACCATTGATGTCTGTCGCGTTCAAACCGTTCCTAGAGAATAGACATTGGGAGCCGCTTGCACAGTTGAGTGTTTTTTTCAGGGACTTGACATGTACAGAGCTGACTAAAGCTACTGTCGCTTCAATGAGTTCAGAGATCGCTGTTGTTATCTGTAAGTTGGAGCGAATGTTCCCACCTAGCTTTTTTGACTCCATGGAGCATCTTCCAATGCATCTTCCATACGAGGCATACTTAGGGGGTCCGGTACATTACCGCTGGATGTACCCATTTGAAAGGTAAGCACAGTTAATTTGTAATCTACACGTATAAAGTACAGTGATCGAATGTAAATTATGTTTTCTACACATTGTACCCACCCACAGGTACTTACGTCGGTTGAAAAAGACGGTCGGAAATAAAGCAAGAGTAGAAGTATCTATCTGTAGTGCGTACCTGACGCAAGAGACTACAACATTTTGTTCATACTACTTTGATCAACACATTGCAGAGCAGTTTCGACCAGCGAAACGAAACATCGTTGAAAATTTACTTGAAGGTGTTGACATTAACGACTTGCCGATTTTTACGGAACCTGACATGACAGTTGGAAGATCAGTGTGTAAGTCATTGACTGATTCTGAGTACCACGTAATACAGATATACGTGTTATGCAACTGCGCAGAGATCGATCCTTACATAGAGTGAGTTCGTAACTTAACATTATTTCATCGCCTAAAGAATAATTTTGTACTTACTAGTTTTTGTTCCCTGAGAGTATGAGCCATAATGATTTTGAAAAAATGGGGAGTTTCGTCGGTAGAAAAGAGACGATCATCATCCTTCCTGGCAGAAACTCGATGAAGTCATGACGGAGATATGATCTATGCTACCTCCACAGTTCTTTTCTATATGACAAGTTTCAATGTTTCATTACCCCTCACATTTATCCATTAATAATGATATTCTTAGAAAGTAGCTACTTTTTCTTTAAAATAGCTACATTATTTCATCGCCTAAACAATTGCAAACTATTTGCTAACTATTTTTGTAACATACAGATTATTTCTAAACTTATACGTTCGAATGACACGAGTTGGTCTTACAGCAGCTGAGGAGGGGTCAATAATCGACGAAGAGTTTCGTTCTTGGTTCAATGCATACGTGAGTTATTTTACGTACTTTTTTCAAAAAAACCGTGGCAATTTGTTGAAAAAATTAATATCTTCCTAACATTATTACTGTATGTGAACAATGACAGGTTGACTCCCCTACATTACTGGTAGATGATCCTCGCATTATTTCTTTGGCAAAGGGACCTGGACGGATTGCAAGGTCGTATACAGGATACGTAGGTAACGGTTACAGATTTCAAACGAAGGCGCATTCAGTTAACAGGGCAACAAACAATAGTGGTGTTTGCATAAAAGGTCATGTGTTCGGCACAAACGAAGACGATTATTCGGAGTAATCGATGAGATTCTTGAGATTCAATGCGCAAGTCCGAAGCTAAAGTACATTGTTCTGTTCAACAACACTTGGTTTGAGACAACCAGACGAGGCGGAGTCCGTAAGATTGATCATTTACAAATCGTTGAGGTAAACAAGTATAAGCATATGCAGACCGTTGATAGGTTTGTCCTGGCTGCACAGGCGATTCAAGTTTATTACCTGAACTATCCGATTAATAGACGAGATCTGATAGATTGGTTAGTTGTTTGTAAAGTTAAACCACGCCAAGTAGAAGAAAACTTGTCCGAGAAAGACGACCATGCAGAGGAAGCTGTTGCTTTTCAAGAAGATGAGATAAGATGTCGTGCAATTAACGATGGTCAGCATGCCAGTACTGTTCGTCCTTTGCACGATGGAACGATAACATTGCATGATGATGATGATACAAATGCTTCCACTTCTCACGCACGTGACATTGATGCTGAATTTATTCGAGACGATGAATCCGACGAAGAAACAGAAGAAGAAGAATAAGCGACGACCGAAGAAACTGAGGATGATGAATGAGACATTTTGTAACTTTACGATTCAGTGTGTATGTTTTATTAAAACTATTTCTTTAATGAATGATAAATATATATATATATTAATATTTGCGACCATATGGTCGCAATTTAACACAAAAGGTGACCACATGGTAGTAATTTAGAAGTTAAATGCGACCAGTTGGTCGCATTTGTGGAAAAGTAGAATACTTTTTAAAAAAAAATATAAGTTAAATTACGACCAGTTGGTCGCAAAACTCAAAGGATATTATAAAATGTTAATGAAAGTTTTGGCGGTTAATTTAATAAGTGCGACCAGATGGTCGCAAATATGAGCGGTAAATTTAAATTTTCATGAAATTTATTGCGGTTAATTTAAAGATTACAACCATCTAGTCGCAATCCTTAGTAGTGAATTTAATTTAATTAATTTAGTTTAAATAAGTACTTAGTTTACTTAAGGTTAATTAATCTAATTTTTGTTTACTTTAATTAATTAATAAATTTTAGTTCAATTAATCTAATTTTAATTTAGTTTAATTTAATTAATTAGTTTAGTTTAGTTTAGTTTATTTTATTTTTAATTAATTAATATTATTTAAATTTAATTAATTTTAGTTTAAATTAATCTAATAGATCTTAGTTGAAATCTTCATTACTTACTTTACTTTAATTAATTACTTAGTTTAATTAATCTAATTTTAATTTACTTTAATATAATTAATTTCTTTAGTTTAATTTAGTTTTAATTAATTAATTTTAGTTCAATTAATCTAATTTAGTTTAATTCTTCATTACTTAATTTACTTTAATTTAATTAATTTTAGTTTAATTAATCTAATAGTTTAATTCTTCGGTACTTATTTACTTTAATTAATTCATTTTAGTTCAAATTAATCTAATTTTAATTTACTTTAATTCAATTTAATTAATTATTTTACTTTAAATTAGTTAATTAATTTATGTTAGTTTAATTTACATTATTTAATCAATTTAATTTAGATTATTCCATTAATTAATTTAATTTAAAGAATTTCATTAATTATTTAATTTAATTTCTTTCATTATTTTAATTACTTTGTATTAATATAGTTTAGTTTAGTTGTAGGATTATGACGGGCAGACGACGTCCTCCCCAGTCAGACGAGCCTGACGACGATATTGACGAGGGGACTCCGCAACCGCCTGCTGTCGCTGCCCCTGATGCGGACCTGACTACAGAAGAGTTGGACATCATCCTCTTCGGTTACGAGCCGGGAGTTGTTGCCACTCTCGATGATGCAGTCCCTGAGACCCAGCCTGTGACACAACGCTTGGCGCAGGACTCCCAAGCCACGACTTCCGCGGGAGTATCGGGGTCTGCATCACAGCCCGATCCAGCGGGACCCTCCACTTCAGGCACACAGCCTCCTCAGGCAGCAGACTCTACCCTTCGGATTGAAGGGAATACGTAAGCAATTTTTTTTTATTTTTTTAATTACTTAATTTTTAAATCTTTAAACATTTTTAAAAGTGTTTTTTTCTCCTGTTAACTAATAGTTTCTAATATCACAATATTTTTATGTTTCTGCAGAGTACAGCCGCATACAGCCGTTTCAAAACGGTTTCGCGAGGTCTTCCAGAGCATGCCTCTACCCAGCGACCTTCGCTGGCAGAAGATTCCGACGACGGAGAAACGTCGGATGTACGACAATTGGAAGGTAAAAAACATCATTTATTTTTATAATTAATTAATTTTGAAATTTATAGAGATAAATTTATTACTTTAACAATTTTTTATTTCAATTTTTTCAGGGCAAGTTTCCTTTTATCGATCCCGATACCACGGACGGTTGATTGTTCCCCTTATGGGACACTCACGTCCGGGATCGATTCAAGAACCTCATTTACCGGGTGCGCAGAAAGAAAGCAAGCAGCAAACCGCCCCGTGTGGATGAGCCCGGAGGACCACGCACGGCTTATCGCGAGCTTGAACACTCCTGAGGGCATAGCAGTGTCAAGGAGGAATAAGGCCAATCGCGCGAAGAATCCCACCAAACACACAGCCGGGGCCCGGACCCACGACGAGCACCATCGTCGATTGGTAAGTTTTTTTTTTCAAGTACTTTTTTCTTGTTTTCTTTTTTCAATTAGTTATTAATTTATTATTTTTTCTTCTTCAATCTCTAATATTTTTAGGAAGCGAAGCACGGTCGCCCTGTCTCGCCCGATGAGCTGCACTGCGTTCTTCACACGAAGAAGGACGGGACGTTCGTCGACGATAAGGTGAAAGAAGTTCAGGTATTTAATAATTTTTTCAATTATTATTTTTTCTTTAAAAATTTTCCTAACTTATATGTTAACTATTTTATTTTTTGAATTTTAAATGTTTAGGAACGTTTCATGGAGTCGTTGAGTCAGCGGTTGCCCACACCAGACTCGCAACCGACTCAGGAAGACCGTAGAGAGGCGTTCTTGGAGGCTACTGGAGGGGTTCAGCCTGATGGATTAGTTTTTGGGCTCGGCTCGTACAGGTGACGCCTTTACGTGGATGGCCTCAGAAGAGCGGAGCGAGCACTAGCTTGCTCCGGCCCTTCACTGGTTGAGCAGCAGCTGCGCGCGGAGGTTCAACAGCTTCACACCGACATGGACGCTATGCGCGAAACTTCGTTTCTCGAGTCGCTGCGATTGAGGCGAATATGCAGGCACGGGTCGAGGCCCAGGTCGCAGCATCGTTGGTCGCGTACTTCAGATCCCTAAACGGCGACCATTCATCATCGACACCGCCTCCGCCACCCCCCGCCCCTCCGCAGTAGTTCTAGGATGCTTTCTTGTGTATAAAACATTTTTTGAATATTTGATTTATATATATTTTATTTTAATTCCAATTTTTTGTTATTAAATTTTAATACTAATTAAATAAATAAATAATAATTAATTAACTAATTATTGTAATTTAAATAAATAAATAAATAATTTACTAAATACGACCAGATGGTCGATAAACGACCATCTGGTCGCATTTTATCTGAGTACAAAAGTGACTACTTGGTCGCTTATAAAAGACCACGTGGTCACTGTTGCATGTGACCAACTGCTCACTTTTTTTCAACTTAAATTACGACCAGATGGTCGTATTTTATCCCCAAACAAACGACCATCTGGTCGCATTTTGTCTGAGTACAAAAGTGACCATTTGTTCGCTTATAAAATGACCACGTGGTCACTGCTTCATGTGACCAACTGGTTACTTATCTTCAACTTAAATTACGACCAGATGGTCATTTTTTTAAGCCACCATCTGGTCGTTTTTTAAAATGTTGACTTTTTTGCGACCAACCATGCTTGGTCGTATATTTGTGACTATACAGTCGCACAAATTTCTAACCGACCAGCTTTTTTGACTCCACCATGTTGGTCGCTTTTTTAGTCGCATTCTACTATAGAAACGACCAGTTGGTCGCAAATTACTGGTCGCAAATTGACTTTTTTTTTTGTAGTGAGATAAAAATAACAAAACGTCTGTGACCTAATCATAAAAACACCCAACCTCAACTATGAAAAAATTCAAATCCTAGTTACCAATTTAAATGGTACAAAAATGTTCAAACTCGACATCAAAACGGTCAAATTTGGCAATAAAAAATTTAACATTAATTTAAAATTAATTTTCAAAAAATTAACTTATTTAGATATAAAAACACTTACGTCTAACTAAAAAATTTCAAAAATAATTGTGGTGTAAATTGATTCATTTATTAAAGTTCAGGGTGTAAATTGATTATATTAAACACCATGTAAAGTTGAAGGGTGTAAATTGATTTGTTTTTTTTTTTTTTACCACAATGAGAATTATTTTGCTTGGTGTGTGAAATGTACAGTTTTTTTTTTTTTCCAATTAAATATCTGGTAGTTATAGTCTGAATGATAAAAAGTTGTTGCCAAGTCAATTTCCTTTCCCCACACAAAAAGTAATTAAAATTGTACTATCGAATCTCCCATCTCTCTCTTTGTTTTGTTATAAAAAAATATTGGTATTTTTTTATATTTTTTTTAATATTAGTTTTTATCTAGTTACATTTACTTTATTTAGTTTTATATTAGTTTTTTTCTAGTTACATTTACTTTATTTAGTTTAATTGCGAGCCAAACGCTTGTGCAACATCCCAGAACTTTCTTTATCATATTAGAGACAACTTCTTGACAAACATGTAAAACAAAATTTCTATAGGAATTAAATACCAAATTCCTTTATTTTTACTGTCTTTCAATTAAAGAAAAAGCTTTTTTTTATCATGTCAAATATATTGAATTATTGAAAGAGAACTCAATTACTACAAATTTTTCTTCGTCCAGAACTTGAATTTCACGTTTTTTCCAAATAGGAATAAAACTTAATTGATTAGGTATTAATACTCAATCACACAAGACCTAAGGTAGTCCCAAATCTAATATAATATCTCAAAAATCTCTTTGGAGACTCGAATCTTTAACATCAAGGGAATGGAGTTGTTGTCTAATCACTTGAACCAGTGGCGGAGCCAGAAATTAAGTTTAGCGGGGCATGACAGTACATATACACATAATATTTTATTAATAATAATAATATAATAAAATATTATTAGTATCATAAAAAAATTAAAAATTTATATATTCTTCAATGGTATTTTTATAATTGAAAAATAAAATATACATCATAAAATATACTAAATTTATTTTATTTTTATGAAATTGAAGCATAAAAATATTTACTTGTCTTCTTAAAAAATTTATAAATTAAATTAAAAAATATATAATTACATGCAAAAGCTTTCTTTCCACCTTAATTTTAAATATTACAAAAGTTTTTTTTGGGATATGGATATTACAAATGTTTGATTTATTAAACCAAACATATTTTATTTCATAAAATAATGAATTTTTTTAATATATATTATTATGTTTGAAATTAGTAAAAATAAAATGCACCTTAAATAACTTCACTGCAAGTTGTGGGATTCGATATGAAATTGAAGCATAAAAATATTTACTTGTCTTCTTAAAAAATTATAAATTAAATAAAAAATATAAATTACATGCAAAAGTCTTTATTCCTCCTTAATTTTAAATATTACAAAAGTTTTTTTTGGGATGGATATTACAAATGTTTGATTTATTAAACCAAACATATTTTATTTCATAAAATAATGATTTTTTTTAAATAAATATATATATATATATATATATATTATTATTATTATTATTATGCTTGAAATTAGTAAAAATAAAATGCAACTTAAATAAGGTCATAGCAAGTTGTGGTGGAAATTTAACAAATGTCCCGTCAGCAACCGAACTCAATGAATTATCAAAAGTTCACTTGTATTTTATATATTTAAAATAATGTTAAAATAATGAGGGGGGCATCATATTTATTTTATATATTTTAAAAATCGAGGGGCAATGACTTGAGTTATGTTCATATTGGTAAATCTCATATTAATTTTCGTCAGTTAGGATTCAACAAAATGTATACATAATATCAGGAGAAAAAATTAAATCAAGGACTGACATCTTTACATCTCTTTCTCCTCGAGTACTTCATATTTATTTCATACGAATGCTTGTTCAGAAGTAAACGCGGTCAACACAATTCTTCAACCATTGGAATATGTCCTTTCGGAAATTATTTATTAAGGCACTTGGCAATATAATATGAAAGGTCAAATCTATTAGTTTTATCTAAAATAAAGTGTTGGGTACAAATTTATCAATTAAAATGTAAAAATTTCAATTACTAGTCACCTTTCATTTGGAAAACTATAATTAGCTATACGGGTGTTTGATTGGGGTTTGGGAAAGGGAATTTTGAGTTTCTGATACCTGAGATGTTGTAATATGGGTTTGTGATGGTTGCTGTTTGTGAAGTTTATGTCTGAATTGTGTGAGAATGAGAATTAATAATAAAAATAATATTAGTGTGTTGAAATGAAATGTCAAATCCAATAGTAAACATGAGAATGTGATGTCAATGCCAATAAAAATAGGCTGTGAAACAAACATGGGAATGAGTTATTCTCATTCCCAAATAGGGATGTCAACTGGACAGGGCGGATCGAAGTTGCACTCCCCGTCTACTAACCCGAGGATTTTTAATCCATATACTCCCCCCAATCCCCTATTTGGAGAATCGAGGCGGGTTTGGAGATTCCCTGTTCGGAGATCGGATTATCAGCGGAGAAAATTCCCCATCTAAATTTTCAGTTTTATTTACAAAATAAAATTTAAAAATCAATTATATGTTTAAAACGTAAATTTTTAAGACAAAAGTAGAAATAATACTCAACTTTTTATAATTTATTATTTTAAAAATTAATTTATAACAATATTTTATACCTTTATCAATTCAATAAAGAAAAAAGTAAAAAATTGAGGGAAAAAATCAATTTACACCCGTGAACTTTACATGGTGTGTCAATTTAAACCCTACTTTCAATGTAATCAATTTACACTATGAACTTTAATAAATGAATCAATATATACCATTTGTTAGTTGAAATTTTTAGTTAGTGTTTTTATAACTAAATCAAGTCAATTTTTTGAAAATTAATTTTATATTTATGTTAAATATTTTGTGGCTAAATTTGAACATTTTTGTACCGTTTAATTTGGTAGCTAAGATTTGAGGTTTTTCATAGTTGAGGTTGGGAGTTTTTATGATTAAGGTCATAGATGTTTGTTATTTTAATCTTTTGGTGATTTAGTGATTGAATCTTGATTAATTTTATAGTTTTATTATTACGTGGGTTTAAATTGATTCATTTGAAAAAGTTTAGGGTGTAAATTGAACTAATTGAAAGTTTAAGGTTTAAATTGACTAATCATGTAAAGTTCAAGGTTGTAAATTGATTTTTTCCAAAAAAAATATGAAAAGTTTTAAAAATCGGGTTTAGAGGAGGGGGAGATGTGAGGGATGTATTTCCCATCGCCTAACACGAAAACAATTCAAGGGTTAAACATGGATTGCTTGCCCCGATCGAAGCGAGGCCCCTAACCCGCGAGGATTTTGTCATTTCTATTCCTAAACCCCCAACCAAACATCCAAGGACTTAAACCAAATGATCATTTTGACTAAATCTCAACATTCGTGACATCTGTTCAATCTCCACAATTTCATCTAAGATTTTTTTTGCCAATTAAAAAACAAATCAAAAAATAAAAAATATTTACTAATAAATATAAAACATATATTTTAAATATAATAAAATAAGTTAAGTAATTCAGATACACAAATTTATCATAGATGATGATGTATTTATTTACTTTTTAAATACAAGCATTGAAATGTAGAGAAGAAAAAACAACAAATAGTGATGGTTACTAATAATGCAAAGAAGCGGAATTTTTATTTTAAACAAAACCAAAAACAAAAAAAATCACATTAAGAACCGAATTGGACCGATGAAGAACAGTGGAAAAAAAGGTGAACACAATCAAGAATAGGGATGGCAAAATTTCCCGTAGGGTCAGCGAATTCCCGTTTTATAGGTTTAGGGTTAGGGTGTGAAATTTTCCCCGATTTATTTTAAGGTACAGGTATGGGAAAACATCCCCCGCCCCGCCTCCGACCTGAACCCGATTTTTTTTTAAGATATCTTATGTATTTTGTTTACTTTTATCTTTATTTATTAAAAAATATATATAATATGATTATATTAACTAATAAAAAATAAAAATGTTTAGTATTATGTTTTCTTTTTTACTTAAAAATATATATATTTATTTTTAAATAAGAATGAAAATGTAAAACGAGAAATTTTCCCTGTGGAAAACCTGATCCCCAAACGGGGAATCCCCGAACCCGCTCCCGATTTTTTGATTAGAGGATATGGTACGATATAAGGATTAAAAATCTCCAGAGATTAGGGGATGGGAAGTACATCCCCGACCCCACCCCGACCCGTTGCCATTCCTGATTTAAGAACACGAACAAAAATAAAAATATGTCTTATAAATAAAATCTGACAAATAATATAGAATATATAAAAATTAATAAAATGTGCATAAATTAAGGATGTTTAATATCAAAATTAAAGATGTCCTCATTTGAAATTGTAATTAAAACAGCCAAATAAGTCTAAAGAGAAATAATGTGATAAAGGATAAAATAGAAAACAAATATATGAAATCCTATAAAATGGCTAGATTTAGAGTTAAAAAAGTTGTTTGCTATATTTTGGATTGATGGACATTACACTACAAAAAAAAAAAAAAAGTCAAAAAGGGACCAAACATTTGTGACCAATAAAAAGTGGTAGTTTTTTGGTGACCATTTGGTCACTTTTTTTGAAGGTTGACTCGAAGTGACCATCTGGTCACTTTTTTTGCGACCAGATTGCTGCCAAAATTAGAATTAGTCATAAAAAATGGCACGAAAGAAGCTACCATTTGGTCACCTAAAAAAAGGACCAAGTGGTCGCATTTTGGTGACCAAAAATATGACTTGGTAGCAAAAAATGGCGCGAAATAAGCGACCATTTGGTCACCTAAAAAAACGACCAAGTGGTCGCATTTTTGTGACTAAAAATATAGTTTGGTAGCAAAAAAAGGCGCGTAATTTTGGCGAGAAGAAAGCTACCAAGTAGTCGTCTTTGGGAGTGACCATTTGGTCGCATTTATTGTGACCAAAGATGACCACTGGTAGATAAAAGAGGCGCGTAATTTTGGCAGGAAGAATGCTATCATGTGGTCGCCAATTTGTGACTCCAAGTGATCACTGGTAGCAAAAAATGTCTAGAATAATACGACCAAATAGTAGTATTTTTGCTACTATTTGGTCACCAATTTGTGACTAGAAGTAGTGACCACTGGTAGCAAAAAATGTCTAGAACAATAACGACCAAATGGTAGTATTTTTGCTACTATGTGGTCACCAATTTGTGACTAGAAGTGACCACTTGGTAGTAAAAAAAGGCGGGAAATTTTGGCTGGAGAAATACGACCAGATGGTAGTAATTTTGCGACCATAGGGTCGCAATTAAGCAGAGGAATGCATTATAAAATCTCCTCCTCCCATTGTTTGTAAAGATAAGAAAAAAGAAAAATGAGAGAGTGGATGTATATTCGTTTGATAGACGGGTATTTGAACGATGAGTTTGTGGCCGGGGTTGAACCGTTTGTTGAGTTTTGCAAGACAACTGTCTATTACGCGAATTATGGTGAAAAGCTACGATGTCCGTGCAGAAAATGCGACAATAGGAGAATCATACCGGTTCCAGATTTGAAGGTTCATCTTTATAGTCGGGGATTTGTGGAGAATTATTATCACTGGGTGTATCATGAGGAGACGAGAGAAATGTTCGACGCTGCAGTATAGGAAGCGAGATAGTACGAGGGTAGCAGCTCGAATGCGGACGTTGTCATCGAAGAACCCAATGAAATACAACAGTATAGATAGATGCAGCAAATGATACTTGATGGTGTAGGATATGGGGGCGGAAATGAAAGTTATCGCAAAAGTTTGAATGTAGACGACGAAAGATAAGAGGTTGTTGAAGAAGAAATGAATCCGGAAGCACGTAAGATGCACGATCTACTGAAGACAGCGAGCCGACCGTTGTACGAAGGTTGTCAGGTTAGTCAACTTGCTGCTGCTACAGAACTTTTAAATATAAAAGCGCAGTATAACTTACCTGCTAGAGGATTTGATTCATTTGCATCGTGGTTTCGTCGATGCGCTCCACAAGAAAAATTGATGCCGTACAGTTTGTACGACACGTCTGCAATGGTTGTATGCATCGGATGTCACAGCTTCACACATGAGATGACATCACGAGAATTCACAGGATGAAGGTGTTATGCGACATCCCTCAGACGCTGCGGCTTGGAAGCATTTAAATAATTGTCATCCTGATTTTGCACAAGATCCGAGAAACGTGAGATTGGGCTTATACACAAATGGCTTTAACCTGTTCGGGGCATCCGGGGCTCAATATTCAGTTTGGCCGGTGATGGTAACCCCGTATAACTTGCCACCCTCGATGTGTATGAGAGACCCGGTGATTTTTCTCACAGTGATCGTACCTGGCCCGAAAAGTCCAAAACAAAAACTGGATGTGTATTTGCAACCACTTATCGCAGAGTTGAAGAGGTAGTGGACAGATGGTGTCATGACGTACGACATCTCGAAGAAACAAAATTTCTTGTTGCGCGCGGTGCTAATCTGGACGATCAATGACTTCCCTGCGTATTCAATGTTGTCAGGTATGTTGCGTTCACGTTCGTTATTTCTTGAGTATGAGTTTTGTTATTGTTTTTCTTAGTTCATTAGTTAATAATTGTAAATATCGATCCTCATCCTCTATTAAAGGATGTAGTACGACCGGTAAATACGCATGTCCACATTGCATGCTAGACACAGATGCGTTTTACCTCAGAAACGGTTAGAAAACCTGTTGGTTTGATTGCCACCGTCGATTTCTGCCGTTGAATCACGCGTTCCGTTCAAACGGTACTGACTGGAAGAAGGGTCGGTGAGTAAGAAAGGAAACCCCCCGATAATGTATAGTGGAAGGCAGATTCTACACGGTATAGATGCTATAGGGATGTGGAAGATTACAATGGAAGGTGCAGAGCTTGCAAACAATGCGGCTGGAAAAAACACGGGTTGGAAGAAACGGAGTATTTTTTGGGATCTACCGTATTGGGAAGATCTACTTGTCAGACACAACCTGGATGTAATGCATATCGAGAAGAACTTTTTCAATACGGTTTTGAACATTCCTAGCAAAACAAAGGAAAATCTAAAGCACGTTACGAAATACGGGAGATATGTAATCTTCCTGAGTTAGAGCCTGACGACAATGATAATTACGCAAAAGCAAAGTACATGTTGACGACGGATGAAAAGAAAACACTATTTGAGTGGATCAAATCCATCAAATTCCCTGACGAATACGTTTTGAATCTGAGTCGGTGTATAGACAGTCAAAAACATGTCATGTTCAGGATGAAAAGCCATGACTGTCATGTATTGATGCAACGATTGATGCCCGTCGTGTTCAGACAGTTCCTAGAGAATAGACATTGGGAGCCGCTTGCCCAGTTGAGTGTTTTTTTCAGGGACTTGACTTGTACAGAGCTGACTGAAGCTACTGTCGCTTCAATGAGTTCAGGAGATCGCTGTTATTATCTATAAGTTGGAGCGAATGTTCCCACCTGGCTTTTTTGACTCAATGGAGCATCTTGCAGTGCATCTTCCATACGAGGCATTCTTAGGGGGTTCGGTCCATTATCGCTGGATGTACCCATTTGAAAGGTTAGCAAACTTACTTTGTATATAATTCAAGTTTTTTAATGTTAAACTTATCAGAGGTTTACTTAATTGTTTGTACGCACAGGTACTTACGTCGGTTGAAAAAGACGTTCGAAAATAAAGCAAGAGTCGAAGGATCTATCTGTAGTGCGTACTTGACGCAAGAGACTACCACGTTTTGTTCATACTACTTTGATCAACACATTGCTGAGAAGTTTCGTCCAGCGACACGAAACGTTGTCGATAATTTACTTGAAGGTGTTGACGTAAACGATGTACCCATATTTACTGAACCTGGCATGACAGTTGGAAGATCAGTGCGTAGGCCGTTGACCGATTCTAAGTATCACGTAATGCAGAGCTACGTGTTATGCAACTGCTCAGAAGTCGAGCTCACATTGAGTGAGTTCTCATAACGTTACATTATTCCTTTGACTTAACAATCACAACTGTTTAAAATATTTTCTTACTATTTTCGTAACATACAGACTATTTCTGAACGAATACGTTCGAATGACACGAGTCGGTCTTACAGCCGCTGAGGAGGGGTCAATAATCAAGAAGGAGTTTCGTTCCTAGTTCAGTGCATACGTGAGTTATTTGAAATTGTAAAAAATATCATGTCAAGTTATCTGCTGAAAAATACTATATCCTTCTAATTATACTCTATGTGTGCTGAATGACAGGTGGACTCCCCTACGTTACCGGTAGATGATCCTCGCATTATTTCTTTGGCAAAAGGACCTGCACGGATTGCAAGGTCATATACTGGATACGTCGGTAATGGATTCAGATTTCAAACAAAGGCGCATTCTGTTAACAGGGAAACAAACAACAGTGGTGTTTGCATAAAAGGTCAAGTGTTGGGCACCGAAGACGATTACTTTGGAGTAATCGATGATATTCTTGAGATTCAATACGCAAGTTTGACGCTAAAACGCATTGTTCTGTTCAGTTGCACTGTGTTCGAGATGACCAGACAAGGCGGAGTCCGTAAGATTGATCATTTACAAATCGTTTAGGTAAACAAGTACAAGCATATGCGCACCGTTGATAGGTTTGTCCTGGCTTTACAGGCGATTCAAGTTTATTACCTGAACTATCCGAGTAATAGACGAGATCTGACAGATTGGTTAGTTGTTTGTAAAGTTAAACCACGCCAGGTAGAAGAAAACTTGTCCGAGAAAGATGACCATGTAGACGAAGCCGGTGTTTTTCAAGAAGATCAGAACATATGTCGTGCAATAGACGATGGCCAGAATGCAGGTACCACACGTCCTTTGAACGATGGAACGATAACATTGCATGATGACGATACAAATGCTTCCACTTCTCGCGAACGTGACATTGATGCTGAATTTATTCGAGATGATGAAGAAGAAGAAAAAGAAGAAGAAGAAGAAGAAGAAGAAGAAGAAGAAGAAGCAATGACTGAAGAAACTGAGGATGAAGAATAATAAACTTTATAAATTTATATGATTCACTGTATGTTTTATAATATCGTCATTGTTGTGTTTTATTAAACAATATATATAAATATTTTTTAATCTCCATTAATTTATATATATTAAAAAAAATTATATATATATATATATATATATTTACGACCATATGGTCGCAAATTGAAACTAAAATGTGACCATATGGTCGTAATATTGAAAATATAGATTAAGTTTTTTAAAAATTTGTATCAATTTACGACCATTTGGTCGTAATTTTGTGACTATCTGGTCGCTTTATTCAGCGGTAAATTTAAATTTTCATGAAATTTTTGGCGGTGAATTTGAAAATTGCGACCATTTGGTCGCAATTGTTGATGGGAAGTGTGATGTGACAGCTGTTGGTCATAATGACACACTTACGACCAGTTGGTCGCATTTTTATGAGAATACGACCATCTGGTCGTATTTTTGAAGCAAAATGCGACCATCTGGTCGTAATCGAGCGATTCTTCGTTTTTCGTCATAATTACGAAATTGCGACCAGTTGGTCGCAATTTTTGATTTAAACGTCCCAGCCTATGCTTTCCCCTCCCCCACCCGAATTCTTTTCTCTCTTTTCTTTACTTTTCTCTCTTTCCCCCGTTCCCGTTCCCCCGTTGCTTTGTGCCCATTCCCGTCCCCCGTTCGTTCTTACCTTTCTCGTTCCCCGTTCTTTCACCCATTCTCGTTTCAAAAACCTCCAAAACCCGGTAGCGTATTCGAGGTTAGTTTTCGTTTTCGTTTTAATTAAGTTATTATAAATTGTTTTAGTTTCGTTAAATTTAGTTACATTTAATTGAATAATTTATTTTAGCTTTAAATTAGTATAATTAATTACTTAATTAATTATGTTTAGTTAGTTACTTTAATTTGTTTAGTTTTATTTAATTAGTTTATTTTAGTTATTAATTAGTTAATTAGTTAATTAATTTAATTTAGTTTAATTACTTAATTAAATTTAGTTTAATAAATTATTAATTTAATTTAGTCGCATTATTAGTTTAGATTACTTTTTTAAATTAATTTAATTTAATTAGTTTGATTAATTAGTGTATTTTACTTACTTTAATTAATTTAATTTACTTTAGTTTCATTAATTAATTAATTTAATTTAGTTTAATTTAGTAAATTAAATAGATTAGATTACTTTAATTACTTACTTAACTATTTTTCTTTAATTTAATTAATTAATTTAGTTCATTTAGTTAAATAATTAGTGTAGTTTACTTACTTTAATTAATTAATTAATTTAATTTACTTTAGTTTAGTTTAGTTTAGTTTAATTAATTAATTATTTTAATTTAATTTAGTTTAATATACTTAATTAATAAATTTACATTAAATAATAAATTATTAATTAATTAAATTTAATTAGTTTGATTAGGAAAATGACACGCCAACGTCGCCCTCTGATGTCCGGCGATGATGCGCAGGACCGCACTGATCTGCCGCCAGAGGATGATGCACCGGAGTTGCACAGTTCTCCGGAGGACTGGACGCATGCTGACCTGGACGAGATCTTACAGTTGGACGACAATCCCAACCCTGCAGATCCCTCCGCAGTACCTGAGTCGCAGATTGCGACACCGCATTTGGGGGAGGACTCACCGGCTCCAGCTACGACTGTAGCGGGAGCATCCACTTCTGGCACTAGGCCCGATCCAGCGGGAGCATCCACTTCTGGCACTGGGCGTCTTCGGGCCCCCGTCAACCAGACCCTTCGGATAGAAGGGGATACATAAGTAGACAAGTATTTTTTTAATTAAATATTCATGTTATTTATAACCTAATATCACTAATATTTTTAACTTTTTTTTTTGGAGATTACAACCGCATCAAAGCGCTTCAAAGCGGTTTCGCCAGGTCCTCCAGAGCATGCCTCTACCCAGCGAGCTTCGCTGGACGAAGATTCCTACGACGGAGAAGCGTCGGATGTACGACAATTGGAAGGTAAATAACTTCACTTATTTTTATAATTAATTAATTTATAAATTTTTAACAATCAATTTATTACTTTAACGTTTTCTTATTTCAAATTTTTTCAGGGCAAGTTTCCTATGATTGATCCTGATGTCACGGACGGTCGAATGTTCCCCCTATGGGACAAGCACGTGCAGGATCGATTCAAGGACCTCATGTATCGGGCGCGGCAGAAGCAAGCTGAAAACTGGCCTGTGTGGATGAGCGAGGAGGAGCATGCCAGGCTCCTCGTGAGCTTGCAATCTCAAGAGGGCAAAAAATTGTCGGTGAAGAATAAGGCCAACCGGGCCAAGAAACCGAGGAAATACACCGGTGGCGTGAAGCCTCACAACGAGCACCATCGTATATTGGTAAGTAATTATCCTTTTTCTTTCACGTCATTATTTTGTTTTTTTTTTTCAATTATTTATTAATTTAATTTCTGTCTCTTTTTATAATATGTTTAGGAAGAAAAGTACGGTCATCCTGTTCCGCCTAATGAGATGCACCTGGTCCTTCACACGAAGAAGGACGGGATGATTGTCGACGAAAATGCGCAACAAACTCAGGTATTTAATATGTTTTTTCAATTATTAATTAGAATTTGTTCATCATTTTCTACCTTTTACATATTTTCTGAATTTTAAATATTTAGGACCGTTTCAAGGAGTCTTTGAGTCAGAGGTTGCCCACACCCGACTCGCAACCGACTCAGGAAGACCGTCGACAAGCGTTCTTGGAGGCTGCTGGAGGCGTTCGTCCAGATAGATCCGTTGCTGGGCTCGTACGGGAGACGTCTTTACGTGGATGTGCCTCGACATGGACATGGACGCTATTCGCAACGACTTCATTTCTCGAGTCGCTGCGATTCAAGCGGATATGCATGCACGGGTCGAGGCCCAGGTCGTAGCATCTTTGGCCGCGTTCTTCAGATCCCGAGACGGCGGCCATTCATCATCGATGCCGCCTCCACCACCCCCCGCCCCTCCGCAGTAGTTCTAGGATGATTTCTTTTGTATAGAACATTTTTTGAATATTTGATTTATATATTTTTTATTTTAATTCCAATTTTTTATTATTAAATTTTAATATTAATTAAATAAATAAATAAATAATAATTAATTAACTAATTATTGTAATTTAAATAAATAAATTTTTTTTATTAAATACGACTAGATGGTCGTATTTACCCTAGAAGATAAACGACCAGATGGTCGCATTTTGTCTGAGTACAAAAGTGACCATTTGGTCGCTTATAAAATGACCACGTGGTCACTGTTGCATGTGACCAACTGGTCACTTTTCTTCAACTTAAATTACGACCAGATGGTCACTTTTTTAAGCGACCATTTAGTCGTTTTTTCAAAATGTTGACTTTTTTGTGACTAAACATGCTTGGTCGTATTTTTGTGACTATTCGGTCGCACAAAATTCCGGAACGACCAGCTTTTTTGCTACCACCAAGTTGGTCGCTTTTTTTGTCGCATTTTACTATAGAAACGACCTTTTGTTCGTAAATTGACTTTTTTTTGTAGTGTTAAAGTTGTTATAATTGAAGTTAATCTTAAAATAAATAAATTTCTTACAAAATATTCGTTATTTTGCATATAAACTAATATTTAAATTGATAGTTTAACACGTTAATTTATTGTAGACTATTTTTTTATATAGGGAAATCTACATGAATGTTATAATTGGGTGAAATATTTACAAATTTGTTAGAAAAAAATATTTACAAAAATGTTAGAATTTCAAAAGTCGAATATATCAGTATATCAATGATAGACTATTAATTGATAGTCTGATAAACTATCATTGATACTAATAGTTCACTAATATATTATTAGTGATTGACTGATATACTTAGAATTCTTTGAAATTCTAATATTTTTGCAACTATTTTTTTTCTAACAAATTTGTAAATATTATAAAAAAAATTTAACATATATTTGAAATTGCCGCCTCCCACTAAATATCTAAACTACCGTTATTTCTCAATTTTAATATTAAATATCAATTTATGCTAAATAATAAATGATCAAAATTATAATAAATATCATTATAAATATTAATAATAACAAAAAATAATTATCATACATATTAATAATTGATTAAAATTATAAATAAATATCATTCTAAATATTAAAAAAATATCATACATATTTTTAATTAAACATAAAAAAATTAATAAATAATACTTGAAAAGACACTTCTTGATTATCATAACTTTTTATAAAAATTAACTATAAAAAATTAATAAATATTACTTGATCTATTACTACTTAAAAAGTGTACTAATTGGAGAATTTTTTTTACACTAATACCCTCTCACTATTAGTAAATGTCTAAACTATCATTATTTCTCAATTTTAAATTTTAAATATCAATTTATGCTAAATAATAAATGATCAAAATTATAATAAATATCATTTTAAATATTAAAAATAACAAAAATAATTATCATACATATTAATAAATAATTAAAATTATAAATAAATAATCATTCTAAATATTAAAAAAAATTATCATACATATTTTTAATTAAACATAAAAAAACTAATAAATAATACTTGAAAAGACACTTCTGGATTATTATAATTTTTTTAAATTAACTATAAAAAATTAATAAACATTATTTGATCTATTACTACTTAAAAAGTATGCTAACTGAATAAACTTTTTTTTGACACTAATACCCCCACTATTAGTAAATATCTAAACAACCATTATTTATCAATTTTAATATACAATATCAATTTATGCTAAATGATAAATATTAAAAACTCTATTTGCATATAGTTATTTACCAAATTTTTTTTATAAACATTTTAATTTTTTTATGTTAATCATTCAACATGTTTAAAATTTATATATTATTATTATTTGTTTGTTTTTTCTTTTACTTCAATTAAAGAAATAGCTTATTTCAATTGAAAATTATTTTAAAGAATTTTAAAATATTTTTTTTATTAGTTTAAAAAATATGAAGAAGTTAAATAATTGGAAAACTCATAAGTTAAAAAACTAAAATTAAAGCATATAGAATTTAAACAAGAAAATATGTTGACATTAAAATATTAGAAAGAATACCAAGTGTAATGCACATGTTAAAGATTAGTATATATATATATAATACAATAAATTCCTGAAATTTACATTAATTATATTTTAATATTTCAATGTAAAGAAGTCAAAACCCCGAGATCTTTACATATATAACTTTAAGGTTTCTAACCAAAAAAAAAAAAAAAAAAAAAAAACCCCCCCAATGACTTTAAGGAAATGTTTATAAAATTTCCTCAGAAAAAGCTAAACCTGTGATTTGTATATTCACATCGCTTTCCACCCAACTTCTTATTCATTTCAAATAAAACCTCGTTCAAAAGTAAGGAAAATGGTCCACACATCTTCAAACCATGAGAATATGATCCTTTGAAAAATAATAAGAAATGTCGATATCAATTTCAATGGAAAGTAGAGAAAGCTAATTAAAATGAAAAATAATACATAATATTCATATTCATGTAAACCATATATTAATTTTATTTAGGGCCAATTGCAAATCTAATAAAATTTTCTTCTAATATTTATAAAAGTATTAAGTCTTAAAAATATTTATAAATATAGCAAAATTTGATTAGGTGAATCAATGATTAAACATTGAATTACATATTTTAAACTAAGGCAACTTTTGATACACACTTTTTTTGTTATTGATAATCATTGATCAACACGGTAAAAAATTTCTATATTTACAAATAGTTTTAAGTGGTGAAATATTACATCAAAATGTTACCCAATAAAATTTCTCTTTTATCTGTATTAAATTCAAATAGGAAAAAGATATATTACCCTTTAAGTGAAAAAATAATAATTTAAAATAATTTCTTACAAAATATAGGCATTAAGCTAATTTAAATAAATCAAAATTAGTTTAACCTAACAATATATTGTTGAGTATCTTAATATAATATTTTGATATTATGATATTCTTTTTATAAAAAGAAAACAATAATTTCTCGTAATTTTTATTAGTTTTGTTGTGAAAAAAAAAATTGAAAGACCTAAGACCTTTACTTATCAATGACTTTAAGAAATGTTTATAAAATTCCATCAGATAAATACTAAACGTATGACTTGTATCTTTACATGGCTTCCCCCTCAATTTCCTATTCAGTTCATATGAAAACTTGGTCAGAAGAAAAGAAAATTGTCCAAATATTTCTTCAACCATTTAAATATGTCCTTCAATTTCAGATCCTCATTATAGTACTTTGAACAAGAATGGAAAATGTCAATATCAATTTCAATGGAAACTGAAGAAGTTTATTAAAATAAAATAATAGTAGAAATTGCATCAAATATTTATTTTAATTTAATTGAAAAAATTAATATTAATTTAAATAAGGAAAAAAGGGGATATTTTAAAAATGACAATTTTTTTATAGTTATTTTCAAAAATAGAAAAAGTTTTTAAATTTTTATAAAAGTACACTTTTATCATTGAAACGACCCGACTCCTTTTAAATCATTTAAAAATCAGAATGCAGTGAAAGTCTTAGTATTTTAAAAAAAAAAGGGGCATGAAAACGTTTAAAATTTGAACTATCCAAAATATGTTTACATTTTCACAATAAGAGAATTTGTAAAGACAAGGAAATGCGCATTCTCTGATGCAAAGTTTAAAGGAGTTTCAGAGTTATAAAAGTTTAAAACAAAAAGCTCTCACGGGCTTATATACAACCCAAAAAGATTTATACGAAATAACATAAGTCCATGGACTTTAAAACATCTCTAGTCCATCTCGCCATCATCATAATCCAGACTAGACAACACCAGCCAGGGCTGGTCCTGACACTGTGTGCCAACAGTGCGACAGCAGCAGGCCCCCAAATTTTAGAGGCCGGATAGAAGGTTTGTATTATATATGATAAATGAGATAAACTGAACATGAAACTTGCTTGTCACGATGATGCGCTTCCCAAAATTGTTTCTTGTTTGCCCCATCTGAGTTTGAATCCCCTTAGCTCACTTTACAATTTTTGTTTTACTTCTTATTCGTAAGATAAGATTTGAGGTATATATTATTATTATTTTAAATAGAAATTTCTAAATATTATTAAAGAATATACCTTTCACTTTATCTATTTAAAATTGATCATTATATGACTTCAATTAATAATTTAGACTATAAATTATGAATTTTTTTTTTTTGCAATTTTTTATTCATTGTATTTTTATATATTATATTTAGCATAAAGTGAATGGCACTAAATTAAATTGATAAAAAAAAATATTTATTTTTTGTATTATTTATCAATAATTGTGATTTTTATGACATTCTAAAATACTTAGTTATTACTTAAAATATACTATTAGAAATTTTACCATATTTTTAAATGTAGTGTTATAGTTATAATTATATAATATGTATCCCATATTGTAGACACCATATTTTATCCAAGGTTAAATTTATTGAAATGAATAATATTGAATTTTGATTTAATTTTAAAAGATAAAGACAATATTCTTTGGGCTTTTAATTTTAAAGATAAAATGATGTTCAATTAGTTAAAAAGAGTTTAATTGAATTTGTTGAGATAAATAATTGATTTAAAGATAAGTTTGAATTATAAGATAAATATAATTTGAAATAGATCAAGATAAATTCTTAGAGATTTAATTGATTTGATAGGAGATAATCATTTTGAAAATAATTTGAATTATCTATTGAAATTATCTCCTATATTTTATTTATCTCCATTTGGCTATAAATAGATCCCTTGTAGAACTCAAAGAAGGAAGAAAAAAAAGAGAAAAAAAGAGGGAAAATGTAGAGATCACGTATCTAAGTTTGGGAGAAAAAACCAAACAAAATTTCTCTATCCCATTCTCTCCCAAACAAATTAATCTCTTTCCATCTCTTCAAGAAATCAAGGTAAGTTCGTCTTCTCCTTCAAATTATTTCCTAGTCATATGAGTCTTTTGTACTGTATCTTTCGTGGAGTTTTGGCACCCGTGTATGATGTACAACTTTCTCACTCAGATTATCCATTTACTAATTTAAGTGATTTTTATGTACTAATTTTTTTTATTTGAAAATAGACTGATAGACGAAGATATAGGAAAAAGAATCAATTGATTTCGATTTCTGGTTTGAAATTTATGATTTTTTTAGTGTTAGGTTTTAACAAGATTTATTGTTTCGGGAAAAACTGCAGCGTCTTCTATTATGCATATTTTCGGTGATATTTTTCTGATATATACTTTTAAATTTTATTTTTTCTTGAAACTAGACTGATAAAGAAAACTTTTCCAATAAGAATCACCTCATTTGAATCAGTATAAAAAAAAAGATATGATTTTTCAAACTTGATACAAATGCTGCATACTTTTTATATATTAGAAAATGTGATTGACGTCTTTTTTACATAAATTCGGATTTTTATTTATAAAATTAATTCATTTTAACATTAATGGTCAATGATAGATTAATAAGTTGCATTTAGGAGAAAGAATCAAGTCAAAACAAATTATGATTAATTAACTATGAATTTTTGAAGTTTAGACTTTGATTTAAAATAATTGTTATCTTTTATTTGGCTTGTCATATTAGTATTTTAAAAGATGTATTTTAAATAAAAATAATAAAACCTTTTAAAATATAAATACAAACCCGATGATGAGATTTTGAGAAGTACTGACTCTCAATTTCTCTAGGTGAAGGATTCTCAATTCCGACATTTGATTAATTAACGGTCATAACCCCGCTCAATTAATCTTTGAACTTACATCATTCTTGATGTTAAGAGAAGGCTTGAATGAGACATTTGTTTTTGTAAATTAAAATTAATCTTTCACAAATTAGTTTAATTAGGGACCAATAATTTAAAATTAGATATATGATAAGATTAGGGTAACCATTTTTTAAATGGATGTCGTAGGGTGCTAGTATCTTCCCTATGCATAAATGACTCCCGAACCCAATCTGGTTTTCGTAAACTATTTTTATTAATTAGGTGACCAATCACACCCGAATGTGGTTGGTGGTGACTCCAAATTTTTCCTTTTCACAAACGGCCTATAAATTGGACATTGGCGCTCCGCGTCGCAAACATGTTGCGACATTGGCGCTCCGAATCTAGGACTTTTTTTCAACTTAGCCCCTATTTTAGAAGTATTAAAGTATATGTCCAAACGTTTAAACTAATTAGGGAAATGTCCTTTTTTTTAGAAGTCGGGGGTTCAAAACCCGTTTTCATCTTGCTGGCAACTAGAAATCCGGTGTTCAACTCCCGAGTCTGACGTGTCACTGACAAGTGGCTAAGTAAATCGGAAAAGCTGAAATTAAAGTAGAAGTCGGGTCTTGAAGTCCCGACTTCAGTGGACCAACTTTTTTTTTACCTGAAGACGGGTTTTCAAGACCCGTCTTCAGTTGTTTTTTTTTTCTACTGATTTTCCTGATCAATGTGTGAAACAAATCTCGTTCCTTTCATTAGAAGTAAGATTTAAACCTCATAACAGAAGAGGAAACAGAGGATGGAAAAAACAGCATTAAAATCAATGGAAATATGAACCAATTGATATCATAATTATAACACCCCATCGGGAAAACCCAAATCCATTAATTAAGAAAACCAAATGATCTTTTTGGAAATGGAATTGCTGGAATCGCCCAGACGATGTTTAATTGAAGATGGTAGTAATAATTGGTAATTAATTACCATACTTTTGAGTGCCAAAGATTTATCAACGATAACTTTGAATGGCGTCTCATCTCATTACCGAATTTGATAGTCGTGGCTTCAAATAGAATTTGATCCATCCAGCTGAAATCTTTCAAGCTATCTGTAAAAAAAATGTTGAATTAAACACTATCAAACCTTATTGACTTGCTGAATTTTAGGTTTTTTTTATAAAGAAAGCTAATCTTTAAAGATTTAAATTCTCGTGTCATTTATAGATATAGTTTATTGACAAATTCGTTAGGAGAGATTGCATTTAAATCTTTACCAAAAACAAGAAGATCAGTGCCAACTCCCAACGATTCCTTGTCCGAACACATAAAACATTTATTGGAATCCAATGAGGATGAATATCCCAGATGCTTGTTTGGGTCTGCAAGCTTAGGAGAGATTGCATTTTTTATAATTTAAAAAAAAAAAAGAATCAAGTCGGGACTTCAAGACCCGACTTCTACTTTAATTTCAACTTTTGATTTACTTAGCCACGTGTCAGTGACACGTCAGACTCGGAAGTTGAACACCGGATTTCTAGTTGCCATCAAGATGAAAACGGGTTTTGAACCCCCGACTTCTAAAAAAAAGGACATTTCCCTAATTAGTTTAAACGTTTGGACATATACTTTAATACTTCTAAAATAGGGGCTAAGTTGCAAAAAAGTCCCCGAATCTAAACCTAAGACATGTTATATCTAAAAGTTGGGGTTTATTAAATGAATTAATGAAATGTTATTAAAAGGGGGGGGGAATTAATGAATAAGCATATTTTCACGTACTAATTACTGAAATGTCTGAACTTTTTTAAAATGACTCAAATAGCATAATTTATTAAACTAAAAAAGGAAAAAGAATAAATAAATTCATTTAAAAATAAAAAAATATTTCAATAAATTATTAAAAATAGTTTATTGAACTAAAAATATTTTAAAAAAAATCATTAAAAATAACAATGAAAAATAAAAAAATAGTAGTTCAATTATGCTATTTGAGTAATTTTTTAAAAAGTTTTGATATTTAAGTAATTATAGGTAGAAATATGTTATTTGAGACAATTTCTATAAAATAAGATCCTCTTATTTATGTGGATTAGGATAATATATTTTTAAAATATTTTATTATATTATTTTGTTTTTATAGTGTTTTAATAAAATATTTTTAAATTTAATCATTTATGATAGAGGGTCTGAAATTATACTTTCGCATTGGGCCCCTACTCCTTTAGGACCGGCCTTGGCATCAGCTTCTCTACCACAACCCCGAGCAGTAGCATTACCTGAAAAATTGTAATATCATGAGTGAAAACCCAGTGAAGTTAAACGGAAAGTAAAGTAACATTAGACTCCAAACTCGTATCCGGATTTGTGTCCAAATAAAGTTTACATACTATTTACCAACCAATCAACCACTTCAAATGGGTTTCACATCAAGTATCCAACTTTCACTTACTAGATCTCCCAAATAATCAAGAAATTAGCTCTTAAGCGTTTAGAAGGACGTGTTTCATAACACACATAATATTCTTATTTCATTCTCTTTAATACCTTATACTATACATACGGTTTACATTCATTTATCTTTATAAATCATGCTAAGCTCATTCGGTCTTAACATATTCAAGATAGCTCGTGATTAATGTCAATAACGTTTGCACAAGCAGTCTCAATATTATTCATTAACTTGCTCAATACATGTAAAGTACACTCGACCTCTACATTAATATAACCAAAATCATGCTAAGCTCACTCGGGCTTAACATATTCAAACAAGATAACTCGTGTTTAATGTCAATAATGTTAGCACACGCAGTCTCAACATTATTCATTAACTCTCTCACTACATGCAAAGTACACTCGACTTTTACATTAATATAACCAAAATCATGCTTATAATGACAGTATTGATGTTAAGGGGACAACCGGGCCACCACAACTCCACATTGGTATGATATTGTCCACTTTGGGTCTAGGCCCGCATGGCTTTACTTTTGGTTTCACCCAAAAGGCCTCATACCAATGGAGATGTGTTCTTCCCCTTATATTCCTATGATCATCCCGTTCTCTAACCGATGTGGGATTTTGTTCGCACTCTTACAATCCTCCCCTGGAACAAATCCACCGAGCCTCACCTCCATCTGTCCACTCTATCCAGGCCAACTCCCTTTCTCTGAAGCTCACCGTCTGCCCAATAGAGCCCACCACAGATCGGGTTTCCGAGACTCCTCCATCTTGTTCGGCACCTGAGGATTTCACCCACATCGTTAGGGTTGGGGCATGGCTCTGATACCACTTGTTAAGGGGACAACCAGACCACCACAACTCCACATTGGTATGATATTGTCCACTTTGGGTCTAGGCCCGCATGGCTTTACTTTTAGTTTCACCCAAAAGGCCTCATACCAATGGAGATGTGTTCTTCCCCTTATATTCCTATGATCATCCCCTTCTCTAACCAATGTGGGATTTTGTTCGCACTCTTACAATTGAAAGCACACGCAGTCTAATAATACTTCATTATCTCGCTTTCCGAATCAAAGTACACATAGCGTTTTATAGTTATCTTCCCACTTCTAGTGAATAATGACAAGTAATGATAACTCACGCAGTCTAATCATTACCTCATTATCTCAGTCACTCAATGCAAAGTACAATCAGCCCTTACATTCTCTCATATAATTTTATAATTTTCAGACATCTTATTAATCAGGCATCTTATTCCCATGGACATCCAATCAAACCTCTAACCAAACGAACGACCCCGGAGTGTATGTGGTTGCTAGAAGCACTACTATGGGCAGTCAGATATATATTTGTGATGTGTGGCCAATAATTATCCAATACCGTCCCATAGGGTGTGTGAGGTGGGAGACCGTGGTGCCCAAAATTTATAAGTAGATTTTTAATTAACTTATCTATATACTATGCAAAAGTCTTTAGCGCAGTGGCAGTCTTTTGTCATGATTTATGTTGCCGATGTCCAAATATGTGGTTCGTATCCTCTTTTGAAGCCATTTTTTGCTTTTTCTTTATTTATTTCAATTAAAAAATGCCCTTTCTTTTATCTATTTCAATAAAAAAAATTATTAATTTTACCTATGTTTTTTTTTAATTATTTCAATTAAAGAAATCTATCAATTTTTTTAAATAAAATTTAAATCTAATTATTTTTTATTATAATAATCAAAATAATACATTAAAAAATTAATTAGTTATTTTCCAATATTTTTGTGATTTTTTAAAGTAAAGTTTATTTTTTTTTGGCCAATTCTAATCTTCGTTTTCATTTAATGGGCTTTAAAATTTTTGCTGTCCCTAAATCCTTAGGATTAACATCGACATTATTACGATTAGATGGGTCATCTGCCACTGAAGTATATGTTGTTGGCAGTTTCTTTTGCATTTAAAAAAAAAAGTCCTGAATAATGTTGAAGAGTTAGAGAGATTTTATTATAAGTGAAATTTGTTGTAGATATTTTAATAATACCAACATTAATTTTTTTTAATTATTATTATATATATTTTTTATAAATTTTAAGAAAATATATCAAAATGTATGAGAGTGTCGTGAATAGTAAACCATCTCATTTAATTTTAAATAAAGACAACAAAATTTAATAAAATTATCTACTTTGATAGATAATTTCTGACACTGCACGAAATCAAAATTAAAAGTTGATACTTTATCCCATCTTGTGCCTTGTATTTGCTCAAATCTTTCACTTTCATTAATGGGCCTTTCAAATTTTTAAAGAAATTGTCTAAAATAGCATATTATTTGGCCATATTTATTTTCATATACTTATCATATTTTCACATGTGTTCAATATTTTTTTCTCAAATCCCTCAAATATCATCATCTTCTTCTTTAAATTAGTGCTCTCTTCATAAAAAATAAGCCAATAATAAAATATGAATAATTTTCTTTATGATTTTGGGCTTGGACCTATTTATATTATATAGGTAATATGCGAAAAGTAGTGATTTTTAAGTAATATTATATGTTTTATATGTCATTTGATTGGCCCAAATTTTTATGTGTGGCCAATTCTTTTTTGTTTTTTTATTTTATTTTGGCCAATTCAAACCTTTCGTTTCATTAATGGACCTTCCAAATTTTTGTGGACCTTAAATCCTGAATAATGTTGAAGAGAGATTTTATTATATGTGAAATTCGGTTGTAGATATTTTAAGGCAGTGTGTAAATCTAGCTAATTTTTTTATATATTTATAAAAATATCAACTCTTAAAAATATCAGTAAATATAGTAAATTTTGATTTTTCACACTTTTCATTGTTAATTAATGATCAACAAACTAAAAGGTGTTATATTTATAAATAATTATAAGTTATGAATTATGATGTATTTATAAATATTGCATTAAAATCTGCTACCCAATGATATTTCTTATATTTTAATTATATTAACATTCAGAAATTTTTAATTATTATATTTATTTTTTATAAATTTTAAGAAAATGTTTCAAGATGTATGAAAGTGTTGTGAATAGTAAACTATCTCACTCAGGGATGTCAACAAGGCGGGGCAGTGTAGGCTCAGGGATGCTTTCCTCGTCTCCCAACCCGCGGGGATTTTTAATCCTCATACCCACCCTTATCTCCTATTTGGAGAATCAAGGCAGGTTTGGGGAATCCCCGTTCGAGATCAGACTACCTGTGGGAAAAAATTCCCGTTTCAAATTAATAATTTTATTTACAAAATGAAATAAAAAAATCAATTATACGTTTAAAACGAATATTTTAAAGACAAAAGTAAACATAATACTCAATTTTTTTTTTTATAATTTATTAGTTTAAAAATTAATTTTATAACAAATATTTTGTACCTTTAACAAAAGATAAAAAAAAAAGTTACAAAAAATTATTTAAAAAGTTACCCAAACGTGTTCGGGGCGGGGCCTCGGACCATCCCTACATACAAAAATAAAAATTATATCTGCAAATCTAGCAATTTTTTAGTAATATTTGTAAAAATAAAAGCTAAAAAAATATTTACAAATATAGCAAATTTTTATCAGGTTTATCAATGATAAAAATTGAATTACATATTTTTACATTATATTTATCACTGATAAACACATAAATCAGTGTTTATCATTGATAAACGTGATAAAAATTGCTATATTTACAAATACTTTTTTGAGTTGATATTTTTACAAATATTGCATAAAAATCTGTCACCCAATGAAATTTCCCTTTCTGTAATCTCACCTAGTTTTAACTAAAACCATCACAGTAAATTATTTCAAAAATTGAACAAAATTTTAATGAAATTATCTATTTGATATATAATTTTTGACAATGCACGAAATCAAAATTAAAAGGTGATATTTTATCCCCTGTTGTTGTGGCTTGCATTGCTCAAATTCTATTGAGTTAATTTCAGTAATGAATAAATTAATATTGTTTATTTCAGAAAAAAAACAATATATTATATATATCAAAACTACCCAAAACTACCACCGTCTAAGTTAAATTACATTGTGAAAAGATAAAACATACCCCGATTTAATTTTTCTTAATTTACAAGATTTAAGGAAATTCCTTAAATTTTGTAAAATTAATGAAATAATTAAAATCTTAAAAAAAAACTAAAACAAAACAATTTTTTTTTTCAAGCTTCTGAATACTCTCATTTCTTCCAAGAAAAATCAAAATTCTTTCTTTTTCGATCATTCTTTAACTGCCATTAATCCTTCTCAAACTCTAAAATTTATAAAAGAGAATTATCGTTGTTTTTTAACAATGGTAAACTGTGTATAATTGATAAACCAAAGAAGAAACAAAAAGAATAAGTATTCATTTACTTAAAATAAAAATTTAACAAAACTAAACCAAATACAATGTTAAATTCAAAATAAAACATAAAAAAAAATGAAAAACCAAATACATACATAGTGTAACACATTTATATTTGATAGACGGTGTAGAATTGAAAAAACAACGTGTAGAAAAGGCCATGAAAAACATGTAGCAGTAGCTATAAATGATTGTTTTGGCAAATATTACAAAAAAATATATATATTTTAACATGTTTATATTTAATAAACGATATATTATTGATAAACAAACCTATAACAACAACTCACCATCATTACGGCTCGCGGCCTAAAGGTTGGCCCAAGCTCGGCTAGGGTTAGGCCTGAGCTCGGCCCGAAAGTCAACGTTTGGCAGGCCGGCTCTGCTCGACTCATTAAATGTTTGAATTGGATATGAGCGTCCCTTTTTCTGAACGAGCCGACTCGTGGGCTGGCCGTTTGAGCCTCCATAGGGCCGATCCAACGAGCCAACTCGAACTCGGCCCAAATAAAGCTCACAATATTTATTTATTATTAAAATAGAATTTTATATTATTATCAATTTAAAAATTAAAGATAAAAATAATAATATACCTCCTTTCTTTTTATATTATAACTTAACACTAGAGATTTTTTTTTTAAAAAAATAGTTGAATTATTTAACAGATAAAATTGAACAAAATTTTCCATTCAAAATAATAGGTTTAATATATGGATTTTTTCACTCTTTTTTGCTATTTAAAATAATAAGTTTAATATGTTAATTTTGTTAACACTTGTTTTTTTTATAAAAATGATTAAAATTTTATGTACCATTGGTTTTTGAAATAATTGAATATAAAAATGAACTCATATGATAGACCAAACTTGGCTCGCTCCAACGAGCCAGGCCCAAACTCGGCTCAATGAGCCTAATCCATAGATTGGGCCGAGCCGAGCTCGGCTCGACCAAAGGTATAGGCTCGTAGGGCTCGAGCCCGAGCTGAGCCTTCTAATGTTTGGGCCGAACCTGATGGTGAGCAGCAACCATCAACATAAGTAGACGCAGTCATATATAAAAAATTTAATATTACGGTGTATTATAGATAAACCAACCTGTAGCAATAGCAAATAAATCCGAAATAAACATTGTTTTTCTTCTCCGAAAAACTGTCAATGGAGCCTCAAGTCGGTGACAACGTCAATTACTTAATAAACCAACTACATTCTGGATCTTTACAACATGCAAAGTATCAATTGAATGAAGGGAACACATATTGAGAGACGAAAGATGAAAAAAAGAAAAAATGGCTGAGAATTTGTTTCCCACAAAACAAAGAAGAACATGAAAGATTGGCTTTGAATGAAGGGAAAGGATGAACATATATTGAAAAAACTCTTCATGTCCATTCAGAAATCTCTCCCAAAGTGGAGCAAGAGGCAACGACCTTTTTTATCATAAAAAATGGAACTACCTTAATTTGATTACGAGCATGTGTTGAGAATCCCACATCGGAAAGATGTAGGGAACTCATAACATTTATAAACTCTAAGGGCCACTCCTCTCATTACCAATTGGTTTTGAGATGGATGCCCATATCATTAATATGATATCAGAGCCCAACAAGCCCAAACGGGCATTCGATCCAAAAAATGGGATTCGACCCAAGAATGGTGAGCACAAAAGAGGCACCATCTTGAGGGGGCATGTTGAGAATCCCACATCGGAAAGATGTAGGGAACTCATAACATTTATAAACTCTACGGGCCACGCCTCTCATTACCAATTGGTTTGAGATGGATGCCCACACTAAAATAAAGAAGCAGAAGATTAAGATATTTATGAGTCTTAAATAAGGATTCCATAAACTAAGGAAAACTAATTTTATTTAAAAATTTAAAAAATTAAAAGATATGTGTAATTAATAAGATATAGTTAATAGGAGAGATAAAATGTTAAGATGGACAATATTAAAACTGAAAACCGCCATATCACCACCAAAATTGATGGTTTTTGGTTAAATTTGATATTAATAATAAACAATCATTAATTCTGAAATATGGTGTTTTAAAGTGGTTATTGGTGTAATTGTTTCAATTCTATTATTAACTTGTCATATATTAGAAAAAAGCATGAGCACCCTTGATTTATAATTTTACATGAGTGTTGATTTTATGTTTCTATCAATGTGGAACAACCACATTTTTATCATTAAATCCTAATAAAAATATTGTCATGACGAAAACTTTAGAAACTTATTTCACACAACCCAAATTTCACATGACCCAAATAGAATTTTAGCCAAATAACTATTTATCTTTAGTAACATTGCATCAAACAATGAATCTCAACCTGTAATTATTAGAGAATGATATGGTCGCAAAACCTAAAATTCATAAAAGAGCGAATAAATAAATAAATAAATAAAAATATATGGAAGGAAAACGACACCAAAATTTATGTCATGAAAGGAAGGATTTTTTGCTGGATAAATAACACTCTGACTATCACGATGTAATGCTCATTTTCCTTGTTTCTGACTAAGTTTTTCTAAAAAAAATTGAAGCCAAATAATCTATTTACTGGCTTCTGTAACTGCAACATACTCAGCCTACCATTGAAGGGATGATTTACTAAATTAGCGGAATTTTATTTAGTAAACTTATTAACATTTAATAACGGATCTATTAACATCATGCAATTTGTGATATAAAACATGTAGATTCATGCTTAATTTCGAAAATTAAAACCAATTATACTTACATTGAGTAATTAATGGAGAATCGGTTGGAGGTTTCTTTACTGCATCAAATCCTCAGCAACACCGGATCTTCTATGCTATATCCCGATCGATCAAACGAAACCTGATTGTGGGATCGAACTTAAGAAGAAATTGGGAAGAAGAAAAATTATTTTCTTCCCAATGGCTAAGCAAAATCGGCACTAAGGGGAGAAGGGAGGGAGAGAGATTTCCAATTTTCTATGGAATTGAATTGTGTGATTTATAAATGACCCAACCCTCCTATTTATAGGAAAATAGGAATCCTAATCACATTAGGATTAATCTATAGAGATAAATACAAAAAAAAAAAAATTATCTCTTTCCTTTATCTTGCAATTTCGAAAATGCCATAGATAAATAAGAGATTATTTTATTTTCTTTATTTTATTTATCTTGGGTAAATAAATCTATGTAATTATTTTAGGATATAATTCAAGAAATTATCTCTTCCCAAATAATGATGTGGCCGAAAATTGCAACATTAATTAATAAAAAAATTCTAATTTATTTAATTAATTATTTTGGGCCAATCTCAATTGGGTTCATTAATCCAATTGGCTTGAAACTCTCTCTTAAATTAATAAGTCCAACTTAATTAATTAATTTATTAATTACCATTTAAATAAAATATTTTATTTAAACAATTAATAATATTAATATTTTCTCCCGACTAAATATTATCAAATTATATTTAATTATTAATTTCCATTTAAATAATTTTCATTATTTAAATAATTAATAATAAATATTTTAATTATTAATTTTCATTAAATAAACTCATTATTTAATTAATAATTTTATTGATAACATTATATTATTAATTAATTAATTTTAATTATTAATTTCTGTTTAAATAAAATTAATTATTTAAACAATTAATATTTGTTAATTAATTTCAAATTATTAATTACCATTTAAATATACTCAATATTTAAATAATTAATAATATCTAATTAATAATATTTCATTATTAATTTCCTATTTAAATAAACTCATTATTTAAACAATTAATAATGTTTATATTAATTACCGTTTAAATATACTCAATATTTAAACAATTAATATTGCCTATTTTAAGTAATTCACTTTACTTAAAATTTCCATTTCTTCTACTTGATTTCGCGACTACGATATTTGGGCTAGCATAGGGACCCGATGGACCTATAGATCATGGGCTTAATAATTAGTCAATTAAGTGATTAACACATAATCAGTTAATTACTTATTATCTAACTATGAATAATTCCACTATAGATTCATAGCTGAACTCCCCTCACTATAGATGAGTTATTGTCCATTTAGTTTATCATTATTTATATCTGTGATATTATCCTTCACGTGGAACCCTCATAATTACAGGCGGATAAATTTACCGTTTTTCCCCTGTAATTACCGCTTTATCCTTGTGTTCCCACTGATTCTCCAATGAATTTTATCTTTAGTCGAACTAGAGATAAGATACTTCTGTGATCAATAGAAGTCGTGACGTCACTTGTTCATGTCTCGAATCAATACATCAAGGGAGTTTCCTAAAGTTCCTAAAATGTTTAGGTATCGCACTGATACCGTTAATTTATAGGAAAGTTATGAATTCCATCTCATGAAAATGAGTTCTCAGCTACTTATCTAGTCATGTTCCCAAAACAGGAGTGTATTGAGCGTTCTTACAGATCGCTCTCAACTATGTGAATCAAAGAACATAACTCCACAAATAGAAGTCCGCATTTCACTCAGGATTGAGATCTATCACGGTTGATAAACTTAGTTTAATATTCGATTATTTCTCGTAAACGGTACTAATGAGAAATTTGATCGAACATCGTGGTCCTGTCTTATACAATCAACATTGCATATGATACTTCCATTTCATGTCTCCCACATGAATGATCAGGATTCGATCATTTGTCTATAAACAAAATGCGAAGCTATCAACAATGTTACCAGGATAAGGTTCCCAAACATTATCCGTTTACTGTAGACACTTTTAAGTTACTCATCTCGACTTTAATCCTCGTATGACTCACATACTAAGTCGTGATTTCATAAGAGTAACTTAGGGTTTACTATTTGAATGTTTGATATTAATATATTTCTATATATTCCTAATATCGTCAATTGAATCAATCTAGATAATATAAAGAACTTATGTTTATTTATTTAATTTATTCGAAATAAATTATTATAATTAAATAATTACAAGTTCTAGGACACCATTCCTAACAACCATATCTTGTGCAACTTAAAGACCAACCTAATAGTTGTACCACCCAAAGTATACACATACCCTGTAGACCAATAATTTTGTCCGGCATTATTTAAAAATTAATGTTTTTTTTTTAAATTGAAAGATGAAATAAAATTGACCATTTTCATTTTATCATAGTTATTTGAAATGAGCACATCATATTTAAAGAGAAGGAATATTATAAATTCTTTCCTATCTTCCTAAAAAATGAATTTTTAATTGCTTAGATAAAAGAGGAATGAGAAAAGAAATAGAGAAAAAGAGTGGAAATCCAAAAAAATACTTGTCAAAAGAGGAAAATGGTGGATATGCGTGAGTGATTAAAATAAAAGAAAAGGAAAAGAAAAGAAATAGTGGGAAAATTTGAATTCATTAGGCAAAAGAGGTATTAAAATAAAAATAAAAAATGAGTAATATTTCGAATATTATTTTGGACAAAAAGAGGGGGAGCTGTATTTCAAAATGTTGACTAAAGAGGTAGGTAAAAAGAGGAGGAATGAGGTTGGAAGATTTTTTCAAATTTCCAACTAAAAAGGGTAAAATTAAAAAAATAAAAAAATAAAATAAAATAAGAACCCAAAACCCTAATCCTCATCCTATAAATTCATCTTATTCTCCCATTTTCAAGAGGAGAAGGAGGAGGCCCCCAATTCTCATAAAAAAGTAGCCACTATTCTCTGAATCTTCCACCTCCCAATTTTCCACCACTCACCAAATCTCTCATAACCACTATCTCCATTCCACCACCATTCTCACCCACCATTAGCCACTAGCCCATATTATCTTTGAGCCACCACTCTACCAATTTGAGTCCTCCACTATTTTTTTAACTCACCTAAAATCAAACCTTTAACTTTCACTTGATTTACTACCCCTTTCTACCTATTACTCATAAAACTAATTTTTATAACTCTATCATCTCATTTTCATCACACACAAATAGGACTCAAGCGGTAATGGAAATATTCGTTGTGATCTTCTTCTTTATATAAGCATGCTAATTTCCTTTTTTTCATAATTAGTGTTGAAGTTTCCTTTCTTCAAACAAAATAAATTTTATTTTTCAAAAACAGTTTTTTTAGTTGAGTCTTTTGTATTCCAATAGAAACTGTTAGTTATATTTAATGATTTTATTTATGTTATAAATTTTTCATGAAAATAGGTTCAAATATGAATACATAGAAAAAAGAATAAACTAATTCCGATTTGTGGTTTGAAAGTTATGATTTTTTGAAGTTTGATGTTCAAATAAATTTATAGGCTACGAGAATTTCTGACCATCTTCCATTATGTGAATTTTCAGTGATTCATTTTTACAATTTATTATTTATGATTATTTTTTCTGTAAACTAGACTCGTAAATAAAAATTTAGAAATAAGAATCACTCTGTTTCGTTAAGTATAAAAAAGGATATGATTTTTCAAAATTAGTATAAAATTTTGTACAATTTTTTGGTTGTAAAACGAGAATGAGGTACTTCTTTTCATGAAATTTTTTTTTTTAATTAAAGATATGAATATTTTTGGGGGTGATAGTTTTATTTGATTGTCATATTTTGTATGTCATATTTATGTTTATGATTTATTTTCTTATCTTACACTAATTAACATTTATTATTTGTTAAGTTTATTGTTTTGTTTTTACTTAATGTTAAAAACTATTTTTTTTTTCTTCAAAAACTCATACCAAAAAATTTCTACTATTAAAATTTGGGAGTACAAGAATACTTTGATCCCAAAGATTATGAATTAAGAAATTTTATGGTATGATTTTAAAACCAATTTGAATTAATTTTTTCAAAACCTTTTTCATCCTAAAAAGTTTCCTATGAATTGAAATTTGGGAGTACAAGAATACTTTGATCCCAAATTTCATGAATTAAGAAATTTAATGGTATGCTTTTAAAATCAAGTTGAAATAACCTTTTCAAAACTTTAACATTCCAAAAAACTTCTTAGGAATTGAAATTAGGGAGTACAGGGATACTTTGATCCTAAATTTCATGAAGTTAGAAGTTTTATGGCATGATTTTAAAACCAATTTAAATGATTTCTTAAAAAATTTTCATCCCAAAAAACTTCCCACAATATAAAATTTGGGAGTACAAGGATACTTTGATCCCAAATTTCATGAATCAAGAAGTTTTATGGCTTGACATAAAAATCAAATTAAAGGACATTTTTCCAAAACTTTCATTCCAAAAAGCTTTCTACAATTGAAATTTGGGAATACAAAAATACTTTGATATCAAATTTCATAAAATGTAAAGTTGTATGGTTTGATAATTTTATCATTGATTTTCAAAAAAATGTTTTCTAATGGCGTAATGCCACTCATAGTAATTTAATGATATCATTATAATGATTAATGATATGATCAAATTAACATGAGACATTTCAAAATAAACACATAAAACAAACTTTTTCTTATTGGCTTTATGCCACTCACAGTTATTTAACAATATCATTAAAATAATTAGTGATATTGACTAATAAATATGGGACATTCCAAAATAATAATAAAATCACACTACAAAAAAACTGTCAATTTGCGACCACGAAATTGAGACCAAATGGTCGTTTTTTACCTAAAATGCGACCAAAAATGCGACCAACTAAGTGGTGGCCAAAAAGCTGGTCGGCCTGGAATTTGTGCGACTGGATAGTCACAAATATACGACCAAAAAATTTTGGTCGCAAAAAAGTCAACCTTTTAAAAATGCGACCAGATGGTCGCATTAAAAGTGACCATATGGTCGCATTTTATCTTCAATAGAAGTGACCATTTGGTCACATAAAAAGTGACCAAATGGTCGTATTTTATGTGACCAAATGGTCACTTCTAGGCTCAGTTAAAATACGACCAGATGGTCACCTAAAAAGCGACCATCTGGTCGTAATTTATGTGAAAGATAAGTGACCAAATGGTCACATAAAAAAGTGACCAAATGGTCGTATTTTATGTGACCAAATGGTCACTTTTAGACTAAGTAAAAAAGTGACCATCTGGTCGCATATAAGAATTTTTTTTAAAAAATTTAAATTTAAATAATTAGTTAATTAATTATTAATTATTAATTAATTATTAATTATTAATTAATTATTAATTATTAATTAATTATTAATTATTAATTATTAATTATTAATTATTAATTATTAATTATTAATTATTAATTATTAATTATTAATTAATTATTAATTAATTATTATTTATTAATTATTAATTATTTATTAATTATTAATTATTTATTAATTATTAATTATTTATTAATTATTAATTATTAATTATTTATTAATTATTAATTAATTATTTAATTAATATTAAAATTTAATAAAAAAAAATTGGAATTAAAATAAAAAATATATATATCAAATATTAAAAAAACGTTTTATACAGTCGAAAGAATACTAGAACTACTCATGGGAGGCGGGGTGGGGAGGAGGCGTCGATGATGAAGGGTCGCGCCTGGAGATCCAAGTACGCGGCCAAAGCGGATGCGACCTGGGCGTCGACTCGTGCCTGCATGTCGGCCTCAATAGTAGCGACTCGAGTAACGAAGTCCTCGCGCATAGCCTCCATGTCTGGCGGCAGTGGCTTTCACCCAGGAGAAGGGCCGAGCTAGTGCTCGCTCCCACTCCGTGAGGCCGGGGCACATCTCGCATAAAGGCGTCGCCCGTCGAGCCGAGCCCAGGAACCGACCCATCAGCCGAACCCCTCCAGGACCTCCCAAGAACGCCTCTATACGGTCCTCCCGAGTCGGTTGCGAGTCCGGTGTGGGCAACCGCCGAGTCAAGGACTCGTGAAACGTTCCTAAACATTTAAAATTCAAGAAAATAAAATGGTTAATATATAAGGTAGGAAAAATTTTAAAGAAAAAATAATAATTGAAAAAAATATTAAATACCTGATCGCTTTCGCCTTATCGTCGACTTAACGTCCCGTCCTTCTTCGTGTGAAGAACTCGGTGCAGCTCATCGGACGGGACGGGGCGCCGTGCTTCGCTTCCTAAAAAATTAAAGAGTGAAGAATAAAACATAATAAATTAATAAGTAATTGAAAAAAGAGAACGAGAAAAAATCGTAAGTAAGAAAACGACAAAAAAAAAATACCAACCGATCGATGGTGCTCGTCATGGGTCCGCGCCCCATGTGTGTTTGGTGGGATTCTTCGCGCGATTGGCCTTATTCCTGCTTGACACGCCTTGCCCTCGGGAGTGCTCAAGCTCGCGGCCGCGCGTGGTCCTCCGGGCTCATCCACACGGGGCTTTGTCGCTTACTTTCTGCGCGCCGGAACATGAGGTCCTTGAATCGATCCTGAACGTGAGTCTCCATAGGGGGGAACAATCTCCACTTGGTGATATCGAGATCGATAACAGGAAACTTGCCCTGAAAAAATTGAAATAAAAAATTGTTAAAGTAATAAATTTATTTCTATAAATTTCAAAAAATTGAAATGAATGATGGTTTACCTTCCAATTGTCGACATCCGACGCCGGGGGGAATCTCGCCCGAAAAAAGGTGTGGGTAGAGGCTGCTCTGGAGGACCTCGGACGTTTTGAAACGGTGTATGCGGTACTCTGCAAAATCAAAAAAATTATTGTGCTATATATTAGAAACTATTAGTTAAAAGGAATAAAAAACACTTTGAAAAATAGAAACAAAATTACACGATCCCCTTCAATCCGAAGGGTAGAGTCCCGAGACGGCGCGGCATGAAGTCGGGGGCTAGCCGATCCGACCCGATGCGGCCGGACGCATACCCCGTGCGGACCCGTGCTAAGCCGGAGTCGTGGCAAGTGAGTCCGCGGCGGCGTGGTGTCGTGGACTCGGTCTCGGGGACTCCATCATCGAGCGTGGCAGAAGTCCCCCTAGAACTAAAGAGGATGTCCAACTCCTCCGTAGTCGTCCGCTCGGGGCAACGCCCGATGGCGTCGGGGGAGGAGCGTCACCGCGCGTCGGGCTCGCCTCCTTGGGAGGACGTCGTCGCCGGTCGTTATTTATAAAAAAAAAAAAAAAAATTTAAAAATAAATAAATAAGTAAAAATTGAAATAAATTAATTAATTAATTAATGAAATAATGTAAACTAAACTAACATAAATTAAGTAAATAATTTAAAATAAACTAATCAAATTAATTTGAATAAAAGTAAATAAAATTAGATTAATTGAACTAAAAGTAATTCAATTAAACTTAAGATTAATTAATAAAACTAAAATAAACTAATCATTTAATTTGAAATAAAGTAAAGTAAAATTAGATTAATTGAACTAAAATAATGAATAAACAAAATTCAATTAATTTTAGTTTCAATTAATCTAATTTTAATTTACTTTAATTCAAATTAATTGATTAGTTTATTTTAGTTTTAATTAATTAATCTTAAGTTTAATTGAATTAATTTTAGTTCAATTAACCTAATTTTAATTTACTTTTATTCAAATTAATTGATTAGTTTATTTTAGTTTTAATTAATTAATCTTAAGTTTAATTGAATTAATTTTAGTTCAATTAATCTAATTTTAATTTACTTTTATTCAAATTAATTGATTAGTTTATTTTAGTTTTAATTAATTAATCTTAAGTTTAATTGAATTAATTTTAGTTCAATTAACCTAATTTTAATTTACTTTTATTCAAATTAATTGATTAGTTTATTTTAGTTTTAATTAATTAATCTTAAGTTTAATTGAATTAATTTTAGTTCAATTAATCTAATTTTAATTTACTTTTATTCAAATTAATTGATTAGTTTATTTTAGTTTTAGTTAATTAATCTTAAGTTTAATTGAATTAATTTTAGTTTCAATTAATCTAATTTTAATTTACTTTTATTCAAATTAATTGATTAGTTTATTTTAGTTTTAATTAATTAATCTTAAGTTTAATTGAATTAATTTTAGTTCAATTAATCTAATTTTAATTTACTTTTATTCAAATTAATTGATTAGTTTATTTTAGTTTTAATTAATTAATCTTAAGTTTAATTGAATTAATTTTAGTTTCAATTAATCTAATTTTAATTTACTTTAATTCAAATTAATTGATTAGTTTATTTTAGTTTTAATTAATTAATCTTAAGTTTAATTGAATTAATTTTAGTTCAATTAACCTAATTTTATTTTACTTTAATTCAAATTAATTGATTAGTTTATTTTAGTTTTAATTAATTAATCTTAAGTTTAATTGAATTAATTTTAGTTTCAATTAATCTAATTTTAATTTACTTTTATTCAAATTAATTGATTAGTTTATTTTAGTTTTAATTAATTAATCTTAAGTTTAATTGAATTAATTTTAGTTCAATTAACCTAATTTTAATTTACTTTTATTCAAATTAATTGATTAGTTTATTTTAGTTTTAATTAATTAATCTTAAGTTTAATTGAATTAATTTTAGTTTCAATTAATCTAATTTTAATTTACTTTAATTCAAATTAATTGATTAGTTTATTTTAGTTTTAATTAATTAATCTTAAGTTTAATTGAATTAATTTTAGTTCAATTAACCTAATTTTAATTTACTTTTATTCAAATTAATTGATTAGTTTATTTTAGTTTTAATTAATTAATCTTAAGTTTAATTGAATTAATTTTAGTTCAATTAATCTAATTTTAATTTACTTTTATTCAAATTAATTGATTAGTTTATTTTAGTTTTAATTAATCAATCTTAAGTTTAATTGAATTAATTTTAGTTCAATTAATCTAATTTTAATTTACTTTATTTCAAATTAATTGATTAGAATACTTAAACAAAATTATTCTAGTTAATTAATCTAATTGTACTTTACTTTAATCAAATTTAACTAAAATTAAGTAATTAAACAATTTTTATTTAATAATTAAACTAAAATTAATTAATTAAATTAGTGTAACTCATTAATTTAAACTACTTAAGTATAATTGAAGTTAAACTATTTGAATTAATTACCCTACTTTAAATTAATTGATTTAATTAAAGTAATCTAAATTACATTAATTAAACTAAAATTAAAAGTTAAACTAGTGTAATTATAAATTAATTTAGTTTAATTTTATTAAATTAAAGTAAACTATCTTAAATAAACTAAATAAGTAATTAAACTAAATTAGATTAAGTAATTAAATTAATTACTACTTAAATTGAATTAAAGTAAACTAAGTTAGATTAATTAAACTATTAGATTAATTAAACTAAAATTACTTAAAGTAACAAAATTAAAGTAAACTAATTAATTAGTTAATGTAAACTAAAATGCTATGAATTAAACAAAAGTAAACTAAGTAATTGATTACACAAATTTAGATTCATTAAACTAAAACTAATTAAATTAACAAAACTAAACTAAACTACTTAATTAAAAACTAAAAACTAAAACTAAGTAAACTAAACTTCAATTTGATACGAAAACTAACCTCGTAATCGAAACCGGGATTGGGGGTTGAGGGTTTTAGGTTCAGAGTAAGAATGGGAACGGGAAGAAATAACGGGGAACGGGAGAGGGGAAAGAGAGAAAAGAACAAAAAGAGAGGAAGAAAAAGAGAAAGGCAGAAAAGAAGAAAAGAAGAAATGGAGAAAAGAAAAAGAAACGGGGGAAAGGAAAGGGATGGGAATTTAAATCATAATTTGCGACCATCTGGTCGCAAATATCTAATTATGACAAGAAACGAAAGGTCGCGCGTGCTGGGGAAAATGCGACCACATGGTCGCATTTTCAGAGATATTTGCGACCAAATGGTAGCATTTATTGTAAAAGCGACCATTTGGTCTCCCAGTTACCATTACCAAGAACAGCTGTCATATCATGAGTCCCATCAACAATTGCGACCATCTAGTCGCAATAATGAAATTCACCGCCAAATATTGCGACCAGATGGTCGCATTGTTTAAATTCACCGCCATAAATTTCATGAAAATTTAAACTTACCGCCCAGATTTGCGACCATATGGTCGTAATTCCACTTGTATTTTTAAAAAAAATATTATTATACTTTTCCAAAAATGCGACCATTTGGTCGCCTTTCTCACCAAAATTACTACCCTAAACCCTAAAAAACCCTAAACCCTAAACCCTAAAATGCGACCATTTGGTCGCCTTTCCCTTCTAAATTACTACCATGTGGTCACCTTTTTTGTGAAATTGCGACCACCTGGTCGCAAATATTAATATTTATATACTTTTTTTTTATATTGGGTTACTTTCGATATTTACATATGACCAGGAACTCTTGTTTCCATGTTGTTATATTCATTGATATTTTTCTTCATGATTTTCGAGATAAATTTTTGTAATTCTTGATTTGGAACTATTTGATTCTATTTAAGAGTTTTTTTTTAATAGATATATATAATTTTATTCTTGTTTTTCAAGATAGAAAGTGCTAGAAGGGAACCAAATAGACTATTGAAGATGTACATATTTATATATAATTTGCATCCACATATTCATTCGAAGCAATTCCACTGCAGAATTCGATATAAACATGTCAAAGTTGAAATCAAGAGGAATCTTTCTTATAATAAAAAAAAAGTTAATTTCATTTTCATCGTATTTCATCATCTTTTGATTTTAAGTTTGGTCTATTGCTTTATTCATAATTGTAAATGCTTTACTTGAACAAAAAAGAGTCAAAAGGACTAGATTCAACTAGAGGTTTAAGGAAAATATAATTCTTCTCTCGTACAATATTATTGTTCTCTCTTTGTATGAAATTCAGATATTTCAAGACGAGGTTAAATATTATTATTTACTCTACACAAATTTTAGAAAAATCTAAAGGCGTTTAGATAGCTTCTTGATCTTGAAGAGTTTTATATTAATTGAAAGTGAATAATTTTTATTTAATTGACATTATTATTATTGTTAAGAAATGTAATCAATAAAATTAACCACATCTTGAAATTTTGGAATTATTGGTAATATTTTCAATCATCTATTCTTATTTTTATTTTTTCTTTCTTAAGTTTATAATGTAATTTTCCTTTTACTTTATCTATTTTACCCCATAAATACAGTGGGAAAAAATCAACAATCATTAAATATTTTATTTGTTCATAAAATAAATATAATTTAAAAATTGATTAACAAACATTTTAACTAATACACATAAAACTCTTAAAGTATAAAATTGAATTGTAAAATAAGAATAAAAATTCCACGTGCATCGCACGTGTTAAAAAACTAGTTATTTATAAATTATTGGTCATATAAAATCACAGAATTTGCGACCATCCGGTCACTTTCTAATGTGACCATATGGTAGCTTAATTCCCGCCAAAATTTTAAGCTACCACTGATCAATAAAGGTCACAAAAATTGCGACCAGGTGGTCACTTTTAATTGTGACCACTTGGTAGCTTTTTTCCCTCCAATTTTAAGCTACCACTACTCAATAAAGGTCACAAAAATTGCGACAAGTGACCACCTGGTAGCTTTTTTCCCTCCAATTTTAAGCTACCACTGCTCAATAAAGGTCACAAAAATTGCGACTAGGTGGTCACTTTTAATTGTGACCACTTGGTAGCTTTTTTCCCGCCAAAATTACGCGCCATTTTTTGCTGCCAAGGCATATTTTATTCACAAAAATGTGACCAGATGGTCGTTTTCTTAGGTGACCAAGTGGTCGCTTCTTTTGCGCCATAATTTCGCGCCATTTTTTATGACTACTTCTACTTTTGGTCGCAATCTGGTCGCAAAAAAAGTGACCAGATGGTCACTTAAAGTCAACCTTCAAAGAAAGTGACCAGGTGGTCACCATAAAACTACCACTTTTTTTTTGTCGCAAATTTCTGGTCGCATTTTGACAGTTTTTTTGTAGTGTCACTTTGTTTTAATAAAGGGAATTTAATGACATATTTGAGATAAACCAAAACAATAATCGTTTTAAAATGAATGTTTTAGGGTGCTAATACCTTCCTTAAACATGAATAAACTCCCGAACCCATTTTTTTTTAAATCGCAGACCATTTTTATTTTTGTCTTTCTCGGGTGAACAATCACACCTTTTTAAAACCAATGATTGGTGGTGACTCCTGTTTTCTTTCTTATTCTTTTCTTTAACCTTTTTTTCAAGATGGAAAATGACATGTGTGTTTTTTAAGAGGGTCAGAACTCCACGTCGTTCGAGGGGGTAGTGACATACCCTATTGTACTTTTTCTGCCATCAACATTACCAGTTAGATTTGCATCCAAATAACCTTGTAGTTTAAAATATCACTTTTAAAATACAGAGCATACTCATTTTAAAATCTCATCTTTTTTTAGTTAATCCATAACCTATTTGTTAGCCTCTGCAATTAACATGTCATCAACATACAAAGACGGTATAATATAAGAATTACACATATGTCTAATGTAGCAACAATGATCTGCCTGACATCTTTGAAAACTGTTGCTACTCATAAAACTACTAAACTGCATATACTACTATCTAGGAGCCTTTTTGAGACCATACATGCTATTCTAAAGATTGCAAACCATTTTCTATTCATCGTATATTTTAAAATCTTGTGACTTAACCATGTAAATCTCTTCTTTTAAATCACCATGGAGGAAGGTCATTTTCACATCTAATTGTTCTAGGAACATATATTCTTATGCAAGTATTGCTAATACAGTCTAATAGTAGTTAATTTAACATTCGGAGAAAATATTTTATTTCAGTCAATACCTTTATTCTGCTTGAAACCTTTGACAACAAGTCTTGTTTTATATCATTTTCTGTCATCAAGTTCCTACTTGATTTTGTAAACCTATTTCTTATACAAAGCTTTCTTACCCTTAGATAAGTAAGTAAGTTGCCATGTATTATTCATCATCAATGAATTCATCACATCTTTCATGGCCAAGCACCTACTTTATAAAGTCTCCATGTAAATCGCTTCATCAAAACACTTAGGCTCACCTCAATCAGTCTATGAAAATAGTGAAGTGAACGAGAATATCTCTATGGTGGTCTAATAGTCCTACTAAATCTCCTAACAACTATAGAAGGAGTTCTTGGAACCTCTTCTATCTCAACAATTTTTGCTTCTAGAGCATAACTATCTTGAACTTCAGCCTCAGCTGTTTTTGTCTCAATCATAGGAAAATCCCTAACTAAATAACTTTCGTACATTTTTCATCTGTCTCTGATCCTCCTAACTCAACTTCCTTTTTGTTGTAAAGAACCTATTCGCTGAAGATCATAACTTTTCTTTTGATGATTTTTCTATTCATGTCATCCCAAAACCGATAACCAATCTCAGCACTGTCCAAAATAATAGCATTTAGTAAATTTTGCATCTAACTAGCTCATGTTAGAAACATTAATATGTACATAAGAAACACAACCAAAAACCTTCAGATAGGAAGGTTTATCGGCTTATCACTCCAAACTTCTTAGGCCATTTGAAAGAAAGTTCACACGTTCGTTCGGTATTCTATTCATCCTTTCTGCCACACCATTCTATTGTAGAGTCCCTAGAAGAGTCTTATCCATCACAATACCATTTTCCAACCTTAAACTTTTCAATTTTAAAACTGTCTCATTCTCAACCATAACTCTCCAGGTTTTGAAAACATTAAACACATCAAATTTATTATTGAGAAAATAGACCCATAGCTTTCTACTTGACTCGTCTATGAAAGTCACATATTAATTGGAACCTCCTATAGAAGTAACTAGAGTGGGCACCCACACGTCAGTATGAACCAATTTTAACTTGATTATCTTTGGCGTAACTTCTACTTTGGAGAAACTAACTTTTTTCTATGTACTAAAGATACAACCCTGGTAGAGCTTGTGCTCAACTGATTGGACCCTTCTAACTTCCTTGAAAAAGTGAAGAATCTTCATACCTTTCTCACTCATGTGTACCAACTTGTTATGCCACAATTATGTCTTATTTATAGATTCTTTCACTGTAATCAGGTCTCTAATACTAGAGTTAATTTATAAACTACCATCCTTCCTTCCCCGAGCAATAATCATGAGATCTTTAGTAACTTTACATGCTTTGTTAGTGAAGGATATTAAATATCCTTCATCATCTAATTGTCCAACAAAAATCAAATTCTTTGTTAATATAAGCGTGTGTCTTACCTCTGCATCTTCCAAACTAAGCCATTTGTTTTCTTTAAGCTTATATCATATATACCAACAATATCCAAGGGTTCTTCTTTGGCGAGAAAGACCTTACCATGATTTCTTACAACGTAGTTATCAAGAATATCATATTGCCATGTAATGTGAAAAGACACATTTGAATCAATAACCCAAGGGTCATGGGCATTCTCAACTACAAGCACTAAGGCATCATGAACCTCCTCAGTAATTGTGTTCGTAACAACTTCCTTCCTCTTAGGCTTCTAATTCCTTTTTAAGTGACGTATTGTTTCACAGTTATAACATTCAAACTTGATACTGCTAAACTTGTTTTTTGACCCTTTGTTCTTGTTACCTTTATTGTTGTTCCCAATCTGGCTTCTTCCTCGGTTCATACTCAAATATGAACCGATGCTGAAGCCTCACCACAGTCCCTTATGTAAATTTCATCTACAATAGATGCCTCTATGATATTTGTAAATTTCAAATTTCCTCTCCCTGAGCTATTAGAAATTGCAATTTTAATTCCATAAGTTTTAGGAAAGGACTTGTCGCCGGCGGTAGGCTTTGCATACATGTTGGATAGAGCTATTATCATACCCAAAATAATCGTCTCTTTTGACATACCCTAAGCCATACTCTTTTCCTAAGTTAAACAAATAACTCTCAATACCTGCCTATCCAACTTTTTCCATTCATAATCCTTTATCTCAGCCAGTTTCAATCCGGTTGACATGGTTTTATATCATAATATTACCCTTAATTTAATTGGTTTTTGATGAGTTTGATGCTACTTTAATTAGTTCTTCTCTTTTTTATGTAGGTTTGGAAATATATTTGCAAAATAAGGGAAAAAGGAAACATTTTGGCAAACATCAGTTCAAGCGAGCAATTGTTTGAGTTTTAGCAAGGCATTGCTTGACCAATTAGGAGAAGGCCAAATTTTAGCCAAGAGACTCATTGCTAGAGAAGTAGCGAGGCATCGCTATCTACCTAGCGAGCCATCGCTCAACTTGCAGAGAGGTGTCTCTCGTTCGTTTTAATGAAGGTTTGCGACATTCAAGCAAGCCATCACTTGAAGTGTAGAGAGGCGTCGCTCCAGCCTTATCTCAGCCACGAACTTCTGTAACATATTTAAAGGGGTTGAAGCTTTATTTTTAGAGATTTTTTTTTAATTCGTACTTGGAGAGAGCCACTTAGAGAGCAGTTTTTTGAGTTTTTCAGTGATTTTCGAGGGAGTATTTTATGTTTTTTAGATTATTTATTTTGTTGAATTTATTTATGGATAGCTAATTTTCTAATTCTTAGGGGATTGATGTAGTTACTTCATTTTTATGGTTTGAGTATTTAGTTTTAGTTTTAGTTTTGAATACAATTTTATGATTTTATTTATGTTCTTAATGCTTTTAATTTACTAGCCATAGATTAATTGATTTTAATCATAAAATCTAACACTCGGGAGGGGTGGTTTTAGGATAGATCTTGGGAACATAACTGACGGTAGATTAGAGTTGGAAAACTTAATCTTAATTTAGAAGTCTTAAAAAGAACTTGTGATTCGTACACTTTTAATTACTGAAATTGAATAGGGATATTAGTTTATTAATTAATTGCGATTCTTGATTTGACACTTGGGAGAGGTAATTAAGAGTTTTAGCGTAATTGGCTTATAGAATATGAAATTGTTATTCTTGACTAAATAAATATTAATTCCATAAATTAAAGTAGTGAAATCATTCCTCTAGAACCTTTTTCCATTGATTTAATTCAACCTGTTTTTATTTAGTTTTGTCTTATCTTTTTAGTTTATGATTATTAGTTTAGTTCACCAATCATTATTTTAAGATTTCTAAATAAAATTGAGTTAATCATACATTAGTACTTAGGTAGACTTAATTCTTTTTCCCAGAGGACGACAACCCTTTGTTCTTATCACTATATTAAAACTTCACTCCGTACGCTTGTGGGTAATTGATAATTTACGTCAACAAGTTTTTGGCGCCGTTACCGAGGATTAGGCAATTTAGTTTTACTTAATACTATTGTGCATTAACTTAGTCTTAATTTAGAATTTTTATTTTTTTTGTTTACATATTTCTGAACCTTTTAATTATTCTTTGCTCACTTGTTTCTTTGTTTGCTTTTATTTTTCCAGGTTATTACATATTATATGCGAAAGGACGGAAGTAGTTGTCTTGCACCACTAAATCCAGAGATTGAGAAAACCTGCAAAGCTAACCGTAAGCAGAAAAAGCTTCAAGCCAAGACAATGGCCAATCTAGATGATCAGAATGCGCTTGCGTAGAACAACACGAGGAAATTTAAAGATTATTTCAAACCCGTTCCGTTGTTGCTAAAAAAAATTCAGGCATACCTAGGTAAATCATCAATGCAAACAATTTTGAATTGAAACCTGCTCTGATCGGTATGGTTCAACAACATCAGTTTGGAGGGACTGCTTCAGAGGATGCAAATTATCACTAATCCAAGTTCTTAGAAATTTGTGATACTGTTAAAATGAATGGGATTTCTGAAGACACAATCAAACTGCGTATTTTTCTTTTTTTCACCGAAAGATAAGGCTAGAGGTTGGTTACCATCAGTACAGCCAGGAAGTATCACTAGTTGGCCAGACATGGATGAAAAGTTTTTGACAAAATTCTTCCCACTATTGAGGGCCACTCAAATGCGTACTGAAATTAACACTTTCAAGCAACAAAATTATGAAACTTTATATGAGGTTTGGGAGAGATTTAGAGAACTTTTGAGTAAGTGTCCAAATCATGGACTTCAGCATTACTTACACATTCAACTTTCCTAGAATGGGTTGACGGAACACACTAGATCAAATATTGATGCTGCAGTAGAAAGTTCTTTGATGTTTAAAACTGTTGAATAAGCACTAGAATTACTTGACAATATGGTTGAAAACAGTTTTTATTATCCTGATGACCAATCAATGGCTCCAAAAGTTGCAGGAGCATTAGCAGTTGATGATGTAACATTCATTAAATCTTATATTGCTTCACTTTCACATCAGGTAGCAAAGTTATCAGGATCTAAGACTTCTCAATCCATAGAAACTTTAACAGCTACTAGTGAAGTGGTTCAGTATGAAGAACCTACAACTGAACAAACCCAATATGTGAATAATCGGAATTATGGGTATAGAGAAAATCAATATCAGAATCCATTGCCTACCCATTATAATCCAGGGCTAAGAAATCATGAGAATCTGTCATACGGGAACAATAAGAATGTTTTACAACCCTTCCACAGAACCAGAATGATAACAAGCTTTCTTTGGAGAGCATGTTTGGAACTTTCATTACTGAATCTAGGAAAAGGTTTAATCAGAATAAAACTATGGTAGAAAATTTAGCAGCAAAAGTTGATAATCATAGTATTATTTTAAAAAACCTAGAGGGACAAATGGGACAAATATCTACTTCAGTGAATGCACTTCATAATGGAAAGTTTCCTAGTGATACAGAAGTAAATCCAAGTAAAAAATGCAATGCTATCACATTGAGGAGTGGAAAAGATATACAAGAATGAACTTCACCAGTAGCACAAGATTCCATCACTAAACGGTTGAGAGCAAGGAAGAAGAACAACAGGAGGCTATACCTAGTTTGGCAGAAAAGCCAATTTCTATTCCCTTATCTTCTGATATTCCTGTTGCACATTCTAATTTACCTTATCCTCAACGTTTTCAAAAGAAAAAAATTGAACTTCAATTTTCTAAATTTTTAGATATTTTTAAGAAAATTCACATGAACATTCCTTTTGCAGATGCGCTGGAACAGATGCCATATTATGTGAGTTCATGAAAGATATAATGTCAAAGAAGAGAAAACTAGAGAATTTTGAAACAATAAAGATGACAGAAGAATGCAGTGTCATACTTCAGAAGAAATTACCACAGAAACTAAAAGATCCAGGGAGTTTTACTATTCCTTGTACTATTGGTAGTTCCTTATTTGGTAAAGCTTTATGTGATTTAGGTGCCAATATTAATTTAATGCCTCTTTTTGTATTCAGAAAACTTAGATTATGTGAAGTTCAACCTACTACTATATCTCTTCAGCTTGTCGATAGATCACTCACTTAGCCTCGTGGAATCATTGAAGATATGTTGGTAAAGGTTGATAAATTCATATTCCCAGCTGACTTTGTAGTCCTAAACATGGAAGAAGATGAAGAGATTCCTATAATTTTGAGGAGACCATTCTTAGCTATAGGTCGTGCCTTGATTGATGTCCAAAGAGGTAAGTTAACATTGAGGGTCAATGAAGAAGAGGTACACTTTACTATCCATCGTTCTTTGAAAATTTTCGATGAGGTCATTACCTGTCATAGGATTGATGTTTTTGATAATTTGAAATCTAATTCAATAGGAAACAAACTTCTTAATGATCCTTTACAATCTTACTTAGTTGACTCTTTGACTAGCACAAAGGTTATAAAAATTGATGAGAAGAAGGATAAGCCAACAAAACCTCTTGACCTTGAGTTGAAACAATTACCAGAGCATTTTCGCTATTTCTTTCCAAGGTACCCTAGAAGATCGAAGGAATTCACGAGATATGCTTGGTAAAGTAAATTCAACAAAGAAAGGACCGGAAAAAATTGACGAATTCCATACTCCCTAACAGAAATAGAGGGAAATCGTCGAGCTCACGACGTTAAATTAAGCTCTTTTTATGAGGCAACCCAATCTCTAAACTCTTTACTTTATTCATTTATTTTTAGTTTAGTTTAGTTTAATTTTAATTTAACTTTTTGTTTTCATTATTTGAAAAAAAAATTGAACATAACTGAAAAGAGGGACAAAGGCTACAGTTGAGCCACGAGTCGCTTGTTTTCAAGGGACGACTCGTTGAACATACCAACGGAGATCAAAAAGAGTTCGGAGCGACGCATCTCTCGTCTTTGAATGAGGCCTCAATCATGCAAAATTTCAAAAAAAAAAAAGAGCGAACCATCGCTATTACACGAGCGACGCCTTACTTGAACGAAAAAAAAGGACCCACAGATCTGTTCCTTTCGACAGCAGTAGCCCCAACTCATTTTTTCTCTATTTTTCTCTCAAAATTTCGAACCCTAACTCCATTATAACCTCAAATTACTTCTTCCTAACTTAATTTTTTGATTTCTTTTCGTTTTTCAGGTGCTAAAAAGTTAATTCTAGCTTCTTTTATACCAAAATTGTAGATAAGAACTTTAGGGCTATACTAAAGGGTAACTCATCTTTTCTCCAATCTTTGTTTCAAGAGTAAGTTGCTCTACAATTTTTGCTACATTACTTTGTGCATCTTACTGAGCCTATTTTGGTGATTGGATAGGTCGATTTGTTTGATATTTTTGTCGTACATAGGGTTTGAAAGTTCTCAATTTTTTTTGGGGTTTGATTTAGAAGTTTCTAGCTTGATTCAAATTCTGTCTTGTTGGGCTAATTAGCTTAGTAGTTTTAAGTTTCTCATCATGTCCAAAAGAAGAAAAACTTCCACTTCCACCTCTTCGAGAGATTTTGATAATCAAAAGTTAGTTAATTTTCAAGCCTCCAAACGCTTTTATAAGGCTTTTCACAATAAAAGTCGTATTCAAGAGAGGGGAATTCAATTGTGTCCTGATAGGCATCAAGCGATTTACACTACTATAGTTAATCAGGGTTGGAAAGAGTTTGTTAAACAACTTGAGGCCGACATAACACCCTTAGTGCGTGAGTTTTATGCCAATTTAGATGAATCTAGCACCACCGTGTTTGTTAGGGGGGTATGGGTGCCTTTTGACCATTGTACTATCAACTATTTCTATCACCTTCCTAACATTGATGATGATGAGTATAATACGTACATAGATGAGGAGTTGAATCTAGATGAGGTCATCAAGACCGTATGTGAGCCTAATGGCGAATGAGAACTTATTGGCACGACTGGGAAACACTTTAAAGCTTCTGGGCTTGACCGTTATGGTAAAGCTTGGGATTGTTTTATATGTTCTAAGCTAATGCCTTTAACCCATTTAGATGTTGTCATTAAAGATCAAGCTACCCTTCTTTACTCCATTATCACAGGAAAATCAATTGATGTGGGTAGGGTCATTAGATATTCAATTCTCCATACCAGTTGGGTAGCCGCAACAGGGGGTTTAGCACATCCATCTCTTATAACTGCTTTATGTAAGCAAGCAGGTGTACCTTGCTCTTGAGAGGAGGAGCATGCTGCTCCTAAAGAAATTATAACTATGAAAGTCATCAATGATTATATGTGTTGGGATAACACAGCTCCTGGAGCCTCTTCATCTATTCCTCCTTCCAGGGCCGCTTCTACACCTTCCCGTGGTTCAAGAACTTTAGCATCTAGAATGGACACGTTAGAATTAGAGTCAACCAGATGAGATTAACACTTGGAGCACTTCACTTCCTATCAGATCAACTTCAACAATTCTCTGGCTCAATTCTTGAATGAGTCCAACATTCATCCTTGATCAGGTCCTTTTTCGTTTCCTGCTCCACCGCTAGACTCTCCGCCTGATGATGCGTAGTGCTTCTCCACTTTCAGGGAAGTTACTTCATTCCTTTTACTTTTTGCTTTTATTTTGTTTTCCGTTTTGTTTTCTTCATATTAGGGACATTGTTTAGTTTAAGTTTGGGGGTGTTTGGTCTTTTTATTTTATTTATTTCTTATTATTTGTTCTTCTTTTCGTATTTCTGTTTTAGTTTTAGTCCCCCTGGAAAAAAAAAATTTGAGACAATGATGGCCTATGATGAGTTCTTTAGTATTTTCATACTTGAAGAGAATTTAATGTTAAGTTTGTTTATCTTTGAGACTCTATGCATGCTCTGTTTTATTGACTTTGACTTACACTTTTTCGAGTACTAGATTTATGCTTATCATTATTAACTTGATACTAGAATCTCACTTGTTATATCTTGAGTAGTTTTCCTTAGAAACAAATTAACTGAGAGATATTTAGGATTTGATACATATTATCTTGTGAGATTTTTGGGCCAAAGAGCAAATTCACTACATCATGCTCTAATTTTTCTTCTTTTGAGGAATTGTCTTACATAGTTGATTTTTGGGTAAAGTACCCTTTTAGTCCCTGAGTTTTCAGCTTCGTGTCTAGTTGGTCCCTGGGTTTTCAATTTGTGTCTACTTGGTCCCCGAATTATTCTAAAAAGATCAGTTTGGTCCCTATCGTTAGTTTTCCATCCATTATACTAACAGAACGCTGACTATTTAACTTTTTTATTTTATCATTTTTTAATGCTGACATGACATATATATTATTATTTGCTGATATGGCATATTTTTATTAAATGAGTTGGCTAATCACTGTTAATAAAAAAAAACTAGCTATAATTCATTTCTTTTTCTCTCTCCTTACATGCTCTCTCCTCTCTTTATCTCTCTAGAAGCCATGAACAAAGAGCTCAAACCTTTATCTCATGGATAATCTATGTACATGGCAGATATTTTTGAAAACTCATATTAAATTCAAACCAAACAATACTCAAACAATACACATTTATTCCTTCTTCTTAAACTTTTTAAATCTGAAAAAAAAAATTCATCCTCATCTCATATCTGTAAAAAGTAAAAGCATATCAGGAAGCTTTTCTCCATCAATAACAAACATCTTGGTCAATAGCCATTGCAAAACCTTTTTCTTTGAGAGACTCTTGAAGCTCTTTTACAAATATGAGAAGAAGAAAAACTTATCTTAGATCCGACAAAAAACTCATCTCAGATCTGAAAAAAGTTTCATATTAGATTTGAGGAAACAAAAGATGAATTTCTTTTTTCATATTTGAGAAGAAGAAAGAAATATGTTTGATTTAATTTGAGTTTTGTTTCGTTTGATTTTCACATGTGGTTTTCCAGATCTGGCAACCTTTTTCATTCGATTTTCATGGCTTCTAGAGAGATCAAGAAGGGAGAGAGAAAGAGATGGTTGAGAAATATTTTTTTAACTAATAAATTTTAGGTTCAATTTTTAAAAAATATAAAGAATAAAAGAATAGGAAAAAGAGAAGTTGAGATGTCATTAAAATATAATTAAATATATTATTTTCTACCATGTAAGCATTAATAAAATGATAAAATATAAAATTTAAACAGTCAGCTTTCCGTTAGTATAATGGATGGAAAAATAACGTTAATGACCAAACTGACCCATTTATAATAACTCGGGGACCAAGTAGACACGAAATGAAAACTTGGGGACCAAGTAGACACGAAATGAAAACTTGGGGACCAAGTAGACACGAAATGAAAACTTGGGGACCAAGTAGACACAAGGCTGAAAACTCAGGGACCAAATAGGTACTTTACCCTTGATTTTTCTAGATCTTGCATTGTTATACATATCGTTACTGCTTTTGTTGAGTTGTTTGTATGGAATAATTAGGGCATTTAGGTGAAACAATTTTTAGATTCGAAAAGAGCCAACCTTAATCATTATCTTTAGTAAACCTACTTTGAGCCTTGGCCAATTCTTTGTTTGAAAATTAACCACATTTTAATGATCTTTATCCTTCATGTTAATTTCCTTTCAACCTTGAATTTGAATTGTTTGAATTCTTATAGAAAAGACTTATCATTCTTGAAGTTGATCATTTTGAGGCAAAATGTTCATAATTTCAAGTGGTATATATCTTGATTGATTTTGGTTTGATTTGTTTGAAAAAGAAAGGAAAGAGAGAAAGATTGAAAAAAAAATGAAAAAAAGTGGAAAAAATGGAAAAAAGAAAAGAAAAGAAATAGTCACTAAGTTGTGGTTGGAGATGTTTTAGTTGAAGCTTTTCTTTAAGGGTTCAAATAATTTCTAAATTCCATAGCTTAAACTGTTCTTCCATAAAACCTCACCTAAGCTCTATTACAACTTGTAAAGTCCCCTAGATTCCTGCATTCAATTTGTCAATTGTGGTTATGTTATGATATATATGCAAGCTCTTGGTAAAGATTTTCTATGTTTTGACTTGAGAGTAATATTGAGTGCATCCATGTGAGAGTATCTTTTTCCTACTTGTCTTTTATTTTGATGATATTCTAGGGTGATTGCTTTTGTATAACTTGTGAGAGTTTTCTTAGTTGATGGTTGACAAAGTAAGCTAAATCGATCACACACACACACACACGTTTGGGATTGTTTATGGTTTGGAGTATGATTTCGAGTCTTATTTATAAACAACATCTGACATCATTTTTTTTTATTTGTCTGAAAATTCTTCCTGAGGCCGGAGTCTTAAATTTTCATAGTGCTTAATTGTTTTTATTGCTCAAGGACTTGCAGTTCTTTAAGTTTGGGGGTATTTGTTGACAGGTTTTATATCATAATATTACCCTTAATTTAATTGGTTTTTGATGAGTTTGATACTACTTTAATTAGTTTTTCTCTTTTTATGTAGGTTTGGAAATATATTTGCAAAATAAGGGAAAAATGAAACATTTTGGCAAAAATCAGTTCAAGCGAGCCATTGCTTCAATTTTAGCAAGGCATCGCTTGACCAATTAGGAGAAGCCCAGAGTTTAGCCTAACGCCTCAACACTTGAGAAGTAGCAAGGCGTCGCTATCTACCTAGCGAGCCATCGCTCAACTTGCAGTGAGGCGTCACTCGTTTGTTTTAATGAAGGTTTGTGACATTCAAGCGAGTCATCGCTTGAAGTGTAGCGAGGCGTCGCTCCAGCTTTATCTCAGCCACTGACTTTTGAAGCATATTTAAAGGGGCTGAAGCTTTATTTTTAGGGATTTTTTTTAATTATTACTTGGAGAGAGACACTTAGAGAGCATTTTTTTTGGAGATTTTCAACGATTTTCAAGGGAGTCTTTTATGTTTTGTTAGATTATTTATTTTGTTTAATTTATTCATGGATAGCTATTTTTCTAATTCTTAGGGGATTGATGTAGCTATTTTTTTATGGTTTGAGTATTTAGTTTTAGTTTTGAATACACTTTTATGATTCTATTTATGTTCTTACGTTCTTAATGCTTTCAATTTACTGGCCATAGATCAATTGATTTTAATCTTAAAATCTAACACTCGGGAGGGGTGGTTTTAGGATGGATCTTGGGAACATAACTGAAGGTAGATTAGAGTTGAGAAACTTAATTTATTTCTAATATTTTTAAATTAAAAAAACTTTGTGACGAATTACATCGCAATCTGGTCTAATCCTAAGAACTTTGCCATTGCCTGAGGAACACATTTCTTCACAAATACCGTGGACGAATTTCGTCGCAAAAGAGTCAAAACTTCTAACTTTTGACCATTCTCTGTTCCGACGACATGTGTCGTAAATATTAATGACAGAATTCATCGCTACTTTGTCAATATTTTTTTGCCAAGAAAACTCATTTTGTGGCTAATATTACTTAGCAGCGACCCATTTCATAGCAAATTGCGTCCCAAAACACACTTTTTCTTATTGTGTCTCTCCCTAGTTGCCAATTTTAAGGTATTAGAATAAGAAGAAATATTTTTCTACTTTGTTTCTTCTAGTTCGATCCCACCATTAGGTTTTACTTGATCGATTAGGATAGTGTAGATGACTTGTTGCTAAAGAAACTTCCAATTGAATTCTCTATTAATACTATTTTGTGAGTATTTACTAATTTTTTAAAAGTTATATAATTATTAGAATTAGTATTTTTCATATATCTTGTATGTAATAATGTGGATCCGATACTTACATGTTAATTATTTTACTAATTAAATTCCACTACGATAGATTATATCTTACTTTCTTCACCTTTAGTACCTGAGTTGGAGGATGAGCAGTAGAAAAGAGTTGGAACAGTTGTTTAGCAATAACTTCTTAACTAACTTATGTCTAATAGTTATTTAAAAAAAATATATTTTTAAAATAAAAAAAATTAATGGTTGTTATTGGTTCATTGGAATTATATTTATAAACGTGTCAAAATTAATATCCATACACGTATCAATAGCTAAACCAAAAGACAATCTGTATGGCACCAATTATTGGTTATTGTAAGAAAATTATCTGAAAAGACATGAAAAGGAAAATTCCCTGCTGCACAAATGATATGCGAGCCACAAGTTTTGTTTTGGATATTTTAAATCATGTGAATGGGTTGACATTTGGTTCATTGAAAAAAGATGAATAGTGGCTCAAAATATTATTTAAGATTAAAAAAATTAAAGACTTTATCTTTTTAAATATACAAAAATAAAGGTTGAATTACAGTTTGTACCTATTTTTCTAAAATTTTGAAACATACCCCTAACTTTCGGATTGTTTTAAGGATAAAACTTAACTGCACAATATTGTGTAGCCAAATGGAAAAAAAATCTCACCTTTTTTTTTTTTTTTCTAGAAAAAATTACATGACTGCACCTAATTAGGTAGGTGCACTCTCGGCTGCACAATTTTATGCAATTAAGTTTTTTCCTTGTTTTGAAATCAAATTCATGCCTCCCATATTTGTTTTTTAAACAGCTTATATATTATATAATTTTAAAGGTATGGTTTTTGGATGTTGCATCTTTTTTTTAAAAACAAATCTCTATTTTATAATTATGATATTAAAAATAATATAAAATAAGACTGATAATTCAACTTCCTTTTTATTTGATTATAAATAATAATTTTATACATTTCGCTAAACATTATGATTTCATATTTTCAAGACAAATAAAATGAAAAAAAAAGGTTTTATGTTATATAGAATAATGTTGATAGAATAGTTAAAAAAATATTAAAATTATTTTGTATTTTTATTTGTTAAAATAAAAATGTGACCTTCCAAAAAAAATGTAATATATGAAAAATTAAATTATAACTTAAATATGTTAGTATTATATAATACCATTTAAGTTTCAAAATTTTCAGTTTCAAATTGTAATATTCAATTTAAACTTTGTGTTTTGATTTTTCTATCTATATTTTATATTGATAAAACAAATAGAGTATTATGTAACAAATCTAATCTTTTAATATTTTCACTGATATAATTCAATAATATTAGTATATATTTTTTGCTGGTGTGATTTCAAGATGTTTGCATGGGTGAAAAACTATTATCTTTGGGGATATCTTTGAATATCTTCTTACATTAGCAATTAACAAAAGAGTTAACTGTGTCAATCATATACTTAGTATTTTAATATTAATAAACTCTTTTATTCACTACAACAAAATGTAGTATACTTGACACTTGATATTTGTAAATTCTTGACACTTTGAATAAAAATGGTCAAGAAAATATATTTTTTAAGGCTAAAATGTCCATAATTTTTTAGAAAAATGAAAAGGAAGGGATGAAAAATTTTAGTTTTTTTTCGTCAAATATTCTTGACACATTTAAACAATCAATATACTTATATTTTAAAACCTATATAGTCGACGTGTCTAGACAGTCAAATATCAAAGAGTCTTGACACTTTTAGATAGTCAAAATAATTATAATTTAAAATATATATAGTTGACGTGTTTAAGTATTTTGTTGTAGTGATGTATTAATGATTTCAAAGTTTTTAAGTGACTATTATGTAGAGCCTAAAATGAGGATTCCAAAACATGTTGAATCATCCAAATCGGAGTTCAAACGAAGAAGTCATGGTTACACTACAAGAAAAACTGGAAATAGCTACCTAATTTTAGCGACAAAATGCATGAGACGCTATTTAGCGACGAAATGTATCGCTAATGGCAAGTTTGACTTTTAGCGACGAACTCCATCTCTATTTAGCGTCTTAAGGAAAGTCCATCGCTAAATTTTGTGTAACGTCCCGTTAATTTTGAATGAATTTTTTATTTTATTTTATTATTTATTTCAATTTAAGTATTTAGTTTAATTATTATTATTATTATTATTATTATTATTATTATTATTTGTAATTTAGAATTTAGTAGTTAATTTCGCCTGAAATTCTTTTTAATCGTTTTAATACTTTAAATTCGCTTCGGTGACATTAATAATTATTAATAGGCCAATTAATAATTATTAATCACCTTTAGATTAATTTAAGAGCTTCCGGTTTCGATTTATGAGTTAAATTCATTAAGGGATGTAACCGTCATTTTCCAATTTCTTAAAATATCTAAAATCACTATTCATTCATCTTTAAAAATCCAAAAGTTGACTAAATTTTTCATTTTCTCCTCCCTCCTTGCCGTGGCCTTCTTCTCCCATGGAAAAGTTTTGATTTTCTTTGCTTTTCTTCGTTTATCAGTGGATTGGCTTGATTTCGGTTGCATTGGATTGGTAGGGACGAGGGCTATCTATCCAACCTACCTTTTCGAAGTTTCCCGTTCTCTAAGGAAAGTCCCAAAAAGTAAGTTTTCAAAACTTTTTATATGATTTTGTTCGTTTTTTATTATAAATGAGTTTTGAAGTTGAAATCATGAATTTCTATCATGGAGTTTGACGATTTTGAGCTCGGATTTTTGAAAAACACTATTCTCCTGAAAACACTATTCATCCGAAATCACTATTCATCCGAAAATTCAAACTTGTTCTCATCTTAGTTATGAGTTGTAATATGTTGTGCAATTGATGAATTATAGGTTCGTTTGCTCGGTTGTTGATTCGTGGGAATCGGAGATTTGGAGCGAAGCTAATTTGGTTAAGGTGAGAATAAATAGGATTTAAAGTAGATTTAGAAACCGAATAAGTTGAACGGTTTGTAGGATCGAAAGTTGAGATTAAGATTCAAATCTAAGAGTAAAGAAAAGTGAGCTAGTGACCGAAGGATTAAGAGCTAGTTCTTTGAGTGAAAACTTTGGAGTTTCTCGAGGGAAACATTGAACTTTTGAAAGTTCTAAGTTAGAATCGTTTCGGAGATTAGAATGGATCATTGGAAGTTAAAAGATCCAAACTTTTAGATAGAATGGTTAAAGGAACTTGAAATTAGAACCTTAAATTTTATTTGAGAGTTTAGAATCCTTGAAAGTGGAGACTTACCCTTTAAGATAAGAACTTACTTTTATGAAAGTATCGGAAGTTCGATTTATTTATTGTTCTTCCGAAATTCCTATTTATTACTTTATGCATAAGGACATCTATGATCCATTTACTTTATGTCCTTTACCTTATACCCTTTACTTTACGCTCCATTCATATTTACGTTTATTTACTTTTGCGAGCATACCATAACATCTCGCACCATTGAAATGAAAGGAAAAGAAAGTGAAAAAGAAAAAGAAGGGAGAATGATGAATCCTACGGGAAGTTCACATTACCTTCAGTGAAAATGAAAAGAAAGTGAAAAAGAAAAAGAAGGGAGAATGATGAATCCTACGGGAAGTTCACATTACCTTCAGAGAAAAAGAAAAGAAAGTGAAAGAGATAAAGAAGGGAGAATGTGGATCCTACGGGAAGTGCCCACATTACCTTCATTCATGCATAAAAGGTGAATGTGAATCCTGAAGGGATGATTTACTAAATTAGCGGAATTTATTTAGTAACACAAATTAACACTTAATTTAGGATCTATTAATATCATGCAATTTGTGATAAAAACACGAAGAACGTGTAGATTCATGCTTTATTTTGAAAATTAAAGCTGGAACTTACATTGGGAGATAATAATGGAGAATCGGTTGGAGGTTTCTTTCGACTTCAAATCCTCAGCAACACCAGATCTTCTACGCTATATCCCGAATGATCAAACGAAACTCGATTGTGGGATCGAACTTAAGAAGAAATTGGGAAGAAGAAAAAAAATATTTTTCTTCCCAATGGCTAAGGAAAATCGGCAATGAGGGAGGGAGAGGAGGAAGAGAGAGTTCCAACTTTCTATGGAATTGAATTGTATGATTTATGAATGACCCAACCCTCCTATTTATAGAAAAATAGGAATCCTAATCACATTAGGATTAATCTATAGAGATAAATACAAAAAGAATAAAGATTATCTCTTTCCTTTATCTTGCAATTTCGAAAATGCTTATTTTCTTTATTTGTTATTTATCTTGGGTAAATAAATCTATGTAATTATTTTAGGATATAATTCAAGCAATTATCTCTTCCCAAAAAATACATGGTGGCCGAAATTATGATGTATAATTAATAAATAATTCCAATTTATTTAATTAATTATTTTGGGCCAATCTCAATTGGGTTCATTAATCCAATTGGGCTTGAAATTCTCTCTTAAATTAATAAGTCCAACTTAATTAATTTATTTATTAATTACCATTTAAATAAAATATTTTATTTAAACAATTAATAATATTAATATTTTCTCCCACTAAATATTATCAAATTATATTTAATTATTAATTTCCATTTAAATAATTTTCATTATTTAAATAATTAATAATAAATATTTTAATTATTAATTTCCATTAAATAAACTCATTATTTAATTAATAATTTTATTTGATAATATTTTATTATTAATTAATTAATTTTAATTATTAATTTCGTTAAATATAACTATTTAAACAATTAATAATTGTTAATAATTTCAAATTATTAATTACCATTTAAATATACTCAATATTTAAATAATTAATAATATCTAATTAATAATATTTCATTATAATTTCTGTTTAAATAAACTTATTATTTAAACAATTAATAATGTTTATATTAATTACGTTTAAATATACTCAATATTTAAACAATTAATATTGCCTATTTTAAGTAATTCACTTTACTTAAAATTTCCATTTCTTCTACTTGATTTGCGACTACGATATTTGGGCTAGCATAGGGACCGATGGACCTATAGATCATGGGCTTAATAATTAGTCAATTAAGTGATTAACACATTCGTATTACTTATTATCTAACTATGAATAATTCCACTATAGATTCATGCTGAACTCCCCTCACTATAGATGAGTTATGTCCATTTAGTTTATCATTATTTATATCGTGATATTATCCTTCACGTGGAACCCTCATAATTACAAAGCGGATAAATTTACCGTTTTGCCCCTGTAATTACCGCTTATCCTTGTGTTCCGCTGATTCTCCAATGAACTTTATCTTTAGTCGAACTAGAGATAAGATACTGTGATCAATGAAGCGTGGCGTCACTTGTTCATGTCTCGAATGGACATCAAGGAGTTTCCTAAAGTTCCTAAAATGTTTGGGTATCGTGATACCGTTAATTTATAGGAAAGTTATGAATTCCATCTCGTGAAAATGAGTTCCCGCTACTTATCTAGTCATGTTCCCAAAACAGAGTGTATTGAGCGTTCTTACGGATCGCTCTCAACTATGTGAATCAAAGAACATAACTCCACAAATAGGAGTCCGCATTTCACTCGGGTTGAGATCTATCACGGTTGATAAACTTAGTTTGATATTCGATTATTTCTGTAAACGGTACTAATGAGAAATTTGATCAAACATCGTGGTCCTGTCTTATACAATCAACGTTGCACATGATACTTCCATTTCATGTCACCCACTGAACGATCGGGGATTAGATCATTTGTCTATAAACAAAATGCGAAGCTATCAACGGGGGTGGGTGGATAAGGTTCCTTTAAACGTTATCCTTTTCATAGACATATTTAAGTTACTCATCTCGACTTTAATCCTCTTGTAGACTCACATACTAAGTCGTGATTTCATAAGAGAACTTAGGGGTTTACTATTTGAAGTTTTGATATTTATATATTTCCATATATTCCAAATCGCAATTGAATCAATCTAGATTATATAAAGAACTTATGTTTATTTATTTAATTTATTCGAAATAAATTATTATAATTAAATAATTACAAGTTCTAGGACACCATTCCTAACAAATCCTACGAGATTCTTCATTACCTTCATGCATATTATCGATGGAATTATATCATGGAGAAAGAATTGAGGTGTTATGCTTATGCAATGTTTATTTACTTTTTCTTACAATTTTTTTAACGAGTTAATGGATGAGAATTAGACTAAGTGTGCTAGTTTTATCATCCTCTAGAGTTTATAGATTATGAAAGATAGTTTTCTAGAGTTTAGAGGACTATAGAAAGGATTATGTAAGACGTTCATTTCTAGAGAGAAAAGAAATGAATTTGATGTATAGCCGAGTGCTATAGGAAAAGGGAATGAGATTTGATTGGATGATAAGAGAATACAAGGGTGTATTGAACCTTGTATAATTATCATGTGATAGACATGTAAGAGAACTAGTTTCTCAATAAATTGGAAGATCTCGAAATTGGAGATAAGATTTGATATAAACCTTATGTATAGTATAAGGTATTAAAGAGAATGAGATACAAATGTTGTATAAATATATGCTATGAAACATATCCTTCTAATGGTTGGAAGATGGTTCCTCAAATATTTGGGAGAATTGGTAAGTAAAAGTAAAATATTGATGTAAAACCATTTTGGTGGTTGAAAGGTAAGATAATGTGAGTTTTACTTGGACACAAATCCGGATGCGGGTTTGGTGTCTAACTTTACTTTTTATTTTGTTTATTCTCAATGGGCTTTGTTGTTAGCTCATGATATTACAAACATTTTTCAGGTGTTCGGGTCATGAGAGAAGAGCTGGTGCAGCTTGATCGAGAGGATGATGATGAGGAGATGGACTAGATGTCATTTAAAAGTCCCGGGGCTAAGGTTATCTTATTTTGTTTTATTTTCGGTCTTTGAGATGTAAATTTGTTAAGCTCTTAAGAGCTTTTCATTTCACTTTTATTGTTATTGAAGGGATGATTTACTAAACTAGCGGAATTTGATTTAGTAAACTAATTAACATTTAATTATGGATCTATTAATATCATGCAATTTGTGATAAAAACATGTAGATTCATGCTTTAAATTTCGAAAATTAAAATCAAAACTTACATTGAGTAATAAATGGAGAATCGGTTGGAGGTTTCTTTACAGCATCAAATCCACAGCAACACCGGATCTTCTACGCTATATCCCGATCGATCAAACGAAACCCGATTGTGGGATCGAACTTTAGAAGAAATTGGGAAGAAGAAAAATATTTTCTTCCCAATTTTGAATAGGGAAAATCGGCACTCAAGGGGGGAGAGGAGAAAGAGAGAATTCCGAATTTCTAAGGAAATTAATTGTGTGATTTATGAATGACCCAAGCCTCCTATTTATAGAAAAATAGGAATCCTAATTACATTAGGATTAATCTATAGAGATAAATACAAAAAGAAAAAAGATTATCTCTTTCCTTTATCTTGCAATTTCGAAAATGCCATAGATAAATAGGAGATTATTTTCTTTTCTTTATTTTATTTATCTTGGGTAAATAAATCTATATAATTATTATAGGATATAATTCAAATAATTATCTCCTACAAATTATCTATGAAGGCCAAAATTAATAATAAATAATTAATAAATCAAATTTATTTAATTAATTATTTTGGGCCAATTTCAATTGGGTTCATTAATCCAATTGGGCTTGAAATTCTCTCTTAAATTAATAAGTCCAACTTAATTAATTTATTTATTAATTACCATTTAAATAAAATATTTTATTTAAACAATTAATAATATTAATATTTTCTCCCGACTAAATATTATCAAATTATATTTAATTATTAATTTCCATTTAAATAATTTTCATTATTTAAATAATTAATAATAAATATTTTAATTATTAATTTCCATTAAATAAACTCATTATTTAATTAATAATTTTATTTGATAATATTTTATTATTAATTAATTAATTATTAATTATTAATTTCCATTCAAATAAACTCATTATTTAAATAATAATTTTGATAATATTTTATTATTAATTAATTAATTAAATAATTCCGTTTAAATATAACTATTTAAACAATTAATAATTGTTAATTAATTTCAAATTATTAATTACCATTTAAATATACTCAATATTTAAATAATTAATAATATCTAATTAATAATATTTCATTATTAATTTCATGTTTAAATAAACTCATTATTTAAACAATTAATAATGTTTATATTAATTACCGTTTAAATATACTCAATATTTAAACAATTAATATTGCCTATTTTAAGTAATTCACTTTACTTAAAAATTTCCATTTCTTCTACTTGATTTCGCGACTATGATATTTGGGCTAGCATAGGGACCCGATGGACCTATAGATCATGGGCTTAATAATTAGTCAATTAAGTGATTAACACATAATCGATTAATTACTTATTATCTAACTATGAATAATTCCACTATAGATTCATAGTGAACTCCTCTCACTATAGATGAGTTATGTCCATTTAGTTTATCATTATTTATATCCGTGATATTATCCTTCACGTGGAACCCTCATAATTACAAAGGATAAATTTACCGTTTTGCCCCTGTAATTACCGCTTTATCCTTGTGTTCCCGCTGATTCTCCAATGAACATTATCCTTAGTCGAACTAGAGACAATATACTTCTGTGATCAATAGAAGTTGTGGCGCCACTTGTTCATGTCTCGAATCAATTCATCAAGGTTTCCTAAAAATCTAAAAGTTTAGGTATCGCATCGATACTGGTTAATTTATAGGAAAGTTATGAATTCCATCTCGTGAAAATGAGTTCCCAGCTACTTATCTAGTCATGTTCCCAAAACAGGAGTGTATTGAGCGTTCTTACAAATCGCTCTCAACTATGTGAATCAAAGAACATAACTCCACAAATAGGAGTCCGCATTTCACTCAGGATTGAGATCTATCACGGTTGATAAACTTAGTTTGATATTCGATCATTTCTCGTAAACGGTACTAAGGAGAAATTTGATCGAACATCGTGGTCCTGTCTTATACAATCAACATTGTATATGATACTTCCATTTCATGTCTCCCACATGAATGATCAGGATTCGATCATTTGTCTATAAACAAAATGCGAAGCTATCAACAGTGTTACCAGGATAAGGTTCCCAAATGTTATCCGTTTACTGTAGACACGTTTAAGTTACTCATCTAGACTTTAATCCTCTCGTATGACTCACATACTAAGTCGTGATTTCATAAGAGTAACTTAGGGTTTACTATTTGAATGTTTGATATTTATATATTTCCATATATTCCTAATATCATTAATTGAATCAATCTAGATAATATAAAGAACTTATGTTTATTTATTTAATTTATTCTTAATAAATTATTATTATTAAATAATTACAAGTTCTAGGACACCATTCCTAACAGTTATAAACCTCTTTGAACTCCTGATAGGAACTTGAGTTCCCTGTGTTTTAGATTTCGGAATTTAAATTGTAAACAGGTTATGGATAGTCCGAGTTTTAAACATATCCATGCCAAATTTTTATTAAATTTAAAGACTTCCGCTGTCAATCTGATTTTAAATTATTTAAAAGAGTTGGGTCATCACATTTTGTCTAAAGATATGGCGCGAAACTTCCCGCCAGAATAGTGACTCATTTTGTTTCTATATTAACGACGAAATGTGTCGCTATTCTTACATGATTTTTTATTTTATTATTAGAGACACATTTCGTCGCTAAGTTTTGTCTAAAGATATGGCGCGAAACTTCCCGCCAAAATAGCGACTCTTTTTGTCTCTATATTAGCGATGCTATGTGTCTCTATTTTACAAGATTTTTTATTTTAATTTTAGAGACACATTTCGTCGCTAATTAGTGCCTTAATTAAATTCCATCGTTATATTATATTTATAAATATAAGAAATATTTATAATTATTCTTTCATTAGAGACACATTTCATCGCTAAATTTGGCGGGAAATGGAAGAAAAAAAACCTTGTAAATAGCGATGTATTTCGTCTCTAAATATGAAAATAGAGACACAATTCGTCGCTAATGGGAAATAAAAATTCCAGAATATTCATCAAATAGGGACACATTTCGTCGCTAATAGGTTTCAAAAATTCTAGAATATTCAACTTATAGAGACACAATTCGTCGCTAATAGGTTTCAAAAATTCTAAAATATTCAACTTATAGAGACACTTTCCCTTATAGCCACGAAATGTGTCGCTATTGAAGAAATCAAATGTTTGAATGGATATTCTCAAATATAGAGACACATTTCGTCGCTAATCGAAATATAAAGGCGCGTTTTTCAAAATTTTCAGGGAAATTATGGTGGTCATTGAAATTTTTTAGCGACGAATTTTGTCGCTAAAGGAAAATTAATGACGAGTGTTATTATGTGACGACCCAACACTTTTAAATAAATTTAATTTAGAAAACACAGCGGAAGTCTTTTATTTTAAGAAAAATTGGCGTGGTTATGTTTGAAAGTTGGCTAGCCAAAACCTGTTTACATCATAATTTTTCAAATCTAATAAAATCACATGGAACTTTAAGTCCCAATCAGGAGTTCAAAGATTTAATATCATAAAACAATAACCATAAGCTCTTATGAGCTAAATACAATGTACAATTCACAAAATCCTTTAAAGTTCACAAAAGTTAATACATAAGCTTTACAATAACTGAGTCCATCTCGAGGTCAACATCCCTCGATCATGCAACACCATCTCCTCTCCCTCCACCTCTTGCCATGGCATTACCTGAAATTGATTGTAATATCATGAGCTAACAACTTAAGCCCAGTGAGAATAATAAGAATACAAAGTAAAGATAGACCTCAAACTCGCATTTCGATTTGTGTCCAATTAATGTGACACCATCAATCCTAAAGTTCTCTAAACCTTAGGTAATTTCATTCTGAACTCTCCAAAGGATGACATTACTAACACTCAAGTGAGAATAATAAAGTAACCGAAACAAACATAAAGTAAAGGGGCATAAAGTAAAAGACATAAAGTAAATAAATAGGAAACTCCTGGAAGAACGATACGTAAATCGAACTCCACTACAATAATAAAAGTAAATTATAACTTAAACGATTAACCTATTCCTTCAAGGATTCTAAACTTCCAATATAATCCGAGGTTCTATTAATTGTTCTAAAAGCAAGTTGGGTCTTTTAACTTCCAATGATCCAACCTAAGCTTCGAAACGAATCTAACTTAGAATCTTCTAAGATTCAATACTTTCCTCGAGAACTCCTAAGTTCTCACTTAAAGGATTAACTTCTAATCCTAAGGGCACTAACTCACTTTCCCCTAATCTTAGATTCGAATTCTAATCTTAGTTTCCAATTCTACAAACCATTATACTTATTTGCTTTCTATAGTTACTTTAAATCCTAACTATTCTCACCTTAATAAAAGTTGACTTCGCTCCTAAGTTCGAAAGAGCGATCAAACGAGCGGTTCAAAAACACCTACACTTGAATTATATCATACAATCAATAAATTACTAACTATCGATCAAACATCAACTAAACGTACAAAACGACGAAAAACTCAACAAACCCCTCAAAGAGGCTCTCGGCCCTCTTATGAAAAATGGGCTTCGGGTTTGGTTTTCCGGCTTTTAGGCAATTTAAATGTGTTTCGAGTTGGTTACAAGAAAATTCGATATTCCCGATTTCAATGGGTATCGATAATTAGGGTTTTTGAACATTATGCCCTTTCTTGAATTGAATTTCAATAAACATTATTTCATTAATTTATAACCCATAATTAGACCCAAAAAGGTAAATTTCAAACGGGAAGGGTTTCGACTGAAACTCGGTTTTAGGGTTATGGGATTGTTTCCAAAAACACTTAAAACAACTCTCGTATTTACAAACACCGAGTTTCACGACAAGAAATCGAAGGAAAACAAAGAAAACTTAATTAAAATACTATTTGGAGCTTAGGGTTTGAAGCTTTACTTACTGAGAACTCCGTATAACACGAGTGGCAAGTACGATGGTTGGGTGGAAATGAATCGTAGGACCAATACCTTTCCAATGGAACGAGAATCGAAGCGATCCGGCAATAAACGAGCAAAAACCGAAAATCCCCCAAATCCCCACTATGGCTCTCGGTCTTGGAGAAGAAAAGGAAGAAGATGAAGTGATTTTCTTGGTCAATGGAAGTCAAAGAGGATATTAATAAGAAGTGAATAGTGTTTAGATAGTTTTTTTAAGAACTTGGAAATGACGGTTGTGTCCTTTTATGACTTTTGACTTATAAAACGAAACCCGATGATCTTAAACTATCCCAATGGTGATTAATAATTATTAATTGGCCCGTTCATAATTATTAATACTATTAAAATGAAATTAAACTAAAAAGGTAGTTAAAAGAACTTAAACCGAAATAAACTACTAAATTCTAATTTACCAATAAATAAATAAACTTTAATTACTTAAATTAAAATAAAATAAATAATTTTTTTATCACAAAATAACGGGACGTTACATATTAAAATCCGTGCCCAGCTGGCGTCCATTCATTTCCATCAGCGACGTATTTCATCGCTAAAATAATTGGTAAAATTAGTTTTATTAGTTTACTTAGTTTAATGTTATTGTTAATTAGTTTATGTTAATTGGTAAAATTAATTAGTTTAATGTTATTGTTAATGTTAATTAGTTTAATTTAATTGGTAAAATTAGTTTACTTAGTTTATTGTTAATGTTAATTGGAAAAATTATAATTAAATAACATGTTAATTTGTTTAATTTCATTAGTAAATTTTAATTTCATTAGTATATAAAATAAATTAGTATGTTTATTGTTTAAATTTAGATTTAATTAAATTAATGTTTAATTAATTAAGTAATTTGTAAATAAAAAAAATTATTTTCTTTTATTTTTTGAAAAATAATAATTTTTAATAAGTAATTTTAAATATAATTTTATTTAAAATTAATTATTAAAAATTATTTTTTTAAAAATATAAAAATAAATAGTGACGAAATGTGTCACTATATATTTTACTAATCTTTTTTTTTTAATAATTATTTTAGAGATGTAATTCGTCGCTAAAGTCAAGTTGACTTTATTAGAGACGCAATTCTCCTCTAATTATACAAACGCATTTCGTCGCTAAATTTAGAGACACATTTTGTCCCTAAATTTAGCGACACAATGATTCTCTAACATAGAGGTGTAATAAGCCATTTGGTCTCTGTTTTCAGCGATTGAGTTCGTCGCTAAATAGTCAACATTTTACTAGCGTCCCATTGTTTTTATGTCGCTATTAGCGACGAAATGTATCGCTATTTTTCGCAAGCGCCCTTTTTTGTCGCTATTTTCAATTAGAGTCGCATTTCGTCGCTACACCCAGGACTCCAAATGCAGCTTTTCTTATAGTGCTAAAAGAAAATTATTGGCATTGAAGGGAAGGGGTCTGATTGAACCACAGGGGTGTGATTTTCCATTTTCAAACCACGGGGGGTGTTCGTGCATTTGGAAAAAACCGCAGGGGTCTCATTTACATTTTACCCTTCGTTTTATATCAATTTACTTGCACAAATTATGAACGAAACATTTAGTAAACGAAATTGATAAGAGATGCACAATTGCAACAGTTACATGAAAGTTGCAACTGTTGACAGAATATATAATGAACAAAAATAATTACTTTAAAGATCAAAGAGAAGGGAAATAAGACTCGAGAATGATTAACGTTGGAAATCAAAAAGAAAACCCACGACGTCTAGAGAAAAAATCCACTAGAATGATTAAATCCAACAAGAATTTAATGCAAAACACAAAAGCACAAACAAAAAACTCCATTTTTCTTTATCTTCGATTACTCCCTGTTGATGACGATCTTCAAGTCGGAATATCCACAAGTCCCCTTGAGGATCTCAATCCAAGAAATCCCTTCCTTGTCACGAACTTATCACAACCCGGAATCCGTTCGGTAATGTGTTAGTCTTCTCCCAAGACTAACATGAATTTGTATAATGAAAAATGCTAAACAACAACTCTCTCAACAATAGAAACCTCACTAGAGATTATAAATAAAATGAGAGTAAAATATAGAAAACTCTAAGAATATGCTTGAAAGTTTGAGTGCATATGAGAGGTGATTTACAATGTTTGTTGTCATGTCCTTTTGATAACTGAAAAGCTGATAGAAGTATCTTTTGTCAATTAACATAATACATGAAAGACCAATTTGCTTACCAAATTCCAATCGAATTAATAAAGAGATATTCAATCAAGTAAATTAATCAAACCAAATTTCTATTAGAGAGAAATATTGACGTTGGATATCAATTCTAAGCCTAAAATCATGGCTAATAGAAAGGTAATTTTTTTCCAAAAAGAAATTAAGAGTACATAAAGACAATTTGACCAAATTTTTTTTAAAAGAAAAATGAATATAACTTTCGTATTATGAATTAAAAGGTTAAAAATCTTTTTAGAACCAATTTTTTCATAAACCAAGTTCAATCAAATTTATGACAATGTAGATAATAAAATAGTATATTCAATTTAAACACTAATGAGTTGTGTGGATATTAAACATTGAAACAATTTGGTTTTGTCAAAATAAAAGCCAATCCAAAATACATTCTAACAGTCTCTCCCTTTGGCATTGTTTTGACAAAAACCAACATAAAAATGAATTTTAAAAACTAATAATTGTTTCACCTCAAATAGACTTTCCCTAAAAAAAAGAAAAACATCTCTCATTTTTTAACTTCTCTTCTTGTTTTTGTCAATATACAAGACCAAAAATAAAATAAATGCTCTCCCTAAAAAATAAATCTCATAATTCTTCCTAAATAAAACCCATCTTACTAGATAAAAATAATTCTTTTTTAAAAAAAGGGTTCTCTTTAAAGAAAAGGAAGCAAGACACAAAACATAAAATGTCCAAAATCAAATTTTAAAAAATATGACAATAAGAGTACACATACAAAAAGTCAATTATTAGAACAACAACTTTTCAAACAATTATCAGAAAATTTTCTAACTCATCTTTTCTCACCCAAATTTGTTTAAGAAAACGATGTTGAAATTTAGGCTCATATTTTTCTTGATTTTTCTTTAATATATTTTTCAATTTAAAACACTTTGGCCAAACATGTCTATGAATTCCACAAAAATGACAAATAGGTATAAAGTTATAGGTTGTACCTTGACATTTAGCTTTACCTTAATGAACCGTTACATCATCCTCATTTTTCTTCCAAAAGACTGAATGATGAGCTCTATCATGATGAGTCATTTTATCATTTTCCTTCTTCATTGTTGCAACAATGGTTGCCTTTGGCTTAGGGACAGTTGTAACATTCTTTTGAGCTTTTACAAAAATAGTTTGGCTTTTGGATGATTCTCCTTCATAGTTATGTTCTTTAGCTTTATAGAATCCTTATCTAACTTAATGGATAATCACAATTTCTGATATCAATTCCATTTTTCATTTCTATTTAACTAAGTGATTTATCAAAACTAGTCGTTCAATTTTTTTAACTTAATGAAGAAAAAAGAGAAGTGAAAGAAAGTAAAAAAAATGAAGTATATAAAATAAAATGTAATATTAACAACGCAAATCGTCGCTATACACTCAAAAGCATAGAAGTTTAGTGAAGGATTTCGTCGCTAAGAAGCAAGGAAACAAAGAAGGGGTTTTTTTAAGTGTTCATGGAGTTTAGAGACAGAGTTCGTCGCTAAGTAGCAGGGAAACACAGAAGGGCGTTTTTTTCTAAGTGTTTATGGAGTTTAGTGACATATTTCGTCGCTCAGGAGCATAGAAACACAGAAAGGGTGTTTTTTTTTCTAGTTGTTCATGGAGTTTGAGACGGACTTCATCGTTAGGGAGAAAGGAAACACAGAAGGTATGTTTTTTTTAATTGTTTATGGAATTTAGTGACAGATTTCTTCGCTAAGAAGCACGAAAACAAAGAATGGGTATTTTTTTAAAGTTTTTATGGAGTTTAACGACGAAGTTTGTTGCTACCAAATGCATAAAGGATATATTTTGCATTAAATTTTCCATCTCTTCATCTGCTTTATCGATGAATTTTGTCGCTAAAGGGCAATAAATAGGCGCACAGCTCAAAATTTCCCCGAAAATTGTGATGGGACTGGGCGACGGAATGCATCGTATACTTCATTTTTAAGAACACGAACAACGTTATTCATGTTATATAGTGACGAAACTCGTCGCATGCTTCATTTTTAAAAATATGCGTGACGGAATTGAAGTAATTAGCGATGAAATGCGTCGTTAAATCACGATTAGAACCCACCCGAGATTTCCGTTTCTTCCATTTTCTCTCTTCCCTTTCTTTCTTTTTCTTTCTTTTCCTTTACTTTTCCTTGCTTTTATTTCTTTTCCTTTCATTTTCACTTCCTTTTCCTTGATTCTCTAGTCAATTGGAACTAATCCAAGTACGTTTTTTTTTCTTTTCATTTTTGTAATTTAATTTAGTTTATGTTAATTTAATTTAGTTTAGTTGGGTTTAATTTATGTTAATTTAGTCTAGTTTAGTTTATGTTAATTTAATTTAGTTTATGTTAATTTTAATTTAATTTCGTTTATGTTAATTTAAATTTAATTAAATTTAGTTTATGTTAGTTTTATTCATTTTAATTTAGTTTAGTTTATGTTAATTTGAATTTAATTTAATTTATTTTATGTTCATTTAATTTAATTTAATTTAATTAAGTTTATGATAATTTAATTTAGTTTAATGTTACTTAATAAGGTTAATTTACTTTATGTTATATGTTACATAGATCATGCTTCCTCGTAGACGTAAACCACTACCTTCCGACATCCAGGGGATGTTAGCTTGGGGAATTAGACCCCGAAGGATGATCGACTCGAGGATGAGCAAAACAAATTGATCGAGCAGGAGGACGCTTCCGATGCAGCGCCTGAGGGATTGTCTGTCTCTGGGCGTGTACGTTTATGCCTGGTGAACAACAAGTAAGTTGTTTTCTTATTTCGTTTCTCGTTTTAATATAATAATATATATTTTAATACTCTTATTAACATTTGTATCTTTATTAGGTTACAACTATCGTGAAGCATATCAACGCAGTTTACAGAGGTCTTACGAATTAGTCTAGTCCTGGGACACCCACGCTGGCAGATCGTCTTAAGTCCGACTAAGATGCAATTGTTCGCAGCTTTGAAGGTAAAATTCAAAGTTTTATCAATTTATTATTTTTTAAATGTATATGTAGTTTATAATTAAGTAACATATTTGTTTTCCAGTAATATTTTGATACTTAGGCTGAGCTCACAGACGAGCTAATCTTCCCTCCGTGGAACCATCAGGATAGCACCTGGTATAGAGACTTGGGCTACTAAGTTAGACATGCACTTGCTGATAAGAGCTCAGACAGAGGAACGCCTCACTCCAAGATGAGGTCACGTTCCTCATATTGCAAATCGAGTAGGATCTTTAGGAACGGTGTGAGTTTAAGTCTTCGATGAAGGCTATAGTGGATTCTTTGTTGCAGGGACGGATCCAGACATTGTATATTGGGGGGGGGGGGGCAATCAATACTCAATATTAATATAAAAACCTACGCAAAATATATGTAATTATAAATAAATTAAGATGAATAACATAATAATAAAAGTTGTACCTGACGTTTCTTCAAAGAGTAAAAATCATCTATAATCGAATCAGAACTAAAAGTTTCAGAAATTTCCCTTTCAATGTAGACAGTCAAACAATCTTCAAGGAACTCATCTTCCATTTTGTTGTGTAATCTTGTTTTCACTATTTTCATAGCAGAAAAAGCTTGTTCGTAGTTGTTGTAGATACAGGAAGCGTTAACACAAGACGAATGAGTCGATCAATCAAATGATAAACCTTTGACTTTTCTGTTTCAGTTAAGCCACGACAAAGTTCTGAAATTGTAGACATGTTTTTTAGATGGGGATGGTGAGGTAGATCTAATATATAATGCTGCAGTTGGAAACGTAAATGAAGCATCTCTTCTTCTGTGAAATCTTAAGGTAAAACTTCTCTGCAAGCTTACAAATAGAATCAACATAAAACAATTAATGTATAATTGTGAATCAAGTGTTGCAGTAAATATATCAATCTGATAATAATGCTCTATTGTAATCTGATCTTGTTGTTGACGACATCTACCACGCCTTTTAATGTATTGAGCATTCATATCAGGTATTTCAATTTCATATCTCTCACAAAATAATTTTACTGTTTCAAGCAAAACATCCCAACCTTTTTCCCTCAAGTTATGGGTTAGATTTTTTGTTGTTGTGACCAATTGCATAGCATTAACAATGTCTTGAGATTTTTACTGAAGAGCTTGGCAAAGAATATCAGTGGTGCCCATAAACTCTTTCATCAAATGTAAAATGAATACAAATTCAAATGACGAAATATCTTTATATGCAGTATCAGCATCTCCACGCTGTGAATAAGTTGAACCTCTGTCACTTATATTTTGTAGTATTGAACTAGTTGCACCAAACATTTTTATCAAACTAAAAATAGAGTGAAAATGAGAACTCCAACGTGTATCGCCAGCTCTTTGTAAAGTACCAATTTGGTGGGCTCCTCTACCACTCTCAATTTCATCCATATCTAGTAATTGATTGATTTCTATGGATTGAACAAGATGCAATTCACTATGTCGTTTAGAAGAAGCAATAATGATGTTGATAACAAAATTTAATTTTGAAAAAAATTGATGAACAAGAATAACATCCCTTGATGCTGCAACTAAACATAATTGCAAACGATGAGCAAAACAATGTATATAATGGGCATTTGCACACTCATTAAGAAATAATGCTTGTAAACCATTCCATTCACCACGCATATTACTAGCACCATCGTATCCTTGACCTCGAATGTTATTGATATTGAGATTGAAATAAGAAAGAACCTTTGATAGTTCTTTTTTCAACGTTATTGCTGTAGTATCATAGACACGCACAAAACTAAAAAAACGCTCTCTTATATAACCATCTTGATCAATGAATCTTAAAAAAAGAGCTACTTGCTCTCTTTTTGACTCATCTCGTGCTTCATCAACAATGATACAAAATTTAGAATCTCCAATATCGTTACGAATCTTATCTTTTACTTTCTTGGAGAGAATGTGTAAAACTTCCTTCTGAATTGATGGTGCAATATACTTAGCATTTGCAGGAGCATTTTCTAAAGCAACATTTGCAACTCGTTCATTATATGGTGACAAGAGCTTTATCATCTCAATAAAATTCCCTCGATTTCTTGAACTTGAACTTTCGTCACGGCCCCTAAAAGTACAACCTTGTAATGTCAACCATCTAATTGAATCAATAGAGGTTTTAAGTCGTAATCTATTATTTGAAATCTGCTCTGATGTTTGAGCATTCATCACCTTATCAATATGTCTTGATTGATTCATAAGATCATCATATGATTGTACGACAATATTATGTGGTGAGCAAGGATTGTCAGCAATATGATTGAGGAAAGCACATCTCTTACCATCATTAACTTTCTTCCAATGTCGAAAGCCTTCTATTGTAAATGCATGAGATCCAGGGCGTCCTGATGGTTTTCTTGAAAAAAGAAAACATGGAAGACAAAACGCAGCATCTTTTGATGGAGAATATTTTAACCAAGAAAATAATTTGAACCATGCAGATTGAAATCTACGAGGATGCTTTTCTGACCCAGGACTTGGATACTTTGGAAGAATAAATTGAAAAGATCCCTCTTTTATATAGGCACGACGAACTTCATCTTGTAAATTAATAGTATATTCCCATATTTGATGTCGTAATCCTGGATCTCGTTCTAAAGTTTGATCAAATTTCCAATCTTCTAGCTTTTTTCGAAGACTCTTGGTGATCATGAGTCAAATTATCCATGCTAGCCTACTACTATCGTTTCTAAACTCTCTTAAAAAATACATCAAGTGTTTTTTGGGGTTTCATCATTATATAGATGAAATATATCTTCAATCAAAAAAGAAATTCACCTAAGAAATTATATATAATCATAATTTAATATTTGACAGAGAAAAAAGATATGAATGTATAAAATAATAAAATATGAATTAGAACTTACTACGAATTGAATAGATTATCAATTAAATCAAGCACTTGCAATACCGAGAGCTAAAATTTCATCATCACTCATCGTCCCTCGTCCCTGCTTTGTTTGAAAAAGTTTAACAAATTATTTGCTCAACCTTCCACTGCTGCTACAAGTGATTTTAGGTTAGTAAAAAAATTCATTTATATGGGCTTAGTAAAAACTTTGGCCCATGTATAGAGAAAAATAGAAAATAGATTGAAAAGAATTTTGTTGGAGGGGCCACAATGTTAAACTGTCATCTAAATTAACATATAAAAGGATTTTTTTTTTAAAAGGGGGGGACCGCGACCCCCCTAGTCTCTACATATGTAACGACCCGATTTTCCGTTTAATTCTTTTAATCCAATTGCACAGCGGAAGACTTAGTTTTAAAGAAAAACGGCATGGGTTCGTTTAAAAATCGGATAACCAAAACCTGTTTACAACAACCCATATTCAGAGAAAGCGATAAATCGGGAATGCGCATTCCATCATATAATTTAAATTTCCAAAAGAGATTCAAATCATAAAACATATGCAAATTTTAAACAAATACCCTTTCGGGCTCAAAAAGACACAATACGAAAGTTGGAAATAATTTACAAGCATTTCAAAGAATGCTAAACCAAAAGTGTTTTAATCTTGTCCGTACACCATCTCGACAAGTCACGCGGCTCCACCTCCTCTACCACGCTTCTTAGGACGGGGTTTACCTGAAAATTTGTAAGTGTAGCAACATTAGCATAAAAATGCTAGTGAGAGTAAAACGAAAGCAAGTAATCCTATGAACCAAATTTTATACCAGAAATTGAGTCCAAAGGCCTAAAATGCTCTTTACTTCCCATATTCACACTTCCAATTTCCATACAATCATACGATAGTAATATACTACCCGTAATAGTCTTTCAATACCAAGTAATAGAAATAAAGACTTAAAGTAAAGTTAACAATCATTACTAAGTCTTACTACACAATTCTAAAGAATATGTACATGTAACATTAACTATCTTTGTTACCAAACAAGTTTCATCGTAACGTGCTATTGTATGGATCGAAATCAACATACCACGTACGGTCGTACCATATCTCAATCATCGCACCATGATACGTATGGATCCGAATCAACATACTATCATGTGTCGTGTCACAAATCATAGTACCATGGTACGTATGGATTCGAATCAACATACTACCATGTACCATATCACAAACCATCGCACCATGATACTTATGGATCCGAATCAACATGCTATCATGTTCCGTGTCACAAATCATTGTACCATGGTATGTATGGATCCGAATCAACATACTACCATGTACCATATCACAAACCATCGCACCATGATACGTATGGATCCGAATCAACATACTATCATGTGCCGTATCACAAATCATAGTACCATGGTACGTATGGATTCAAATCAACATACTACCATGTACCATATCACAAACCATCGCACTATGATACATATGGATCCGAATCAACATACTATCATGTGTCGTATTACGAAAGGTTAAGCTCCCTAATAAGTTAGTTAAACTCAAAGAATCCTACTAAGTTAATAAGAAACCTAACTAACTAGATTACACGAGTTGTCACTCAAGTGTATCTTCTAACTACTTTAACTTCCAAACCAATAAAAGTAACTTTCATTTCCACTTTCATCTAACATCTCCAATTCACTTCACAATACTTCCAAACCACTCTGATGTTTCCTTTTCATCGAACTCATTATAACTCCAAATCGTCTCCACTCACTTCCGAATTAAAGTCTCCAACCAAACATTAATTCTAAGAAGCTAGTTCCCTCTTAACATCGATAAACAAAATCATAATGAAACTTAATTCATAAAATTACTAACTTCCCTTTTAAACTCACCTTGGATTTGTAGTCGAGTATCCAAGGAATCGAAGTCGAATCCACGTGATAATTACAAACCTACAATTCACCAATTGAACTACAATTTATAATTCATAACTAATAAGAGAAAAAGTGTGATTTTCAGGTGAATAGTGATTTCGGATGAATAGTGATTTTCAAAAATCCGGGCTCAAAATCGTCAAATTCCTTGATAGAAATACGTGATTTCAACTTCAAAACTCATTTATAATAAAAAAACGAACAAAACCATATAAAAAGTTTTGAAAACTCACTTTTTAGGGTTTCCCTTAGAGAATGAGAAACGGCAAAAGGCTAGGTTGGAAAGAAAGCCCACGTCCCGAGCAATCCAACGCAACTGAAATTATCGAAATCGGTCGAGAAACGAAGAAAACCCAAGAAATTTTCTTCTCATCAATGGTGAGGAGCTCCACGGCTTGAAGAAGAGAAAGAAGAGAATGAAGCCTTTTGTCTTAAAAGTTGATATTTAAGAGAAGATGAATAGTGTTTAGATATATAAGAAATCGGAAAATGACGCCTACGTCCCTCTTTTATTTTGCTTTAAAAAATGAAACCCGAAGCTCTTAAATTAATCTAAAGGTGATTAATAATTATTAATTGGCCCGTTAATAATTATTAATGTCACCGAAACGAATTTAAAGTATTAAAACGACTAAAAATAATTTTGGACGAAAATAACTACTAAAATCGAAATTACTAAATTTAAACTAATCTTAAAAGCTTTAATTAAAATAAATAAATAAATAAAATTAAAAAAATTTCACCCCCAAAAGTAACGGGACGTTACAGATAGGTCTGTCCCTGCTTTGTTGGCTCATATTCGCGTTACTGCTTTGTCATCATCCGTTCCTTCACCCGATCCTCCTACAAATCAGTTGAGTAGTTTTAAATTTCATTTTTTGTATTTGTTTCTATTTTATACATTCTTTAAATATTTGAATTTTTTATTATTTAATATAATATTATTTTGTTATTGCATTTCTTATTTTATAAATTTAATTTTCTAATTCCAAAACAACCAGTAGTATAAAAAAAATTAATTCAATTCAAATTGCGACGAAATTCACGGTAATGCACCAATTATTTGGACCCAAATTGAAGTTCATAATAACGACGAAACATTTCACTAAATAGGGACGGAAAAGAAATACATCGCTACCGAATGTTGATTGATACTAACGACGAAATCTGTCACTAACCCTTAACAAAGGAGTCCGTCGATAAGGTCAGTCAATATTTGCTAGCGATGTATTTCTTTTCCATCCCTATTTGGTGACGAATTTTATCGTTAACCAACCCTAACGATAAATTAAAAAAAAACCGACGGGTCAATCCATCAGAATTTCCATCGCTAAGTGGTATGTAGCAACCTTTTGCTAAAAAGACTCAAGAAGATTAGAAGAAAATAATTTTATTCTTTATTTTAAACACTAAAATCACAAATAAGAGAGGAAGGGCGAGAGATAAGGGGGGGGAAGGCAGAGAGTTTTCAATTATAATATGAAATACCAAAACCCTTATATATAAGCAATTGGATTTCGTAATCATAATTAGGAAAGTCCCAAAAATAAATCAAAAAGATTTTTCTTTTTTTTTTTGTCTATGTTTGTTGATTTTATCATCATAAGATATAGGAAAAAAATATTTTTTTTTCTATATTTATGCCATCTTGGATATTTTATGTATTTAATTTTTAAAAAATCAAATTATTATTTCTAAATATACACAACGGCCGAAATTATCATATAATAATGATTTATAAAATTTTATTTATTTAATTAATTAATTAGACTATAAATCAGTTGGGTTCATTAATCTAATTGTACTTAAAACTCTCTTTTAAATTAAGTGTAAAATGCAAATAAGAGTCTTGTGGTTTAGATCAAATGTATGAACACGCTCTATAGTTTTAAAAATGACAAATTACACCCACATAGTTTAAAATTATGGCAATGAGACCCCTCATCTTCAACATTGTTGACTTTCTCTTAGCCATAACATATTCAAAATTTTGATTTAGATAATTTAAGATGTTTTGAAATTCTCGTTTTGAGATCTATCTTTTGGTAAATTCAAAACTTCAAAATTGTAAATAAATAAAATGATTTACTATCATCAAAATATAAGGTATGATTGAAACCATAAACCCTTTTTATTATTGATGATTTCGAAGTTTTGAAATGACCATAAAGTAGAGATCAAAATGAGAATTCTAAAATATCTTTAATCATCCAAGTGGGAGGTCAAACAAAAAAGTTATGACTAAAAGAAAGTTAACGAATTAAAAAGAGAATGGTCTCATTGGCATAATTTTAAACTACTTCAGTGTAATTTACTATTTTTAAATTGTAAAGACACATCTCTTTTATTTTGAAAATAAAATAATAATGAGGCTAGAGGAAGACTTTATAAACAATTAAACTTGTAAATCAATGGGATTCAACCCTTCATCATATCAAAAGTGAATCAAAATCCATAAACATTCAAAAGTTGGGATGCGCATCCATTTCATAAGCAAATTCAAATTCAGGAGCAAAATTTCATAAATCCTCAAAATAACACAAATAACTCTAAATCATATAAAAGTATGCTCAAAAGAGCTTAATAGACCAAAGTATAGAAAATAAAGACACAAAAAGGTCCATGGACTACAAAATGACTCTAGTCCATCTCATCATCATCGTTCTGACATCATGTCGCACCAGCTCCACGGCCTCGGCCTCGACCACGTCTCATACCTAAAATATAATATCATGAGCGAAAAATCCAGTGAAAATAAGCAGAAAATAAAGTAACTTTGAGTCCCAAATCCTTATCCGGATTGGTATCCAAAGAACCTATAAACTCTTGACTACCCAAATCCTTTCCTCAAACATTCCATAACACTTTCAAAAGGCATAAATCTCCCAAACTACAAGTAGCCAAAGAACATGCGACTCATGAACCAATAACTCATACTAGCTCACAACAACACATTTCCAGCCTTAATACTCACATGCGAAGTACGCTCAACAAAGATAAACAGGTGAAAAAAATGACAAGTAAACTATGCATAGCCCTTACAGTCTATTGCATCTCATTTAATGACAAGCAAAGTATATGTAGCCTTTATAATCTTTTATATCTCATTTATAAAGGGACTACTTTACTAAATTAGCGGAATTTCATTTAGTAAACTAATTAACATTTAACTAACGATCTATTAATATCATGTAATTTGTGATAAAAGACATGTAGATTCATGCTTAATTTTCGAAAATTAAATACCTTTACTTACATTGAGTAATTAATGGAGAATTGGTTGGAGGTTTCTTTACAGCATCAATCCTCAGCAATACCAGATCTTCTACGCTATATCCTGATAAAAAACAAAACCAACTTGTGGGAATCGATCCGGAAGAAGAAAAATTTCTACTAAATTTTTTCCTAAGGAAAATCGGCAATTGGGCAAAAAAATTGAAGAAAGAATTTTCACTTTCCTAATTAAAGTAAGAAGAGTACAAAATATGAATCTCAATGGTCATATTTATAGGAAAATATGATATCTAATCTAGTTAGATAATCCTTATCTCTTAATTATAAAATAGAAGAGATGAGTAAATAAATAAAATAAAAATTAAAAGATAATGCAAATTCTCCACAATGCATGCTGATGGTACTTTGCATTTTTTTTAAAATTTTATAATTACTTTTCTTTATTATATATTTAATATTAGAAAAAATTCAAATAATAATTTCTAATTAAATACATTTAGCCAAAAATTAATATATTAATTATCATTTGATCTTATCCAACTAATTAATTATTTTGGGCCAAAACCAATTTCTCTAATATTTATTATCAAATTAAATAAACTCATTATTTAATTAATTGTAAAAACCCGACCTTTCAAAGTATAAAACAACGTATTTAAAAGCAGCGAAAGACTCAATAAATAACACTTATTGAAAATATGCAATTCAACTAAGTCAAATAACCGTTTATAAAAATAATAACTCCGGAGTTTTAACTTTAAAACAAAAATCAATGAGCTAAAACATTATTCTTAAACCATTCAAAACAAATAAAACAAAATCCTCAAACTCAAATAGTTAACTAAAAATCAATAAAATCTCAATACTTATTCATTAATAAAATGAATAACAAATATGCATAAATGATATGTGGCCACCACGACATGAACCCTCATCTCTTCCACTTCATCAACTACCATCTTTCGGTCCATTGTTACCTGAAAAATAACATTATAGCACTGTGAGGCTAAAGCCAGTGAGAAAATGACTTAATCAAAGGTAAAGTCTTAAATAGTCTTTAACAATTCAAACCGAGTCCCAAGCACTCATCACTCTCTAAAAACTCTTACGAGGCATCACTTAAACTCTATCTCAATCCAATACATGAATAGGTAATTATCTCAAATTCCATATTCAAGGTTTCTCGATAATCTCACTTTATATGGATAGACAACTCTCACTAGTTTCATACCCAAGGCATCCCATTCACAAACTCCCAACATCGATACTTAAAATTTCCGGATAACTAATTAATTCTAAACTAACAAAGCACTAATTTAACAAACAACACTAAGAAGGCGGTCCCTCGGGACTACTAACACCTGGTTATAGCCGCAACATGATAATATTCAATAATATTCAGATATAAATATAAAAATACAGCAGCCCCAACTTATAACATTCAATTCTCAAAGTTGCCGAAAAACTGGACTTTTACACCTCCTAACTCAAAACTCAAGGAAAATGATCATAAATAACGCCCAAAAATTCAAGAATTGAATTCATAAACATTCAAAAACATTTCGAATCTAAAAACATCAAACTCCGTCGAAAAATGTCTAAACTAGTTCTAACCGAAAAGTTAATTTTCCCAATAGATTTTTCGGTGTTTCCAATAATATTTCTCATCCTAAAATTCCAGAATATCATAATTAAATATGTAGAATAGATTTAGCTACGGTAAGAGCCTTAGATTTCTCTAAAACTCCACCAATGATCAAACCGTTAACTCACCATGAAATTCGCTAATTCCGAACTTTAACGCTACTTTCCTCTACGAACCAGACCAGAAACGGAGGTCCTAAATAATTAAATCTCCTTCTAAAACATTCCCAAAAGGTACAAAAAATTTTGGGGTTCAACGGCTCGAAGAACGAGGAAAAACAAACGACGAACGGCTCACGGTCGAGAAGGGGACAGTCACGGCGCTGCTGTCCCCTTGCCGTGGCTGAACCATGGCCTTCAAGTCATGGTTTGGTCGCGGTTTCAAGTTTCAGGAGATCAATTTTTTATGGTCTTTGGTTTTATGCAAGGTAGATAAAAATCGATTAGGTTTTAGGCCAAGGTTTGGGAAATTGAAAGTAATGGGGAATGGATTTCAAAGCAAGGTTCTTGACATTCATAAATCGATATTAAACTAAAAATTCCAGAATTTAAAAGAATAAAAATTGATCCAAATCACTCACCCAAGGTTAGGAATACGCGGGAAAAACCTTCAATCTTCTTTCAACGATCACCCACGTTCCAAACAATCACCTATCACGCAAAGATTGATGAAAAAACGTCACTTTGAAACCCTAGGGGGCGGCGGCAATGGAGAATTCAAAGGGAGAGAAAGTTTTACCTTCTTGATTGCAAAGACGATTCCCAACTACACTAAATCCTAGACCGAAACGCGGAACGACGATCAAACGGCAACCAAACGAACGAAAACCTCCTAGGAGTCTCCAATGGAGGCGGCGGCGTGAGAAGGAGAGAGAGAGAGTGGAACTTTTCCTATTTTTCTTCTTTTTTTGATTAATGAGCAAAACCCTAACCTCCTTTATTCAACTTTCCTAAAATTGATCCTTCATCCTTCCTTCCAAACAAATTGCTAAAGAGTCCTTCCCTCGCAATTTGTCTCCCATCAAGCCTATGGATGCAATTAAGAAATTTTTAAATCGAAAATTCGAAACTCGGTATTATTAAATGAAAAATTAATTTTAACCAGAACTTTAAATTACCTTGTAACGGGACTTTACACTAATAATATTAGTTATTAATTTCCATTTAAATAAACTCATTATTTAAATAATTATTAACACTAATTCCCGTTTAAATAATTTATTAATTTAAACAATTAATTTTACCTTAAAATATTATAATTGATAATGTTATATTAATTTCCATTTAAATAAACTCTTTATTTAAACAATTAATATTGTATCAATATTAATAATATTAATATTAATTTTCATTTCATTGTTCAAATAATTAATATTGCCTAATTTTAAGTAAAATCAATTACTTAAATTATTTGTTCTTCCTAAGTTAAATTATTAACTTAGTTTTGCTACAACGATATTTGGGCTAGCATAGGGACCCGATGGACCAATAGATCATGGGCTTAATAATTAGTCAATTAAGTGATTAACTCATAATCAGCTAATCACTTTATTATTTAACTATGAATAATTCCACTATAGATTCATAGCTGAACTCCCCTCACTATATATGAGTTATGTCCATTTAGTTTATCTTTTATTTATATCTGTGATATATCCTTCACATGGAACCCTCATAATTACAGGCGGATTAAATTTACCGTTTTGCCCCTGTAATTACCACTTTATACTTGTGTTCCCACTGATTCACCAATGAACATTATCTTTAGTCGAACTAGAGATAATATACTTCTGTGATCAATAAAAGTCGTTGTGCCACTTGTTCATGTCTCAAATCAATACATCAAGGGAGTTTTCTAAAGTTCCTAAAATGTTTAGGTATCACACTGATACTGTTAATTTATAGGAAAGTTATGAATTTCATCTCGTGTAAATGTGTTCCCAACTACTTATCTAGTTATGTTCCCAAAACAGGAGTGTATTGAGCATTCATATTAGATCGCTCTCAACCATGTGAATCAAAGAACATAACTCCACAATTAGGAGTTCACATTTCACTCAGGATTGAGATCTATCACGGTTGATAAACTTAGTTTGATATTTGATCATTTCTCCTAAACGGTACTAATGAGAAATTTGATCAAACATCGTGGTCCTGTCTTATACAATCAACATTGCATATGATACTTCCATTTCATGTCACCCACATGAATGATCAGGATTAGATCATTTGTCTATAAACAAAATTCGAAACTATCAACAGTGTTACCAGGATAAGGTTCTCAAACGTTATTCATATATTGTAGATACTTTTAAGTTACTCATCTCAACTTTAATCCTCTCGTATGACTCACATACTAAGTCGTGATTTCATAAGAGTAACTTAGGGTTTTACTATTTGAATGTTTGATATTAATATGTTTCTAGATATTTCCTAATATCATCAATTGAATCAATATAGATAATAGAAAGAACTTATGTTTATTTATTTAATTTATTCGAAATAAATTATCTTTATTAAATAATTACAAGTTCTAGGACACCATTCCTAACAATCTGACACTTGTCGTAGATCTTTGGAGATTTGACTTGTAATTACAGTCAAGCTGGATGACTATCAACTACTTAGCCATGGTAGTCATTTTAATACTTTATCAGTCACGTTTTTCATCTATTTAGTATGTATTTCTTTTGTCTGATGTCAGTTTTATTAAGTGTAATAGATTCCATATTTTATCGCCATAAAATAAACTCTATTAACTTTTAATTGGAAACTATCATGTTCAAACACCTTTCATTTATTAACAACTTAGTAATCAAGTGAATTTAGAGTTTAGTCAGTAAAAACTCATTTTACTTATACTTAACTCATTTAATGGTTAATTCGTAAAGGTCTTTTGTCAAATTTTTACATGGAAGTAAATCCATGTTCGAATTTTATCCCGTTCAACTAATAAAATCTTCCATTTTATCTATGTTCACTAACATACTATTTGTAATTATTATTTTAGTCACATTGGTTCTAGGATTCTCGAAATTCTTAAGCTCCCACTACAAAGTAATTCTCCATTACTTTCATTCGTTTAATAATTACAATTCTATACTTGTTATTATGTCAAAAAATAATACATAAGTATAGGTGACCCTTTTCAACTCCACTATTGAAAATTCGTGTCAGTTTCATTTCACTTATTATATGAACTTTATTCATTGATTTTGAAGTCAATGAGTTTCACATGGACTTCTAAAAGTCCCTTTGGTTCGTACTATGATGCTCCCACTCAAATAAAGTTCCACAAGTAGTTTAACCATTTAAAGTTTTAAATAACTACTTGTTTTGTTGTGAAATAATTGTAATTTTTTTTTTATCTTAAGTTAAGTTTAACGCTTTCAGTATCACTGATTTACTAAACTTATCTTCAATAATTTGTGAATTCAATTAGCCATTAAAGTCTAATTCATCTCATTTCATGACAAGAAAAGTACTTATAGCCTTTACAGTCCATTTCATCTCATTTCATGACAAGAAAAGTACATATAGCCTTTACATTCCATTCCATCTCATTTCAGGACAAGCAAAGTACATATAGCCTTTATAGTGTATTTCATCTCATTTCATGACAAGCAAAGTACATATAGCCTTCGCATTTTGTTTCATCTCATATCATAGTAAAATATAAATGTCAAGAATTAATCAAAGTCTCAAATACCAAAATATAAACAAGTTATCAAGTCTTATAGACTCTCATATCACCAACATGTAAAAGATAGATTCAGAGTCTCGAGTTCCAATACTTTAAAAAATTCTCAGTACATGCAAAAGTCTTATAAAAGCTCACAACTAGCCCAAGTGTAAGTAAAAGCATCGATTTCCAAAATACTCAAACATATCCCAAATAAGTCCAAAGTTTACTCAATTACAAGAGGTAATCTATACTCCCAATACTTATTTCCATCTTATTAAGCATGCTTACGTTCTCTTAATTCCATTTTTTACTTAACTTCCGATCATACGAATCGTTCAACCGATTTAGCTCCTAAATTTACGTTAAATTCTATTTATCTTCACCTCTTGGGTATAACTTAAATTGGATAACCCAAACGAACAACAAATGGGCGATCAAGCACCACCTACAATTTAATATATCTAAACTATATTAATTTAATCATTCAAGCGACGAACAACACATAAAACAAAGAAATAAGAAAAAAACAGCTCGGTAAGCTTCCCTCCCTTGTGTCGGCCAAACGAGGGATGTTAAGGGGGTGTTTCCGACTTTTGGGAGATTGTGTGACGTTCCGGGTTTGTTTTGGGTAGTTTTTAGGTGGTATTTATAAATGGGTAGTCCTAATTTGGCATTTATACAAGAATCCTCCCACCCAAATTCAAAGAAAAATCAAAATCAACATAGAAAAATCAAAATCAACAAAGAAAAATGTTCCCCCTAGCCCATGGTTTTGAGGTGAAATTGATGTGGCTTTTGGGTTTTGGGTTTTGGTGAGGGGATGAGCATAAGGTATTGATCAACACCTAGAATCCATAGTTTAGTTTGGAATTTCAAGTTCCCAGAGTTAGAACGTGAAATCTTCAACTCAAATTTTGAATCTCAAATCAAGAAAGAAAACTCATACAAAAATAGAAGGAAAACTCACCCTTGAGGTTCCTTGAAGTTGGGAAAATATTTCAAGAGATAGATAGGTAGAAATCGTGTTGCAAGAGTGTTCCAACGCACCAAAAATCAAGTAAAACGGTGAACATTTGAGAAAAAACCCGGTTGGGTGTTGAAGAGAGAAGGAGGCGGCAACAAGGTGGTCTAGAGATGATGTGTTTTGTGGTTTTGTTTCAAAATAAATAATAAAGGAGATGAGAAAGAACCCTAGAGATTTGAAGATGCACTTTTATTTTGCTAAGAGGCCCTCCTTCTTTTCCCTTTATTTTAAAAATTACCCATGCATCTCCACTCCTAAGCTTAACAAATTAACTCGATAAATAAACTTAAACCATGCTAGAAGGTGATTCATTATTATTAAATGGCCTATTAATAATATCTAATACACCTAGTTTCTAAATAACACTGTTAAAACATTAATTAGCAAGTAATTTACTAATGCTTCTAATTTCTAAATTAACTAAATTAAACTCTAGAATTTAAATTAATTAAATACTTTAAATAAAATAAAGTAAAAATCTACTTTAAAAATAACGGGTCGTTACATAAATACATGGGGAATTCATGCATTTGAGCAAAACCATAGAGGTCTTATTTACATTTTACCTATAAATTAGTCCAACTTATTAATTATTAAATTTATTATTAATTTCTAATTAAATAAACTCATTATTTTTTAAAGATTCGACTCTTTATTTTGGAATAAAATCATAATTTAATGCATGTGAAAGACTTTTAAAGTCAAGAAACACCTTATATGCAAATTTGGGTAAAACTCGTCTCATTTGTAAAATGGTATATGCATCCCTTTTTAAACACAATAAAGAAGACCAAGTCATCAAACTCATAATTCAAAGATAAGACATAGTTCAAAAGTAAGAAGAGACCAAGTTTTCAACAAATAAACATAAAACTAGTCCATGGACTTGTCAAAATGACACTAGTCCATCTCTAATATTGTCATCTCAAATTAGGCAGTACCAGCTCCGCGACCTCGACCACGACCACATCTCGCACGTGAATGTGTAATATCATGAGCAAAAACACTCAATGAAGATAAACAAAAAAGAAGGCAACTTTAGCTTCAAAATATGAATCTGGATTTGTGTCCAAAGTTCCTATTATCTCTTTGCTACCCAAACCCATAACACAAACTTTACATCATGCTAGTTCGTAACTTAGTACACTTTGTGAATCAAAACTTTCCAAATCACAAGCAGGATAGATACGATAACTACATCCCAAAACTGGTCATTACCGTAGCTAGACAACATACATAACATCAAAGCTCTTAGATATTGTCTCATTAATCATTTTGCTACATACAAATCATCAAGAACATGGATAATACCAGATAATACAGAGAACTCACACCATATACATTATCTCATTATCCTTCCCATTAATACATCCATCGAATGTAACCTAAGATCATATAAGGTGCCCATAATTCTTACATATATTAATTACATTAAAACAGAAAAGTATGGATAATACTAGATAATGCAAAGAATACACAACATATACATTATCTCACTATCCTTCCCATTAATCATCTGCCATAAGTAATCTAAGATCATATATGGTTCCCAAAGTCCTTATATATCTTATTTATCTTTAAAAGCTACAAGAAAACGTAAACTGGGTCCTAAGATACAAGAAAACATAAACAAAGTCCAAAGATACAAGAAAACACAAACAGGGTCCCAAGATTTACATAACTCATAAATCTTAGATTCAGACCAAAATACGTGATTTTCCATAAAACCCTCAAAGATTCAAATTAATGCATTTTTAACATTATCAGAACCATTCAAAATAAACACAAATAGAATAACTCAGATAACCCATAAAGAAGACCATAAACACAAATATTCTACACGGATCAACGCTCATGAATAAACTCAAGGACCAAAAATAAACATAAGTTAAGATTCAATTCTATACTCTCAAACCTATTCAGAGTAGTTAAGCATGCTCAATTTCTCTTAATTCCAGTATTTACTTATCTCTCAAATGATATAAATGGTTCATTAGATTAAGTTCTTAAATTTACCAAAATTTCAATTTATCCTCACCTTTTGAATAAAACTTATAACCAACCTTCCAAAATGATCCTCGAGTGAGAATTCACACACCACCTACATTAAATTTAACTAAAAACATTCAAATATACCCAACAATAAAAAAGGAATCATAAAAAGACAATTAACCAAAAATACCCTGGTAAGGCCCCACATAAGGCTTCGGTCGAACAGTGAATGGATAAATGGAGGGGTGTTCTCGATTTTAGGCCAATTTTAGGAGTTTCTGTGTTGGTTTGGATGTATTTTTTGGGTGTACTAGTCAATGGTAATCCTTAATTTTAGGGTAATTAGACAAGATTGGTCACCCAAATCAAAGAAAACACAAAAAATATCAAGGGAAATACACCACAAAGCTCACAGTTTTTCAAGGGAGTTTGGGGCTTTTGGCGTTTGAATTTTTTTGAAGTCTAGGGCCAAATAAATGACATGAAACAAGTTTAAATACAACTTTAATTTGTAATTTTCAAGTTTCAATAGGAGGAACTTGAAGCTTGCAACTAAATTTACATTTAAAGTAAAAGAGAAAGAAAACCTATAGAAAAAGATGAGGACCTTACTCTTGAAGCTTTTTTGGAGATAGGGAAATATTCCAAAAGTTAGATAAAAAGAACCCTTGTTGTAAGAGCGTTTCAACACACCAAGAATCGGGCAAAACATAGAAGAATTGACAAAAGCCCATCTTTGGTGGTGCTATGAGGGGCGGTGACCTTGAGAGAGATTGGAGAGGAATTTTTTATTTCTATTTTCACCTATTTACAAATGAAAAAAGCCCTAAGGTTTGAAGAAAACAAGTTTTGTTGCAAAAAAGGCCCTTCAAATTCATTTTTTATTTAAAATTAACTTCATGCACATCTGACCACAAACTCTCTAATTAATACTTACCAAAACATGTTAAATTAGGCTAGGGAGTGACTATATATTATTAGTTGGCCTATTAATAATATTTAGTTCACCTGGGTTTTCAAATGATAATTTTTCAAAATAAATATCTGACAACAGCAATTAAGAAACAAAAAAAATAACCAATTACTAAAATTAATTAACCTAAAAAATGAATAAAAAAAATCTAGCCCAAATATTGTTGTAGCAAAATTAAGTTATTACTTTAATTTAGGAAGAATAAATATTTTAAGTAATCAATTTGCTTAAAATTAGGCTATATTAATTGTTTAAATAATGAGATTATTTAAATGAGAATTAATATTTAATATGATTAATTATTTAAAAAGAAATTAATATCAATATTATTCATTATTTAAATAATGAGTTTATTTAAATGAAAGCTAATAATTAATATTACTAATTAAATTACAATTTTATTTTATCTGATAATAAATATAGATATGTAAACCGAATTGATTTTATGAAACTAATTATTTTTAGCCCAATATAAATAATTGATTGTATAGGATCTGGTGGTAATTAATATTATTGTTTTTCGGCTATGTAAAGACCTGACTCTCTATTTTAAATTAAAAAAACATAGTAATTCTTAGCGGAAAACTTTTTAAATCAAGAAAACACATGATGGGTAGTTCTGGATAAATCGATATTTTGTTGTGCAACTCTTTCATTTTAAATTCTCAAAGGTTTTGTCATAAATTAATCATACTTTGATTCAAATCATTCCAAAACATAAAAAACAGCAAGATCTAGTAATGGTCAATAACTGACCACAATCAAGTTTGGGATGAAAATAAATAACAAAGTTCATAATACATCAATTGACTCGATAACAACTCCATCTCAAAGTCATTCATCCACGAGAAGTCAGGTGATACTAGTTCCGCGTCCACATCTCCTACCTCGTCTAGCACCTAAAAGTGAAATGTAGTATCATGAGCATAAAATTCAATGAAGATAAATAGAAAATAAGGTAACTTTAAAAACCAAGTTCTAAATCGATATTTGTGTCCAAAAATCCCATTATACTCCTCACTTCCCAAGTACCACTACACTAAAAGACGAACACTCTCCTAGCTCATTAACAATTGCACGCAACACTAAATTGTTTGGAATATACATAGTCAACACATTTGAAGAAGAACCGTAATCCTAGTACTTTAGACAATCGCATACAACGCCACAAAGACTTAATTACATCTCCGCAAGAACCACGTTAATGTCCATGTTTAATCATATATAATGCACGGTACACATAGTATACATATTACCTTGATTACAATCCAAAGATTAGATAATGTGAAGATATAACACAACAATACACATTACCTCGATTACTATTCACATATAATAACATTAAATAATCCTAGATAATGTGAAAATTACATGACATACATATTAACTCGATTACAATTCCCAGATAACATTCAATAATCTTAGATAGTGTAAAGATCGCACAACATACACATTATCTTGATTATCTCACCAATTCAACTTAAACCATTTTGCATAATTACTAAATATCAACTACTCATGGCCAAAGATTCCACATATCAATTCTAACATAGTCTCATCAGTCACATTAATAAATCACATGAACCTATCTTATACTCCCAATAATAAATCACATCACCATTGAACTTGACACTTTAATAACAATTCAACCAAACGTTTACAATCTACACTTCAAACACCTTATCACCTAACATATAATTCATTCATCAAAACTATCTTCTAAATTTACACAAAAATCTCTTTATCATCACCTTTTTTTTTGCAACCAAAACGTCAAATTGAACCTCCAAAGGAACTCAAACACTACATACAAATAAATAATATTCTAAAAAATCAACTACCAAATAAAGGATATAAAAATAAAACACGAAAAACCGCTAAAATGAGGAGGGGAGGCTCACAGCCCAAACGTCTTTGAAGGAGGGTGTTTCGGACAAGGGGGTTCTTTTGAGGGGAGGGGAGGGGCTGTTTTGATTGTTTTTTCCGGGTTTCAAATATTTGAGTAATTGATTTTGGTTTGGTGTAATGGTTTTTTTTTTTCACTCCAATTTTTCTGGAATTTCGAACAAAATCTCAAGAAATGGGGCATGGTATTACACTCAAGGCTTTATTGTTTCTGACCAAAGAAGCTCGAGTAATGAACAAATTATTTATTGTATTGATCAAGGAATGTAACTAGCATGTTTCAAAAGTAAAACAGTTAATGAAACATCTATTTTTTCCCTCCATTAGGAGAGATCCTCTATACAAAAGCCCTAATAACGTAGGTAAAACATCCTCTACGGATTAAAAGCCCTAATAACTTAGGTGAAACATCATTTACAAATAAAAATCCCTAATAAATTTGCGCACTATATCTTCCAAAGGTAATAATCCTCAATATAAAATTTGTCTAAAATAAAATAAAGAATCATATTACACAGCGTATAAAATGCATTCTCAAGTTTTATCAAGAAAGTCAACCAAGCAGCACATTGGAAAGATGAAGGGACCTAAAAATATTTATAAAGTCTAAAGGTCACTCGTTTCATTACCAATTGGTTTTGAGATGGATGCCCACATGCAATCATAGCCCAACAAAACTCAAACGAGTGTCGGGTCTAAAAATGGGATCCGGCAAGATTGGTGAGCTCAAAAGAGGCACCATCTTGAGGGAATGTTAAGGATCCCACATCGGAAAGATGAAGGGACCTAACAATATTTATAAAGTCTAAAAGCTCACTCCTCTCATTACCAATTAGTTTTGAGATGGATGCCCACATTATTAATAGTGATAACTCCATAATAATGCATATTTAATTGACAGTTTTAAGAATGTCTGGTTTTTTTTTTTTTTTTTCCTATTTTTGCCAATTTAAAGGTTGTTTTGTACCCTAATTCAATATCTCTTCTTCCCAAAACTTTCCAAGATCTTTTAGATGAATTTCTCTATTTTTATAGCTAAATTCTTTATTCCACCTAGAGTTTAATCAAGATTTTGGTTTTTCATATTGTGAGATAGTTATTCTTGATTCTTATTCGTCTTTTCTCTTGAATAATTTTATAGGTGGTGGACAAAATCTAGCTCCAAAACTCATGTCGAGTTAGGTGATTAAGAGAAATCAAGGTGAGGGACAAAATGCAAGTTGGTATTTGGATTTTTTGATTGATTTCAAAAAATTATTTGAGTTGATATTAGGATTTAAGATCAATCGTATAATTTTGGAGTTGAGATTCCTTAGGATAAAGATCTATATTAAGATTTCATTGATAGATTTGTAGTTTCTTTATGAATAAGCGATAAGTTAATTTTAGGTGAATGATGCTTTGTTGGTGGTTTTTAATTCACTATATGGCATTTTATGAATTGATATTTTTAAAAATAACAAAAAATTTTGAATTTTTCAAAAATATCATTTTCTTAAGATATGTATTGGTTGAGTTTGATGCTCGTTATTGGTGAAGAGGAATAAAATGGTATTCTTAAAAAAAAATTAAAACTTTTGCTTTTTTAAAAATGTGTGGTTGAGTTTTATACTTGTTAGGTGAAGGAGGAATAAAATGGTATTCTTAAAAAAATTTAAAAATGCTTTTTTAAAAATGTGTGTATGAGGTTGAGTTTCATACTCGTTATTGGTGGAGGAATAAATGGTATTCTTCAAATAAAATAAAATAAACTTTTGCTTTGTGTGTCGTTATTGGTGGAGGAATAAAATGGTATTCTTAAAATAAAATAAAATAAACTTTTGCTTTTTTTAAAAATGTGTGCGCGTGCGTGAAAGATCCTTGTGTGTGTGTGTTGAAATCATTAATCCAAAATATGAAAGATACATTAGTCCCAAATCATCTTTACATAACGTTCCATTTCAATCCTATCCTTATTATTTTTACATAACGTTTCATTTCAATCCTCATCTCTTAATAATTTTAACTCATAAATGTTATATGATTTGTGTGTTAGAGTTGAATCATTAATCCAAAATATGAAAGATCCATTAATCCCAAATTATCTTTACATTTGCATCGATCTCATAAAAGGGTTTAAATTCCACAGCCTTAATTGCGTCCCCTACCTCGACCTTGGCCTCACCTCGACCTCGGCCTCTCCATCCAGGAATAATAATTGGATGCATACTAAAAACGGTACAAAAAGACATAAGATATACAAACATTATATGATGTTACATCTTATCTTAATAACTTAAAACAACTTACTAACTCTCATTAATGGCATAAAATAAAGAAAATGAAACCGTCGATGAGTTCGTTGAGTGGCGGTTGGTTTGAATTTGCGGTCTTCAAAACCATAAGGGCTCTGATTCCAACTGGATGGAGAGGTCGAGGTCAAGGCCGAGGTCGCATTTAAGGCTGTGGAATTTAACTCCTTTTATGAGATTGATGCAAAGTTCCATTAGTCCCAAAATATAAAAGATCCATTAGTCCCAAATTATCTTTACATAACGTTCCATTTCAATCCTATCCTTGTTATCTTTACATAACGTTCCATTTCAATCCTCATCTCTAAATAATTTTAACTCTGATATGATGTGTTAGAGTTGAATCTATAATCCAAAATATGAAAGATCCATTTGCCCCAAATTATCTTTACAAAACGTTCCATTTCAATCCTATCCTTGTTATCTTTACATAATGTTCCAATTCAATCCTCGTCTCTCAATAATTTTAACTTGGAAATCTGATATGATAATATTCAACATGGAAATTATATAGAACATAGCATAATATTTATCATGCTGAAATTTTCATATGTAAAATAAAATTACAATTCAAAAAAGGTTTATTTTAATAAAATCAAAACTTTTGAAATTAAAATTTAAGGGGGTGAAAAATGATAACTTCCCTGAAAAAAAACTCACAACAACTTATTTTAAGAATAACCATGTTAACCATAGAGTTCCCTTCCTGTCAAAAGAAAAGTAGCTTATGATTTTTTGCAACCTGAAACTTGCTACAAGACAATTGGACTGTTAGGTTAACCAAACAAATTATCGCTAAAAAAAACACCACCCACGAAGAAATTTCATGAGTTGCAACACACATGAAATACTCATAACGAATGAAGATATCTATCATTCTCCATGAAATATGCCATTAACCACGGAACAAAATTCGAATAAATAGGGCGGGGGAAGAGGTGCAGGCCCTATATAAAAAACAGCAAATCCCCAAAGAACATGATTATCTTCAAGTAAAACAAACAACACGAGACGTAAAAACAAAAACAAAATTAAATAAAGTATTTGCACGAGGCCAATTCTGAAAACCCAGTAACATCTACACTTCCATCAGTGGCTGCTGAAACAAAACTCACTTCCCGTTCACTGACATTTGTTGCAATTGCAAATAATTTCAAATTTTGCCTAACAAGATTCCTTACATAACAATTTAAGACATTTCCCGGAACCTGGCAAGTGCTTTTTTATGAATGAGAGTTTTGTAGCTGTCGCCAACCTGAACCTCAAGGCTCGGATCCAACTTCTTCTGCTGACTCCCAAGTCCCGCCCTCCTATCCATGGCTTGTGCCTGAACCGGCTCTGTCATCCCACTCCCATCCTTACCTAGGCCCTACGTGTATAACATTATGCAAAAAAACAATCCCAACATCAGAATGCTGCTAAATGGCAATTTCTGTAGACTAACATCAACCTGTCACTTGTGATCCTTCTTCAATTTTTTTTTAACAAGTTCACAAGCCCATTTCATTGATATAAATGAAAGATTAAAAATAACAAATATACAATGTAAAAAAAAAAACAAAAGAACCTATACCCCACCATATACCTCTAAAAGAAAAAAAACTGCCCTGGCCACCACCTAATTACAAGTGGGGCACCGTATAATATCCTTGTTCGTTAGCAACAGGTGAAAAGCAATGTTCAATAATACCCCCACAAATGGAGTTTATATAGAATGCACTTTAGACATAACAAGCATGACGAATAATTACACCACTTAGATTTACACTATCCACTCATTCTCTTTTTTAGCATAACACGAGTGCAGAAATTTAGGTGATTATAGCAATCCATTTTTCCCCTCTTTGGGAGATGAACATCCGCATAATGATTGTTATCGAAAGAAAGGAAAATGATAAGAAGAAATGGCAAAATATCTAACATACACATCATGTTTTGACCATATCACACCCTACCATCAAATTCATTAAATTTTCTAATTTTATGTCAAAAAGTTATCAACTCATAAAAAGGGAGAATTACTGTAATAGAACCCTAGTTAAATTTCGATTACTTCATCATCAAGTCTGTTTGAATTCTTACCTTCTCACATTTAAAAATCGTAACCTTAAACAGGGAGGCAGAGATCTTGCTCTCATATTCTTTTGTTTTCTTAATTTTTTTAAAATCACCCCGTTAAACCAACTTACCTCTAATCCCTCTCTCATATCTTACTCCCTTTTTCAGTACTTAAATTTCTCTTTTTCATATCTCTGCTCACGTCTTCCATTTCATTTTCTTGAAGTTCAAAATCCTTTAATCACCATTGTAGATATGAGAGGAAACTAGGGGAGGATCACTCCAGTAAATTAAAATTACTCATGGTAATTCACCGATTAACAAGAGATAGCAAATACTTTCTAAACAATGATATATTTGCATTGGAAAAGCCCCAAATTTTTTTTATTGATTTAATTTAGGAGACAGACAGGAAATATGTTACTTATCTAATTCTTAGTTAGTGTATAATTTTATTAACTTTGTTATCAATTTATTAATATAAAAATATTTAATATTTGTATAAAATTAATTGTTAAACTAATGCATGTTAAAAAAAATTAACTCTTTATCTTTTAATTTTATATATATAGATATACAACTATATTTTTATAGTAATATTTAATTAAAAATAAAAAATACAACAGGGAAATTACTTGTCACATACTCCGGATTCCTTGAAATCAAGGAATGAAAAGAGACATGGGATCTTTCAAAAAAAAAAAAAAGGAGACATGGGTTGACATTTAAGCGGAAAAATTTCAAAACTATTGCTATTTTTTAAAATATGAATTCAAAAAGTGTCATATGGTGGAATTTCTCTAATTTTAATTGACGTTTCTCTCATTAATTAGTTTAACTAACAGAACTTGATAGATTTTATGAAAATTGAATCTCTCAATTTATAGTATGATAACAAACAAACAAACAAAAATAGAATTTGGAACTAAACTGTAACACTATCATAATACTAGAGGTGTGAAATATACAACTTTGGCTAACACATTAACAGAAAAATCTATAGGTTTATAATAAGGGTGATATTTCCAAAATTCTTAAAGTTTAAGGAAGATTAAATTTCCAATACTACATTGTAACTACCTTTATAGTTGAAAATTTGCAATTTACCTGATAATATATGTTTGGGAACCTTAAATATGGAAGAAGATGACAAAACTAAATTTGCAAATAGAAAAACGAAGAATAGTCTAGCGGTATATAAGTTAAAATATGAAGGAATATAAGAAAAATTATTAGGCATTTTGGAGGTGTAACAAATAAATTATAAAAGACTTGATTTAAGAAAAAGGGAATAATACCAAGCCTTCATGCCAACCCATGTTACGGAGCATTCGATTTCCCACGTTGCTCTCATCAATTGCTTTATCTGCCGTGATTACATCATAATTGTTGAGGTTTGTTTCCCCACTCACACGTCCTCCACCGACACCAGGAGGAAAAGGCATTGAATCCAGAGAACCCTTTTTGAGTGAAATATCTCGATCTTGAAAATTCACATATGATAAACAAACAGGAGATCTCACATGTCAATATGAATATTCTGGAATAAAGCATCGGCTCATCAACCCAGATAACAAACTCAGTCATCTAACAACAATCTGACAGATCCCAGCGCTAATCATGAAGAAAATGAATCTGGAAGTATCAAGTGCAATAATTCCAAATATAATTTGTTTTAAGGAAACCAACTGCAATCCATTATAAGATGAATGTCCGCACTAGATATAGAAGCTAAAATGATGAAATGACATCGGCAGATAAACATAAGTCAAGAAGTACTTACTCAAATCCCCAAACTCAAGGTTGGATCGATCATCCCCACTGGATGTTGATGAGCCATATAAACTCCTCCTTTCAGCTGCACGATCTCTGTAGGTGGTCTGTGGTTGATCCCTGTATGCAGAAGCAGAAGCTTGTGGCATTTCAGAAAACCTTCTTTTTCCACTTGCAGAAGTGACAGGAGGTGTATAAGAACCCAAAGCAGAGGCATCTGTTCGAAAGGTACTAGCAACTGAGGGCATGTCGGTAGTCATTGATAAAGTTGAACTGGTAGTACTATCTATTACTGGGGAAGGCGAGACCCCACTGGAGGATGTTGAATAAAAGGTATCTGTTTTTACCATACCCCTTCCAGAACCCCTAATAACCCCCATCAAAGTCCCTCCTGAGCTGTTACTCACAGGTCTCGGTTTAACATGAGATTCAAGCCCAACAGTAGAAGCAGCTCCCGAGTTTAATGCAATGTTATCTCTTGAGGTTTGAACATCACTTTTTGGCTTGCTTTTCATGGATTGTCCAACAGGAAAAGGTCTATCTTCAGCTGATGCTGATAATTGGTTGTCATCAAGAGCCACACGGGTTATTTGTCCTTCATGACTCCTCTGCTTCCACATTGTTAGAACATTACTCATCTTCTTTTTGTTAGCCAGTATACTGCTTTTTGAAGCAAGCTTTATCTCTTTAGCCTTCTCTTTCTCTTTCTTCTCGGCAGCTATTGCAGCTGTAGCAGCAGCCTGGACAGCATCGGGCAATGAGGCAGCCTTCTCAACTGAGGTAATGGTGGCTGCTGGTGCAGAAATCACTACTTTTTTATTACTTGATCCTTCTGATGTCTTGGACAACTCACCCGCTTTTCCAGAAACAGGGTTATCACTCTGATCAGTGCAGGGCAGATATTGCTGCTTTTGATGGTCATAAGTGTACCAAATCCCCTTATTACCATCATAATACAAACCTGTGCAGTACATATGCAAACCAATTTATGAAACTGAAAAAAATAGACAGCGTGATCCACAGAACTAAATCTCCAAAAGTAAAGCCCATATGATAGACATGCCCAAGAAACACCATAACAAAATCTTGAACATAAAACAAAATGATATGCAAACACTTTTATTTCTTAAAAAAAATAATATACTAAGGGTGCTTTTGATCTGCAGACAAGAAAAGGAATGACAAAAACTGATAAAAGTAAATTCCCTCCCTGTTCAGTCTTGCTATTGACTCCCAAGCCACAGTCCATGATTGTTGGGACCCTTGTTGTAATGCTTGGAATATAAGGTTCCGTAGAAATCTCAAGGACAGTGAAGGGGATGATTGTGTTTCTCTGTTGGAGCTACTTACTCGGGTCAAACCCGATTCCTCCATGGATTGCAAAGTGTGGATGGGGGGAGGGGACAATTTCACTTGCAAGAATGCTTTTAAAGCTCTTTTTAAGGAAGCATCTTCCCCCCCTACGGATTTACTTCAGGTAATTTGGAAAGATAAGTACCCCAAGAAGGTTAAAGTTTTTTTGTGGACCTTCCTTTATGGTGGGCTGAACACGAATGACAAGATCCAGAGACAGTATCCTTCCATCACTCTAAGTCCGGATAGGTGCGTTTTATGTAATAATAGTGGTGAGAGTGCGAAGCACCTTTTTTGGGATTGCCAATTTACTTCTCAGATTTGGTCCAAGCTGCTAGATGTCTTTCCTTTCCACGGCCCCAGGCCTTTACAGCTTCTTTCAATCATTCATGGTTTCTTGTGTGGGGTGAAGCTTCATAGGAAAGCTCTTGTGATTTGGCGCAATGCAGTGCGTGCGATCTTTTGGCTCATTTGGTGGGAGAGGAACAAAAGGATCTTTCAAGACGAATGCTTGGAGCTCAACGAGTTGTGGGATTTAGTCGTCAGATTTTCTTCGCTTTGGTCTTCTAAATCTATTCTTTTTTGCAATTATCCCCCCTCGATCATTGCCCCTAACTGGAATGTCTTTTTGTAATCCAGGGGGTCCTTTTGCTCTTGTATTTTGATTTTCATTTATCAATGAAATGTCTATTATACAAAAAAACTAATAAAAGGAAAATTAAGATATTAATTTGAACTTTAAATGAAAAAAATATATATACTTTGAAAAATAATATAATTTTTAAATTCAAAGAATGGTAACTAATTTTTCCTTTCTCGATATATACTAGACAACTGTTTCTAGAACTTGAACGAAACATATACTTGCCTCATCCCAAAAAATCATTCACCTCGAAATATCAAGGAGTCAAGACCCATTATTCTTGTTCCTAGCCTCTAAAAAATTATAGCAAAGGTCTGAGCAGGTAGGTTGAAGAGAGTATTACAGCTCACCGATGACAACCAGGAGGCTTTTGTTGCAAGTAGACAGATCCTTGACAAGGTCTTGATGGTAATGAAGCCATAAAAGATTATAAAGCTACAAAATTGGAGGGGTCTTAATAAAAGTCATCCACTTTTTTGTTTGATAAAAATACCTCATAAGGCTATTTCATTGATAAATGAAAGAAAAACGAACAAGAAAAGTGGCATAACAAACCAAAAACCTAGGATTTATCCTACGATTGAACTGACGCCAAGTGTTGTAGGGTCATGAGGTTGTCCAGTGAGATTAATTGTGGTGCGCGTAAGCTGGCCCGGACACTCACGGTATCAAAAAAAAAAAAAAAAAAAAAAAAAACAAGACAAAAAAGAACCCACACCGCCACCTAATTACAAGTATGCGGGCCAACTAGTAATGATTTCTCCTAACGAATAATTACAAAAGTCTTTGGAAGTTGACACCCAGAAAGAAGCATTTACGTGTGCCAACTCTCAAACATATTCCCACGAAACTTCATCCCTAAAAACTCTTTTGTTCCTTTCAAGCCAGATACCCCATGCAATTCTACAACATCCCGCTATCCATAAGAAATTCCCTTTAACATTAAAAGGGTGGGAAACGATCAATTCTTCTAAAGATTGGCGAAAATAATCATTGTTCACCAAGATAATCAAAAGGTTTGGAAGAGCTTTTGCCAAATAACGTCTCGAAAACTTGCACTTCCACATGATATGACTTAAATCTTCTCAGATTGCACAGACTACACCAATTGGGATTTAGGATGAAGGGAGAATATCGCTGACCAAATGTATAGATCAATCTCTCCACTCTTTTTTAGTGTAGTACTCAACTGTTCAATTCCTAAATATAAGGATTGGGTTAATAATTTGACTACCTCCGGCTCCAACAAAGAGGGTCGAACAAAAGAGACCCAGTGTACCACGTTACTTAAATACAAGTATGTGGCCCGATTATTTTAAAAAAATAATGAAATAATACTAAAGTGATTGGTAAATGACACCCATAAATAAAGCATTTACAACTGGCAAGTCCCAAAGAAACTTCCAATTACCCTCAACCCCCTAAAAAAACTTTTTTGTTTCGTTCTAGCCAAATGCTCAACGAGATTGCAAAGAAGCCTACTTTCCAAACGCTATTTCCTTTCATGTTAAAAGGTCAATAAGTCAAAGCCTCTTCCATTGGTCATGTTCTCTTAGGCACCCAATGTTGGGTATGGAGACAAAATAAAGTCCAACCCAAAAGTTTAAAAGCCTAGTATGCAACCCTTAGCTATTAATGTAAAGAGTCTTGAGATTGTTGTGTGTATAAATGCAAGTAGTCGTGAGATTGCAACAATGCCCAATATGCAACCCTAGGCATTCTTTTTCCCGACGAAAGGCTAAGAACTTTTATGGGAAAAAATCTTTCTCCTTCACCGAGAGAGAATTGTGTGCCATGCAATGAGTGTTATTCGACAGCCAAAAACATATTTTGGTATTCGAGGCCCGAGGGATATTCTGTAATGAGAGAATAAAGAGGAGAATTCGTTTTGGATGGATTCTCCAAAATTATGTATAATTATGGGTGTTTGTGCGACATCTTTATTATTCGCCTCAGGTATTGTGTAATCTTCAACTTCAATAGAGTAACTTGGACATTGTCCATTTAGGGACGTACCTCTATAAATTTTAGCGCCATTTTCTCTTCCATATATTTATCTTTTGTGTTTTACATTATTTTATCGCTCTTGGATTGGGAAGTTTAAGATTTGAAACCCATCAAAATTCCCAACACCCAAGCCCTACCAAAAGTATTGAAGAACTTATGCCAAATCTGTAATGCGTAAATACATGCCCATAACAGACGGTCACAATATTTTAAATCATGAAAACAAAACAGCAACATTGGGCCCTCAATGCAACTGATGAAGATCTCTAAAGAAAGTCGAGGGAATTGATTCTTCGCAATGCCACTAAACATGCTAAAAAAACTTTCTTTCTTCAGGATCTTTTACCTGCCAAAGCTTAGAAAAGAAACCGGAAGTATTACAAATTGGGGAGGCAAAATGTTTGAAGTATTAACAAGATAAACTCCCGACGAGTCAACGGTCCAGAGTCTACTATTCTAACATTCCTCTTCTAGAGACTAGAGAGAGAACATCCGGAATTATCAGAGATCAGAAAGGTCCACAATACCCCCATCCTAGATATTTCTTTTAAAACGAATATTGAAAGCAGTGATCAGACCCTCTACTCCAAAAACTAAAGAAGCAATGCAGGCATTTTTTCTAAGGATAAAAAAACAAAGAAGGGAATTTGTCCTGAAAAAGACATCTTCGACCCAAAGATCCTCCCAGAATTGGATGCATTTCTCACCCGCAACTTTCCACTTCACACCATTCATAAAAAGGGATAACTTTAGGAATTAATATTACAATTTACAATTGATAAATGATAGGATTATCATATTCTTATCCAAAAAATATTTGTGGTACTGGCTCCAACCCCACTACTCTACAGGGAAACTTCACATTCCCCAACACTGGTTCCAAGAGACATGGTTTGACTTTGACCGAGACCTCAATCCCTTACCAAGGCAATCCCGTGGGGGCCAAAAAAAATAAAGAGGGGGTTGGGAAACTGGATTGTGGTGAATTCCTTTTGGTTGCAACTACCAAACAATTTTGTAGTTATCCGTTAGGTTTGATCATAAATTGTTGGCTGCATACTTATAATTAGGTGGCGGTGCGGAAATCTTGATATAGGGTATACGGCTTATGTGTTGTTTTTTTGTGGCTTTTGGTTAGCTTGCAACTTTACTGCATTGTTTTTTTATATTTTCTTCCATTATATCAATGAAATGGCATTTTTAGTTGCCTCTTTCGGGGAAAAAAATACCATAGAATGATAGTCCACAAAAAACAAACTATTAAGGAAACTAGAGAGATGGAAGAACATGTCTCTTGAAAGGAGGTTGCCTAACCTTATCTTCAACAATGTTGGAAATTTTGCCACATTTCACGCCAATTTTCCAAATGTCAAAAAAAGTGATAGTAAACTTAAAAAAAAAGTGGGGGAGATTTTTGTGGGGGTGGTAATAAGGAAGTTAAGCCATTTGGTTAGTTGAGACATTATCTCCCTGCCATTGAAGAGGGGAATGTTGGGAATTGGTAATTTGAAGCGAAGGTTCTGGCCTTAAGATAATTGTAAGTCTATATAGGAAAGAGATCTCAGAGTGGTTCACAAAGGGAAGGAAGGATGGAAGTAGTTGCAATCTTTGGTGGAATCTATCAAAAATCAAGCCTCTTATTGAAGAAATATCTTCTCTCCGAGTTGGAGCTGAAAACAGACCGTGGTTTTGGAGGGATAGATTGGTTGATAAAGTTCCCCAATTTTTTCAGAATGATAAGAGTCAAAAAATATCACAATAGATGTATGGGAAGAAAACAGTCTTAAAAAAAATGACAAAAGACATTTAATCTTGAAAATGGGGGAAAACAAATATCCAGATAAATCATCAGTGAATGCAATGTACCCATATTATGTATGGTTTTTGTGTTTTTTGAATAAAGCACCTCAAAAGGCCATTTCATTGATAAAATGAAAGAAAGTACAAAAAACATAAGAAAATAAAAAGTTAAAGGCCATTTAACCATACCTATATTATGTATGGTTAAAGCTACTTGCATGGAATATACAAAGTAAAGTAGACTTTAAAAGATGCAAAAAGGCTAGGAAGCATGGACACGGACGGACACGGAGATACACCATTTTTCAAAAACGTAGGATATGGATACGTCAAGGACGCGTTATTTTTTTATATTTTTTTAAATATATATATGTATATAATGACAAATTTAGTTGTTAAAAATAAATAAAACATTTAGATCAAACTATGTATGGGAGTGAAGAAGCTTTTTTTTTCCAATGAGTAAACCCATGGCTGGTTACTTAAAAAATCAATATAAATGGAATTTGCAAAAGAGATGCTGCATTAAAAGACAGGTTGGCTGTCTAACAATATTCAAACATATATTCATTTTCGTTGACTTGTAATGCAATATGAATATCAACATCACTACATTTCCAGACTGCTTCCTGACGAGATTTACCAAGAGATTACCTGTATTTCCATCATAGTAAAACCCAGAAGCAGCATCATAATAGTAACCAGAAGGTTCATCCCACACAAAACCAGATTGTGGAGCAGAACCATGACTTTGAACTGCCACCTCCTTCCCTCCTTGTTCTTGCCCACCATTGGATTGTTTGTCATCTGGGTTGTACTCCTTTGGTGCCCACCCAACAGCGTCATACTAAAAGCACAAAAAGTGAATAAGGAAGGAGTAGATTCATCAAGCACAAAGTTCCCCAGGAACTAGGTATCCAAGTCTTGGGGGTTTGGGGTTTGGTTCTAGCCTCCACTTGGAGTGCAAATGTAAATTTTTGAATTCGATCCCTCCACTATTGCTTCACATTGGAGGGCTTTTTTGTAACCTTCTCCCTGTTTTTTTGGGGCTTTTCATACATCAATGAAATAGCAATTGTTTATTATCAAAAAAAAAAAAAAAAGTTCCCCAGGAACAGAGGACATCCGAATAAGTATTTCATACACCAGGCCTTTATAGATCATTGGTACCAATCTAAAACTAGTAGGATATAGCCTTAGGATGTCTATGGAAAAAACTAGAAAGTAATAATTGATAAAGATTTCAGATATCACTTAACCAGAAGCTTAAGAAGAAAAATAACCCAATAAAACTCAAAAATAGGTTCTTAACTTTGATTTTTTATTAAAGGTCACAAAAATTTCTTCCAATTGATGTTGATCAGAAAGGAATCATAGTTACAAAAAAAAACTGTTGAGAGTGCACCAAAAAGAAGTTCAATAGTGGGCAACATCCAAAACCTCTTAAAACCACCAATAGACTAAGAGGAAAATAAATTCATATCTAAGTGTCGCATAAAACAAGCCTTCCAAATTTTCCATTTATAAGAAATATAGATGGGAAAATAGAGTGAGGTACTTCTTACACAAAATGCCATTTACTTGCTTTTTTTTCCTTCAATTCTCTTAGAACAAATCATCAGCGATATTTTTTTTCTTTTCAAAGAGATGGCTAACAAGCCCATTTCATTAGTATAAAAATTTAAATAAATAAAAACATGAGAACTAAGTTGCATAAAAACAAAAGCCACAGAGACCAAAAAACCATATTCCCTGTATACCCCCGTGATGTTGAGGCACACCAAGGCGCTCGCCATAGGCGAGAGGCGAGGCGCCCAGAGCCTCTCTCGCCTCGCCACAGGTAAATCACCCCATTTCAATAAGGCGAGCGCCTTTTTCGCCATTTGTGCGCATGTCGGCTCACTCACAACTTATCAGGCGAGCGCTTTGGTGAAGATGGGCGAGAAGAACATGGGTAAGAAGGAAAATGATGAAGAAAAACCTTGGATGAATGTTCACAATCATCTTCCCTCACAAGTCAGGGCTTCTTCTCCCCATCGCAAGCCACACATTTCTTCTCCATAGCAGATCTCTAATCGATATTTTTCCATTTTCTCGAGCAACAAAAAATTTCTTCACCGTCTCGTTCTCTCCACCTTTATCCTTTCCTTCTGACTTGAGTTAATAGACACTTTTGATGTTCTCATTCTCTGTATTCTCTAGACTCTTCTCCTACCCTCCACTACCTCGTTTTATGTGTTAGTGGGTATATTTCTATTAGTTTTCCTCTTTTTTTGTGCTGAGTGGCTGGCTTTTCTTTTCTTTTCTTTTTTTTTCTTTTCTTTTTTTCTTTTTTCTTTTTTCTTTTTTCTTTTTGATATTCTCTGTTTCCAATAGAGGTTTTTTGTGCTGACAGCAACATCATTGTTGCCAACTATTTTTTTCCTACTTAAATAAATTTGCATTTTCTTTTCTTTTTTGTTCTAAGATAAGAAATGAGTAATCTTATACATAATATGTCTTAAATAATGATATTCAGTATTGTTTTATTTTGTTTTTTTATCTTCTAAACAAAATATTGTATTATAGAATATTTATTCATTCATTTATTTCAGTGCGCCTCACTTCACTCAGGCAACGCCTTTTATGCGCCTCTCGCCTCCCAGGCAATCAAAAGACTTGTCGCCTTGGAGTGCGCTTTGAAAACACTGGTATACCCAAAAGAAACAGACTCATCCACCACCTATTAACAAGTATGCGCGCCAACTATTAATGGTCAAGCCTAAAGGAATATTAAAAAATATTTGATAATGACACCTAAAGGGAAGCGTTTACATGTACCAAATCCCAAACATACTCCCAAGGTCTCATTTCATCCCTAAAGATTCTTCTATTCCTTTCAAACCAAATCCCCAAGTGATTACACAGAATCCCGAAAGCCATAGACTCTTTCCTCTCCCTTCAAACAGAGAACTCAAAAAAACTTCCTCTAAAGTTAGTCTAAAAGTGTCACTATCAACCCATGTTACACCAAAGGTTTGCCAAATAAGCCTCGAGAACATACACTTCCACTCCACATGATGGGGTTATGGTCCTCAGAGTCTTGATTACACATACTACACCAGTGAGGATTAAGAGTGTTAAGAGGAAGATCATTGAAGAAACTTACTAAGTGTTAAATTTTCCAAGTGCCACAGACCAAATAAAAACCTGACTTTCTTCAGCAAATATTAAGGCTTCACTTGTGAATGAATTAGCAGAGGCAGACCAAGTAATTGAAAAATTCAAAGTCTAAAAGTTAAATTAAAGGTGTCCGCTCCAAAAAATATTTCTCTAAGTACCATTAATGCTGGTGCTATGTTCATTAGCAGGTTTTCAAATTTTGTCCAAAAAGACAATATTAGCTTGCTTGTGCATCTCTGTGTTTGTGTGTACCCACTAAAATGAATGTGTTTATTCCCAATCCCCTGGTCGTGAAAAAATAAGACTACAACAAAAGTTACACCTAAAATCAGGTCCAAAAGAAAAGCAATGGTAACTTAAATTCTGCATGCATTTAATGAAAATTCATAATAAGACTAAAAAAAAACACCTGCTGAGCAAATGTCGCAGCCTCAATTGCAGCAGCTGCGAGGCTGCTCGACTGTGAAGATCCTGACAATCCTGATCCTGGACCAAGAATGCTCTTGGCATATGCTACTCGCAAAATTTGTCCATTCTTCTCAAGTGTAGTACCATTTGTAGCATCAAGTGCTTTGGTGGCATCCTCCACCTATAAGAAACACAAACAATTTTAAAATAAAGTTTGTCTTCTCATCGTCTTCTTTTTTTTTTCAAAAAAACACCTCACAAGGTCGTTTCATTGATTAAAAAAATTTGAATAAAGCACCTCAAAAGGCCATTTCATTAAAATAATGAAAGAAGAAAAAAAAATACAATAATGAAAAGCGATAATGTGGCAAAATAAAACAAAAGCCACAAAACACACTATATCGTATCCTCCACAAAATCATCACCCCGCACCGCCACCTAATTACAAGTATGTGGGCCAACTATTTATAATTAAACCTAAAGGGTAATTACAAAAAAAAAAAAAAAAAAGTTTTGAGGTTGACACCCAAAAGGATGCATCTACATGCGCCAACTCCCAAATATAGTCCCATGATCTACTTTCCTCCCTAAAGATCATTCTATTCCTTTCCAACCAAATGCCCCATGTTATAGCACAAAATCCCGCAATCCAAAGGCCTTTCCCCCTATCTTTGAAAGGTGGAAATAAAAGTAACTCCTCCAAAGTTTGACGGAAAGAGTCATTATCCACCCATGCTATCCCGAAAGTTTGGAAAAAAATTTGCCATATTTGCTTTGAAAATTTACACTTCCACATGATATGGTTTAGGTCCTCTGAATCATGATTACATAAACTACACCATTTCATTGATAAAATGAAAGATTCAAGAAACTAAATTACAATATAAAAGTGGCAAAACAATCCAGGAGCCACAAAACCAAGGTATACCGTATACCCATTAGCCCAAAAGACCCACACCGCCACCTAATTAGAAGTATGTGGCCACCTATTTATAATTAAACCTAAAGAATAATTACAAAAGTTTTTGGAAGTTGACACCCAAAAGGTTACATTTACATGTGTCAACCCCCAAACATAATCTCAAGATCTATTTTCCTCCCTAAAATTTTTCTATTTCTTTCTAACCAAATGCCCCATAGTATTGCACAAAACCCCGCTACCATAGGCATTTCCCTTAATCATTGAAAGGGAGGAATAAAAGCAAGTTCTCATCGTCTTATTCACATTGATTTATGAATACAAAACATGTAAAAAAAACATGGGAAGATTAAGATTTTCACATACTCAAAAGCCAGCAGACATTATGAGACTATCCATTGGCTAAAAAAAAAAAGCAATAATCTTTAAGGTAAGAGACAACTTTAATAAAATAAAATAAAAAGTGGAAATATAAAAGAAAGGAGAAGATAAGATTTTTCTTTAAAAAAAAAGACTTAGAAGCCCATTTCATTGAGGGGAAGACTAGATAGCAATCCGCTCTGTACGGCTTCAAAAAAAATACTCTAGTTGATGTCAACAAAAAAAAAAACATAAATACCCAAAGAAATTAGTAGCAATGTTTTAAAAAACTATTGCGGTTTTATGCCTTGGGTGAGGCAAAAAATTTTGATCTCAAAGCTAATGCCTTTCTTGGATCTTAAGAGGCATACGCCTCCATGAGACCGCACTTGAGGATAGGCCTCCTGAAACGGGAAGAAAAATAACTTGTTCAATAAAAATTTAAGTCCACTTCTGTATGTAAAATACACTATGAATTGTGATAACATAACCAATGACTATTACCTTCAAGGCTCAAATATGAATTGAAGACAAAAATCAGTCTATCTCAACCATAGTAATTATGAAAATGACATTAAAAATCTTAATCTTAGAAAACGAAAATTGGTAAGATAGTGTGAATTTTTCAATACTTGTATAGATTAATTATGTCTACTACTTGTTCTTAAATTATCGTTTTTTTTATTCAAATCGAGGCTTACGCCTCACCTCTAAAAAAAAGCCTCAAGGCCGTCTTTTAACCCCTTTTGGCTTTTGATAAATATTCATTTTTACTCATTTTTTTCCTTGCCCCTTTTGGCTACACATGTCCTTGGGGCCTTCATATAACTCCTTTCACACCCTCCTTTTCATAAATCAATGAAAAGTGTTTCCATTTTTTAAAAAAAACACATGAAATTATGATCCAATAATAAGTGAAGTGTTTACAGCATCTGCAAGAAATTCTTAGATCATCGTAAAACATGATTGTTAAGCATAAAAATGAAGATGCATCATCATCATAGCACATAAAAAGAAAAAAGGCAAAATGCAAAACACCCATGTGGTTTTGGTCAAATGCAAACACGCCCCGTGTAGTTTAAAAATGAATATTTATACCCCTATAGTTTCAAAATTATGCAAATTGACCCTTTCCCACTACACCGTTAATTTTCTTTTGGACATAACTTTTTCGTTTGAACTCCGATTTGAATGATTCAAGATGTTATGGAATCCTTGTTTTGAGCTCTATATTATAGTCACTTTAAAACTTAAAAATATCACTATATAAAAGAGATATCATCATCAAAATATTAGATCAGGTTGTAGTCATAAACACTTTTATATAGTGATGATTTAGAATTTTTGATGACTATAATGTAGAGCTCGAAACAAAGATTCCAAAACATTTTGAATCATTCAAATCGAGGTTCAAACAAAAAAATTATGGCTAAAAGAAAATTAATGGCGTAGCGGGGAGGGGGCAATTTACACAATTTTGAAACTATAGGGGTATAAATATTCATTTTTAAACTATAGATATAGGGGTGCTTTTTGCATTTTACCCAAAGAAAAAAACAAAATAAAAATGTTATAGAGCACATTTAAAGAAATAAGCAAGCTTACCGAATGGAAGTGAACAAATGCAAACCCCCTCGAAACATGAGTAAATTTGTCTCTAACCAAACGAAGATCCTGAAAATTATTTGACAAATATGGAAAAAAATTAGTGGAATGAGAGACATCTACTATGTCATGCCCCCAAATCAAAAGGACCCACAAGAGGAAAAGCCAAGGAAAAAACCCAAACAATGTAGAAGCACAAAGCCACACCCTCACCTCCATCCCTTAAATTACAAATAACTGTCAATTATCAACATAAAAAATAGAACATGTGGACATCCAAAAAGATGCATAAACAGATTTTTATTTTTAGTTTAATAAACAAGGATATTTCATTGATGTATGAAAAAGCCAAAACCACCGGAAAAAAAAAACTTCACAATTTGAACTCCAAGTGGAGGCATTTAGAACACTAGTGCCCCAAAAATCAAAACAAAGATCTACTAGTATAAAAAAAATCTATTATTGCATTCCAACCAAAAGTCTACAATATAGATCGCATCGCATTAGCCCAAAGAATAAAGTTAACAGTTTTCCTATAAGTGTGCATGCTATGGCTGAAAATTCTGCTACGCATATTCAAAGATTACCAAAAATAACTTCCATCATATTGAAACCCTTGTACCTTAATTGGAGCGTGTTTAGAGAACTCATAGCGAAGCATTTCCTCATCAGCATTTTCATCCAATCCACGAACAACCAAAACATGAGTAGGACCTGCTTAATACCAAATTAGCCAACTGCATCAAATGGTAAATAAGATAAACTACTTAAAGCCACTATCACGAACCTGCATCTTGTCCTTTCTTTCCTAACGACGATTGATTGGACATATTAATATCTGCTGGTGGTGCATCATCAGTCCGCGGTTCATTACACTACATAAAAGAGAAAATTCAACAACCTTTCTTCAATAATAGCATTTTTCTCTGAAGTGATGAGTAAGAAACCTATGAATGATGTCAGAGATTTTGTGGCTTCTGATTTACACTAAGAAAAAGGTCATTCTTATTACGCAACTGTAAAGACAGATTAAACACAACCAGAAACCATACAGAAAAAAAGAAAAAAAGAAACGTGAATAACGTATAAACCATTCATAACTCATATTTCCATCTAACTCTGTTTAGGGAACTAGAACCCTTGAAACTGACTTTAAGAAAAGAAAAAAAAAACAGAAACTTCACATCTGTAAATTGCGGAGTCGATCAATAGATAATGTACAATATAGTCAATTTTCTTTTCTACACAAGTCATTAACCAAGCTACACCTGTAACTCACAGCCATCTAAGGAATACCAACATATTCCCCGGTATCTTCAAACAATACAATGCTTCAAGTTAGGATTCACATTGACATGCCCTCCAGTAATTCCTAAAAGGTTGTGGCTTTTTTGTATTTTGCTTTTCAAAAAATAAAAGGTTGTCCTTTTGCAGTTTTATCAAACACAAAAAATGTCACACAACCCCCTTTTTTTTCCAAAAAAAATGAAGATAAAGAAAGAAACAAAGAAAAAGTGTAACAGAAACGGCCACCTAGTTACCAGTATACGGGCAAAAACAGAAACACCACCCAAAGGTAATCTAACCTCCTCATCATAAAAAATCACCCAATTGTTAAGAATCAAAAAAATTGTAGTGTTACAAAAAAAAGTTTGGAAATAGACACCCAAAAGTAGTATTAACAAGTGCTAATTCCAAAATATAAGACCCAGGTTTTCCACACCATGTTGTGTAAAACACATGTAGTTAGAGATTACTAAGTTTACAACTATAAATAATAGAGCAATAACAATGGGGTGCGCAAACCTGAAAACAGGACGTTCTCCGTGCAAAATTTACACAACCACAGATAGTGCACATCCAATCAGAAGGCATGGTCATGCTCTTGTTAAAATGACCTGACCTTGAAGCATTTTCTCCGCCAAAAGATCCTCCAGCACCCCCAGTTGGCTTACTACTGCAATATATAACAGTTGGAAATGCAAAGATTTTGCAAGATCAAGAAAATAAATCATGGACATTCAGAAGATTAATACAACAAAAAGAATATGAAGGACTTGAGAAAAGTCTAGAAATACTAATTCTGATGTTCCTAACTTTTTGAGATCAAGGGAGGTAAGCATTGATGTTATAAAAAGAACCAAAACTGTTAGTATTATAATTAGACAAATTAGTACTCCTATCAAATTGAAAGGTATGTCACAATAAGGGTAATAAAAAAAAAAACCTGTACTCAAAGAAAAGCTTCCTGCCATCTACAACAAGACCATCGTCCCCAATCTTGTCCATCATTGCTTGAGCCGCTCCCTATTCCATCAATACAGATATTATATATGTTCCTCAATAAAATATAATATAACAAATAATTAAGCATCTCAAAAGTTACAAAAATAACACTCACCACTGAAGGAAAATCAATAAATGCAAAACCACGGGAAATGCCAGAATTACGCTCTTTAATTACACGTACATGACGGAGAGGTCCCCATTCAGCCTGTGGCAAATTAAATTTGATAAAAACTTATTAAACTAATATATTTAAGATAAGGCACTGGTATTTAAAGTAAGATATCAAGCTGAATATTACAAGGATCTGATAAAGATCTTCTTCAGTCGTCTTTTGAGAAAGACCCTTCACCACAACAGTCGCAGATGGAGCCTATAGAAGTACATAATAAATCAATGAGTTTTGTTCTCTCACAAATAATAAGTACATAATAAATAATAAAATGAAACAAAGAGAATACCACTAAATGTTCACGCTCTCGTTTCTCTTCACGATCCCTTCGCTTATCAAATCTTTCATGTCGACCATCATCATAACTATCCTCCCGATAATTTCGTCCATGGCTTCGACCACGAGGTGATCTTGATCTAGAACGATCATCACGCCCACGAGACTTAGACCTATCATGCCTTCTATGAGGACTTTGATCCCTGTCCCAACTCGAATCTCTCTTGTCACGTTCACGAGATTCACGCCTCCTCCAATTACCCTCTCTTCTACTCCCTCTATCATAATCTGAATCATAACGATACCGACCATACTCATAATCCCTCTCACGACTATCATCCCTTTTTGGATGGGCCACATTAGACTTGTGGTCATAATCATCATATGCATAATCATCACGCTCACGACTCCCAAACCGATCTAGCCTATCAATTCCATGATCACGGAAGTTATCAATACTACGATAGTCATCGTGAAACCTATCAAACTCCTGATATGTATCAATTTCATGATCATGAAAAGCATCTAAGTCATGGTATGATTCATTATATGGTTTTTCATGTCGTCTAGATCCCCTATCTACAGGAAACTCATCTTCATAACTTCTCCTTCTTGATTGAGGCCAAATGCCAGAGGCTGAAGGTGGTGGTGGTGGGGGATAGTCTTCCCGATTGATAATATCACGGTGAAAGGCATCTCTTGGGTAAGTGTTGTCCCTCGTGTATCGTTCATCTAAAAACCTTCGTTCATCATATGCCCCGCCAACCCTGCAAAAATGATGTGAAAATGGAATGGAAGAAAAACACAACACAGAAAATGATCTATAAACTTAAATAAAGCAACGTAATGTTAATAGATAAAGGATTCTAATTTCTAGCCAGCAGAAAATAAATTGTCACTTAAGTTTTAACAATGCATTTACTCTGACATAGATCAATACAATTAATATACTTTCATGCACAATTTTACCCAAATTCCTTAAATATTCTGGTGATGATGGTCAATAGTCATCACTCACCGAAAGTCTGGCTCGTGAACAGCACCATATCCCTCCAAAGCCTGTGGATTCAAGAGAATAAGCTATGTCAGGAACAAATAATCAATGATCTTATGAGGTTAGGCAAATCCAGTCCACATCCTCAATGCCCCATGTCTTTCTCTCATTTTTTTCTTTAAAGATGAGATTCCGGAAAAGAAATGGACATTCACATAGCCCTAATAATTTCTGGTATTATCATCCATAGAGGTGATTATTAAGGAGGAAACCACAATTACGCTGTTATTATCCCATCCTTGATGAAGACTATAGCGGCCAGGATCCATTATTGCAGGAAAACACGTGTACACGTTGAAAAGCTTTGGATAATCGATCGAAAGATTCAGGAGCACAATGTTCGAAAATCTTTCCTGTAATACATTCATCCAGTATTGTTAAACTCGTAAAATTCAAGATAAGAATCCTACACGGCCCATTTGATACAAAACCCAGAATTGAATTGAAAAAATCCAAATTATCTTGCGTTTATAATTTCTAAACCGTATAAAAAAAAATGTGAATTCCGATTCGATAACGTGAAGAGGTGTAACAGAACTTACAGTTTAACTAGGGCTGATCAAAAATCATATCAGGACACAGAATCCCGTTGAGCCCGTCTCTTCGTTCTACTTCTATTTCACTCGAGAAATTTATGGAATCCTATAAGAAGAATCTATCCATGAAGAATCGGCAATAAGAAAGTAGAGATTAATCAGCCATGGATAAAAATTGAGAATTGAGAATTTACTATGTGAGAGAGGAAGATTATCGGGATGGAGAAAATCGTAAAGACAGAGACTGAGAGATTTTGCCTGTTTGAGAACTGAGAAGAAAGACCGTCGGAAAGAAAGAAAGAATGCTCCGAACCAGTAGACGAATTCAGAAATTTAATTGCCCTAGGGGAAAATCCATATTTGTCCAATGCCCCCAACTCAAAATATCTTCGTTTGGCCAAAAATACCCCCCTTTTTTTTTTTCTCATGGGACCATCTCATATTAGGTAGGGGCGAGCAAAAACCGTCCAAAACCGATAAACATGACCAAACCATCCGGTTCTATCACTATTTTTATAAACCGACGGATTATTTGGTTCTTTTTTCTAAAGAATCGATTGATACCTGGTTTGGTCCGGTTTTTATTTACCGATTATATAAATACCTAATTTTCTAGCCTTAAATTTGTTGTCTCTTTCGTCTTTGTCTTGGCCGCCCCCTCCCTCTATTCTCTCTAAGTGGTCTTTCGTTTGCTATGCTTCATCTTCTTCGATTTGCATCCTCATCGCCATGCATCTTCGCTGTTAAATCTCATCGTCATGCATCTTCATTCATCTCCATGAATTTTCCTTCTCATTGTCGTAATTCCTTCTAGTGATCTTTTCTTCCCACTCCATTCTTGTGGGTTTATTGATTTCTATTGGTGAGGATTTCTTCTTTTTTTCATTGTTGTGGGTTTGTTTATTTAGAGATTTTGTTGGTGAGATTTTTTTATTTTTCCATATAAATAAATATTTTGTTGGTGAGTTTCCCTTCTTATTTTGCTTAGAGATTTTGCTTGTTAGTTTCATGCCTCCATTTGGTTAGGATTTCTCTATAAATTGATTCCAAACCAAGGATCCGAACCGGTTTAAGCATTTTTCCATTCATGGTCCGGTTTGATATTTTAGAATAATCCACGTGTTTGGTTCAGTTCAATAATATTGTCAAAATTGACCGAACTGAACCGTGCACACCCCTAATAGGGGTTCATTTGGTTAGAATCTTTAACACATGTTTTTAGACACTAGTTTTTGTTTAGCCGGACATTGCACGTAAAATTCACTATTTTGGCTAGGTGAATATTATTACTTTTATAAAGCTTTATATTATTAATATTTGATAATGGATACACCTATAAATAATATAAACTTATTAAAATTAAAACATACTAGTAATAAATTAAAAATTAAAATTAAAACATACATAATTTATGGAATTATTAAACTTAAAGAGTTAAAATTAAAATTCAAACATGGCTATAGACTTCAAATTACATTTTAAATTAAAACATAATGGATTATGAAATTCAAATTGAAATGATTTATGCAATTAAAATTAAAATTAAAACATTCGTCTCCGTTAAATAAATAAAAAAAAAAGAAACAAATAAGGCTATAAAGTCTTACAAAAATCAATTCAAAAAACAAATCTAAACAAATAATAAATCACTATAACAAAAAATAAAAGAAAGTAGGTAATAAATCAAATTTCCCTCATCTTTTTACCAAAAACGGAAAATCGAATGTCTTTCTTATGAATCGAACATTCATCTTACAAAATTCAAAACCACGATAACAAACCCCGTTTATTCGAAATCGATTGAATGAATGTGCGTTTTATAACTATGGCAACAATCTGATTTTGAAAATCGAAATCGATCAATTGAGGAAATAGTTTTGAAAACATATAGTCGAATAGGCTTTTAAACCCCATAAATATTTAATTAAACGATACACTTATTCTACAAAATATAGCGACCTTAAGCAAGGTTCATTTGGTAGAATTTAACAGGTTTAACACTATTTTTTTAAATTTCATTTACTTTTGTTAATATTATTTGTATTTATTTTTAATATTATAAACACCTTTTTAGAAGACTAACAATAATAAAAAATAGATATATCAAATATACCGGATTTTCAATAGCCCAAAAACCGCCAAATTAAATTAATATGTAAAAAGACAAAATATAAAATAAATATTCTTTATTTGTCAATTTATAAAATCCCTTAAATTTTACAAAATTAATGGAAAAATCTAAACAAAAATCAAACCATAACAAATAAGAAATCTTCAAATTCTAACCAAATTCCAACGAAAATTGAATATCTCTTGTTTGTCATCCTACAAAATATAGAGATAAAAGTAAACGGCTTTATACATCACCTAAAATTAAAATCCTTCAAAAACTAGATTTAAAAAATATGTAAATAGGCTTTTAAAATAAATATTGAATAAAAATAAATATTTAATTAAAAGAAATCATCTTCGAATACGTAAAAAAAAATACAAAATTGTGAACTAAAAATCATTCTAAACAGAAAGGAATGAATTGCGACATTTGCAATATCACCATGAAAAAATACAAACGAAGATGAAGAAGAGAAAATGGTAAGAAAAAACTCAGTGAAAGCTTGAATACGTATCTATTTTAAAAGTAAAAAAATCAAATTTGATTGATATGGAAAGATTTTTTTTTAAATATATATATTTGAATAAAAATCAAATCTGATTAATTACCATCCCTAAAATTAAGCAAACGAAATAAAGAAAGAAAGAAAGACAATAAATACGTTAACAGAAAAGGAAAGAGAAATGTTGATGGTATTGATGTAATGTTGAATATCGGAATCAACCGGATCACAACCATAAATGGTTGTTTTTTGGTATATTTGAAATTGATTATAATTTACCATTAATTTTGAAATTGAGTGAATTAAAATTGTTATTGCCGTAATTAATTCTTTTTTTTTGTATAAGTTTGTTTCATCTCTTTTTAATTTTTATTGATTTAAGATTAGTGTGTGTTTATAGGTTACTATTCCTCTTTAAAGTATATCATTTTGATCATCTATTTTTTTAAACGACTTTAAACTTTTATTAAGGGCATAAGGGCTCTAATTAAAGAGATGAAGATAATATATTATTGGAATGAGATAAAAAAAATTTTTGGATAATGAAAATGAAAATGAAGAAATCCTCAAAATGTTTTGTGCGGGAAAACTCATGAAAGATAATGATTTATAACTTGAACAATTTATAATCATTAATTTATTTGTCCCTTATAAAAAAAAAATGGGTAATGAATGGTGGGTGTCGTTTTTAATGATAAAATGGTTATGCATCGACTCTCTTCCTATGAGGTCAAAAATTTGAGTCTCCCCATTCCATCTTATGTAATATCTAAAAAATTGAATTAAAAACTCATAATGAAAAAAATTTTCACAATAATGTTGTTGAAGTCAATGACCTTTCAATAAAAAAAATTATAATATAAATAGTGGATTATTATCTACTAAACCATTAAAACTACATTAATTGAGAGAAACAATAATCTTTAAGCCATGATGATAAGGCAAACTCAAATTTCAAGTTCAAACACCCTATGGTATTATACTTAGCATGAACCCTTGAAGCATGAATTCAAACCCTCCCTAACCTGCGCGATTTCAACCATAAGGAAAGGCTAGAAGCAGTTGCCCTATGTGATCTAAAAATCATGAAATACAAAGTTTTCGTTCCATCATCTCTGACCCAAACACCACAAGTTGGTTGATCACTCCCCTCTTGAATGTTTCAAAACATGTAATCTAAAGCAAGATTACAAAGGGGTGAGGCTCAAGGCTCTCAATGTGCATAAAAATGCTACATTTCATTCAATCTTTTGCATCTTTCAATTGTCTCAAGTCTTACAAGTCTTATGTACAGTGGATGATACAAAGCCTATTTATAGGCTTAAATTACATGATTAATTCGTCCATAATGCTCCCATAACAGCCCAATTAAGTCCCTAGCATGTAACTGTTGGGATTGAGGCCTCTAAAAGAGTTCTCAAACTAAGTCCCAAGGATCTTTCCTTGCTATAATATAATCAAAATCTAAATGCATAAAAGAAATACTAACCTTTGTCAGAAGTGTAGGCCTCCGTTTGGTTCTTGGTGTTATCCCTGGGACCACCAAAAAGGCACCCAACCATTATTCATATACCACGTGGACTATCTCCTTTGGAAAAAGGAAAAATGGGAATAAAAACTTTTCTTCCCAATCACCATATGCTCACTATAAGAAAGCAGGAAGTAACTTTGGAGTCTTATGTTTTGGATTACATTTATTAAACTAATAATAAATGACAATGTAAATATTAACTAATTAATAATTTTTGATCTTTTATTTATTAAATAATTAAATAAGATATTTAAAATATATTTGAATAATAAAGATATTATATTTTATTCCATAATAAAATATCTCATATCTTTATTTAAATTAATCAATATTAATTTAAATATATTAATCCATATCTTCCATTTAAATTAATCACATTAATTTAAAATAAGATATTCAATACTTAAATAAAATAAAATGCAAGACTTAGTCAACTTTTGACCCTAAATGAAGCTTTTAACCCCCATGTTCATTAATGCTTGTCTTGATGTAGCATTTTAGTTTCCCTTGAATTAATGTGAATTGGCTTAAATAAATAAAACTCATGGTTTATCTTATTTCATCTTTAATTTGACAATGCAAATTAAATATTTAAATATACTATTCTAATTAAATCGCCATTAATTTTGGACAACTCAAAATTAATTTAATTAAATCAAGACCTTCTATTTAAGCTTTCATAATTAATTAAATAGGCTTTACTATTTAATAATTCATATCATTCCCCCATTTACTTCACCATTAATTAAATAATTAAATAACTCCTCTATTAAATTAATTAATCAAATAGACCATTTAATTCCATTTCCAAAGGAAAGTTAATCATAATAATTTATTTCTCAATAAAGGATTTAATGGACCTTACAAGGACTAACTCACGTCCGCACCTTTTTGAAAACTCCTTTTATCATTTAATTCTCATTCATTACGTTTGATAACTCCACTAAATTTATTGAAGATTGGCTAAGACTTTTAAAGAACCAACTCATATAATATTTAACTAAACTTTGACCTTAATGAAGAGTTTACAAATAGACCCATTTCAAAAATTTGATTTTAAGAATTGAAAATATCAAATAACCAAATAATCCAATTAGTGTTGGAACCTTTCAGGAGAAATCTGCGCACAGAAATGAATCTAACCATTTGAACTACTTTTCTATTTTCCTATATTGGAAAATGAGTTCCAATTCTTGACTATAAGAAAGATAACAAGCAGATAAAGATTTTATCTTCAGAACACACAAATCAAAGGTTTGTCCCTTATGAAAGGGTTTGGACACAAAACAGATTAAGACAATTATACATGATCAACCGATTGATAAAGGTGGTCTTTTTTTGACAAACTTTTAATTCAACCATTTTTGGGACTTTAAATTCGTGAAAATGATTGTGTAACTGATGGTTTATAACATATAATTGATATACTAACACATTTTAATCAGATATACACGAATTTCAAGGATCAAACTCAAAAAACCTCAAGAATTTGCAAGAAGAATGCAAGATGAACAAATCGGTGCTCTTGAATGCAAAGTTTTATTATCAAAACTAACGTGATCTTATAAGGGATTAAACATTAAACAATAATAAATAAAATGTAAAGACTACTAATTAATAATTGCTTTATTATTTATAGTTTAATTGGATACATAAGATTTAGAAAAGAACAATAATTGAAAATTAAAGCAAAACATGGATACATTTAGCCACTATTTAATTTGTAACCTACAATGCAACAAACATATGCAACCAATTTTTGATACTCTAAATGGACTTTAAATGCTCATTAATACTTGTCTTGATTTATTAAGTTCCGAATGCTATTGTTAGTTGGCATGAACTTGAAGCATGAATTCAAACCCTCCTATTGCTATTTAATTCAACTTAATTTGACTTGTAATAAATGAACTGGGTTGCCATTAATGGAATCTAAAATCATTTAATGCAAGTAATCTTTTAGTTTGATATTCCTCAAATGCAAGGCTAAATAATTCATAGTGGTTGATCCACTCCTCTATAATGATTTTAAAACATGTAATCTAAAAGGTTATTGCAAAAGAAAGTTAGAGAGAAGACAAAAAATTTGCTCCCATAACAATATGCTACATTTCATTCAATCTTTTGAATCTTTCAATTGTCTCAAGTCTTACAAGTCTTATGTACAATGGATGATAAAAGGCCTATTTATAGGCTTAAATTACATGATTAATTCGTCCATAATGCTCCCATAACAACCCAATTAAGTCCCTAAGCATGTAACTCCTAAAATTAAAGTTAAAACATGAGTTACATTTAGCCACTATTTAATTTGTAACTTACAATGCAACTAACATATGAAACTGATTTTTTGAACTCTAAATGAAGCTTTTAAATGTTCATTAATGCTTGTCTTGATGTAGCTTTAAGTTCCCTTGAATGATGGTTGAGTTGGCTTGAATGAAACTTGGGTTATCATCAATGCATCTTGAGTTGTAGTTAATGCATCTTAACTTGACTTGTAATAAATGAACTTGGGTTGCCATTAATGGAATTGAAGTGCATTTAATGCAAGTATTCTTAAAGCTTGAATTCCTCAAATGCAAGGCTACACAATTCATAACACATGACCTTACAAATCCAAAAACTTATTTATAATAAAGTTTGTGAAATATAATAATTGAGAGAAACTTGAACCGTATTTTTTTAAGGAAATAATTATATTATATAATCTCAATATTAATTATGAATTGTATTTTATTTTTATAGAATGGATGTATCAAGGTACTTTTTCACCTCTCAAAGAATATTTATTAATTTTTTATAGTTAATTTAAATTTATGGAATGATAATCCAAAAGAGTCTTTTCAAATATGATTTCTTAAATTTTATGTTTAATTAAAAATATGTATGATAATATTTTTTTAATATTTATAATGTTTGTAATCATTTATTAATATGCATGATATTCAATATTTAAATTGAAGAATAATGGTTAGTTTAGATATTTACTAATTGTGGGAGGGTATTAGTGTCCAAAAAAAGTTTATCTCATTAGCACACTTTTTAAGTAGTAATAGTAATAGGTAGATAATAGATCAAGATTCATTTATTCTTTTATCTTTAAATAAAAGGTATAATGTATTACAAAGGAGGAGTCAGATTCAACTAACAGAGAGACGAAACAATATCCCCAATCCAAGAAGGAATAAGTGACAACCAACTAACTGGTTCAGGCCTGAAAAGAGACAGGTGAGCAAGAGAATGAGCTACAAAATTGTGTTGCCTTCCCAAAAAATGAAGGCTAGACAACTTCTTAATATCCACAAAAATAGCAGTGAGTTCATAAGGGTTAAGAGGGGACCGCACCAAAAAAAATTACATTAACTAAGGCAATCAAAATAAATATAAATATCTTTCCAAAGTAGAAGGAATGGGTTTGCACAAAGCCGCAATGCCTCTGCCAAAAGAATGTTTTGCAAAAACACCTAGAGCTAGCTTTAACAGAGGGGGGAACAGAAGGAACGAGCCATAAAATCAGAGTAACAAGGTTATCAACAATCTTACCTGCATAGTTTTGTATCTGCCTACATAAAAATAAACAATCCTTTTGTACAAAGGTAATTCTATTTGATCAAACGGTTCAACCCGCAATCAAGAGAAGAATATAATCATCAACGTTCAGAACAGTAAAAGCCAAAACCAAAATATCATTCCACTTGCAATTAATAGGAAAATTTAAAGTTTTGTTCAAAAATAAAATACTCTACATTTCCTTCGAAGCCTTAGGTTGTAGGTGAAATTTGATAACATGTAAAAATTTATAACTTGGCAAAAATGCCTGAGCACCTGGTGAAAATGCTTATGCATCTTGCCTACACACCTGAGTAAGATGCCTACGCACGTGGCAAGGCATGTCTACGCAGTCTTTAGCAGACCAAATAATTGAGACCAAATACAAGTATTCAATCGGAAGATGACACGTGGCGTAACTCGCAATTGACATGTAGTTGAGAAACAACACATGGCCCAATCCCGACACGACACTTGGCATGATGATGTCATCAACTTTTTCTAGTATAAATAGGAGAAGAAACTCAGCCATTAGGTAACTAATTCTACTATAATTCTCCCTGGCGTACTAGCTCTACTTACTCTAACTTAAGCATCGGAGGGTGTTAGGCCGGCACCTACACGGTGCTCTATTTCATTTCTTGTGCAGGTACATACACTGCTCGTCAACTACTCAACACACCACCTTTGCAACATCTCCAGTGCAACTCACTACCTCCTGACTTATCTCATATTCTAAATTTGTTGCGTACGTGAACGCCAACCATTTTTGCGCATCAACATTTGGCACCGTCTGTGGGAAGAGTATATAACTAAGTGCTCTACCATCTAGGATAAGTTGAAGAAGTAAGCAATACAGGGATGATGTAGAGGACGGTGAAAACCATAACCCTTATAATACAAGGTACCAAACTCGTACAACTAAGAGAGTAAGGACATACTGCTGAAAATCAAGATGTAGCATGGCTTGAACCTATTCTAGATAGAAGGGTAGATGCTCTAAAAGAGAAAGTGTGAGGTGTAAATTGATATATGAAAAAGTACTAGAGATACTCACACAAAAGTTAGACTACCTCTGCTGACAATCATGAATTATGATCCAATAAGGACAAAGACAAAGAGCCTATAGAGGGTATAGGAGATTCATAGAATCCTGAGAATGGTGGTTTAAATGGGAAATCGAGGCTAAATACTCGAGACACTTCTTCCTCCCATAAGTCTTCTCCCAACAAGCATCCTAGTCAGAAAGAAAGGTCCAACCTCTATGAAGTACTCAATCAAAAGATAAAGGCACATGCGGATGTTGTGAAGTCTACTATTGAAAGTGTTAGGAATGGTGTCCTAGAACTTGTAATTATTTAATAAAGATAATTTATTTCGAATAAATTGAATAAATAAACATAAGTGTTTTCTATTGTCTATATTGATTCAATTGACGATATTAGGAATATAGGAAAATATATTAATATCAAACATTCAAATAGTAAAACTCTAAGTTACTCTTATAAAATCACAACTAAGTATGTGAGTCATACAAGAGGATTAAAGTTGAGATGAGTAACTTAAAGTATCTACAGTAAATGAATAACGTTTAGGAACCTTATCCTAGTAACACTATTGATAGCTGGCCATTTTGTATATTGAAAAATGATATATTCCTGATCATTCATGTGGGTGACATGAAATGGAAGTATCATATGCAATGTTGATTATATAAGACAAGACCATGATGTTTGATCAAATTTCTCATTAGTACTGTTTATGAGAAATGATCGAATATCAAACTAAGTTTATCAACCATGATAAATCTCAATCCTGAGTGAAATGTGGGCTCCTATTCATGGAGTTATGTTCTTTGATTGACATTGTTGAGAGCGATCTGATATGAATGCTCAATACACTCATTTTTTGGGGAACATAACGAGATAGTAGCAAGGAACACATTTACACGAGATGAAATTCATAACTTTCCTATAAATTAACGGTATCGGTGCGATATCTAAATATTTTAGGAACTTTAGTAAACTCCCTTGATGTACTAATTCGAGACATGAACAAGTGGCGCCACGACTTCTATTAATCACAGAAGTATATTATCCATAGTTTGACTATAAATAATGTTAATTAGAGAATCAACTAGGGGTGTAAATCGGGGGGTAATGATAATTAAAAATATTCACCACCGCTAACCGAAGAATTAGAAAAATAGCAGGACGACCGTGGCAAGAGTTTTGGGTGGGTTTAACTTGGTGGTCGGTCGGTAGTAGGTCATTCACTTAAAACCGACCATTTGGTCGCTCGACCGACTTTTCATTTCGGTTTCTTGCTCGGTTTTTGTTTTAGCTACACCCCGTAATCAACGGGAACATAAGGATAAAGCGATAATTACAGGGGCAAAATGGTAAACATAATCCACCTGTAATTATGAGGGTTCCATGTGAAGGATATATCACAGATATAAATAAAAGATAAACTAAATGGACATAACTCATCTATAGTGAGGGGAGTTCATCTATGAATCTATAGTGAAATTATTCATAGTTAAATAATAAGTAATTAACTGATTATGAGTTAATCATTTAGTTGACTAATTATTAAGCCCATGATCTATAAGTCCATCAGGTCTCTATGCTAGCCCAAATATTGTTGTAGCAAAGCTAAGTTATTCCTTAGATTCCATGAAGAATTGGTAAGTTTTCTTAAAACCTAGATTTTACAAATTTGGGAAAAGTTGGGAACTCATGGTTGTATGTTATGGTTATTCTTATCTATCAAGGAAATTTGAAAGAATAACACTCTAATTTCTGGAAATCGAGTCTTAAATTATATAAATCTTGAGGATAGGTTTTGGATTGTTTAAAAATGCAAGGAAAAGAAAAGAACTTAAGTATATTGATAAATTCTTTAAACTTCAAGGTAAACCTCCATTAAAACAACTTGAAGCATTTTATTTTGTGAAGTTAAATATTTTTTTTATGTAAATTCTAATTTTTAAAATGTAATTAAGCTTATAAGGATCCTAAACTAAAAGATTGACATTTAAATTATCCTTCTCTCTTCACACTGTTTTTCTTTCGAGTTTAAGTTGTCGGGGTTGTTTTGGTTGCTCATTGTTTTTATGAAAATAAAGGGGCTATTTTGTGGTGGTCCCGGGATGTAGTTTAATATGTAATAAATGTTAAATGATTGGTAAATAAGGTGGTGTTGTATATGAATGTTGTTTTGTGTAGGTAAAGGCTCAAACCATCCCAAGTTGTGCAAGCTAGATAATTGGTATCGTAAGATGGGAATAAAAAGGGTTTGAAGTACTTTTACGTTTGATTTCATATGATGAATTTTTATGTGTATTGATGCTTAAAATTTAGGTAGGATTGTCAAGTTTTAATAGTTAGATGAGGGGTTACTTTAGAATAAGTAATTGGAGGTGTGTAAGTCAAGAATGGGTTATGTGGAGAAAGAGTGTTGTATTGTGTAAGGTTTTTATTAGGGTAACCTTAGATGTTATTACTTGGATTTAAAATGGTTTTGAGACAAGATTATGTAATGGAAGTCTTTTATATTTAGGCTACTACATAAGAGTAGGAAACCATGGATAAGACCGAAGTTCAAAACCTCCATTGTTGCTCCTTTGAAGCTTACTAGTTTTTCCTAATTTTGAGGTTATCTTACTTTCTTTCAACGTCTTTTAATTCTGGTATATTTGGGTGTCTAAATACATATTTTATATAATGAAATCAAGTTAGGAACTCCAACCAATGATTTTTCAACAACCCCTCAAAGTACACGAATATGTAAATACGTATTTGAGTCAGGTCGTTACAGCCACGCCCTAGAAAGAATCGTACATTCTCAACTACAAAGCTTTATTTCACCGATGAAATGTCAAGCAATTTAAGTTTTATTTCTACATTTATTTTTAATGTAATTCCAATTCTAGTAATGTAACGTCCCGTTATTTTGTGATAAAAAAAAACTTTTATTTATTTTATTTCAATTTAAGTAATTAAAGTTTATTTATTTATCGGTAATTTAGAATTTGCAGTTTATTTCGGTTTTAATCTTTTAATTGACCTTTTTAGTTTATTTTCGTTTTAATGGTATTAATAATTATTAACGGGCCAATTAATAATTATTAATCACCATTGGGTTAGTTTGAGAAGTTCGGGATTCGTTTTTAAGCCAAAAGTCATAAAAGGACGTAACCGTCATTTCCAAAATTCCTAAATATCTAAACACTATCCATTAATCTTCTTTAAATGAACCATTGACCACAAAATTGACCAAAATCATCTCATTCTTTCCCTCCTCCACCCGTGGGTCTCAAAGAAGAAAAAGGAGATTTTGGTTTTTGTTCGTTTCTTGCCCGATCGACTTGATTCCGGGTCCATTGGAAAGGTATCGGTCCTACGATCCTTTTCCACCTAACCTTCGTACTTGCCACTCGTGTTTTGCGGAGATCTCGGTAAGTAAAGTTTCAAACCCTAATGTAACGACCCGATTTTCCGTTAAATTCTTTAAATTCAAATGCACAGCGGAAGACTTAATTTTTAAAGAAAAACGGCATGGGTTCGTTTAAAAGTCGAATAACCAAAACCTGTTTTACAACCCAAAGTCCAGAGAAAGCTATAAATCGGGAATGCACCTTCCAAAGTAAAGTTTAATCATAAAAACATCAAAATACTTTACACATACACCCTTCACGGGCTCAAAATGACACAAGTATGTAAAAAGTATATGATTTACAAGCATTACTACTAATGCTTCAAAAGTGTTTAATATTGTCCTTACACCACCTCGGCCAGTCAAGCGACACCATTTCCTCTACCTTGCTTCTTAGGACGGGGTTCACCTTAGCCAAATAACTCCAAATCTCCACTTTCCACGAAACAACAACCGAGCAATCGCACTTTTTGGGACTTCCCTTAGGAACGAGAAACTTCGAAAAGCTAGGTTGGATAGGTAGCCCTCGTCCCTACCAATCCAACGCAACCGAAAACACGACGATCCGCCGAGAAACGAATGAGAAATGAAGAAAAGAAATTCTCATCCATGGCTTGAAGTTGCTCACGGCAATGGCAAGGAAAAATGACAAGTTTTGGTCAATTTTGTGACTTTTAAAGATGATGGAATAGTGAATTTAGATATTTTGGTAGTTTGGAAATTACGGTTTTGCCCTTTTCGACCTTTTGCTTATAAAACGAAAACCGACGGTCTTAAATAAATCTAAAGGTGTCTAATAATTATTAATTGGCCCGTTAATAATTATTAGAGTCACCGAAACGAATTAAAACGATAAAAAGGATTTTCGGACGGAATTAACTAATAAAACTGAAATTACTAATTTTAAAAGCTTTAATTAAATAAAAATAATAAATTAATAAAATAAAAAAAATTTACCTCTAAAAGTAACGGGACGTTACAGACTACCCTCCTTAAAAGACTTTTCGTCCTCGAAAAGTGCACTTACCAAGTGATAAGCGAGGGTACTTACACTACATTTCGTCCTCACGTTACTACGTATCTCCTTCAACACTTCGTTCTTCCACAGAACTTTAACCAAGTCTAAAAGTTCTTGCAACTGACTTTTCAACTCTCTGAGCTCACTGGTGTCACACGATAAGGTGCCTTGGACAATGGCGTTGTCCCCAGGTATCACCTCTATCCTGGAAGTCTAACTCCCTCACCGGTGGCAAACCAGGTAACTCATCAGGGAAAACATCAACGAAATCCCTCACAACGGTACGAAACTAGGGTGGTCACACTAACGGATGTGTCAACTACACTAGATAAGTAACCCCAAGCACCATTATACAAAAGTGCTCTAGCCTGGATCACCGAGATAACCACAGGTGTCATCCTGCCTCGGATCCCGTGAAAGCGTAAACTAGTCCCACATGGACCAATAAAGTCTACCACTTTCTCACTACAACCGGAAATGGCGTGGTTGGCTGATAGCCAATCCATCTCCAAAATGATATCAAAGTCAGTTAACAAAGATGGTAGGTTGCAAGGCTCGTACCTGTCCTCGTAATTCTGCGCCTCAAACCTACGATAAATCTCCTCTTCTTACTCTCAAGATCAATAACCTGTCGGTGGCAAACTTTGACAACCGGTCAAACTCTCTCTCATAATCCACAACGGACCGTTACCGTCTGTCGAGAGTAAGAAATCAATCTCTAGTTGGTCACGTGTTTCCTCAGGATAGTACTTCTCAAAGAACTTCTCCCTGAACATCTCCCAACTAACAAGCAAAACAGGACTAAGAGTATTGGTTATACCATTACACCAGTAAAGTGCATCATCAACTAATGAATAGGTTCCACAGTGAACCTTCAGCTGATCTGGGCACTTAATAAACCCAAGTATTCTCTCAATCCTGGTAATCCACCTCCCCGCATCAGCCGGATCGGTAGATGTACCATCAAACTCAGGAGTATTATACCTGACATACTCCTTCAGAGTTTTCGCGAAGATCGATCACACTAGTCCGATCTACCACAGGAGCAGGTGATCTAACAGTGGTATAACCTGGATCAACATGTCCTCCACCTCATAATGGATCCCTAAAGTACTCCTCGAAATGGTAACACTGCGACCGTGACTAGGTGGCTGATCTCACTGGAGGCTCATCCTCTAGGTACTCGGTGGAGGAGGAGGCGGTGTAACCGCCCTAGTCCTACCTCTACCTCGTGCCCCCGGTCGGTACCCTACTACGACCACGCCTATGTGTCACTGTCTCCTGAGGCATACTGAAATCACATCAGAAAATCCTCACATGAGATACCAGTAAAGGGAAAACTAAAGTACAAACAACTAATCAAAAGAGAGAGTTTTGAGGATACCTGGCGCCGTTGACTTCGAGTGATGTTTGGACAATATTAAAATATGAAAAAAACATGCGATGCATGTGGTCTTCAAAACCAAAGAGGCTCGGATACCAACTGTAACGACCCGATTTTCCGTTAAATTCTTTAAATTCAAATGCACAGCGGAAGACTTAATTTTTAAAGAAAAACGGCATGGGTTCGTTTAAAAGTCGAATAACCAAAACCTGTTTTACAACCCAAAGTCCAGAGAAAGCTATAAATCGGGAATGCACCTTCCAAAGTAAAGTTTAATCATAAAAACATCAAAATACTTTACACATACACCCTTCACGGGCTCCAAATGACACAAGTATGTAAAAAGTATATGATTTACAAGCATTACTACTAATGCTTCAAAAGTGTTTAATATTGTCCTTACACCACCTCGGCCAGTCAAGCGACACCATTTCCTCTACCTTGCTTCTTAGGGCCGGGGTTCACCTTAGCCAAATAACTCCAAATCTCCACTTTCCACGAAACAACAACCGAGCAATCGCACTTTTTGGGACTTCCCTTAGGGAACGAGAAACTTCGAAAAGCTAGGTTGGATAGGTAGCCCTCGTCCCTACCAATCCAACGCAACCGAAAACACGACGATCCGCCGAGAAACGAATGAGAAATGAAGAAAAGAAATTCTCATCCATGGCTTGAAGTTGCTCACGGCAATGGCAAGGAAAAATGACAAGTTTTGGTCAATTTTGTGACTTTTAAAGATGATGGAATAGTGAATTTAGATATTTTGGTAGTTTGGAAATTACGGTTTTGCCCTTTTCGACCTTTTGCTTATAAAACGAAAACCGACGGTCTTAAATAAATCTAAAGGTGTCTAATAATTATTAATTGGCCCGTTAATAATTATTAGAGTCACCGAAACGAATTAAAACGATAAAAAGGATTTTCGGACGGAATTAACTAATAAAACTGAAATTACTAATTTTAACTAATTTTAAAAGCTTTAATTAAATAAAAATAATAAATTAATAAAATAAAAAAAAATTTTACCTCTAAAAGTAACGGGACGTTACACCTAAGCTCCAAATAGTGTTTTAATGGAGTTTTCTTTGATTTCTTTCGATTTCTTGCCGTGAAACTCGGTGTTTGTAAATACGGGAGTAGTTTTAAGTGTTTTTGGAAACTTTCCCATAACCCTAAAACCGAGTTTCAGTCGAAACCCTTCCCGTTTGAAATTTACCCTTTTGGGTTTGATTTTGGGTTAGACTTTATTGAAATGATGTTTATTTAAATTCAATTCGGGAAAGGGCTTAATGTTCAAAGACCCTAATTATCGATACCCATTGAAATCGGGATCATCGAATTTGCTTAAAACCAACTCGAAACACTTTTAGATTGCTTAAAAACCGGAAAACCAAGCCCGAGGCCCAATTTCTTTGAGAGGGCCGAGAGCCTCTTGTGGGGTTTTGTTGGGTTTTTTGTCGTTTTGTATGTTTGGTTGTTGTTTGATCGATAGTTGGTAATTTATTGATTGTATGATATAATTCAATTGTAGGTGTTTTTGAACCGCTTGCTTGATCGCTCCTTCGAACTTAGAAGCAAAGTCATCTTTTATTAAAGGTGAGAATAGTTAGAATTTAAAGTAACTATAGAAAGCAAACAAGTGCGATGATTTGTAGAATTGGAAACTAAGATTAGAACCCAATCTAAGATTAGAGGGGTTGAGTTAGTGCCTTAGGATTTGAAGTTAATCCTTTAGGCGAGAAACTTAGGATTTCTCGATGAAAGCCTCGAATCTTAGAAGATTTTAAGTTAGATTAGTTTCGGAGTTAGAATGGATCATTGGAAGTTAAAGGATCCAAGACTTTAATAAAGAACGTTTGATAGAACCTCGGATTATTGGAAGTTAAAATCCTTTAAGGTTTAGGATAATCATGAAGTTATGATTCTTTACTTTATTCTAGTACCGGAGTTCGATTTATAAATCGTCCGTCCGAGATTCTTATCTGTTTCTTTATCTTATGTCATTTACTTATTGCCCCTTTACTTTATGGTTGTCGTGACTTCTTTAATATTCGCACTTTACTTTATTTACTTTTCCATGTACATGCAAGCATATGCATAACAATTGATGACAATCAAGGAAGCTCTATCATCTTACCTCAAGGTCCAATAACAAGATCAAGGGCAAGGAAGCTTCAAGCCAACCTCAATCTACATGTACAAGCACTAGTGAATTCGGCCATGGACTATTTTGCAAATATGGATTCTTCCAAGGGCTGTCTTACAAGGAAAGGAGTTTGTATTGAAGAAGCATATAATGTTTTCAAGATTGAAGTCCAAAATGAAGATGCATTTATTGCAAGTTCTTTGCATTAATGACAACTCGATTACATTAAATGCAACTCAAGACTAGCTCATTTCAACTCAAGGCTTCATTAAAGACTCTCATCAAGACTTGTGATCAATGAGTTTAAGTTACAAAGTCTTTAAAATCAGATTTGTAACTCCTTTAATTTCGATTACAAGTTTTTAATTAGTTAATGTCTTAATTATGTTGTTTATGACCATTTTTGGTTACAATTGTAAGTCTTTATGTTTCTAGCCGTTTTTATTCCTTTCCTTCATGACAATTTCGTTTTTCCTTTTGTTTTGTAAGGCTTATATAGCCATGTTTCAGATTGTAAACAATCGATTATTCATGAGATAAAAATACAAAACTCTTTGAGAGCTTTTCTTTGAAATTGTTGTGAGCCGAGCTTACCATTTCAATTTTGTCATTCCTTGTGTTTAGGGTGGTCGGTAGAATCAAGCCTTTAGGATTGATCATTCTAAATTGGTGGATTGATTCGAATCTAGAGCAAGAAATTCAATTCTTGTCTTTAGATCATTGATCATAAGGATAATCATTTTTCTAGCCTTTTTCCTTGGGTTGTTTCAAATGGCATATGTGGGTTCTTTGGTTGTGATCTTTTTGGGTCCTTAGTTAAGTTTAAGGGTTCTTAAAGCATTTCGAAAGGGTTTTCGTATCAACAATATTGCACCATTATTTATTGTACCATAACATCTCGCATCATTGAAAGAAAGTAAAAAAGAAAGGAATTGAGGATGAGAATGCATAAGGAATGGTGGATGAGTGTGAATACCCACGTTACCTTCATGCATAAGGAATGGTGGATGAGTGTGAATACCCACGTTACCTTCATCATGCATAAGGAATGGTGGATGAGTGCGAATACCCACGTTACCTTCATGCATAAGGTTGAATGGTGGATGAATGTGAAAATCCACATTACCTTCATTTCATGCATAAATGGCAAATGCGTAACCTACGGGATGTATTCATTACTTTTATGCATATGATAGATGAGAAAGAGAATCGAGATGTTATAATTATGCAAAGTTTATTTATTTTTCTCATTTAAGTCATAACAAGTTAATGGATGAACAATTAGACTAAGTGTGCTAATTAGTATCATCATTTGGAAAATATGGATTAGAATGACCTAGACTTTGGAGAATTCTAGGAAAGTTTGTGTCGGATTAATTGAACACAAATCGAAATGCGAGTTTGAGGTCTATCTTTACTTTTTATGCTTATTATTCTCACTGGGCTTAGTTTGTTAGCTCATGATATTACAAAATTTCAGGTAATGCCCTGGTTAGAGGCCGTGGAAGGGGAGATGGTGCTGCGTGATCGAGGGATGCTGACCTCGAGATGGACTCTTTTGTTGTAAAGTTTATGTCTTTATTTTGATGAACTTTAAGGACTTTAATGATTTGTACTTTGTATTTAGCTCATAAGAGCTTAATGTTGATGTTTTTATGATATACATCTTTGAACTCCTGAAATGGGACTTGATGTTCCTTGTGGATTTATTAGATTTGAAAATTAGGATGTAAACAGGTTTTTGGCATGCCAATTTTCAAACATAACCACGCAAATTTTCTTAAAATAAAAGACTTCCGCTGTGTTTTCTGAAATAAATTTATTTAAAAGTGTCGGGTCTTCACAAGTAAATTTTCTTATTATAAGAACTTTATCATTCAATGCAATAAGGAGCTTCATTTTCTACTTTATTATAAATCATGTGTATGTAAGTAGATTAGAGGAGTGGGAGAAAGAACTCTCAGTTAAGGTAAAATCATTCCAAAAACCTTTAGACTCGAGTTAGACTTCATGACATAAACTTCTACTTGATTGGGGGCCAAGTACGTGAATACACTATAGTAAAATAAAAGTTCTAAGTCCATCAAGGTAGAAGAACACTCTACAATAAAATGAAAAAGTCCCAAATCCATTAAGGTGAAAGAGCAAAATAAAAATTCTAAATTTACTTGGGAGTGCAGGGCTTTTACTAGCTCACCTAGTAGAAGAATTTAAAATGAAAAAAATTCTAAGTTTACTTGGTAGTGCGGGGGCTCTCACGAGTCGCTCCTTGTAGAAAAATTTAAAATGAGAAATTTTTTTATGTCTACTTAGGAGTGCAGGACTGTCATGAACCGTACCTAGTGGAATGATTCAAAATGAGAAAAATTCTAAGTCTACTTGGAAGTGCAGGGATCCCACGAGCCACATCTAGTAAAAGAATTTAAAACATAAAAAAAAAAAATCTAAGTCTACTAAGAATGGATTGCTCGTGGAAGAATTAAGAAAAATCTAAGTCTACCAAGAGTGTAAGGCTCTCACAAGCCGCTACCAAACAACACTCAAAGAAGAGTTGAAGTCAAACAAATAAAACTTGGGTCAAGACTCAATGAAAAAGTGGCTTTGTAAAAACCAATTTTAAGTTTGGCAAAAAAGAAAGTCAACATCATCGAGTCAAAGGTCAATTGGTCAAAGGACGGGGAAAAGATATGCAAAGCATAAATGATAATGCCCTAATGACAACACATTAATGACAACGCCCAAATGACAACGCCCAAATGACAAGACTCTGTTGAGAACAACTAAATGACAAAGCCCTATTGATAAGGCGCTAATGAAAACTCTCAAATGACGAGGTCTAATGACAATGTACAAATCGACAAGGCAAGACCAAGTCCAAGTCAAATCTAAAGAGAAGGCAAATGCAATAGCAAGAGCAAGGAAGAAAAAAAAACCTTTGCAACCTTTGTCTGACACAAAGTAAAGGCTAACGCCAAACCAAAAAAAAGAGAAAAAAAAGGAAAAAGAAAACTTTTTACTTATTTTTATTGGAACAAGTTGAGAAAATTAGTAAAAAAATAAAATAAAATTCAAGCTCCAACACTTAATATCTTCTCTTTTTTTTTTAGAATGACTAGGGCCAAAATTAAAGTTTTGAAGCTCCAGTAGTTTTTTTTTAACCCAACTCCAAAATGACCAGGACAGAAAATTCAAGCTACGAAGGTCCAACAATATTTTTCTCAAAATTTTGACGAGTGCTAAGAAATAAAATACAAGCTAGACTTTGACACTTAGAATAGAAAATCGACAAAGGCAAAATTCCACCTTGATAGAATACTCCTAAGCAGTGTTGAACTCACATCCCAACTCAGCTCAAAAGTATGTTGTGGGTGTAATTTGATAACATGTGGAATTTTACATCTTGACAAAAATGCTTATGCACCTGGTGAAAATGTCTATGCACCTTGACTACGCACCTGAGTAAGATGCCTACACACCTAGCAAGATATCTCTACGCAGTCTTTAGCAGACTTACATACTTGAGACCAAATACAAGTATCCAATCAAAAGATGACATGTGGCGTAACCCGTAAATGACACGTAGTTGAGAAGCAACACATGGCCCAATCTCGACACGACACAACTTCTTATCCTATAAATAGGAGAAGAAATTCAGCCATTAGGTAACTAATTCTACTATAATTCTCTCTGGCATACTAGCTCTGTTTGCTCTAACTTAAGCATTAGAGGGTGTTAGGCCGGCACCACACCAATGCTTTGCTCTTTTCCTATGCAGGTACATACAGTGCTCATCAACTACTCAGCACACTACATACGCAACATCTCCAGTGCAGCGCACTACACATGACTCGTCTCATATTCTAAGTTCATTGTGTAGGTGGACGCCAACTATTTTGGCACAACAACACCTTACAATCCCAAAGTCTATGTAGAAATGTTTATATTTTAGTCAGATACAAAGGGCAAGATGGATTATTGATAATATTCTTTTCAAGAAGGTTGGCACATAAAGTAAAGGATCTTATTTTGATCATAATGGTCATTGGAAAGAGTCACTCATTATTAATTATTTTCACCTTGATGATGCCACGACAATCCTTTCTATTCCATTGAACTTGACGAACAAGGATAATAATCTTATGTGGCACTTTGAGCCTCGTGGCGCTTATACTGTGAGGCTTGAAGTCGGGTTATATCCATGCTTGCTCCCTTCTAACTACCAACCCTCTTTCAGGCTCTTCTCTTACTCCTTACTCTAGATGGTGGAATTACCTATGGGCCCTTAAAATTCCTACCAAAATAAAACTCTACATTTGGCAAGCGTATCATAATATTCTTCCCATATTCGCTTATTCTTTTATAGGTATTCTAGTGGGATTTTTTATTATTTACTTTTATATCTATAATCCACTATTTAAATTATAAATTAATTCATATTTTAAACATTTTTCTTATCATTTTGATTTATAATTTTTTTAACAAACATTAATTTAGTGGTTAATTTTCTAAATTTAATTATTTTAATTTCCAAGTAATTTTTTTCGTTAATTATTAAAATATTAAATTAATGTATTAAATAATGTACCATCAATCGATATGTTAAATAATAGGTCAATGTGTGACGACCCGACTTCTTTTAAATCATTTAAAAACTAAAACACAGCGGAAGTCTTAGTATATATAAAAAAATCGGCATGGATATGTTCGAAACTTAGACTATCCAAAACCTGTATACATTTTTCACATCAGGAAATTTAAAAGCAAGGAAATGTAATTCCTTTTCCAGAGTTTAAAGAAGTTTATAATCATAAAAGTTAAGACGAAAAGCTCCTATGAGCAATATACAAATTTCCATCTTAAAAGACACAAAATAAAACAAAATGAGTCCATGGACTTTTAAAAATATATCTAGTCCATCTCTGTATCATCATCCACTCGATCAAGCCGCACCAGCTCCTCTCCCATAACCCCGAGCACCAGCATTACCTGAAAATGTTTATAATATCATGAGCTAACAACAAGCCCAGTGAAAATAAATAGAATATAAAGTAACAATAGACTCCAAATTCGCATCCGGGTTTGTGTCCAAGTAAAATTCACATTCCCTTACCTTTCAACCACCAAAAAGGGTTTTACATCAAGTATTTCACTTTTACTTACCAATTCTCCCAAATAATTGAGGAACTATCTTCCAAACCTTTAGGAGGATGTGTTTCACAACACACAACATTTTATTTCATTCTCTTCAATACCTTATACTATACATATGGTTTACATTCAAGTGTTAATTTCCAAATTCATGATCTTCCAGTTTATTGAGAATCTAGTTCTCTTACATATATATCATATAATTAAACAAGGTAAAATACACCCTTATATTCTCTCATTATACAATTCAATCTCATTCCTCTTTCTTATGGCACTCGGCTATACATCAATTGCATTTATTTTCTCTATAGAAATGTATGTTAGAAATAATGTTTCAATTCTTTTCTCTATAGCAACTCAGACTATCAAAAGTTTACTTTCCCTTTTCTTTAATAAATAATGATAAGCTCACTTAGTCTTAAAATATTCCACAATCACAATCGCGATAAATGATGATATTGTTAGCATACACAATCTAATCATTTCTCATCAACTCACTAAACAAGTGAGAAGGGTACACAACCTTTACATCAATATACACATCACATGCAAATAATGTCAGGTAATGATAGCTCTCATAGGACTAGCATTCACCTTATTATCTCACTTTCCAAAATAAAATATACAAATTCCTTTCAATAATGTATTCCATCTCTAATGAATAATGACAAGTAATGAAAGCTCCCGTAGTACTTGCATTCACCTGTAATGAATAATGTCAGGTAATGAAAACTCTCATAGGATTCGCATTCACCTCTAATGAATAATGCCAGGTAATGAAAACTCCCGTAGGACTTGCATTTACATGTAATGAATAATGTCAGGTAATGAAAACTCCCGTAGGATTCGCATTCACCTATAATGAATAATGTCAGGTAATGAAAACTCCCGTAGGATTCACATTCACCTCATTATCTCGCTTTTCTTTCAATTTTGATGATGCAATATGATATGATATGAATATGCTTTCAAGTGTAAGTAAAATAAATATAACATTCAAGGTAAACGAAGGGCATAAAGATAAATGGATCGCGTAACACTCTTATACATAAAATAAGAAACTAGGAACTTCTGACATGAAAACAATAAATAAATCAAGCCAAACGGCCTTTAGTTAAATTGAATCACTAACTTTATTATAAAATCTCCAATCCCAAATGACTCTATTGCTTTCAGTACATATCCGAAGTTCCATAATCAAGTTTCTTATTCACCCTTTATACTTGAAACCTTCAACTTCCGATAATCATTCTTAAACTTCGGAACGAATCTAAACTTAAAACTTCCAAGAGTTAAACGTTTCCCTCGAGAAATCCATGTGTTCTCTCACTCAATTATAACTAACTCCAAGCTTAAGCATGTTAACTCACTTACTTTAATCCTTTCGATTCGAATCTTAATCTCAACTTCCGATTCTACAAATCGTTCAACTTATTCGGTTTCTAAAGCTACTTTAAATTCTATTTATTCTCACCTTAGCAATTCAAGTTCAATCCAATGGTTCAACGAGGCGTCAACGTGAAACCGACACCTACAATTCATCAATCGATCAACGAATTACAATTCAAATCTAATAAGAGAAAAAGTATGATTTTTGGGTGAATAGTGATTTCGGATGAATAGTATTTTCGAGTGAATAGTGTTTTTCGAAAATCCGAGCTTAAAATCGTCAAATTCCTTGATAGAAATACGTGATTTCAACTTCAAAACTCATTTATAATAAAAAACGAACAAAACCATGTAAAAAGTTTTAAAAACTCCCTTTTTAGGGCTTCCCTTAGGGAACGAGAAACGGCACAAGGTTAGGTGGGATAGATAGCCCTCGTCCCTAGCAATCCAACACAACTAAAATCATCGAGAACGGTCGAGAAATGAAGAAAACCCAAGAAAAAACTTCTCCCAAAGTTGCTCACGTCCATGGAGAGAAGAAGAGAAGGAAATGGTCTTCATTTTGGTCAAAGTTGGGATTTTAAAGAGGAGATGAATAGTGTAGGATATTTTCAAGAATTCAAAAATTATGGTTACGTCCCTTAATGATTTTTAACTTATAAAACGAAACCCGAAGTTCTTAAACTAGCCAAATGGTGATTAATAATTATTAATTGGCCCGTTAATAATTATTAATACGACCAAAACTAATTTAAGCTAATAAAACGATTAATAGAATTTACTGAACGAAATAAACTCGTAAATTCTAAATTAAATCTAAAATTTAAATTAATAAATTCTAAAACTAAATTAAGTGCTTTACATCAAATAATAATAATTAAATAAAAAAAATTTCAGTGTAAAATAACGGGACGTTACACAATGTTTTGTTTGAAATTCTTTTTAATTCAAAGTCAAATTTAAATTTTACCTTATCACATTTAAAAAATTCTCATGAATAAATTATGTCAAAGAAATGTAGTAATCTAAAGATGTCATGTGTAGATGACTGGATCTACTATCGAGTTGCTCTACCGCATCACTACAAACTCCTCGATTCTACGGCTTCATACTAAAGGGTGGGAGGAAACGTGGAATCTATATAGATAAGAAAAAGAGAGAGATCGTTAGGAGAGGCCAACATCTGATCTCTGACGGTTAGGTTAGTGGAGAGTCGAGTGAGTATTTTGGTAGAGTGATAGTATGAGTGGTTATAAATCTATTTTTAATCATTCTGACGATCATATTCTGTCTCTAGGAGATAGTCTTTTTATTTGCATGGGTGTGAGTGACTCGTAAATTGTACGCTTAATATGTCTCCCGCCCGCTTTAGGGATTAGATCATTAAGATGATTGGGAACATAAAACCGCAATAAGGAATTCACTATTTTCCATTGGAAAATAGATAAATAGTTCTATTCAAAACTGATTCAAGCCTTAAACAATGAGACTCTATATTCCTCTAATCAAGGAACTAGTCAAACACATAATTAAGATTATGTAAGGTTGTTCATTAGAGAATCAATATGCACTTAAGGAATAAGATGTATTACAGGGTTAAAATCGGTGTTAATGAATAAGAATAAATTAATTAAATGAGTTTTAATTAATTAATTCTATATCATTGGAGCTCACATACTATAGGCCCATCGAGTCTCCAGACTATAAACCGATTTATGGATATATGTGTAGTCCATGGATGAAAGAGGCTATGGGCGTCACTATATCAGGATACTTGTGGATATATGTGTAGTCCATGGATGAAAGAGGCTATGGGCGTCACTATATCAGGATACTTATGGATATATGTGTAGTCCATGGATGAAAGAGGCTATGGGCGTCACTTATCGAGATACTTATTGTAACGTCTCGTTACTTTTGAGTTAATTTTTTTAATTTTAATTAAAGTATTTAGATTAATTTTAGATTTAGTAATTTAGAATTTAGTAGTAATTTCGTTCGAAAACCTTTTAATCGTTTTATTAGCTTAAATTAGTTTTGATCGTATTAATAATTATTAATCACCATTAGGCTAGTTTAAGTGCTTCGGGTTTCATTTTATAAGCTAAATCATTAAAAGGACGTATTCGTAATTTCGGATTTCTTAAAAGTTCTAAATACTATTCACTTTCTCTTTAAATTCTCCAAAAGAAGACAAAAACTTCATTTCTTCTCTCATTTTCTCTCCTTGGCCATGGGTCTCCATTAGAGAAGAGAAAAAGCTTGGGTTTCTACTATTTCTCGGTGAATCATTGTGATTTTAAGTGTGTTGGAAAGCTCCCGCTCCAAGCTTTCTTTTCATCCTAACCTAGTGGCGTTTCTCGTTCTCTACGGGAAGTCCTAAAAAGTGAGTTTTCAAAACTTTTCCTATGAATTTCTTTATTTTTGTTTCTAAATGAGTTTTGAAGTTGAAATTAGATATTTCCATCAAGAAATTTGACGATTTTGAGCTCGAAATTTCGAAAAACACTATTCACCCAAAAACACTACTCGTCCAAAAATCACTATTCATCCAAAAATCACTTTGTCTCATTTTAGTTATGGTTTATAAATTGTATTCGATTGGTGTTATTGTAGGTTTTGTTAAATGCTAGTATGACTTTTCTTTCGACTCTTTGGAAGTTCGACTTCTTGGCTAAGGTGAGTTTAAAGTGGAAGTTAGTAATTTTATGAATTGAATTTATATTACGATATTGTTGATCGAGGTTAAGTGACAAAACAATCTCCTAGGAGCTAATACTTATTGGTTGGTGACTTTAGACTTGGAAGTGAGTTTGGTGTCTTTGGAGCTATTTAGTGATTTTGGGTGAAAGCGTAAGTTTGAGGATGTTTTGGAAGTCTTTTAAGATTATGGAGAGTTTTAGGCCATGTGGTATCGAGTAGAGGGGTATCTGTTGATCCCTCTAAGATTGAGGCAAATAGTAGCTGGCCTAGACTGACTAGTGTGCCTGAGATTCACAGTTTTATGGGTCTTGCAGGTTATTATAGATGGTTTGTGAAGAATTTCTCCAAATTTGCTTCAGCGTTGACATATTTTTGACTAAGAAAGGAGTGATTTTGTTTGGTCTGAGGAGTGTGAGAGGAGCTTTGAGGAGCTCAAGAGGAGGCTTTTGACGACACCAGTTCTATTATCATCCAATAGAACTGGTGGTTTGACCGTGTATACAGATGCTTCCAAGAAAGGTTTGGGATGCATGTTGATGCAAGACAGGAAATTTATAGCCTATGCTTCCCGTCATTTGAAAGAACATGAGAAGAAGTATTTGACTTATGATATGGAGCTGGCAGTTGTTGTGCACGCATTGAAGATCTGGAAACATTACTTGTATGGTGAGAAGATCAGGATATTTATCGACCACAAGAGCCTCAAGTATTTCTTCACTTAGAAGGAATTGAATAAGGAAACAGTGACGGTGGTTAGAGCTCGTTAAGAATTTTGACTGGGATATTCAGTACCATAATGAGAAGGCAAACATGTAACTAATGCACTTAGTATAAAGTCATCACACTCGTCAGCCTTGTCCGCTATACCGTTGAGATTGAGATGGGATATTGAGTGAGCTAAGATAGCTCTCCTTTGCCAAGGTTACCATGAGTCTAGCTAGCTTAATAGTGGGGCCTACTTTGAGACAGAGGATGATTGACGCACAAAGAGGCGAGGCTCACTTACAACAAAACATGAAAAACAAAACAAAACATGAAATCGTAAAGATAAGGAAATGCGCATCCTAAAGTAAAGTTCAAAAGGAGTTTCAAAATCATAAAAGTTTAAAGGAAAAAGCTCTTATGAGCTTATATAAAAATGTACAAACCAAAAGAGAAACATGAAATAAAATGAGTCCATGGACTATAAAACCATCTCTAGTCCATCTCGTCATCATTGTCATCCAGATTAGGTAGCACCAGCTCCTCTTCAATGACCCCGAACACGAGTCATACTTGAAAAATTGTAATATCATGAGCGAAAAACTCAGTGAAGATAAACATAAAGTAAAGTAACATTAGACTCCAAACCTGTATCCGGATTTGTGTCCAAATAAAACTTACATACTCTTTTCCACTCAACCGCTTCAAAAGGGTTGCACATCAAGTATTCAACTTTCACTTACAAGGTCTCCAAAATAATCAAGAAACTAGCTCTCAAGCATTTAGAAGAACGAAATTCATAACACACATATCATTCTCATTTCTTTCTCTATAATATCTCATACTATACATAAGGTTTACATTTCATTATCTTTAATAACTCATGCTAAGCTCACTCGCTTTAACATATTCAAATAAAATAACTCACGATTAATGCCAATAATGTTAGCACACGCAGTCTCAACATTATTCATTAACACGCTCAACACATGTAAAGTACACTCGACCTTTACATTAATATAACCATTAACATACTTATAATGACAGTATTGAAAGCACACACAATCTAACAATGCTTCATTATCTTATTTTCAAAACAAAGTACACATAGTCTTTTGTAAGTATCTTCCCACCTGTAGTGAATAATGACGGGTAATAAAAGCTCACGTAGTCTAACCATTACCTCATTATCTTTCCCACCAAATGCAAGGTACACTCAACCCCTGGATTCTCTCATATAAGTATCACAGTGATTATGGATAATACTAGATAATGTGAGCACGTGCAGTCCTTACATTATCTCATTATTCACCCCCCAATCATGCAAAATTCATGCAACCTTTAGCATTCCTCATGATACATATATGTAAACACAAAACGAATAATACCAGACAATGCAAGCATGCTCAGTCTATGCATTGTCTCATTATTCCTCCCAAATACGATTATGCAAAATAAACATAAACAGATTCTCAAATGCGAGTAAACATAAATTTAACCATTCAAAGTAACTAAAAAAACATAAACGATCAATGATACATGAATCATTAATTACCTTTTCTGCATAAAACAAGAAAGTATCAACTTCTGAACAACAATGTAAAAGTCAAGCCAAACGACTTTTAGATAATTTTGAGTTACTAACTTTAACATAAAAGTCTCATTCCATCGTTTTAGTAAACAAACAAAGTTCCATATTGAAATTCCTTATTCACTCTACTATACTTGGAACCTTCAACTTCCGATAATCATTAAGAAATGTCGAAACGAACATAAACTTAGAATTTCTAAGAGTTAGTTGTTTCCTTCAAAAGATCCATGAGTTCACCCAACTCAAATTAGGACTAACTCCCAAGCCTAAACAAGTTAGTTCACTTACTTTATTCCTTTCATTTCAAATCTTTAACTCAACGTCCGATCATACAAGTCGTTCAACTAGTTTGGTTTCTAAGCTTATGTTAAGTTCTATTTATCCTCACCTTGGCAAAAGTAGTTTAGCTCTAAAGTTCGAAGGAGCGTTCAAGCGATGGGCCAAAAACACCTACAATTAAATTACATCTAACAATCATTGATTTACCAAATATCGAACAAACGACACCTAAATGCATAAAACGATGAAAAAACCCGGAATTGGTCCCAAGAGGCTCTCAATCAAGCATATGGGGGTGGGTCTTGAGTTCAATTTTCTGGCTTTTAGGCAATTTAGAGGCGTTTTGGGTTAGTTTTGAGTAGTTTGAAAGATTGTACTTTCAATGGGTAAACTCAATTAGGGTTTTTGGAAAAGAGTTGCTTCCCCAAAATAAAATACAACATAAAATTAATTAATTATAAACATCCTAAAGCAGCCCACGGTTTGGGTAATTCAAACGGGACGGGTTTTGGTTCGATCTCGAGTCTAGGGTTAGGAGTAAACTTCCTAGGTACCTAAAACAACTTCTTCAATTGAAATCTTTAAGTTTCTTGGTGAGAAATTTAAGATTTCAACCATGGATACCCTTAAAATATCATTTGGAACAAAACCCTTAATGTGACAACCCGACTCCTTTTTAAAATCATTTAAATATAAAACACAGCGAAAGCCTTTATATTTTTAAAAAAAAAACGGAGTGGTTATGTTTGAAAGTTGGCTAGCCAAAACCTGTTTACATTTTCAATTCAGAAATTTAAAACACAAGGAACTTCAAGTTTCTATTCAGGAGTTCAAAAGGATTTATAATCATAAAAATAATACGAGTAGCTCTTAAGAGCTATATACAAATGTACAAATCCAAAATATATAAAATATACAAACTAAGTCCATGGACTTTTATAAACACCTAGTCCATCTCTGATCCATCATCCTCTCGATCAAGCTGCACCAGCTCCTCTCCCACGACCTCTAGCAAGAGCATTACCTGAAATTGTTTGTAATATCATGAGCTAACAACAAAGCCCAGTGAAAATAACCAGAATAAAAAGTAACCTTAGACTCCAAACCCGCATCCGGATTTGTGTCCAAGTAAAACTCACATTCCTCTACCTTTCAACCACCAAAAATTGTTTTACATCAATTATCTCACTTTTACTTACCAATTCTCCCAAATAATTGAGGAACTATCTTCCAAGCCTTTAGGATGATGTGTTTCATAACACACATAACATTTGTATTTCATTCTCTTAAATACCTTATACTATCCATAAGGTTTACATCAAGTCTTAATCTCCAATTCAGGATCTTCTAACTAAAAGAGAATCTAGTTCTCTTAATAATTATACAGAGTTCAATATACCCTTGTAATCTATCGTTATACAATTCCATTTCATTCCACTTTCCTATAGCACTCGGCTATACATCATATTTCATTTCTTTTCTCTATAGAAATGTATGTCATACATCAAGTTTCATCTCTTTTCTCTATAGAAACTCGGGCTATAAATAGTTTACATAACCTTTACCAAAACTCCCAAACTCAAGAAACTAACTCCCAAATATTTGAAAGAATGTTTTTATATCCATAATCTCTTCCTGGTTTATCCTTTTGATATCTCATACTATATATAAGATTTACCTTTCCTTTATGTTCGATAACATATAGTTATTCATTAGCTCATTAAAATAAGTATAAAAGACTAAATAATCTTTACATATGCATAACATCTCAATTCACTTTGTTTTCTTAATTTCCATAATGAAATGTACAATTCTTCTCCATGATATAATTCCAATGAAATATGAAATAAGGTAATGTGAACTTCCCGTAGGATCCACATTCTCCTTTATGAATGAAGGTAATGAGAACTTCCCATAGGATTCCCATTCTCCCTTATGAATGAAGGTAATGTAAACTTCCCGTAGGATTCACATTCTCTCTTCTTTTGTTTCTCACTTTCATTTCGAATCAATGATACAAGATGTTATGCATTTGCTTCAAAAGTAAATAAAAGTAAATATAAATGTGAATGGATCATGATGATGTGCAATATGATATGCATATGCTTTCAAAAGTAAATAAATGTAAATATGAACATAATCGGAAGGACATAAAAGTAAATAGATCGTGAATTACTCTTATACATAAAACGAGTAATTAGGAACTTCTAAAAAATCAAAAAATAATTCAAGCCAACCAGCTTTCTGATAACTCGAGAGTTTGACTTAACATAGAAGTCTCCAATTCATTTCTCCATTGTTTAATAAACATACGAAGTTCCTTATTCACAATCCTTATTACTTTTGGAACCTTCAAGTCTCGATAAACCATAGGAAACTCCGAAGTAAGTCTAAACTTAGAACTTCCAAAAGTTACTCGTTTCCTTCAAAGTACCTATGAGTTTTCTCACTCAACTAGAACTAACTCTCAAGCCTAAGCATGTTAGCTCACTTACTTTAATCCTTTCGATTAAAACTTAATCTTAACTTCCGATCAAACCTTAATCTTAACTTCCGATCTTACAAACCGTTCAACTTATTCGGTTTCTAAAGCTACTTTAAATCCTATTTGTTCTCACCTTGGCCAATGTAGTTAATGCTCTAAATCTCCGATAGTGCGATCAATCAACGATCCAAAACACCTACAATTAAAAGTATAACTAACAATCATTAATAAACCAAACATCGATCAAGCGTCATCTAAAAGCTCAAAATGACAAAAAACCCCGGAAAAACCCCAAGGGTGATCTCGGCCCCTCAAAGGAAAATGGGTCTCGAGTTCGGTTTTCCGGCTTTTAGGCACTTTTGAGGTGTTTCAGGTTGGTTTCAAGTAATTTGGTAAATCCCAACTTCAATGGGTAACGATAATTTGGGTTTTTGGATAATAATCGATTTCCCAAATTTAATTACAATAAGCAAATAATCAATAATAAAATAACCCAATTCAACCCACGAAGGGTAATTTCAAAAGGAACGGGTTTTGGCTCAAACTCGGGTTTTAGGGTTAGGGTAAAATCCCAAAAACACCTAAAACAACTCCCATAATTAAAATCATTGAGTTCCTCGACAAGAAATCGAAGAATCAATTCAAAACTCCATTAAAACACTATTTGGAGCTTAGGGTTTGAAAGTTTAACATACCTTTAGGCCCTTAGAACACGGATGGAAAGTACGATTGCTAGGTTTGAAAGAATCCTAGGACCGAGGCCTTTCCGATGCAATCGAAATCGAGTCGATCCGTCGAGAAACGAACGAAACCTGAAAAATCCCCCAAAACCCATGAGGCTCTTGGCCTTGAGAAGAAAATAAGAGAAGTTTTTTTGTCAATCTCTTGGTCAAATGGATATTTAAAGAGAAGGTGAATAGTAAATGGATATTTTAAGAATTTTGGAAATGACGGTTACGTCCTTTAATGACTTTTGACTTCTAAATCGAAACCCGAAGTTCTTAAACTAGCCCAATGGTGATTAATAATTATTAATTGGCTCGTTAATAATTATTAATACGACCAAAACTAATTCAAGCTAATTAAACGATTAAAAAAGGGTTTCGATCGAAATTAACTACTAAATTCTAAATTACAAAATAATAATTAAACTAAATACTTTAATTGAAATAAATAAATAATAAATTAAATAAAAAAATTTCACTTCAAAAGTAACGGGACGTTACATTTAAAGATTTAGAAACTTTGTTTTACCTTGAGGCCTCTTGAAAACGAAGGAAAAGCTTCAAAGGTAGGTTGGAAAGGAAGCCTGGAGCAAGGGCTATCCAACGAATCTAGAATCGAGTCGATCCATTGAGAAACGAAGAAAACTAAAAAATTTCTTCCCACCAATGGAGGCCCATGACAATGAGGAGAAAGGAAGATGGGGGAGAAATGTGTTTTTTGTTTTTACTATTTGGGTGTTTTTAAAGAGAGTGAATAGTAAAAAAATATTTTAAGAATTCAAGAATTATGAACTTCGTCCCTTGTTTGATTTTAGTTTTTAAAACTAAACCCAAAACACTTAAACTAGGAAAAAGATGATTAATAATTATTAGTATGCCCTAAACTAATTTAAGCTAATAAAGCAATTAAAATGTTTACAACCAAAAGAAACTTGTAAATTCTAAGTTATAAATTCTAAATTAAATTTAAACACTTTATTTAAAAAAATTACCTCAAAATTAACGGGACATTACAATCTTGAAGAGATACAAAATCATTTCCCAGCACAGAAGGACATTGGAAGTGAAGCACCTCCTCTTCCTAAAAATTTTTTAGGTAACAACAAGATATCTAGTTTAAGAAATTTTTAGAAGTATTGAAACAGCTGCACATCAACATTTTGTTAGTGGAAGCTCTTCAGCCGATGCCGAATTATGTAAAGTTCATGAAAGATATTCTTTCAAGGAAGAGAAAACTTGATGAGGTGGAGACAATTAACATGACATTTGATGTATGCTCAATTTTTCAGCCAAATATACCACCAAATTACAAGATCTTGGAAGCTTTACAATACCATGTTAAATTAGAAACACTTATTGCAGGAGAGCATTGTGCGATTTATGAGCAAATATCAACTTGATGCCCTTGTCAATTTTCAATGGGAGTTGGTGCTGCAAGACCCACTAGAGCAACTCTCCATTCTGAAGAAAAAACTATTACTCATCCAGAAGGAAAAAATAGAAGATGTTTTAGTACAAGTGGATAAATTCGTCTTCCCAGCAGATTTTATCATCCTGGATTTTGAAGTAGATAAAGAAGTTTTAATTTTACTTGGTCGCCCATTCTTGGCCACGGGAAGAACCTTAATGAATGTTCAAAATGGAGAGCTCACAATGCGAGTCAATGATCAAGAGGTAACCTTCAATATCTTTAATTCTTTAAAGTTCCCTAACCACATAGAAAACTGTTGTGTGATTGACCTTGTAGATTCAGCTGTGAATAAGCACTGGAAGAAGGAATGCAGAGAAGAGCAAAGATATGAGATTGATAACCAAGAGCAAGTTGATTTTCTCCACACTTTTAAACCTCAGTTTCCCTTATCTCATCAAACCCATGAAACCCAAATTCGAAAATCTTCTATTCAAAATCCACCCATTCTTGAACTTAAGACTTTACTGTCCCACCTTAAGTATGTCTTCTTAGGACAAAATAAATCTTTTCCCGTGATTATAAATCCTTAATTGGCACCAGAAAATGAGAGGCAACTTTTAGAGGTGGTGATGAAATTTAAAGTAGCCTTGGGATGTGGACCATGGTAGATATCAAGGGATCAATTCTACCATATGCATGCATAAGATACTGTTAGAAGATAGTACATATCATTATGTGGAGCAGTAGAGGATTATCCTACAATAAAGGAAGTAGTAAAGAAGAAGATCATCAAGTGGTTGGATGCAGAGATAATTTACCCAATCTTTGCTAGTAGCTGGGTAAGTCCCGTACAATGTGTTTCTAAGAAAGAAGGAATGATTGTATTAACCAATGCTAGCAATGAGCTAATTTCGCAACGCATAATCACTGGTTGGAAGGTATGTATGGATTACCGGTGGTTAAATAAGGAAAAAAGGAAGAACCATTTCCCACTTTTCTTTTAGATCAGATGCTGGACCAATTGGTAGGGAAATAATATTATTGCTATCTTGATGTTTACTCAGGATATAACTCCATGCAATAAGTTAGTTAAAGATGAAGAGAAAACTACTAAGTTTTGCAACCTAACTAACTATATTCACGTGGAAGAATGCCATTTGGATCTTATGCAATGTACCTCCAACGCCAATCAAAGTAATGGCATTCCATTTGATATAACATGTCCAGATTCACTTTGAAATTTTTCCAGACCCTCCATTTTTTTTTCTATGGAAGACATTATACATCAATGTCCCAACCATTTGGAAATAAAGTGCATGCAAGAAGTCTTCAGAGCAAAACTTGATTCTCAATTCGAAAAGTGTCATTTCCTGGTTTAAGAAGGCATTATCTTGAGACATAAGATATCCAAGACAAGAATAAAAGTTGATTTAAGCGAAAGTTGGAGTGATTGAAGGCATGCCACCAATGTAAAAGGAATTGGAAGCCCACGGTCAAATCAGAATCCTATTGAAGATTTATCAAGGACTTTTCTAAAATAACTAAGCCAGTCGTGTCCTCTTCTAAAGCATAATACACCTTTTATGATGATTGATGCTTGTTTGGTACCCTTGAAACTCTAAAATTGCCCTAAATAAGGTTCCGGTTTGGTTTCCATCGATTTTACACACTTTAGAGGTCAGTGTGATCTTGGTTTTATGCCATAAGAGACTTTGGAGGTTCAGTAGAAAGGGGATCAGAAATCTACATATATATACAATAATCGAGCAAAACTTGAATGATACTTAGAAAAATTACACCAACAACCTAAGATAAGAGTGGTCAAGTGAGGTAAATCACATTGGACGGGTTTCAAGGTCATATTTATTAGGAAGCTAAAATAATCAAAATGCACTATGATCACACAACACTTAAGTACCTATTGGAAAAACAAGATGTCGATTCAAATCTCAATCTCAAATACTATTCCTATCAAATTGTCGAAACTTTGTCATCCTTCAAAGTTTACATTTAAATTCTATTTATTCACCTCGAATGTTCGGATGAAAACAAAGTTCCAATGTGAAGGGATGATTTACTAAATTAGCGGAATTTATTTAGTAACACAAATTAACACTTAATTTAGGATCTATTAATATCATGCAACTTTGGGATAAAAAATGAAGAACATGTAGATTCATGCTTTATTTTCTAAAATTAAAACCTAAAGTACATTGATTGAATAATGTTTAGAGGTTTATTTAGAAATCGACATCAAATCCTCCTACGACCTTTTGTTTTTACGTTAAAACCCGACGATCAAACGAAATCGTTTAATTAATCTAAAGGGATTAAGAATTATTAAGAAGAAAATTAATTTTTATTCCAATGGCCTATGAAAATGAATTAAAGGAGTAAGAGGAGTAAAAGGGAATTTGACAAAAATCTACTAAGGAATTGAAATGACTAATTTATGAATTACCCAAACCCTTCTATTTAAAGAAAAAAATAAGAATCATAATAAAAATTAGGAATAATCTATAGAGATAAATACAAAAAGAAAAAAAATTATCTCTTTCCTTTATCTTGCAATTTCGAAAATGCCATAGATAAATAGGAGATTATTTTATTTTCTTTATTTTATTTATCTTGGGTAAATAAATCTATGTAATTATTTTAGGATATAATTCAAACAATTATCTCCTCCAAAATTACATGTATGGCCGATTTTATCATCATAAAACAATAAATAAATACAATTTATTTAATTAATTATTTTGGGCCAATTCCAATTGGGTTCTTTAATCCAATTGGGCTTGAAATTCTCTCTTAAATTAATAAGTCCAACTTATTTAATTTATTTATTAATTACCATTGAAATAAAATATTTTATTTAAACAATTAATAATATTAATATTTTCTCCCGACTAAATATTATCCAATTTATATTTAATTATTAATTTCCATTTAAATAATTTTCATTATTTAAATAATTAATAATAAATATTATAATTAGTAATTTCCATTAAATAAACTCATTATTTAATTAATAATTTTATTGAGAATATTTTATTATTAATTTAATTAATTTTAATTATTAATTTCCGTTTAAATAAAATTAATTATTTAAACAATTAATAATTGTTAATTAATTTCAAATTATTAATTACCATTTAAATATACTCAATATTTAAATAATTAATAATGTCTAATTAATAATATTTCATTATTAATTTCATGTTTAAATAAACTCATTATTTAAACAATTAATAATGTTTATATTAATTACCGGTTAAATATACTCAATATTTAAACAATTAATATTGCCTATTTTAAGTAATTCACTTTACTTAAAATTTCCATTTCTTCTACTTGATTTCGCGACTACGATATTTGGGCTAAGCTAGGGACTCGATGGACCTATAGATCAATGGGCTAAATAATTAGTCAATTAAGTGATTAACACATAATCATAATTAATTATTATCTAACTATGAATAAATAAGAAACATAGACAGAACTTCCCACTCACTAAGATGAGTTATGTCCATTTAGTTTATCTTTTATTTATATAAGATATATCCTTCACGTGGAACCCTCATAATTACAGATGAAGGATAAATTTACGGTTTTGCCCTGTAATTACCGCTTATTCCTTGTGTGCCGATTCTCCAATGAACTTTATCTTCTCGAACTAGAGATAAGATACTTGTGATAAATAGAAGTCGTGACATCACTTGTTCATGTCTTGATCGAGTCATCAAGGGAGTTTCCTAAAGTTCCTAAAATGTTTAGGTATCCCACTGATACCATTAATTTATAAGAAAGTTATGAATTCCATCTGGTGAAAATGAGGTTCATGGCTACTTATCTAGTCATGTTCCCAAAACAAGGGTATTAAGCGTTCTAACGGACGCTCTCAACTATGTGAATCAAAGAACATAACTCCACAAAAGGAGTCAGCAGATTTCACTTAGGTTGAGATCTATCAAGGTTGTAAACTTAGTTTGATATTCGATTATTTCTAGAGCAGTACTAATGAGAAATTTGATCGAACATCGTGGTCTGTCTTATACAATCAACATTGCATATGATACTTCCATTTCATGTCTACCACATGAATGATCGAGTCGATCATTTGTCTATAAACAAAAGCGAAGCTATCAAGGCAGTTACCAGGATAAGGTTCCCAAACGTTATTCGGTATATGTAGACACGTTTAAGTTACTCATCTCGACTTTAATCCTCTCGTATGACTTGAACTAAGTCGTGATTTCATAAGAGTGACTTAGGGTTTTACTATTTGAATGTTTGATATTTATATATTTCCATATATTCCTAATATCATTAATTGAATCAATCTAGATAATATAAAGAACTTATGTTTATTTATTTAATTTATTCTTAATAAATTATTATTATTAAATAATTACAAGTTCTAGGACACCATTCCTAACACAATGAACCATCAAACGAGCAATCACACCTACAATACATCAATCAAATACAATTTATAAATGATAACTAAAATGAGAAAAAAGTGATTCTCGGGTGAATAGTGTTTTTCGAAAATCTAAGCTCGAAATCGTCAAATTTCTTGATGGAAATACATGATTTCAACTTCAAAACTCATTTAGAAACAAAAAGAAAGAAAACCATATAAAAAGTTTTGAAAACTCACTTGTTAGAGCTTCTCTTAGAGAACGAGAAACACCGAAAAGCTAGGATGGATAGGTAGTCCTGTCCCGAGAAATTCAACATAAAAGAAATCAAGATGATTCATCGAGAATTGACGAAAACCCAAAGTTTCTTCTCACCAAAAGTCACCTACGGGTCCAAGAGAAGAAAAGAGGAAGTTTTGTCTAATTTCTTGACTTTTTGGTGTATTTAAGGAGAAGGTGAATAGTAAATAGAGATTTTAAGAATTCGGGGATTACAAATGTGTCCCTCATTTACTTTTAGCCTTTTAAAACTAAACCCGCAACACTTAAACTAGACAAAAGGTGATTAATAACTATTAATTGGCTAGTTAATAATTATTAATACGCCCAATACTAATTTAAGCTACTAAAGTAATAAATATAAAATAAAAGAATATAAATTAAAAAATCTAAATTAATTAACTCTAAAATTAAATTAAATGCTTTAAATAAAATAAAATAAAAAAAAAAATTCCTTGTAAAATAACGGGACGTTACAGTTTATATCTAACCTTATCATAAATAATAAGTTATCGAGTAATTGCTATAACTATATATACACGTCGTATAACTAGCTTACGCTTCTTTTAAATCTTCCATTTTCATGTTCAATTCCATATTTATATTTATGTTCACATAATGGCTTATCATACATAATCATTAAATTATAACATGCTTATGCTTAGGTTTGGGAGTTAGTTCTAATTTGAGTTGAGAGAACTCATGGATATTTTGAAGAAAACGACTAACTCTTGGAAGTTCTAAGTTTAGGTTCGCTTCGGCGTTTCCTAATGATTATCGGAAGTTGAAGGTTCCAAATATAATGGAGTGAATAAGGAACTTGAACATGGAACTTCGTATGTTTACTAAAAACAATGGAATCAATAGATTTGAGACTTTTATGTTAAAGTTAGTAACTCGAATTCATCTTAAGGCCGTTTGACTTGACTTATTCATTGTTTTTTAGAAGTTCCTACTTTCTTGTTTTATGTAGAAAGGGTAATTCATGATTCACGTATCATTGATCATTTGTTCTTCGATTACTTTGAATGGTTATATTTATGTTTATTCGCACTTAAGACCTTATTTATGTTTATTTTGCATCATCGTATTGGAGGAATAATGTAACGTCCCGTTATTTTACACGGATTTTTTTTATTATTTAATTTAATTATTATTATTTTATGTAAAGCACTTAATTTAATTTTCGAATTTATTAATTTAAATTTTAGATTTAATTTAGAATTTATAACTTCGAATTTACGAGTTTATTTCGTTCATAAATTCTATTAATCGTTTTATTAGCTTAAATTAGTTTTGGTCGTATTAATAATTATTAACGGGCCAATTAATAATTATTAATCACCATTTGGCTAGTTTAAGAACTTCGGGTTTCGGTTTATAAGCTAAAATCATTAAAGGGCGTAACCGTAATTTTCGATTTCTTAAAAATATCTAAAAGCACTATTCATTCTCCTTTAAAATCACAAAGTTGACCACAATTTTTCTTCTTCTCCTTTCTTGAAGTCGTGAGCTTCATTCTCCAATGGAGATTTCTTGGCTTTTCTTCGTTTCTCAGCGGATCGTCGTGTTTTCAGTTGCGTTGGATTGCTCGGGACGAGGGCTATCTATCCAACCTAGCTTTTCGATGTTTCTCGTTCTCTAAAGGAAGTCCTAAAAAGTGAGTTTTCAAAACTTTTTACTTGGATATGTTCGTTTTTGTTTATAAATGAGTTTTGAAGTTGAAATCATGAATTTCCACCAAGGAATTTGACGATTTTGAGCCTGGATTTTCGAAAAACACTATTCACCCGAAAACACTATTCATCCAAAATTCACACTTTTTCTCTTATTAGATTTGAATTGTAATTCGTTGATCGATTGATGAATTATAGGTGCGTTTGCTCGTTTGTTGGTTCATGAGAACTTGGTTGTCACGCGAGCATTCGAGGTGAGAATAAATAGAATTTAAAGTAGCTTTAGAAACCGAATAAGTTGAATGATTTGTAGGATTGGAAGTTGAGATTAAGGTTTAAATCGAAAGGATAAAAGAAAGTGAGCTAACATGCTTAAGCTTGGAGTTAGTTCTAATTTGAGTTGAGAGAACTCATAGGTGTTTCGAAGGAAACGAATAACTCTTGGAAGTTCTAAGTTTAGATTCGCTTCGGCGTTTATTAATGTTTATCGGAAGTTGAAAGTTTCGAGTATAATGGAATGAATAAGAAGCTTGATTATACTTATTGAAAGCAATAGAATCATTTGAATTGGAGACTTTATGATTAAGTTAGTAATTCAAGTTTAACTAAAGGCCGTTTGGCTTGATCTATTTATTATTTTCTTATTAGAAGTTCCTAATTTCTTATTTTATGTATAAGAGAATTACGTGATCAATTTACCTTTATATTCTTTCGATTACTTTGAATGTTTATATTTATTTACTTGCACTTGAAAGCATATCCATATCATATCATATCATATTACATAATCGATTATTGGGAGGAATAATGAGGCAATGCATAGACTGAGTGAGCTTGTATTGTCTGGTATTATTCGTTTTATATTTACCTATATGTACATGAGGAATGCTAAAGGCTACGTGAACTTTGCATGATCGGAGGAGATGGATAATGAGATAATGATGTAACTATGCGAGTTCACATTATCTAGTATTATCCATAATTACTATGATACATATATGAGGATACAAGGGTGTATTGAATTTTGTATTCGGTGGGTGAGATAATGAGGTGAATGAGCTTAGCCTACAGGAGCATTCATTACCTGTCATTATTCACTAGAGGTGGGAAGATATTATTGAAAGGAATTCATATATTTTATATTGGAAAGTGAGTTTAATGAGGTGAATGAACTTAGCCTATGGAAGCTTCATTACCTGTCATTATTCACTAGAGATGGAAAGAGATTATTGAAAGGAATTTGTATATTTTATTTTGGAAAGGGAGATAATGAGGTGAATGCTTAGTCCTACGGGAGCTTTCATTACCTGACATTATTCGCATGTGATGGTTATATTAATGTAAAGGTTGTGTACCCTTTACACTTGTTCAGTGAGTTAATGAATGTTTAAATATGTTAAGACCGAGTGAGCTTAACATGATTTATTAATGAAAAGAAATGAAACATTGTGTATATTATACATTTCCATAGAGAAAAAGAATGAAATATGGTGTATAGTCGAGTGCTATAGGAAAGAGGAAAGAGGAATGAGATTGAATTGTATAGTGAGAGAATACAAGGGTGTATTGAACCTTGTATAATTATCATGGTATATATGTAAGAGAATTATATTCTCAATAAATTGGAAGATATTGAAATTAGAGATTTATACTTGAATGTAACCTTATGTATAGTATAAGTGTAACGTCCCGTTATTTCCGTAATTTTTTTTACATATATTTATTTATTATTATTTAATTACCTAGTTATTCATTTATACTAGATTAATTAAGCTTGGTAGATAATTAAATTAGGTTAAGTTAATAAATAGCGATAGTTTAGTTTTAAGAGGATAATGAAGTGTGGGGCCTTCTCTTTTGTCTTATTCCCCCACAAATTAGGGCAACAACTACTCATCCATCTCCTTTTATTTATTTTATTTTTATTATTCATCTCTCTCTCTCTCTCTCTCTCCGTGTATCCACAAGCGCCCCCCCCAATTCCCTTCCTTTTTCATTTTTTTTTATTTCTTCTTATCTTCTTCCTTCTTTGTGAGAACCAGCCGCCTTATTTTTATTTCTTTTTTTTTTCCTTTCGTTCTTCTCTTCTTTTTCACGAGAGAAGCACCGCCACCGCCTTTCACCGCTAGAAGCAAAGGACCACGCCGTCGCAAGAAGCCATGGAAGTTCGGAGGTTTAAGCTCGGAAACTCCTTGTTTTAAACTTCCTCAAGGTGGGCTCTTTATTTCCTTGTTTAAAAATTGTTTTTAGTAAGCTTCGGATTAAACCATGCTCGTATTAACGACCCCGGACAGATTTGAAGGTTCACCGGAAAACGGGAACAAACTCACGTTTTTGAAAGAGACTTTGGACGAAGCTTCGATCAATTGCTAGATTCGACATCTTTGGCTCATTCCCGGACCTCTCCCGCTGCCCAAATGCCCTGAAATTGCCGGAAAACGATAGAAAAGGTAAGGAACAAGCTTCACCCTTCCCTCCCATGGCTGCCGTGAAGCGTGGGTTGTCTTTGAAGAAGATACGGTTAAACTGAACCGGTTGAACCGGTTCAATTTGGTTCAGTGGCTTGAACTAATTGTTAATTGGATCCGGTTTTGGCTATTTTGATCCGGTTCTCTCGCTAATTGGTTGTAATTAATTGAGGCCGGTTCTTGAATTTAGCTACTTCCCTAAGCTTCAAAGGTGAGTTTAAAGAGGTTTTATGTATGAATTGCATGACGAGTTGTTAATTAAGTATAAGAGGGAATGTGAAATTGAATTCCTATGAGGATTTTGGTTGTTTTGATGACTATCGGGAGTGAGTGTTGTGACTATTACATTGGTTTTATTGTATTTTGGAGTTTAGATATAAAATTGGAAATTAAAGTAAAGTTTACTATTGTAATTGGAGGTTTCAAGATGAATGAGAGTATTCGGGATTGGATTCAAGAAAATTTAAGCTTAGGGTGAAACTTGGAATTGGGACATGGGAAAAAGCTAAGTGTTGGGTGTATGGTTAGTGGAACAACGTTTTCCGTTTTCATTATTTGTCTTTGTGTTCTCCGTATTGGCTATTCTCTAATAGAATGATTAATGGCATGATTAACCGTTACTTACGCTTGTTCTTATTATTTTAGTTGATTATTAGATTCTTATTGGCTATTCTCTAATAGAATGATTAATGGCATGATTAACCGTTACTTACGCTTGTGCTTATTATTTTAGTTGATTATTAAACTCTTATTCCCGTATTTTATATAAACGATGTGACTATGGAATATTGGGGACCTTGGATGAAACAGGCCGGGTTGTCAATAACTGATGTGGTTATGGTAATATTAGGGACCTTGGATGAAACAGGCTGGGTTGTCAATAAGTGATGTGGTTATGGAAATATTAGGGACCTTGGATGAAACAGGCCAGGTTGTCAATAAGTGATGTGGTTATGGAAATATTGGGGACCTTGGATGAAATAGGCCGGGTTATCAATAAGTGATGTGGTTATGGAAATATTGGGGACCTTGGATGAAACAGGCCGGGTTGTCAATGAACGATGTGGTTATGGATATATTGGGGACCTTGGATGAAACAGGCCGGGTTGTCAATGAATGATGTGGTTATGGAAATATTGGGGACCTTGGATGAAACAGGTCGGGTTGTCAACGAACGATGTGGTTATGGATATATTGGGGATCTTGGATGAAACAGGTCGGGTTGTCAACGAACGATGTGGTTATGGATATATTAGGGACCTTGGATGAAACAGGTCCGGTTGTCAATGAACGATGTGGTTATGGAAATATTGGGGACCTTGGATGAAACAGGCCGGGCTGTCAGATTTCCCGAGGTTGTGATGTTTATAGTAAAGTGGAAATTTATTTGACTAATGGTTCTTGGTCCTGAACATTAGTGGTAGTAACTTTGTTTTGGTAATATTCTTGGTCGAGAAGAGGTAACGTTCTTATTTTGCTAATGCTTCTTAGTCGAGAACATTAGCGGTAATACATGGATTGTACATGTTGATTGGTGGTTTAATGGATGTATAATTGTTTCCTTTAGTAACATGTGGAAGGTAAGTTCGGGATTGAATAGCATGTGGGGTTAAGTCGTTTGGGAGTATGGAATGAGTAGTAAAGAGCATGCTAGGATTTTGGACACAATTTCTGATGTGGAATTCGTTCATAGGATTACATGACTCCATTTTACTCTCAATAGCATTTTTATGCTAATGTTGCTACACTTTAATTTTTTTTCAGGTAGAGGTGGTGGTGTCGCGTGATTGCGGGATGATGGAAAAAGGACACGAACTTGATCATTTTGAGCATTCTTGAATGCATGAAAACTCTCTGTGACGCCCCGTCACTTTTAAATAAATTAAAATCAGAGAAAACAGCGGAAGTATTTTATTTTAAGAAAATTTTGCGTGGTTTTGTTTGAAAGTTGGCATGCCGAAAACCTGTTTACATCCTAATTTTCAAATATAATAAAATCACATGGAACATTAAGTTCCAATCAGGAGTTCAAGATGTAATATCATAAAAACAACGATAAAAAGCTCTTATGAGCTAAATACAAAGTATAATTCACAAATCTTTCAAAGTTTTCAAAAGTAAAATTCATAAACTTTACAACAAAAGAGTCCATCTCGAGGTCAGCATCCCTCGATCACGCAACAGCACCTCCTCTCCCTCGACCTCTTACAGGGCATTACCTGAAATTTTGTAATATCATGAGCTAACAAACTAAGCCCAGTGAGAATAATAAGCATAAAAAGTAAATATAGACCTCAAACTCGTATTCCGATTCGTGTCCAATTAATCTGACACAATCACTCCTAAAGTTCTCTAAACTCTAGGTAAATTCGTTATACTTTCTAAGGATGATATTACTAATAATCATAGTTAATACTCATCCATCAACAATGTTATGACATAAGTAAGAAAAATAAATATACTTTGCACATCATACAACTTCTCGAATCTCTCTTTCATCTATCATAAACATGAATGCATGAGAGCATCCCGTAGGACTTTGCAATTGCCCTTTTGTGCATGAATGAAGGGTAATAAGAACATCCCGTAGGATCCCATTCAGCCTTATGCATGAGGAAGTAATGCGTCAATCCTGCAGGATACCATTCAACTCCCTATGTATGAAGAAGTAATGCGTCAATCCCGTAGGATACCATTCACTCCTTTTTCATCTAGAGTAATGAGAAAATCTCGTAGGATCTCATTCGTCTCTTTTTCATTTCTCATTCTTTCTTTTCTCTGAAGGTGATGTGAACTCCACGTAGGGTTCATCATTCTTCCTTTTTCTTTCACTTTCTTTTCTTTTTCGCTTTCATTTCTTTTTCACTTTCGTTTCTTTTTCATGAATGGTGCGAGAATGGTATGATGCAATATGATATGCATATGCTTGCATATCCTTGTAAAAGTAAATAAATAAAGTGCGGAATTAAAGTAGTTGATGCAAGCATAAGGTAAAGGGGTATAAAGTAAAAGACATAAAGTAAAATAGATAAGCATTTCGGACGAACGATATGTAAATCGAACTTCGCTACCTTAATAAAAGTATAATCATAACTTAAACGATTAACCTATACCCTCAAGGATTCTAAACTTCCAATAATAATCCGAGGTTCTACTAACCGTTCTAAAAACAAGCTTTGATCTTTTAATTTCCAATTATCCAACCTAAGCTTCGAAACGAATCTAACTTAGAATCTTCTAAGATTCAATACTTCCCTTGAGAACTCCTAAGTTCTCACTTAAAGGATTTACTCTTAATCCTAAGGGCACTAACACACATCCCTCTAATCTTAGATTCGGATTCTAGTCTTAGTTTCAAATTCTACAAACCATCATACTCATTTGCTTTCTATAGTTACTTTAAATCCTAACTATTCTCACCTTAAAGAAAGTTAGCTTCGCTCCCAAGTCCGGAAGAGCGATCAAACAAGCGGTTCGAAAACACCTACAATTGAATTATATCACACAATCAATAATTTTACCAACTATCGATCAAACAACAACCTAACATACAAAACGACGAAAAACTCAACAACCCTCCCACAAGAGGCCCACGACCCTATCAAAGAAAATGGGCTTCGGGTTTGGTTTTCCGGCTTTTAGGCAATCTAAAAGTGTTTTGAGTTGGTTTAAAGCAAATTTGATATTCCCGATTTCAATGGGTATCGATAAATAGGGTTTTTGAACATTATGCTCTTTCCCGAATTGAATTTAAATAAACATTATTTCATTAAATTCTAACCCAAAATCAAACCCAAAAGGGTAAATTTCAAACGGAAAGGGTTTCGACTGAAACTCGGTTTTAGGGTTAAGGGAAAGTTTCCAAAAACTCTTAAAACTACTCCCGTATTTACAAACACCGAGTTTCACGGCAAGAAATCGAAAGGAAACCAAGAAAACTCCATTAAAACACTATTTGGAGCTTAGGGTTTCAAGAGAAACTTACCGAGAACTCCTTGGATCTCGAGAGAAACGTATGGTAGGTAGGGGAAATGATCCTTGACTCGAGGGCTTTCCGATTTATCCAAGATCGAGTCGATCCGTGGAGAAATGAACGAAAATCGAATTTTCCTTTTCTCTCTTTGGTGCTCACGGTTTTGGAGGAAGAGAATGAGCCACTTTTTGGTCAATTTTTGAGTCAAGGCAATTTAAAGAAGATGAAGTGAATAGTGTTTGATATTTTAGGAATTTTGGAAATGACGGTTACGTCCTTTTATGACTTTTGGCTTAAAAACAAATCCCGAACTTCTTAAACTATCCCAATGGTGATTAATAATTATTAATTGGCCCGTTAATAATTATTAATACCATTAAAACGTTAATAAACTAAAAAGGTCAATTAAAAGATTAAAACCGAAATAAACTGCAAAATTCTAATTTACCGATAAATAAATAAACTTTAATTACTTAAATTAAAAAAAAATAAAACAAATAAATTTTTTTTTTATCACAAAATAACGGGACGTTACACTCTCGCATTTTGATTTACGATTTTCGCATACTTTGGATTTGTATTTTGAGCTCGAGAGAGCAATTTACTGTTTTTATGTTATATTTGTCCATTTTGGGACTTAAACTGTTAAGGAATGCGCATTCCTCGCTTTTACCGCTTTCTCTGATTTGGGACAAATGTACATAGGTTTTGGCTAGTCCGAAATACAAATGGCACCATGCTGATTTTTTCGAAAATTCTAGACTTCCGCTGCCTCACTCTATTTAAATTGTGTATGAAATTTTGGGTCTTTACAATAAGGTATTAAAGAGAATGAGATACAAGTGTTGTATGTGTTATGAAACACATCCTCCTAATGCTTGGAAGTTAGTTCCTCAATTATATGGGAGAATTAGTAAGTAAAAGTGAAATACTTGATACAAAACTCTTTTGGTGGTTGAAAGGTAAGGATACGTGAGTTTTACTTGGACACAAATCCTGATGCGGGTTTGGAGTCTAATGTTACTTTTTATTCTGTTTATTTTCACTGGGCTTGCTTTTAGCTCATGATATTACAAACATTTTCAGGTAATGCTCGAGGTCGTGGAGAGGGAGCTGGTGCGGTCTGATCTGGATGATGATGATGTCAAGAGGGACTAGATATATTTTAAAGTCCATGGACTCATTTTATTTTATCTCATGAGTTGTATATTTGTTTATAAGCTCATAAGAGCTTTCTGTTTTAACTTTTATCACCTTGAACTCCATTAAGCTTTACATCGGAATTGCATTTCCTGTCGTTTAAATTCCCTGATTGTGAAAAGTGTAAACAGGTTGTGGATAGTCCAAGTTTTAAGCATATCCACGCCAAATTTTTATTAAATATTAAATCTTCCGCTGCAATTCGATTTTAAATGATTTAAAAGGAGTTGGGTCGTCACAAATAATGAGACAATGCATAGACTAAGTGTGCTTGTATTGTCTGGTATTATTCGTTTTATGTTTACATATATGTATCATGAGGAATGCTAAAGATTGCGTGAACTTTGCATGATCGGGAGGGATGGATAATGAGATAATGATGGGACTGCACTTGCTCACATTATCTAGTATTATCTATAATTACTATGATACATATATGAGAGAAAGCAAGGGCTGAGTGTATCTTGTATTCGGTGGGTGAGATAATGAGGTAATGGTTAAACTGAGTGAACTTTCATTACCTGTCATTATTCACTAAAAGTGAGAAGATATTATTGAAAACACTATGTGTACTTTATTTTGGAAAGCGAGATAATGGGAAGATATTATTAGAAAACATTATGAAACCCTTTTAAGTGGTTGAAAGGTAAATGGTATGTAAGATTTATTTGGACACAAATCCAAATACGATTTTGGAGTCTAATGTTACTTTATTTTCCGTTTATCTTCACTGGACTGGCTTTAGCTCATGATATTACAAAATTTTCAGGTATCGACTGTGGTCGAGGTCGTGGGGAGAGGAGCTGGTGCTGTCTGATCTGGATTACGATGATGGCGAGATGGACTAGAGATGTTTTAAAGTCCATGGAATTATGTTATTTCGTATTCTCTTTTTGGGTAGTACATTGTATATAAGCTCATGAGAGCTTTTTGTTTTTAAACTTTAATAACTCTGAAATTCCTTTAAACTTTGCATCAGGAAATGCGCATTTCATCGTCTTTATGATTTCTCTGATTGTGAAAAATGTAAACAGGTTTTGGATAGTTCAAATTTTAAACGTATCCATGACTTTTTTTTTAATACTAAGACTTCCGTTGCATTCTGATTTTAAATGATTTAAAAGGAGTCAGGTCATCACATAAACACAAGCATGTTATATGATGTGTAGATATTTAGTTAACATCATATAAGTACAAACAAATTTTGTAATGTTTAGCTTGATTTATAAGAAAAAAGGACATCAAACATGATCTTACTCAAAATGGAAAGAACCTAGATCTTGATAGTTACCATTTTTTTTGTGCTCTTACTAAATTTAGTCAAGTAAATGTTGACTAAACAATTTGTTAATGGTATGTGGGGGATTGGAAGCTATAACGTCCTAAAATTTAGTTGTTTGTTAAATTATGAGTTATGTGCAGTTACTTGTCTTTAAACTACACTTGTTTAAATTATGCTTGCCTTTATATCCTGCTTGGGCTAGGTGGTTGCTTGATGACTTATTTCGTTATGGGTAACCTTTATATATACATATGCTTTGTTTCTGTAATGACCCGACTCAAACCGAGGCTAGGCCGCGAGTACTCTCAGCGGAAGCGCGGAAAACATGTAATTCAAAACACATTTAAAATAAATCGTAGCGGAAAACAACAGTTTTACAGAAAAATCGCGAGGGTCCATTTAAAAATTGAACAAACCAAAACCTGTTTTACATGGTCTCAAGCAGAAAAAAAACGATAAATAAACTTTTCTAAAGTAAAGAAAATTCAAAACGACTCCATGAACACTTTACAAAATGACAACAATCTAATATATTACATAAGTCACCTCTTATGCATCAAACAACTCGAGCTCGAGGAACGACGCCAACTAGTCCATTTCCAAGTCCGGCATCCAAGCTCCAACCATACCAGCCTCCTCGCCACGTCCTCAACCGCAGCAAAACCTGAAAGGTGATATAGAGCACCTTTGAGCATGACACTCAGTGAAAACAAAAGAATATGAGCGGTGATGCAGATGTTCATAGTGAAATGCGCAAACAAAAATTTAAAGAATGCAATTGTCATCATCTCAATATAAATAGGTATACTTGACCAAACTGTGAACATTTCAAACCGTATTCATGACGATCAAACATCATTCTTCCTATAACTGCAATCCACATTTCGTTATACTCTCCCCATCTCATTCCTTCCTACCCTCGATACTTACTATGCTTTGCCTTAACATTCTCTTGAACCTTACCGAAAGCAAACTAGACCAATTACCTCTCCTTTTCTTGCATTTCCCTTAGCCCGTATCTCCTAATTGCTAACCCTCAGGCCCCGTATTAACTCTTTCACACATCCCAGAGTATATAAATATTAGAAATTAACAAAAAATCCTGGAATCAATACGATGCAATTGAGATGGAAAGTAGACAAAGCATGTATGTTTTTCCACTAATAAACACAAATATTGCTACTTGATCCTATATTCAAACCAGTGCCACATTTCGTTTATACTTTCACGTGTCTTTCTATGCACATCTCAGAACCATCTCAAAAGTGAAATCCAAACACAAGACTATCTCGAATTGAGCTACTGGCATAATGCAATGATGTAGGTTTAATGGCTAAAGTGCATAAAAATGTTCAAATGCTAAAAAAAATGTTTGTTGAGCAAACCGTGAGTGTTTCTATCTCATAACCGTATTACATAAGCAAAAACTGTTTCGTGATCCTTTCCACACAAACTTGCAAGTATTACAATCTTTCATTTACCATTTACGCGTCTCACTACGCACTTACACATATAATCACAATCACCACTCGAGCCGCAGCTCCTCATAATCTTCCAGGTTATTGTAATAACCACTCTAGCATCCAGGCCATCCACCACACAGCGCCTCGGAGCTACACCATATCTGCCACGGTAACCACGTGTAACGTCCAACATCCACTCACCGTTACACGGGTTACGACCCCATGGCCACAAACTGAAAGTATGAAATGCATGAATGATGTGCTACGAGTTGAAATGAGATGGGCATGCTTGCTTTCGGTAAACATTGTATGTCAAATTCTCAATTCAATGGCACAAGTAGAACAATTCTTCCAAGGAGTATATGACTGAATCATTATACGCATTATGCTCAAAATTCACATAGACACATGGTTCACATTTCACACTTTCCTCTATCATCTCATCTGCAAACTATCCATCGAGCATAAGCCGAAAACATGTCGAGTATACATATGACTCGATCTCTAACTCGATACATGTGAATATGCAAGTAAAATGTGTGCGAAAAACAAAAGTCACAAGTATGTGCAAGATAATAGTCATTTTTGTTTTGTAATCTTGACAACTTGTCAAGTCTAGCTCATCTCCTTTGCAATATACGTTTCCTCTTCGTATTCAATCATCAAGAACCATACTTCCAGCCATAAAAATTCTAAAACCACCTCGCACCATTTACAAACATCCACAACCATGTCACTTATAATCACACTAATTCATCACCACCGTCCCAATTCTTGTGTCTCACTTTTTCTTAGTCAAACATGACTTAACCTTGGCTTCATTCTTCATCAATCAAAACCATTGAAAACAAACTAATCTTAAGCTTAAAAAATTGTAAATACATCCGTAAGGAACAATAATCTAAACCCCGAAAACCGAATTGCTCCAAAAAGCCTCTAAACTAGCAAAAGAGAAAAGTGATGATTTTGGCCATATGAGGAATTCTTGAAAACTCTTTGATTGGGGTTCCTAAATTATTTTTCTTATGTACAATATGTATATAAACACCCAAATATACCAGAATTAAAAGACATTAAGAGAAGGCTATAAAAACTCTCAAATTAAGAAAACTAGGAAATCTTCAATTGGCCAACAATGGAGGCTTTAATTTTGAGTTCTATCCTTGACTTCCCACATTGAGTGGTATCTAAACTATCTAGACTTCACTCAATTCTGAGATAACACGCATACCCTTTGATGATGTTTTATTTTCTACCTACACTTCCATAACTCCACCAAGCTACAACTCCTAACCTTTTTTAGCCTAGAACACTTCCCACCAATAACCGAGCTAGTTTACTCAAAATAAACTTATCTCCACTAATTCTCTTTATTGTCTTACTCATACTTCCAAAGTTTAAACACCCAAATATCAAACATAAAATATTTGAAATCCTTTTTGTTCCCAAAATTTACATGTAAATCACATTTCAAGTATGAAGTCTTAACCATCCGTTCACGTAATTCTTTAAGCATAAAACCTGTAGCATATCAAGAATTCATGATAATAGTCCCAATTCAGCATATGATTCGATCAAGGACTACAAATGTAAATATTAATAAATAGACATGTTCAAGTAAGCAAACAAACGAAATAAACACATATCGGTTCGAGCCATCTAGCTCGTTGTGGTCCTCTTAATATTGGCCGGGCTCACTTCCCACTTTCCGTCACCTCCTCGTACTTTGATTCCTTACTATTAAAAATCCATATCTAACAAACCAACCATAATCATAGTTAAAATCACTCCACAATCACACTTCAAAAGTTTGCACAACATTGCTAACACCCCTTCGATTCCTTGTGTTCTCACCTTCACAATTGGTCTCAGTGGTGCCCGCTCGTCCTCTTCCTACAACAAGTCAATCCACATACATTTAATCTTAATTTAATATTATATCTCAGCCCATAATACATACACAAGATTCTGAATCCGGTAAGCAGAAAAAGTTCCAAAACTAATCAATTTAAAGTGCAATTTTCGGCCAAAATGGGAATTTACCAAAAAAAAATCATTAAGTTGGCCCTCCAATGTGTTTTCCATGTATCCTAAATACATATGATGACATATAAATTCCAGATTTGAAAACCCTTTAACAATAGTCAAGAAAACTCAAATTTTGTAAAAACTAGAAGCTTGAAAAACCACCATTAATGGAGTTTTTGAAAGCTTAAATGCATCCATGGCTTACTTCCCCTAAAGACTTCAAGAATTACATGATTTAATAATCAATTTCCAGAAATTTAAGTTTGTTCCTTACATAATCCTTGATAGATAAGAAAACTCATAACTTAAAACCATGAATTCCCAATTTTTCCCAAAATTGTAAAATCTATGTTTCAAGAAAACTCACCAATTCTTCATGGAATCTAAGGAATTGTAGCTTGATTCTTTTTGGAATAGGTTAATCTACACATGACTTGAGGTTTGATATTGGATCTAGGAAGGAATTTGCTCAATTGAAGAAAACCCACAAAACTTACCTCCATGGCTGCTGTTCGGCCGAGCAAGGGAAAAGGAAAAGGAATTTTTAGCTTTTTGTTGTTGTTTTTCTTTTTCTTTTTTTTTATATCTAATACAAATGAAAGGAAAATTAAAAGGAATAAATACATATTAAAACCCATTTGCTTTAGAATCAAAAACCCACAAAACCACCATGAAGGGTTCGGCTGAGAGCAAGGAAAAAGGGAAGAAAGCAAGCAATCTAATTTAGTTCAACTTTAAGAGAAATGATAACATATGCCATAATTACTTATGTAATTAAAGAGAAATGATAAAATATGCCTAAAATGCTTTATTTAACTATTTATAAAATTTCCACTATGTGTTTTGTTTTGTTTTATTTTTTTTTAAATAAACCCGCTCTTCTCAACTAACCGTAGTTAGTTTTAACCAAACCTAAATTTTTACACTAACCATGGTTCGGTTGTAACCCAACCATAGTTAACAATTTTAACCTTTAATATCCATTCCAAACAATTCATTTAATAAATTTAAAATATAAATATCAAAGTAAAACCCATTTAACCAATTTATAAATTTAAATAAATAAAATAGATAAACTCTATTATCATTCTAAAACTCGGGCCATTACAGTTTCATTGTTCCATTGGAGGGTGATGCTAAGAGTTGATCTTGATGTGTTTAATGGCTATTTGAATTGTTAATAGAAAGGGAAAGTAGTGCGATGGATGTGGTAACTACCATGGTTACCTGTGTGATTCTGAGTGAGTTTGAAAACATGGTTATGTATGCAGTAGCATAACGATGAGTTCATGTGACGACCCGTCACTTTTAAATAAATTTAATTTAGAAAACACAGAGGAAATCTTTTATTTTAAGAAAATTTTGCGTGGTTTTGTTTGAAAATTGGCTAGCCAAAAACCTGTTTACATCCTAATTTTTCAAATCTAATAAAATCACATGGACTTTAAGTCCCAATCAGGAGTTCAAATATTTCATATCATAAAAACCACATCAAAAGCTCTTATGAGCCAAATACAACATATACATCATCAAAGTCTTTGAAATTCACAAAAATAATTACATAAACTTTACAACAAAAGAGTCCATCTCGAGGTTAGCATCCCTCGATCACGCAACACGACCTCCTCTCCCTCGACCTCTTACCATGGCATTACCTGAAATTTTTGTAATATCATGAGCAAACAAACTAAGCCCAGTGAGAATAATAAGCATAAAAAGTAAAGATAGACCTCAAACTCGTATTCCGATTCGTGTCCAATTAATCTGACACAATCAATCCTAAAGTTCTCCAAACTTTAGGTAATCTCGTTTTATACTTTCTAAGGATGATATTACTAATAATCATAGTCAATACTCATCCATCAACATTGTTATTGAAAGAATGATTTACTAAATTAGCGGAATTTATTTAGTAACACAAATTAACACTTAATTTAGGATCTATTAATATGTAACGTCCCGTTACTTTTGGGGGTAATTTTATTTTATTTTATTTATTTACTTTAATTAAAGTATTTAAGGTTAATAAAAAAAAATAGTGATTTCGATTTTAGTAGCTATTTTCGTCCGAAATTCATTTAAATCGTTTTAATACTTTAAAATTGTTTCGGTGACATTAATAATTATTAATCACCTTTAAATTTATTTAAGAGCTTCGGGTTTCGTTTTTAAAGTAAAAACAAAAGAGGGACGTAGGCGTCATTTTCCAATTTCTTAAATATCTAAATTTACTATTCATTTATCTTTAAATATCACCAAAGTTGACAAAAAATCATTTCATCTTCTTCCTTCTCCTTTGTCATTGCCGTGAGCTTCCATCCACCATGGATGAGAAGTTTCTTTTCTTCATTTCTCATTCGTTTCTGGCGGATCATCGTGTTTTCGGTTGCGTTGGATTGGTAGGGACGAGGGCTACCTATCCAACCTAGCTTTTCAAGTTTCGTTCATTACGGGAAACCCTAAAAAGTAAGTTTTCAAAACTTTTTACATGGTTTTGTTCGTTTTTTATTATAAATGAGTTTTGAAGTTGAAATCATGAATTTCCATCAATGAATTTGATGATTTTGAGCCCGGATTTTCGAAAAACACTATTCATCCAAAAACACTATTCATCCGAAATCACTATTCACCCGAAATTGCACACTTGTTCGCATATTAGTTATGAGTTGTAATATGTTGTGCAATTGGTGAATTGTAGGTGCGATTGCTCGGTTGTTGTTTCGTGGAAAGTGGAGATTGGAGTTATTTGGCTAAGGTGAGTTTAATGTGAAAGTTAGTGGTTTTATGAATTTAGTTTCATTATGTAATTGTTTATCGATGTTAAGAGGGAGATAACTTCTTAGGATTAAGTTTTGGTTGGAGACTTTGATTTGGAAGTGTGTGTGGAAAGTTTGGATTTATGGTTAGTTCGATGATTAGAGAACATCGAAGAGGTTTGGAAGTATGGTAATGTGATTTGGAGATGTTAGATGAAAGTGGAATGGAAGTTACTTTGATGGTTTTGGAAGTTACTTTGATGGTTTTGGAAGTTACTTTGATTGATTTGAAAGTTACTTTGATGGATTTGGAAGTAAAGTAATTAGAAGATGCACTTGAGTAGTAACTCGTGTAATCTAGTTGGTTAGGTTTCTAATTAACTTAGTAGAATTCTTTGGAGTTTAGCTAACTTTTGGGGACCTACAAGACATTGATTCGCACGTGATAGTATGTGATTTTGATCCATATGTAATCATGGTGAGATGATTTGTGGTGACCTTAGGCACATTGATTTACACATGGTAATATGTTGATTTTGGTCCATATGTATCATGGTGTGATGATTTGTGGGTACCTTGAGCACTTTGATTCGCACGTGATAGTATGTGATTTTGATCCATATGTAATCATGGTGAGATGATTAGTGGGATAGTACATGGTAGTATGTGATTTTGATCCATATGTAACCATGGTACTATGGTTTGTAACTAGCACATGATAGTATGTGATTTTGATCCATATGTAATCATGGTGTGATGTTGGTACGATGGTTGTGATATGGTAATACCTGCGGGCTTAGTATGCGATATTTATCCATATGGTATACCGATGCGATGGTTGTGATATGGTAATACCGCACGGGCTTAGTATGTGATTTTGATCCATATGGTATACCCGATACGATGATTGTGATATGGTAATACCGTACGGGCTTAGTATGTGATTTTGATCCATATGGTATACCCGGTACGATGATTGTGATATGATAATACCGTACGGGCTTAGTATGTGATTTTGATCCATATGGTATACCCGGTACGATGGTTGTGATATGGTAATACCGTACGGGCTTAGTATGTGATATTTATCCATATGGTATACCCGATACGATGATTGTGATATGGTGAAATTCCTGATATCTATATGGTGAAATTCCTGATACCTATATGGTGAAATTCCTGATACCTATATGGTGAAATTCCTGATACCTATATGGTGAAATTCCTGATACCTATATGGTGAAATTCCTGATACCTATATGGTGAAATTCCTGATACCTATATGGTGAAATTCCTGATACCTATATGGTGAAATTCCTGAGACCTATATGGTGAAATTCCTGAGACCTATATGGTGAAATTCCTGATATCTATATGGTGAAATTCCTGATATCTATATGGTGAAATTCCTGATATCCAATGTGATGAGAGTCACGATGATTTGTGATATGGTACATGATAGTATGTTGACTTCGGTCCATACGGTATCATGGTACGGTAACTTGAGACATGGTACGACCGTATGTGGTATGTTGATTTCGATCCATACAATAGCACGATACGATGAAACTTGTTTGGTAATAAAGATAGTCAATGTTACCTTTACATATTCTTTAGAATTGTGTAGTAAGACTTAGTAGTGAATGTTACTTTACTTTAAGTCTTTATATCTATCTCTTGGTAATGAATGATGAATACTGGTAATATATGACTATCGAATGATTGTATGGAAATTGGAAGTGTGGATGTGGGTAGTATTGAGCATTATAGGCCTTTGGACACGATTTCGGTTATGAGATTTTGTTCATAGGATTACTTGCTTTCGTTTTACTCTCACTAGCATGTTATGCTAATGGTGCTACACATACAAATTTTTCAGGTAAACCTCGAGCTAAGAAGCGTGGTAGAGGAGGTGGAGCCGTGACTAGTCGAGATGGTGTATGGACAATATTAAGAACTCATTTTGGTTTAGCATTCATTGAATGCTTGTAAATTATTCCATCTTTACATACTTATGTCTTTTTGAGCCCGAAAGAGTATTTGTGTAAAATATGTCTATGTTTTATGATTTAAATATCTTTTGGAATGCATTCCCGATTTATCGCTTTTCTGAATTTGGGTTGTAAAACAGGTTTTGGCTATTCGATTTTTAAACGAACCCACGCCGTTTTTCTTTAAAAGTCGAGTCTTCCGCTGTGCATTTGAATTTAAAGAATTTAACGGGTTCGGGTCGTTACATAATATCATGCAAATTGTGATATAAACACGAAGAACATGTAGATTCATGCTTTATTTTCGAAAATTAAAACCGGAACTTACATTGACTGATTAATGGAGAATCGGTTGGAGGTTTCTTTACAGCATCAAATCCTTAGCAACACCGGATCTTCTACGCTATATTCTGATCGATCAAACGAAATCCGATTGTGGGATCGAACTTAAGAAGAAATTGGGAAGAAGAAAAATATTTTCTTCCCAATAATGATAAGGGAATTTCGGCTATGGGGAGGGAGAAGGGAAGAAGAGAGAGTTCCAACTTTCTATGGAATTAAATTGTGTGATTTATGAATAACTCAACCCTCCTATTTATAGAAAAATAGGAATCCTAATCACATTAGGATTAATCTATAGAGATAAATACAAAAAGAAAAAAGATTATCTCTTTCCTTTATCTAGCAATTTCGAAAATGCCATGGATAAATAGGAGATTATTTTATTTTCTTTATTTTTATTTATCTTGGGTAAATAAATCTATGTAATTATTTTAGGATATAATTCAAACAATTATCTCCTCAAAATACATGTCATGGCTGATTTTATCATCATAAAATAATAAATAAATACAATTTATTTAATTAATTATTTTGGGCCAATTCCAATTGGGTTCATTAATCCAATTGGGCTTGAAATTCTCTCTTAAATTAATAAGTCCAACTTAATTAATTTGTTTATTAATTACCATTTAAATAAAATATTTTATTTAAACAATTAATAATATTAATATTTTCTCCCGACTAAATATTATCCAATTTATATTTAATTATTAATTTCCATTTAAATAATTTTCATTATTTAAATAATTAATAATAAATATTATAATTATTAATTTCCATAAACTCGTTATTTAATTAATAATTTTATTGACAATATTTTATTATTAATTTAATTAATTTTAATTATTAATTTCCGTTTACATATTATTAATTATTTAAACAATTAATAATTGTTAATTAATTTCAAATTATTAATTACCATTTAAATATACTCAATATTTAAATAATTAATAATGTATAATTAATAATATTTCATTATTAATTTCATGTTTAAATAAACTCATTATTTAAACAATTAATAATGTTTATATTAATTACCGTTTAAATATACTTAATATTTAAACAATTAATATTGCCTATTTTAAGTAATTCACTTTACTTAAAATTTCCATTTCTTCTACTTGATTTCGCGACTACGATATTTGGGCTAGCATAGGGACCCGATGGACCTATAGATCATGGGCTTAATAATTAGTCAATTAAGTGATTAACACATAATCGGTTAATTACATATTATCTAACTATGAATAATTCCACTATAGATTCATAGTGAACTCCCCTCACTATAGATGAGTTATGTCCATTTAGTTTATCTTTTATTTATATCGTGATATATCCTTCACGTGGAACCCTCATAATTACAAGTGGAAAAATTTACCGTTTTGCCCCTGTAATTACCGCTTTATCCTTGTGTTCCCGCTGATTCTCCAATGAACTTTATCTTGATCGAACTAGAGATAAGATATTCGTGATCAATAGAAGTCGTGGCGTCACTTGTTCATGTCTCGAATCGAGACATCAAGGGAGTTTCCTAAAGTTCCTAAAATGTTTAGGTATCGCACGATACCGTTAATTTATAGGAAAGTTATGAATTCCATCTCGTGAAAATGAGTTCCCAGCTACATATCTAGTCATGTTCCCAAAACAGGTGTATTGAATGTTCTTACGGACGCTCTCAACTATGTGAATCAAAGAACATAACTCCACAAATAGGAGTCCGCATTTCACTCAGGATTGAGATCTATCACGGTTGATAAACTTAGTTTGATATTCGATTATTTCTCGTAAACGGTACTAATGAGAAATTTGATCGAACATCGTGGTCCTATCTTATACAATCAACATTGCATATGATACTTCCATTTCATGTCTCCCACATGAATGATCAGGATTCGATCATTTGTCTATAAACAAAATGTGAAGCTATCAACAGTGTTACCAGAATAAGGTTCTCAAACGTTATCCCTTTACTGTAGACACTTTTAAGTTACTCATCTCGACCTTAATCCTCTCGTATGACTCACATACTAAGTCGTGATGTCATAAGAGTAACTTTGGGTTTTACTATTTGAATGTTTGATATTTATATATTTCCATATATTCCTAATATCGTCAATTGAATCAGTCTAGATAATTTTAAAGAACATATGTTTTTTTATTTAATTTATTCGAAATAAATTATTATTATTAAATAATTACAAGTTCTAGGACACCATTCCTAACAGTTATGACATAAGTAAGAAAAGTAAATATACTTTGCACATCATACAACTTCTCGATTCTCTCTTTCATCTATCATAAACATGAATGCATGAGAGCATCCCGTAGGACTTCGCAATTGCCCTTTTGTGCGTGAATGAAGGGTAATGAGAACATCCCGTAGGATCCCATTCAGCCTTATGCATGAGGAAGTAATGCGTCAATCCTGCAGGATACCATTCAACTCCCTATGTATGAAGAAGTAATGCGTCAATCCCGTAGGATACCATTCACTCCTTTTGAATCTAGAAGTAATGAGAACATCCCGTAGGATACTCATTCAACTCCTTTTCTTTCACATTCTTTCTTTTCTCTGAAGGTGATGTGAACTCCACATAGGGTTCATCATTCTTCCTTCTTTTCTCTTTCACTTTCTTTTCTTTTTCACTTTCATTTCTTTTTCACTTTCGTTTCTTTTTCATTGAAGGTGATGCGGACACTACCCGTAGGCTCCAACATTCTCCCCTTCATTTCTTTCTCACTTTCATTTCTTTTTCATGAATGCTGCGAGAATGGTATGATGCAATATGTTATGCATATGCTTGCATATCCTTGTACAAGTAAATAAATAAAGTGCGGAATTAAAGTAGTTGATGCAAGCATAAAGTAAAGGGGCATAAAGTAAAAGATATAAAGTAAATGACATAAAGTAAAATAGATAAGCATCTCGAACGAACGATATGTAAATCGAACTCTGCTACAATAATAAAAGTAAAACCTATCTTAAACGATTAACTTATACCTTCCAGGATTCTAAACTTCCAATATAATCCGTGGTTCTATTAACCATTCTAAAAACAAGTTTGGATCTTCTAACCTCCAATGATCCATCCTAAGCTTCGAAACGAATCTAACTTAGAATATTCTAAGATTCAATACTTTCCTCGAGAACTCCTAAGTTCTCACTTAAAGGATTAACTTCTAATCCTAAGGGCACTAACTCACTTCCCTCTAATCTTAGATTCGAATTCTAATCTTAGTTCCAATCCTACAAACCATTATACTCATTTGCTTTCTATAATTACTTTAAATCCTAACTATACTATTCTCACCTTAAAGAAAGCTAGCTTCGCTCCTAAGTCCGAAAGAGCGATCAAACAAGCGGTTCGAAAACACCTACAATTGAATTATATCACATAAGCAATAATTTTACCAACTATTGATCAAACATCAACTAAACGATCAAAACAACGAAAAACTCAACAACCCTCCCACAAGAGGCCCACGACCCTATCAAAGAAAATGGGATTCGGGTTTGGTTTTCCGGCTTTTAGGCAATTTAAAGTGTTTTGAGTTGGTTTAAAGCAAATTCGATATTCCCAATTTCAATGGGTATCGATAATTAGGGTTTTTGAACAATATGCCCTTTCCCGAAATGAATTTAAATAAACATTATTTCATTAAATTCTAACCCATAATCAAACCCAAAAAGGTAAATTTCAAACGGGAAGGGTTTCGACTGAAACTCGGTTTTAGGGTTATGGGAAAGTTTCCAAAAACTCTTAAAACTACTCCCGTATTTACAAACACCGAGTTTCACGGCAAGAAATCGAAAGGAAACAAAGAAAAATCCATTAAAACACTATTTGGAGCTTAGGGTTTCAAGAGAAACTTACCGAGAACTCCTTGGATCTCGAGAGAAATGCACGATGGTTAGGTGGAAAAGGATCCTTGACTCGAGGGCTTTCCGATTTATCCAAGATTGGGTCGATCCGTCGAGAAACGAACGAAATCGAAATTTTCTCCCTTTGTCTTTGAGGCTCACGGTTTTGAGGAGGAGAATGGATGATGTTTTTGGTCAAAAATGAGTCAATGGTAATTTAAAGAAGATTGGTGAATAGTGTTTAGATATTTAGGAAATTTGGAAATGACGGTTACGTCCTTTTATGACTTTTGACTTATAAAACGAAACCCGATGATCTTAAACTATCCCAATGGTGATTAATAATTATTAATTGGCCCGTTAATAATTATTAATACCATTAAAACGAAAATAAACTAAAAAGGTAATTAAAAGGACTTAAACCGAAATAAACTACTAAATTCTAATTTACTGATAAATAAATAAACTTTAATTACTTAAATTAAAATAAAATAAATAAAAGTTTTTTTTTATCACAAAATAACGGGACGTTACAGTTCATGTAATCATGATTCAAGTGTGTAATGACATAGAGTGGTATGTATGCAGGGCATAGAAAGTGGATATGAGATATAGTGGAGTTCAATAAGGCTTGTCCAACTACTCGTTAAGTCTAGACTACTTTACGTTTGTTTTAAGTTGGCCACTTTTACCTATCAGATGCAAATTGCAGTCCGGTCAAGGTTGTGGTGCTTGTGTGCATTGATAGGCTCGAGTCCGGGACTTCAGAGGAACATACTTAGATGGTTGAATCTCGAGCTGAGAAGGATGGCCATGTTTTGTTTAGGGTCTAAGTGTTTAGTCCTAGTTTATAGTTTGTAATAAGACATTAGTCTCGACCTTTGTTTAGAAAAGATGTCTCGTCATAGTCTATAGGTTGAGTGCGAAATTATCAACATTTTGTGTTTGACTTTTTATTATAATCTCTAAAAGTTCTTCTTTATTTTCCAAAGTTTTCTTTGAGCATATACTTGTTTGATCAATTGTCTACTTAGTTTTTTGAAAACCAGGGTGTAACGTCCCGTTATTTTAGAGGTATTTTTTTTTTTTTTTATTTATATAAGTGTTTATTTATTTAAAGTTAATTTAGATTTAGTTATTTAGATTTAAATAGTTATTTTCGTTCGGAAACCTTTTTTATCGCTTAATTAGCCCATTTTCGTTTTGGTTGTATTAATAATTATTAATAGGCCAATTAATAATTATTAATCACCATTGGGCTAGTTTAAGTGGTTCGGGTTTCGTTTTGAAAGTAAAAGTAAAAGAGGAACGTAGGCGTTTTTACCCGATTTACTAATTTTCACAAAATCACTATTCATCATCCTTTAAATACCACACTTAGCATTTTTTTTCATAAAAATTCTGCTCCTTCTTCTCCTTTGCTGCCGTGAGCATCATTCCCCCTCCCCCAAATTTTTGATTTTCTTTATTTCTCAACGGATTGCATTGATTCTATATCCGTTGGAAAGCTCTTGTCCCGGGGATCATTTCCAACCTACTCTTCGTGATTTCCGCTCGTTTTATCGAGGCCTTAAGGTATGTCAAAGTTTCAAAACCTAGAAGTGAATAGTGTTTAATGGAGGTTTTGAGTTGTAATTTTCGAATTCGTTCATCGGAGCTTTAAGAAATCATTCGGGAAAGTCGTTTTATTCATTTTTGGGAACTTTCCCTAACCCTAGATTCGGGTTTGAGCCAAAAGCCTTTTAATTCAAATTTTCCTCTTGTTGGTTGTTGTTGAGAGCTTTGAATTTGATTAGTTTAATGACTTTACTAAATTGCTCGGGATTGAATTTTGACCTAAACCCTAAATTAGGTTTACCCATTGAGTTTACCAATCTTCAAAGTACCCGAAACCAACCCGGATTGTCTTTAAAGTGCTTAAAATCCGGAAAACAAATTCCTTTTCTTCCTTCCCCTTAAGCCGTGGGCCTCTTGGCTTTATTTACGGGCTGTTTTGTCTATTAATTTTGTATCGTGTCGATCGTTGTTCATTTCGAGTAATTAATATACTTTAGGTGTATTGTAATTATAGGTTTTGAGCATCGTTCGTGATTTTCGATCAACCGGTGGTTAGGAGTTGACTACTCTTTTAAGGTGAGTTTAAAATGGTTGTGATTACTTTTATGCTTTCAAATTACTTGACGATTATGTTCGATCGAAGTTAAGAGGGTTATTAGATTTTAGAACTTTTCCAAGAATGCTTGTTATTTGGGAGTTAAGGAAAGTGCATAAGGAATTTAGTTAAGTTTGGTTGTTGTTCAAAGTGAGATGCTTTTGGTGGTTTTAAGTTATATTCTCGAGGTTTCGGAAACTTGGAGAAGAGTATTATGTACTCCGTTTATCTTGAGTAGTTTTAGAATAGTTAAAAGAACTTTGGAGAGATTCTTGTGTAGAATCAAGTTAGTACGTTGTTTTTAGTGATGTGATTCACTTTTAGGTGTTACTAAAGAGTACGGTGACTTGCATATTATCATTATGCACGGATGTCACGGAATGGTTTGTGATTGGTGACTTGCATATTATCGTTATGCACGTACGTCACGGTGACTTGCATAGTATCGTTATGCACGGATGTCACGGAATGATTTGTGATTGGTGACTTGCATATTATCGTTATGCACGGATGTCACGGTGACTTGCATATTATCGTTATGCACGGATGTCACGGAATGATTATGATTGGTGACAAGTGGTCACGGATGAAATTTACTTTGTTATTTACTTTGTCATTTACTTTGTTAAGCACTAGTATCTACTTTAACTACGGGCTTGAATGTTTACTTTCCGAATTTACGAGATAGTAGAATGGTTTGATCTTTTATGTAAAGTACTTGGAATATTGAATGGGTAGTGCAAGAGTACTTAGATTTGTTTGGACACATTCTCCGATATGGATTTTGGTTCATAAAAGTGCTTGCATCCATCTTATCCTCACTAGCATTGTTTGCTAATGGTGCTACACCACTTTATTTTCAGGTAATACTCGTGGTAGAGGACGAGGTCGTGGAGGTGGTGCTGTGTGATCTCGAGTGAATGCTTATGGACATTTGGACTAGTAAATCTAAGTTTGGAGCATTTTGGGAATGCTATATATATATATAAACTTGAAATAAAGTCTTAAAACTTGTATTTTGTGGCTCATGAGAGCCTAAAGTCGGTTGTATGTATATTTTGAGTTTACTTTCTCTGATTTGAGTATATTCTGGAGTAGGAATATATGTGATTAAACTTCTCTGAGATGTGTTCTTAAAAACAGGTTTAGGGAGTTCGTATTTTAAACGGATCCACGCCAAATTTTTGTAAAAATAAGTCTTCCGCTGTTTTACTTCTGATTTAAAGATTTGTGAAAATTTGAGTCTTTACACAGGGTGATGTGCCCAATGATTGTATTTACTTTCATTTAGTTGTGTGATGGGATAAGCACCCCAGACGGCGTATTACAACTCCGACCGGAATTGTCTTTCAGATGTATATATATTCGAATGAATCTTGTTGAGTTTATTGATTGTTTTATGAGAATACATCTTTAAAAAAAAACTTGTTTTTTTCAGATTTTTGTTTGATGACACTTCCGTTGAAAGTACTCGCGATCTAGACCAGGTTGTATGGTCAGGTCTTACATTTATTCTCTTGTATTATTGAATAATCAATATTATTTTTGTATTTAATGTTTTTAATTGAGATGTTTTTTTTAATTAAAACTCAATAATTTTTTAAATTTGTTCAATGATTTTGAAACCTCATTAAATATAATGAAAGTTTGTATATTTTGAGACGTGCCAGAATCTTAATTAAGACCAAGACATTTCTTTAATTATTTTTTCTTAATTTTCGACCTCTATAATTTATTTATAATACATATTAAAGTGATTTGAGAGAATAAAAAACTTTTGATTTCTCTTTTATCCATTTTAGTTTTGTTAAATATCTTAATTAACTACTCTCATTAAATTATCACTTTTTCTATTACTGAATAACAAAATATAACAATTTTAATTGAAAAAATGTGGTTTCATTTATAAAATATTAATTAATTTCTTCCTCATTATATTTGTAATTACATTTTATAATATGTTAATTAGTAATTAATTTTATAAACATACATATTCGTAAATATTATAAAAATTAAGCAACCCACCTAACTTTCTTATAATTATTTAAATTGAAAGGTAAAAAAAATATTTCTTTCATAATGAAAGGTAAAAGAACTCTTATACTATTAAAAAAAAAAAAAAAAAAAAAAAAAAAAAAAAAAAAAAAAAAAAAAAAAAAAAAAAAAAAAAAAAAAAAAAAAAATAATAATTAAAAAAAAAAAAAAAATATTTTTTTATTTTTTTTTTTTTTTTTTTTTTTTTTTTTTTAAAAATTTTTAAAAAAAAATTATAATTTTAAAATATATAATATTATCAAAATTTTAAGTTATGTAAACAAGAGCAACTTTTTGAATATTTAAAGTTATGTAAACAAGAGCAAATTTTTAAGTTATGTAAACCAGAACAATATTGAAAATTGTTAAACATTGTTGACTAATTTGTAATAACATTAATTGAAATATTTAAACATACACAATTATCAAAATATTGTTTACATTAACGAAAGAGTATATTATTGATTTTTAAATTTAGAATTATACTTCTGACAATTCAAAAAATTTAATATAAAATCATTGACTATATATGTACTCAAATTTGTAAAATAACTTCTAGAAAATGAAAATGTGAGCTTATTTCTTTATGATTGAAAAGCATTATATTTATCATCTACATTTGAAATCAACTTTCTTTCGATGAATGAAAAGCGTTTTTTTTTTGGGACAACATTAATTTAGTTTTTGTATTTCATTTAAAATACCCTTTATAGTAATCATAAAAAAAAAAAAAAACCATCTCCATCTTTTTTTTCTCTTCCTTGATAATTAATGGTTTTGGCACGGAGAAATTAATTGATTAATTATATGAAGTTTTATGAATACATCAATACCCTCTCCCTCTTTTAATTAATTAACATAGGAGAATTTTCATTTCGTGGATCTTTCCATTTCCATCTTTTGATTTCCCATGGACATACATTTAGTTTTGATGAAATTAATTAATGGCATGTCAATATCCTTTTCAATTCTTCCTTATTAAAATCTCTCCTAACTTTCATTTATCTCTCAAAGAAACAAAGTAATTGGATTACTATAAATAGAATTCCAAGTTTTCTATTCGAATGTATTCTATTCTTCTTACAAGCCCAAAACGGTCTCCAATTCAAAGAATCTTAAAGAAGACTCTCTCAAATACTATTACATCAAAACCTCACACTCATGTTAGAAATTGGTGAGATTCTTCCCTTCCTATTTGTTCAATAATAATGTTAAATGACAATTCAATAGTCTCTAACAACCTGTTAAGAAATTAGCAATAACAAATTAAGAATAAAAAACAATTAAATATAACAACCAGGTTTAATATTATTAAAATCTACATATTTTGAGTAGAAAAAACTTTCCCACCAAAGTAGGAAAGGGTGTGCTTACGCAAAATGAAAAAAAAAAAATCATTTTAGAAAATTTTTAGGCGGAGCATTTTGGAAAAAAAAATATTTTTAATTTTTTAAAAGCTATATTTTCCATTATCGCTTACTTCTATTTTTTGCATATTTTAATTTTAATTAATATTAATTATGTTATTTTTTTAATCACCTATAATTTTTAAAACCAAAATTCATATTTTATTTTATCAATTGTTTTGAATGAAGATAGTGTATGAGTTTGTTGGTTATTTGAGTGGTTTTTGGAGACTTTAAAATTAATGGGGTTGTTTGTCTGGTTATAGGCCTTTAGGGTCCCAAAGTATTATGATTTGTAAAGTTTTAAAATTTGAGAAAATCAGAGAAGATGTGAGAGTGGTGAAATCGGAAAAATCGGAAAAATCGGGATAAAAAATCATAACCAATGAAGAATCAGAGAGAGATAAATGGAATTTTCCTTAAAAGTTAGAGAGGAAAAAAACTATGCATATACATAAGCAATTCAATTATTTTTTAATTTCACATAATACAAAACTAAATATTATATTTTGTTCATTACTTTAATTTCAATGGTATAGTATATTTATATATTAATGGCATCTCAACACGTTGCTCAAGGCATGGTAATGGCTTGCTTATTTAGTAGTTAGACTTCTCTTTTACTTTTTTATTATTTTTTTATTTTTATATTACATCAAATTGGGGGAGTGGAGACTTGAACCTTCAACCTCATATGAAAGGAGCAAGTACCTAACAAGTTGAGTTATGCTCATGTTGTTGAATAAATAAAACATTCTATATATTCTATTATTTAGATTGAATAATTGAATTCTTATTAATTCAATATTCCAAACTTTATGTTTTAGAGGAGAAGTTTCAAGTGCAATTGGCCATGGCCATTAGTGCCTTGGATCCTCTTTCTAAATTCTCTCATTTAGGGTTGATATGGTTTGAACTTCCTTAAGTTTTAAATTTGGGCTTTCTTGTTTTCATTATTTGACTTCTCTGGGTCTTGATTGCTCAATAGCGTGCACAATCATTGTCTTATGCTGCTTTCTTTTGATTATTATGTATTCATTTAATAGATTTAGAGTTAACTTTTACTAGTTTTTTTTTTATATTGGTAATACAATCTCTCTAGCTACTTGTTAGCTCGATACAGTATTCTTGAAAGTAAGCAAATGACTTCTTAATTGTTTTAAATTTATATTTAAAGGGATACTTGCAATAACACTTCTATGGTTTAAAATAGTTTTTAAGCCACTTGTAGTTTGTCAAATTGCAAATCAGCCTTATACAAGTTAGTTTACATAGATTAAGTTCGTGTCCCAATTTACATATGGGTATGATTTGGAATTTCCCAATCTATAGAGATGCGATTTGCAAGTCAAACAAACCACCATGGGGATGATTTGCAATCATCCACTATTCAAATTGATCAATTACATTAAACATAATATTATCTTGCGGTATATATTTGTATGCATTTTTAGCTAAGCTACTTGTAAATTCAATGTATATTTATTTCTACAGTGTAATTCTATATATCTATCCTTGCTTTAGTAGTGTCTTTTATTACATTATAAGTTAAATATACCATTTTTCTAGTATGTGTTTACTTTATTTAGTATGTAGCAAAATTGTTAGTCGTAATGGGCCTTCTTCACTTTCTTTATACTATAGTGCTCTTTCAACTTCTACATAAATTCCAATGTCTTTTCATATGAAGGATCAATACGGTTGAGCGTTTTACACATGTTAATGTGATTGGATGATTCCAATTCTTGTACCATTAAATGAAACTTTGTATGAAAAAGAAAGTGAATAAGGAGTGTTAACGACAGAGGAATTTGAACTCATTGAACTAATTATGACAACTTCGCCAAATCCAGGATCAGCTGATTTTCTGGACACAATTTGCTTTCCAATTGGGCATCTTTTCCAACTTTTAACAATCAGGGCTCTCTTGGTATGCTCATAATTAAATCACAGTTATCAATTGCTCTGTCCATTTCTCCAGATAATGTCAACTTCTTTTTCGTCATTATTAAAACAGTACCTCACATAAGCTGAGAACTTCGAGCTTCCCTTCTTGAAAATCATTCAGTTTCGCCAATCTTGAGGATCCACTCCTCAAATCATTAAGTTTCTCTTCTTGAAATCAAATTTATTTTTCATCATTAATAAATAATTGAATACATGGACAACATCTTATTAGACAACATATTGAAAAAAAAAAGCTGAATGATTTGAAGAGTGGATCCTTAAAATTTGCAAATCTAAATGATTTTATAAGTGGTTGAATTCAAGAAGGGAAGCTCGAAGTTCTAACCTTATATGAGGTACTATTTTAATAATGATGAAAAAGGAATTGATATTACCTGGAGAAACGGACAAAGCAAGTGATAACTGTGATTTAATTATGAGGGAACTAAGAGGTCCCCGATTGGTAAATGTTGGAAAATATGTCCAATTTGAAAGCAAATTGTATCAAGGAAATCAGTTGATCCTGGATTTGGTGAAGTCGTCGTAAGTATTTTAATGAGTTCAAATTCTTATGTTGTTAGCAACTCCTTATTAACTTTCCTTTTGATACAAGGTTTCATTTAACGTTATCAAAGTTGGAATCATCCCATCACATTGACATGTGTAAAACGTTCAACTGCAGTGATCCTTCATATTAAAGACATTGGAATTTTCGTAGATGTTAAAAGAACACTATAGTTAAAAGAAAGTGAAGAAGGCTCATTACGACTAATAATTTTGCGTATACTAAATAAACCAAACACATATTAGAAAAAGGTATCTTTAACTTATAATGTAATAAAAGACACAACTAAAGCATGTATAGATATATAGATGTACACTGTAGAAATAAATATAAATTGACTTTACAAGTAGCTTAGCTAAAAATCTATACAAATATATACTGCAAGATAATATTATGTTTAATGTAATTGATCAATTTGAATAGTTGATGACTGCAAATCATCCCCATGGTGGTTTATTTTAATTACAAGTCGCACCTCTAAGGATTGGGAAATTGTAAATCACACCTATATGTAAATTGGGACAGGTGTTTAATCTATGTAAACTTGTTAGGAATGGTGTCCTAGAATTTGTAATTATTTAATAATAATAATTTATTTCTAATAAATTAAATAAATAAACATAAGTTCTTTATGTTATCTAGATTGATTCAATTGACGATATTAGGAATATATGGAAATATATTAATATCAAACATTCAAATAGTAAAACCCTAAGTTACTCTTATGAAATCACGACTTAGTATGTGAGTCATACGAGAGAATTAAAGTCAAAATGAGTAACTTAAAAGTTTCTACAGTAAACGGATAACGTTTGAGAACCTTATCCTAGTAACACTGTTGATAGCTTCACATTTTGTTTATAGACAAATGATCTAATCCTGATCATTCATGTGAGAGACATGAAATGGAAGTATCATATGCAATGTTGATATTATAAGACAGGACCACGATGTTCGATCAAATTTCTCATTAGTACCGTTTACGAGAAATGATCGAATATATAACTAAGTTTATCAACCGTGGTAGATCTCAATTCTGAATGAAATGTGGACTCCTATTTATGGAGTTATGTTCTTTGATTCACATGGTTGAGAGCGATCTGTAAGAACGCTCAATACACTTATGTTTTGGGAACATAGCTAGATAAGTAGTTGGGAACGCATATTCATGAGATGGAATTCATAACTTTCCTATAAATTAACGGTATCAGTGTGATACCTAAACATTTTAGGAACTTTAGGAAACTCCCTTGATGTACTGACTTGAGACATGAACAAGTGGAGCTATGACTTCTATTGATCACAGAAGTATATTATCTCTAGTTCGACTAAAGATAAAGTTAATTACTTATTATCTAACTATAGTGGAATTATTCATAGTTAGATAATAAGTAATTAACTGATTATGAGTTAATCACTTAATTGACTAGTTATTATGCCCATGATCTATAGGTCCATCGGGTCCCTATGCTAGCCCAAATATCATTGTAGCAAAACTAAATTATTAATTTAACTTAGGAAGAACAAATAATTAAAGTAATTGAATTTACTTAAAATTAGGCAATATTAATTATTTGCATAATGAGATTATTTCAATGAAAATTAATATTAATATTATTAATATTGATACAATATTAATTGTTTAAATAAAGAGTTTATTTAAATGGAAATTAATATGGCATTATCAATTATAATATGTTAAGGCAAAACTAATTGTTTAAATAAATAAATTATTTAAACGGGAATTATTGTTAATATTATTAATTATTTAAATAATGAGTTTATTTAAATGGAAATTAATAATTAATATTATTAATTAAATAATGAGTTTATTTAATTTAATAATAAATATTAGAGAGAATTAAATACAATTGGTTTAAGGAACAAATTGGTTTTGGTAAAAAATAATTAATTAATTGGATAAGATTCAATAGTAATTGATTATATTAGTTTTGGCTAAATGTGTTTAATTAGAAATTATTATTTGAAATTTTCTATTATTAAATACAAATAAAGAAAAATAATTATAAATAAATTAAAAAAAAAGAGGAAATGTCAAAAGCTTCAGCGTATGTGTGGAAGGCATTATCTCATTTTTTATTTTATTTAATTTAATTACTTATCTTTTCTATTTAATTATTAAGAGATAAGCTTATCTAATTAGATTAGATATCATATTTTCCTATAAATATGACCATTGAGATTCATATTTTGTACACTTATCACTTTAATTAGAAAAGTGAAAATTCTATCTTCAATTTTTGTTCTTCTGGTTCGATTCCCACAAGTCGGTTTTGCTTTCTATCGGGATATAGCTTAGAGGATCCGGTGTTGTTGAGGATCTGATGCTGTAAAGAAACTTCCAACCGATTCTCCATTAATTACTCAATGTAAGTAAAGGCCTTTAATTTTCAAAATTAAGCATAGATATACATGTTCTTCATGTTTTATCTCAAATTGCATGATGTTAATAGACCTGTAATTAAATATTAATTAGTTTACTAAATAAAATTCCGCTAATTTAGTAAATCATCCCTTCAAAACTAACATGCATAAGGGTGATTTGCAAATTGACAAGTTACAAGAGTCTTAAAAATATCTATAATCATAAAGGTTTTATTTCAATTATCCCCTTGATATCAATTTAAAACAATTAAGAAGTCACTTGCTCACTTTAAAGAATAATACATCGAGCTAATACGGAGCTAGAAACCAGTAAAAGTTAATTCTAAATATATTAGATGAATACATAATAATCAAAAGAAAGTAGCATAAGACAATGATCGTTCATGCTATTGAGCAATCAAGACCCAGAGATGTCAAATAATGAAAATAAGAAATGTCCAAATTTAAAACTTAAACAATATCAACCCCGAATGAGAGAATTCAAAAAGAGGATCCAAGGCACTAATGACCATGACCAATTGCACTTGAACCTCTTCCTAAAAAATAAAAAGTTTGGAATATTGAATTAATGAAGATTCAATAATTCAATCTAAACAATAGAATATACACAGTGTTTTATTTATGTATAACACAATTCACCAATTAAGTAAAGGAGAAGCCAACATGAGCATAGCTCAACTGGTTAGACACCTGGTTTCTTCTCACGAGGTCAAAGGTTCAAGCCTCCCCTCCCTCAATTTGATGCAGTATCTAAAAGAAATAAGTAAAGGAGAGTCTAACTACTTACTAAGCAACAAAAAGCCTAACTCTTTAGTCACAAATAGTTGAACAATATTAAATTCCATTTAAAACTAAAAAAATTCATGTCAGACTTGTTACCAAGCCTTAAGACACGTGATGATATGTCATTAATATATAAATATACTATACCATTTTATATTTAATGTAATGGAAACAAATATAAAATTTTAGTTTTGTATTATGAGAAATTAAAAAGTAATTGAATTGCTTATGTATCTCCAAAGTGTTGTTTTCCACTATATTTTCAGGGGAAATTCAATTTATCTCTCATTGATTCTTCATTGGCTATGATTTTTCTCTTGATTTTTCGGATTTCACCACCCTCACATGTGACGACCGGATCTAAAATATCTGAAATTAAATAAATAATAAAAGAAACTCTTTTAAAACATAAACATATCAGAGTAAAAATGATTACGGAAGCGTTTATTTAATAACCAAAGAAATATTCAAAACAAAACCTTTATTTTGGCTCCATTATTTAAATAATAAGAAAGATAAAATAAATGAAAATAAAAATCCATAAATTAACTGACAAAATAGTCAATAAAATGAAATATTTGAAAATAATGAAATAAATAAATGACAAATCCTAAGGCCTTTAAGTGTAGCACCATCCTCGTTAATCACCTTGGTTTCCATTATTATCAGTGTTACCTGTAAAATAAAAGTTTGCAGGGCAATTGAATACCGTGAGTTTTTAGCATAGTAGATTAAACCATTACATAAAAATTAAATTAGATTATAACACAACTCCCAATAGTAACACGTGGATATATAACTCGTCCACTTTCAATCCTCAACATTAATCAAGTAGGTACTTAGCTTACAACTTCACAAGATAATAACATAACTCAGCTTAGAAAGATCATAACCACAGTGTTCAGCTTTATAATATAATATCATACTGGCCACACTATACATGCCACACTATCCATCATGGTAATCACTTGTAAAGACCCGACCTTTCAAAGTAATAAATATACTTATATAAAACAGCGGAAGACTCAATAAATATCCTTTATTGAAATACACAAATTTACTAAATCAAGAACACTTAATTTCAAACAAAACTCTGGAGTTCAAACTTTTAAACAAAACGACGATCCAAAGCATGTTCTCAAATAATAAAATATTAAAGACTAAAATAGTCTAAAATCCCATAAATCAAAATCAAATAAATAAAACCTCAATAACTCAACAAAACCAAATAAATTCAAATCTTTATTCATTAATAATAATGAATAAATCATAGGCGCCACTGCGACATGAACCCTCATCTCTTCCACTTCATCAACCGCCACCTCTGATCCATTGTTACCTGAAAAAAAAAACAACAAATAGCACTGTGAGGCTAAAGCCAGTGAGAAAACGACTTAATCAAAGATGAAGTCTTAAATAGTCTCTAACAATTCAAACCGAGTCCCAAGAACTCATCACTCTCAAAAAAACTCTTATGCTCAAAGCGTCACTAAAAACTCTATCTCAATCCAATACATGAATAAGCAATTATCTCACTAATTCCATATTCAAGACATTTAATAATTGATCACACTTGGATCATAAATCTTTCCATTCTCATAACCATAGTAAATATGCACACTTCTTGTAATCTCACTCTCATACATGAATAGGCAACACTACTGGGTTCTATATTCAAGGCAATATATAATACTTCCATACATGAATAGGCAACACTACCGGGTTCCATATTCAAGACAATACTCACTATATTAACTCTAACTCAATTTCATGAGCTCAATTAATTCAACACGTAATACCCATAACTTCTCAATAAGAAACACTTAACACATCCTGAAAATTAATTATCACTACAATGACTAACAACTAAGAATTAGCACACAACACTAAGAAGGAGGTCCCTCGGGACTACTATCACTTCCTAGTACCCGGTTATAGCCGAAATTATAACTAAATCTCCTAATGTATCATTCTTATGAGCAATGATCATTAGTACTCGATTATGGACTTCTCCATAACTAAAATGACTAAGTTTGAGCTCGTAGCCTCAACACTAGTTAACATATCCTGACAGGTCATCAATCTCATCATTCTCAACATTATACACATGATAATGTTCAATAAAAATTTATATCAAACATTAAAATATAGTAGCCCAATTAGATTGCATTCAAATCACAAAAATGCCGAAAAACGGTAAAACTGCCGAAATACCAATTATTCAATTCTTTCACTTCTTAAACCAATTCTCATGGAAAATGATCATAAATAACTTCCAAAAATCCCAGAATTAGATTCATAAACAACCAGAGGCATTTCGAATCTAAAAACATCAAATTCTGTCAAAAAGTGCCTAAACTAGTTCTAACCTAAAATATTTTCTTCCGATTGTTTTTCGGTGTTTCCAATAACATTTCTCATCCTAAATTTTCAGAATTACATAATAAAATATTTCTAATTGAATACGCGATGGTAAGAGCTTTTGATTTCTCTAAAACCCCATCGTTGATTAAACCGTTAACTCACCTTGAATTTTTCTAAATCTAATTTTTCGTGCTACTTTCCACTACGGTCTAGACCTAAAGCAGAGGTCTTAATTAATTAAATTACATGCTAAAACAGTCCCAAAAGGTACAAAAAAGTTTGGGGTTCGACGGCTTGAAGAACGGAGGAAAAACAAATGACGAACGAATCATCGTTGGGAAGGGGACAATCACGGCATTGTTGTCCCCTTGCCGTGGCTGAACTGTGGCCTTCGGGTCATGGTTTGGTAGCAGTTTCATGTTTCGGGAGATCGGTTTTGATGGTTTTTGGTTTTACACAAGGTAGATCAAAACCGATTAGGATTTAAGCCAAGATTTGGGAAATTGAAGATAATGGGGGAATGGGTTTCAAGGTTAGGTTCTTGAAGTTCATAATATAATATTAAATCCAAAATTCCAGAATTTATAAAGACAAAAAATTGGTCCAAATCACTTAGCTAAGATTAGGAATTCACGGAAACGAACTCCAATCTTTGCCTAACAACTCCCCACGATCAAATCGTGCACCTAACATCAAGAATTGACGAACCAAACATCAATTTCATGGGTATAGGGGCGACGGCAATGGGGAATTCAAAGGAAGAGAAAATTTTATCTTTTTGATTGCAAAGATGATCCCCAACCACTTCAAATCCTAGATCGAAACGAGAGACGACGATCAATCAACGATGAAACGAACGAATTCTTCCTGACTACACCAAGGGGACGGCGGCCATGAGAAGGAGAGAAGAGAGTCAAAAATCTGAATATTACAAATGGGATGTCATCTTAGGTTAAAATCCCGAGTTGCAATATTTAGGAAATTGCCACTCACCTTAAAACGTCTATAACTTAATCACTGGGTCTCAAAACGACAAACCGTTAGTTGCGTTGGAATGTTGATATCGAGACGATCAATTTTATGTCAAAATATTAATCAAATCAGAAGGTTCAAATTTCGAGGTTTTTCAGGAAAAAGTACTATAATACCCTTTTTGAAAGAACACGATATTTTTGTTCTAATTAATCGATCAAGCCTGATTAATATTATTTAATAAAATAATATTGATTTTTAACTTTCTCGTGACGGGGAGTTACATCACTTATCAAGCTCAGCTCTTCTCAAATACTTAGATATATCATGATCACAGTGTTGAGATTTATAATATAGTATCATAGTGGCCATTATGATACGTCCCACACTATCCAACATGATTATCATATATCTGAGTAAAATATACCAAACAATTCATATCTGAAGTCTCAGCTATAAATAATAATACTAAACAATTATCAGACAACAATTAATCTTAAAATAACCCCCAAATCATAAGTAGAATAATAAAATATCAACAAGGAATAAATATCTAAAGTAACTCAACAATAATATCACAAATAGCTAAAAGAGAAGAAATTTACACAATCAAGTCACAACCAGAAAATCATTGAATTACTATTTACATTTATTAACTAAGTAAGTCTATCACGACATAAATGTTTCTAAATATTATCCTTAGTTTTAATAAATCATTTAAAACCATTTATAAAAGGGTTATTAATGATTAGTTATTAATAATTTAAAAATAAACTATTATTAACAAACATTCAAGCATCAATTTATAATTTTTATGTTTAATGTATGCCTAATTTGATTAACAACATCAATTGATTGTCAATACCACCCAATAATAGTAATACAATAATTCAATCAATAAACCAATCACATAATATCAAATTTAAGTCTTTAAGTAGGGATTTATCCTACCTTAATTGCAAATCAAGCTAAAAATGGCCTTAAAATAAATCAACAATCCTCCTAACCATGCCCAAGACCTGGAATATCATTAATTTAAAGTTAATGTGACGACCCGACTTATTTAAATAAGTCTAAGACGCGAGCACGTAGCGGAAGCGTAAAGTTCAATCTTTAAAACACATAAGTCATATGAAATTATTGAAAATTCGGCATGATGTATACGTAAATTCTCAAAACCCAAATGTAACACATCAACCTGTTTATTTAATAACAACAACGACTCGTCGGCCGGTTTCAGAAAATTCCAAAGTACAAGTAAAACAAAACACGGGTGCACCACTTTCAAAGTTATAACAAAACAAGCTTAAGTACATAAGTTTCAAATAAAACCCTAAACATAAGTTTATTTATCAACAAACTTTCCCAAAAACGATCTTCGGCTCGCATGTCTAAAAACCATCCAAAAGCCGCATCTCGAGCCATCAACATGCACCACCTGCCGCTCCTCGCCCTCGACCTCGAGCGATACCTGAAAGGTGATTTAGAGCACCTTTGAGCATGACACTCAGTGAAAACAAAAGAATATGAACAGTGATGCGGTATGATCATAATGAATGAATAAAAGGAAGTAAGAACATGCTTAAAGTATAAGAATGGTATAACAATGGCAACATGTATATGTACTATCAAAATCTCAAGTCTTCGATCACGAACCCTCGTCGATTGCTATCACTACTTACCTTTCACATTTACCATTCTTTTCAATCTCATAGAACACATCATCATAAACCCGGCGTCATAATACGCCCCAAATCACCAGATCATTTCACAATTCTGAGTCGTAGCTCTTTTCATCATCCGAGCCGAAGCTCATTTTACAACATCCGAGCCGAAGCTCATTTCAAACTCAACTTACCTCAACAAATTCAAGCAACCAAGTCTTTCACATTTAACATTTCAAGACTTCTTTACTTTCCCCTTTCCTCCTTTTCCCTCTCCGCCACGATAACCTCATGTATCGTCCAACACCCATACACCGACACACGGGTTACGACCCCATGGCCATAATACGAACAAATGGAATGCATGAATGGTATGTAATGACATGAAGTGAATTTAGCATACTTTATTTATACAATATGGTTTAACAACATAGGTGGAACAACTTTCAAGTTAACATATAACACAACATTAGCCAAACAATGCACATTACTCATGCAAAGTCATGAACCATAATCACACTTTCTTCTTTTAATACGATAATCTCTAACCACCTAACATAAATGGGAATTACATCAAATAAGCTTAAACATGTTCCCAAATCAGAATATAACTCCTTATAAACTTAAACACAAGTATAAAGCAAGTAGACATGCTTATAAGATCAACTACTCAAAACAAAAACCGGTTTTTAGTTAACTAATGTTCGGCCCCTTAATAGCCTTTGCCAAGATCAATATCAACATCCACCATCCTCTTTTATTCACAACTCTAACAATCCACACCACCAAAACTTCCACAATATCCACAACCACATTCCAAGGCAACTTGGTTAACGCTTGAAACAACACACCGATCACCCTTCCGATTCTTTATGTTCTCACCTTTTCGATTTAAACTCGGAGCTTTTCTCGACCCTTGTCCTACATGAACACCCCACACATAAACTTAGATGTAATATATCACATATAACTCAGCCCATGATGCTAACAACAAGCCTCAAATATAGTTAGTAACAAAATGCTCAAAAACTAGTCAAGTTGTTACTATTTTTGGCCAAAGTGAAAACTAACCCAAGAATCATCCAAATGGGCTTTCCAAATGTTTTTCATGTATAAAATATACATATTAACAACCAATATTTCCAGAATTGATAACTTAACACAATTACTCAAGAAAAACTCAAAGTAAGCTAAGTGTAAAAACTAGCTTTTTAGGCCAATTTTGCTAATCTTTCAAAAATCATTCCCTTACCTTTCCAAGTTGTTTTTCATGTGGATTATACATATATAAACACACATACTTTCCAGAAATATTAACTTCAAAGAAAAGCCAAGTAAAATCATACTTCAAAGAAGCTAGAATTTCCAAACCAATGCCATTTTAAGGTGTCATCCAACATGAATTTGTTCATAGCCTTTATCTCCTCTTTACTTTATTAAACATGCTTCTTAAAGCTTAAAACCATCAATCTTAAGTCAATTTCCAGAATATAAACTTATACAAATCCAAGCCAAAAACTCAAAATAAGAACATACAAAAGCTTGAAGTTTCACCATTAATGGAGGTTATGAATTTTTCAAAACCATGGCTATCAATTCTTCCCTTTTTCTTACTTAGGTAAACCTTAACATAAACTTATCAATTGAAGAACCCATTTCCAGAAATGTAAAGAGGAAAGAACTCATCATAAAAGCATGGAAAACAACAAGTAAGAACACCCCAATCCATTTCCATGGAAATCTAGAAAAAGTATGAAACCTAGGTTATGAAATTACCTTCAAACTTGTTTAATTCCTCTTGAATCTTGTATGAACCTTCCTATTACATTGATTTCATCATGAATCAACAATAACCCCTTTGAATTTGCCCAAGAACACAAGGAATTAATGAAGCAAAAAAATTGAAAGAGAAGAGAGAAAATGGGGGAGGGGGTTCACGGGTTGGAGAAGAAGAAGAAAGAAGGGAATTTTTTTTTGTTTTCTTTTTCCTTTTCCCTTAATTTCCCTTTAATTCTAATTTCTAAAATAAGAATAATCAATTGCAATCAAGTCCCTCCACCCCTTCAAATTGTTTTCCAAGTCCTCCCACCTCCTAATTTTATTTTCAAATCCTTTTCCTACTTTTCCTTTGCTAACTTGTCCTCCATCCTTTAAGAAATTTCCATTTAGTCCTTTTTCAACTTAACCATGGTTAAGCAACTATGGTTAACCTTTAAAAATCCAATAATTCAAGAAATAACCTTCCAAATAATTAAATAAACAATAAATAATAAATAAATAAATTACAAACCCGGGCCCTTACAGTTAATTAAGCGAGATTTGGACTAACGAGATAAAAACCGACTCGAATTGAAAATAGGCCTTGAACCGGTCTGGACCACCTGAACCAGCTCAGCCGGTCTTGTTGGAACGGTTCTTCAACCTAACAACAGCCCACGTAAGAAATGCAAAACGAAAGGAGCCAAAACAGGCAGCTTTCACCTGAGCGATGGTGACGGCTTCAAATGAATGGGAATCACTTGGGATCGACAAAACACGAAGGATCAGACATAAAACAATTCAAACCCTATCCAAAACTCGAAGAAAGTAGCGGCTAATTACCTAAAATTCGGTGAGAAAATACAGAATCTGGTGACCTTGAATTTGAAGGAAACCAAGGAAGAAAATACAACCATTTAACTAGAAATTGAAATTAAAATAACACCAAAACGAAAGAATGATAAAAGGGAATCAAACGAAGACGAAATACCTTAAACAATTGATGAAAATTGGTGGAGAAGCTCACTGGTTTCTGGCGAAGGAAAAGATTAAGGGTTGAGCTTGATATCAAAAGGATTTTTGAAAGAAATTAGTGATTTCCAAGACCTCAGGACGATAGAATAGAAAGGATAACTAAAAACTTGAATTACTTCGGAGAAACAAGGACAAACGATGGAGAATTTTAGTGAAGACTTCGTTTACGGCTACTGAGGAGAGAGACATGAGTTTTTACAAAATTCTTGGAGTCTAGGGTTTTGTGCTACATAAAAGCATCTGAGAGCTTGTCAAAAGATTATAATACCTATAGAGGAAAACCATAATTAGAAGGGATAATAATGGTATTCATGTCATAACTTTTTGCTCGAAACTCGGATTTAAGAACGGTCAAAGGCATTGAACTAGTAATGACAAGACGGTTAGAAAGAGCTAAAAAACTATAGCCGTTTAAATCAAAATTGGTGAAATGACTAAAATACCCTTAGGTGAAAAATCGGGTTGTTACAATTTTCCCTCAAGAACTTTTCGTCCTAAAAGTGAACTATTGGAAAAACTTGGGACTAGCTAACATCACATCCTTGCATTCTCACGTTGTCTCTTCGAACTTCTGGTTTTACCACAACACCTTATCTAGCTCAAACTCTTTCCACGTCTTATTCACCACAACTAAAACATGATTTTTAACTGAATCAAAATTTAGTAGCATGATTGACAATCAATCAATCCATGCAATGAATCACATCAAAATAACTGATACGAAAGGTTGTCAAAGTAGTACTTCGTTAGGACCACACAACAAAATCGGACCAGACTTAACTTTTTAACTAGCTAACATAGACACCCCAATTGGTGTGGACAATGACAGTCAAACTTAAAGGTTTCTAATTCAATCACAACATGTCTTACAAACAAACAAGATATAAAAGAATAACTAGAACAAAAACAATACAAAAGGAAAATAACTAAGAATGTTCAAGTACCTGCACTACAGCACTAGAATAAAAATTATCTCACTAGTCATAATAAAATCTTACCTTTCTAAGGGTTCTATCATGGCGGAGGAGGAAGGGCCTTGGGAGCTGGTTTGTGATTAAGTGGAGTTGCTGTAGAAGGGCAATGAGTAGTGATGCGACCTTCTTTCTTACAAGTAAAACATTTCCTCTTCATGCATGGTCCAAGATGATACTTGTCTATAAATAATAATATCAAACAATTATCAGACAACAATTAATCTTAAAATAACTCCCAAATCATAAGCAAAATAATAAAATAGCAACAGAGAATAAATATCTAAAACAACTCAACAATCATATCACAAATAGCTAAAAGAGAAGAAATTTACACAATCGAGTCACAACAAGAAAACCATTGAATTATTATTTACATTTATTAATTAACTAAGTCTAGTACGTCATATAAATGTCTCTAAATAGTATCCTTAGTTTTAATATATCATTTAAAACCATTTATATATCAATTATTAATAATTTAAAAATCAACTTTTATTAACAAACATTCAAGCATCAATTTATAATTTTTATAATTAATGTGTCTAATTTGGTTAATAACATAAATTGATTGTCAATACCATCTAGTAATATTAGTACAATTATTCAATCAATAAACCAATCACATAATATCGAATTTAAGTCATTAAGTAGGGATTGAACCTACCTTAATTGCAAATCGAGCTAACAAACGGCCTCAAAATAAATCAACAATCCTCCTAACGATGTCCAAGACCATGAATAATATTAATTTTAAGTTAATTAGGCGAGAATCAGACTAACGGGATGAAAAATTGACTCGAATTGACCCAAAATTTGCCCTAAACCGGTATGGACCAGCTAAACCAGCCCAATTGAGCTAGCCCAGTCAGTTCAGTTGGACTAGTTCTTCAACCTCACAATAGCACACGTAAGAAACGCAAAACGAAAGGAGCCAAAACTAGCAGTTCTCACCTGAGCAATGGTGATGACTTCAAACGATAAGGAAAAGACTGAAAACGAATGGGAATCACTTGGGATAAACAAAGCACGAAGCATTAGACGTAAAACAACTTGAACCCTATCCAAAACTCGAAGAAAGCGGCTGCCAATTACCCAAAATTCGGCCAGAAAATCAAAATTCGGCGACCTTGAATTCAAAGGAAACTAGGTAAGAAAACACAGTTATTTCACTAGAAATTGAAATCAAAAGAACACCAAAACGAAAGAACGATAAAAGGGAATCAAACAAAGATGAAATACTTTAAACAATTGATAAAAAGTGGTGCAGAAGCTCACTAGTTTCCGACGAAGGAAAAGATCAAGGACTGGGCTTGATATCAAAAGGATTTTTGAAAGAAATCAGTGATTTCCAAGACCTCAGGACGATAGAATAGAAATGATAACTTAAAACTCGAATTACTTCAGAGAAACAAGGACAAACGATGAAGAATTTCGGTTTTTAGAAATTCTACTGACTAGAAAGACATGAGTTTTTGGAAAAATCTTGGAGTCTAGGGTTTTGTGCCACATAAAAGATCTGAGATGTTGTCAAAAGACTATAATACCCGTAGAGGAAAACCATAATTAGAAGGGATAATAATGGTATTCATGTCATAACTTTTTGCTCGGAACTCGGATTTAAGAACGGTCAAAGGCATTGAACTCGTAACGATAAGACGGTTAGAAAGAGCTAAAAAAATATAGTCGTTTAAATCAAAATTGGTGAAATGACTAAAATACACTTAAGTGAAAAACCTAGTTGTTACAATCTCACATCTCATATGATTTTCTCAAATTTTAAAACCATATATATTATAATAATTGCGAAAGATAATATCTAATTTACTTTACCTAAAGGCCTTTAACCAACAAACAACCCCATTAATTTTTGAGTCTCTGAAAACCACTCAAATAACCAACAAGTTTTAAAGACCCAGCTCTTTATTTTTCAAAATAAATCTAATAAACGCAAGTGGAAGACTTTTAAAACAATAAAAACCTGATAAGCAATTTTGGGATAGATCGATAATCCTTTGCAAAATGGGATGTTCAAATATTCAAAAGTATAAAAAGTTCATAAATTTAAACATGAAATAGTTCAAGTGTGATAAAATGCTCTTATGAGCTCATGCAACGACCCGAACCCGTTAAATCCTTTAAATTCAACGGCATAGCGGAAGACTCAGTTTTAAAGAAAAACGGCGTGGGTTCGTTTAAAAATCAGATTATCCAAAACCTATTTACATTGGCCCAATTTCAGAGAAAGCAGTAAACATGGAATGCGCATTTCAGATTATGATCTAAACTTCCAAAAGAAATTAAAACCATAGGACATCTACAATTTTTAAACAAATGCCTTTTCGGGCTCAAAAACATAAAGTACGAAAGATGATAAAGCAGTTACAAGCATTTCAAAGAATGCTAAACCAAAAGAGTTCATATTCTTGTCCATCCATCAACCCGGCATGTCAAGCAGCGCCACCTCCTCTACCACGTCCCTTATGATGAGATTTACCTAAAAAATTGTAAGTGTAGCAACATTAGCATAAAAATGCTAGTGAGAGTAAAACGAAAGCAAGTAATCCTATGAACCAAATTTCATACCAGAAATCGTGTCCAAAGGCCTAAATTGCTCTTTACTACCCATTCCACACTTCCAATTTCCACACATCATACATTCATTGTAACATCCCGTTATTTTTGGAGGTAAATTTTTTATTTATTTTAAATAAAGTATTTAAGTTAGTTTAAATTCAGTAAATTTGATTTTAGTAGTTAATTTTGTTCGAAAACCTTTTTGAACTTTTTAAACCTTTTACTACTTTAAACTAGTTTCAGTGATATTAATAATTATTAACGGTCCAATTAATAATTATTAATCACCTTTAGATTATTTTAAGATCTCCGGGTTTCGTATTGGTAATCAAATCACTTAAAAGGGACGTATACGTCATTTTCTAATTTCTTAAAAATATCACAAATTACTATTCATCTTCATCTTTTTAAATAGTCAAATCTTGGTCAAACATTTCATTTGTCTTCCTCTCCTTCTTCTTTGCTAGGGCCGAGAGCACCATCTCTCTCTCTTCCTCTCTTGGCTTTTCTTATTTACTCGGTGGATCACCGTAATTCCGGTTTCGTTGAAAAGCTCTCATCCCGAGGATCGATTCTAACCTAACAATCGAGGTTTTCATTAATTTTCTACAAGCCTCAAGGTATGAAAAAGTTTCTAAATTCAAGCTTTGAATAGTGTTTTAATGGAGGTTGAGATTGAAATCTTCAAATTCACACACCGAAGCTTGAAGATTTCAATCGAGGAGGTCGTTTTATGCAATTTTAGAAACTTCCCTAAACCCTAAAATCAAGTTTGAGTTGAAAACCCGTTCCGTGTTAATTTCTCTCACTTGACCAAGATTAGGGTGTTTAGTTTGCTATGATTTTATGTTTTACTTAATTTTTTGGGAATCGATTATTATGTAAAACCCTAAAATATGGTGACCCATTGTTATCCCGGTTTTCAAAGTATTCAAAAACAACCCAAAACGCCTCTAAAGTGCATACAAGCCAGAAAACCGAACCCGAGCCCTTTTATTCCTTGTAGGGCTGAGAGCATGCCTAGGCTCTATCACCGTGTTTTCGTCGTTTTATGCGTTTAGATGTCGTTTGCTCGATTTTCGGATAATTAATGTTGTTAGGTGTATTTAATATGTAGGTTTGTGATAGATTGCGTGACTTTAACTCCGGCACTTTGGAAGCTTGGATTTCACATCTAAGGTGAGTTTAAAATGGAAGTTAGTAATTTTATGAATTATGTTTCATTACATTATTGTATATCGAGGTTAAGAAGGGAACTAACTTCCGGAAGTTATACTTGATTGGAGACTTTAAACTCGGATGTGAGTGGAGTGGTTTTGGTGTACTTATGGTTTTGGAAGTAAGAGAGGAAGTATGAGTGGTTTGGAAGTCTTGTAAGACGATTTGGAGACTTTAGATGAAAGTGAATGAATAAGGAACTTTAAGTGATTTGGTAGTCAAAGTGGCTTAGAAATTACACTTGAGTATTGACTCGTGTAATTCAAGCGGTTTATGTTCTTTAGTAGTTTAGTGGAACTTTATCTAACTTACTAGGGAGCTTGATGAATTCTATACGGTATATATGATACGACACATGATAGTATGTTGATACGCTCCATACGGTATCATGGTGTGATGATATGTGATACGGCACATGATAGTATGTTGATACGCTCCATACGGTATCATGGTGCGATGATATGTGATACGACACATGATAGTATGTGATACGCTCCATACGGTATCATGGTGCGATGATATGTGATACGGCACATGATAGTATGTGATACGCTCCATACGGTATCATGGTGCGATGATATGTGATACGGCACATGATAGTATGTGATACGCTCCATACGGTATCATGATGCGATGATATGTGATACGGCACATGATAGTATGTTGATACGCTCCATACGGTATCATGGTGCAATGATATGTGATACGGCACATGATAGTATGTGATACGCTGCATACGGTATTATGGTGCGATGATTTGTGATATGTCACTTGGTATGTCGACTTCGGTCCATACGGTATTATGATACAATGAAACTTGTTTGGTAATAAAGATAGTTAGTAATACAATTACACAATATTTAGAGTTGTACGGTAAGACTTAGTAATAACGGGTACTTTTACTTTAACTCTTGATATCGTTACTTTTTAGGAAGTAGATTATGTATGTTGATTGTATGCGGAATTTGGAATGTGGAATGGGTAGTAAAAGTGAAATCTATGCCTTTGGACACAATTTCTAACATGGAATGTTGTTCATAGGATTACTTGCTTTCGATTTACTCTCACTAGCATTTTTATGCTAATGTTGCTACAATTACAATTTTTCAGGTAAGACTCGTGGTAGAGGACGAGGTAGAGGAGGTGGCGCCATGTGACTGATCGAGATAATGAATGGACAGGAACACAACTAATTTTGGTTGTAGCATTCTTGAATGCTCATGAACATTGCATCACTTTTTACTATGTTTCATATTGAGCTCGATAGAGCATCACTACAAGAATCTGGAGCTCTACCGGCGTCAGCATTGCTGGCGCATACACATTGCGCCGGCAATGTATCTTTTAAGACTACCATCGCCGGCGCACAGGGTGTGCGCCGGAAATGGTAGTCCAATACCGGCGCAGACCTACTCTACGCCGGTAATGTAGCCCAGCGAGGCCCAATGCCCTCGCTGGGTTTGCCATGCGCCGGCAATTCCCCGGCCCATGCCGGCGCATGGTTCTTGTGCGCCGGCGATGCAACTTTAAAAAAAAATAAAGTCTGCTCCCCCCCGACCCTTCTTCCCCAAAAAAAAATTTCTTTCTCCCAGCAGCAGACGCACGACCAAAGACGCCCCAAACCTTTTTTATCATATCTTGGTCAAATCTTGACCGTTTTCCTCCGTTCAAAAGTCGAAATTTTCATAATCTATCGTTTTAGGTAAGTTTCAAATGTTGATTTTGTATTTGTTGTACTGTTTACTTGAATTTCATTCGTTTTCGGCATTTTCTTTCATTTCTTAATTACATGATTTAATTTCAACTTTCTTTTTATTCTGTTCTGTTTTAGGTCTAATTCGAATGTAATTTGAGCTTCCCACGTTGTTTTTGCCTCTTTCTGATTCTGATTTTTGACGTTTTTGTTTGATGCTTCAAGTTTCAATTTAAAGGTATGTTTTTTTTATGTTTTGAGGGATAATGGAAAACGATTAACGAATTATACAAGGTTTTGATTTTGGTTTTGGTGGACTTGTTGTAGATTTCATCTCACTGAGGTTGAAGATTGGAATTTAGGGTGATGATAATTGATTAAAATTCTTTGACGAGGAGGAAAATATGGAAAGATTCCTCTCGGCCATTGTCATGGGAGCTCAGGCGGGGGGGGGGGGGAATTTCTTTGTTTGTGACTATAAAGATTGCAGTTCTACCTATAGCTAAAGTCTTCACCATGTGTTTTTTGGGGTTTCTTATGGCATCTAAATATTTCAATATCTTACCCGCAAGCGGAAGGAAACAATTAAATGGGGTATGCTACTCGAATTTGATCTAATATCTCCTTCAAACTAAATAAGTAATATCTTTCCGGATTCAACAGAAAATATGCTGATTTTTTTTCTCTGATAAAGTTTTTACTGATTTTGACTCGATTGGCATGATATTATAAACTTGACTCCTCCCATAATAGGAAGTAAAAACTTAATTACTTGTGATGAAGTACTTAGTAATAGATACAAAATGACTCTTTCTGTATCTTGTGCTGCAGTTGGTCTTTTCGGTGTTGCTTCTGTGCTTAATATTCTCTCAACTTTGACAATCTGTTACAGTGGAGAAAATGCTTAAATGGTGAGTCAAATTCATAACTTGTTACGATGAAACCTTGAGGTTATTGGTGATCGAGTTTCATTTCTGGTCTTGTTTAGGTTGTTTATTCCTGCAAATGTTGTTCTGACTGGCATATAAGTATCATTAATAGGATTAGTTGTTGCATCAATTGTTCGTCCATCGTACCCCTACTTCAAGTTCACAATTATACAAATTGGAATTGGTAAGCCACTTGATCCTCCTGTTCTTTTTAGTGGTACTTGAATCTTAAGTCACACTAATCATTAGTTAATTTAGCATTATGTGTTTGTATCATCATTAGTCAATTTATGTTATGTTATGGCAGATGATGTTTGGAGGAGAAGATTATTAGAAATCATGATACTCCAAGTGTTACTCCATTTAATGTCCGTGATCAAGAACCCGGTGAGATTGACACACTTACTAATATTTAATAATTTTCATTTCTTTGAACATGTATAAACATTTTATATGAAAATTTCAAAGAAAAGAGAAGCCTGAAACTACATGGGTCGATGTTTAGGATGTTTGTACTTTGTTAACTTTTTACTTATTATAATACTCTCGTTTATTGTATTAAAACTTTAGATATTTCGTGGTTTGTGTTAAACTTTAGTTATATTAGTAATTTCATTTTCTTTGTTATGTCTATTTCAAATATCTGGATATTGGTGATTAAGAAATATGAAATGAAATTTAATAGCGAAACAAGTGGCATTTGGGGCGCCTAAAATAAACAATTTTTTAAAAAAAAAAACAGTAGTATTACCGGCGCCATAGCGCCGGCAATAAACAATTTTTTTTTTAAAAAAACACTAGTATTACCGGCGCCATAACGCCGGCAATACTCATCTTTTTTACACTTTTTTGGAACCCTTTGCCGGCGTCATGGCACCGGCAATGCCCCTGTTTTTTTAACAATTTTTCCAGCCCATTGCCGGCGCTATGGCGCCGGCAATGCCCTCATCCAACACCGACATCCAATTTTACTCCAGCATATGATACATCGGGGATGCGTAAAGAATCCCCGACGTAGAAAAATATCACGTCAGGGATGCTAAAAAGAGGCAAACCAGACAAGGTATTGCCGGCGTAAATACCGACGTACATTTTTCGCCGGTGAAGGTATAGCTGGAGTGGAGTGAGGGCATCCCCGACGCACATATGCGTCATTAGTGCCCTTATATTCTGTAGTGCATTTGTATATATTTTGGACTTTAAAACTTTCTTTAGAAGTTTCATCATGATATAGAATGTGCATTCCAGGTTTATTGTTTTTTCTGAAAATTGGGATGTAAACAGGTTTTGGATTATCCGAATTTCAAATGGACCCATGCCGTTTTTTCGTAAAATCAAGTTTTCCCTTGCGCATTTGTTTTAAAGGATTTTATGAAAAATCGGGTCGTTACAGTTGGTATCAGAGTCTTCTTGGTTCTATAGACCACATGCATCACATGTTTTCATGGTTTGATTTTGTTCTGTCCAATCATTGCTCGAGGTCAACGGCGCCAGGTATCCTTAGAACCTCTTCTTTTGATAAATGTAATTGTAGTATTGCCATTCCTTTTCAATTATCTCATGTGAGGCTTTTCTGATTGTGATTTCAGTATGCCCCCGAGGACAGTGATACCTAGGATAGGTCGGAGCTGAGTACAGGCTGGGATACGAGGTAGAGGTCGGGCGAGGGCAGTTACACCGCCACCCCCTCCACCTGTTTATCGGGAGGATGAGCCTCCAGTTGATCAGCCACCTAGTCATGGTCGTAGTATCACCATTTCTGAAGAGTACTATTTAGACCTGTTACGAGGTGGTGGACATGCTGGTCAGGATATACCACCTGTTAGAGCACCTGCTCCAGTGGTAGATCAGTCTGGTATTACTGATGCTGCAAAAACTTTGAAAGAGTATATCAGGTACAATACTCCTGAGTTTGATGGGACATCTACTGATCCTGCAGTTGCTGAAAAATGGATCACCATGATAGAAAGGGTACTTGAGTTCATTAAATATCCGGATCATTTAAAGGTCCACTATGGGACCTATTCTTTAGTTGATGATGCCTTGTACTGGTGGAAAGGTTTATACTGTACTCTCAGCCCTGAGTTGCAGGTCAGTTGGGAGATGTTTAGGGAAAAGTTTTTCGAGAAATACAATCCAGAGGATACCCGTGATCAGTTAGAGATACAGTTTCTCACACTCAGACAGGATGATAGGTCTATTGTGGAGTATGAGAGAGAGTTTGACAGGTTGTCAAAATTTTCTACTAAACATGTTACTGATCCTGAAAGAAAGAAAAAAAGGTTTATTGTGGGATTGAGAGCAGAGCTACAAGGGCAGGTACGAGCCTTCCAGCCTGCTACATATGCTGATGCTCTGACTGCTGCTTTGGCCTTAGATATTGGTGATTCTGAGAAAAAGGCCAAGAAGATTGTTGCTCAGACTTCATCTGGGAAGAGGAAGGCTGTGGATGACCTTCCTGGTCGAGGGACACAACCACTTAGACAGGCTCCAGGTAGGGGCAAGGGATAGACAGGACCTCAGTTCCATTCAGGTCAGTTTAGTGATCGGGCCCCTTCTTTGCCCTATTGTCCTGATTGTTCTGGGTACCACTTGGGTCAGTGTTATGTGTAGAAGTGCTACCATTGTGGACAGGTCGGACATGTTAGACAATTTTGCCCTAGTTTACAGACACCACAACAGCGTGAGAGTCAGGGTCAGAGCTCAAGACAGGGTCAGAGTTCTGGACAGGGACAGGGTCGAGGACAGGGACAGGGCCGAGGACAGGGTCAGGGCCGTGGTCAGGCAGGTGGTAGAGGCCAGATTAGGCCTACTCAGCAGCAGAGAGCACCACCGGCAGTTCAGGCACAACCCTAGACATGACAGCAGACACGTGTCTTTGCCACTACTCGAGAGGATGCTTTATCGGTATTAGGGCACTCTGCTTTGGTATTATTTGATTCTAGGGCTAGTCACTCATTTATTTCTGCTGAGTTTGTTGAGTCTGCTGCCTTTGATTCTGAGCCGTTAAGACATGAATTACATGTTACTACTTCGCTCAGAAAATCTGTGATTGTGGATAGAGTGGTTTATACTGATGATTTGTGTATTATGGGTTGCTTTCTGCATGCTATGTTGATTGTCATGCCGATGTCTGACTTTGATATTATTTTGGGTATGGATTGGCTGTCAGCCAACCACGCCAATATCGGTTGTAGTGAGAAAGTGGTAGACTTTGTTGGTCCATGTGGGACTAATTTTCGATTTCGTGGGACACGAGGTAGGGTGACACCTGCAATTATCTCAGTGATCCAGGCTAGAGCACTTTTGAGTGACGGTGCTTGGGGTTACTTAGCTAGTGTAGTGGACACATCTGTTAGTGTGACTACCTTAGCTTCTGTACCTGTTGTGAGGGATTTCATTGATGTTTTCCCCGATGAGTTACCTGGTTTGCCACCAGTGAGGGAGTTAGACTTCCAGATAGAGGTGATTCTTGGTACCGTTCCATTGTCCAAGGCACCTTATCGTATGGCACCAGCTGAACTTAAAGAGTTGAAAAGACAGTTGCAAGAACTTTTAGACTTGGGGTTTATACGCCCAAGTGTATCACCTTGGGAGCTCCGGTATTGTTTGTAAGGAAGAAAGATGGCTCCATGAGATTATGTATTGATTGTAGAGAGCTAAACCGGGTCACAGTGAAAAACAAGTACCCTTTGCCCAGGATAGAGGACTTGTTTGATCAGCTGAGGGGAGCTACTGTCTTTTCGAAGATAGATCTTCGATCGGGATATCATCAGTTGAGAATTAGAGATGAGGATATTCCTAAGACTGCCTTCAGGACACGATATGGTCATTATGAGTTTGTTGTCATGTCTTTTGGCTTGACTAATGCTCCTGCAGTCTTTATGGACCTGATGCATACAGTGTTCAAGAGGTTCATTGACTCTTTTGTGATAGTGTTTATTGATGATATCCTTGTTTATTCGAGGACTGAGGAGTTCGTGCCATACATTTAGAGAAGGTGTTATCAACTTTGAGAGCTCATAAGTTGTATTCGAAGTTCTCTAAGTGTGAATTCTGGTTGAAGGAAGTGGCTTTCCTTGGACATGTAGTATCTAGTAGAGGGATTTTTGTTGATCCTTCTAAGGTGGAAGCCGTTAGTGGTTGGCCCTGACCCACTAATGTGGCTGAGATACGGAGCTTTTTTAGACTTACAGGTTATTATAGATGATTTGTGCAAGATTTTTCCAAGATTGCATCCTCTTTGACTCATTTGACGAAAAAGGGGGTTGATTTTGTGTGGACTGATGAGTGTGAAAATAGCTTTGAGGAGCTTAAAAGACGACTTGTATCGGCCCTAGTTTTAGTATCACCTGATGAGTCTGGGGGTTTGACAGTGTATACTGATGCATCCAAGAAGGGTCTGGGATGTGTACTGATGCAGCATGGGAAAGTAATAGCTTATGCTTCGAGACAATTAAAGGAGCATGAGAAAAAGTACCCGACTAATGATTTGGAGCTAGCAGCAGTGGTACATGCCTTGAAAATATGGAGACATTACTTGTATGGTGAGAAGATTATGATTTTCACCGATCATAAGAGTCTCAAATACTTTTTCACCCAGAAAGAGTTAAATATGAGACAGAGGAGGTGGCTAGAGCTTGTGAAAGATTATGACTGTGACATACAGTATCATCCGGGTAAGGCCAACGTAGTTGCTGATGCACTTAGTCGAAGGTCATCACACGTATCGGCTTTGAATACTTTTCCGCTGAGACTTAGATGGGAGATGGAAAGAGTTGAGATAGCCGTTCTTACAACTGAGGTTATTGTGAGTTTGGAAAGCTTGACTGTTGGCCCTACTTTGCGACAGAGGATGATTGATGCACAGAGGGGTGAAAAGCATTTGGCTGAGGGTTTTCGTGAGGCAGAGGCCTAAATTGCTCTTTACTACCCATTCCACACTTCCAATTTCCACACATCATACATTCATTGTAACGTCCCGTTATTTTTGGTGGTATTTTTTTTTATTTTAAATAAAGTATTTAAGTTAGTTTAAATTCAGTAAATTCGATTTTAGTAGTTAATTTCGTTCGAAAAGCTTTTTAAACCTTTTACTACTTTAAACTAGTTTCGGTGATATTAATAATTATTAACGGGCCAATTAATAATTATTAATCACCTTTAGATTATTTTAAGATCTTCGGGTTTCGTATTTGTAATCAAATCACTTAAAAGGGACGTATACGTCATTTTCTAATTTCTTAAAAATATCACAAATTACTATTCATCTTCATCTTTTTAAATAGTCAAATCTTGGTCAAACATTTCATTTCTCTTCCTCTCATTCTTCTTTGCTAGGGCCGAGAGCACCATCTCTCTCTCTCTCTCTCTCTCTCCCTCTCTTGACTTTTCTTATTTACTCGGTAGATCGCTGTAATTCCGGTTTCGTTGAAAAGCTCTCATCCCGAGGATCGATTCTAACCTAACAATCAAGGTTTTCATCAAATTTCTACAAGCCTCAAGGTATGACAAAGTTTCTAAATTCAAGCTTTAAATAGTGTTTTAATAGAGGTTGAGATTGAAATCTTCAAATTCACACACTGAAGCTTGAAGATTTCAATCGAGGAAGTCGTTTTATGCAATTTTAGAAACTTCCCTAAACCCTAAAATCAAGTTTGAGTTGAAAACCAGTTCTGTGTTAATTTCTCTCACTTGACCAAGATTAGGGTTTTTAGTTTGCTATGATTTTATGTCTTACTTAATTTTTCGGGAATCGATTATTATGTAAAACCCTAAAATATGGTGACCCATCGTTATCCCGGTTTCCAAAGTATTCGAAAACAACCCAAAACGCCTCTAAAGTGCATAAAAGACGGAAAACTAAACCTGAGCCCTTTTATTCCTTGTAGGGCCGAGAGCATGCCTAGGCTCTATCGCCGTGTTTTCTTCGTTTTATGCGTTTAGATGTAGTTTGCTCGATTTTCGGATAATTAATGATTGTTAGGTGTATTTAATATGTAGGTTTGTGATTGATTGCGTGACTTTGACTTCGGCACTTTGGAAGCTTGGATTTCACATCTAAGGTGAGTTTAAAATGGAAGTTAGTAATTTTATGAATTGTGTTTCATTACGTTATTGTATATCGAGGTTAAGAGGGGAACTAACTTCCGGAAGTTATACTTGGTTGGAGAATTTAAACTCGGATGTGAGTGGAGTGGTTTTGGTGTACTTATGGTTTTGGAAGTAAGAGATTAAGTATGAGTGGTTTGGAAGTCTTGTAAGACGATTTGGAGACTTTAGATGAAAGTTAATGAATAAGGAACTTTAAGTGATTTGGGAGTCAAAGTGGCTTAGAAATTACACTTGAGTATTGACTCGTGTAATTCAAGCGGTTTATGTTCTTTAGTAGTTTAGTGGAACTTTATCTAACTTACTAGGGAGCTTGATGGATTCTATACGGTATATGTGATACGACACATGATAGTATGTTGATACGCTCCATACGGTATCATGGTGCGATGATATGTGATACGGCACATGATAGTATGTTGATACGCTCCATACGGTATCATGGTGCGATGATATGTGATACGGCACATGATAGTATGTGATACGCTCCATACGGTATCATGGTGCGATGATATGTGATACGGCACATGATAGTATGTTGATACGCTCCATACGGTATCATGGTGCGATGATATGTGATACGGCACATGATAGTATGTGATACGCTCCATACGGTATCATGGTGCGATGATTTGTGATAGGGCACTTGGTATGTCGACTTTGGTCCATACGGTATTATGATATGATGTAACTTGTTTGGTAATAAAGATAGTTAGTAATACAATTACACAATATTTAGACTTGTATGGTAAGACTTAGTAATAACGGGTACTTTTACTTTAAGTCTTGATATCGTTACTTTTTAGGAAGTATATTATCTATGTTGATTATATGCGGAATTTGGAATGTGGAATGGGTAGTAAAAGTTAAATCTCTGCCTTTGGATACAATTTCTAACATGGAATGTTGTTCATAGGATTACTTGCTTTCATTTTACTCTCACTAGCATTTTTATGCAAATGTTGCTACAATTACAATTTTTCAGGTAAGACTCGTGGTAGAGGAGGTGGTAGAGGAGGTGGCGCCGCGTGACCGATCGAGATAATGAATGGACAGGAACAGAACTGATTTTGGGTGTAGCATTCTTGAATGCTCATGAACATTGCATCACTTTTTACTATGTTTCATTTTGAGCTCGATGGAGCATTTGTATATATTTTGGACTTTAAAACTTTCTTTAGAAGTGTTATCATGATATAGAATGTGCATTCCAGGTTTATTGCTTTTTCTGAAAATTGGGATGTAAACAGGTTTTGGATTATCCGAATTTCAAATGGACCCATGCTGTTTTTCCGTAAAATCAAGTTTTCCCCTGCGCATTTGTTTTAAAGGATTTTACGAAAATTTGGGTCGTTACATTATTATATAATTTCCCATACACGATCTTTCCATCATGTAATAGACTTTCAATTGCCGTATGAAAATGAAATAGAGACTTGAAGTAAAAGTAATAACTAGTACTAAGCCTTACTACACAATTCTAATGAATATATGTAATTGTAATACTAACTTTCTTTGTTACAAAACAAGTTTCATCGTATCGTGCTACCGTATGGATCGAAATCAACATACCACGTACGGTCTTACCATATCACAAATCATCATAACGTGCTACTGTATGGATCGAAATCAACACACTGATCGAATTCAAATTATAAACCATAACTAAATAAAGAAAATTGATTTTCGGATGAATAGTGATTTTCGTCTAAACAGTGATTTTGGATGAATAGTTTTTTTGGGTGAATAATATTTTCAGGTGAATAGTGATTTTCGAAATTCCGAGCTCAAAATCGCCAAATTTCGTGATGAAAACATATGATTTCAACTTCAAAACTCATTTAGAAACAAAAATAAAGAATTCCATGGAAATTTTTTTGAAAACTCACTTTTTAGGACTTGCTGTAAAGAACGAGGAACTATAAAAGGTTAGGATGGAATGAAAGCCCACGTCCCAAGCAATCCAACGCAACTGAAATTACGGAGATCCACCGAGAAATGAAGAAAAGCCAAGGAGAGAAAGGGAGAGGATGAGAGTCTTGGCCATACAAGGAGAAGAAGAGAAGAATTTTACTTGTCTTGTTGACCTTTGACCTTTTTATAGAAGAAGATAGTGAATAGTAATGAGATGTTTTTAAAGAAATTGGAAAATTATGAATACGTCATTTTTAAATGATTTAGTTTATAAAACGAAACCCGAAGATTTTAAAATGACCAAATGGTGATTAATAATTATTAATTGGCCCGTTAATAATTATTAATACGACCAAAACTAATTTAAGCTGATAAAACGATTCAAACGGTTTTCGGACGAAATTAGCTACTAAATTCTAAATGTCTAATTTTCTACACTTAAACTAAATACTTTAAATAAAATAAAAAAATAATTATATATTAAATTAAATAATAAAAAAAAAATTCACTTCAAAATAACGGACGTTACAGCTCAACAGACCAAGTTTTTAAAACAAAGGAAACATAAGCTAGTTCATAGACTCAAAAAACCATCACTAGTCCATCTCTATCATCATTCATCTAGATCAAGCTACATCAGCTCCACGGTCGCGACAACGACCATGTCTCACACTTGTAAAGTAGTATCATGAGCGAAAATACCCAGTGAAGATAAACGAAAAATAAAGTAGCTTTGGGTCCCAAATTTCAAATTTAGATTTGTGTCCTAAAGACCCTACTAGATCTTGACTACCCAAAACATATAAAAAGGAAAAAAAAAATCCTCAAACATCTCCCAATAAACATAGACATCCAATGCTAACAAGTAATCAAGTTATAACTCAGCTCATGACGACGTTTCACATAATCAATTCATGACAACTTTACATCTTCCCAAATATAAAACAAGTACATGCTAAGTACACGCAGTCTCAATATTACTTATTTAAAAAACAACATGTGAATAATGACGAATAATGTAAGTACACGAAGTCTCAATATTTATGTAATGTCCCGTTACTTTTGGGGGTGAATTTTTTTTTATTTATTTTAATTAAAGCTTTTAAGATTAGTTTAAATTCAGAAATTTCGATTTAGTAGTTATTTTCATCCGAATTTTTTTTTAAATCGTTTTAATACTTTAAATATGTTTCGGTGACATTAATAATTATTAATAGGCCAATTAATAATTATTAATCACCTTTAAACTTATTTAAGAGCTTCGGGTTTCGTTTTTTAAAGTTAAAACAAAAGAGGGACGTAGGCGTCATTTCCCAAATTGTTAAATATCTAAACACTATTCCTCCTTCTCTTTAAATAAGCCAAAATTAGACAAAATATGAAATTTTCTTCTCATTTTTCATCCCAAACCCGTAGCTTAGAGAGAAAAAAAGAGGAGAGAAAAAAATCGACGCCCCGGCTTCGTTTCTCGTCCGTTTTACGTGATTTCAGATGCGTTGGAAAGCTCTCGCCGAGACCTTTCTACCCATCCTAACAATCGAGGTTTTCGCTCATTTTCTCGAGGCTTAAAGGTATGTTAAAGTTTCTTAATTTTGATGTGAATAGTGTTTTAATGGTGGATTTGAGTTGTAATCTTCGAATTCGTTCACCGAAGCTTGAGGGTTTCATTCGAGGAAGTCTTTATAGTCAATTTTAGAAACTTTCCCTAAACCCTAAAACCGAGTTTGAGCCGGAAACCCGTCCCTTGTGATTTTCCCTCTTTGGGCTATGTTTAGGATGTTAGGTTCTTTGTGTTTTTGCTTTTTAGTTAATTTTTCGAAAATGGATTAATATGCAAAACCCTATTTTTCTGTTACCCATTGATTTTGCAAACCTCCAAAGTATTCGAAACCAACCCAAAACACCTCTAAAATGCATAAAAGCCGGAAAACCAAATCCGAACCCCTTTTTCCCTAGCTTGGCCGAGAGCTCCATAAGGGTAGAATCCGGGATTTTCGTGGTTTTATGTGTTTAGATGTTGTTTGATTGTTTTCCGATTAATTAATGTTCTTTAGGATTAATTCGTTTGTAGGATTGTGATTTGTTCGTGATTTTACAAACTCGGATTATTCGGAGCTTGTCTTCAAGCTAAGGTGAGTTTAATGTGAAAGTTAGTGGTTTTATGAATTTAGTTTCGTTATGTAATTGTTTATCGATGTAAAGAGGAGATAACTTCTTAGGATTAAGTTTGGTTGGAGACTTTAATTCGGAAGTGTGTGTGCAGAAAGTTTGGATTTATGGATAGTTCGAGGATTAGAGAACATCAGAGAGGTTTGGAAGTATGGTATTGTGATTTGGAGATGTTAGATGAAAGTGGAAATGGAAGTTACTTTGGTTGATTTGAAAGTTTTTTTGATGGATTTAAAAGTTACTTTGATGGATTTGGAAGTTAAGTATTTAGAAGATGCACTTGAGTGATAACTCGTGTAATCTAGTTAGTTAGGTTTCTAATTAACTTAGTAGAATTCTTTGGAGTTTAGCTAACTTTTTGGGGACCTACGGCACATTGATTCTGCACGTGATAGTATGTGATTTTGATCCATATGTAATCATTGTGAGATGATTTGTGGTGACCTTAGGCACATTGATTTACACATGGTAATATGTTGATTTTGGTCCATATGTATCATGGTGTGATGATTTGTGGGTACCTTGAGCACTTTGATTCCGCACGTGATAGTATGTGATTTTGATCCATATGTAATCATGGTGAGATGATTAGTGGGATAGTACATGGTAGTATGTGATTTTGATCCATATGTAACCATGGTACTATGGTTTGTAACTAGCACATGATAGTATGTGATTTTGATCCATATGTAATCATGGTGTGATGATGGCACTATGGCTCATGATAGTATGTTGACTTCGGTCCATACGTATCATGTTGCGAGAGTTTGTGATACGGCACATGATAGTATGTGATACGCTCCATACGGTATCATAGTGCGATGATTTGTTATATGGTGAAATTCCTGATACCTATATGGTGAAATTCCTGATACCTATATGGTGAAATTCCTGATACCTATATGGTGAAATTCCTGATACCTATATGGTGAAATTCCTGATATCTATATGGTGAAATTCCTGATATCTATATGGTGAAATTCCTGATATCCAATGTGATGAGAGTCACGATGATTTGTGATATGGTACATGATAGTATGTTGACTTCGGTCCATACGGTATCATGGTACGGTAACTTGAGACATGGTACGACCGTATGTGGTATGTTGATTTCGATCCATACAATAGCACGATACGATGAAACTTGTTTGGTAATAAAGATAGTTAATGTTACCTTTACATATTCTTTAGAATTGTGTAGTAAGACTTAGTAATGAATGTTACTTTACTTTAAGTCTTTATATCTATCTCTTGGTAATGAATGATGAATACTGGTAATATATGACTATCGAATGATTGTATGGAAATTGGAAGTGTGGATGTGGGTAGTATTGAGCATTATAGGCCTTTGGACACGATTTCGGTTATGAGATTTTGTTCATAGGATTACTTGCTATCGTTTTACTCTCACTAGCATGTTATGCTAATGGTGCTACACTTACAAATTTTCAGGTAAACCTCGAGCTAAGAAGCGTGGTAGAGGAAGTGGTGTCGCGTGACTTGACGAGATGGTGTAAGGACAATGTTAAAACTCTTTTGGTTAAGCATTCGTAAAAATGCTTGTAAATCATATACTTTTTACATACTTGTGTCTTTTGAGCTCGCGAAGGGTGTTTGTATAAAGTATTTCGATGTTTTATGACTAAACTCTCTTTTGGAATGCGCATTCCCGATTTATCGCTTTTTCTGGAATTTGGGTTGTAAAACAGGTTTTGGTTATTCTATTTTTAAACGAACCCACGCCATTTTTCTTTAAAAGTTGAGTCTTCCGCTGTGCATTTGAATTTAAAGAATTTAACGGGTTCGGGTCGTTACAATTTATCTCACCCAAAAGTATGCAAAGTACACGTAATCTTCACATTTCCTTTATATATGTATCATAACATTCATGAATAATACCAAATAATGTAAGCTCACACAGTCTAAACATTATTTCATTATTCATCCTCCCATTCATGCAAAGTATAGGCAATCTTTAACATTCCTCATTATTCATATTTATTAATACAATGAACAATATCAAACAATTCAAGCACACGTAGTCGATGCATTATTTCCTATATCACCCATAAACATACACTCAAGATGCAATCTAAGATCATAATAGTATTGACGGTCCTTACGTATCTTAATTAACCTTAATCTGCAAGAACATAACAGAGTTCCCAAATGTTGCAAATAACATAAACAAGGTCTCATTGTTCTAGTAAACATAAACAGAGTCCCATTGTGCAAATTAAATATAAACAGAGTTCCATTGTGCAAATAATCATAGGAAGGGTATCAACGTGCAAGTAAACATCAAAATTCTCATATTAGTTTTTAAACTTGCAATTACATACTATCTCTCAAAGAATCAATTCCAAACATCCTAACATCTTCAAAAAAATGCAATAACTTAGAAATATCCCAATAACATATAATAAACTAAATTTCTACACTAAATCATCTCATAATCAAACTATAAGCCCAAATACACATAAGTCAAGATTTGACTCTATATTCCCGAAACCTATTATTAATAGCTAAGCATGCTCAATTTCTCTTATTTCCAAAGTTTTACTCACCTCTAGAAGCATACAAATCGTTCTTGAATTTAGTTCTTGTAACGACCCGACTTTTTAGAGTTTAAATAAAATATAATAAATGCAGCGGAAGACTCAATAAAAATTTTTATTGAAATATGGAAGTCATATTGTCTTTAATAAATATTTTAAATAAAATATCAACTCCGGAGTTGTAAAGTTTGAATAAAAGTTATACGAAAAAAAGAACGTAGACTAAAATAATAAATCGAAATAACAAAGAATATCAATTCTCAAGTTTAAATATCTCAAAACTATAAATTCAATAAGACTCAACACATTATTCATAAATAGATATGAATGACAAAATGATGGCCACCATTCAATATGAACCTCTCATCTTATCCACTTCATCAACCGCCGCCCCTCGGTTCATTATTACCTGAAAAAAAATATAGAACTGTGAGGCTAAAACTAGTGAGAAAAAAGTCTAATTAACAGGTACGATTTTAAATAATTTATAAACGAATCATACCGAGTCCCAAGCTCTCAAACACTCTCCAATAACTTGTAAGTCACAATTCACTTAAACTTCAAAAATCAACTCACTTACATGAATAGGCAATTCTAACTGATTTCGTTTTCAAGATCTTTAATAAATATTCACATACGTGGTTAAATAATTCTAACCAATTCCATAACCAAAGTTGTTATCCATAACTTCTCATATACTCGTTCTCATACATGAATAGGCAACTCTATCGGGTTCCATATTCAAGGCATAACTCATTATATTAACTCTAACTCAATCTCATGAGCTCAACTAATCCAACACATATACCCATCATTTCTCACAATCTCCATCTCATGCATAAACCCAATCTTGAATGCATAATCAATACTAATAACAACAAACAAGAATAAACATGCAACACTAGAAATGCGGTCACTCAAGACTACTAACACTTTGTAGTACATAGACGCATCTATAACAGAACATCTAATAATACATTCTTATGAGCAATGTACATTAGCGTTGGTTATGGACTCATCCATAACTGAAATATGATTAGTTGTTAAGCTCGAAGCCTTAACACTAACTCTCACAATGAACCGGTCTCAATCCACAACCATCCCTTCATAAAAAACACATAAAAAATATAATATAATATCAATTATAAGTGAAAAACACATCATCCCAAGTTTCACACCAATCAGTTCACTAAAAACTGACTTTCTATGTAATCGGGTAAAAACTGCCGAAAACCCAAAAACTCACTTTTACGCTTTCTAGATTAATTCTCTCAACAAAGATCTTCTTAAACTCCCAAAATTTCTAGAATTTAAATTCATATCAATAAGAATCAATTTGATCTAAAGAAATTCACTTTTTACCAAAAACTGTATAATTTGGCTCTAACTGAATATCAAATTCTCCCAAATTGAAATCGATATCTCCTAAAGTCAAAATTCAACCAAACATTCCAGAATTATATTAAATAATATATTGAATTGAAATAGCTACATTTTGAGCTTTAGATTTCTCCAAAGCCCCACTGTTAGTTAAATCGTTAATTCACCTCGATTACGCTAAACAAACCAAGATAAACCAATGTACTTTTCCGCCACAAACCAGACCTGAAATGAAGATCTAAAACAATTAAAAACTATACTAAAACATTACCTAATGTTATCACAAAGATCGGGGTTCAATGGCTCGACGAACGGGACAACCAAACGACGAAAACAGTTCGCTGTTTGAAGGGGCAGCAGTGCCGAGGCTGCTACCTCTTGCCGCGGCTAAACCGGGGCCTTAGGGTCTTGGTTTGGTCATAGGTCAATATCCGAGGTGATCAATTTCAATGGGTTTTTAGTTTAGGGCAAGGTGAATCAAAATAGATTAGAGTTTTAGGCTTTTTGGTTATGGTTTGAAGTCAAAGGAGTTGGTTTCTCAAATGAGTTCTTGAAAATGAAGAACTCATGAATTAATATAAAATTCTAGAATTAAAATGATGGTAAATCGGTTTGAATCTTACCAAAATGATAGAAAAAGTGAATCAATGACCTCCGATCTTCACCTAGTCTCAACTACACTTCATACCAATCACCTTTTGATTGTAAATCAAGTTCCCAATGACACCTAAACTCGATCACGCTACGAATCGTCTTCTTACAATCGAGATAGATGAAGAAACGTCAATTTCTCACTAATGGGGTGGCTACCATGGAGGAGAATATGTCCAACAAAATATCCAAAATAAATGAGGAGGAGAGGTTCTTAGGTTAAAATCCCGTAACCTCATAATTATGAAACTGCCACTGACCTAAAATGCTCATAACTTACTCTACGGAACTTAGAACGACGAGCCGTCAGTTGCGTTGAAAACATCGTAACGAGACCATCAATATCAGATGAAAATATTAAGTAAAACTTGAAGTTTTAATTCCAGGTTTTGAAAAATTACCAACTGACCTTACCGAAAGATCAAGTAGTTAAAATTCCAATCAATTATTCAACCTTATTAATATTATTTGAGAAAATAATATAAAAAAAATTGCCCTACTTGGTAACAGGTTGTTACAGACTATCCTCCTTAAAAGACTTTTCGACGAAAAGTAAACTCTCTTGGGGAACATAAGAGGGGGTCCGCTACCTACCTTCCAGCGTCAATACAAGAAAAATAACATTATGTACTTCCAACAAGGCCGATGGCAAGGCTGAGCGATATATTACCGATCTAACCGACACAATATCCCAAACGGTCTATAAATCTAGGGCTTAACTTGCCATTCTTTTCAGGTCTCATAACACCCTTTATGGATGCCTTTCTCAAGAGCGCGTGGTTTCCCACTGCAAACTATATCTCCCTATATGTATTAGTCATAACTTTTAAACACAAAAAGTCGGACATTGTCAGTCTATCCTCCCATTATAGAAGTCATCCCTCATAACATAATTACCCAAGTAAGGTTCTAATCACGAAAACAAGTCTACCTTAAGATAATCCATTCAAGCCTTACTGAATCCACATCAATGTCTAACAATAAAAAAAGAAATAAAATGATTCTTACCAAGAATCTTAAGTCACACATCGTTGATGAAGATTAGTATCATAATTTCCAAATAAAGTTCTCGTATAATCTTCTGAAACTATCAGCCTCACAACCCGTCATTCAGACAAATAACAATCAGGGTTACGTTCTCAACATAAACAAATCACTCGACAACCATAAAAAAATAATGGTCTTCTACTCATATATGAGCTCACATCTATCGCCATAGGCCCAAAGTAACACACGCGAAAAAAAAAAAAAAAAGAAACAAACTCAGTGGCTATTCTCAAAACACGGACATCCCGTAACATCAAGTACTCCACAAAATTCCTCCCCATCCAAAATTCTCAAAAGGTAAATTGATCAAACAATAAGCTTGCCCTTTTATCCATAACTCATAAATCATTATGTGAACCAATTACAAGAGTTCATGGCCTTGCTAGCACAACCCGACTTTAAATGTCAAGTTTCCACACCCCTCCTTTGCTCACTCTGAGCAGTTTCCATCCTTCATGTGATTAAGTGATTACTCCAAGTGCCCCATCGCTAGAGTACCAGCTCATAGCATAAACTCAAATCCAATTAATTCATCTTAATCAACAATCTATCTAAAGACGAGAACCACACTAAGGTCTTAGCTCGATGCTCAAGACATAACATGAATCTTGTGATCATCTCAAAACGGCTCGGACGCTCTAGTCCGATTATAAAGTACCAGTTACCTCATTCATCTCTCGAGGCTTCCTCCATTACATCTGAACTTTTGTTCCCACTCAAAAGTATACTATTACACTCATCTGGAAAAAAAAGTATATCAACTTGGTATATCTATCGACCACTATCTCAAACTCAACAATAACCTCTACCGTCCTCGGTAAACCACTAACAATATCCATCAGTTCTCTTAACCTTTTTGGAATAATAAGTAAAGTATGTGACAATATTATATCCTTCTCAACATATCTCACGAATCCTAAAGATTCTCATTCTAATCATTAATCGTCTAGTGTGTTTCGTTAAGTTTCTAATTACATGTTGAGTATCTCTTTCCTTAAACCGATTGTAATGTCACCTTAAGAATTCTAGTCCTGTTTCAGGTCTTCCTATAACTTATACCGAATATTGACCTAATCTAAAGGGTGAAATGACTTTCTGCTAAAACATCGTCCTCCTCTAAATTGTTTACTACTAAAGAGCACACGATGAAACTTCTCTCGTCACACTCTATAAGACTGCAATTCTATCATGATGTTTTACTATACACCACTTGACCTTCCAATCCACATTACGAAAAGAGAAAACTTGGGTATCCAACCTTTCCTCAAAATTCAAGGTTCGCACAAAGTGTTAGAAACACATCCTTGAGTTACCCTATGAATATCCTCCTTCAAATACTTGGTTGATCCAAGGACCAAGTTCTATCATATCATGGACCCTTAAATTGACCAAACATTAGCCCATGCAAAAAGATATGTACTCTTCCTCATAGGTAACTTCCTTCAACTCATGGGTCAATCGTAACTTCATAAATCCTTTATTTCCCTTGCAAAACAAAACCAGTGTCTCCCAAGCACCTTATTTACTTAACATCTTGTCCTTCCAATAGTGGATTTACCTCAAGAGTCTATCCCAATGAATGATTAGGTCCAAGCCACGACTTTCAAGTTTCTCAAAACTCACAATCCCAATTTGATGGTCAAACACCATGTGTTTTGTAATTTACCAAACTATCGCATCACCTCATAAAAGCCACACATACCACGATCCGACAACATTCCTTTCACTCCTCGAGTAGAAACGTATACTCAACACTAGTGTTTAGTTAACCCATACATTTTCAAGTAGGGATTTTTTATAACTTGATCTCAAATATTCCAACTCCAATTGGTACACTCATCGTATAATAGCTACAAGATTAAACCGATGATCAATAATATAGTCATTTGATGTCCTCATCGAGACCTTTCACGAAAAGTTCTAACTTTCTCTCTTGAGCTACCACACTCTTTCAATTTACACCACACTAACACATAACGTTAGTCATGTGTTCCACTAACGCAACTACTTAAGCAACCACGCAACAATTAAACTTTCATCACAAATTCAAGATCAAAAGATCAATGTCTTTGACTATCTTTACTCCTTCATATTCTACTAGTATCATATCATCCTGTATCAAAGTTTAGAGCTTAAGCTCTAGCTTGCAATAAGATTCTATGCAATAATAATTGTCAAAGAACTTCACCTTTAACCTTTCTCATCTCAATGACACAAAAGGATCCAAAGATAGCTAGTAATAAACTTCAATCATTAAATGTCATAGTTAATTATTTAGTAGACCTCTCATTAGACTTTTGTTCTATCTATACAATGGATCCCATGTTCTTGCTCAACTAGAGTCACTTGATTCTTCTACCACAAAATTAGTAGAGTTACGATTAATCTCTCAATGAGTTAAGTTTATTTCACTCCTTCAATTTTATTTTCTTCTTTACCATACTCATAAGTTTATGGCTACTTGCCAACTTGTTGTACAACTTAGCTCATAATACTCTGATCGTATCAATAAAACTAGTGGTACAACTACTGAAACAAACAACTACCCCATAATTCACTTTAAAACAAATATCGGGTCTAATTCCACAATCTTATATTTAAACTCTACACAATTTCTTGATTCATAAGAATCGTTGGATCATACTCACTTGAAGATCAAAGTTTAATTCATCCTATACCACTATAATGTAACATCACAAAGAAAATGGTTCCAAATTTAACCTTCAATATTTTGGGAAATTTATAAATTTGTAAGCTCTCTTAACTTGGGTAAAACATCTATCAACCTTCTCAGGCTCAATAAAACTCCCATTAAACTCACACAAAGTGTATACTTTATACGCTTTCAACATTCTAGTTTCCTTAGTAATTTTACAACTTCACAAGTTGCACAGACTCACGATCCATGAAATCCTCATACAAACTAGGATCACCATGTTGTTCAATAAAAGAAGAAATAAATCTTACTCGAGGTTTGTGCCTTGCTCTAAAACTCAAGATTCACACTATGGCCTAAACCATGTGTATGACTTTGGCCTTAGTCTCTACCTTTGCCTCGACCCCTTCCTCTACAAAACATAACTACAAGAGGCATCTTGTAACAACAAAACACTATCAATAACAAGACTTGAATAGTTTTAAGTGTCAACAAATAACTAGCATACTATGATGAAAAATGTATGTTTAACATATAGTCTTCAAAACCAAGAGGCTCTGATACCAATTGTAACAACTCGACTTTTCAGAGTTTAAATCAAATATAATAAATGCAACGAAAGACTCAATACAAAATATTTATTGAAATATGGAAGTCATGTTGTCTTTAATAAACATTTCAAATAAAATATCAACTCCGGAGTTGTAATGTTTGAATAAAAGTTATACAAAAACAAATAACGTAGACTCAAATAATAAATCGAAACAACAAAGAATATAAATTCTCAAGTTTAAATATCTCAAAACTGTAAATTCAATAAAACTCAACACATTATACATAAATAGATATGAATGACAAAATGATGGCCACCAGCCAACATGAACCCCTCATCTTCTCCATTTCATCAACCGCCACCCCTCGGTCCATTATTACTTGAAAAAAAAATATAGCACTGTGAGGCTAAAGCCAGTGCAAAAACAATCTAATTAATAGATAAGAATTTAAGTAATCTCTAAATGAATCATACTGAATCCCAAGCTCTCAAACACTCTCCAATAACTTGTAAGGCACAATTCACTTAAACTTCAAGTCTCAACTCACTTACATGAATAGGAAATTCTAACTGATTCCGTATTCAAGATCTTTAATAAACATTCTTGTACGAGGTTAAATAATTCTAACCACTCCCATAACCAAAGTTGTTATCCATAACTTCTCATAACCTCATTCTCATACATAAATAGGAAACTCTATCAGGTTCTATATTCAAGGAATAACTCATTATATTAACTATAAATCAATCTCATGAGCTTAAATAATCCAACACATAATACCCATCATTTCTCACAATCTCCGTCTCATGCAAAAACCCAATCCTGAACGCATAATCAATACTAATAACAACAAACAAGAATAAACATGCAACACTAGAAATGTGGTACCTCAGGACCACTAACACTTTCTAGTACATAGATGCATCTATAACTGAACATCTAATAATATATTCTTACGAGAAATGTACATTAGCGATGGTTACGGACTCATCCATAACTGAAAGATGATTAGTTGTTAAGCTCGTAGCCTTAACACTAATTCTCACAATCAACCAGTATCAATCCACAACCTTCCCTTCATCAAAAACACATAAAAATACAATATAATATCAATTACCCCCCAAAAAACAAAAAAAAAAAAATAAATAATAAAAAAAAAAATTTTTTTTTTAAATTTAAATATATAAAAAAAAAAAAAAAACTTTAAAATTAATTTTATGCGATCAATTCACTTCAAATTATCTTAAACTAAAATTACCAGAATTAATTATAAAAAGAAAAAAATTTTTTTTAAAAAAAACAAAAATTGTCTAATTTGACTCTAACAAAAAATCCAATTCTCCCAAATTAAAATCAATATCTCCTAAAGTCTAAGTTCAACCAAACGTTCCAAAATTTTATTAAATAATATATTGAATTGAAATAGCTACGGTTTGAGCTTTAGATTTCTCCAAAACCCCACTGTTAGTTAAACTGTTAACTCACCTTGATTACACTATACAAACCAAGATAAAATAATTTACTTTTCTACCACGAACCAGGCCTGAAACGACGATCTAAAACAATTAAAAACTATACTAAAACAGTACTTAATGTTGTCACAAAGATCAGGGTTTAACGGCTCGACAAATGAGACGACCAAATGACAAAAATAGTTCGCCGTTTGAAGGGGCAGCAACCTACCACGGCTGAACCGGGGCCTTCGGGTCTTGGTTTGGTCATGGGTCAAGGACTGGGGTGATTGATTTTGATGGTTTTTAGTTTAGGGCAAGGTGAAACAAAATCAATTAGAGTTTTTGGCTTTTGGGTTAGGGTTTGAAGTCAAAGGAGTTGGTTTCACAAATAAGTTCTTGATAATCAAGAACTAATGAATTAATATAATGTTCCAGAATACAAATGATAGTAAATCGGTTTGAATCTTACTAAAATTATAGAAAAAGTGAAGCAAAAACCTCCGATCTTCACATAGTCTCAACTACACTTTGTACCAATCACCTTTCGGTTGTAAATCAAGTTCCCAACGACACCTAAACTTGATCACACTACGAATCGCCTTTCTAAAATCGAGATCGATGAAGAACCGTCAATTTCTCACTCGACTGCCATGGAGGAGGAGATGTCCAAAAAATATCCAAAAACATAAAGGAGGAGAGGTTCTTGGGTTAAAATCCCGTTACGTGATAATTATGAAGCTGCCACTGACTTAAAACGCTCATAACTTACTCTACGGAACTCAGAACGACGAATCATCAGTTGCGTTGGAAACATCGTAACGAGACAATCAATATCAGATGAAAATATTAAATAAAACTTGAAGTTTTAATTTTAGGTTTTGAAAAGTTACCAACTGACCTTACCGAAAGATCAAGTAGTTAAAATTCCAATCAATCATTCAACCTTATTAATATTATTTGAGAAAATAATATAAAAAAAACTTTTCTACTTGGTAACAGGTGGTTACATTTCTAAATTTACTATAAATTTTATTTATCCTCACCTTTAGTAAAAGTATTTAAGCCAAATCTCGATTTGATCGTCGAGCGAGTAATCATGCACCACCCACATTACATTATATCTAAAAAAATTAATTACACCCAACAAACAAGAATCATTAAGTAAAATGAAAAATTAAAAAAACCATCTTAGTAGCTCATCTTATAGGTTCGGTCGAATAGTCCATAACAGGGAGGGTGTCTCAGATTGTTGGGGAAATTTCATGACAATCTAGGTGCATTTGAGAACTTTATTAGGTATTTTAGTCAATGGGTAAACTATATTAGGGTATTTGGATAAGATTTGGTCACCCAAAAAAATCACAACATTAATAGGGAAGCTCAAAGGGTGCTCACAGTTTGAGAGTCAAGATAAAAATACATTTGATTTGAAGATTCAAATTCCATGAGATGGTTCTTGAATTTTTCATATCAACTCTTCAAATTATGAACAAAGAAAGAAAACCAGTTAAGAAATGGAAGGAATCTCACATAATAGGGCTTTCTTGAATTTGGGGTAAACTCTTCAAGACCTTAGTGGAAAGATTCCTCGTGGTGGAGCTTTCCAACGCAAAAATAATCGAAGCGAACGAAGTAGAGATGTAGAAAACCTGGACCTCAAGAGATTCTAGGGCTGTGGCAATAGCTTCCTTGAGAAAGAGATTTTTTTGTTTTGTTTCAAATGAAGAAGAAGAGAAAGATCCCTAGAGGTTTTGAAGAGTAATGAGTTTCTTACAAAAATGCCCCTCAATTTCCCTTCTTCTCTTAAATGAACCACATGCTATCAAAACTAAATCTCACTCATAATTTTAACCAACACAATTATACTAAGGTAGAAAGTAATTCATTATTATTAATTGACCTATTAATAATACTTAATACACTTAGTTTTTAAATAATGACTTTTAAATAATTACAAACAATGAGTAACTAGCAACACATCAATTTTTTAAATGAACTAACTTATATTAATTAAATTCCAGAAATGAAATAAATAAATAAATAAATTTGCCTATAAAAACTCGGGACGTTACCGTTTACCCTCCTTAAAAGACTTTTCATCCCCAAGAAGTGTGGTAAACAAGTGAAGGTACTTAGCCTTCATCTCATCCTCACGCTCCCACCTTGCCTCTTGTGACGCTTGGTTCTTTGCAAAACCTTAACCAAGTTAATTGTTTTATTCCTCAAAACTTTCTACTCGGTCGCTAAAATCTTAATGGGCACCTTCTTATAGGTTAAGTTAGCATCCAAAACTACTGGCTCATAATCAATCATGTGTGACGGATCCACCATGTATTTTTGAAGCATTGATATATGGAAATGTTATGAACGACAAACAAAGAGGGAGGCAAAGCTAAATGGTATGCTATCGCTCCAACTTGGTCAAGAATCTCAAAGAGAAATGAATCATTGGCTCAGGTTGCCCTTCTTCCTAAACCTCATCATACCCTTCATGGGTGCCAGTTTCAGAAAAATGTAGTCTCCCACTACAAACTCAAGATCACTACACCGCTCATTGGCATAACTTTTTTGTCTACTCTGAGCAACTCTCATCCTCTCCCTAATAAAGGTAATGGATTCACTGGTCATGTGTAACAACTCAGGGCCTCATTCCAATGAACGGGAGATCAAAACTTCCTACCATAAAGTTCCTCAAACGGTGTCATCTCAATAGTAGCCTGAAAACTGTTATCATACGTAAACTCCAATAAATACAACTAGGAGCCCCAACTACCACCAAAATCTAAGACATAGGCTCCCAACATATCCTCCAAATAACTTTTTGGGCTGTTATTTTTGTAAATATTTGACTTTTTTCAGCTATATGTGCAAGAGCTTTTTTTTTCCAAAATGTTCCCCCTAAAAATTCTTTAAAAGGGATTTATTACATTTTTTCATTTTTCATAAGCACACCCTTTCCCTAGGAAAGTTTTTTCTACTCAAAATATGCAAATTTTCATATTATTAAAACTGTTTATCATATTAATTTTTTTTATTGTTAATTTTTTTTTACTAATTTTTTAAGAGGTTGCTAGAGACTATTGGGTTGTCATTTAAGATTATTGAAGAAATAGGAAAGGAAGAATCCCACCAATTTCTAACGTGAGTGTGAGGTTTTGATGTAATAGAACAATGTTGTACTCTACTTAAATATTTATAACTCAAAATTGGAAACATTTGTATATGGACTTGTGAGTTATAAATATCAATGGGCGATCGCCAATTTCTACATTGATTAATATTTCCAATAGCTTGGAGCTAATATTCTTGAAGGTTAAAAAAATATAAAAAAATTAATAATAATACGCGGAGTAAACGAAATGTCCAATAAGATTACGCACCTCTAGAGGAAGGGAAGGCTCCACACAATTTGTGAGTTTTGTCTACATTATGTATATGATACTCAGATTTGTTTAAATTACAATCAAAGTTTAAAAGGATTAAGTTGTTATCAAACCTTACATTTCATTGTGAAAACGCGAGCTTCCAGAGATATCGGTTGAAAGCCATTCATATGGCAAAAATTTTCTCAACTTTGTCTTGTTAAGGAACACCAGCCTTCCACAACTCCACATTGATATGATATTGTCCACTTTGGGCAAAGGCCCGCATGACTTTGCTTTTGGTTTCACCCAAAAGGCCTCATACCAATGGAGATGTGTCATTCCCCTTATATACCCATGATCATCCCCTTCCCTAACCGATGTGGGAATTTTTTCGCAGTCCAACGTGTCTTGCAATGATTATGAGCTACTTTTTTTGTAGTTTCCTCATTAGCTATCTGCCATGATTTGTACGGACCTTCTTGAAGTTTGTTTACAAAGATTATATCTAGATGAAGAGACTTGTGCATTTCAAGCATTGTTTGCTCCTTATGAGGCACCTCAAAATTTATTAGAAATATATCATCACCAAAACGTGGACCACCATTCTTTTTAGAATCATAAAAAATATTAATCAATGTTGCTCTTGCATAAATTTGTACTTTTGGGTTGTTACAAAGAGAAACCGTCCTCCGAAACATTCTCAAAGTCATTTATGCAAATGCCCATCAAAATTAATCCATGTTTGCACCTTTTTCAAAGGTGAAAGCATACTTAATTAGCGAACAATCTTCCTAATATATGAGAAATGAGTCTTCGTTGTCATTGATGGTTTTGCATAGAAATAAATTCTTGAGCGTCACCATATTCATCACCCAGCTTCCAATATGACAGGAAGTATTTTAATAGATTCAGACTTCCAAATTCAGCAATTGTTTCCTACTGAGAAAAGTCATCGGCACATGCTTTGATGAGTGCTTTGATCCCATCAACTATTATGATTGAAGATGTCTCTAAAGTAAATGTTGAAGCTCAAAAGCCTCAAAGTTAATGTAAAAGGCTCTTGAAGAAGAAGCTCGGTGAGGTACTACAATCTAATGAATGAGCAGATGTAATGACACTTAGGCCTCATCTACTTAGCAAGAATGAGAATGAGAAATAATTGGAATGAAAAATTAGAGAATGAGAATAAGATTTCTTTGATTATGTTTACTTAAATACTAGAGTCTTGGAATGGGAATAAAGTATTAATTCGTGTGGGACCCATAAAAAGTAGAGAGAAAAGAAAATTAATAAAATATAAAATTTGGTGGGACCTACAAAATAAGGAATGAGAATGAGATTGATGAGTATGAGGGAATGAAATTGTTTGAAAATTGGGAATGAGATTGCCAAATTGTGTGGGTCCCATACTCTCATTCCCATTCCAAGTTTTAGGTAAACAAGAACATAAGCCGCAACTGCTGCCACTAATTTTTTAACGGGTTGATCTACCAAACCGATTTTCCATTTCTCATTCTTTGTCTGCAAATGTTAGATATGATATTGGATATAAATTATTAGATTACCCAAAAAGTGCTAGGACTTATGCCCTAGAACTTGTAATTATTTAATAAATATAATTTATTTTGAATAAATTAAATAAATAAACTTAAGTTCTTTTTAACCATATTAATTCATAACAATATAAGTTAAATGTCACTAATTCAAATAGTAAAGCCCCAAATTTACTTTTATGAAATTTGAATCATACATGAGTATTCAAGTAGAGATAAGTAACTTAAAGTGTCTACAATATATGGATAACATTAAGGAACCTTATCCTATCAACGCTGTTGTTAACTGTCTATTTTGTATAGTTTATAAATGATATGATCCAGGATCATTCATATGGATGACATGAAATGGAAGTATCATATGCATTCAGACTATATATGACTGGACTAAGATATTTGATTAATGTTTCAGTTATACCGTTTACAAGAAATGTTCAAATATCAAAATAAGTTTATCAAATAGTGATGAATCTTAATCCTGAGTAAAATGTTAACTTCTATTCATGGAGTTATGTTCTTCGATTCACATAGTTGAAAGTGATCTCTAAAATGTTCAATACACTCCCGTTTTGGGAACATAACAAGAGAATAGCTGGGAACACATTTACACAAGATAAAATTCATAATGATTAGGTATTAGTGCGATACCTAATCATTTTAGTAAATTTAGAAAACTCCATTAAAGTATTGATTCAAGACATGAATGAGTGGTGCCACGACTTCTACTAATCACAGAAGTGTTTATCTTTAGTTGGACTACAAATAATGTTCATTCGATAATCAGTGAAAACATAATGATAAATCGGTAATTTAAACCCATCTCTAACTATGAGTTTTCCACGTGAAGAATATATCATAATATCATTTTGATAAACTAAATGAACATAACTTATCTATAGTGAGGGGAGTTCCGCTATCCTTCTATAGTGAAATCATTCATAGTTAAATAATAGTAATTAAAAGATTATAAGTTAATTGATTAATTAACTAATTACTAGTCCCACGATCTATTGGTGCATTGGGTCCCTCCACTAGCTTAAATATCGTAGTGGCAAAATCAAGTCATTAATTTGACTTATGAAGAAACCAATAATTTAAGTAAATTAAGTTACGTAAATAATAGGCAATATTAATTATTTAAATATTGAGTTAATTTAAATTAATTGTTTAAATAATGAGTTTATTTCAACACGAATTAATAATAAAATATTATTAATTAAACATGATTAATGATTTAAATATTGAGTATATTTAAATGGTAATTAATAATAAAATACTATTAATTAATATTATTAATTATTTAAATAATGAGTTTATTTAAATGGAAATTAATGATAATATTAATTTTTAATTAATAATAAAAATATTATATTTGATTATTATTAATTGTTTAAATAATAATAATCATTTAAATAGAAATTAATAATTAAATATTACTTATTTGTGAGAAAATATTAATATTATTAATTATTTAAATAAATAAATATTTTATTTAGATGGTAATTAATAATTAATTAAGCAGGACTTATTTAATTTAAAAGAGAGTTTTTAGCCCATTTGGATTAATGAACACAATTGAAAAATGTCCCAAAATAGTTAATTAAATATATTATATTTATTGATTAATTAATACGTCGTTTTTGGCAACTACATGTTATTTTAGGAAGATAATTGTTTGAATTAATTTTCTACAATAATTACATAAAATTAAGGAACAAATTTTTTCCTTAATATTATTATTATATTTTCAGCCAAGGGAAGAAAAAGGGAGAAAGGAAAATCTTTTCCTTTATCTTTTTATCTTCAATGAGTTTTTCTAATGTGATTAGAAAACCCAATTGCCTATAAATAGGAGGCTTGAGTCAATCATAATTCACACAATTCAATTCTCAAGAAGTTGAAAAGCTCTCTTCTCCACTCTCCCTCTAGTTGTCGATTTTTAGGGTTATTTTTAAGGAAGAAAAATTCTTTTTCTTCGTCCAAAGTTTCATCTAAAGGTTCGATCCCACAATCAAGGTTTGCTTGTTCGATCGGGATATAGTGTAGAAGATCTGGTCGTTAAAGGAACAATCGATTCTCCATTATTATTCAATGTAAGTAATTGGCTTTTATGTTTTGAAAAAATCATGAATTTACACGTTCTGGAATAATTGTACATAAAATTAAAGTAGACTTGTCTCTTGTATGTTAATTAATTTAGATTAATTAATTTCTCTTCCAAAGTTCATCTACGTTGCAGTAAAAACATTTTCCTTTAGGCTCTTTTGACTTTGCCTTGAATGCTTTCATTTCAGTACTGAGCTTTTTGATTTTCTTCTTATTTGATCACTTTTTTTCTAATTTTTAGAAGTGTTGAAGACAACATTTGCTTCTCCAGACTTCTTATTTTCTTTCTTCATAGCTTCGAAGGTTTGAAGTTCATTCAACAATTGAGTGAGAGTATAGCTCAACTTGTTCATCAACGAGTTACTTTTAAAATTGAAAAGGCTTTTCGGGAGGGATTCTAATATAAAACTTATCATGGCACTCGTCATCGATAATGGCCCCATTTGTTTCAGCTACATTGAAGTAGTTCATCATGTTCAAAACATGATCACAACAAAAGTGCCTTCTTTCATTTGAGTGTTATAAATCGATTTTAGAGCCTCATGATGTTATTGCTTGATGGTCAGCCAAACATGCCCTGCACATACTACCCCATTCTCATATGCATCCTTAGCATATTTACGAGCATTGACAGAACGTTTATCATGTTTAAGTTCGTTTAGAACGAATTTCAAGTCTTCCACCACGAGAATGGTGTTCATTTCAATTTTCCAAGTGACATACTTGTCGCTGTTTAGTTTCTTCTTTCCAAGTATAGCGACCAAAGAAAATGCCATATTGCTGAAAATTAAATAAATTTTATCTTAGTAATCTAATATACATTAGACATTCAAATACAACAATGTTTTTGACATACAATTAATTATGATGCATGAATTCAAATATGTTAATGAACAAAATTCCCTAAAACATGTTATTATGTCACGATACTTTAATGATACCAGTAAAGTGTCGTCGGTAGATAGGTCAATTACTATCATTAAATCGAGATACAACTCGAACAATTAACAATCCCATTCCTATGTTATATTGTTTACTGTGTATTTGGTCAAGTATTTTGATAATTGTTTTATCAAATCTTTTAATTGTGACCCACTAATTTAGTTTTTTAAATAAAAATTGATGAGTATCTACGAAGTGTAAATTCAGTCTTCAATTTGTATGTAAAATTCTTTATTCCTTTCGAGAGACCCACTATGATATTGATTTACACAAAATAACCTTCCTATGTGAATGAACACTTGCAGCAGTGTTATAGAGGCCTTGTGTAAACTTCACGTTGTATGCCCTATGCCGAAGAGTGGAGACCATAGGATGCATTGACATGTTTCCTTCTCCTACTTAATATTTTAAAGCTAGGTTTCACAACTTAGACTAATTCATTAATCTAAGTTTTAATTAATCTAAACAACTTTAACTTATAAATTGGTTAGATTAATTTTAATGTGAATGTTTGAGTTTTCCTAATTAAAACTAATCACATTATGAGTCTTCTTAATAATTTTGATATATTAATTTAAACGTTTCTCCCAGATCGCTCCCAATTAGAGGTGCTTCATGTTAAGAGAATTTTATGAAACCTCATCACTAGTGAAGAGCTTTCTCACCAGATATCCGTTCAATTTAATTAACCGCAATGATTAATTTTTAACTAACCATTAATTAAAAGTTTCTTTTTGTTTATCTTATATGGATTCTTGCTCAATTGTTTAAACAATAATTCCATATTACAAACTATATTTAACTTTTGAATTTTAACTAAAAAAGCATGCTTTTAATCATAATTTAATTTGGAGTAAAATTCATATTTCTTTTAGAGTTTACAAATTTTCTACAAAATTTAAAACCAAAGTGCCTCAAGAATACCTAAACAGTCAATTAGAAAACTTCCACAATTTATCTAAACATACATAAAACGATTTTTATGGTACCCACCAATTTTAAATTTTTTTAATAATTTATGTATAATATTTAAAGACCGCTCTAATACCAATTGAAGGATGTTAAAAGTTAATGCAGAGGAAGTTTTTCTAATTAATCTAAATTAATTAACATGGAATTTAATGGATCTACTTTAATATTATGCAAAACTATTCAAGAACATGTAAATACAAGCTATTTATCTAAAATTAAAAGCCTATTACTTACATTGAGTATGTGACGACCCGACACTTTTAAATAAATTAAATTAGAAAACACAGTGGAAGTCTTTATATTTTAAGAAAATTGGCGTGGTTATGTTTGAAAATTGGCTAGCCAAAACCTGTTTACATCCTAATTTCAAAATCTAATAAAATCACAAGGAACTTTAAGTCACAAATCAGGAGTTCAAAGACTTATAATCATAAAATAAAGACAATAAGCTCTTATGAGCTAAATACAAATGTACAAATCACAAAATCCTTAAAGTTCACAAAATTTAAATCCATAGACTCTTACAACCAATAGTCCATCTTGAGGTCATCATCCCTTGATCACGCAGTACCATCTCCTCTCCCACGACCTCTAGCCAGGGCATTACCTGAATTTTTTGTAATATCATGAGCTAACAACTTAAGCCCAGTGAGAATAACAAGAATAAAAAGTAAAGATAGATCTCAAACTCGTATTCCGATTCATGTCCAATTAATCTGACACAATCATTCCTAAAGTTCTCCAAACTCTAGGTAAATTTAATTCTATACTCTCCAAAGGATGATATTACTAACACTCGTAGTCAAATTCTCATCCATTAACTTGTTATAACATAAATAAGAAAAGTAAATAAACTTGACATAAATATAACATCTCGATTCTCTATTCATGATATATAATTCCATCGATCATATGCATGAAATTAATGAAAACTCTCGTAGGATTCACATTCATCTTTTATGCATGAAGGTAATGTGGATATCCCGTCGGACCCTCATTCACCTTTTGTTTCTTCCTCACTTTCTCTTCTTTTTCTATGAAGGTAATGCGGACACTCCCCGTAGGGTCCAACATTCTCCCTTCTTTTCTTTCTCACTTTCTTTTCTTTTTCTCTGAAGGTGATGCGGACACCCCCATAGGGTCCAACATTCTCCCTTCTTTTCTTTCAATGATGCGAGATGTTATGGTGCAATATGTTATGGTATGCTCGCAAAAGTAAATAAACGTAAAATGCGAATATTAAAGTAGCCGAAAAGGGGTATAAAGTAAAAGACATAAAGTAAAATAGATAGGAAATTCTGGAAGAACGATAAGTAAACTGTACAACCGATACATACTAAAGTATGATCTTTATCTTCCAAGGATTCTATACTTCCAAATAAGATCCAAGGTTGTACATTCAAGTTCCTTAACCGTTCTATCTAGAAGTATGGATCTTCTAACTCCCAATGATTCGTCCTAAGCTTCGAAACGAATCTAACTTAGAATTTTCTAAGATTCAATGTTTTTCTCGAGAACTCCTAAGTTCTCACTTAAAGGATTAACTCCTAATTCTAAGGGCACTAACTAACTTCCTTCGAATCTTAGATTCGAATCTTAGTCTTGGTTTCTAATTCTACAAATCAACATACTTATTCGCTTTCTATAATTACTTTAAATCCTAACTATTCTCACCTTAGTAAAAGATGATTTCGCTCCCAACCTCCGATGGAGCGATCAAGCAAAGTTCAAACCACCTACAATTAGAATTACATCTAACAATCAATAATTTACCAAATAATGATAAAACAACATCTAAGCGTACAAAACGACGAAAAACTCAACAAACGCCAACATGAGGCTCTCGGCCCCCCCCATGAAAAGTGGGTCTCGGGTTTGGTTTTCTGGCTTTTAGGCAATTTAGATGTGTTTTGAGTTGGTTTCAAGCAATTTCGATATTCCCGATTTCAATGGGTATCGATAATTAGGGTTTTTGAACAATATGTAATTTCCCGAATTGAATTACAATAAACATTATTTCAATAATTTATAACCCATATTCAAACCCCAAAAGGTAAATTTCAAACGGGAAGGGCTTCGACTGGAACTCAGTTTTAGGGTTAAGGGAAAATTTTCAAAAACTGTTAAAACAACTCCCGTATTTACAAACACCGAGTTTCCTGACAAGAAATCGAAGAATCAAAGAGAAAACTCCATTAAAACACTATTTGGAGCTTAGGGTTTCAAGATAAACTTAACGAGAAGTCCGTACATCACGAGTGGAAAGCATGATTGTTAGGTGGAAAGGAATCCTAGACCTGAGGGCTTTTTGATGCAACCGAAATCGAGTCGATCCTCTGAGAAACGAGCAAAACCCGAATTTTTCTCCCGCCCCATTCTTGCCCACGGTTTGGAGGTGAAAAAGATGAAGCAAATGGTCAAAATTTGGTCAATGGCAATTTAAAGAAGAATATGAATAGTGTTTTGGATATTTTTAAGAAATTGGAAATGACGATTGCATCCTTTTATGACTTTTGACTTATGAATCGAAACCCGAAGCCCTTAAATAAATCTAAAGGTGATTAATAATTATTAATTGGCCTATTAATAATTATTAATGTCACCGAAGCGAATTTAAAGTATTAAAACGATTAAAAAGAATTTCGGGCGAAATTAACTACTAAAATCGAAATTACTACTTTTAAATTAACCTTAAATACATAATTAAATAAATAAATTAAAAAAAAATTCACTTCAAAAATAACGGGACGTTACAGTGTACCCTCCTTAAAAGACTTTTCGTCCTCGAAAAGTGCGTTCACTAAGTGAATAAAGTGAGGGTACGTAGACTGTATCTCATTCTCACGTTCCCACGTTGCTTCTTTTGACACTTGGTTCTTTCAAAGAACCTTAACCAAGTGAATTCCTTTTTATTTCTCAAAGACTTTTTTTCGAATGCTCTTATCTTAACGGGTGTCTTCTCATAAGACATAATAGCATTCAAAACTGCCAGTTCATAATCAATTACGTGGAATGGATTCACCATGTATTTCTGAAGCATCAATACATGGAATACATTATGAACTGCCGATAAGGAAGGTGGTAAAGCAAAACAGTAAGCTACTGCTCCTACCCGATCAAGTATCTCGAAAGGGCCAATGAACCTAGGGCTCAGCTTACCCTTCTTCCCGAATCTCATAACACCTTTCATAGGTGCTACCTTCAAAAACACGTGGTCCCCCACTGAAAACTCAAGTGGACTACATCGTTTGTCTGCATAACTCTTCTAGCGACTTTGAGCAACCCTCATCCTTTCTCTAATCAAGTCAATCGACTGACTAGTCAACTGTAACAACTCGGGTCCCAAAAGCCTTCTCTCCCCAACTTCATCCCAGTGAGCTAGAGAACGACAATTTCTACCATAAAGTGCCTCAAATGGTGCCATCTCAATAGTAGCATGGTAGCTGTTATTATAAGCAAACTCTACCAAGTACAATTGAGAGTCCCAACTACCTCCAAAATCAAGAACACAAGCCCTCAACATATCCTCCAGAATCTGGTTAACTCTCTCGGTCTGACCATCTGTCTGAGGGTGAAAAGCTGTGATAAAATCCAAGCCAGTACCCATGGCTGAATGCAAACTCTGCCAAAACTTCAAGACAAAACGATTGTCCCGATCTGATACGATCCTCACAGGCGCACCATGTAATCTGATAATCTCCCGTAAATACAACTGGGCCCATGTCTCAACTGAGTAGGTGATCCTCCCAGGTATAAAGTGTGCGGTTTTCGTCAAACGGTCTACAGTCACCCAAATGGTATCGTAACTCTTTGACGTTCTCGGCAAACCACTGATAAAGTCCATGGAAATCTCCTCCCATTTCCATTCTGGCACACTCAGAGGGTTAAGAAAACCCGATGGACTCTTCCTCAAAGCCTTGACTTGCTGACATTTCAAGCATCTACTAATATAATCTGCGATCTCAAGCTTCATCCCAGGCCACCAATAATGCTCTTTCAGGTCCCTGTACATCTTCGTACTACTTGGATGAATAGAGAAGATAGAACTGTGAGCCTCCTCCAACAGTTTCCTTCTAAAAGTTGATCCTAAAGGCACACACAGCCTCTTATGATACATCAGAGCACTATCTATAGAGAAGCTAAAATGGCTAGGAATATCTAACTCAGCCTCTCTAAAACCGGTCTGCAAACGAACCTCATATCTCTATACATCAATCATCCTCTACCTCAAAGTAGGTCTCACTGTTAAACTAGCCAGACTCACAGTGACATCGACAGTAAGAAATGTTATCTTAGCTCGTTCCATATCTCACCTCAATCTCAAAGGTATGGCCGACAAAGCTAATGAATGAGAAGTCTTCCTACTGAGCGCATCAGCCACTACATTGGCTTTCCCAGGATGATATTGAATATCACAGTCATAATCCTTAACGAGCTCAAAACATCGTCTCTATCTCATATTCAATTCCTTCTAAGTGAAGAAATACTTTAAACTCTTATGATCAGTAAATATCAGGATCTTCTCACCATATAAATAATGTCTCCATATTTTCAATGCATGAACAACAGCTGCTAACTCTAAATCATGAGTCAGATATTTCTTCTCATGCTCTTTCAACTGATGGGAAGCATAAGCTATAACTTTCCCGTGTTACATCAACACACATGCCAAACCTCTGTGGAAAGCATCTGTGTACACAGTCAAACCACCGGTTCTGTCAGGTGACACTAGAACAGGTACTGTCACAAGCCTTCTCTTGAGCTCCTCTCAAAATCCTTAGACCATACAAAATCAACTCCCTTCCGGGTCAAACGTGTCAAGGCTGAAGCAATTTTGGAGAAATCTTGCACAAACCGTCTATAATAGCCTGCAAGTCCCAGAAAACTGTGAATATCAGCCACACTCGTAGGTCTAGGCCAGTTAGTAACTGCCTCAATCTTAGAGGGATCAACAGATACTCCTCTACTCGATACTACATGGCCTAAAAATGCCACTTCTCTTAGCCAAAACTCACACTTGGAGAACTTGGCATACAATCTCTGATCTCGTAGTACCGTCAATACTTCTCGAAGGTGCATAGCATGCAACTCTTTTGTCTTGGAATAAACCAAGATATCATCGATGAATACAATCACAAAAGAATCAATGAACCTTCTGAACACAGTGTGCATAAGGTCCATGAAAGCTGCAGGCGTGTTGGTCAAGCCAAAGGACATAACTACGAACTCATAATGTCCATAACACGTCCTGAATGCAGTCTTGGGAATATCCTCATCCCGAATCCTCAATTGATGATAGCTAGATCTCAAATCTATCTTTGAAAAGATAGTGGCTCCCCTCAACTGATCAAACAAGTCTTCTATCCTGGGCAAAGGATACTTGTTTTTTTTTCACCGTAACACGGTTCAACTCTCTATAATCGATGCATAAACGCATAGAACCATCCTTCTTCTTCACAAAAAACACTGAAGCTCCCCACGGTGAAACACTCGGGCGTATAAACCCCAAGTCTAAAAGTCCCTATAACTAGCTCTGGAGTTCTTTCAACTCAGCTGGTGCCATACAATAAGGTGCTTTGGACAATGGAGCTGTCCCAAGAGCAACCTTAATCTGAAAATCAAACTGTCTCACCAGTGGCAAACCAGGTAACTCATCAGGGAAAACATCAACGAAATCCCTCACTATAAGCACAGAACTCAAGCTATATAGCCCAAGGCTCCATCACTTAGAAGCGTTCTAGCTTTTAACATAGATATCAAAGTGGGTGTTATTCAATCATTAAACCCACGAAAACATAAACTAGTCCCACATGGAATCATAAAACCAGCAAGTTTCTCAGTACAATCAATGGTGGCACGATTAGCTGATAGCCACTCTATACCCAAAATCACATAAAAAACAAACATATGCATAACAATCAAAGTAAGATGGAAACATTTACTCATAATACATATGTCATAAGTGTCATACGCACTATTACCATAATAAACTTCCCTACTGGGGTAAAAGTACAAATCTTGAAACTCAACAGTCTCGACTCAGAAGTTGCCAACTCATCATAACAAGATAAAATAAAAGTGTGGCTAGCTCCAGAATTAAACAAAATAAAAGTCAAACGGCCTGAAAATAATAAAGTATAAATCACTACCATACCGATAGCTTTTCCTGATAATCCTGACTTTGCTACTATGTTGTGATGGTTGTATTTTATACGCCCTATAAAAGTGGTGTGATTCCAAGTTTGATCACAACATAGCATCTTGATGGAAGTGTGCATCTCCCTGATGGAAATTGGCACAACCATTTTAGTAAAGATGATCCTATTTTTGTACTTTTGGCTGCCCATGTTGAGCTCCACTTCAAACTTGTTGTTGTTGCTGCCTGTTGTTGTTGATGTTGTTGCTGCTTCTGCGGTATCCATTGACTGGCATCGTCATCTTCTGTCTTCTTCCTCTGAGAGGAAATCTATCTGTAGTAGTTAATTTTCTTTTCCTTTCATAAGATTTAAAATCCAAGATAAGGACGACTCCTAAGCTTCCTTATTCAAATCTTGAATGAACTCGACTTCAGAGATCATTTTCTTTCTTACAAAGCAAAACTAGTGTCTGTCAAACACCTTAGTCCATTAACATTCTATCCTTCCAACATAGGATTCACTTTAGAGTCTATCTTGAAAAGGCTTAGTAGGTCCAAACTACGACCTACAAGTTTCTCAAAGTTCATCGTCCAATTAGATAGTCAAACTCAATGTGAATTGATATTCACCAAACTATCTCATTGCCTTATAGAAGTTACCGATATCACGGTCCATCGACTTCCTTCTATATTTCAATCAAATACCAACACTCAACTTAGTGTTAGTCAATTTTGACAATTTACTGAATATGTATCTTCATTACTCGACCTCGAGTATTTCCAATTCAGATTGATACACCATAGTGTAATAGTGACCAAACTAGGCCATTCACCAATTAACATTGTCGTTAATGGTCCTCGTTGAGACTTATCACGTAAAGTTCTTACTTCCTCTTTTGAGTGGCAACACATTTTCCTTTCAGCACAATGCTACCATAAGGATTTACCACTTACCATAATCCAACTTTCTTAACTCAAACCAAGAACTTGTCTATTGAGTTAAATCTAGGTTACTGGACCCGAGCCAGACCGATTTCTTTTCAACAATTTCTCACCTCAAACAGGTGTTTCATCTCTTAATACTGGGCTCCAGACAAACATGTCCCCTTTTTACACATAAATGTCCACACACATCTACTAAGACCACTACTTAGCAATTGTGTGACAATAACACTTTAATCAGCTTTAAGAATCAAACGATTGATCTCTCGGAGTATCTCATCTCCTTTACTTTGACATTATGTCAATACTCTTAACGAGGTGTATAACTTCCAAAACTGCACGGGGTCATTCACCTTCTCGACACCCTTACCCAAATCTCAAAATGGGTCCAATAAACATAACCACATAGTGGTTTTACAAGGATGTGAAATATCAAAAACATCATTAACTTCTAACAATATTCTCATAACTCTTTCAATATCAAAGAAATAAAGCATGAGAATAGAAGTTATAGGCATACCTGGTGCTGCTGATCTCAGATGATGACTTGAGAATCGACTTAAAACAAAACATTTATAATCATAAAATAAAGACAATAAGCTCTTATGAGCTAAATACAAATGTACAAATCATAAAATTCTTAAAGTTCACAAAATTTAAATCCATAGACTTTTACAACCAATAGTCCATCTCGAGGTCATCATCCCTCGATCACGCAGCACCATCTCCTCTCCCACGACCTCTTGCCAGGGCATTACCTGAAATTTTTGTAATATCATGAGCTAACAACTTAAGCCTAGTGAGAATAATAAGAATAAAAAGTAATGATAGACCTCAAACTCGTATTCTGATTCGTGTCCAATTAATCTGACACAATCATTCCTAAAGTTCTCCAAACTCTAGGTAAATTTCATTCTATACTCTCCAAAGGATGATATTACTAACACTCGTAGTCAAATTCTCATCAATTAACTTGTTATAACATAAATAAGAAAAGTAAATAAACTTTACATAAATATAACATCTCAATTCTCTATCCATGATATATAACTCCATCAATCATATGCATGAAAGTAATGAAAACTGCCTTAGGATTCGGATTCATCTTTTATGCATGAAGGTAATGTGGATATCCCGTCGGACCCACATTCACCTTTTGTGCATGAAGGTAATGGGGCTATCCCGTTGGACCCTCATTCACCTTTTATTTCTTCCTCACTTTCTCTTCTTTTTCTATGAAGGTAATGCGGACACTCCCCGTAGGGTCCAACATTCTCCCTTATTTTCTTTATCACTTTCTTTTCTTTTTCTCTGAAGGCGATGCAGACACTCCCCATAGGGTCCAACATTCTCCCTTCTTTTCTTTCAATGATGCGATATGTTATGGTGCAATATGTTATGGTATGCTCGCAAAAGTAAATAAACATAAATGCGAATATTAAAGTAGCCGAAACAAGCATAAAGTAAAGGGGTATAAAGTAAAAGACATAAAGTAAAAGAGATAGGAAATTCTGGAAGAACGATAAGTAAACCGTACAACCGATACATACTAAAGTATGATCTTTATCTTCCAAGGATTCTAAACTTCCAAATAAAATCCAAGGTTGTACATTCAAGTTCCTTAACCGTTCTATCTAAAAGTATGGATCTTCTAACTCCCAATGATCCATCCTAAGCATCGAAACGAATCTAACTTAGAATTTTCTTAGATTCAATGTTTTCCTCGAGAACTCCTAAGTTCTCACTTAAAGGATTAACTCCTAATCCTAAGGGCACTAACTCACTTCCCTCTAATCTTAGATTCGAATCTTAGTCTTTTTTTCTAATTCTACAAATCAACATACTTATTCGCTTTCTATAATTACTTTAAATCCTAACTATTCTCACCTTAGTAAAAGATGATTTCGCTCCCAACCTCCGATAGAGCAATCAAGCAAAGTTCAAACCACCTACAATTAGAATTACATCTAACAATCAATAATTTACCAAATAACGATCAAACAACATCTAAGCGTACAAAACGACGAAAAACTTCAACAAACCCCAACATGAGGCTCTCGCCCCCCATGAAAAGTGGGTCTCGGGTTTGGTTTTCCGGCTTTTAGGCAATTTAGATGTGTTTCGAGTTGGTTTCAAGCAATTTCGATATTCCCGATTTCAATGGGTATCGATAATTAGGGTTTTTGAACAATATGTAATTTCCTGAATTGAATTACAATAAACCTTATTTCAATAATTTATAACCCATATTCAAATCCCAAAAGGTAAATTTCAAACGGGAAGGGCTTCGACTGAAACTCGGTTTTAGGGTTAAGGGAATGTTTTAAAAAACTCTTAAAACAACTCCCGTATTTACAAACACAGAGTTTCCTGACAAGAAATCGAAGAATCAAAGAGAAAACTCCATTAAAACGTTATTTGGAGCTTAGGGTTTCAAGATAAACTTAACGAGAAGTCTGTAGATCACGAGTGGAAAGCACGATTGTTAGGTGGAAAGGAATCCTAGACCCGAGGGCTTTTTGATGCAACCGAAATCGAGCCGATCCACTGAGAAACGAGCAAAACCCGAGCCATTCTTCCCCACGGTTTGGAGGTGAGAAAGATGAAGCAAATGGTCAAAATTTGGTCAATGGCAATTTAAAGAAGAATATGAATAGTGTTTTGGATATTTTTAAGAAATTGAAAATGACGGTTGCGTCCTTTTATGACTTTTGACTTATGAATCGAAACCCAAAGCTCTTAAATAAATCTAAAGGTGATTAATAATTATTAATTGGCCTATTAATAATTATTAATGTCACCGAAGCGAATTTAAAGTATTAAAACAATTAAAAAGAATTTTGGGTGAAATTAACTACTAAAATCGAAATTACTACTTTTAAATTAACCTTAAATACATAAATAAATAAATAAATAAATAATTCACTTAAAAAATAACGGGACGTTACAGAGTAAATATGGAGAATCGGTTGGAAGGTTCTTTATCAACAGTGTCTCTAGACTATATCCATGAACATTAACAAAACTCGATTGTGGGATCGAACTAGAAGAAATTTGGTTAAGGAAGAAAAAAATTTCTTCCCTGTGACTATAAGCAAAATTAGCCTACAGGAAGAAAGTTTTCAAGGGACCCGATGGACCTATATATCATGGGCTTAATAATCAGTTAATTAATCGATTAACTTGTAATCAATTAATTATTATTATTTAACTATGAATGATCCACTATAGATTCATTTTTGAAGTCCTCTCATTATAGATGAGTTATGTCCATTTAGTTTATCTGAATGAGTCTGTGATATATCCTTCATGTGGAAAACTCACAATTACAGATGGTTTAAATTTACCCTTTTACCCCTAAAGTTACCACTTTATCCTTGTGTTCCCGCTGATTATCCAATAAACATTATTTGTAGTCAAAGTTAAGATAAAGTACTTCATTTATCAATTAACGTCGTGGTGCCACTCATTCATGTTTTGAATCAAGTTTATTGAGGGAGTTTCCTAAAGTTCTAAAAATGATTAGGTATCACACTGATACCGTCATTTTTCAAAAAAAAAATATGAATTCCATCTTTTGTAAATGTGTTTCCAGTATCTTGTTATGTTCCAAAAATGGGAGTGTATTGAGCGTTCTTTCATATTACTCTCAACCATGTGAATCAAAGATTACAATTCCATGAATAGGAGTTCATATTTCGCTCAGGATTTAGATTCATAACTGTTTGATAAACTTAATTTGATATTCGATCATTTCTTGTAAACGATATGAGTGAGACATTGATCAAACATCTTGGTTCAATCTTATACAATCAGTTTGTATATGATACTTCCATTTCATGTCATCCACATAAATGATTCGGATAAGATCATTTACAAATTATACAAAATGGACACAGCTATCAACAGTGTTAACAGGATAAGCTTCCCAAATGTTACCCATATATTTTAGACACTTTAAGTTACTCATCTAAATGTGAATCCTCACGTATGTTTCACATACTCAGACATGATTTCATAAAAGTAATTTTGGGGCTTTACTATTTGAAAGTTTGATATATGTGTATATATGTGTGTGTGTGTGCGCGTGTGCATATATATAAAAGCCGAAAAACCGAACCCGAACCTCATTTAGCCTTGTATGGCTGAGAGCCTCATAGGAAAAATTTCCGAGTTTTTCGTCGTTTTATGCATTTAGATATCGTTTGCTCGATTTTCAGATAATTAATAATTGTTAGGTGTAATTGATTTGTAGCATTGTGATTGCTCGTGTGGTTTTCGACCTCGGCACTTTTGGAGCTTGACTACAAATCCAAGGTGAGTTTAAAATGGAAGTTAGTAATTTTATGAATTAAGTTTCACTACGATATTGTTTATCGGGGTTAAGAGGGAAACTAACTTATGGAAATTAATATTTGGTTGGTGACTTTAAATTCGGAAGTGAGTGAAGTGACTTTGGATTTCTTATGAATTTGGGTGTAAAAGGTAAGATTTGAGTGGTTTGGAAATCTTGTAAGATGAATTGAAGATTTTAGATGAAAGTGGAAGTTTAAGGAACTTTGAGTGATTTGGGAGTCAAAGTGACTTAGAAGTTACACTTGAGTGTTCACTCGTGTAATTCAAGTAGTTTATGTTCTTTAGTAGCTTAGTAGAATTCTTTTTAGATTATCTAACTTACTAGGGAACTTGATGACTTGTGTGATATGGTAAGACCGTACGAGGTAGTATGTTGATGTTTATCCATATAGTGGCCCGTTACGATGACTTGTGATATGGTAAGATCGTACGGGGTAGTATGTTGATGTTTATCCATACGGTGATCCGTTATGATGACTTGTGATATGGTAAGACCGTACGGGTAGTATGTTGATGTTTATCCATACGGTGGCCCGTTACGATGACTTGTGATATGGTAAGACCGTATGTGTTAGTATGTTGATGTTGATCCATACGGTAACACATTACGATGAAACTTGTTTGGTGACAAAAAAGTTAGTGTTATACTTACATATATCCATTAGAATTGTGTAGTAAGACTTAGTATTAGTTATTACTTTTACTTCAACTCTCTATTTCATTTTCATACGGGATTGAAAGTCTATTATGAGAAGTATTTTACGATTGTATGATTGTGTGGAAATTGGAAGTATAGAATGGGTAGTAAAGTGCAATTTAGGCCTTTGGACACAATTTCCGGTATGGAATTTGGTTCATACGATTACTTGCTTTTATTTTACTCTCACTAGCATTTTTATGCTAATGTTGCTACACTAACAATTTTTCAGGTAAATCTCATTGTAAGGGACGTGGTAGAGGAGGTGGCGCTGCTTGACCTGTTGAGAGGATGGAAGGAAAAGAATAGAAACATATTTTTGTAAAACATCTTTGAAATGTTTTGTATATATTTGCTACTTTTCTTGCTTATGTTTTGAGCTCGGATTGCTATTGTGTAAATGTAACGACCTGACCCAAAACAAAGGCTAGGTCGCGAGTACTCTCAGCAGAAGCGCAGAAAAACATGAAATTCGAGCAAAATATAACAATGTTTTTTTTATATAACAATGTTTTTTGCCGTTTGAAACGTGGACTATACCAAAACCTGTTAAACATTTTTTTTCCCTGCCAGATAAATCATAAACAAATCACGAGAATGCACATTTCTCGGTTTCTAGAAAACGAAACATTTGAAATATCAAACGCATAGAAATTATCAAAAGCTACATCTTTACAACATGATTTCAATGACTTGAAAACAAACTAAAAAAACATGAAATATTACATAACCACAATTACTTTTACATAAGTTAACTCTTATGTAACTAATTCAACTCGAGCTCGAGCATTGACGACAACTAGTCCAATCCCAAAGTCCGGCATCCAAGCTTCAACGCATCTTCCTAGTCACGACCTCGACCGCAACAGAAACCTGAAAGGTAATATGTAGCACCTCTGAGCATGACACTCAGTGGGAAATAAAAAGAAAAATAAAGTAAATGTATGCATAAAGTCCATAGTTAGAAAAGCATCCAAATATCCACGTCTCTCGCCCCTCACCGAGTCCTTGCCTCCACTAGAGAAACTACCTCTTAAAGTTCATCTCGTACCCAAACTAAGCTTCTCACATTCCCGATTTAAATCAAAAGGTTCACAACCAAAATAACTTCTAAACCCCTACAAACTATTCAAAACCAAAAGCTCTTTCTAGACATTCTCATTACAATTAAACTCACGTCTCAATCCGGTCTCCAATCTATTCATCCTCCTTATCCCATCCTCTGTCTACCTCCACTCGATATTCATTACATCTCGCATTAACATCACATGATCATTGGATCTATCTAGCAGAACCCCCTTAGTACGTTTAAGTTCATCACACTTTCTACCATCCTCTTTAACATAACTAAGGTACTTTACCTCTTTTACCTATGCACCTTCTCTAAACTCACTGCACTACCCCATCGATCCTGAAGGTGTTCACAACTGGCAGCTCGAAGAATAGTCATGTATAGAAGTAAATGTCATGTATAGAAGTAAATGAAGTATCGTAATGTTACGAAACATTTAAAATCAATCAAGTGAGTAAACAAGAAAACTAAACATTAGATATAATCAAAGTTTCATCAATCTCTAGCAATCTGAGCATCAATTAGCACTTTCATTTTCCACACATCTTACTGTGCATCGATGGTCTTGGAGGCTATCTCGATAGTTCACTCCACAAATTAAAGTATCAATACTTTCACATTTCCCTCGTCTTACCCGCACCGGATGTCTCGATATGGGGTTAATGGCATAACGAAATGATGTAGATGTATGCACAATTATTGTATGCTAAAGAAAGTAACATAAACAATGAAATTGTATGATGAAGATGTCACAACATGTTCTCAAACTGATACTATTCCTTACTTACACTTTCCACGCATCATTTGTTTCCACATTCATGACCCGTATCTTACTACACATATTTATTAACCATCACAAAAATAACGTAAGCCGTAGCTCGTTATTCTCTTCCGAATCAGTATCATTATGTTACATTCTCTCGTGTCTCACTATGCGCAATTCACAAACTTTCACAAACTATTTCAATAATCACTCGAGCCATAGCTCATATATTCTTCCAGGTTATCGTAATAACCACTCAAGCATCCAGACCATCCACCACACAACACCTCGGAGCTACACACTATCTGCCACGGTAACCACGTGTAACGTCCAACATCCACTCACCATTACACGGGTTACGACCCCATGGCAGTGCAGCAACAAATGATATGCAATGAAAGAAATGAAATGTAATATGATATGCATGAATGAAATGGAATGTAACTAAACATGCTTTCTTTGCAATTCTCATAGAAAACAAACTTTGGCATAACAAGTACAAGTACAACAACCCTTCAATCAGCATATGACTCATTCTTTAACATGGCCATGTATAGATGCACATAAGCATGTAAGAATAGCCCAAGTTAAGAGTAAAAGCAAAGTGGTTCAAGGCATTTTCATTATTCCCGAATTCTCAACAATAAGCCATGTTTAGCTCATGACTTCTGTTCCACTCACAACCACCATTCCCTTCTAATTTCAAACACTAAGTGGAGTCTCCGAATTCAGCCTCATTCATCATTAACACTCATTCCACACCCTTACAATAACAACCACGATCAAACACCCTTACTGTCACTTTCATTTGTTTTGTTCTCACTTCTCTAGTCAAAACAAGACTTGACTTTGGTTTTTCTTTCCTCATCAATCACACTCATATAACAACTAAAACTTGAGCTTAAAATATCATAAATAAATCATTAAGAATAATAAACTAAACCTCGGAACCAGATTTACTCTAAAGTCTCTAACATGATTTTCTTATGTAAAATATGTATTTAGACACCCAAATATACCAGAATTAAAAGACATTAAGAGAAGGCTAAGGAACTCCAAAATTAAGAAAACTAGGAAAGCTTCAAATGGTCAACTATGGAGGTTTTATGCTTGAGTTCTTTCCATGGCTTCCTACATTTGTGTGGTGTCTAAAATGTCTAAACTTCACTTTTGAATGATACCAATTCCTTTCCGAGATAACACGCATACCCTTCGGTGAAGTCTTATTTTCAACCTACACCTCCATAACCCAAAGCAAGCTACAACTCATATTTCTTTTAGCCTAGAGCACCTCCCACCAAGAAATTAATTCTCGTTTCTAATAATTCGAAACCTAGACCTCTATTACAAGATCCTATCTCAATTCCTTAACCATGCTAGTTTAGTCAAGGCAACAATTTCCAAACTTATCTCCACGTAACCCCTTTCTTGTCTTACTCATTGTTCCCAAGCTTAAACACCAAAATGCATAGCAAATCATCATACAAAAATCAAACATAAAAATACTTGAAATCCTTTTTGTTCCCACCTTGAGTTCATTAAAAAATAGCTTGGAGTTGCTCTTCCTTTACCTACAACACAAAAGCATTACAAACTACTCTTAATCTTTAACCTTACATATCAATTATCTATGTAAAATTTATTCTAAACAGCCCCACATGAGTTATTACCCCTTAATATAATTCTTTAACATTTTTAGGAACAATTAATCACCATTTCGAGACCCCAAAACAACCCCATAATCAATGACTACATAACAGCCCCTATTAAATTTAATGACAAAACAGTGGGAAGAATGTAGTTTCCAATGTTCTGTTTTATATAGAGAAGTGCTTATTTAATTTACATGCTTAATTTATAGTCAATTCATATTTACACAATATTAAACTTCATCTCTTTTAAAGAAAACCATTTAGGTTTTTGAAGTTATTAAAAGAATTCATAAAGATAAGTCATGGTGGGTTTTAGCTCAATTTGCAAACTTATGGAAGCTCTTAATGAAATTTCTAAGTATATTTCATCTTGAAGAAATCCAAAACCTTAACAAATTTTTAGTTTTTAAAGACTTCAATTGCAAGATTTAGCATGCTATTTCAATGAATTCCTTAACCACAAGCTTAAACCCCATCAATTTTCCATAAATTCCCAAACTTTTAATAAAAGCCCTAGAAAGAAAACTTACCTTTTCATCATGATAAGTTGTTGGAAACTCTCTAAATCTTCTATATTTAGATTCTACTAACCAAAACTCACACTTTTGGCTTTGATTTGAATGGATTTGAGCAAAATTCGAAAAAACCCAATCAATTCTTCCCTTACCATAGTTGATGCTTTGACTGCTGCTTTGGCCTTAGATATTGGGGATTCTGAGAAAAAGGCTAATGAGATTGTGGCACAGACCTCTTCTCAGAAGAGAAAGGTTGTGGACGACCTTCTAGGTCGAGGGACACAGCCACATAGACAGGCTCCTGGTTAGGGCAGAGGACAAACAGGACCTCAGTTTCATACAGGTCAGTCTAGTGCTCGAGCTCCTCCTTTGCTCTACTGTCATGATTGTACTGAGTATCACCTAGGTCAGTGTAAGGTGAGGAGGTGCTATCAGTGTGGACAAACCGAACATATTAGACCTTTCTGCCCTGGTTTACATACACCACAGTAAAGTGGGGGTCAGGGTCAGAGTTCAGGTTAGGGTCAGGGCCGAGGACAGAGTCAGGGGCAAGGTCAGACAGGTGGTAGAGGTCAGGTCAGGCCTAATTAGCAGCAGAGAGCACCACCGGCAGTTTAGGCACAGCCTCAGACACGACAACAGGCCCGTGTCTTTGCCACCACTCGAGAGGATACTGAAGCATCTGGTATTATCGTTACAGGTACTTTGTCAGTTTTAGGGCACTCTGCTCTTGTATTATTTGATTCTTGGGCTAGTCACTCATTTATTTCTGCTGAGTTTGTCGAGTCTGCTGCCATTGATTCTAAGTTGTAAGGACATGAGTTGCATGCTATTAGCCCGCTCGAAAAATCTGTGATTGTGGATAGAGTTGTTTATACTGATGATTTGTGTATTATGGGTTGCTTTCTGCGTGCTATGTTGATTGTGATGCCGATGTCTGACTTTGATATTATTATGGGTATGGATTGGCTGTCAGCCAACCACGCCAACATCGGTTGTAATGAGAAAGTGGTAGATTTTGTTGGTCCATGTGGGACTAGTTTTCGATTTCATAAGACCTAAGGTAGGATGACACCTGCAATTATCTCGGTGATTCAGGCTAGAGCACTTTTGAGTGACGGTGCTTGGGGTTACTTAGCTAGCGTAGTGGACATGTCTGTTAGTGTGACTACCTTAGCTTCCGTACCAATTGTGAGGGATTTCATTGATGTTTTCCCTGATGAGTTATCTGGTTTTCCACCAGTGAGAGAGTTAGACTTCTAGATAGAGGTGATTCCTGGGACCGCTCCATTGTCCAAGGCACCTTATCGTATGGCACCAGCTGAGCTTAAAGAGTTGAAAAGGCAGTTGCAAGAACTTTTAGACTTGGGGTTTATACGCCCAAGTGTATCACCTTGGGGAGCTCCGGTATCGTTTGTAAAGAAGAAAGATAGCTTCATGAGATTATGTATTGATTATAGAGAGCTGAACCGGGTCACAGTGAAAAACAAGTATCCTTTGCCCAGGATAGAGGACTTGTTTGATCAGCTGAGGGGAGCTACTGTCTTTTCAAAGATAGATCTTCGATTGGGGTATCATCAGTTGAAAATTAGCGATGAGGATATTCCCAAGATTGCCTTCAGGACACGATATGGCCATTATGAGTTTGCTGTCATGTCTTTTGGCTTGACTAACGCTCCTGCGGCCTTTATGGACCTGATGCATACAGTGTTCAAGAGGTTCATTGACTCCTTTGTGATAGTGTTTATTGATGATATCCTTGTTTATGTTGGGATTTATGCCCTAGAATTCATAATTTGTAATAGAATATTCTATGAATAAATAAAAGTATTACTTTAGTGAATTTTGTGCAATTTATTATATGTTGATATTCGTTAAATATTCAAACAATAATAGAAAATTTCAGAGTTACTGATTCTGTAATCTTGACTACTATGAGATATAAAACGGATCTAGTCAAAGATAGTAACTCAAATAGTCTACAGTAAACGAATACGGTTAGGAAACCTTATTCTGGTAACACTGTTGATGTTGTTCACTGATTTGATCCAAATCATTAGCATGATGTAGATGCAAGTGGAAACATCATATATAATGAGCTTATATAAGACTGGACCAGGATAATAAATCGATTCCTAAATAACACTGTTGATAGGAAGTGCTTTATAATATCAAATTTACGTTATTAAGATTGATACGTCTTAATCCTGAGTATATTGTGAACTCACATTAATGAATTCTTTTCCTTTGAGTCGCATAGTTGAGGGTGATCTGTTGATACACTCGATAAACTCCTGTTTTGGGGACATGACTAAATTGGTGCTTGGGAACATTTCTATACAACATGGCATTCATAACTTTTCTAAAACAAATGAAAGTGTTAGTGCGACACTATTCTAACTTAGGAATTTTAGGTATCTCCCTTGCTGTAATGATTCGGTACTTGAACATGAGGCCTCACCTTCTCATTGGCCCGAGAAGGATCGTTCTATACTTGAAAACTATAGAAAAATGTTCATTAGAGAATCATCGGGTACACAAGGATAAAAGAGATAATTACAAGGGTAAAACGGTAAATTTGACCCAGTTGTTATTATGAGATTACCACGTGAAGGATATGTCAAAATAAACTTGATAACAAATGGACATAACCCATCTATAGTAAGGGGAGTTCAACTTAGAGTTTATAGTGGAATTACTCTAAGTTAATAATTATGATTAATTAGTTAATGAGTTTAATTAATAAATCAATAATTATTGGAGCGCATGATCTATAGGTCCATCAGGTCCCTATGCTTGCCCATATATCATTGTAACCAACCAAGTTATTAATTTAACTAGGAAGAAATAATTATATTTAAGTAATTAAATTACTTAAATAAGAGAGATATTAATTGTTTAAATAAACGGTTTATTAAAATGGAAATTAATATTAATATTATAAATTATTTAAATAATGAGTTTATTTAAATGGAAATTAATAATTAATATTATTAATTAAATAATGAGTTTATTTAATTAAATAATAAAATGAGAGAATTAAATATATTTGTTTTATGAAACAAATTAGTATTTTGCCTAAAATAATTAATTAAATTGACTTAGTTCAATATTAATTAATGAGAGAATTTTTGGCAATATGTATTTAAATAGAAAATATTATTTGAATTTTTCTAATTTTAAATACTTAAAACAAAAGATAAATAAATTAAAAAATAAAAAAGGATAATGGTGAGATTATCTACACCACTTGTCATTAGACTAAGGAAAATTTGTTTCCTAATTTTGAACAAGTCTGACGAATTTTTATTTTTTTACTTTTTATTTTTTTAATTTTAATTTTAAATAATTTTTTATTATTTAAATTAAAGAAATAAGAAACCTAATTGGATTAGGAAACCAATTCTTATTCTCTTATAAATATGACTATTGGGTGCTCATATTTTACACTTGATTTTTTATCAAAAGCTCTCTCTTTTATTTTTCCGTATTGTCGTTTTTGACTTCTTAAAATAAGAAGAATTTTTCTTCTTTTTTTTGTTCTTCCGGTTCGATTCCCACAAGTCGGGTTGGTTTATGATCGGGATATAGCATAGAAGACTTGGTGTAGTGGATTGATGTTGTAAAGAAAACCCCAACCGATTCTCCATAAATCTACAATGTAAGTTTTTTCGAAAACCTTATAATTTCAGTTTAAGGTTTGATCATAATTTCATGTTATTAACGGATCCGTAATTAATTGTTAATTAATTTTGTAACGTCCCGTTACTTTTAGAGGTAAATTTTTTATTTTATTTTATTTTATTTATTAAAGCTTTTAAAGTTTAGTTTTAATTCAGTTACTTCTATTTTAGTAGCTATTTTCGTCCGAATTAGTTTTTAATCGTTTTAGTACTTTAATTATGTTTTGGTGACATTAATAATTATTAACGGGCCAATTAATAATTATTAATCACCTTTAGATTTATTTACAAGCTTCGAGTTTCGTTTTTAAAGCAAAAACAAAAGAGGGACGTAGGCGTCATTACCCGATTTCTTAAATATCTAAAAAAAATCACTATTCATCATCTTTAAATATCAACACTTAGTCAAAAATTGGAAAATTCCTGCACTTTTCCCCTCCTTGCTGCCGTGGGTATCAAAGACCAAAACCCTCCTTCCTTTTTTTTTTTTTTCTTTTTTTATTTTCTTTATTTCTCGGTAGATCGTCTCGATTCTACTACCGTTGGAAAGCCCTTGGCCCGTAGATCATTTCCAACCTACCGAACGTAATTTTCGCTCGTTTTATCGAGGCTTAAAGGTTTCGTGCATCGATCGTGATTCTTGGTCAACCGGTGTTTCGGAGTTGACTTCGCTTACAAGGTGAGTTTAAAATGAAAGTTAGTTGTTTTATGAATTAAGTTTCATTATGTTATTGTTTATTGAAGTTAAGCGAGATTTAGCTTCTTAGAAGTTAAGTTTGGTTAGAGACTTTAATTCGGAAGTTAGTGGAGGAATTTTGGAACTATAATTAGTTCAATGAAAAGGAAACATCGGAGTGGTTTGAAAGTGTTACAAAGTGAATTGGAGATGATAGAGGAAGGTGGATTGAGAGTTACTTGAGTGGTTGAAAGTTATTGTAGCTAAAGTGATACACTTGAGTGTTAACTCGTGTAATCTAGATAGTTAGGCTTCGTAATAGCTTAGTAGGATTCTTTAAGATTAACTAACTTTTAGGAAGCTTAACAGTTTGTAAAGTGGCCCATGATAGTATGTTGATTCGGTTCCATACGTATCATGTTGTGAAATGGTGAAATTCCTGATACCTGAAATGGTGAAATTCCTGATATCCGAAATGGTGAAATTCCTGATATCCGAAATGGTGAAATTCCTGATACCTGAAATGGTGAAATTCCTAATACCTGAAATGGTGAAATTCCTGATACCTGAAATGGTGAAATTCCTGATACCTGAAATGGTGAAAGTCCTGATATCCGATGATTGAGATATGGTACATGGTAGTACGTGGATTCAGATCCGTACGTACCATGGTATTATGATCTATAATACGGCACATGATAGTATGTTGATTCGGTTCCATACGTATCATGGTGCGATGGTTGTGATATGGTACGTGGTATGTTGATTTCGATCCATACAATAGCACGATACGATGAAACTTGTTTGGTAATAAGGATAGTTAATGTTATTTTTACCGATTCTTAGAAACGTGTAGTGAGACTTAGTTGTGAATGTTAATTTTACTTTAAGTCTTTATTTTTCTATCTCATGGTATTGATTGACATGTATGGGTGGCATTCTACTATCGATTGATTGTATGGAAATTTGGAAGTGTGGATGTGAGTAGTATTGGCATTATAGGCCTTTGGACACGATTTCGGTTATGAGATTTTGTTCATAGGATTACTTGCTTTCGTTTTACTCTCACTAGCATGTTATGCTAATGGTGCTACACTTAAAATTTTCAGGTAAACCTCGAGCTAAGAAGCGTGGTAGAGGAGGTGGAGCCGCGTGGTGATCGAGAGGGTGTATGGACAATACTAACAACTCATTTTGTGTAGCATTCATTGAAATGCTTGTAAATTATTCCATCTTTACATAACTTGTGTCTTTTTGAGCCCGAAAGGGTATTTGTGTAAAATATGTCTATGTTTTAAGGTCTAAATGTCTTTTGGAATGCGAAATTCCCGATTTATCGCTTTTTCTGGAATTTGGGTTGTAAACAGGTTTTGGTTATTCGATTTTTAAACGAACCCATGCCGTTTTTCTTTAGAAATTGAGTCTTCCGCTGTGCATTTGAATTTAAAGAATTTAACAGAAAGCGGGTCGTTACAAATTTACTATAAATAGTTCTTTCAATTGGTATCAGAGCCTATGTTAATTAACATGAATTGTGATTTTCGAAAATCGGTGGGTTGCATAAAAACGGTTTTATGTATGTATATAAATTGTTTTATAAATTGTGGATTTGCTAGTTGACTGTTTAGGTATTCATGGGCACTTAGGTTTTAAATTTTATTAGAAAATTTGTAAACCCAATTTTGGGTATAGGATTTATTTTGTAATCGTCGGGAATAATGGAAGAAAAAGATGATGCAAAATCGGCCCAATGAGGAAAAAGGAATCGACTAGGGCGGCGGCAAGGAGAGATGATGGACAAGATATGATAAGATATTTTTCCAAGATTATCTTTTAAAAGATATATATTTAAAAATATCAAAGATAAAAATAGAAGATAATTTATAATTATCTTCAATCTTTATAATATGTTTTTAAATATATATTTCTATTCATGGAAAATTATTTTATTTTATATTTTCCATAAATAGATAAAAGATAATATTTTGAAAAAATAAACCTTTTATGAAAAATATTGGAGAAAATATTTCCTTTCATAAAAGGTCTCCCATGCCTAAAGCAAAAAGAGGAGAGAGAAAATTTCAAACTTCAAGACGTACAACAAGTTTTAATTATTGTTTTAATTTAGTTGTAGAATTAGTGCCAAGAATACCGGTCAATCTAGTTGTTTAATTATTTAGCTTTTGTATGAGATATGATCTTTAAATAATTGTTCATGCATATATGTATGTCATGTAGGAAATCCCACCATAGATGTATGATTAAGGTAGATTTAATTATACATGCATACATAATTATGTGATAAATTTGTTATTATATTTTATGTATGTGATAAAGCATGTTGATTTTATCTTGTTATAAAATATTTATGCCGATGAGATTAGGATAAAAGCATGCTAATTTTAGATAATATTCATTTATTAAAATGTTTAAAATTGAATAGAAACTAAAATTAATATTCGAATGTGGATTTATTTGTTTTAACAATTGGACCTAAATTCACTTAAGCACTATCGAATAGATATTTAATTAAGGGTTAGTTAAAAAATTAATGAAAATGATTAATTAAATTGAATGGATCTCTGGCGAGAAAGCTCTGCCCTAGTGATGAGGTTTTTGAAAGTTCCCCTAACAAGGAGCGCCTCTAACTGGGAGCAATCTGGGAGAAAAGTTCAAGCTAATTAATCGATTTCATTAAGAAGGTCCCATAATGTTATTAGTTTTAAATCTAAGAAACTTGGAAATACACATTAAAATTGATCTAACTAATTTAAGAGTTAAGATTGAGTTAGATTAAACTTAGATAAATTGATTAGCCTAAATTTGTCTGAGTATGTAAACCCAATTTTAAAATTTTGAGTGGGAGAAAAAAAACTTGACAAAGTATCCTATGGTCTCCATTATTAGGCTCGCAACGTGAGATTCACACTTGACCTCTGTAGCACCCATAGAAGTGTTCATTCCCATAGGAAGGTTTTATAGTGTGAATCAATATCAAGGTGGGTCTCCCAAACGGGATAAAGGATTTTAAATGCAAATTGAAGACTGAATCTACACTTCGTAGACACTCATCTTTTCTCATTTAAAGGACTAAAATAATGGGTTACACTCATATGAAATTGATAAGGTTTGTTATCAAATTTCTTGACCAAACACACGGTAAAACAATTCCATAGGAATATGAGTTATTCTGGATTGGAAGTTGTTCGAGAAGTGTCTCGGTTTAACGTATAGGGTGACTGACTTATCTTTCGACGGCACTCTACCCGGGAAGGTTAAACTACCGTGGCATAATAATCTATTTAGGGTATTTCTATTTGTTGAACATTGTAGCATTCATGCATCATGTTTAATTTTATGCCAAACACATTGTTTGAATATAAATATAGAATTGCTAATTAAAATTCACTTAATTTTATTCATTACAGCTAAAATGTCATCCTCTAATATTGCAACCAATAAAATTGATAACCTTGTCAAATGGAATGAATTGTTGAATGACACTTTAAATTAAGATTCTAGTCTAATAGTTAAAGATCTTAATTTGCGGTCAGATGCAATTAGTAGCGTAAATATGACCAACAAATGAATGAACGGCTTAGATAGTAATTCAGATTTACTTGTAGCAGAATCGTGGTTAGTGGAAGATAACTTATCCGAATGGATATTTGATTCTGGTGCCACAAGCCACATTTGTTCATCCGCTTTAATGTCCGATTCTTGGACTAAAATAGAACATGGTACATATACAATGCGAGTAGGAACGGGGCAGTTCCTTACAGTAGTTGCATGTGCAAAAAATTGTCTGCAATTCAATTCTTGTTATATACAATTATACAACGTTTTACTGGTCCCTAGATTTGCTAGAAATCTAGTGTCTGTTTCACGTTGCATGAGAAGTGGCTATTCAATTGACTCAGGGATTGATGAGATCAAGATATATAAAGGAATTTCGTATATAACCTCTACAGTAAATAGAAAAAATTTGTTCATATTGAGTCCGCCAATAGGAACAACAACACATAATATTGAAATGTTCAAGACTGCAAAAACAAGAACTAAAAGACAAAAGGTTTCAAAAGAAGAACCGTATTTATGGCATCTAAGGCTAGGTCATATAATCTTAGACAGGCTTGAAAGACTCGTGAAAGCTGGTTCCCTAAGTCAGTTAGAAATCGGAACCATGCCAGTCTGTGAACCCTGTTTGGAAGGCAAAATGACCAAAAGACTTTTTACTGGAAAAGGTAATAGAGCCTCGGAACCACTCGAACTTGTGCATGCGGACCTTTGTGGACCATTTAATGCAAAAGATCATGGTGGATTTGAATATTACATCTCTTTCACAGATGACTATTCACGCTATGGATACGTTTACCTAATGATCCATAAATTAGAAGCTCTTGATAAGTTCAAAGAGTATAAAGCTGAAGTGGAAAACTAATTAGGTAAAACTATCAAAACATTTCGATCTGATCGTGGTGGCGAATATCTGGGCATAGACTTCAGAGATTATTTGATAGAATATGGGATAACATGCCAACTTTCAGCACCGAGAATGCCTCAGCAAAATGGTGTGGCTGAAAGAAGAAACCGAATGTATTATACATGACTAGATCAATGATGAGTTTCGCAACACTTTCACTTTCTTTTTGGGGATATGCAGTTAAAACTGCTTTATACATACTCAATGTGGTTCCATGCAAAAGTGTTCCTAAAACTCCACAAGAGTTATGGATGTAAAGGAAATTTACGACACTTTAGGATTTGGGGGTCGCCCGCTCATGTGTTGATGGTAAACCCAAAGAAGTTAGAACCCCGAAGTAAAGTATGCCTTTTCGTAGGCTACCCAAACAAAACAAAGGGTGGATACTTTTATTGTCCCATGGAAAACAAAGTATTTGTGTCGACAAATGCAGTTTTTCTTGAAGAGGATTTTACGAAAGATACAAAACCCAGAAGTGAAAGAAATAATTATATTTAAGTAATTAAATTACTTAAATAAGGGAGATATTAATTGTTCAAATAAATGGTTTATTAAAATGGAAATTAATATTAATATTATTAATAATGAGTTTATTTAAATGGAAATTAATAATTAATATTATTAATTAAATAATGAGTTTATTTAATTAAATAATAAAAGGAGAGAATTAAATATATTTGTTTTATGAAACAAATTAGTATTTTGCCTAAAATAATTAATTAAATTGACTTAGTTCAATATTAATTAATGAGAGAATTTTTGGCAATATGTATTTAAATAGAAAATATTATTTGAATTTTTCTAATTTTAAATACATAAAACAAAATATAAATAAATTAAAAAAAAAAAGAAGGATAATGGTGAGATTATCTACGCCACTTGTCATTAGACTAAGGAAAATTTGTTTCCTAATTTTGAACAAGTCTGATGCATTTTTATTTTTTTTATTTTTTTACTTTTTATTTTTTTTAATTTTAATTTTAAATAATTTTTTATTATTCAAATTAAAGAAATAAGAAACCTAATTGGATTAGGAAACCAATTCTTATTCTCTTATAAATATGACCGTTGGGTGCTCATATTTTACACTTGATTTTTATCAAAAGCTCTCTCTTTTATTTTTCCCTATTGCCGTTTTTGGCTTCTTAAAATAAGAAGAATTTTTCTTCTTTTTTTTTTGTTCTTCTGGTTCGATTCCCACAAGTCGGGTTGGTTTATGATCGGGATATAGCATTGAAGACTTGGTGTAGTGGATTGATGCTGTAAAGAAAACCCCAACCGATTCTCCATAAATCTACAATGTAAGTTTTTTCGAAAACCTTATAATTTCAGTTTAAGGTTTGATTATAATTTCATGTTATTAACGGATCCGTAATTAATTGTTAATTAATTTACTAACGAAATTCCGCTAATTTAGTAAATAGTTCCTTCAGTTTATTCGAGGACTGAGGAGTCACATGCTATACATTTAGAGAAGGTGTTATCGATTAGAGAGCTCAGAAGTTGTATGCGAAGTTCTCTAAATGTGAATTTTGGTTGAAGGAAGTGGCTTTCCTTGGGCATGTAGTATCTAGTAGAGGGATTTATGTTGATCCTTCTAAGGTGGAAGCCGTTAGTTGTTGGCCCCGACCGATTAATGTGGCTCAGATATGGAGTTTTCTTGGACTTGCAGGTTATTAAAGACGATTTGTGCAAGATTTTTCCAAGATTGCATCCTCTTTGACTCATTTGATGAAAAAGGGGGTTTATTTTGTGTGGACTGATGAGTTTGAAAATAGCTTTGAGGAGCTTAAATGGCGACTTGTATCGGCCCCAATTTTAGTATCACCTGATGAGTCGGGTGGTTTGATAGTGTATACTGATGCGTCCAAGAAGGGTCTGCGATGTTTTTTGATGCAGCATGGAAAAATAATAGCTTATGCTTCTAAACAGTTAAAGAAGCATGAGAAAAAGTACCCGACTCATGATTTGGAGTTAGCAGCGGTGGTACATGCATTGAAAATCTGGAGACATTACTTGTATGGTGAGAAGATTCTGATTTTCACCGACCACAAGAGTCTCAAATACTTTTCACCCAAAAAGAACTAAATATGAGACAGAGGAGGTGGCTGGAACTTGTGAAAGATTATGACTGTGACATACAGTATCATCCGAGAAAGGCCAACGTAGTTGCTGGTGCACTTATTCGAAAGTCATCACACTTGTCTACTTTGAATACTATTCCACTGAGGCTTAGATGGGAGATGGAAAGAGTTGAAATAGTCGTTCTTACAGCTGATGTTACTGTGAGTTTGGCAAGTTTGACTGTTGGCCCTACTCTGAGACAGTGGATGATAGAGGCACAGAGGGGTGAAAAACATTTGGCTGAGGGTTTTCGTGAGGTAGAGTCTGATTTACCTAGCCATTTTTCATTTTCCACTTATAATGCATTGATGTATCGTAAGAGGCTGTGTGTGCCTCTAGAATCGACTTACAGAAAGGAGCTGTTGGAGGAGACTCATAGTTTTTCTTTTCTATGAATCAAGGTAGTACTAAGATGTACCGGGACCTGCGACAGCATTATTGGTGGCCGGGGATGAAACGTGAAGTTGCTGACTTTGTTAGTAAGTGCTTGATTTGTCAGCAAGTAAAGGCCTTGAGGAAGAGTCCGCCTGGTTACCTTAACCCTTTAGCGTGCCTGAGTGGAAGTGGGAAGAAATATCGATGGACTTTATTAGTGGCTTGCCGAGGACCGCGAAGGGTTATGACACCATTTGGGTGATAGTTGACAGGTTGACTAAGAGTGCACATTTCATACCAGGGAAGATAATCTACCCTATCGAGACATGGGCACAGTTGTACATGAAAGAGATTATCAGACTTCATGGAGGCCAGTCAGGATTATTTCAGATCGAGACACGCGCTTTGTTTCGAAATTCTGGCAGAGTCTGCATACTGCTATGGACACTAGCTTAGATTTCAGTACTGCTTTTCATCCTTAGATAGATGGTCACACCCAGAGGGTCAATCAAATTCTGGAGAATATGCCGAGAGCTTGCGCTCTAGACTTCGGTGGTAGTTGGGATACTCAGTTGTATCTTGTTGAGTTTGCTTATAACAACAATTATCAGACTACCATCGACATGGCACATTTTGAGGCACTTTACGGTAGGAAGTGCAGATCGTCGACTCATTGGGATGAAGTTGGTGAGAAGAAACTTTTGGGACCGGAGTTAGTACAGATGACCAGTTAGTCCATTGCTCTTATCAAAGAGAGGATGAAGGTGGCTCAGAGTAGACAAAAGAGTTACGCTGATGAGAGGCGTGCACTTGATTTTGAAGTTGGTGACCACGTATTCCTAAAAGTGGCACCCATGAAAGGAGTGATGAGGTTTGGGAAGAAGGGCAAGTTGAGCCCTCGATTTATAGGCCCCTTCGAGATCCTCGATCGGATTGGGTCTGTAGCTTATCGATTGGTTTTGCCACCGGCCTTGTCGGCAGTTCATAATGTGATCCATGTGTCCATGCTCAGGAATATGTGGCTGACCCTTCGCATATTATTGGATATGAGCCAGTTACTTTGGATGCTAGCCTATCTTATGAGGAAGTATGTAACGTCCCATTAATTTTGAAGTGATTTTTTATTTATTTATTTATTTTATTTAATGTTATTTATTTATTTATTTATTTAAATTTAAGTATTTAGTTTAATTAGTATTTTTTGTAATTTAGAATTTAGTAGTTAATTTCGCTCGAAATCTTTTTAATCGTTTTATTTGCCTAAATTAGTTATGGTCGTATTAATAATTATTAACGAGCCAATTAGTATTTTAATGGATTTTTCATTTCGAATCTTCGATTTCTTGCCGAGGAACTCGATGATTTTAACTACGGGAGTTGTTTTTAGTGATTTTGGAAACTTTCCCTAAACCCTAAAACCGAGTTTCAGTCGAAACCCTTCCCGTTTGAATTTTACATTGTGTAGGCTGTTTTGGGGTTTATTTTTATTGATATATTGTTTATTGTAATTAAATTTAGGAAATCGATTATTGTCCAAAAACCTGAATCATCGTTACCCATTGAATTTGGGAATTTCCAAACTACTTGAAATAACCCCAAAACACCTCTAAAGTACCTAAAAGCCGGAAAACCGAACCCGAGACCCATTTTCCATTGAGGGGCCGAGAGCACCTTGGGGTTTTTCCAGGGTTTTTCGTCGTTTTGAGCTTTTAGATGTTAATTGATCGATGTTTGGTTCATTAATGATTGTTAGATATACTTTTAAATTGTAGTTGTTTTGGATCGTTGATTGATCGCACTATCGAAGATTTGGAGCGAAACTACTTTGGCCAAGGTGAGAATAAATAGGATTTAAAGTAGCTTTAGAAACCGAATAAGTTGAATGGTTTGTAGAATCGGAAGTTGAGATTAAGATTCGAATCAAAGATTAAAGGAAAGTGAGCTAGTGATCTTAGAATTAGGAGCTAGTTCTTAAGTGAGAACTTTTGGAATTTCTCGAGGGAAACATTGACCTTTTGAAAGTTCTAAGTTTGAATCGTTTCGGAGATTAGAATGGATCATTGGAAGTTAAAGGATCCAAACTTTTAGATAGAATGGTTAAAGGAACTTAAAAATAGAACCTTGGATTTTGATTTGGGAGTTTAGAATCCTTGAAAGTGAAGATTATTGGTTAAGATAAGATCTTACTTTTATTAAAGTATCTGAAGTTTGATTTACTTATTGTTCTTCCGAAATTCCTATTTATTTACTTTATGCATAAGGACATCTACGTTTATTTACTTTTGCAAGCATACGCATAACATCTCACATCATTGATTCGAAAGGAAAGTGAGAAACAAAAGAAGGGAGAATGTGGATCCTACGGAAAGTTCACATTACCTTCAGTGAAAAAGAAAATAAAGTGAAAAAGAAAAAGAAGGAAGAATGTGGATCCTACGGGAAGTTCACATTACCTTCAGTGAAAAAGAAAAGAAAGTGAAAAAGAAAAAGAAGGGAGAATGTGAATCCTACGGTATGTCTTCATTACCTTCATGCATATTATAGATGGAATTATATCATGGAGAAGAAATTGTATATTTCATTACGAAAAGTAAGAAAATAAGGATAATTGAGATGATATGCTGATGCAAAGTTTATTTACTCCTTTTATATTGTTTTTATGATTAATAGTTGAAAGTTAGTTTTCTAGAGTTTAGAGAACTATAGAAAAAGATTAAGTAAGACGTACATTTCTAGAGAGAAAAGAAATGAAATTGATGTATAGCCGAGTGCTATAGGAAAAAGGAATGAGATTGAATTGGATAATGAGAGAATACAAGGGTGTATTGAGCCTTGTATAATTATTATATGATATATATGTAAGAGAACTAGTTTCTCAATAAATTGGAAGATCTCGTGATTGGAGAATAAGATTTGATGTAAACCTTATGTATAGTATAAGGTATTAAAGAGAACGAGATTCAAATGTTATATATATATGTTATGAAACATATCCTCCCAATGGTTGGAAGATAGTTCCTCGATTATTTGGGAGAATTGGTAAATAAAAGTGAAATATTGATGTAAAACCATTTTTGGTAGTTGAAGGGTAAGAGAATGTGAGTTTTACTTTGACAAAAATCCGGATGCGGGTTTGGGGTCTAACTTTACTTTTTATTCTTTTTATTCTCACTAGGCTTTGTTGTTAGCTCATGATATTACAAACATTTTCAGGTGTTCGGGGTCATGAGAGAGGAGCTGGCGGCTTGATCGAGATGATGATGATGCGGAGATGAGACTAGATGTACATTTAAAAGTCCCAGGGATTATCTTATTTTGTTTTGATTTCGGTCTTTGATATGTAAATTGTTTATAAGTTCATAAGAGTTTTTCGTCTTAAGTTTTACGGTTATAACCTTCTTTTAATTTTGGTAAAGGAATTGTATTTCCTTACTTTTAAATTTCCTATGTGAAAAATGTATACAGGTTGTGGATAGTCCAAGTTTTAAACATATCCACGCCAAATTTTTATTAAATAATAAGTCTTCTGCTGTCAATCTGATTTTAAGTTATTTAAAAGGAGTCGGGTCGTCACAGTACCAGTTGAGATCCTAGCTACATAACAAAAGGTGCTGAGGAACAAAACGATAAACTTGGTTAAAGTCCTTTGGAAGAACCAAGTATCAGAGGAGGCTACGTGGGAACGTGAGGATGAGATGCGGGCAAAGTATCCTCACCTTTTCACTTAGAGGCCTACTTTTCGGGGACGAAAAGCCCTTTTAGAAGGGTAGATTGTAACGCCCCGTTACTTTTGGAGGTAAATTTGTTTTTTATTTATTAAAAGTATTTAAGGTTAGTTTAAATTTAGTAATTTTGAATTTAGTAGTTATTTTCGTTCGAAAACCTTTTTAATCCTTTTATCACTTTAAATTAGTTTCGATGACATTAATAATTATTAACGGGCCAATTAATAATTATTAATCACCTTTAGATTAATTTAAGATCTTCGGGTTTCGTTTTATAACTAAATCTTTTAAAAGGGACATAATCGTCATTTTCCAATTTCTTAAAATATCTCAAATCACTATTCATCTTCATCTTTAAAAAGTCAACAATGGCCAATATTTTTACATTTCTCTCTTCTCCTTTCTCTTGCTAGGGCCAAAACCCCCATCCCCTCTCTCTCTCATCTTGGCTTTTCTTCATTTCTCGGTGGATCGCCGTAATTCTGTTCCGTTGAAAAGCTCTCGATCCAGGGATCGTTTCTAACCTACCAATCGAGGTTTTTCTCCGGTTTATAAAAGCCTCAAGGTATGACAAAGTTTCTAAATCCAACTTTGAATAGTGTTTTAATGGAGGTTGAGATTGAAATCTTCAAATTCAATTGTAGAAACTTCCCTTAACCCTAAAACTGAGTTTGAGTCGAAAACCCGTTCCATGTGATTTTCTCTCATTTGGCCATGGCTAGGGTGTTTAGTTTGTTATGATTTTGTATTTTACTTAATTTTTCGGAAATCGATTGTTGTGTAAAACCCTAAAATACGGTTACCCATTGATATGGCGAACTTCCAAAGAATCCGAAACAAACCAGAAATGCCTCTAAATTGCATAAAAGCTGGAAAACCGAACCCGAACCTCATTTAGCCTTGTATGGCCGAGAGCCTTATAGGGAAGATTTCCGAGTTTTTCGTCGTTTTATGCATTTAGATGTCGTTTGCTCGATTTTCAGATAATTAATGATTGTTAGGTGTAATTGATTTGTAGGATTATGATTGCTCGTGTGGTTTTCGACCTCAACACTTTGGGAGCTTGACTACAAATCCAAGGTGAGTCTAAAATGGAAGTTAGTAATTTTATGAATTAAGTTTTGCTACGATATTGTTTATCGAGGTTAAGAGGGAAACTAACTTATGGAAATTAATATTTGGTTGGTGAATTTAAATTCGAAAGTGAGTGGAGTGACTTTGGATTTCTTATGAATTTGGGTGTAAAAGGTAAGATTTGAGTGGTTTGGAAGTCTTGTAAGATGAATTGGAGATTTTAGATGAAAGTGGAAGTTTAAGGAACTTTGAGTGATTTGGGAGTCAAAGTGACTTAGAAGTAGTTTATGTTCTTTAGTAGCTTAGTAGAATTCTTTTTAGATTATCTAACTTACTAGGGAACTTGATTACTTGTGATATGGTAAGCCCGTACGATGACTTGTGACTTGTGATATGGTAAGCCCGTAGTATGTTGATTTTTATCCATACGGTGACCCGTTACGATGACTTGTGATATGGTAAGACCGTACGGGGTAGTATGTTGATATTTATCCATACGGTGGCCCATTACGATGACTTCTGATATGGTAAGACCGTACGGGGTAGTATGTTGATGTTTATCCATACGGTGACCCGTTACGATGACTTGTATATGGTAAGACCGTACGGTTAGTATGTTGATGTTTATCCATATGGTGGCCCGTTACGATGACTTGTGATATGGTAAGACCGTACGTGTTAGTATGTTGATATTGATCCATACGGTAACACGTTACGATGAAACTTGTTTGGTAACAAAGAAAGTTAGTGTTATACTTACATATATCCATTAGAATTGTTTAGTAAGACTTAGTATTAGTTATTACTTTTACTTCAAGTCTCTATTTCATTTTCATACGGGATTGAAAGTCTATTATGAGAAGTATTTTACGATTGTATAATTGTGTGGAAATTGGAAGTGTGGAATGGGTAGTAAAGTGTAATTTAGGCCTTTGGACACAATTTCCGGTATGGAATTTGGTTCATAGGATTACTTGCTTTCATTTTACTTTCACTAGTATTTTTATGCTAATGTTGTTACACTTACAATTTTTCAGGTAAATCTCATCGTAAGGGACGTGGTAGAGGAGGTGGCGCTGCTTGACTTGTATAGAGGATGGAAGGACAAGAATGGGAACATATTTTGTAAAACATCTTTGAAATGTTTTGTTTATATTTGCTACTTTTCTTGTATATGTTTTGAGCTCGGAGGAGCAATTGTGTAAATGTGTAATGTCTTATGGTTTTAAGCTCTTTTAGAAGTTTAAATATCAATTTGGAATGTGCATTCCATGTTTATTGTTTTTCTATGAAATTGGGTATATGTAAACAGGTTTTGGATAATTTGATTTTTAAATGAAACCATGCCGCTTTTCTATAAAATCAAGTCTTCCGTTGTGCATTTGAATTTAAAGGATTTTACGAGTTTTGGGTCGTTACATTAAGTGTGACATATCCATCACATGGTAAATCCATATTTACTACTAGGCTAAAATTATAGTTTTACCCTTGTAATTATATCTTGTATACTTGTTTACTTAATGATTTTCTAATGAACAACTTCTATAGTCCAACTATAGAGTAGTGCTTCTATGATTAGTGGAAAACGAGACATCTCTTAATTCTAGTACTGAATATCTACAATAAGGGAGTTATCTAAAGCTTCTATAATGATGAGGTGTGGCATTGCACCGTCATATTAGGAAAGTTGTTAATTCTATCTTGGGTAGAAATTTTTCTAGCTTCTTATTTCATTATGTCCCCAAAACAACAATCATATTGACCGTATCAATGGATCACTCTCAATTATGTGAATCAAAGGAAACAACTCCATAAGAAAAAGTTCATAATACATTCAGGAATAAGATATATCATGCTTGATAATCTAAGTGATTTTTGATCATTTTTTATAAATAGTATTAGTACGGAATTAATCAAACATCGTGGTCCAGGCTTGTATAGATACCTCAACTTTCATGTCACTCACATGAATGATCCATGTAAGATAATTTGTAACCAGTACAAAGTGGGACCATATCAACGGTATTGAGATGGTATTATTCCACAATCTTATCCATCTACTGTACACTATTTGAGTTACTATCTCGAGCTAGGTCCTCGTGTATGTCTCACATATCGAGTCGAGATTATATCTAAGTAACATAGGGAATTTTACGTAATTTTACGTAATTTGAATGCATTATATCAAACATATAGGACAATATACATATTCTCTTAAAAAAATATAATTTTATTCATATTAAATTTATTCGAAATAAATAATGTTTACATTAAAATGTGTTAGGGCATCAATCACAACTATTTGAACTTGGGCTTTTTGCCTTTTTTTTTTAAGGAAAGTTTCCACAATCCGAGCTTGGGATTTATTATCGATTTTTTGCCTTGTTTAAACTAGGGTTTTGTTCCTCTTTTGAAGGAAAGTTTCCCTAATTCGAGTTGGGGTTTATTTATTTATTTTTTCCTCGTTTTAACTAAGGATTTAATCCTCTTTTGATGGAAAGTTTCCTCGGTCCGAGATGAAGTTTATTTATTTATTTCACCTTTCATTTTCATTCACTAGTTCGACGATCTATACCTTGAATTGGGGTTTCTCTTTGAGGATTTACAGGCTCCTCCTCTTTAGGCTTTGGACTTCTTCCAAATTGGAAGTAGATGCATTATAATTGGAAGCCATATTATCTTTTTCTCTACGGTTTCTTTTTTAAAAGGAAGATTGTAATGATTCTTCTCTCAAGCTAGAAAAGAATGTTTTCTTTGTAGCGTCTTGAGTGGGAATTTAGATCGTCGTCCAAATTGATTATACATTGGAACTCATACATAAGTAGTAATGAAGTCCCAAATTTCAAAAAACACAAAGTAGTGTAGTAAAACCATTAACCTAGAAAATTAAACTTAAACTGTAAAGACCTGACTTTTTATTTTCAAAATACATCATAAATAACTCAAATGTAAGACTTTTAAAACAATATAACACCTATTAAATAAGTGGAATAGCCCATAGTCATTTAAAAAGTCAAATGCACATCCATTTTCATCATAAAACAAGTTCAAATATTAAAAGTTTAACAAATCTATAAATCCAAAAGTGTGAAAACTCAAAGGTATGTAAAATGCTTTCATGAGCTTAACAAAGCAAGTTAACTAACAAAAGAACAGAAATCAGTCCATGGACTTAAAACAATCTCTAGTCCATCTCATCATCATCATTTTGTGATCAAGCTGCACCAACTCCATGGCCTCCACCGCAACCATGTCTCGCACCTAAAGAGTAGTATCATGAGCGAAAAAACCTAGTGAAGATAAACGGAAAATAAAGTAACTTTAGATCTCAAATCCGAATATGGATTTGTGCCCAAAGGCCTTACTAACTCTTGACTACCCAAAACATAACCTCAATCAATTTCCCATACATCTCCCAATAAGGTATAGACATTTAAACTACAAGTAATCAAGTTCCATTCAACTCATATGCCACATACGAAATCATATCAATTTAACATGCACAACCTTAAAAGTACATGCTAAGTACTCGCAGTCTTTGTCATTACTTAATACAAATCAACATGTGAATAGTGACAAATAATGTAAGTACACGCGGTCTCAGCATTATCTCATTATCTCGCCTAATACATGCAATGTACACGCGGTCTTTACATTTCTCATTAAAGTCAATGATGTGAATAATGATAAATAATGTAAGTACACGCAGTCTCAACATTATCTCACCTAAAACATGTAAAGTACACTCAATCTTTACATTTCTCATTACATTCAATCATGTGAATAATGACAAAGAATGTAAGTACACACAGTCTCAACATTATCTCATTATCTCACCTAAAACATGCAATGGACACGCAGTCTTTACATTTCTCTTATATAAGTATCACAATATTCATGAATAATACAAAATAATGTAAGCACTCATACTCTAAACATTATCTCATTATTCATCTCCCCATTCATGCAAAGTACGCACAATCTTTAGTATTCTTCATGAATCATGACACATATATATTAACACAAAAATAAGTTAATAATACAAGCACACACAGTCTATGCATTATCTAATATGGTTTTCTCATAATATTAACAAACAATATGCACCCTAAGATTATAAGGCACCGATAGCCCCTATAATCTTAGTTACTATTAACTTGCACGAAACATAATTCCCAAGATTCCAGCAATCATAAATAGAGTTTGAAAGTACGAATAACTTAAACATATTCCTAATTTACATAAAATAAAACAGAGTCTGAAAGTATGATTGACTTATAATTCCATATATTCCATAATCCTGCAATTCCACGATACCTCTCAAGGTATCAAGTCCAAACATCTTTAACGTCAATAATATGGTGTAAAAACTCATAAAAATCCCAAGAGAAGATTAAAAGCATCACTTCTAAGGCAAGCTAATGTAACCAACTTTAAGTCCAAAATTCATCTAAGGCAAACAATTCTATACTCTCAAAGCCTATTCCATTTTTATAAGCATGCTTAATATCTCTTAATTTCAAAGTCTACCTCATCACCCTAATCATACAAATTGTTCAAGCATTTGGTTCCTAAATTTATCGTAAATTCTATTTATTCTCACCTTTAGCAAAAGTAAATAAATCAAGTCCCACTTCGAGCGTCGAAAGAGAAATTAAGCACCACCTACAATTAATTACATATAAAACATATTAATTTAACCATACAAACAAAAAACCACACGTGAAATGTAAAAATACGAAAAACGGCCCGAGACTCTCCCTTTTGCTCTCAAACGAACAGTGCAAAACCAGCGGGTTCTCAACTTTTAAGCGATTTTAGGACGATTCTGGTGCATTTTGATTAGTTTCTAGGGTAGTTTAATCAATGGGTGGTATTTTTACAAGATTTCACCACCCAAAATCAAGAAAATACACAAAATAACAAGGGGAAAACTATATAGGGCTCATGGTTTTGGGGTCTTCTCTTAGGGTTCTTGTTTTGAAAATTTCAAGCCCAAAGATTAAAAGAATAACATGAAAAAAAAAGTTTTAAATATTGATTGATTTATAATCTTGAAGTTTCAAGGATGGAGGTTTGAAGATTATAAACTCAACTTTACTTTTAAAGAAGAGGAAGAGAAGCTCATAAGAATTTAGAAATAAAACTCACCTTTGAGGATTCTTGAAGATGAGGAAAAGCTTCAAAGGTTGGAGATTCTGAATCCTCATAGCGAGGGATTTTTTCGCCCAAGAGAAAGGAGAAAAACCAACTCTTGGTGGTGGGAGGAGAGATGAGTAGCTAAAACCCTATGGTGTTGTGAAAGGATCTAGGATGGTAATAATTTTATGAGTAGTGAATCATTGATGAATATTTTGATCAAGCTATTAACTTTCTTACTCTTTACACTCTGTCAAGCTTAGTGAGAACCAAGTTAGAGGAGTTTAATCTTGTATTGAAAGAAATTGCGGCGGCTATGAAGGTCAAGGGGAAGATTTTTGTGTTTCTTTTCAAATGAAAAGGAAGAAGAAGTGTAACGTCCTGTTAATTTTGAAGTGAATTTTTTTTTATTATTTTATTTAATGTTATTATTTATTTAGTTATTTTAATTTAAGTATTTAGTTTGTAATTTAGAATTTAGTAGCTAATTTTTCCCGAAATTCTTTTTAATCGTTTTAATACTTTAAATTCTTTTCGGTAACATTAATAATTATTAATAGGCCAATTAATAATTATTAATCACCTTTAGATTAATTTAAGAGCTTCGGGTTTCGATTTATAAGTCAAAAGTCATAAAAGGATGCAACCGTCATTTCCAATTTCTTAAAAATATCAAAATACTATTCATTCATCTTTAAATATACCATTTTTTTACCAAAGTTGACCATTCTTCTCATCCTTTCTCTCCCATTGCCGTGGGCTTCATGAGCGATTTGGGGGATTTTAGTTTTTCTTCGTTTCTCGACGGATCGACTCGATTTCGGTTGCATCGGAAAGCCTTTGAGTCTAGGATTCCTTTCCACCTAATAATCGTGCATTCCACTCGGGTTCTATAGACTTCTCGGTAAGTTAAAATTCAAACCCTAAGCTCCAAATAGTGTTTTAATGGAGTTTTCTTTTTGATTCTTCGATTTCTTGCTGAGGAACTCGATGATTTTAAGTACGGGAGTTGTTTTAAGTGTTTTTGGAAACTTTCCCTAAACCCTAAAACCAAGTTTCAGTCGAAGCCTTTCCCGTTTGAATTTTACATCTTGGGGTTGTTTTGGTGTTTACTTTTATTGATATAATGTTTATTGTTATTAAATTTGGGAAATCGTTTATTGTTCAAAAACCCGAATCATCGATACCCATTAAAATCGGGAACTTCGAAACTACTTAAAACCAACTCGAAACACCTCTAAAGTGCCTAAAAGCCGGAAAACTGAACCTGAAACCCATTTTCTTTAGAGGGGCCGAGAGCACCCTTGGGTTTTTCCAGGGTTGTTCATCGTTTTGAGCTTTTAGATGTTATTTGATCGATGTTTGATTTATTAATGTTTGTTAGATATACTTTTAATTGTAGGTATTTTTGGATCGTTGATTGATCGTGCTTTCGAAGACTTGGAGCAAAACTAATTTGGCTAAGGTGAGAATAAATAGGATTTAAAGTAACTTTAGAAACCGAATAAGTAGAACGGTTTGTAAAATCAGAGGTTAAGAATAGGATTCGAATCTAAGAGTAAAAGAAAGTGAGCTAGTGCTCTTAGGATTAGGAGCTAGTTCTTTGAGTGAAAACTTTGAAGTTTCTCGAGGGAACGTTGAACTTTTGAAAGTTCTAAGTTAGAATTGTTCTGGAGATTAAATAGATCATTGGAAGTTAAAAGATCCAAATTTTTAGATAGAATGGTTAAAGGAATTCGAAAATAGAACTTTGGATTTTAGTTGGAAGTTTAGAATCCTTGGAAGTGTAGATTACTTATTTAAGATAAGATCTACTTATTGTTCTTCCGGAAATTCCTATCTTTTTACTTTATGCATAAGGACATCTATGATCCTTTTACTTATGTCCTTTACTTTATACCCTTTACTTTATGCTCCATTCATATTTTACGTTTATTTACTTTTGCGAGCATACCATAACATCCCGCACCATAACATATTGCACCATAACATCTCGCATCATTGAAATGAGAAAGAAAAGAAGGGAGAATGATGGACCCTACGGGGAATGCCCACATTACCTTCAGAGAAAAAGAAAAGAAAGTGAGAAAGAAAAGAAGGGAGAATGATGGACCCTACGAGGAATGCCCATATTACCTTCAGAGAAAAAGAAAAGAAAGTGAGAAGTAAAAGAAGGGAGAATGATGGACCCTATGAGGAATGCCCACATTACCTTCAGAGAAAAAAAAAAGAAAGTGAGAAAGAACAGAAGGGAGAATGATGGACCCTACTGGGAATGCCCACCTTCTTCATTCATAAGGGAGAATGATGGATCTTACGGGAAGTCCACATTATCTTCATTCATGCATAAAGGGCGAATGCGAATCCTACGGGATGCCCTCATTACCTTCATGCATATTATCGATGGAAATACATCATGGAGAAAGAATTGAGATGTTATGTTTATGCAAAGTTTATTTACTTTTTCTTATATGTGTTTAAACAAGTTAATGGATGAGATTTAGACTACGTGTGCTAGTATTATCATTCTATAGAGATTATGACTATGAAAGTTAGTTTTCTAAAGTTTAGAGAAGTATAGAAAAGATTATGTAAGATGTACATTTCTAGAGAGAAAAGAAATGAAATTGATGTATAGTCGAGTGCTATAGGAAAAATGAATGAGATTGAATTGGTTAATAAGAGAATACAAGGGCGTATTGAACCTTGTATAATTATTATGTGATACATATATAAGAGAATTAGTTTCTCAATAAATTACATATGTAAGAGAACTAGTTTCTCATTAAATTGGAAGATCTCATATTTGGGAGGATAAGATTTGATGTGAACCTTGTATATAGTATAAAGTTTATAAAGAAAATGATAAATGCTATATGCATTTACGAAACTATACCCAGAAATGCTTGGAATGTAGTTCCACAATTATATTGGAGAATTGGTAAGTAAAAGTGGAACACTTGATATAAACTCTTTGAATGAATTGATAGCAAAGAGTAAATAAGTTCTTGAACACAAATCCGGATGCAGGTTTGGGGTCTAACTTTTCTTTTTATTTTGTTTATTTTCACTGGGCTTTGTTGTTAGCTCATGATATTACAAACATTTTCAGGTGTTCGGGTCATGAGAGAGGAGCTAGTGCGGCTTGATCGAGAGGATGATGATGAGGAGATGGACTAGATGTCATTTAAAAGTCCCGGGGCTAAGCTTATCTTATTTTATTTCATTTTCGGTCTTTGAGATGTAAATTTGTTATAAGCTCTTAAGAGCTTTTCATTTCACTTTTATTATTATAAACCTCTTTGAACTCCTGATAGGAACTTGAGTTCCTTGTGTTTTAGATTTCGGAATTTAAATTGTAAACAGGTTATGGATAGTCTGAGTTTTAAATATATTCATGCCAAATTTTTATTAAATTTAAAGACTTCCTTTGTCAATCCTGATTTTAAATTATTTAAAAGAGTCGGGTCGTCACAAGAAGGAACCCTAATGAATTAGGAGGGCAATTTATTTCTTACTAAATGGTCTCTCTATTTTCCTTTTCCTTTTAAAATTTACCCCATGCATCTCAAACTTAAGCTTTTTCATTAAAATTAACCAAACACACTTAGACTAAGCTAGAAGATGATTAATTATTATTAATGGGCCTATTAATAATATTTAATACACCTAGTTTCTAAATAACACTTTTTAAAATAATAATAAATTGTCAAGTAAAAGGTTATAACATCAAATCTAAATTAATTAAACTAAAATGATTAAATCCTATTAATTAAATATAAAAAAATGCCTAAAAAACATGGGACGTTGCATAAACGACAAGAGAAAATTAACAAAGTACAAATAAAAATTTGCATCTCCACAAAAGTTCAATGAACTCCACAAATTAGTGTAGGATAATCTCCATATACATCAAATCTTTCTTAAAATAAAACTTAAACAAGATGAAACAATTAACAAAGTACAAATCCAATTATATATCTCAATAAACTCCACCAAAATTTAATCTTGAAAGTGTTCTTTTGCCATCCTTTCAAGCCCTTTTCATCTACAATAAAAAAGATGAACAAAATTTGAGTTAACAACATTGGGTAGAGTATAGTGAGATCAACTGAGTTGAGTAGAGATTACTTATCATGAAGTTCATCAAGATCCAAGTGCATCCACCTCTTGAGATGAGAAAAATAAATAAATAAGTGAGCAAAGTTTTTAAATATTTAATGGTGTTAGGAAGGAATGAGTATCATTGATGTAACTTTGAAAACTACGCGAGTGTAATTTGCCTTTTTTTTTTCAAACTACATAGAGTCGTATTTGAAATACCCTATTTATAAATACATTTCAAACATGATAAATTTATAATGATTATAGAAAATTTTGCCACCCCTAAAAATTTATCGATTCTATTTGTATATTATGGGTGAAAAAAAGATTTAATAATAATATTTAATTCACTTATTTATTCAAATTGTTGACTAAAATCTTAAAACAAGTTTACAAAAGATTTATATTATAAAGATTAACTAAGTTCATATTATTTTATTAGAGAAATTCTATCATATGACACTTTCTGAATTGATATTTTCGAAAATGGCAAGAGTTTTGAAAATTTTCAAAAATGACATTTTTTCTTTCAATAAATTTAGTGAACATTTTTATTAAATGAATGAAAGTTCATTTTCAATATTTTATTCTCTTGTATTATTGAATAATCAATATTATAATTGTATATAATATTTTTCATTATTGGAAATTATATTTGATAAATCTTGCATAATTAACGGTAGATGATCTGTACATAATAAATGCATTCCTTTTATACTATAACTAGCCATTACCTTCCTTGTAAAGCTATATGGGTTTTATTATAGGTATATTATCACAAAGTTATATGAGTTTTAAAATAATTTAAAAAAATATTTTTTTAAAAATAAAAAAAAAAAAAAAAAAAAAAAAAAAAAAAAAAAAAAAAAAAAAAAAAAAAAAAAAAAAAAAAAAAGGAAAAGAAAAAAAAAAAAAAAAAAAAAAAATTGAAAATTTTCTTTATTATATAACAATCGGTGGCTCTCAAATATCCCTAAGAAGGAGAGATTTCCATTTTTGCCTTTGTTATTTTCCTTCTCATGGTATCAAAGCAGTGAGAATTTTCAAATCATGGCTATAAAACAATTGAAGTACAGAATCATGGTCCTCAAGGGTCAAGTAATGACCATCCTTTCTCTATTCATCATTCTAACAATCCCCGCAATATTAGTTTCTCCACTCCTTACCGGAGATAACTATAGCTCGTGGTCCCATGCAATGACCATGGCACTTCGAGCAAAAAAATAAGATTAGTTTTATTAATGGATGAATGAAAAGGCCTACAGATCCCATTCCACTAGAACAGTGGGAGTGTTGTAATGATTTGGTTGGTTCGGGGATTCTGAACTCCACATTACCAAACCAATGCCCCAAAAATATATTAACTCAAACAATCTATCAGTAAACTCACGCAAGAAGATTCTTTTGTTTCTTCATACTTCACCAGGATGAAGACACTATGGGATGAACTAAATTCTTTTTCAATTGCAGAACCTTGTACCTGTGGTCATGGGAATGCGATATCGACCCGTCTTCAAGAGGATCGTGCCATGGAGTTTCTCCAAGGATTACATGAACGATACTCAAGTCTTCAAAGCCAAATTTTGCTCATGGATCCATTCCCAATCGTCACCAAAATATATGCATTAGTTCGACAGGAAGAAAAGCAGCAAGAAATTCATTCAATGTCCACCACTCTTCCTAAAGGTCCTGCGCTCTCTGTTAATACAAATAATGTTGGAAATATATAAAATCATCGTTTCCTTCCATCTCCACATTGAAAAAATGACAGGGTTCCTTATGGAGATAATAGAGGGAAAGGTAAACAATGAATGAATTGCACTTATTGCGATTTTAATAATCACGCTGTGGAATTTTGTTATAAGTTGCACGGATATCCATCTGACAAACAAAAAAATCTTGTAAAAAGTCAAGTTCAGTGGCATTCCCAACTGGAAATTCTCAGCCCAATGAGAAAGCTACTGTGGCCGCTCTATTAATTCCTCCTGAGAAATATACAAATATTGGATTATTGACACAGGTGCCACCAATCACATGTGTTGTTCTCTATCAATTTTTTCATCTTATACACCTTGTACACAACCTATTTATATTCAATTACCTGATGGAACTGTATCACTTTCTCCAAAACTCCAACTTAACCATGTCTATTATATTCCTTCTTTTACATTTAATCTCTTGTCTGTTTCTCAACTCACAAAATCCCATAACTATGTAGTTAATTTTTTCCATGATCATTGTGTCTTTCAAGACTTTTAAACGAAGAGTATGATTGACAAGGGTAATGTTCTAGCAAATCTGACTTATGATATTTGGCATTGGAGATTAGGACATTTGTCATTGAGATGTGTTTTCAATTAAAACTCAATTTTTTTAAAATATATTTAGTGATTTTGAAACTTTCATTAAAAATAATGAAAATTTGTACGATTTTAGACATGCCACTTGGATCCTCTTTTTGAATTATCTCATTCGGGGTTGATATTGTTTGAACTTCTATAACTTTTAAATTTGGACGTTTCTTATTTTAATTATTTGAAATCTCTGGGTCTTGATTGTTCAATAGCATGAACGATCATTGTCTTATGCTACTTTCTTTTGATTATTATGTACTCATCTAATATATTTAAAATTAACTTTTACTGGTTTCTTTTTATATTGGTAATATGATCTCTCTAGCTCCATATTAGCTCGATGTATTATTCTTTAAAGTGAGCAAATGACTTCTTAATTGTTTTAAATTGATATTCAAGGGGATAATTGAAAAAAAAACCACTTTATGATTATAAATATTTTTAAGCCTCTTGTAACTTGTCAATTTGAAAATCACCCTTATGCATGTTAGTTTACATAGATTAATCACCTGTCCCAATTTACATATGGGCGTGATTTACAATTTCCCAAACCATAGAGGTGCGACTTGTAATTAAAATAAACCACCATGGGGATGATTTTCATTCATCAACTATTCAAATTGATCAATTACATTAAAACATAATATTATCTTGCGGTATGTATTTGTATAGATTTTTAGCTAAGCTACGTGTAAAGTCATTTTATATTTCTTTCTACAGTGTATATCTATATATCTATATATCTATATATCTATATATCTATACATGCTTTAGTTATGTCTTTTATTACATTATAAGTTAAAGATACCGTTTTTCTATTATGTGTTTGGTTTATTTAATATGTAGTAAAATTGTTAGTCGTAATGGGCCTTCTTCACTTTCTTTTAACTATAGTATTCTTTTAACATCTTTGAAAATTCCAATGCCATTTGATATGAAGGATCACTGTGGTTGAGCATTTTACACATGTTAATGTGATGGGATGATTACAACTCTGATAACCTTAAATGAAACCTTGTGTTAGTAAGGAAAAAAAAAAAAAATATAATTTTATTAAATTAAAATATTTTTTCCCCCTTCCCCAAATCATGATGTTTTCCTTGACACAATTTGCTTTCCAATTGGGCATCTTTTCCAGTATTTACCAATCAGGATCCTCTTAGTTCGCTCATAATTGAATCACAGTTATCACCTGCTCTTTCCGTTTCTCCAGGTAATAATGTCAATTCATTTTTCATCATTATTAAAATAGTACCGCACATAAGGTTAGAACTTCAAGCTTCCCTTCTTGAAATCAACCACTTATAAAATCATTTAGATTTGCCAATTTTGAGGATCCACATCCTCAAATCATTCAACTTTTTTTTAATATATTGTCCAATAAGATGTTGTCCATGTATTCAATTATTTATTAACGATGAAAAATAAATTTGATTTCAAGAAGAGAAGCTTAATGATTTGAGGAGGGGATCCTCAAGATTGGCAAAACTGAACGATTTTATAAGTCGTCTATTTCAAGAAGGGAAGCTCGAAGTTCTCAGCTTATGTGAGGTACTATTTTAATAATGATGAAAAAGAAGTTGAGATTACCTGGAGAAATGGATAGAGCAATTGATAACTGTGATTTAATTATGAGCATACCAAGAGAGCCCCGATTGTTAAAAGTTGGAAAAGATGCCCAATTGGAAAGCAAATTGTGTCCAGAAAATCAGCTGATCCTGGATTTGGCGAAGTTGTCGTAATTAGTTTAATGAGTTCAAATTCCTCTGTCCTTAACACTCCTTATTCACTTTCTTTTTCATACAAGGTTTCATTTAATGGTACAAGAATTGGAATCATCCAATCGCATTAACATGTGTAAAACGCTAACCGTACTGATCCTTCATATGAAAAGACATTGGAATTTATGTAGAAGTTGAAAGAGCACTGTAGTAAAAAGAAAGTGAAGAAGGCCCACGACGACTAACAATTTTGCTACATACTAAATAAAGTAAACACATACTAGAAAAATGGTATATTTAACTTATAATGTAATAAAAGACACTACTAAAGCATGGATAGATATATAGATGTACACTGTAGAAATAAATATAAATTTGAATTTACAAGTAGCTTAGCTAAAAATCCATACAAATATATACCGCAAGATAATATTATGTTTAATGTAATTGATCAATTTGAATAGTGAATGATTTCAAATCATCCCCATGGTGGTTTGTTTGACTTGGAAATCGTACCTCTATAGATTGGGAAATTGCAAATCATGCCCATATGTAAATTGGGACACGAACTTAATCTATGTAAACTAACTTGTATAAGGCTGATTTTCAATTTGACAAACTACAAGAGGCTTAAAAACTATTTTAAACCATAGAAGTGTTATTGCAATTATCCCTTTAAATATAAATTTAAAACAATTAAGAAGTCATTTGCTTACATTCAAGAATACTGCATCGAGCTAACAATCAGCTAGAGAGATTGTATTACCAATATAAAAAAAACACTAGGAAAAGTTAACTCCAAATCTATTAAATGAATACATAATAATCAAAAGAAAGCAGCATAAGACAATGATCCTGCACGCTATTTGACAATCAAAACCCAAAGAAGTCAAATAATGAAAACAAGAAAGCCCAAATTTCAAACTTAAGGAAGTTCAAACCATATAAACCCAGTTGAATGAGAGAATTTAGAAAGAGGATCCAAGGCACTAATGGCCATGGCCAATTGCACTTGAAACTTCTCCTCTAAAACATAAAGTTTGGAATATTGAATTAATAAGAATTCAATTATTCAATCTAAACACAGAATATATAGAATTTTTTATTTATTCACCAACATGAGCATAACTCAATTGGTTAGGCACTTGCTCCCTTCCTATTAGGTTGAAGGTTCAAGTCTCCCCTCCTCTAATTTTATGTAATGTCTAAAAAAAAAAAAACTAAGTAAAAGAGAAGTCTAACTACTAAATAAGGAAGCCATTACCCTGCTTTGAGCCACGTGTTAAGATGCTATTAATATATAAATATACTATACCATTGAAATTAAAGTAATGAACAAAATATAATATTTAGTTTTGTATTATGTGATATTAAAAAATATATGAAATTCTTATGTATATGCATAGTTTTTTTCCTCTCTAACTTTTAAGGAAAATTCCATTTATCTCTCTCTCATTCTTCATTGGTTATGATTTTTTATCCCCATTTTTCCGATTTCACCACTCTCACATCTTCTCTGATTTTCTCAAATTTTAAAACCTTACAAATCATAATACTTTGGGAACCTAAAGGCCTATAACCAAACAAACAACCCCATTGATTTTAAAGTCTCCCAAAAACCATTCAAATAACCAACAAACTCATACACTATCTTCATTCAAAACAATTGATAAAATAAAATATGAATTTTGGTTTTAAAAATTATAGGTGATTAAAAAAATAACATAATTAAGAATAATTAAAATTAAAATATGCAAAAAATAGAAGTAAGCAATAATGGAAAATATAGCTTCTAAAAAATTAAAAATATTTTATTTTTCCAAAATGCTCGCCTAAAAATTTTCTAAAAAGATTTTTTTTTTTTTTTTTGCGTAAGCACACCATTTCCTACTTTGGTGGGAAAGTTTTTTCTACTCAAAATATGTAGATTTTAATAATATTAAAACTGGTTGTTATATTTATTTATTTATTTATTCTTAATTTGTTATTGCTAATTTCTTAAACTGAGCAAATGACTTCTTAATTGTTTTAAAATGATATTCAAGGGTGATAATTGAAATAAAACCTTTATGATTACAAATATTTTTAAGCCTCTTGTAACTTATCAATTTGTAAATCACCCTTATACATGTTAGTTTACATAGATTAAGCAACTGTCCCAATTTACATATGGGCGTGATTTACAATTTCCCAATCCATAGAGATGCGACTTGTAATTAAAATAAATCACCATGGGGAGGATTTGCAGTCATCAACTATTCAAATTGATCAATTACATTAAACATAATATTATCTTGTGGTATATATTTGTATAGATTTTTAGTTAAGCTACTTGTAAAGTCAATTTATATTTATTTCTAACGTGTACATCTATATATCTATACATGTTTTAGTTGTGTCTTTTATTACATTATAAGTTAAAGATACCGTTTTTCTATTATGTGTTTGGTTTATTTAGTATGTAGTAAAATTGTTAGTCGTAATGGGCCTTCTTCACTTTCTTTTAACTATAGTGTTCTTTTAACATCTACGAGAATTCCAATGTCTTTTGATATGAAGGATCATTGCGGTTGCGTGTTTTACACATGTTAATGTGATGGGATTATTCCAACTCTAATAACGTTAAATGAAACCTTGTATGAAAAGGTAAGTTAATAAGGGGTGCTAACAACATAATAATTTGAACTCATTAAAATACTTAAAACGACTTCACAAAATCCAGGATCAGCTGATTTACTTGACACAATTTTTTTTCCAATTGGGCATCTTTTCAAGTATTTACCAATCGGGGTCCTCTTAGTTCGCTCATAATTAAATCACAGTTATCACCTGCTCTGTCCATTTCTCTAGGTAATGTCAATTCCTTTTTCATCATTATTAAAATAGTACCTCACATAAAGGTTAGAACTTCAAGCTTCCCTTCTTGAAATCAACCACTTATAAAATCATTTAGGCTTACCAATTTTGAGGATCCACTCCTCAAATCATTCATCTTTTTTTTTTCAATATGTTGTCTAATAAGATGTTGTCCACGTATTCTATTATTTATTAACGATGAAAAATAAATTTGATTACAAGAAGAGAAGCTTAATGATTTGAGGAGTGGATCCTCAAGATTGGCAAAACTTAATGATTTTATAAGTCGTCTATTTCAAGAAGGGAAGCTCGAAGTTCTTAGCTTATGTGAGGTACTGTTTTAATAATGATGAAAAAGAAGTTGACATTATCTGGAGAAGTGGACAGAGCAAATGATAACTGTGATTTAATTATGAGCATACCAAGAGAGCCTCGATTGTTAAAAGTTGGAAAAGATGCCCAATTGAAAAGCAAATTGTGTCCAGAAAATCAGCTGATCCTGGATTTGGCGAAGTTGTCGTAATTAGTTTAATGAGTTCAAATTCCTCTATCGTTAACACTCCTTATTCACTTTCTTTTTCATACAAGGTTTCATTTAATGGTACAAGAATTGGAATCATCCAATCACATTAACATGTGTAAGACGCTCAACCGTACTGATTCTTCATATGAAAAGATATTGGAATTTAAGTAGAAGTTGAAAGAGCACTATAGTAAAAAGAAAGTGAAGAAGGCCCATTACGACTAACAAATTTGCTACATACTAAATAAAGTCAACATATACTAGAAAAATGGTATATTTAGCTTATAATGTAATAAAAGACACTACTAAAGCATGGATAGATATATAGATGTACACTGTACAAATAAATATAAATTGAATTTACAAGTAGCTTAGCTAAAAATCCATACAAATATATACCGCAAGATAATATTATGTTTAAGGTAATTGATCAATTTGAATAGTAGATGATTGCAAATCATCCCCATGGTGGTTTGTTTTACTTGGAAATCGTACCTCTATATTGTGAAATTGCAAATCATGCCCATATGTAAATGGGGACACGAACGTAATCTATTCAAACTAATTTGTATAAGGCTGATTTGCAATTTTACAAACTACAAGAGGCTTAAAAACTATTTTAAACCATAGAAGTGTTATTGCAATTATCCCTTTAAATATAAATTTAAAACAATTAAGAAGTCATTTGCTTACTTTCAAGAATACTGCATCGAGCTAACAAGCAGCTAAAGAGATTGTATTACCAATATAAAAAAAAACTAGTAAAAGTTAACTCTAAATCTATTAAATGAATACATAATAATTAAAAGAAAGCAACAAGACAATGATCGTGCACGCTATTGAGCAATCAAGAACTAGAGAAGTCAAATAATGAAAATAAGAAAGCCCAAATTTAAAACTTAACGAAGTTCAAACCATATACCCCCTGAATGAGAGAATTTAGAAAGAGGATCCAAGGCAGTAATGGTCATGGCCAATTGCACTTGAAACTTCTCCTCTAAAACATAAAGTTTGTAATATTTAATTAATAAGAATTCAATTATTCAATGTAAACAATAGAATATATAGAATGTTTTATTTATTCACCACTATGAGCATAACTCAACTTGTTAGGCACTTGCTCCCTTTCATTGAGGTTGAAGGTTCAAGTCTTCCCTCCCCTAATTTGATGTAATATATCTACAAAAAAAAAACTAAGTAAAAGAGGAGTCTAACTACTAAATAAGCAAGCCATTACCATGCCTTGAGCCACGTATTGAGATGCCGTTAGTATATAAATATACTATACCATTGAAATTAAAGTAATGAACAAAATATAATATTTAGTTTTGTATTATGTGAAATTAAAAAATAATTGAATTGCTTATGTATATGCATTGTTTTTTTCCTCTCTAACTTTTAAGGAAAATTCCATTTGTCTCTCTCTCATTCTTCATTGGTTATGATTTTTTATCCCCATTTTTCCGATTTCACCACTCTCACATCTTCTCTGATTTTCTTAAATTTTAAAACCTTACAAATCATAATACTTTGGGAACCTAAAGGCCTATAACCAAACAAACAACCCCATTAATTTTAAAGCCTCCAAAAACCACTCAAATAACCAACAAACTCATACACTATCTTCATTCAAAACAATTGATAAAATAAAATATGAATTTTGGTTTTAAAAATTATAGGTGATTAAAAAAATAACATAATTAATAATAATTAAAATTAAAATATGCAATAATGGAAAATATAGCTTCTAAAAAATTAAAAATATTTTATTTTTCCAAAATGCTCCGCCTAAAAATTTTCTAAAATGATTTTTTTTTTTTTTCATTTTGCGTAAGCACACCATTTCCTACTTTGGTGGGAAAGTTTTTTCTACTCAAAATATGTAGATTTTAATAATATTAAAACTAGTTGTTATATTTAATTTCTTAACAGGTTGCTAGAGACTATTGAATTGTCATTTAACATTATTATTGAACAAATAGGAAGGGAAGAATCTCACCAATTTCTAACGTGAGTGTAACGTCCCGTTATTTTTGTGATTAAAAAAAAAATTATTTATTTTATTTTATTTAAGTAATTAAAGTTTATTTATTAATTGTTAAATTAGAATTTTGTAGTTTATTTCGGTTTTAATCTCTTAATTGATCTTTTTCGTTTATTTTCGTTTTAATGGTATTAATAATTATTAACGGGCCAATTAATAATTATTAATCACCATTGGGATAGTTTGAAATGTTCGGGATTCGTTTTTAAGCTAAAAGTCATAAAAAGGGCAATTTCGTAATTTCCAAACTACCTAAATATCTAGATATTTTGGTCATCTTCTTTAACTATCTTCTTTGACTCAAGTTTGACCAAGCAAACACTTCACCTTCTTCATTTTTCTTCCTCTAGGCCGTGAGCCTCATTCCACAATTTCCCCAAATTTGTTTTTCATTCGTTTCTTGCCCGATCGACTTGTTTCCGGGTCCAGTGGAAAGGTATCGATCCTACGATCATTTTCCACCTACCCTTCGTACTTGCCGCTCATTTTACACGGAGTTCTCGGTAAGTAAAGTTTCAAACCCTAAGCTCCAAATAGTGTTTTAATGGAGTTTTCTTTGATTTCCTTCGATTTCGTGTTGTAGAACTCGGTGTTTGTATTTACGGGAGTAGTTTTACGTGTTTTTGGAAACTATCCCTTAACCCTAAAACCGAGTTTCAGTCGAAACCCTTCCCGTTTGAAATTTACCCTTTTGGGATTGAAAATGGGTTAGAAATTAATGAATAAATGTTTATTTAAATTCAATTCGGGAAAGGGATTAATGTTCAAAAACCCTAATTATCGATACCCATTGAAATCGGGATTATCGAATTTGCTTAAAACCAACTCAAAATGTATTTAAATTGCCAAAAAGCCGAAAAACCAAACCCGAACCCCTTTGTTTAGGGAGGGCCGAGAGCCTCCAAGGGGAAGGATTGGTGGATTTTCGTCTCTTTGCTTGTTTAATCGTTGTTTAATCGTTAGTTGGTAATTTATTAATTTTCGGGATATTAATCCTTTTGTAGGTGTTTTTGAACCGCGCGTGTGATCGCTCTTTTCGGACTTAGAAGCGAAGTCTTCACTTTGTTTAAGGTGAGAATAGTTGGAATTTAAAGTAACTATAGAAAGCAAATAAGTATGTTGATTTGTAGAATCGGAAACTAAGATTAGAATCCAATCTAAGGTTAGAGGGAGTGAGTTAGTGCCTTAGGGTTTTGAAGTAATCCTTTAAGCGAGAAACTTAGGATTTCTCGATGAAAGCCTTGAATCTTAGAAGATTCTAAGTTAGATTAAGTTTCGGATTTTAGAATGGAAGTTAAAGGATCTAAGACTTGGATAAGAACGATTGATAGAACCTCGGATTATTAGAAGTTAAAATCCTTGAAGGTTTAGAATAATCGTGAAGTTAAGATTCTTTACTTTTTTAGCGGAGTTCGATTGATATATCGTTCGTCCAGAAATCCTATCTATTTTACCTATGTCATTTACTTTATGTCCTTACTTTTGCTTATTTACTTTATGTATATTTCGATTGCTTTATCATTTACAATTACTTTTGCAAGTATATGCATAACATCTCATATTATTGAAAAGAGAAAAATGAGAAAGAAAGGTGGATGACATGAGACCCCCACACTTTTTCCATGCATAAGTATTGGTGGATGACATGAGACCCCCACACTACTTCATGCATAAGTTTTGGTGGATGACATGAGACCCCCACACTACTTCATACATAAGGATAAGGGTGGATAGTATGTAAAAATCCACATTATCTTCATTTCATGCATAAATGGTGAATGCGTATCCTACGGGATGTACTCGTTACTTTTATGCATATGATAGATGAGAAAGAGAATTGAGATGTTATAATTATACAAAGTTTATTTATTTTTCTCTTATGTTATAACAAGTTAATGGATGAACAATTAGACTAAGTGTGCTAATTAGTATCATCCACTATAAGAATTTCGGGAATAGGTGACATCCTTTTGGCGTCACCTATTCGAATAGGTGACGGTTTTTTGACCGTCACCTATGGCAGTGTCACCTATTTAAATAGGTGACGGGCATAAAAAACCGTCACCTATTGGAATAGGTGACGGGTAAAAACCGTCACCTATTGGAATAGGTGACGGGTAAAATGGGTCACCTATTCGAATAGGTGACGGGTAAAATGGGTCACCTATTCGAATAGGTGACGCCAAAAAAACGTCACCTATTGGAATAGGTGACGGGTAAAACGGGTCACCTATTCGAATAGGTGACGCCAAAAAAACGTCACCTATTCGAATAGGTGACCCGTTTTACTAGGTGACGGTTTTTTGACCGTCACCTATTCGAATAGGTGACGGTGCCATAGGTGACGGTCAAAAAACCGTCACCTATTCAAATAGGTGATGCCAAAAGAGCGTCACCTATTGTCTAAAATTTGAGGAAAAAAATATTTTTTTATTAGTTGATTTCAAATAATATTTATAATGCACCTATCAAATTTAAATAAAATATTACAATAATTACAATAAAAATATCACTAAATGGCTACATGAATTACAATATTTTTAAGCAAAAAAACAAAAAACAAAAAACTCGCTCTCCTACGAGCTTCTCGCCCTTATCTCGGAGATTGTGAACCTGGAACAGTGGCACGACTTTGTTCAGAAATACACATGATATCGATATGAACAATAATAACGAGTAATCAAATTTACTAGTGAAATTTTCGATAAAATAAATATAAGTAACATGACACGCAAAGACAATAAACATACCTCTTGTTCGAGAAAAAAACACAGGCAATCCCATAAAAAGGCAATATATCATGTCATATGATATATTAATATCATTATTCCAAAATTAGAAGTTACCTAGAAAAAAATCATTCTAGGCATATTAGAACCAAAATTATAAGAAACAAAATGCACTATATATGGAAATTTTAAAAGTGAGGAACATTAAAAGAATAATAAGTACTGATTTAAGCAGTTCACAAGAGATATTCAACTATTCAGGCATAATCACAGGTGGATTTTATTCAAAAAAATTCCTAAACAATTCATGGTATTTTGGTAATACTATACCAGTAACTTCTACAGTTATGTTTTGAGAATGCGCTATATCATAATATTTGCAACTAAATAACAACAAATTATCAAATAAACACAAGATCATATATGCAAAACAACTTTCAGTCCAGATTTGGTCAAAAGAATAATGATAATGTGCTCCAAAACTTCGCTTAACACATACTTGCCTTCTGTTTTGATTTACAAATCTAATAAAATCAAACAAAAACTATGGATCTTGACCACACATTAGTGATTAAGGAGTCATCTCACAGTTGGTATGTTAAAAATATGATGTGATATGAGAGATGTTGATGGAATGCTCCAATCCCCGCATTGTTGAATATGTTAAAAATAGCTTGATCCTTGAAATATTCTCAACAGAAAGCGATGTTGAATATGATCAAGAGTAACATTTCTTAATCCGAATCAACACAGAAATTGAAAACGAATAGAGCTAGCTATGATCAGCTTGATCATTATATTCGATACTGAATCAGAGTAACATTTCTTATTCTAATTAACGATTTAATCATCCAAATAAAAACATAAATTTAAAAACACGGTTTAATAACAAGCAATAACAACAATAAATAATTGAACTCAAAGAATATAAAACAAAAAAAAGAGAAACACATGAGCAAATTGAAAGATCTAGATGAAAACCGAAGCAGATATTCAGCATAAAAGAGAGAAGAATACCAAATCGACGGAGAAGAATATGGAAATGTGATATATGAAATTATCATTGGAAGATGAATTCCTGGAAAACGAAGAAGAGCAAAGGCCGCAAGAGATCATAAACTAAGTCAAAGGGAAATAAAGGAGCTCAAAAAAGAAAAGAAAAAGATAAACTAATGATAATACCTTCTAGACTACACCAACTCCGGCTTGAGTATGTGTAAGGAATCTAGTCAAACAAAAAAACAGCAAAAGACCAGTCATTTTTCCAGTAAAATGGAGGGACCATAAACCGTCCATGAAGTTAATACTTAAAACAGAAGTAAACAACTCAAATAAAGATATTTGAACACATTAGAGTTCCTAGCTTGCTATGGCAGTGTATTTGAGCAACGTAAATCAATGTCAAATAAAGAGATTTGAACACATTAGAGTTGCATTTCATCAATCCCACTAAAGAGAAGTAGACACATCATGTCTCATTTTAAAAATATAGAACTAAACCATTTATGAATATATAACCTAAGACACTTCCATATTATACCCAAGAAACAATAGGGAAATGTTTACTATGGTTTGATTAGAACAAGAACAAGATGTTCGTATTACAACCCAAATTCCAGGAAGCAATCCGCCCTTCCCCAACAAAGAAATCAAGAAAAATGACTACCTCCTTCCCACCTCTCATTCTTCCTCCCTATATACCCCTCTAAATAGAAAATGTAATAGGAGACAAAGCATTAAAAAGATTAGGTACCTGATATAAAAAGAAGGGCTAAATGAACTTACGGGGTTGTTTTCAACAACAATACCGTACTTATTAGCAGCAGCAACATCTACATTATTATAACCAACGCCATATTACAAAAAGGAGTGTTTTGCTTAGTGCATAAAACAGCACCTCTCCCCAATCTTTGGTCAACTGAAAATATTTGTAAAGAAAGGAACAAACCTTAGTATCACAAGTATGAAAACTCTAAAAGAGTTGTATTTCATTATTCAAATCACCCCAAATAAGTTCTTAGAATGTACTCTGAATTATAAGTCAAAATTTTCTCTCTTTCCTCTTTGACTAATTAGATTCCGTAGGTCTTACTTATCAGAAATGAAAACCATTCTTCTTCATTCTTATTTGGAGGTAGCTCAGAAATATTTCAACAAAAAATATTTTGTTTATTCTAAAATTACTCACCCATATCTACCTATTATTTCCAAAGCCTCCATAAATTAAAGAGCATTCAAAATACCAAACTTATATGATAAGGAATGATAAAGCTAGCAAAGACACAAGCAACATCCCTAAGTAGTAGAGAAGTGCACATAATATTGAGTAAAAGATCTAAAAAATTTATGGAGACCAAATTCCATGTGAGACAAGTAGAGACTTACATGAGGTAAAATTCTAAAAAAATTTCAATATTTTTCATATACAAGTAGTGCTGCTTTTGATCCACTATAGGTACTAAAGGCTGCCACATATTGATAGGAAAAGCAATAACTTCAGGTACACGGCATATCAAAAGGACATAAACTCTAAGGAAGCAAAATAAAAAGAGTATGGACGTAAACTTTAGTATTTTTATTTGCTCAGCATATAAACATTTATATCACTCAACTCTTTCGGATCAACTCTAAAATATTAATACATGAACAAGTTATTTGGACGATCTAAAATGCAAGGCACATTAAGCAAAGCCTTGCTTTTTGGTAATCCTTAAGAGTTGATATTAAAATAAAAAATAACAATTGGTCAAGTTTATCAGAGAATCTCCTCTTCATAAAAAATAACCCTAGTTGTGTTAACCTTGTGACTCCATTAGAGACAATGTTGAGGGTGGGATCTCACTAAAAATATTGTTCCATTTATTGTAAAACCATAATTCTGATAGATAGGGAACTTCCATGTGAAAGGTTGAAAAATACTTCATCAATTGTAATCTCATCCTCTAGCACTCTTTTTATCAATTCAACAACCAAAAATCTTCTGAATAACCGAAAAATGCTTCCTAAAAATGTAAGATAAGACTCATTTTTATGAAACTATATGCACTTACATAAAAAATTATTGATACCGACTCACCTTGTTTGCCAAACCATTATGGAAAAGTTTTCTAGTTATTTTAAGTGTCCAAGGTATTGAACCACCAGTACCAATACAAGGTTGTTTATCTGCTGAATCAAGCCAATATCTATCAAAGAGAGTAAAAATACACAACTTAAACCAAGTTTAAGGGAAGTTTCATGAAAAAATCAATTGAGAAAATGAATTCTATCGAGTTCTTATTTTGAAAGAAAAGCAATCACTTACAGAGGCCCATCTTTTAACTTATCAAGATATCCATCTTTCACAATTTGATCTACTCCGATTCTTGGGATTGAAGAATTCTCTTCATTGGCTATATATACAGCAACAATGGTAGACTTCAACTTTGGTTTTCCCTCTCCAAGCCGCTTCATGAGTTCAGTAACAAGGGAAACATGTCCCAAACAATCAGTAGTTCCACGACCCCGAAGTATTATCCCCATCAATACTCAAGGAGAAACGATCAAACTCCTACATAAATAACAATAATTATGAAAAGAATAGCATGTCTCACAGTACTAAGAATATATAAACACACGGAAATTTATAATAAAATCTATAAATCACAACCAACACGAGCCAATTTAAACTAGTAGTCAACAAAATTCTCAATTTAACCCCAAAAATGAGACTATAAACAACCTTTAAACATCACAAAACCATAAAAGGGAAATTCAGTACTAACTAAGAACACAAACACACACACACAAAAAAGATTCAATCAAAATTTCAGTTTTCAAAAAAAAAAAAAAAGATTCAATCAAAATATCAGTTTATTCAACAAAAAAAAGATTCAATCAGATCCGAAAAGAGAAGGAGAAACAGGAAATGGAACAAAAAAAACTTACTTGTTTTGGGGGAAAAAAAAACGAAGAGAAGCAGAAATAGAAAATGGAACCACAAAAATTTTTTAGAATGAATTTGGCAATAAAATCTATCTGACCAGGTTTTGCATAGCAGAAAATGAAATAAATGACCAAAAGACTAATGTATTCATATATCAACTTGAGCTTACCTACAGGCAATGGAGGGGGGATATTTGTTAATCGATACATATAAATAGACAATCAACTTTAGAAGGGGGGAATGTTCTCCAACGGGTCATTCTCAATTTTTTAACATAAATGACAATTTAACACTAAGCCTAATTAACAACAAGCATCTCATAATAAATGAAAAGTGAAAGATATTAAGAGTTAAGAATGAAGTGCCGCTTCCATCTGCATAGGCTAAGTGATATAGTGGAACTGTGGGTTGGGATAATAGCAGCTCCTCATAGAAAAAAATTGCTTGCTACTACCTAACACGCAACATTATATATATTGCTTCATAATACTCTCTCATAATTCAATTTATACTTGAAGGATCAAGGAAAAAGAAATATCAGCACACCAAACAAGTGATAAAATTTGAAAAACTTGATACGAGCAAAGCTACAAAGGACAAAATATAATATAAAATATGTACAGGTTACTCAAATTCAAAAATTTAAACCAGAAACCAGATCGTGAACATCATAATATATGTTCCATTCTGTAGAAATGTAAACAAAATTGGGAATCAATTTGCAACTTCATCTTCGAAAAACCCCTAATTTTCCTACAATCATAAAGTCAAATGATCTGCACAGAGTTAAAACACACATAAACTTCATCACATAAAAATCAGTTAGAATCTTGCTTCTGACGATACAATTCCAGAAAGAAGAAGCCCAAATACAAATGAACTACCTCAAATCTCAAGCCTTTCAACACATCAAGCCTTTCAAAACATCAACGTCTTGAATCTTGCTTCTATGGCAGTGTATTTGAGCAACGTAAAAAATCTTTCAATAATTGATAATGAATTAAGAGAGAAAATAAATTAAAAGATGACTACCATATGAACTTCATATTATGATCCGATGCTTTTAAAATGTATGAGAATCAGAAAAACAATAAGAATGTACATTAAACTCATTGAACTGATCAATATCTCAATTCATGGTTATTTCGGGATTTTTCGAAAGACAGCCAGGGCAAGTAAAACAAATGGAAACAACAAAGAACAAGAAGGAACAAAAAAATTATGAAAAATTCTACAAAGTAATTTTATTTCTATTGGAGATTTGGTGTTAGTTTAGATGAACATGACATAGATAAAAATTGAAAAGAGCAAAGTAAAAGGGAAAAGAAACATCCCTGAGATTGTGAAGCGTTGTTCGGTGAAATGGTAAACCAAATATTTTACCATAAAAACAAATTCAAGCTAGTAAGTAGTGACTCAACCACAAACAATGAATTTAAAGTACAAGCTTCTCATATACATGTCATAAATCTGAATTGAAATACAATACTGCATTCAAGCACTTGAAAATATGATATCCAAAAAAGTTGTCATTTATCAATGATGGAAGAAATGTATTAAGAATGACTGCTTTCACTTCCACTAGCAAGAAAACAAAGCAATAGAATGTCTGCATATGACTCTCTAGCAATAAAAAATGGATACACTAAGAGTGCCAATCTAAGATTGAATAAGAAAATTGGTTACTTTCAAATTCCACTAAGTGGAAACAAAAAAACATACCATCAGGTTTGCTTCTTTTGTGAATGTCAGACCATTCCATATAAATAAACTTAGGATATTTTGATTGAAGTCTAATTCCTTTTTTCCAAGTGAGACGATGAAAAGGAATAAAAAATGCCCAAATCGTTCATCACAACCCCTGTAGTATAAATTAAACAAATTTTAATCTCAACTATGAATAGAAACTTAGTAAAACAACACATTCATCAATACACCATGAAAGCTTCAAATGAACAACAAAAATCTAAGTTCACAAGTATAGAAAAAATGAAAAATCACAAATATAAAAACGAGAGTTTTCATCTAAACAAAATCACCAATAAGAACATGAAATATCAGAGGTAGAAGAAAGTAAAATTGATGGGATTTTTACTTCCAAAAGATTGTACCTTGAACTTTTGGTTCAGTAAAATGAGAGTTTAGATTAATTTCGATGAAAGCCAAGAGAAATAAATCCCCATATACCAATTTCCGGCGAAATACTTCTCTGATTCTGCATTATAATCATAAGTGCTTGCAAAAAGTCCACCATACTTACAAGTGCTTCAAATTGGGGCTGGATAAAACCTGCAAGATCACCAATTAAAGTCATAAAGGGGGAAAAGGTATATTCAATTAAGATTGTATTCAACCTTGAACTAAAAAGAATGTAAGTATGAGAGAAACAAACCAGTATTGATTTGTTGCTAATTGGAATGAAATTGATATAATCTCAGCAATAAGATAGATTTTTAGATCTCCATTAGAATAATCCACACAATGCTGTAGCACGAAACACCAACCTAAAAACACCTGAAGAAAAAGACATATGTTAAGATATCTATTGTTTAAAAAAAAAACATCATGTGTTCCACTCGGTGAGCCTATAATTTCTGATAGAGTCCAAGCTTTAACACACTTTATACTCATATTATAATCAGACATTGGAAGAATTTGGAGTAGAAGAGTATCTAAAAAATGATTCGTAAAGCACCGCTTTTATTTTTGTCATCTACAATGCGATAAAATAATTAGCCCAGAAAAATATTTAGGTACAATTATAACTCAAAAGGAAGAAAGAAAAATAAGATTCTTACACGAGATTCATGGTGGAAATCAATAAAAGCTTTGGCCTGTGACTGCAATGTTCCACGAATACTATATCCCAACCTTCCACCAATCTGTTTAAGTTAGAAGATGATGGAATCACAAGTATTCAGATTAGCAGTGGTTTTGTATTCTTGAGAGCTCATATTTCAAATAAAAATGTGAGTACCTTTTCAGTGGCAGTTATAAAATCTTGTGTGATGTTATATATACTTAAAAATTCTTGTAATCTCAACTTAGGATGAACTAGAATTCGAACACCAAGGAGTTTGGCCCATCTACCATGAGCAGCATCACATGCTGTAAAAATAGATTCTGTATTTTCTCGCAATACATCAACTCTGTTTACAATCAACTTAACTCAACCATGTCAAGATTCAAGCAATAACAACTTTATAAAGAAAAATGACATATATCAAAACTAAATCTACAATAAGTTTTTTTAACAAAGGACAATTTTCATTGATAATTGAAAGTTACAAAAGAAGAAAGTATAATTCCATCATTCAAAGTTTACAATGGAACTCAAGGTTTACAAAGTGAATAAATGTTCAACAAGTTATCAGCAATCTTTTAAACAGAAAAAAAAGTGAAGAATAAGATTCAGAATGGTGAAACAAAACCCTTAATGATCAATAATAGTAGAGACGATTAGACATTGGGGAAAATAATGACAACAACGAGGATCTATCAATAGAAAGCGAAATCTTCCTAAAAAGACGTCCTAAATATTTCGAAAAGACAAATAAGAGAAATCTAAGACAAATTTCAAACAGAACCTGGATATCCAGTGAGAATAGCCACGGTATAGCCTTCGTGAGCGAACTTAGGAGCTAAAGAACAGTCGAGCTTTGGATCAACACCAATAATGGTGGAGATCCTTCGATTTGAACCTAAGCTAGCCGTGTTACTCATCTTCACTAGAAGATTAACTCGTGAGAAAGAATTGTTTAAGAAAATAATAGTTAGAGAGAATAGCTGAGCTATAGCGTTAGATGGATTAAGGAGAGGAGACGAGAATGGCTGAGGTACGGAGTGAGATCGATATGGAGAGGAGATGAGAGTTGAAGTTGGCGTTAGGGTTTCGTTGAGAGAGACGGAGATCACGATCGAAGAAGATTTTTCTTTTATTCATTTTTTTCCCAAACAATAGGTGACGTGCATAAATAAAATTTTCACTGTTCATCCGTTTTTTCTTTCTACGTGTCACCTATTAAAATGGTTAGTGTGTCCTATTCCTATTTTTCTTATAGTGATCAATTGGAAAATATGAATAAAATGACCTAGACTTTGGAGAATTCTAGGAAAGTTTGTGTCAGATTAGTGGACACAAATAGAAATGCGAGTTTGAGGTCTATCTTTACTTTTTATGCTTATTATTCTCACTGGGCTTAGTTTGTTAGCTCATGATATTACAACCAATTTCAGGTAATGCCCTGGCTAGAGGTCGAGGGAGAGGAGATGGTGTTGCGTGATCAGGGATGCTGACTATTGAGATGGATTCGGTTATAGTAAAGTTTATGTCTTTACTTTTGTGAAGTTTTGAGAACTTGGATGGTTTTGTATGATATTTAGCTCATAAGAGCTTAATGTTGATGTTTTTATGATATATATCTTTGAACTCCTGAAATAGGACTTGATGTTCCTTGTGAATTTATTAGATTTGAAAATTAGGATGTAAACAGGTTTTTGGCATGCCAATTTTCAAACATAACCACGCAAATTTTTCGTAAATTAAAAGACTTCCGCTGTGTTTTCTGAAATAAATCTATTTAAAAGTGTCGGGTCGTCACAGTTGGTATCAGAGCTGATGGGTTCTGTAGACTACATGCGATGCATGTTTGTATTTCATGTTTTGTTTTAAGTCCATTCTCACAGTCATCATCTGAGATCAGCAACACCAAGTATTCTTAGACCTTTGTCTTTAAACTCGCATTTTATTTCGATTTGGTAAAGGAGTGGTGAATCCTCTTTTACTAGTAACTTATCAAGTTATATTGACTTTATTGCAGTATGCCTCCTAGAAGGGGTGCTAGACGATCTGGTGTTAGGGCGGCTGCTTCTGTGAGGGGTAGAGGCCGAGCTCGAGCTCGTAACCCTACACCACCTCCACCAGTGATTCCTATAGTACCTCCACCTATGATTCCTGTTGTACCGCCACCTGTTCAGGGGCGAGGGGTTTATATTACTGAGGAGGATTATCTGGGATTATTGCGAGATGCTAGTAGACCAGTTCTGCCTGTTGTACCACCACCTAGACCAGCTGATGTGGCAGTTGATCAGGTCGGAGCTACCGATGCTGCTAGGTTTCTGAGGGAGTATAGTAGATATGCACCTGCTGAGTTTAATGGTAGGTCTTTAGATACATCTTTTGCAGAGTTCTGGATTGATAGAGTTGAGAGGGCTTTCGAGTTCATCAGGTGCCCAGACCATCTGAAGGTCCATTGTGGTACGTACTCTTTGGTTGATGATGCCCTATATTGGTGGAGAGGCCTTTATAGATCACTTTCTTTGACTATGAAGGTTACTTGGAAGGTATTTCGCGAGAAGTTTTATGAGAAATACTATTCTGCTGATTTGAGAGATCGATTGGCGGTGGAATTTCTGACCTTGAAACAGAGTGATAGATCGGTGACCGAGTACGAGCGAGAGTTTGACCGACTATCTAGGTTTGCTGCTGGACAGGTTGCTGATCCTGAGAGCAAGATGAGGAGATTTTTAGTAGAGCTAAGAGCCGAGATTAGGGGTCATTTACGCACCTTGCGTCCGACTACCTACGAGGAGGCTTTAGAGTTTGCAGTTTCTTTGGATTTGGCATCTGAGGAGAAGAAAGGCAAACTAGCTGCTACCGGAGAGACTTCCTCTCATAAGAGGAAGGTAGAGGGTGACCCTGCTGGTCGAGTACCACCGCCACAACAGAGACAGCAGCAGCAGCAGGCTCAGGGTGGAATCCAGTTCAGACAGCCGATGACACAGGAACGAACTCCTCACCTTTGTCGTAACTGTTCGGGTTATCATGCTGGGAGATGTCCCCTACCACTTACATGTTTTACTTGTGGTCAGGAGGGTCATGGGTCTAGGCACTGTAGAGCTTATCAGGCTCATCCACCACAGTATGGTTACCCGGGCCAGGGTAATCAGCAGAGACCTTATCAGGCACCACCTACTTTTTATGCTCCTCTAGTTAGAGGTAGAGGTCATGACCGAGGCAGAGGTCAGGACCGTGGCAGAGGTCAGGACCGTGGCAGAGGACAGTTTAGAGGTAGAGGTCAGGGTGGCCAGGCACAGCAGTTTAGGCTTCCACCTGTTGTTCAGCCGCCACAGATATTACCTCCACCACCACTGCCATTTCCTCCACCGCCATGTCAGTTACCACCTCCACCTGCTCAGTATCAGGCCCGAGTTTATGCTACTAGAGAGGAGGCAGAGGCTGAAGGTACTGTAGTTACTGGTACTCTGGCAGTTTTGGGCCATTCGGCCTTTGTTTTATTTGATTCTGGAGCTAGCCACTCCTTTATTTCTTCTGCATTTGTTGAGTCGGCTATGCTTGAGTCTGCACCGTTAGGGTTTCAGATGCGTGTTTCGACCCCAGTGGGGAAGTTTGTTATTGCTGATAGTATGATTAGCACAGATGATTTGTGTTTTATGGGTTGTTGTTTTCATGCTACTTTGATTATCATGCCTATGTCTAATTTCGATGTGATTTTGGGTATGGATTGGCTATCAGCTAATCGTGCCACTATTGATTGTACTGAGAGAGTGGTTGATTTTATGAGTCCATGTGGGACTAGTGTACGTTTTCGTGGGACTAGTAGTAGATTAGCACCCACTTTGATATCTATGTTAGAAGCTAGTATGCTTCTAAGTGATGGAGCCTTGGGCTATATAGCTAGTGTAGTTGACACTTCTATACCAAAGGCTAGTTTGAGTTCTGTGCCAATAGTGAGGGATTTCATTGATGTTTTCCCAGATGAGTTGCTCGGTTTGCCACCGGTGAGACAGTTTGATTTTCAGATTGAGGTTGCTCCTGGGACAGCTCCATTCTCCAAAGCACCATATCGTATGGCACCGGATGAGTTGAAAGAACTCCAGAGCCAGTTGCAGGGACTTCTAGATTTGGGGTCGTGGGGAGCCCCAGTGTTGTTTGTAAAGAAGAAAGATGGTTCTATGCGTTTATGCATCGACTATAGGGAGTTGAACTGTGTTACTGTGAAAAACAAGTATCCTTTGCCCAGGATAGAAGACTTGTTTGATCAATTGAGTGGAGCCACTATCTTTTCGAAGATAGATTTAAGATCTGGCTATCATCAGTTGAGGATACGGGATGAGGATATTCCCAAGACTGCTTTCAGGACGCGTTATGGACATTATGAGTTTGTAGTTATGTCCTTTGGCTTGACCAACGCGCCTGCAGCTTTTATGGACCTTATGCACACGGTGTTTAGGAGGTTCATTGACTCTTTTGTGATTGTTTTTATTGATGATATCTTGGTTTATTCCAAGACAGAGGAGTTGCACGCTATACACCTTCGGGAAGTACTGACAGTACTACGAGATCAGAGATTGTATGCCAAGTTCTCTAAGTGTGAGTTTTGGCTGAGGGAAGTGGCATTTTTAGGCCACGTAGTATCGAGTAGAGAAGTATCTGTTGATCCCTCTAAGATTGAGGCAGTTACTAACTGGCCTAGACCGACGAGTGTGACTGATATTCGCAGTTTTCTAGGACTTGCAGGCTATTATAGACGGTTTGTGCAAGATTTCTCCAAGATTGCTTCAGCTTTGACATGTTTGACCCGGAAGGGGGTTGATTTTCTATGGTCTGAGGATTGTGAGAGGAGCTTTGAGGAGCTCAAGAGGAGGCTTGTGACAGCACCTGTTCTAGTGTCGCCTGATAGGACTGGTGGTCTGACTGTGTATACAGATGCTTCCCACAGAGGTTTGGGATGTGTGTTGATGCAGCATGGTAAAGTTATAGCTTATGCTTCTCGTCAGTTGAAGGAGCATGAGAAGAAATACCTGACTCATGATTTAGAGTTGGCAGCTGTTGTGCATGCATTGAAGATATGGAGACATTACTTGTACGGTGAGAAGATTCTGATTTTTACTGACCATAAGAGTCTCAAATATTTCTTCACTCAGAAGGAATTGAATATGAGACAACGGAAATGGTTAGAGCTCGTTAAGGATTATGACTGTGACATTCAGTATCATCCTGGGAAAGCCAATGTAGTGGCTGACGCGCTCAGTAGGAAGTCTTCTCATTCATCAGCTTTGTCGGCCTTACCTTTGAGATTGAGGTGGGATATGGAACGAGCTGAGATAGCATTTCTGACTGCCAAGGTCACTGTGAGTCTGGCTAGTTTGACAGTGGGGCCTACTTTGAGGCAGAGGATGATTGATGCCAGAGAGGTGAGACTCATTTGTAGGCCGGTTTTCGAGAGGCTGAGTCAGACTTACCTAGTCATTTTACCTTCTCTACAGACAGTGCTTTGATGTATCGTAAGAGGCTATGTGTGCCTTTAGGATCGACTTTTAGAAGGGAACTGTTGGAGGAGGCTCACAGTTCTATCTTCTCTATTCATCCAGGTAGTACGAAGATGTACAGGGACCTGAGAGAGCACTATTGGTGGTCGAGAATGAAGCTTGAGATAGCAGACTTTGTTAGTAGATGCTTGACTTGTCAGCAAGTCAAGGCTTTGAGGAAGAGTCCATCGGGTTTACTTAACCCTCTGAGTGTGCCAGAATGGAAATGGGAGGAGATTTCCATGGACTTTATCAGTGGTTTGCCGAGGACGCCCAAGGGTTGTGATACCATTTGGGTGATTGTAGACCGTTTGACGAAGACCGCGCACTTTATACCTAGGAGGATCACCTACCCAGTGGAGACATGGGCACAGTTGTATTTATGGGAGATTGTTAGATTACATGGTATGCCTGTGAGGATCGTATCAGATCGGGACACTCGTTTTGTCTTGAAGTTTTGGCAGAGTTTGCATTCAGCCATAGGTACTGGTTTGGATTTTAGCACAGCTTTTCACCCCCAGACAGATGGTCAGACCGAGAGAGTTAACCAGATTCTGGAGGATATGTTGAGGGCTTGTGTTCTTGATTTTGGAGGCAGTTGGGATTCTCACTTGTATTTGGTAGAGTTTGCTTATAATAACAGCTACCAGGCTACTATTGAGATGGCACCATTTGAGGCACTTTATGGTAGAAAGTGTCGATCTCCAGCTCACTGGGATGAGCTTGGGGAGAGAAGACTTTTGGGACCCGAGTTGTTACAGTTGACTAGTCAGTCTATTGACGTGATTAGAGAGAGGATGAGGGTTGCTCAAAGTCGACAGAAAAGTTATGCAGATAAACGACGTAGTCCACTTGAGTTTTCATTGGGGGACTACGTGTTTTTGAAGGTAGCACCTATGAAGGGTGTTATGAGATTTGGGAAGAAAGGTAAGCTGAGTCCTAGGTACATTGGCCCTTTTGAGGTACTTGACCGTGTAGGAACAGTGGCTTACCGATTGGCTTTACCACCTTCTTTATCGACAGTTCATAATGTTTTCCATGTATCTATGCTTCGGAAGTACATGGCGGATCCTTCTCACGTGATTGATCATGAGCCGATAGTTTTGGATGCTAGTATGTCTTATGAGGAGACACCAGTTGAGATTTTAGCATTCGAACAAAAGGTGTTGAGAAACAAGACGATTCGCTTGGTTAAAGTCCTTTGGAGGAACCAAGTGTCTGAAGAAGCTACGTGGGAGCGTGAGGATGATATGCGGGCAAAATATCCTCAGCTTTTCACTTAGTGAGTTTACTTTTCGGAGACGAAAAGCCTTTTTAGGAGGGTTGACTGTAACGTCCCGTTATTTTTGTGATTAAAAAAAAATTATTTATTTTATTTTATTTAAGTAATTAAAGTTTATTTATTAATTGTTAAATTAGAATTTTGTAGTTTATTTCGGTTTTAATCTCTTAATTGATCTTTTTCGTTTATTTTCGTTTTAATGGTATTAATAATTATTAACGGGCCAATTAATAATTATTAATCACCATTGGGATAGTTTGAGATGTTCGGGATTCGTTTTTAAGCTAAAAGTCATAAAAAGGGCAATTTCGTAATTTCCAAACTACCTAAATATCTAGATATTTTGGTCATCTTCTTTAACTATCTTCTTTGACTCAAGTTTGACCAAGCAACCACTTCACCTTCTTCATTTTTCTTCCTCTAGGCCGTGAGCCTCATTCCACAATTTCCCCAAATTTGTTTTTCATTCGTTTCTTGCCCGATCGACTTGTTTCCGGGTCCAGTGGAAAGGTATCGATCCTACGATCATTTTCCACCTACCCTTCGTACTTGCCGCTCGTTTTACACGGAGTTCTCGGTAAGTAAAGTTTCAAACCCTAAGCTCCAAATAGTGTTTTAATGGAGTTTTCTTTGATTTCCTTCGATTTCGTGTTGTAGAACTCGGTGTTTGTATTTACGGGAGTAGTTTTACGTGTTTTTGGAAACTATCCCTTAACCCTAAAACCGAGTTTCAATAAAACCCTTCCCGTTTGAAATTTACCCTTTTGGGATTGAAAATGGGTTAGAAATTAATGAATAAATGTTTATTTAAATTCAATTCGGGAAAGGGATTAATGTTCAAAAACCCTAATTATCGATACCCATTGAAATCGGGATTATCGAATTTGCTTAAAACCAACTCAAAACGTATTTAAATTGCCAAAAAGCCGAAAAACCAAACCCGAACCCCTTTGTTTAGGGAGGGCCGAGAGCCTCCAAGGGGAAGGATTGGTGGATTTTCGTCTCTTTGCTTGTTTAATCGTTGTTTAATCGTTAGTTGGTAATTTATTAATTTTCGGGATATTAATCCTTTTGTAGGTGTTTTTGAACCGCGCGTGTGATCGCTCTTTTCGGACTTAGAAGCGAAGTCTTCACTTTGTTTAAGGTGAGAATAGTTAGAATTTAAAGTAACTATAGAAAGCGAATAAGTATGTTGATTTGTAGAATCGGAAACTAAGATTAGAATCCAATCTAAGGTTAGAGGGAGTGAGTTAGTGCCTTAGAGTTTTGAAGTAATCCTTTAAGCGAGAAACTTAGGATTTCTCGATGAAAGCCTTGAATCTTAGAAGATTCTAAGTTAGATTAAGTTTCGGATTTTAGAATGAATTATTGGAAGTTAAAGGATCTAAGACTTGGATAAGAACGATTGATAGAATCTCGGATTATTGGAAGTTAAAATCCTTGAAGGTTTAGAATAATCGTGAAGTTAAGATTCTTTACTTTTTTAGCGGAGTTCGATTGATATATCGTTCGTCCGAAAATCCTATCTATTTTACCTATTTCATTTACTTTATGTCCTTACTTTTGCTCATTTACTTTATGTATATTTCGGTTGCTTTATCATTTACAATTACTTATTACTTTTGCAAGCATATGCATAACATCTCATATTATTGAAAAGAGAAAAATGAGAAAGAAAGGTGGATGACATGAGACCCCCACACTTTTTCCATGTTTAAGTATTGGTGGATGACATGAGACCCCCACACTACTTCATGCATAAGTTTTGGTGGATGACATGAGACCCCCACACTACTTCATACATAAGGATAAGGGTGGATAGTATGTAAAAATCCACATTATCTTCATTTCATGCATAAATGGTGAATGCGTATCCTACGGGATGTACTCATTACTTTTATGCATATGATAGATGAGAAAGAGAATTGAGATGTTATAATTATACAAAGTTTATTTATTTTTCTCATATGTTATAACAAGTTAATGGATGAACAATTAGACTAAGTGTGCTAATTAGTATCATCAATTGGAAAATATGAATAAAATGACCTAGACTTTGGAGAATTATAGGAAAGTTTGTGTCAGATTAGTGGACACAAATCGAAATGCGAGTTTGAGGTCTATCTTTACTTTTTATGCTTATTATTCTCACTGGGCTTAGTTTGTTAGCTCATGATATTACAACCAATTTCAGGTAATGCCCTGGCTAGAGGTCGAGGGAGAGGAGATGATGTTGCGTGATCAGGGATGCTGACTATTGAGATGGATTCGGTTATAGTAAAGTTTATGTCTTTACTTTTGTGAAGTTTTGAGAACTTGGATGGTTTTGTATGATATTTAGCTCATAAGAGCTTAATGTTGATGTTTTTATGATATATATCTTTGAACTCCTGAAATGGGACTTGATGTTCCTTGTGAATTTATTAGATTTGAAAATTAGGATGTAAACAGGTTTTTGGCATGCCAATTTTCAAACATAACCACGCAAATTTTTCGTAAATTAAAAGACTTCCGCTGTGTTTTCTAAAATAAATCTATTTAAAAGTGTCGGGTCATCACAGTGAGTGTGAGGTTTTGATGTAATAATATTTGAGAGAGTTTTCTTCCATTACCGTCTTCTTTAAGATTCTTTGATATTTCTGTTCTCCTTCTTGTTTACATTTGAAATGGAGAGAATTTTGGGCTTGTAAGAAGAATAGAATACATTCGAATAGAAAACTTGGAATTCTATTTATAGTAATCCAATTACTTTGTTTCTTTGAGAGATAAGTGAAAGTTAGGAGAGATTTTAATAAGGAAGAATTGGAAAGGATATTAACATGCCATTAATTAATTTCATCAAAACTAAATGTTTGTCCATGGGAAATCAAAAGATGGAAAGGGAAAGATCCACGAAATGGAAATTCTCCTATGTTAATTAATTAAAAGAGGGAGAGGGTATTGATGTATTCATAAAACTTCATATAATTAATCAATTAATTTCTCCGTGCCAAAACCATTAATTATCAAGGAAGAGAAAAAAAGATGGAGATGGTTTTTTTTTTATGATTACTATAAAGGGTATTTTAAATGAAATACAAAAACTAAATTAATGTTGTCCAAAAAAAAAACTCTTTTCATTCATCGAAAGAAAGTTGATTTCAATTGTAGATGATAAATATAATGCTTTTCAATCATAAAGAAATAAGCTCACATTTTCATTTTCTAGAAGTTATTTTACAAATTTGAGTACATATATAGTCAATGATTTTATATTAAATTTTTTGAATTGTCAGAAGTATAATTCTAAATTTAAAAATCAATAATATACTCTTTCGTTAATGTAAACAATATTTTGATAATTGTGTATGTTTAAATATTTCAATTAATGTTATTACAAATTAGTCAACAATGTTTAACAATTTTCAATATTGTTCTGGTTTACATAACTTAAAAATTTGCTCTTGTTTACATAACTTTAAATATTCAAAAAGTTGCTCTTGTTTACATAACTTAAAATTTTGATAATATTAATAGTATAAGAGTTCTTTTACCTTTCATCATGAAAGAAATATTTTTTTTTACCTTTCAATTTAAATAATTATAATAAAGTTAGGTGGGTATAATATTTACGAATATGTATGTTTATAAAATTAATTACTAATTAACATATTGTAAAATGTAATTACAAATATAATGAGGAAGAAATTAATTAATATTTTATAAATGAAATCACATTTTTTTTCAATTAAAATTGTTATATTTTGTTATTCAGTAATAGAAAAATTGATAATTGAATGTGAGTGGTTAATTAAGATATTAACAAAACTAAAATGGATAAAAGAGAAATCAAAAGTTTTTTATTCTCTCAAATCACTTTAATATGTATTATAAATAAATTATAGAGGTGGAAAATTAAGAAAAAAATAATTAAAGAAATGTCTTGTTCTTAATTAAGATTCTGGCACGTCTCAAAATATACAAACTTTCATTATTTTTAATGAGGTTTGAAAATCACTGAACAAATTTAAAAAATTATTGAGTTTTAATTAAAAAACATCTCAATTAAAAACATTAAATACAAAAATAATATTGATTATTCAATAATACAAGAGAATAAATGTAACGACCTAACCATACAACCTGGTCTAGATCGCGAGTACTTAAAACGGAAGTGTCATCAAACAAAAATCTGAAAAAACAAGTTTTTTTTTAAAGATGCATTATCATAAAACAATCAATAAACTCAACAAGGTTCATTCGAATATATATACATCTGAAAGACAATTCCGGTCGGAGCTGTAATACGCCGTCTGGGGTGCTTATCCCATCACACAACCAAATGAAAGTAAATGCAATCATTGGGCACATAACCCTGGTTTTCAAAAAACTAAGTAGACAATTGATCAAACAAGTACATGCTCTAAGAAAACTTTGGAAAATAAGGAAGAACTTTTAGAGATTATAATAAAAAGTCAAACACAAAATGTTGATAATTTCGTACTCAACCTATAGACTATGACGAGACATCTTTTCTAAATAGAGGTCGAGACTAACGTCTTATTACAAGCTATAACTTAGGACTAAACACTTAGACCCTAAACAAAACATGGCCATCCTTCTCAGCTCGAGATTCAACCATCTAAGTATGTTCCTCTGAAGTCCCGGTCTCGAGCCTATCAATGCACACAAGCACCACAACCTTGACCGCGACCGCAGTTTGCATCTGATAGGTAAAAGTGGCCAACTGAAAACAAACGTAAAGTAGTCTAGACTTAACGAGTAGTTGGACAAGCCTTATTGAACTCCACTATATCTCATATCCACTTTCTATGCCCTGCATACATACCACTCTATGTCATTACACACTTGAATCATGATTACATGAACTCATCGTTATGCCACTGCATACACAACCATGTTTTCAAACTCACTCAGAATCACACAGGTAACCATGGTAGTTACCACATCCATCGCACTACTTTCCCTTTCTATAAACAATTCAAATAGCCATTAACCACATCAAGATCAACTCTTAGCATCACCCTCCAATGGAACATTGAAACAAAACACAATGCCAGCCCGTAATCCATTATGAGTTCCATTATTAAAGTAGATTCCTTTTATTTTGTTTTCTTCTATAATTATTAAAGATTACTGTTTGCTTTTTGAAAAGGTGGCTGACAAGGGTCCTGTCTTGTCTCCCACCTTCTTTTGTTCTTTTTGTCTTTTATTATTTTATTTTTTCATAAAGCTGATTCAGACGGGGTCTTGTTCTACTAAGTCACACTCATCCTCATCCCTTAATAACTTAACCTTAGTTAGTTTTAATTCTAGTTAGTTAACCACACCAAATATCAGTCTATAAAAAGGACTGGGTCTTGTAAGAAAGGGATGATCGAGCAAAAGAATTAAGCTCTCATCCCTTCTCTCACCCTTCTTTTATTGATAGTCTGATCCCGGTCTTTATGGTATCAAAGCCAAGTTATCAATAAAATTTCTCCAATTTTATCCATCATCTTCATCTTTTATATCTTCATTTGTTTATCCATTGATTATCATTCTCTTTAAATACTGGAAGAGATAACAATAAGTTATCTTCAAAATTTAATTTATAAAGATAGAACTCTGATCTGTTCTTCCGGTTGCTCGTCCGCAGCTTTGGTAAGCCATTAGGTGTTCCAGGCAATCAAAGTAAGTCCGTTGGTAAGCCAGGTGTTCCAGCTATAAGCTGCCAAACAGGGAAGTCCTTCTACCTTTGTTAATGCAGTTTTGAACTAACTTATTTTTATGTCCAAATTATTTAAGAAGATATGTGACGACCTGTCATTTTTAAATAAACTAAAATCAGAGAAAACAGCGGAAGTCTTTTAATTTACGAAAAATTTGCGTGGTTTTGTTTGAAAATTGGCATGCCGAAAACCTGTTTACATCCTAATTTCACATCTAATAAAATCTCATGGACTTTAAGTCCAAATCAGGAGTTCAAATATATAATATCATAAAAACATCAATATTAGGCTCTTAGGAGCCAAATACAAAGTACAATTCCTTAAAATTCATCAAAATAAGACATAAACTTTACAATCCACTAGTCCATCTCGAGGTCAGCATCCCTCGATCACGCAGCACCACCTCATCTTCCTCGACCTCTAGCCAAGGCATTACCTGAAATTGGTTGTAATATCATGAGCTAACAAACTAAGCCCAGTGAGAATAATAAGCATAAAAAGTAAAGATAGACCTCAAACTCGCATTTCGATTTATGTCCAATTAACTGACACAATTACTCCTAAAGTTCTTCAAACTCTAGGTAATTCTATTCCATGAAATCCAAAGTCTAGGTCATCTTATTTCATATTTTCTAATTGATGATACTAACTAGCACACTTGGTCTGTTTGTTCATCCAATAACTTGTCATAACATGAGTAAGAAAAGTAAATCAATAAACTTTGTATAATTATAACATCTCGATTCTCTTTCTCGTCTATCATATGCATAAAAGTAATGAGTACATCCCGTAGGATACACATTCGCCATTTATTCATGGAATGAAGATAATGTGGATTTTTACATACTATCCACCCTTATTCTTATGTATGAAGTAGTGTGGACAATTATCGTATTCCACCAGTACTTATGTATAAAAGTAGTGTGGGCAATTATCATGTCCCACCAGTACTTATGTATGAAAGTAGTGTGGGCAATTATCATGTCCCACCAGTACTTATGCATGAAAGTAGCATGGGCAATTATCATGTCCCACCAGTACTTATGCATGAAAGTAGTGTGGACTTTCTCATATTCCACCATTAACCTTTCGTTTTTCTTTCTCACTTTCTTTTCTTTTCGATAATGCGAGATGTTATGCATATGCTTGCATATGCTTGCAAAAGTAGATAAAGTAAACGTAAATGATGAAACAATTGAAATATGCATAAAGTAAATGAGTAAAGTAAAGACATAAAGTAAAGGACAGATAAGAATTCTCGAACGAACGATTTATAAATCGAACTCCGGTATCAATAATAATAAAAGTAAGAACATAACATAACGATTAACCTAAACCTCCAAGGATTCTAAACTTCCAGTAATCCGAGGTTTTATTAACCGTTCTAAAACAAACTTTGATCTTTTGACTTCTAAAGATCCAATCTTAGTTCGAATCGAATCTAACTTAGAATCTTCTAAGATTCAAAGTCTCTATCGAGAACTTCTAAGTTCTCACTTAAAGGATTAACTCTTAATCCTAAGGGCACTAACTCACATCCTTCTAATCTTAGATTCGGATTCTAATCTTAGTTCCAAACTCTTCAAACCATCATACTTGTCCGATTTCTATAATTACTTTAAATACTAACTATTCTCACCTTAATAAAAGTGAAGACTTTGCTCCTAAACACCGAAAGAGCAATCAACCACGCGGTTCAAAAACACCTACAAACGAATTATATCGTAACAATCAATAACGAAACCAACTATCATTCAAACAACTACTAAACATACAAAGCAACGAAAACCCAATAAAACCCACAAAGAGGCCCACGGCCCTATCATCAAAAAACGAGTCCTGGGTTTGGTTTTTCGCTTTTTGGCAATTCAAAATACGTTTTGAGTTGGTTTTAATTAAATTCGATAATCCCGATTTCAATGGGTATCGATGAATAGTGTTTTTGAACATTAATCCCTTTCCCGAATTGAATTTAAATAAACATTCATTCATTAATTTCTAACCCAAAATCAAACCCAAAAGGGTAAATTTCAAACGGAAAGGGTTTCGACTGACTCGGTTTTAGGGTTATGGAATAGTTTCCAAAAACACTTAAAACTACTCCCGAATTGACAAACACCGAGTTTCACGGCAAGAAATCGGAAGAAAACAAGCAAAACTCCATTAAAACACTATTTGGAGCTTAGGGTTTGAAGAGATTCTTACCGAGAACTCCTCGGATCTCGAGAGAAACGGACGATGGCTAGGTGGAAAATGATCCTTGACCTGAGGGCTTTCCAAAATATCCAAGCTCGAGTCGATCCCAGAAGAAACGAAGAAAATCAAATTTTCTCTCTTTGGCCTTTGAAGCTCACGGCTTGGAGGGGAGGAAAAATGAAGATTTGTGAAGTCAAATGTGGTCAATGATCTCATTTAAAGAAGATAGTCAAATAGTAATTTAGATATTTTGTAAATTGGGTAATTACAACTTTGCCCTTTTATGACTTTTGGCTTAAAACGAATCCCGAACATCTCAAACTATCCCAATGGTGATTAATAATTATTAATTGGCCCGTTAATAATTATTAATACCATTTTAACGTATTTAAATAAATAAAGCCATTAAAAGGAATTAAAATGAAATAAATTACTAAATTCTAATTTAATAATAAATAAATGAATTTTAATTACTCAAATTAAAATAAAATAAATAAAAGTTTTTTTTTTTTTATCACAAAATAACGGGACGTTACAAGATATTATCAAAGGGTAAAGCAAAGGAAGATGCCAGAGATGAAGGCATCTTGAATATCAAAGGAGAACCATATATCTTGTCCACTCAAGGCAATGAAGAGATGAGGATAGCTCGAGTAGAGCAAGAACTCCAAAACTGGAGTATTCCAAAGATCGATCCTAGAGAGATCTATTATCAAAGTACCTTCAACTTTACATCAAGAGATGTAATCAAGACGGTAGAAAGAAATATGTCTATCACCACAGATGCAGAAGTGCTCCATCTGTTAACGAAGGAGTCTATTCTCAAACACCGAGAAGAGTTCAAATATATTCATCTCGAATTAATCCAAGTAGCAGTCAAACCTCTGTTCCGTCTCGGGTTAGACACTCCAATACTCGTTTCTCTAAGAGATGAGAGATTTAAAAATAATACAGACAACTTGTTGGGAGTTACTGAATCCAACTTGGAAAACGGCCTTGTATATTTCAACGTATTTCCGAATCATACCCTCTCTTTGTTTGATCCTCACATTTTATCATCTTTAATGTTGAAGGTCAATTCTAAAGAGTTGAAGATGGAAAAAAAATCACTATCAGCAGTGATTATATTTAGGATATGTTATAAACTGATGAACACAAACATATCCCCAAAGGCAATTAAGTCTTCTCCACGAGGCGAGACAATCTTGATTGAAGTAAATACTGAGAGATCCTCAGTCAACACTCCCAAGAGAATACCTTGGGATCAAGTAACCCGAAAAACCAGATGGAATCTTGAGGGAGCTACAAAGCCTCTTCCTATGAAGAAAACTCTCTCATGTATCACAAAGTTTCCAGATGGCCGTGTAAAAGTTAACTTCACGGACGAAACTGATCATAGTCCAAAGGTCAAGAATTTCTTAAAATCAAGACCAAGTACCTCTGGAAGTAGATCAGAAGTATCAGAAAGAATTACTAAAAGTAATTCAATGAATATCAGGTCTGTTGATTTTGACCAGATCATTCCGAACATTAATTATGAAGAAGGACATGGATCATCCTCTCCGACACAATCTGACATGGCTCCACTGTCAGAATTCAATTCAATTAATGTTCTCACATCAATATTCTCTCCTGATATGGAGAAACTAAGGGCAGAATTTCTCTCAGAAAACAACAAGTTCTGCAGAAGATCCTTCTTTCGTGCATATAGTGACGAGAAGCAAGAAGAATTCAAAGCTAGCTGGAAGCCGACAATGGAAGAGCTAGAAAAGAAAATTCCATTCTTTCATTGGTTTGCCAGACGCAAAGACTATGATCAACAGCTTTGCCATATCAAAGAAACCAAATGGAAAACATATAAGAAAGAGGTTTCTTCTCATCACCCTCCTCTTGAAGATATAATCTTCCAAACCAAATATGGACACACCGTAACAGGGTAGCCCATTCAAGCAGATTGACGAAAAAGACGACACGACTACCTCGCTAAAAGGTATTTGTTCTGTCCAAATGCAAAATAATTATTCTAACAAACTGCTATCAACTATGGTTATTCAGCTTAATCGAATAGAAGAAGCAGTTCAAGATAATAAATCAAAAATCCTCATGGATTCCAAAGATGGATCTTATCCAGAAGTAGATCCAACAATTCCTCTGTTCAAACCTCTTGAAACTGAAACTGAAATCAAAATGATCTCTAAGGAACAAGAGATGCTGAAAGAGATCAATACAATGCTCGAGAAATTTTATATCTCTACACCTTCAAAAGCATCTTCTTCGGCATAAATTAACGTCTTAAATGAACAAGACGACTTGATCGAAGAAATGATTTAAGGAGTGAAGAATCTTTCACTTCTCGCTAATCAAGCCAATGATGTAGATTCAAATAATGAACAACTTGAAGAAATTCAGAGAATCTACAGACAAAGAAACCAGTTACAAGGAAACACGAGAAATTAGTATCCAAGGCCGACTTTTCCAGATATCCATAATGAGGAAAAGCATTTTATAGCAAACAGGACTTTCGATGGAAAGTCTTTCATCGAGTGGAACATCGACAGATTATCTGAATATCAAATCCTCAATGTTCTACATGAAATGATGATCGCAGCCTCAGCCTTCAAAGCTCATGGCACAGAAGATCATGTTATAGCCAGTGCCTTAGCAACAAGGTTCTATGGACAATTCAAAGGTTGGTGGGACAACTTTCTTACTAATGAAGAAAGAAGAAGAGTTCTTACCCATACAACGACGTCAAGTAAGAGAAAAGAAGTAAAGATTGAAGGAGCCTTCAACCTGGGAAACCTTTGAAGAAACAGTCCCAGATGTTGTTAACACTATTCTTTACTTAATCTCAAAGCACTTTGTTGGAGATCCTACAAGTCATCAACAAAGAACAACAAGCCATCTCTAGAATCTTAGATGTCCGACACTCGAATATTTCAGATGGTACAAAGACACTTTTCTTACTGAAGTGTTCATGAGAATATACTGCAACTCTCCTTTCTGGAAAGAAAGATTCATTGTAGGTCTTCCAAAGCTTTTCTCAGAAGGACTCAGATTAAGTCTTGAAGAAAAGTATCGAAGAAATATACCATGGGATTCTTTAACCTATGGAGAGCTGATTAACTTCGTGATCACTGAAGGATTGAAATTGTGTAACGAAGTTAAGATCCAGAAAAAGATATCTCATTCTAAAAGATCTGACAAAAAAGAATTAGGATCATTTTGCAGACAATATGGGTATGAGAAGACTGAAGCACCATCTCGAATAAAGAAGAGACAAGCAAAGAAGACCAATCCTAGAAGGAGTTCTAGAACTTATAATAACCAGCAAGGTTATTATAACAAAGCTCCAATGGAGAACAAGCATGAGTCAAACAATCGCAAGAGGAAGTTCAACCCAACAAATAAGCCTCTTACTCGCGATGCAAAGAAAATTCAATGCTACAAATGTAGAGCATTTGGTCATTATGCCAGTGCCTGTAAACTTAAGGCAAAGGTCAACCAGCTTGAAATCGACGAAGAGATCAAGCAAGAATTACTCAATGTCTTCATGATAGATCCAGAAATCTCTGAAAGAGAAGATGATCAGATCATGGCCATTGAAGAAGATGATCAGCTAGAGTCAGACTCCAGCGATAATGAAGAGAGCAGCTCAGACCAAGAAGGTAAACATGTCTGTCCCTGCCCTAATAATAATTGTATTAACGTTTTGACTGTAGATCAAGAACTGTTGTTTGAAACGGTAGCAAAGATTGAGGATGAGCAATTAAAGATAACAATCCTCAACCGACTCAAGGAGTCAATCAATGCAAGCACATCAAAAAGGGAAGCCAACCTTGCCCCTTATTCAATTAAAGATGTGTATGCCAAATTTGAAACTCCCAGAGAAGCATCCGTTGAGGACCTTCAAAAAGAGATCAAAGACTTAAAAAAGGAAGTCTCCAACCTCAAACAATCATCCTCTTATTTCCAAGAAGAAACTCGAGGTTATATTTCTCAATTATATTCTGAAATTGTATTTTTAAGATCTTGTGATACTAACAATGCAGGTAGTTCAGAAGTACAAAAAGAAGATGTCCCAGAATCTTCTATTACAGTTAATAAACCTTCAAAAGAAAAAGAGGAAGTGTTTATCAACTCAATAACCCAGATACACCTCCAGAAGTGGTATTCAATGATCACTTTGAGGATAAAAGATTTCAGTATGAATATGGTAGCACTTATTGACTCAGGTGCCGACTAGAACTGCATCTTGGAAGGAATAATCCCATCAAAATACTTTGAGAAAACCACAGAAGGACTCAAAGGAGCAAATGGACAGCCCTTAGACATCAAACATAAGCTGTCAAAAGCACATATCTGCAATGAAGGAATCTGTTTCACCAACACCTTCATCCTAGTCAAAAACCTAAGTCAACCCATCATCTTAGGTACATCCTTCATTACTCAACTGTTCCCCATCAGAGTCAATGAAGCCGGATTATTCTCGACCGTTGCAGGAAGAAAAGTTTCATTCAAATTCATTAAGCCTCCAAGGACTCACAAGGTTAATGTAATTGAAAGAAAAGAAAAAAAATATCTTTTCTCAAAGACGAGATTAGCTTCAAGAAAATTGAAGAGAATATTAAAAGCCCAACTCTTCAAGAAAGAATCAAACAAGTCCAGTCCAAAATAGAGAAGGAAGTCTACTCAAACGACCCAAATGCTTTTTGGGCCCGTAAACAACACATCGTTGGACTACCTTACATCAAAGATTTCAATGAGGCCCAAATACCTACCAAGGCTAGGCCCATTCAAATGAACAGTGAGTTGTTAGCCCATTGTAAAAAAGAGATCGAAGATCTTTTAAAAAGAAAGTTGATCCAGCCCAGCATAAGCCCATGGTCCTGTGTAGCTTTCTACGTCAATAATGCCGCTGAGCTGGAACAAGGAGTTCCCAGGTTAGTAATCAATTACAAACCTTTAAATATTGTTTTACAATGAATTAGATATCCTATTCCTAACAAACAGGATTTAATCAAAAGAATTTCAAAAGTAAAAATCTTTTCAAAGTTTGATATGAAATCAGGTTTTTGGCAAATTCAAATAGCAGAAAAGGATAAATATCAAACTACCTTCAATGTCCCTTTTGGACAATAAGAATGGAACGTTATGCCATTTGGGCTCAAAAACTCTCCATTGGAATTTCAAAAAATCATGAATGATATTTTAAATCCCATTCAAGATTACTCAATAGTCTATATTGATGATGTTCTTATCTTCTCATCTAATATAGATCAGCATTTCAAACATCTTTATAATTTCATTGAAATTATTAAGAAAAATGGTTTAGTTGTCTCTCAAAAGAAGATTAAACTGTTCCAAACAAGCATTCGCTTCTTAGGTTTTGAAATCCACTTAGGGCTAATTAAACTTATTCAAAGATCCTTAGAGTTCACCTCTAAGTTTCCAGATAAGATCCTAGACAAAACTCAATTGCAAAGGTCCCTAGGATGCCTCAATTATGTGTCTGATTTCCTCAAATACATTAGACCCCTTTGCAAACCTCTTTTTCAAAGATTGAAAAAGAATCAAACACCTTGGACGGACGAGCATACGCAAGCCGTCAAATCCATCAAAACTCTTGTGAAAAAAGAAATTTTGGCCATTGTCCTATGTGTCCAAAAATTCCAAGGAGAGTTAATTCATAAATCTTTTACCATTAAAACAGATTCAAAAGCCTCAACTTTTGTTCTTGTAAAAGATGTCAAAAATCTAGTCTCCAAAGAAATCTTTGCCAGGTGGCAGGCAATCTTATCCTGCTTAGCTTTCTTTCTCCTTCCTCTTTCGAGAGAGCACTAAGAAACCCAAAATCCCTTGGCAGATTATCTTTCGAGAGAGCACCTCTCAAAAGAAAAACCTTAGCTTTCTTTCTCCTTCCTCTTTCTCTCCTCATGGGTGGAAGCAAAAGAAATCAAAAAGCTTCTTCCTCTTCGAAGGCAAAGGCACCTGCCTTTGAAATGCCCTCTCCAATGAGAGCAGAATAATACGCCTTGTACGATGAAGAAGGCTTCATGCCTGTTGCAAGAACTCGCCGTCACGGCAGAGGTATTCAAATTAACGAGCCTTTTTAGCTCTAGGATCTTCAATCCCACCTAGGCCTTCAGCCTCGTTACTCTCTTCAAACAAGGGTTCTTCGAATTCTTCCACTTTTTCTCAAGCCGTAACCCCGTTATCCAGGTTTGTTCCAGAACCCGTAACGAAAGGTTATGTTAAAAAACCAGCAACAGTCTTTGACTGTATTGTTGAACCAGAATACGAAGCTTCTTCCGTTGAAGGAATATTGTCTAACGTATTTCCTAAAGGCTTCAATTTCCTTCCTGAATTTATCGAAAAGACCAGGAAGTTCTATGAGTTGATTCTCATCGATTCTCATTCCGCTGAGATCACTCATATACCAGATTCGAGATCAGGTCAAGTAATCATGTTCTCGAAGATCAAAATCTTCAAAATCTTGACTCCTACACAGTGGAATCAAGAACGATATACGAGAGAAAAAATTCTCTATCAAATTTTCTCCTCAAACATATAGTTATCATGACTATATAAAAGCTTGGTCAAGAGTCCTCTTCCTCAAACATCATGAGCACTCTTGGTTTATTCAGTTCTGTTTAAACTCTCACAGAACTCAAATACCGCTATGGTTCGTTTCATGGTGGAAAACCTTCGGGTTCAAAAAGGAGATTCTTCCTATCAATATTCAAGGTTCTCTTCATCATTTCACAACATACATAGCAAAACCTGCAATCCCTCTTGGATTAAGATTTTCTATGACCTTCCAAGTTCCATGGATCCTTGCATGGGGCAATGAAGTTCAAGAACTTTTCGGGTTTCGCAGTCTCGTTAAAGTTATCAAAGTCAAGTGTGGGAAAAATATTCCTGAAAAACTGCAGAGTTGCCAGCCGTCAAACAATGGTTTACCAACAACGCGCACCACCAAGATCTCTCATTGATACAGCAACAAGAGCTTACAAAAGAAAAATCGGCTCTCATGGCAAGAATGGTGCAAGCCACCACACGAGCAGATTTTGACAGAATACTTTCAAAGCAGCAGGTTCAGTTTCTGAAAGATCTCCATCAAAGAATTCTTCAGTTTCATTTGGAGAAGATGAAGACGAGTTCGTATTCGATCCCTACGATCCGTTTTACGATTCTCAACCCCAATGATCAGCTGAAAATTTGAGTATCAAATTATTAATCTAGTATTCTACCCTGTACATTCTTCACCTTATGTTTTGCAGCTGTCCTTTCTTTTTTCAGCTGTATTTTCTTGTAATTATGTATCTCGCTACCAAACAAGTTAATTATCTGTAGTATTCAAAAAAAAACTTATACATGCTTTTATGGATCATACTTGCAGATATCAACCTCACGGATATATCGAATATGTGATTCCTTAGCAAGCATCTTGTTTTTAATTTTTGTAAAATTATGTAAATTATTAGTATTGTAAATTATCCCTCTGGAAAGATTCATCTCCAACTTCCAATAAAGATTGTTCGTCAACAGCCGCTCCAACGAACTGTGTGATCGTAGAGCTTGAAGACTCTGTATTTTTAGAATATTGTAGAATTATACAGGTTTCTGTCCGTTAGCCGACAGTCAGGTGTTCCACGCAGCGTGAGGCGTAAGACGGTTGGTAAGCTTGACAGCTAGCAGTTACCAACATAAATCTATTAGACGACAAAAATACATGATACATCAGTAAAAGCAACTTTAATAAAGCCAACTTTATTAAAGCCGCTTTCACGGGGAGGAAGAGATGCACAATGCCAGCCCATAATCCATTATGAGTTCCATTATTAAAGTAGATTCCTTTTATTTTGTTTTCTTCTGTAATTATTAAAGATTACTGTTTCCTTTTTGAAAAGGTGACTGACAAGGGTCCTGTCTTGTCTCCCACCTTCTTTTGTTCTTTTGTCTTTATTATTTTATTTTTTCATAAAGCTGATTCAGACAGGGGTCCTGTCCTACTGAGTCACCCTCATCCTTATCCCTTAATAACTTAACCTTAGTTAGTTTTAATTCTAGTTAGTAAACCACACCAAAGATCAGTCTATAAAAAGGACTGAGTCTTGTAGGAAAGGGATCATCGAGCAAAAGAATTAAGCTCTCATCCCTTCTCTCTCAAGTTAGTCATTTTTTTCGAAATATCCATGAGTTCTCTCAACTCAAATCAGAACTAACTCCCAAACCTAAGCATAAGCATGTTATAATATAATGATTATGTATGATAAGCCATTAAGTGAACATAAATATAAATATGGAATTGAACATGAAAATGGAAGATTTAAAAGAAGCGTAAGCTAGTTATACGACGTGTATATATAGTTATAGAAATTAGAAGGTTAGATATTAATTGTAACGTCCCGTTATTTTACAAGGCATTTTTTATTTATTTTATTTAAGCATTTAATTTAATTTTAGAGTTAATTAATTTAGATTTTTGAATTTAAATTCTTTTATTTGATGTTTATTACTTTCGTAGCTTAAATTAGTATTGGGCGTATTAATAATTATTAACTGGCCAATTAATAATTATTAATCACCTTTTGTCTAGTTTAAGTGCTTCAGGTTTAGTTTTAAAGACTAAAAGTAAATGAGGGACGCATTCGTAATTCCCTCTATTTACTATTCACCTTCTCCTTAAATACACCAAAAAGTCAAGAAATTAGACAAAACTTCCGCTTTTCTTCTCTTGGAGCCGTGGGTGACTTTTGGTGAGAAGAAACTTTGGGTTTTCGTCAATTCTCGACGAATCATCTTGATTTCTTTTGTGTTGGATTTCTCAGGAAAGGGCTACCTATCCATCCTAGCTTTTCGGTGTTTCTCGTTCTCTAAGAGAAGCTCTAACAAGTGATTTTTCAAAACTTTTCATATGGTTTTCTTTGTTTTTGTTTCTAAATGAGTTTTGAAGTTGAAATCATGTATTTCCATCAAGAAATTTGACGATTTCGAGCTCAAGAAAAACACTATTCACCCGAGAATCACACTTTTTCTCATTTTAGTTATCATTTATAAATTGTATTTGATTGATGTATTGTAGGTGTGATTTCTCGCTTGACGGTTCGTTGGAACTTTGTTTTCACTCGAACATTCGAGGTAAGGATAAATAGAATTTAAATGTAAACTTTGAAACTGAACAAGTTGAACGACTTGTAGGATCGGAAGTTGAGATTGAGATTTGAATCAACATGTTGTTTTGCCAATAGGTACTTAAGTGTTGTGTGATCATAGTGGATTATTACTTTAGTACCTAATAGATATGACCTGAACTTCTCTAAAGAAAATATTATGGCCAACAACTCTTTCTCGCTCGTGCTGTAATTCTTCCAAGTATCATTCAAGGTTTTGCTCGTATAGTATATAGTATGGAGATTTCTCCCCTTTCTCTGTCCTAGAAAAGCTTCTATGGCATAAAAACTGACATCACACATGAGCTCAAATGGAAGTGTCCAATCTGGTGGAATAATAATCGGGGCTTGAATTAGGGAAAATTTTAGAGTTTCAAAGGCTGTCAAACAAGCATCAGTCATCATAAAAGGTGTATTATGCTCTAGAAGAGGACACAAGGGCTTGGTTATTTTAGAAAAGTCCTTGATAAATCTTCAATAGAATCTAGCATGCCCTAAGAAGCTCCTAATTCCTTTTACATTGGTGGGTGGAAGGATGCCTTCAATCACTTCTACTTTCGCCTTATCAACTTTTATTCCTTTCATGGATATCTTGTGTCCCAAGACAATGCCTTCTTAAACCATGAAATGACACTTTTCCCAATTGAGGAAAACTGACATCTTGCAGCACCGTTTCCAAATGTTTCAGACATGATGTAAATGTCTCTTCATTTATTTTTTCTTAATTTTCCTTATATAAAATTTATTTATAATCATATATTATCTTAATATATTAATGAGGGGAGAATCTTTATGTTTCACTTTTACCCTCATAACCTTAATGAACTTTTTTTCTTTTTCTTTCTTTTACAATGACGTGAGTTTCGTAAGTGCTTTAGTGTCCGTTTGGAATTGCTTTTGAAAGTGTTTATAAGTATTTTTTAACGGTAATAAAAAATACTTTCTTTATTCAAAAATAGTTTTAAACACTTTCAAAAGCTATCCCAAACAAGCATTTAATTGTTCATAAATTTCAATAAGTAGATGCGAAAATTGAGTTTTATCACATATAAGTTTATTGAATGCAAGTTTCAAGGAAAACCTATTGTATACAAGTTCCAAAGCCTACCTGATTTGAGACTCCCTCCACATATGACAAGGTTTTATTTTTCTTTTTGTGCTAACTCACTGTAAGTTTGTTAAATGTAAAAGAAAATTAATTTAAACAACTCATTACATAACATTTGGGGCTAATCTTCACTTCAATTCAAGGTGATCCTTAAGTCTTCAAATCATGGGCCAAAATAATTCCTTGACCCTGCTGGCGTGGCGAGAGATTGACATTGAAGAGTGGAGTACATGATACCAACCTCATGACATTGATTGAAAGCTTAGGAATTCAGGATTAAAATTTAGAGTAGGATTGAACTCTCAGTGATATATGCTTTTATTGAGTCTATAGGGTTTTCTATTGAATAACAAAACGTTTCTGATTAAGTGATCCAATGCATTCTTTTTGCCTACATTTTTATATCTCTTTTGTTTTGTTAATTGTGTATATTATTTGATTTTATATTTTCTATTTTTGTATTCTTTATTATTAAATTTTTTTTGTAATGGATGAGTATATTGATAGCATAGGAGTATATTTTATATTTACCATTGTTTTTTTTTGTATATCTTATCTTTCGAAAATTGATTGTTCCAGGTTTGAGTATGCAATCGAGTCTTTCAAGGTAGTCTATCATCCATCTTCCTCTTTAGCTATATCATTTCCTTTAACTCAAGTCGATTTCCCTATTTAAGATTAAGAATATCATTATAAAAAACAATGGCAAGATTTCTCTCGAGGGCGTAATTTAAATTGCAAGGATCATGCTGTCGAGATCAACAGCCAAAGACTTCATTAGAACTATGAAGGAGGTCTTAGAATATAATATTATTTTGTTGTTCTGATTGTGGATTTTTTATGAGGCATAATTTGAAGTTTGTACCTTTATTTTCATTTTCAGAGAATAATAATCCCTTTTGTTTAATTCAATGAAATTATATCAAGAAAATATGAGATATCTTAGTCTTATGTAACAACCCGGCTTAATAAATAAGCCAAAATCGTGAGTACGCAGGGCGGAAGCTTAGACCCTAATATTTTGTGACAAAACATAAAGGAAAAAAAAACGAGAAACCTGAACTCAAGGTTTAAATCAATACCCAAGTTAACCTGATTTGACACAAAAACAAGGCACGTATGCCCATTCAGAAAAAAGGAGTTTTAAGGGTTGAGTTTAAAGATCAAAAAGCTTGGAACCAAAAATAACACTTAAGACATTTATAAGTTTGATTACACAAATTTACAAACACAACACGACGACATAGAGTTCAAACGAACACAAACCTTTTCTTCATAAACCTACGCCTTGTAGTATATAGCCAAGCCAAAAGTCCTCTCCTTGACCCTCAACACGCACCGGTCGCCTTTCCCCGACCACGACCTCTTCCATTACCTGAAAGGTGATATAGAGCACCTTTGAGCATGACACTCAGTGATAGACTACAAGAAATGCAGTGACTAGCGACGCAATTTTATCGACGAAATGTGCCTCTATTTGAATTTAGCGACCAACTTAGAGACGAAATAATTGATCGCCAAAAAATTCATCGCTTGTTAATATTTGCGATGAAATGTATCGCTAATAGCGACAGATAAAAAATAGGACGCTAATAAAATGTTGACTATTTAGCGACAAACTCTATCGCTAAAGATAGAGACAAAATGGCTTTATTACATTTCTCTTTTAGAGACACAATGAGTCGCTAATATTAGCGACACAGTTATTCACTAATATTAGCGACGCATTGCATCTCTATACCAGAGACGTATTGGTTCTTTAATAAAGTCAACTGATCGACTTGAGCAACGAACTTCATCTCTAAAATAAATATTAAAAAATGATTCAAACAATTTATAGAGACACATTGCGTCACTAGTACCATTTTTTTAAAATTAATTTTTTATAACTAATTTTAAATATAATTTTTTTTAAATAAATAGAAAACAATAATTAAATATATATATATATATATATATATATATATATGATATCCAAACAAACAATTTAATCCAAAAAAGTATCTCAAAATAAGATAGTAAAATATCTAAAAAAAAACTACAAAGGGCTTGTATTCTCAGAATCTGGGAGCCGGCAACCCTATTCAGGCTCATCCAAACCCGCATTTGAGCCGCTAACGCATCATGTTGAGCCTGAAGATGATCTATGCGGGCTTGATTGCGCGGCTCGTTAGCTTCCATCTGTAGGCGCAATGCTTTGTTCTCTTGCCTCAAAGCCTCGATCTCAGCACGTGCAGAAGTCAAAGCACGCGGATGGTCTGCATAAAGCTCCCTCCCATAAGCACCAAGACCAAGGACTGAACCATTGGGACGAACACAACCGGGTGCCAAAAGGAAAGCATCACGAAGGTTTTCCTGAGTAGGCTGAGACTCAGGAGTGGGCAATAACGAAGAGAACTTTTCTTGAACTTTTCCCTACAAAAATTAACTAAAAATATAAGTGAGTAATAAAAAATATATATATATATTATTAAATAAATTAGAAAGCACGAAAAGAAGTAAACTAACATGTAAGTCTCGCGCTCAATCATCTATATAACTAACCCCATCAGGGCCCTTTGTATGCAGATGGAGAAACAACTCAACTGGGGGTACCTCACGTCCATCTTGAGTCTGTGAAAATGAGAAGAAGAAAAATAAAAATTAGGAAAATATTAATTGAAAACATTAAGATATAAACGAAAGACTACAAGTACTTCCCAATATCTCGTAATACTCGTCATGGCTGGGAGTCTCACCTGTGTGCAAAGTTGGGTTCGTCGGTCGATTGGCTGAGTTGATTTGAGAGATGCGAAACTCCTTCGACGGTCTAACTATCCGCTAGTAGCTTCAGATGAGCATCCTCAGTCATCAACAAAAGCTTTTCAGGTGGTTTACCCTTCGCTTTATGGATGGCGTCCCTATAACGTTTCCCCACCATTTTCTCCATAGTGGGTAAATAATCTCATCAGTGAGATGTGCAGGGATCGTAAAGTGCGCTGAAAAAAAAAAACAAAAGTCTTAAATTTGTTAGAAATTTAACACAATAAATAAAATAATTTATAAACTTTACCTTCCATGTCTCAAACCAACGTAGTTTGCAGATATCTGAAATGTCCTTCCATTTCCTGAACTCCGGATTCTTCTTGTAAACATCGGTGAAAACTCAGGAAAACTTACACGATGGATGTAATCTATAAAAAACACGCAAACATATATAGGTTAAAAAATAATTAATATATAAAAAATTATTAATTTAAACAAAAAATAATAAGTGCACTCACTTCTTTCTCGTCATCCTCAAGACAACCCTGGTAATAGGTAATTGCTCAGTGACTGGGGTGTCTGATGCTTTGATGTGGCCGGAGCGGTGGAGACAGGTGTGTTGGATACTTGTGTATCTCCTAATGTCGATGCACTATCTGATGTACCAGAAGTATCGAACTCCTGAGAACGGGGTGGATGACGTCTCGATGTGGAAATCTATGAAATAATTAACATACAATGAATTAAATAAATTAACATGTTATATAATTAATAATTAACATACTAATAAAGTAAAAATTAATAAATAACATACGATTTAGACATCTACGAAATAGTTAACATACACTAAATGAAACAAATTAACGTGTTATTTAATTAAATTTTACCCATTAACATACTAATAAATTAATTAAATATAATTAACATTAATCTAATTAACACTAAATTAACATTAATCTAATTAACACTAAATTTTAAAAATTAACATACTAATCAATTAAAAATTAATAAATAACATACAAATTAATTAATTAATTAACATTAAACTAATTAACACTAACTTTTAAAATTAACATACTAATGAATTAAAAATTAATAAATAACATACACATTAATTAATTAATTAATTAACATTAAACTAATTAACACTAACTTTTGACAATTAACATACTAATGAATTAAAAATTAATAAATAACATACAAATTAATTAATTAATTAATTAACATTAATCTAATTAACACTAAATTTTAAAAATTAGCATACTAATGAATTAAAAATTAATTAAATAACATTAATTTAATTAACACTAAATTTGAACAATTAACATAATAATTCATTGAACATACTAATGAAATTAAAATTTACTAATGAAATTAACATACTAATGTAACTAATGAAATTAAACAAATTAACATGTTATTTAATTCAATTTTACCAATTAACATACAAATAAATTAAAAATTAATAAATAACGTACAAATTAATTAATTAATTGACATTAAACTAATTAACACTAACTTTTAAAAGTTAACATACTAATGAATTAAAAAATTAATTAATTAACATTAAACTAATTAACACTAAACTAATTAACACTAACTTTTAAAAATTAACATATTAATGAATTAAAAATTAATAAATAACATACAAATTAATTAATTAATTAACATTAATCTAATTAACACAAAATTTTAACAATTAACATACTAATTCATTAAAAAGTAATTAATAACATACAAATTAATTAATTAACACTAAATTTGAACAATTAACATACTAATGTAACTAAAGTTTTGAGAATTAGCATACTTATGAAATCAAAATTTACTATAATTAAACTAAATACACTAAGAGCATAACAATTAACATGCAATTTTATTTTAACTAACATGCTAATTACTTGAATTTTGGCTAATTATTTGAATTAAAAAAACTAAATAGAAAAGAAAATACCGTTCACCAACGCTTTCACGGGAATTGAAATGGAAAAAATGGAAAATAAAAAGAATGAAAATAAGATAAAGAAAGGGAAGGGAGAAACGGGGAAGGGGAAAAGAAAAAAGAAGGGAAAAGAAAAGTGAGGGGGGAAGAGGTCTGCTGACTCTTTTATATAATTTTTTAGTGACGAAATTCGTCTTTAAGAGGAATGAAAAGGCGCCAACTGGGGCACGAATCTCCAAAGCACGCGCCATTAATTTCAGTTTAGCGACGAAATGTATCGCTGAAGAACTTGAATATTTTAATCCACTTCATTAATTAATTTTAGTCTTAGCGATACACTTTGTCGCTAATGTGAGTGAAAATATCAAAATAGGCGCTTTTTTATTTCCCTTAACGACGTGATGTGTCTCTAGTATTGAAAATATTCGTTGGAATATTTGATTTTCACATAGAGACACATTTCGTCGCTATAAGGGAAATTATCTGTTGAGGTAATGTTTACCCTATTAACGACGAAATTTATCTCTATCTATTGAATGTTCTAGAATTATATTTCCTTTTAGCGACGAACTATGTCTCTATTTATTGAATGTTCTGGAATTATATTTCCTGTTAGCGACGAACTATATCTCCATATAGTGAAGATTCCGTAACTATAATTCCCCTTTAGTGACGAACTGCATTGCTATTACCCCTATTTTTTTTTCATTTCTTTTTGTTTCCTTACGAGTTTTACAATTCATTGATACTTTAATCATCATCTTCATACTCATCGGTGTTGGATTTAGAATTGTTGTCCTCATTATCTTCTTCTTCCTCCTCAGAATGTTTAGGGGATGAATCATCAATAAAATGAAGTTCAATATATAAGCCGTCGGGTTCGAATAATGTTTCTACTATGTCATTTAACGGTCGAGCAGTTTTAGAATTTATTCCTTCATCTATTTCACGACTTTGCACCTTTTCTTCTTGGAATGCTACAAAATCCTCACTATCTTAATCTGGAAGACTTTCGTCAATGTGACATGGTCTCACTTTGCAAACCATTAACCAATCATTAAATTTTCTAGAAGATGGATAAGGCAGAAAATACGTTTGAATCGCTTGTTGTGCCAATACAAATTGATCATTTGTTCGCATGTGTGTTTATCTTATTTACCTCTAAAATCTGTAAATGTACACTAAAATCTCAATTATTTCATTAATAACTCCAAATAAATCCTCTTCACTATTTCCGAACACTTGACCCTTGATCCATACGCCACTGCTGTCTGTTGCTCTGCTTTGTGAATGAGATTTTGTTTAAAATTTGTAGCCCTTCCGTAGATAACCAGAGTATGATTTGGCAATTCTAGTAGGTCTTTTTGCCAACAGAACTGTGTGATTGTTTGTAACTGGTGTTGTGGGTGAATCAACCTACAAGACAATGAACTTGGATTGAGAAATTACATCATTGTAGTGAATATAAACAAATGTAACACGTAATCATACTCACGTAAGCATAAAACCATGAACGAAAGTCTTTGTTAATTATGATCCCCTCCACAGTTGCGTTGAGTCCAGGATTAGTCGATCATACGAATAACTTAATGAATAACCTATTATTGAAAATAATATATTATGAACATGAATAGCACTTAATGTGTTAACTCAACAAATAATGTGTTAATTTATTTCATCCTTACTCGATATATGGTTTCACCTCTGCAAAACTACACAACACGTACGTCTGTGCGATGTGATACTCTTCCTCATTTAACTGTCTCAGCATGGGCTTTCCAATAGGTCTGCCTGATACTGTAAAAATAGACAAATCATTTGGATCGACTCCAAGAGGAAGTGAATCTTGAACAAAATTTCGCTTCACTGTTCTATATTGTTCTGCAATTTGTTGATCAAAGTAATATGAACAGAAGGTATTCGTCTCATGTATTTGGTATGCATTGCATATAGATCCTTCCACTCTAGCCTTGTATCCTACAGTTCTTTTTAGCCTATGCAAATGTCTGATATAAAAATGAATCAATTACAACCAGTAATTTAGGACACAATAACAAAAACAGTTAAATTATTTACCTCTCAAACGGATACATCCATCGGTATTGAACTGGGCCTCCTATATATGCCTCGTACGGTAGATGCACTGGTAGATGCTCCATCGAGTTGAAAAAAGATGGTGGAAACATTCTCTCTAACTTACAAATTATGACAGTAATCTCACTACTGAATGACTCAACAGTGGCTTGAGATAGCTCTGCACATGTTAACTCTCTAAAGAAAATACTCAATTGTGCCAACAGTTCCCAATGTTTCTACTAAAAAATGGTCTAAATGCAGCAGGCATAAGTCATTGCATGAATACATGACAATCATGACTTTTCATCCCAAACACAGTATGATTGAGTACGTCAATGCACCTGCTCAGATTTGATACATATCCGTTTGGAAATTTAATCGATTGTATCCACTCGGACAATGTTTTCTTCTGGTCCGTTGTTAGCATGTACTTTTCCTTCGGCTCTAATTTAGGTCAATAATAGATTTCTCAAATGTCGTACCGTGATCTCATATTGTCTTTCATTTTTTTGGGTATATTTAGAACCTTGTTGAAGACGTTATCGAAAACGTTCTTCCCGATATGCATGACATCTAAGTTATGCATGATCAATAAATCACCTCAATACGGTAGATCCCAGAAAATACTTCTTTTCTCCAGGATGGCCTTCGTTTCTTACCCTCCTCCCTTTATACCAGTCAGTTTTGTTCGATCAAAATGAATGATTGAGTGGTAAGAACCTTCTATGGCAGATTAAACCCACACTTTTTTCAACCATGCACCAACGAGAAGGCACCAGTATCGACTATGTAATGAGGGCATGCAAAGTTTCCTGAAGTGCTCCACCCTAACAAATTTAGTTAAGGTAGTACATTCATTACGTTGGGCATTAACCATAAACGTTAATCTAATCAAAACAGTGAAAAAATTATAAAAGAATGAAAAAAAAAATTCAAACGAATTATTTTACAAACGTACCTGATAACATTGAATATTCCGGGAAGTCACTTATCGTCTGAATAACTGCTGCTCGCATCACAAAATTTTGTTTTTGTGAAACATTATACGTCACAATTCCTTTGTTCCATAAACAATAGAGCTCAGCAATTAATGGTTGGAGGTACACATCCTGCTTCTAGTTCATATTTTTCGGTCTTGGTACAATTACCGTTAAGAAAATCACAGGATCTTTCATGCACATCAATGGAGGCAAGTTATACGGCGACAACATATCTGGCCACAATGAATATTGAGCTCCCAAAGCCTCGAAAGAGTTAAACTCATCGGTACATAAACTCAATCTAACGTTTCTAATTTCTCGCGCAAATTCTGGATGACAACAATTTAAATGCTTCCACGCCTCAGCATCAGAAGGATGCCTCATTGCTCCATCATCCTGAGAGTACTCACGATGCCACCTCATGTGAAAAGCTATGACTTCTGACGCGTACAACCGTTGCAGACGTTGTGTGATCGGTAAATAAAACATGCGAGTATGTGGAATAAGACTGTCTTTTGTTTGTATCTAGTATGATTACACATTTTACACATATGAAGACTTGCATCTGCACCCCAATATATCATACATTGGTTTGGGCAATAATCGATCTTCTCCATCGGTAAACCGAGACCCTCCACTAATTTCTTCGTATCGTAAAAACTTTGTTGCAACATGTTGTTTGCGAGAGCGTACTTATGAAAACATTGTGAAATCGAGTTGAATCCTCTTTTCTAGATGTGAAACTCTGCCTTGATATTCAATAGTTTGGTTGAGCTATTTGTTGCGTGACATCATACCCTGCGTACAACGGCCTACTCGCTGATTCTATCATCTGAAACACTCTTTGCGCATCTGGGTTTAAAACTTCATTTAATAAATTGTGAGGATCATCTCCTTGATAACCTCACCCATCAAAAACCATATAATCTAACTGACCGTATTGATGTACAACGTTTTCAGAACTTTCACTCACATTCGAATTGAACTGCGAGATGCTTCCTTCATTTCGACATGGCTCGCCGCTCGCTGTATTGAACATTTCTTTAGATTCTCCCTGATACACCCAATGATAATAATTATCTATGAAACCACGACTGTACAAGTATAACTTCAAATCATCTCTCAGTAATATCTTCTTATTTCTACACTTTTTACATGGACATTGTATCTTCTGTCCGTTGTTATCAAAATTCATGATGGATTGACAGAATTCAACAAACTCTTCGATCCCGGCTACAAATTGGTCGTCTAGAAACCCTCCAACCAAACGGACTTACATCCACTCACGCATTTTCTCTCTCTCGGTAATACGTTTTAATGAGATTTTATTTTCTTTGATGTGATTCTACACACCTATTTATAATTTTACTACTGTCTCTTTTAGCGACGAAATTTATCTCTAATTTGGCGGGAAGTATTCCCGCTATAAAATATTGGAGGGAAAATTTTCCACCAAGTTTAGAGACGTGATGTGTCTCTAAAGAAAAAGAATAAAATTTCAACAGGAATGGACTGCATCTCTGAAAAAGGATTAACTACTGATGTTTGAAACTGCAATACAGCGAACACATTGCGTTGCTAATATAGGGACAAAATGAGTCGCTATTCTGGCGGGAAGCTTCACGCCATTTCTTGAGATAAAACATTAACGATGGACTTTTCTTAAGACGCTAATTAGCGACGACATATGTCTCTAAAAAAAGAATAAAAAATCTTTTTTAAAACTGTAAAATAGCGACATAGTGCGTCGCTAATATAGGGTCAAAATGAGTTTCTATTTTGGCGTCAAACTTGCCATTAGCAATACATTTCATCGCTAAATAGCGTCTCATGTATTATGAATCTAAAACTAGGTCGCTAATTCCAAATTTTCTTGTAGTGATAGTAAAACAAGACAAAGATCAAAGCATGGATGTAATAAAGTCATGGAACGTTAAGCGAGCACAAGTATTGTTAGCATTTCCTTATGTAATAACTGAATTCGTACTTGCTTTCATTTGAATGTGTTTTCCTACGCATATCTGTGAAATCATTTCAATATGTAAAATACAATCACAAGGCTATCTCAATAGCCGCACATAAACATTAGGCTATCTTTTTAGCCACACATAATTAAAAGGCTATCCTTGTAGCCAATTATAGTCACAAGGCTATCCCTGTAGTCCCTTAACTACCGGGCCATCCTCCACACAGCGCCTCGAGCCGTTCACAATCTGCCACGGTAACCACATGTAACGTCCAACATCCATTCACCACTACATAGGTTACGACCGCATGACTATCAAACAAAGCAAATCAAATGAGATACATGTATGCAATATTATGTGAGTAGACATGTTAGTTCTGTAACACTCATCAGTCTTTAGATTATAACACACCAAGAATATAAATAAATATTACCCAATCAGTATATGACTCAATCTTTCACTTGAAACTACTAGTAATCATTGATGAACATGCTAGAGCAAGTAATATCAAAATATAAGCTTGATTATAGTAGAGTCGGTTTCACTAGTATTGTTTCCTCGGTCAACCCGTTACTAGAACGGCACAACAGTTTTCCTTCCCCTCAATTTCTTTCATTTTCCTAATTTTAAGTCCATGGAATAAGGTCTCATATCAGCCTCTCCCATCAGTAAACATAACTCCAAGCTCATTCCAAAAGCAATCCCAATCATCCAACCATTTCGTCGCTCAAGCTTGTTTTATCCTCACCTTGTTAATCGTTGCAAAATACGCCTTAAGCTCAACCTCCTCTGTAACGACCCAAAACCGTAAAATCCTTTAATTTCAAAGCCACAGCGAAGACTTAGTTTTAAAAAAACGGCATGGGTTTGTTTAAAAATCGGATTATCCAAAACCGTATTTACAACAACCCAATCCAGAGAAAGCAATAAACAAGGAATGCGCATTCCAGATTAAGTTTTAAACCTCTAAGAGAACTTCAATCACAAGACCAACATGATATTTAAACACATGCTCTCCCGAGCTCAAAACATAAAGCATGAAAGATAGTAAAATATTTACAAGCATTTCTTAGAATGCTAAACCAAAATAAGTTTATGTTCCTGTCTATTCATCAACTCGGCATGTCAAACAGCGCCACCTCCTCTGCCACGTCCTTTGCGATGAGATTAACCTGAAAAATTATAAGTGTAGCAACATTAGCATAAGAATGCTAGTGAGAGTAAAATGAAAGCAAGTAATCCTATGAACCAAATTCTATATCGGAAATTGTGTCCAAAGGCCTAAATTTCACTTTACTACCCATTCCACACTTCCAATTTCCACACAATCATACAATCGTAATATGCTTCCCATAATAGACTTTCAATCCTGTATGAAAATGAAATAGAGACTTGAAGTAAAAGTAATAACTAATACTAAGTCTTACTACACAATTCTAATGGATATATGTAAGTATAACACTAACTTTCTTTGTTACCAAACAAGATTCATCGTAACGTGTTATCGTATGGATCAACATCAACATACTAACACGTACGGTCTTACAATATCACAATTCATCGTAACGGGCCACCGTATGGAAAAAAATCAACATACTACCTCGTACGGTCTTACCATATCACAAGTCATCTAACGGGCCACCGCATGGATAAACATCAACATACTACCCCGTACGATCTTATCATAACACAAGTCATCAAGTTCCCTAGTAAGTTAGATAATCTAAAAAGAATTCTACTAAGCTACTAAAGAACATAAACTACTTGAATTACACGAGTGAATACTCAAGTCTAACTTCTAAGTCACTTTCCTCCCAAACCACACACAGTTCCTTAAATTTCCACTTTCATCTAAAATCTCTAATTCATCTTACAAGACTTCCAAACCACTCAAAACTTACCTTTTACACCCAAATTCATAATGTAACGCCCCGTTACAAGGTAAGATTAATTTTGGATTAAATTAAAAAATTTATTTGATTTATTTAACTGGATTGGAATTAATGATAAATAAATTGTTATTATTTATTCACGCTTTTAGGTGACACTTTATGATAAGTGTCACTTTTGTATTTAGTGAGGTGTTTTGGATTAAGAGATAGTTGATGACGTGGCAAGTTAGCTCCTAATTTTAACTAAGGAAAAGAAGAAGAAAAATTTTCTCCCCTCCTTCTCACACCCTTGCCGCCGCCCCCCTTAGAGAAAGAGAAGAAGAAGATCCGTCAATTCATCTTGTTTTCGTTCGATCGTGCATCGGGTTTTGGATTTACGGGTTTTGGAATCAATTTTGGTCACGAAGGTAACGAAATTCCTCTCTTCTCTTTTCCTTCTTGATGCCGTGGGGTCTAGGGTAGATATTGATGAGATTTTCGTCAATTGTTAATTAGAAGATCGGTGAAAATTGCACGGAATCGAAGAAGGAAGATCGGAAGCCTTTTTCTTGAAATTCAAGTGACGGGTAAGCTTTCGTGATTGATTTCTAAACCATTTAAATTCTGGATTTTAGTTAATTAATATTCTTATGAACACCAAGAACCCTAACCCTTGTTTCGATCTCCATAATTGTCAATTTCCCAAACTATGGCCAAACACCTAATTGATCTTGATTACCGATACCTAGAACCATCAAGATCGATCACCCTAGCTACGAAACCGCGACCGAACCACGTCCCGATGACCATGGCCAGCCGCGGCCCACACACACCCCCACGCCCCAACCTTAGCCAATTTCCTTCGCCGTTTGATTTCCGTTCTTTGATCCACCGAACCCCAAACCTTTTGTATAAATGTAGTATATTTTAATTTGTATTTTAAGTTATTTAGGATCTTCGTTTCAGGTCTGGTTCGTCAAGGGAAGTATCTTTGATTTCGGATTTAAGCAATTTCGAGGTGAGTTAACGGTTTATTCGTTGGTGGAGTTTTAGAGAAATCTAAAGCTTCTACAGTAGATTTTATGTTTCATTATATTCAAATATATTATTCTGGAGCTTTAGGAAGTGAATTCATATTGGAAACATCGAAAAATTATTTGGAGAAAGAATTTTTCGGTTAGAACTAGTTTAGTCATTTTTCGCGAGTTTTGTTGTTTTTCGATTCCTTTTGTTTCGATTAATTTGGGAGTCAATTCTGGAATATTATGGAGTATTTTATGATGATTTAGTATGAGATTTGAGTTGAGCAAGATTGACGGTGAATAGTTGGTTTGACGGTTTTTAGCTTTATCGTAAAATGTATTTTTGCATGTTTATTTAGTATCTTTGGGGCTGCTGTATTTTAATTCCCCTTGCTGATTATGAGTGAGTATTATCAAAGAGGATAATGTAAAGAGATTGTGAATTGATGGCTTGACAGTGTGTTAAAATAGTATGAGGCTACGAGCTCATACTAGTAAAATATATATAGTTATGAGATGAGCTCATAAGCGGGCTAATGGACGTTGCTCGTATGAACGATCCATTAGGGGTTAGTTATGGTTACGACTATAACTAAGTACCTAATAATGGTTGTAGTCCCGAGAGACCGCCTTCTTAGTGGTTGGTTTGAATAATTATTTGATTGTACTTGTTAAATTAGAATTGGCTTATGTATCGGATTGGGATGTGTATTGAAAAGATGATTATGAATGTGGGTCTAGAATATGGAATTTAGTTGACAATTGCCTATTCATCTAAAGAGATTGAATGTGAGTTCTAAGGGAAGTTTTGTGTGAAAGAGACATTGGAGAGTGTTGAGTGTTGGGACTCGGTTTAAGTTGTTAGAGACTATTTAAAGCTTTACCTCGTTTAGATCGTTTTCTCACCGGCTTTAGCCTCACGAGCTATTTGTGGTTTCTTTTCGGGGTAATAATGGACCGAGAGGTGGCGGTTGATGAAGTGGAAAAGATGAGGGGTTCATGTCACGGTTGCTAGCCAATGCATCATTTGTTTTCATTGAGTTTAAGAATAAAGTACTTGAACTTTATTGACTGTATTTGTTTTGTGAGATTTGAGTTATGATAGTTTGAAACATTTCGTTATGTGATTTAGTACATCGTTTCTTTTGTTTTAAAATTTATAACTCCGGAGTTGTTGATTTTATTCAAATGACTATTTGATTGAGGATTTTTCATATTTTTCAATAAATATCGTTTATTGAGTCTTCCGCTGCATTTATTATGTTTGATTTAAACTCTGAAAAGTCGGGTCTTTACACATAAGAACTCCAAAGTCACTCCACTCACTTCCGAGTTTAAAGTCACCAACCAAATATTAATTTTCATAAGTTAATTTCCCTCTTAATCTCGATAAACAATATTGTAACGAAACTTAATTCATAAAATTACTAACTTCTATTTTAAACTCACCTTGAATTTTTAGTCAAGCTCCAAAAAGTATCGAGGTCGAAAACCACACGAGCAATCACAATCCTACAAATCAATTACACCTAACAATCATTAATTATCCGAAAAATCGAGCATACAACATCTAAATGCATAAAACAACAAAAAACCCAGAAATCTTCCCTATGAGGCTCTCTGCCAACAAGGCTAAATGAGGTTCGAGTTCGGTTTTCCAGCTTTTATGCAATTTAGAGGCATTTCGGGTTGGTTTTGGATATTTTGGAATTACGCCAAATCAATGGGTAAACGTATTTTAGGGTTTTACACAATAATCGATTTCCGAAAAGTTAAGTAAAATACAAAATCATAACAAACTAAACATCCTAACCAAGGCCAAGTGAGAGAAATTCACAAGGAACGGGTTTTTCATTCGACTCGGGTTTAGTTCCAAGACAACAACCTCATCCAAAGTGATTTTTCCTAACTATAATTCACAAACAACACCCGGGAAAAATGAATGAAGGCTTGCATACAAGATTGGAAAAAAAGAAAACCCAAAAACCCATTTCTTCCTCACCTCGTATCTCTTGGATCTTGAATGGATTGGCTCTATTGATGGGATGGGTAGAAAGTACGTCTCGAGAGATTTCCAACGAGCTAAGGCACGATGAAAACGGTCGAGAAACGAAGCCGGGGCGGCACTTTCTTTCTCTTCCCTTTTCCTCCTCTCTAGCTACGGGTTTAGGGCCGCTTTTCCACTTCTCTTTTCTTTTTTTTTCTTATCATTATCCTTGAAAATATGTAGTACATATATATAAAGAAATTTTTGTAAAAGACCATATTTCCCCTCCTCTTATTTCCTTAAGAAAACTTATTCCATGTGCTCATTATTTCATGTTTCTAATTCCAATTCGACTTAACTACTTCTAATCTATCTTAAAAGCATTTAACAATAAATAATGGGCTCGCTAATAATTTTTAATACGACCAAAACTAATTTAAGCTAATAAAATGATTAAAAAGGTTTTCGGATGAAAATAACTACTAAATTCGAAATTACTACTTTTAAACTAACCTTAAATACTTTAATTAAAATAAAATAAATAAAAATAAAAATAAAATTTACCTCCAAAAGAAACGGGACGTTACATCCTCCTACAACAATCATGTCACACATAATAAGTTCACTAATATTATAAGATTACAGAGATTAATCACTAATATTATAAATTTGAAAAACGTAAACTAGCTAGTTAAAATCGGTATTTTCGGCAAATCTTTGGGGATTTTAAAAAATATCATGGCTTGCCATTCCAAGTTTCTTTTCCTTTGCTAAATACATATTTAAACATACATATATCCCATAATTGAAAGTCACCAAGTTTAAAGTCATTAAAACTCAATTGGAAGGAAACTAGAAAGCTTGAAGTTGTCTTTATCGGAGTTTTAAGCCTATGTTCTTCCATGGCTTCTTGAACCAAGATGTGTTTTGAAATAGAAATTTCTAGGGTTTGAAATAGGTTTGATGAAAGCTTATTTCCTTTATTCAAAAGTTACTTTAACCTAAAGGAAGAAGATTCATCAAACAAACACAAGAAAAACAATGAAAATTCTACAACCTAGGTATTGAAATCTTAAGTTTTCCATGGATGTTTTCTTACCTTAGCTTGTCCAATCACTAGATTCTTCACCCAAACCTTGTCTAACTTGATGTTTCCTCAACAAGTCACCAAACTTTCACTTGATTTCACCAAGTACAAGGAAGAAATCGAAAGCAAAGAAATTCCCCTTGATCTCCAATATGGCCGAGGGTGAGGGTAGGAAGAATGAAGAAGATAACAACTTGTGTTTCCCTTTTCTTTTAATTCCATTATGTATATTAAATGTGTGGGTGAAAATGAAAGTTTCTAATTACCTAAAAGTCCTCCCACCTCCTAAAATTACATCTAAGTTTCTAAAATTGCTAACCCATCCTTGCTCAAGCCTAATTTACTAACAACTCCTTCCCACCTTATTTAACCATGGTTAAATGCTCCACTTTGCTTCTACCTCCTACTTAACAAGCCAATACCTCCTCCTTAACACTTCCACCTCTTGCTAACAAGCCATTAACTTAATTTTCTTAAAAACTAACAACTATAAACTATTAACTATAGTTAAACTTTTCTAACTTCCATTAACCCTAACCATGGTTAAATATTCTTTTTCAATTAATTACCACCCTTAGTTAACCCTTAACTATAGTAAACTTACTAAATAATCAAAACAAAATAGTAAATAATTTCTAAATTAATTAACACCAAACACATGAACAAACAACAAAAAGGAAATTATATAATTAACCCTCTTAATATAAACTCGGGGCCTTACATCTTATCTTAGTATATTAAAAGTTTGAATAAGGGGAGAATTTTTAAGTTCCCGTTTTACCCTCATGTTTTCAATTATAAAAAAATCAAATTTAAATTTTCAAAGTCGGAAATAAAAAATTTCACCCACTATATATTGAGGTTATTACAAATTAAATATAAATTATAAACTATATTTTTTATACATTTTTTACTATGTCTAAAGCTATATTGGAAACCATTGAGATTGGAAGGTAGGGATTTGAAGAAAAGATTAATAGACAAATGGGAAAATATGTGTGAAAAGTGTGGCAACGACAACGGTACTTGAGAATCCACTAAACTAAGGACCAGTTTAGGATAGCTTTTAAAAGTGTTTAAAATGTCGCAGCCACGGATCTCACATCTGCGGCCTACAACCTTTTGGCAATTATTGGGTCAAAAATCTGAGGATGGTCGCCACAATCACTAGCCTTGTTTCCATGGTGACCAAAGTACTGAAGTATACATTATTGTCTCATGGTTGTGGCCACAAGTTTGCACGGTCACAGCCACAGTGCGATTTCTGAAGTTATTATTTTCTTTCCTAGTTTATCTTTGTATAGTTGTTTATCTTTTCCTAACCTTGATTTCTTTGTATAAATATATGCTATTAGCCATTATATTCAATAAGAAATATTATTCTTCAAATTTTACATTGTATTATAGCGGGGTAACGATTCATACCGTAAATGACCAATATCGATGAAAAATGGATGGATCAAAATCCAATCAATACACTTATTTTGATACAATGAACAACTTATATTGTGATGATAGGTGATATTTCTTGATTGGAAACGAACATGGAGTGATTACACACGTGACATTGCTCCTAAAATTCACATTGATACAGGGTCTTCTTCAGCACGGGGTAATTGGCCTTGAAGATGAGCAGTGGGCTGTTATTGTGAATTCGATTAACACACCGAAGAAGATGAAATCTTCATAAACTAATTTGGATGGTGATTTTGAAAAATCTTATATTTATTCCCAATGGATCGTCGATTCAAGATGTTTAAATCACATGACTGGTAACGCTAAATTATTTAGTAATTTAACTGATATAGGTCTCATTTTAGTAGGCCTCTCTAGTGTTAAACAAAGCTTCTCACATAAAGAAGGCACAATAATGCTAAGTAATAATATGGCGATGCATCATGATTATTTGTCCTAGATATGACTTGCAATTTGATAGTTGTCTCCCACTTGCTTGCCAATAAACGATATATTGCTATCTTTATTGATAAGCTTTGTATAATACAAGATCGTACCTCTAGGACTCTGATTGGAGCAGGTTAACAACGTGATGGGGTTTATTGGCTTCTTCCTCTTCTTCAATCTTGAGCTTATCGAGCAACTGTGGAAGTTAATCAAAATTCATAGCATCAGTGGCTAGGACACTCATCTAGAAAAGTAGATTTCCTCGTCTGGAGAACTTAATAGTGGTAAGAAAACTAGTTTTCTCACTTTGAATTCTTCTTATGATGTTTGTCTAAGAGCAAAGAAAACTATGAATATTTTCTATTTGAGCGATAATAGAGAAGTTGAAATATTTGATTTGATCCATTGTGATATCTAAGGTCGTATAATTTTTCGTCGAGTTGTGGAACACACTATTTTTTTTTTACAATAGAGGATGTTGTTCTCAAGCCGTTTGGGTTTTCCTTATGACTATGAAATCTGAGGTATCTCAGTTACTTAGAGATTTTTGTAAAATGGTTAAGACACAATTTGATAGAAGTACCAAAGTTGTGCGTAGTGATAATGGAAGAGAATTTACATCCCTTCATCGTTTCTTTCCTGACCATGCCATAATCCACCAAATTTCATGTGTCGATACACCTAAACAAAATGGGAGGGTACAACGTAAACATAGACACATCCTTAACATTGCTAAGCTTTATTTTTTCAACCCAATCTCTTTATCACTTTTGGGGTGAGAGTGTTCTCACTACGACATATTTGATAAACAGAACACATACACCTTTGCTTGATTATAAAACTCCTTATGAGATCTTTTTTCATACCCCTCATGCTTATGCTCTTCTTCGTGTTTTTGGATGTTTATGCTTTGTTAAAAATAATCCTCATATTAAGGTTAAATTTGGGTCTTGCTCTCGTTGGTATCTATTTGTTGGTTATCCGTTTGGAAAAAAAGGGTGGCGTCAATATGACTTGGAAACTCATGAATACTTTATTTCAAGAGATGTTACTTTTAGTGAGTATGTTTTTCCTTATCATGACATTATCTGCCTTGATCCAGTAATATCTACCTCTCATAGACATCCCTTCAACGAAACTCTTATGGACTGGGGAAGTGATGAGGGTAATGATAATGTTGTTGTTGAGGCGGAGTCTTTTCTATCGAGGGTGAGTGGAGAAAATTTTATTCCTTCTGGGCCGACTATTGTTATTGTGGAGGAGTCTTCCTCATAGATTGAGGACACAATTATTAACATTAGTCCTCCCATTGTTTATGTCCCTGCACCAACGGGGAGTGGATATCGTATTAAGAAGGCTTATAGTAGACTCACTGATTATATTACAAATACGGTAAAAACTATAAACCCCATCACCTCACCTTCTGTTGCTTCATCACCGTCCTTAGGTACTCCATTTCCTTTAGCTTATTATGTCAATTGTAATAGATTTTCTACACATCGTACATCCTTCTTGGCAGCTATTAGTTCTGGTAGAGAACCTGTTTCTTTCAATAAAGGAGTAAAAGATGCATGATGGCGAAAAGCCATGGAAGAAGAAATTGATGCACTTGAGCGTAATGGCACCTGGACCTTAGAAAATCTTCTCCCTGGGAAGCGTGCTATTGGGTGCAAATGGGTCTACAAATTTAAAAAAACACTTTCTTTATTCAAAAATACTTTTAAATATTTTCAAAAGTTATCTCAAATGAACACTAAATTAGAAATAATATGATTCCTATGTGTGACGTTAAGTTTAACATTAGATTTCTCTTGTGTAGGCCAAGATTTTGAATGTATGAGCATGGGGAAGTCCAAACTTGCTTCAACGTCAACCTGTTGCTAATTTTTATAATCTCTAAAAATAAACATTTTGGTTTGAGTCCTTTATATTTTATAAATTATTCTAAAAAGTTCAATGATCTCTTTTTTTTTTTAGTCTTTTGATCGATTTATTGATTCAGCAAGTATTGTTCAATATGCTTAATATCTCATGAAATTGACATATGAAAGTCAAAATATATAACTGTGTGGGGTATTTCTCGTAATGGGTTTTTCCACACAGTTGAACACGATGCGTCACGTGTTAGTCCCTCGCGGCGAAGCTACCTGAAACACTTCAAAGAACGATGGTCGGAAGGGTACCAGTGTGGTATCGATCGAGAACCCTCCGACAATCAAGTTAAATGATGGTAGGTGAGAATGTGCCTTGTTCCTCAAGGAAGATTAGGTCAAAAGTATGACTGATGGTTTTTAGGTTCACATACCTGATTTAATAGGTCAGGCTGCCTTTTATAGTTCCTTGATCATGGGCTCGTCGACTGGATTAGTCTAAGACTAGACTTAATGGGCTTTCACTCTGCCCGTGAAGGATAGGCCCCTTCAGATGCTGGTTCGGATGGGCCTGTACCCATGTAAGAGGGCTATTTTTACCCTTTACAGTTTTCCCCTATTTTCTGGGTCGGAAAGTCCGGTGTTGGGAATAGTAAATATTCAAATTGGAGGCATGATGCTTGTCTTGATCCTTGTATCGTCCTGGGATAGTTGGGGGTCATGACTCCTTGAAAAATACACCATTTCGGCCTCATTGCGATTAGGACCTTCGATGGCCTCTTTTCGCGGGTCGTCGTGCCCCTCCGTGAACCTATCTGTTCCAAGAGATGTGGTTATTCATAAACCGACCCATTGGACTTTCAGATGTTTGGATTCCAACGGGCTTTGGGGGATTCAGATCGTTGCGTCCCTCTTCACGTGTCGCGATGGTTTAGACGCATGTTCCCCCCCCCTCTAAATAGGGTTTTTCTTCAGAATTAAAAGCTCATTTGCTTCTCAAATTCTTGAAATAGCCTGGAGATCACTCACTTTCGAACGATTCTTTGACATCTTCACTCCGTTCCCTCGAAGTTTTCCCTATTCTTCTCTGAAGGTTAGTCTTTTCTCTCTGTTTTTTTTTGTCATGGATAATTTTGAGGACTCCGAGGGTAGTCGTAGGGGATGACGATTATGACAGTTTGATTTTTTAGAGGACTGAGTCTGGTGCTTCCCCTTCCTCTGCTTGTATTAGTGGGGCTAACACTGTGCCCTCTTCTCGGGGCGAGCTTGTGGTTGACCCTCATTTACCGATCGGTGAGGGTTCTCTTCCTTCTGTGAGTGAGTTTGAGTCCGTCTCCGAGATCCAAGCGAGTCTGAATGTATATCCCACTCCTTCTCCTACTTCTCGCCCGTCAGAGGGAGTGGATTTCATTCCGATAGGCTCAGCCACAATTCTCGACCTTTCCCATCCTCTTTCTCCTGTTTCTGCCAGGGAGGCGGCTCAAAAGAAAAAGAAGAAAAGGAAAAGTCGCTCTAAGGGCAGTAAGGTCACATCTCAGGTTACCTCGTCCGTCCCTACGTTGTTGGGGGGAGAAGGTTCCTCCTTGGTGGACAAGGCTGTTGTCTCTAGCCCTCCTAGGTCTCCTTTTGTTAATTCGAAAGGAAAAAAGGTTGCGAAGAAAAAGAAGAGGGAATCTCAGCCAAAAGGTCTCCGAGAGGATGTAGCCCACTTCATTATGTGTCGGAGACAACACAAAAAGATCTTGATAGGCTGAGGGAGGACTATGGTATCTCTGAGGAATTGTGAAATAAGACTCCCCACGCCATCAGAGCGGGTTTACGTTTTCCCCAGGAGATGGTTGGACTTCTCTCCATTCGAAATTTTTTGAATGGGGAGTTCGATTTCCCCTTTCTCCTTTTTTAATTGAATTTCTTCTGAGTTGTGGCATTGCCTTAGGCCAGCTTATGCCGAACACTTTGAAGTCTCTGCTCACCCTTGAAGTTGTGTGTTTGGGTTTAGGCTTCTGACCCACTTTGGGCATGGCTTCCCATTTCTGGGTCTTCCGTACGAATGTTCAGGACAGAATGCGTTTTCTTCTTCAAAGCCATGCGGCGCCTTCCCTGATAGATGAAAACTCATGCGACAAGAAGTGGAAAGTTCTTCATCTGAGGCCCTATCTTATCTGGAAGCTGGACTCTCCCTGCCTCTTGGGAGGACGAGAGTGAGGAATGGGTTATGAGTTACTTTATGGCTTGATCAGCTGTGACAATAACTGACTATTTTTAATTTCTTATTTCAGTGGAGAATCCACTCCCGAAGAGTATTTCTGTGGAGTCTCTCAAGTATTGCAAGACTCTTGAGAAATTGAGGCCTTTCAACTGGGAAGAGTTTATCTAGCATCCTTGGCTGGTTTCTTAGCGTCTTTGGACTCCTCCACCAAACTTCATTCCAATTACTCCCCGTAAGTATTCCATTCTGACTGGTTTTATATGGGGTATGGTTTGGAGTTGATTCAAATCGTTTGTCCTACAGGTCTTTCTAAGAAAATGTCTTGCGTTCATTTCACCCTATCTCCGGACTCCCATGATCCTGAAGCTTTCTTTGCCCTTTTCCAGGATATGGGGAAGAAGAAGCCCATGACACCGCCCCCTCCTACCTGGAAGGGAAAAGAGGTGGCCGTTCCTAAGCCTCCCCGTCCTTCTAGAAGTAGGAAATTTGTGGTGATTAGCGCTGCGGGAATCTCTACAGAGGTTGCAGTGGCTCCTTTTAAGGATCCTCCCGTGGACCCTCCCTTGGATTCCCCTACGGATCTCTCTACGGACTATGCCACTCCAAAACAAAGAAGGGGTGGAGTCATTGGGGCGCTCGATCGCGCGGTAAGGGGTGCGGATGCGTATGTTTTGAAGAATCCTGAGATGGCTTATCGATCATTTCCTTCCGAGGCGGATTCTCCTTCTTCTGATCATGCCCATGTTTTGTCTTCTGATACGAACTTTGAACAAGAAGACGATCAGACGACCGATGGGCCTCTTGATGCCGGAACTTCGTATCTACCCGATCCGACTGTGCAGGTTGTTTCCCCTCCAGCGGGAGTGGTTCCATCGATGGCCAGTGGATTGGGTGCCGCGAGCGGTGGATCTTCTTTGCTTTGTCTGTTCATTCATCTCGATGCAGATTTCGACAAGTGGTCCCTCTTCACCACTTTTACCTCCGACGAGCCATGGATTCGGTCGGATTCTTCCGTGACTTGGGGGATGTGCAGTTGAAACCCCTCATCGACTACGATAGTGAGGATGAGACTTTCAGCCATATGTGCCACCATAGTTGGTTGGTTAGTACTTTCACTCTTTTGTCCTTATTTTCTTTGTTGTCTTCCAGTCAATTTTGACGTCTTTAAATGTGTGTTCTATTCTAGGGGACCCAGGCTTTGACCCAGATAGCTCTCAATCTAGAGAGTTTTCTTTTGAAGCATCGGGAGCTTAAGCAAAAGTTGGCGAATGCAACAGCTAGCAATCGGTAGTCTCGCATCCTTGACTCGGCACTATCTGAGGGTCTCCAATTGAAGTCTGATCTTGAGGAGGATGATAAGAAAATCGCTTCATTGGAAGCCGAGAGATCAAAACAATCCGACGAGCTTGAGCGTGTTAGAAAGGAATGTGAGGGTCTCCAAAAACTCAAAGACGACAACAAATGGATGCTCGATGAAGCTATTGCTGCTTGAAACAAAGCGTTAGAGAACCTGGACGTGCTCGCAAGGAGGGGTCTAAGGTCGTGGACGATTTTAACCGGGAGGCCGCATCCATTAAGAAGGTTAGGGAGGACTTGGACGCTGTTATATTAGAGAATGGCTCATTGAAAACTCAAGTGTTCGAACTTCCAGCCCTTCGGGATGCTGTGAGCGACCTCCATTGAAAGTTGGCCCGGGCAACTAGGCTTCTGTTGAATCCACTCTTGTTCGTCTCGCCGTAGGATGAGACTCGATCAAGGTGCAGATGAACTTGTCAGAGGAACTGGAGGGCTCGATCAGTCCGATCGCCTATGAGGACGTCATTGACCGCCGGTGGGAGTTGTTTGAGAGAGCCAATAAATTGAAGGCTTCCAAGGGCAAAGCTCTAGTTGAAGGTGAGGTTGATGGTGGTGAGAGCATTTGTCCTGATGAAAATGAGGGCGTGGTGGTGGGGGATGCGGGCATCAGCATCGATGGAGCTGTGGACGTGACTGTTGAAGATGCTTTTGCACATCTTTCCCTGACTAAGACTGTTTACGTCTCTGACTGATTTTTCTAGGGTAAACTCCAAACTGTAGAGCCCCTGTACTGTTTCCTGCCTTGAAATATTTTTCTTTTCTGCTTTTCCAACATATATTTCCCTTGCTTTGAAGTTAATATATCTATATTCCTTCCTTACATCGGCGTGGTTTAATTTCCTGCTTGCTTTTATGAAGTGCTTTTACACTTGCTTTGAAATTGTGGACGTCCTCCCCTTAGGCTTGAAACGTTCGTTGGTCCAAAGCTTTCGCTTTCGTAAAGAACTTGGATTATTTAGGCGGACCAAGGTTTAGCTTCCAGAGGAGGCTTAGAATACTTGGACGGACCAAGGTTTTGGCTTTCGGAGAAAGCTTATAATACTTGGACATACCAAGGTTTTCTCTTCCAGAAAAGGCTTAAGTGCTTGGGTAGGACAAGACTTTCTACATTTTAATACTTCAATGTCTTCTATTTTTATGAATAGGAAATGCTCGAGCGACCGAGACTTTTGCTTCCTGAGAAGGCTTTTAATGCTTGGACGGACCAAGGCTTTACTTCCAGAGAAGGCTTTGGGCACTTTTGCTTCCGGAGAAGGCTTTAAATGCTTGGACGGACCAAGGCTTTTGCTTCTGGATAAGGCTTTAAATGCTTGGACGGACCAAGGCTTTAGCTTCCGGAGAAGGCTTTGCTAAATTAGCTTGGACGGTCAAGCTTTAGGCGAAGGATTGGGTTAGGCGAAGAATGTATGCAAGCTATGCGAAGCAAATATATATAGTTTCTTTTTCCTTTGCTTATACATCGAGTAAAATAAAAAAGAAAGCAATACTAGCTACAAGTTCTTGATCCCATTATGCAGTTCTTCTAATTTTCATCGTTGTTGATGATGACCATTGGAGTTAATTTCCTTTGCCGCTGCAAGGAAGTCAGCTCCTCTTTTAGGGATTCATTCTCCCTCTTGTAGTAGTCCATGAGGTTCTTTGCCTCCTGGAGGTGATCTCAAAGCACGTAGTAGCGCTCGACGGTTTGTAGCCCTCCACCATTTCCAAGATTTCTAAGCTTTCTTGAAGGAACAGTTTTCCTGCCCGAGTTGCTCTGCTCGGCTATTTGCTACCTCCAGGGCTCCTTGGACACTGTTGAGTTCGTGTCTCAAAGCTTCTGTATCCCCTTCTCTCTCCTCCTTCTTCAGAAGGGTGAGTTCAAGTCTTGTGTTTTTTGCACGTAACTCTTGGTTTTCCCATTTCAAAACTCTCTTAGTTACCTTTTAGGTTGCAGTCAAGTGATCCATTTCTTCAATCAGAAATAGATAGAGTAAATTGTAGGACATCTTCGCGATCCTTATCCTTTTATACCGGGGGTGACATTTTGTTCGAGAGTCGAAGAGACTCGCCATTAATGCGAAGTAATTGGATGCATCGAGTCATTTCATCTTTCGAGGTGATGACGTCAAGTTGTGATTAATCGTATCGAACATCTGTCATTCCCATCAAATCGCTTTAAATGTAGTTAATTGGGGATTAACCGCCTTGACTACGGGTTAACGCACACATTGTTTTGCATGCCTGACTATTAGCCAAATAGCGCTCGATGTTTGACAGGTGTCGTGATTGCGACAATTACTCGATCCTTTAAATAGGGCTCTTGGAGTTTCCCATTCGCATCTCTGAACCCTTTTTCTTGAAAAGGCTTTTCTTTAATTCTCAGATCCTCAAACCTCTTGAGTGATTTCAAAACTTCATATCATGAGGTTTTCCCATTTCTTCTTATTCCTTTTATACTTTTATCCTTCCTTAATCGTGGCCTGCATTGAGAATATTTGGTCGTGATCCTCTACGCCTGTTTTGTTGGTCTTGGCAGATTTGAACCTCTTGTTCGTCATCCTCTGTGCCTGTGAGGATGGACGTTAGGGTTCAAGCTGTCCGGGCCGATCAGTCGCTCCGCTACTTCCCACCGCAGCTCTAGAGTTTGTTCCAGCCATACTCAAGAACTGGACTGAGTGATTAGGGGGGGTACCTCCCGTGTCGGTCCTCGATGGTTCTCCTCATCATGATATCGTCAGGGACTTCAGCATGGGAAGTGATGTCTTGTTTGGTGTTTAAGGAGGCGAAAATGCGCTTCCCCCCAAGATGACCGCAGAACGATGTCAGGTGTGAATGGTGGTCCTCTGGTTCTTCGCTTCTGGGCCTGCCTTGACTTAATTGGAGATGTAGCCTTCTGCGGAGTCGGAGAGCGATGGGAATGGTTTCTCTCTGGGCCTGCTGGTTGGCCTCAGAGTGCCACCATTCCTATTCTTTCCTTCTCGAGCGAAAGCAGGGCTACTTTCCAAAATCCATCAAGGGGCAGGAGGCGTAGTCGAGATTCCCTAGTTTTCATCTGTCTGATTCTTCCGAGCCTTGGACATGATGAGTTGGTGGAGTAGCTGGCGGGTGACTTAGTGTTAGTTAGTTGCTCTCTGGGCGATACCCTCATCCTTTCCTAGGAGAACATCTTCATTATTTCCGACATCGATACCTTGAAAAGCATAGCTCGAAGTCGGAGAGGACTTTAATTTGTTTTTTGTACAACTTTTTTAATTTCTTCCGGCCGAGTTCCCGACATGTGGGTCCGAGCCTTACTTGTTTGTTGTGAAATAAAACTTGGCATTTTATTTTCTTGTTATCTCCTCGTTTTGCTTTCTGTGCAAATTTCTTTTTCGTACTTCTGAGTGCTTAACCATCGGGGTAGGGCTTTTTTGTCCAAGGGAGACTTAGCGATTTGCCTAACGGATTAGGATTTTTAGTCCGTGGGGGACTTAGCAACTTGCGTCACGGATTAGGGCTTTTAGTCCACGGGGGACTTAGTATCTTGCCTAACGGATTAGGGCTTTTAGTCCGGGGGGACTTAGTAATTTGCCTAGCGGATTAGGGTTTTTCATTGTAAAGGCATCGGCTGATCGTGTGGAGGAAAACGTGTAATACTTGTATATTAATTTTAAATTGGGCCATCCTCACACATGATAAATCCTCAAATGTGTGGCGTTCCAAGCCCTTGGAATCGGTTCGCCTCTCTGGTCTTTGAGGCGATAGGTTCCTGGCTTGACTTCTTCAACCACCTTGTACGGACCTTCCTAGTTTGGTCCCAGTTTTCCGCTCCGGGCTCTTGCGTGTTCTGGAATACTTTTCTCAGGACAAAGTCATTTACTTTGAAGCTACGATGCTTTACTTTCTTCTCAAAGTACTTTTCCAAGTTTTGCTAGTAGTTGGCAAGACGGATTAGTGTTTGTTCCCTTTTTTTTCTCCATGTCCAATGCTTACGCCATCATAGTGTCATTTTCTGCTTCTCAAATCGAACTCCGGGTTGTGGGGATGATGACCTCTGCCCCGAAAGCCATAATGAATGGGGTTTCGCTGGTTGAGATTCTAGGGGTGCTCCGATACGCCCAAAAGACTCCTGGCAGTTCATCCACTTGTCTTCCCTTCGTTCGTTCCAATCTCTTTTTCAGAGAGTCCATGATGGTGTTATTCGACGCTTCTACTTGTCCGTTAGCCTGGTGGGTAACGGGGTGTCGAATATCGGAGTTCCACTTTTCTATCCACGCAATACCTCCGGATGGATCTTCTTGTGAATTGAGTTCCGTTGTCAGTGATTATAACTTTGGGGATTCCGGCGCGTGAAGATGTTCTTCCAAAGGAACATTTCAATCTTCCGTTCTGTAATCGTTGCCAGCGGCTCAGTCTCAATCCATTTGGAGAAGTAGTCTGTTGCTACAATTAAATAACACTTTTGACCCGAGGCTAATGGTAGTTTTACCACCAGGTCTGGACCCCGTTGCATGAAAGGTCAAGGTGCTGAGATTTTCGTGAGGGTCGTGGGCGGCGCATGAATTGTTTTTGCAAACCTCTAACACTTATCGCATCGGGAGACGAAGTCCTTGGCGTCTTTGAGCATGGTGGGCCAGTAATACCCTTATGTTAACGCTCTATGACTCAAGGACCTTGGTCCTGCATGGTTTCCGCAGTGTCCAGGGTGCAACTCTTTCAGCACGTAAGAGCTTTCTGACTTTCCCAGACATTTTAGATAGGGTCCGCTAAAGGACCTCCTATATAATTCTCCCTGGATGATCGAGTATTTGGCAACTTTGGATCGGATTTTTCGTGCTTCTAGTTTCCCTTCGGGTAGAAGTCCAAATCGTAAGTACTCTAGGATTTGATTCCTCCAGTCTAGATCGGGCACTAAATCCTGTTCTACCGGCATTACTTGTCTAATCCCCCCATCGTCTCCACTCCCCATGTTTGAATCGAGGGTAATGCTTGGTTCGGACAAATAATCAATAAGGATCACTCTTCTTGTTTCGGTACGGACTGCGAACCCTAGGCTAGCCAGAGCATTGGCATGTCCATTCTCAGCCCTCGGCACTTAGCTGATGCTATATTCAGCGAACTGAGACAGGATCTCCAGAACTTTTTCCAGATATTTTGCCATTCTAGGATCCTTTGCTCAAATAGCCCCTTTACCTGATTCACCACGAGTTGAGAATTTCTTCTGATGCTTAGGTTCTCGACTCTCAGTTCTTTTGCTCTCTGCAATCCAACTATCAACGCTTCGTATTCGGCTTCATTATTTGAAGCTGCAAATCGAATCAGATCGATTGGTTTAGAAGCTATCCCTCGTGGGTCGACAAGACTAGCCTTGCGGCGGATCCTCTTGAATTCGAGGACCCATCAACGCTTAGGGCCCAGGCTTCCATCCTGAGGCCTGCTGGCAACGGTGTGCTTGTCTTAGTCTCATTCAAGCTTGCTGGAGTCATTTCTACAACGATGTCTGCGAGAACTTGCCCTTTAATGGTTGTCCCGGCTCTTAAGTGATGTCGTATCCACCCAGTTCTATCTCTCATTTTGTTAGGTGTCCCGAAACATTCGGCTTGTGAAGAACGGCTTTCAGTGGGAAGGTGGTTCTCACTACTATCTAGTGACCCTAAAAATGGTGCTTCAGCTTGCGCGAAGCGACTAAAAGGGCTAATGCCAGCCTCCCCATCTTCGAGTACCGTGTTTCGACGACGACCATCGCTTTACTTACGTAGTAAATTGGGTGTTTTGTTTTCCCATCTTCGTGCACCAACGTTGAACTAAGCGCCGCGTCAGACACTACTAAGTATAGGAGTAACTTTTCGTTATCTGAGGGCTTGGCCAACAGCGGGGGCGAAGACAAGTAAACCTTGAGTTCCTCGAATCCTTTCTGGCACTCAACTCCCCAACCGAACTTGGCTCTTTTTCATTTCTTTGAAGAATGGTAGGCACTTATCTGATGATCGAGATATGAACCTGTTCAATGCCGCCAAACATCCAGTTAATTTTTGTACACCCTTCAAATTCGTGGGCGCCTTCATGTCTATTATCGTTTGAATCTGGTCAGGGTTCGCCTCGATCCCGCGACTAGTCACTAGGTGCCTTCCAAGCAGGCATCTATGACATGAAAAAGGACTATTGGATTTGTGCCTTTGACTCGGACTGGTAGTTTGATAGTTCCGGAGGATCTTGTCACTACTCCGTTGAATCCGATGACTGTATGAGATCCGACTATATGAGATCCGATGGATATTGCTATCACTAGTGCGTCATTGTGGGGCAGGTGTATGTCTTCCAGATCTTTCTTGGAATACTTAATCAGATCCTCGGATGTGTGCGTGGCCAGATTGGAGAGTCCAAGTTTTCGGGAAGCTTTTTGGCAGCTTGATGGACTCTCCCAGGTGCGATCCATGACGACTTGAGTTCCCCCGAAGCTTCCACGAGCGCGGCAAGCCTCTCATCTTTATTCCTCGCATCCTGCCTCTTTATCCTTCGGGACGGACCTTATTCGCACACGCTATCTATCTCCCAGGCGAGGATCTTGTAGTTTTCCATGGCATGCCCGTTGGATTTGTGGAACCTGCAGTAGGGTTCATTTCTCTGCCAGACTTTTTCGGGCATAGCCCGACCTTTTCTCTTTTAGATCCTTTTCCTTTCGGAAAGAATTTCTCGCCTATTCGGGTGTGCAAGGATCCGTTCAGGCTTCACCTTCTTGGATCTTTGATCCTTCCCCATACAGATTTTCTTTTCGCCTCATCCATTTTCTCTTCCTTTTCTTTCTTCCGTCAAGGGCTCCTTCTTCTTCCATAATCCTTCAGATTTCGACCCTATTCTTCGCATTTCCCTGGCCACCCTTTCGGATTCGTCTTGCGATATTTTGGTTGTGGGTCTTCGATTTTTGAAAGACCTCCATACAGGGTGTGGGGACTATTGGTCGCGGTGTAGAACGCTGATGGGCTTTTCAATGGGATCTTTCGACTTTTACCTTTAGCTTAACCTGTTGGAACCTAACAATAAAAACCTCAAAGGGCCTTCTTTTCCCCCATCAGCACATAATAGAGGTCGTGGTTCATTTTGGTGAACTTCTGACTCACGCTATATTCGCTGAGGAAAGCTGATGATAGGTCCGAAAAAGTTTTGATGGACCTTTTGAGGAGGCTGTTGAACCATAACATGAGCAAACCTTTCAAGCTTGTGGGAAAGAATCTGCAGGTTAGGGCGTCTAGATCAGGGCCGATTACGCACAAAGATTTCATCATGTTAACGAAGTGGGCCACATGTTCCATCGGGTCCCTAGTTCTGTCGTACATTTCAAACTTGGGGAAGATGAAATGCATCGACTGTAGAACGGACATGATTCCTCTCGTAAAAGGGGAATCTCCAGGCTTTCGGGCGTCTAAGTTAGGTTTGGCTCTTTTCTCATACGCCTTTTTTTCCAACTTTTCTTCGAGGATTTGCCTGGCGTCGGTGTACTTTTGCTGCTTTCCCTGGTATTTGTTTTTACTGGTGGAGGCTAAGATTCCTTCTTCGCTTCTTGTGTAACTTGAGTCCTGATTTCCTTCGACATCCCTCTGGGATGGCACCTTCTTTTGAGGTTGTCAACAAGAGTTGTCTCGCGCGGGGCCTGTCTTGCTTGGGGCGTCTTTTTCCTTCGACGAGGAGATTTCTAGGCTAGCATTTTCCCCTCGTCGACAGGCCGTCAGCCTAGTCCGTAGGTCGTTTCCCGGTACATTCTTTCCCTTTTCGGACGTGGTGGACCTTCGACCCCGCCGCCTGGCTTGGGATTTACCAGTTCGTGGCTTTTAAGGGCCTCTCTCATCTACGTTCAGGATGTTTTGGCTATTAGCATGGACCACCGCCAACCCTTCCCCCAGTAAGGCTTTCATTCTCGCACTTCTTCTCTCAACGCTTTGTGCTCTTCCACCATCTCTTAGTGTTTCGCCAATGCGATGGTGATGGTTCCCGGTGCCGCGTCAAGGTTTTGTGCATCGTTGTTTACTCCTTTGTCTCTGGCTACGTTCTCGTTGAGAGCTCATTGTCTGGTTGACTGAGTGGTCATTGTCTCGACTTGTGGGTACCTTGTGAGTATCTAGATTTAGCTGGAAATCGAAGATGAACGGCCACAAGGTGGGCGCCAAACTGTGTGGGGTATTTCTCGTAATGGGTTTTTCCACACGGTTGAACATCTGCGCGACATGTTAGTCCTGTGGCTAGCTGGCTACCCGAAACACTTCAAAAAACGGAGGATGAAAGGGCTGGCGGTGTGCCGGCGAAGAACCCTCCGACGATCAAGTTAGATGGTGGTAGGTGAGAATGTGCCTTACGCCGCATGGAAGATTAGGTCAAAAGTATGACTGATGGTTTTTAGGTTCATATACCTAATTTGATAGGTCAGGTTGCCTTTTATAGTTCCTTGATCGTGGGCTCGTCGACTGGACTAGTGTGAGACTAGACTTAATGGACTTTCACTTGACCTGTGAAGGGTAGGCGCCTTCAGATGCTGGTTCGGATGGGCCTGTACCCATGTGAACCTGCCTGGTGTGAACGTGGCTCGTAAGAGGGCTATTTTTACCCTTTACAATAACTAAACAATTTAATTATCAAAAAGTTGTTTACATGTGCAACACATAGTATTAGACTAGTAGATATAAAAGTTATGTGAGGGAAGAAAAAAACTTTTGATTTCTCGTTTATCCATTTTAATTTTGTTAAACATCTTAATTAGCCACTCTCATTAAATTATCACTTTTGTTTACTTAAAAACAAAATATAACAATTTTAATTTTAAAAAAATGTGATGTCATTTATAAAATATTAATAAAATTAATTAATTTCTTCCTCATTATATTTGTAATTGCTTTTTAGAATATGTTATTTAGTAATTAATTTTTATAAACATACATATTTATAAATATTAAAAAAATTAAGCAACCCACGTAAGTTTCTTATAATTATTTAAATTGGAAGGTAGGAAAAAAAAATTCAGGATGAAAGGTAAAATAAATCTTGTACTATGAATATTATAAAAAATTTAAGTGATGTAAATAAGAACAACTTTTTGAATATTTTTAAGTTATGTAAACAAGAACAATACTGAAAATGTTAAACATGTTGACAATTTTTTAATAACATTAATCGAATTATTTAAATACTCTCAATTATCAAATTATAGTTTACATTAAGGAAAGAGTATATTATTGATATTTAAATTTAGAAATATTAAAACTTCTAGAAATATACTTTTAACAATTCATAAAATTTAATATAAAATCATTGATTATATATATACTCAAATTTTGTAAAATAACTTTTAAAAAATGAAAATGTGAGGTTATTTCTTTATGGATTGAAACACACATTATAATTATCTTCTATATTTGAAATCAATATTCTATCGATGAATGAAAAGGGCTTTTTTTTACAACATTATTTTAGTTTCTGTATTTAATTTAAAATACCTTTTATAATATATTATTAAAAGAATCAATTTCCTCCTCCTATATGTTTATTCTTCCCTCAATAATTTAAGGGCATTTGCAAATCTATAAAAAAATTTAGTAAGATTTGTAAAAATAAAAGCTCAAAAAAATATGTGCAAACAAGCTAAGTTTTTATAATTATTTAAATTGGAAGGTAAATATGAAATACATATTTTCACTAAATTTAACATGGATAAACACATAAATCCTTGTACTATAAATATGATAAAAAATTAGCTATATTTATAAAAACAATTTTTGAGTTGATATTTTTATAAACATGTAAAAAAGAACCCAATATTGAAAATTTTATATAATTTAATGCTTTTGGCACAGAGAAATTAATTGATTAATTATATGAAATTTTATGAACTATCAAATTATAGTTTACATTAAGGAAAGAGTATATTATTGATATTTAAATTTAGAAATATTAAAACTTCTAGAAATATACTTTTAACAATTCATAAAATTTAATATAAAATCATTGATTATATATATATACTCAAATTTTGTAAAATAACTTTTAAAAAATGAAAATGTGAGGTTATTTCTTTATGGATTGAAACACACATTATAATTATCTTCTATATTTGAAATCAATATTCTATCGATGAATGAAAAGAGCTTTTTTTTACAACATTATTTTAGTTTTTGTATTTAATTATATATGAATTAAAAGAGCTTTTTTTACAACATTATTTTAGTTTCTGTATTTAATTTAAAATACCTTTTATAATAATTATTAAACGAATCTCCCTCTCCATATGTTTTTCTCTTCCTCAATAATTTAAGGGGCATTTGCAAATCTAGCAAAAATTTTAGTAATATTTGTAAAAATAAAAGCTCAAAAAAATATTTGCAAATATAGCAAATTTTGATCGAGTTTATCAGTGATAAACATTGAATTACATATTTTTACACTAAATTTATCACTGATAAACACATAAATCACTGTTAATCGCTGATAAACATGATAAAAATTGCTATATTTATAAATACTTTTTTGAGTTGATATTTTTATAAATATTGCATAAAAATCTGTCACCCAATAAAATTTCCTATAATTTAATGCTTTTGGCACAGAGGAATTAATTGATTAAGAAAGGAGAATTTCCATTTTTGATTTCCCACGGAAAAACATTTAATTTTGATGAAATTAATTAATGGCGTGTCAAAATCCTTTCTAAATCTTCCAAATTAAAATCTCACATAAATTTCATCTCTCTCTCAAAGAAATAGAGTAATTGGATTATTATAAATAGAATTCCAAGTTTTCTCATTCCAATGAATTCAATTAAAAACATGGCCCTGTGTCTACTGCTTAATGGTGCCTTGGGGAAAGACGGTCCTCTCAGGTTTCTAATGCTTTTATTTGGCAGTTTCAGGTTAATATATAAATTCTTTTTAGAGAAATTTTATAGGGAGCTTTTTGAAGAAAAAAATACTTGTAGTTTTTTAAATATTATATTCCAAAATTATGTCTAGCCGAGGAGACACAACCATTTGAAGAATCTTTTAGGTATGGTCCTAAAGATGAAGCTCCATAAATAGTAAAATATTTATTTGTCACCATAACGTGAATCGTTCTTTTCCCCACTAGAAAATTTTTAGAAACTACACTATCATTACAATACAAAATATGGTGACCTTAGAAACTACCCTACTATTTTTAAATGTTATATTTGCAATGATAGTTTACTACTATTTTTTTCTATATTTTAATTTAATTATTACTAAATATGTAAAGACCCGACTCTTTATTTTCAAAATAAAAAATAAATGACACAAACGGAAGACTTTAAAACAACAAAATCTGTGAATCAATGGGGATAAACCCCTCATCATCTTAAAGTAAATCCAAAATCATAAATCCATCCAAAAAGTATAGGATGCGCATCCCTTTTAAACATTTATTTCAAGATTTTGTTTTATGTTGTATCTTTCAAACTTTGGCTGAATAACACCTTTTTCTTGAAAGTCCAGTATCAAAATATTTTCTAACTTCATAGATTATTTACTAAACATTGGATTTGTTCATCTTGGAGTTGGATTATCTCTATCTGCCACGTCAGAGGCTACTTATTTTGTTAGTCAATTGTTAATATTGTTTAAATGTTAGACTTTCTGTAACTTATATAGTAGTTAGACTTTACCTTTACTTAATTGTTTTTATAGATATTTTATAAAATTAGGGGAGGGGAAACTTAAATCTTTGACTTCATGGGAAGGGAGCAGGTGTCTAACAAGTTGTAGTGTCTTGCATCCTCTTTCTGAATTCTCTCATTTTGGGTTGATATGGTTTGAACTTCCTTAAGTTTTTAATTTGGACATTTCTTATTTCCAGTATTTGACTTCTCTGGGTCTTGATTGCTCAATAGCGTGCACGATCATTGTCTTATGCTGCTTTTTTTTTTTATTATTATGTATTCATCTAACAGATTTAGAGTTAACTTTTACTGTTTCCTTTTATCTTGGTAAGACAATCTTTCTAGCTCCTTGTTAGCTAGATGGATTATTCTTGAAAGTGAGAAAATGACTTCTTAATTGTTTTAAATTGATATGCAAAGGGACAATTGCAATAACACCTCTATGGTTTAAAACGTTTTTAAGCTTCTTATAGTTTGTCAAATTGCAAATCACCCTTAGACATGTTAGTTTACATAGATTAAGCTCGTGTACCAATTTACATATGCCCATGATTTTCAATTTCACAAACCATGGAGGTGCGATTTGCAAGTCAGACAAACCACCATGGGGATGATTTGTAGTTATCCACTATTCAGATTGATCATTACATTAAATATAATATTATCTTGCGGTATATGCTTGTATGGATTTTTAGTTAAGATACTTCTACAAGTCAATTAATGTTTATTTCTACAGGGTACTATATATATATATATACATGTGTTAGCAGTGTCTTCTATTATATAATATGTTAAATATACACTTTTTCTAGTATGTGTTTACTTTATTTAGTTTGTAGCAAAATTGTCAGTTGTAATGGGCATTCTTCCCTTCTTTTAACTATAGTGTTCTTTTAACTTCTGCATAAATTCCAATGTCATTTGATATGAAGGATCAGTGTGCTTGAGCGATTTACACATGTTAATGTGATTGGATGATTCCAACTTCTTTGTACCATTAAATGAAACATTGTATGAAAATACTTACGACAACTTCTTCAAATCTAGGATTGGCTGATTTCCTCGACACAATTTATTTTCTAGTTGGGCATCTTTTTCAGCTTTTAACAATCAAAGTCATATGCTCATAATTGAATCACAGTTATCAGCTGCTCATTCCATTTCTCCATGTTAACTTCTTTTTCATCATTATTAAAAAAAAGTACCTCACAGAAGCTGAGAACTTCGAGCTTCCCTTCTTGAAATCGACCACTTGTAAAATCATTTAGCTTTGCCAATCTTGAGGATACACTCCTCAAATATCCCAACTAAATGACATAAAATTAAACCAAATATTTAAAGTATGTTACGTATTTAAGGAGTGGATCCTCAAGATTGGTAAAGCTGAATGATTTTATAAGTGGTTGATTTCAAGAAGGGAAGCTTGAAGTTCTCAGCTTCTGTGATATATTGTTTTTATAATGATGAAAAAGAAGTTGACATTACCTGGAGAAATGGACAAAGCAGCTGATAACTGTGATTTTATTATGAACAGACTAAGAGGACCTCAATTGTTAAAAAGCTGAAAAAGAAGCCCAATTGGAAAGAAAAATATTTCGAAGAAATCTACCGATTCTGGATTTGGTAAAGTTTTCGTAAGTATTTTCATACAAGGTTTCATTTAATGGTACAAAGAGTTCGAATCATCCAATCACATTAACATGTGTAAACCGCTCAATCACCTTGATCCTTCATATCAAAAGACATTAGAATTTATGCAGAAGTTGAAAGAACACTATAGTTAAAAGAAAGTGAAGAAGGCCCATTACGACTGACAATTTTGCAACATACTAAATAAATTAAACACATACTAGAAAAAGGGTATGTTTAACATATAATGTAATAGAAGACACTGCTAAAGCATGTATAGATATATAGATGTACACTGTAGAAATAAATATAAATTGAATTGTAGAAGTAGCTTAGCTAAAAATCCAATCAAGCATATACCGCAAAAAAATATTATGTTTAATGTAATTAATCAACTTAAATAGTGGATGACTGCAGATCATCCCCATGGTGGTTTGTTTGACTTCCAAATCGCACCTCTATAGGTTGTGCAATTGCAAATCATGCAGATATATAAATTGAGACACAAACTTAATCTATGTGAACTAACGTGCATAAGAGTGATATGCAATTTGACAAACTACAGGAGGCTTTAAAATATTTTTAAACCATAGAGGTGTTATTGTAATTATCCCTTTGAATATCAATTTAAAACAATTAATAAGTCATTTGCTCACGTTTAAGAATAATGCATCGACCTAATATGGAGCTAGAGAGATCGTATTCCCAAGATAAAAAGAAACCAGTAAAAGTTAACTCTAAATCTTTTAGATGAATACATAATAATCAAAAGAAAGTAGGCATAATACAATGATCTTGCAAGTTATTGAGCAATCAAGACCTAGAGAAGTCAAATAATGGAAATAAGAAATGCCCAAATTTAAAACTTAAGGAAGTTCAAACCATATCAACCCTAAATGAGAGAATTCAGAAAGAGAATCTGAGACATTACAACTAATTAGAAACCTGCTCCCTTCCCATGAGGTCGAAACTTCGAGTCTCACCTCCCAAATTTTGATGTAATATCTAGAAAAACCAAGTATCGATGAAGTCTAACTACTATAAAAGCAACAAAAAGTCTAACTCTTTAGTCACAAATAGTTAAAATTTATTAAGTATTGGCTAACAAAATAAGCAACCTCTAACGTGGCAAACATAGATAATCCTACTCCAAGACTAGTTCTATGAAATTAGAAGATATTTTGATAATAAACCTGCAAAAAAAAGGTGTTATTTAGCCAAAGTTTGAAAGCTACAACATAAAACAAAATCTTGAAATAGTAAGGTAAGAAATTCCAAGAAATAAGCATTACCTTTCAGGCATGGGATTTATTTAACTAAGGATTATTCTAGTAAAAATCCTCAAGAAGTTAAGAGTATGAGACATTATTCTTATGCATCAGCAGTTGGAAGTCTAATGTATGTGATGTTGTGCACTAGACCAGACATCTGTTATGTAGTAGAGATAGTAAGTCGTTATCAGTCAAACCTTGGTTATGAACATTAGGTTGCAATCAAGAATATTTTCAAGTATCTTAGGAGAACGAGAGAATGTGTGCTAGTGTACGGTAAAGAGAATTTTATTCTCAAGAGGTACAAAAATTCTGACTTCTGAGTAGATAAAGATTCTAGGAAATCCATGTCTGGATCAGTTTTCACACTTTGTGGTGGAGCCATTGTTTGGAAGAATATTAAGAAAATTTGTATTGCTAACTCCACAATGAAGGTCGAGTACATAGCTACTTGCAAAGCTGCTAAAGAGGGTGTTTGGCTTAAGATGTTCCTAACAAATTAAGAGATAGTACCACACATGGACAAACTCATATCACTGTTCTGTGATAACAGTGGTGCTGTAGCCAACTCTTAAGAGCCTAGAAGCCACAAATGGGGAAAGCACATAGAGAAAAATTATCACCTGATAAGGGAGATAGTCCAAAGAGAAGATGTTGTAGTGACAAAGATAGTCTCTGAGGATAATATTATTGATCCATTTACAAAGACGCTTCTGGCTAAGGTGTTTGAGCGTCATATAAGTAGTTTTGGATTACTAGATAAATCTCCGTAAAGTTTTAGTGCAAGTGGGAGATTGTTGGGGTTTATGCCTTAAATTTTATGTAATCCAATTAAACTATAAATAAATAAAAGAATTATTAATTAGTAATATTTACATTGTCATTTATTATCTTTTAATAAATGTAATTCATCATAAAATCCAGAGTTACTCATGATAACTTAAAGTTAACATGTAATGCAAGAAGATTCAATCATTTTATAGTTAAAAGATTGTAACGTCCCGTTAATTTCGCGATAATTTTTTTTTATTTTTTTTATTTATTTAGTTATTTATTTTAATTTAATTATTTCATGCTTTACAGTTGGTATCAGAGCCTAACGGTTCTGTAGACTTTGTGCATCGCACGTTTTATTTTGTTTTCCATGTTTTGCTTTAAGTCCATCATCTAGTCATCGTCTGAATCTGCTGCACCAGTTATTCCTAGACCTTTACTTTTGAATTTAGCTACTTACTTATGCTTTAATGGTAGAGTAGTGGGTTCTATTTTGCTAAGTAGCTTATCAAGTTGTATCTTGTGATATTTTATCACCTCGTAAAAGCCACTATGTGGTGATGCTGATTTGACCCCAAGTTGAGGTCTTGGTAGGGGAACTGAGAATGTGATTGACCCCGTATACTTTTGGAGGTTGTACACCTCGTTTAGCGTATTAACATAATGTCAGTGTAAAGGAGATGAGATACTCCGAGAGTTTTAACATTGATCCTCAATGTATAATTAAAAGTTTGATTGTCACACAATTCCTAAGTAGTGGTGTTAGTGTATTTGTGTTGACGTTTTATGTAAAAAGGGGGACAAAATTGTCTGGAGCCCAATATTAAGAGATGAAACATTCATTTGAGTTGAGCATTTGTTAAGAAATAATCGGTCTGGCTCGGGTCCAATAATCTAGATTCAATTCAAGGAACAAGTTTCTAGTTTGAGTTGAGAAAGTTGAATTATGGTAAAGGGTAAATCATTGTGATAGTATTGTGTTAAAAGGAAAGTGTATTGCCACTCAAAAGAGGAAGTTAGAATATTTCGTGATGGGTGCCTGATAAGTGTATGAAAATGCACTTATATTATGCTTGATTGTAAAATAAATTAATTTTTAATTTAATATTTTCATGGATTTAATTGAATATTTTGAAATATGAAGATATTGGGTTTTAAGTTGGTTTATTTGATTATGTAGGGAATTATATTATGCTTGATTGTAAAATAAATTAATTTTTAATTTAACATTTTCATGGATTTAATTGAATATTTTGAAATATGAAGATATTGGGTTTTAAGTTGGTTTATTTGATTATGTAGGGAATTATATTGCTTTTGGTGGAAGTTGAAATTAAATTGGAGAAGAAAATCATAAGAAAAAGCAAGGAAAATGATTTAATTCAGAAATTCCAGCAGCTCGACACGTGGCAAGCCTCCATTAGTCACTAAGACCAGTTTCAATGGAACCGCTCTGCACCAGATCTCCCCCATCTCCCCAGTCGTTCGCTGACACGTGGCGAAGAGAGAAATTAAAAAAAAAAAAGAGAAACAGAAAATGGAGCAGCGCTCTAGCCAACCGGTGCGTGCCATGTTGCCTGCCATGCGCCAGCCAGCCAGCCAATCCACCGCGTGCCACGTGGCAATTTGTCCCCTGCGTCAGCTTCTCCTTTCCAACGAGCAACATGTGGCAGCCGATCCAGCAACTTTTTCAACTTTCAAAATCCGTGGGTCCCATCTGATTATTACATTAGTTTTCCATTTCCCATAACCTCCCACTCTCTCTCCCACATTTATTCAAAATTGCATTTAACTCCCAATTTATTTCCTTTTTAATTTTCAGTTTTTCATTTAATTTTTGGAGTTACATTTTGACCCTCAAACTAGTATAAATAGGACCCTAGCCCACTTCGAAAAATACACCTTTTTCTTCCAATTTTTCTTTGCAATTTAGTTTTTCTCTCTATTTTTCTCTCTATTTTTTGTTAGCATTTTCATACTTTCTTTTTAGAATTTGTGAAAATGTTTAGCAAATTAGGCTAAATTTTATTTGGTAAAATGTAGGAAGAATTTTATGTAATGCAATTTTATTTATAATTTTGATTCAACATTGTTCTAGTATTTTATAATTTTAAGTAATTTCAATTTCTCCATCTTTTTCTTAATTTCTTTGTTAATATTATTGTAGTGTTTAATTTCATATAAATTTAGTCATGCTCTTTTTATGTGGGATTTTAACAATATAATTTTATTGATATTTTCTTTATTTTATAAAAATCTTTTACTACATTATGACTTGTTATATTGTCGATTTTGGATTTTTATAAAATAAATAACATGTTCTTAATTTGAGAAATTGATTTATTTAAATACATTTGAAAATAATTTTTGTTCTTTATTTCTAAATTTTCCGATTGATTATTTGGGATGTGAAATTTTCAATTGAGTTATATGAATCAAAATTATATTTAATTTTGTAAAACATAAAAGGATTCCTACACTTAACCAATTCCATTATTAATCTTTCTTTAAAATCAATTTTTATCATTTATTTACACAATTTCCAAAACTCAAATTTTCAATCCATCTCTCTTTTTCTAAATTCCTTCCATTTAAATTTTAATTTGATCATCATCTCTCCGTGGAATCGACCGCCCATCTAAACTACAATTGACCGCTTAGTGTTTGCACATTTTGGGCGTAATCAAATTTTGGCACCGTTGCCGGGGAGGTGCATTGTTCCAAGTAAGATTTAAATTGTGGAATTTTAGCGATCGAGGTTGGTATCTCTAACTTTTCTAACTTTTAATCTAATTTAATTTTTTTTTATCTTTGTTAATTTTAGGATAATTAATTTAGTTAATTTAAAAATTAATTTGTTAGAAAGCATCTCTAGGTAATTGTTAAGAAAGCATCAATTTAGATTGTTAACTTAGTAATTCATTCTTTAATTTTAATTTTGTTAGAAATTTGTATGCTTAGTTTAGCTTTTAATTTAATTTGCATCTTTAAAATTTTAGCTTTTTGATAAATTTTTTGGTTGTTAGTTTCCTTTGTTAAATTTGCATCTTTAAAATTTCCTAGATTGTTACTTTTTAAGTTAATTAGAATTGCATCTTTCAAATAAATTTAATCAAGCATCTTTCTAAATAGTTAATTAGTTATTAATTTGCATTTTTCAAATTTAATTTTGTAACTCATTTTTAAAATTGTAGTTATATTTTGAGTTTTCTAGATTTTAAATTTTAAATTAATTAATAGTTATCATTCTACATTAATTGCCTCTTTATTTTAGTTTCTTTACTTATTACTATTTTTTTTCTCCTCTCTTTTTAATTGTTTAGAAATTTTCTTTTTAAGACTAGTTAGTAGGATTTTACATTTAGTTAGTAGGTTTTGCCTTTAAGATTAGATTTAATTAATTTCAATCTTTTAAAAATCATAAAATTTAAAAAAAATTAAAAAAAATTCTAAATTCTAAAGGTGAATGAATCATTCATTTAGAGACGAATTAGGAAGATTTGCAAAAAGGCCTAAATCACCAAGCGATAATTCTTCCGATTCCTTTAGTTCTTCCTCATTTTTATCATCCAATTCTTATTTGGGAGACAACCCTTTTAGGATGGAAAATAACGAAGAATTTCAATTAAAGTCTCTTCATGACTATCTTCATCCCATCCGAACTACCACTTCATCGTGCATAATTCTAAATCCTAATGCACCAAATGTTGCTTTTAAGACGAGTATGGTCCAACTCTTGCCAAATTTTCATGGTTTAGAGAATGAAGATCCATATGTGCATATTAGGGACTTTGAAGAAGTGGTAGTCACTTTCAACAACCAAGCTCATGCCTTAGATCATGTTAAACTTAAGTTTTTCCCATTCTCTTTGAAGAGTAAAGCTAAGAGCTGATTGCATTCGTTAAGACCAATGTCAATTGGAACATGGGAGGAGATGACCACTGCCTTTTTCAATAAATATTTCCCTCACCATAAGACCAATAGTCTTAAAAGACAAATCTCAATGTTTTCCCAAAAAGACAATGAAACGTTGTACCAAGTCTGGGAACGTTTTAAAGATTTGTTAACCCTATGTCCCCACCATGGCTATGAAAGTTGGAGAATCATTAGCTATTTCGATGATGGACTAATTGTTAGAGAGCGCAAATTCGTTGAAATGATGTGCAATAGAGATTTCTTGCAAAAAGATCCTGATGAAGCTTTTGAATTTCTCAATGAGCTTGCTGAAAAAGCCCATACATGGACTGGCCCAAGTTCATCTGAAAGCACTAATCGATCTAAACCCGCTGGAATCTATCAACTTAGAGAAGAGGATAATCTTAAAGCCCAAGTTGAGTCTTTGACTAAGAAATTAGAATCTCTCATTTCTAAAGAGTCTATAGGTATCCATGTAGCTGCTAGGGCCGATTCTAGAAAGCCATGCTTTGTCTGTGGAGAAATAGAACATCTAGCCAAGGACTGTCCTACCTATGGTGAGATTAGAGGAGTTTATGAAGAGCAATGCAATGCTTTAGGAGCTTATAATAAACCATTCTCTAACACTTATAATCCTTGCTGGAGAAACCGTCCTAATTTCAGTTGGAGAGATCTCAATCAAGCCCAAACTTCTGGTGGGCAATGGAGGAATGATCAAGCCCAACAAACTCAAGCCCAAAGGCCTATTCTAACCCTCAATATAATCAACCGCCAAGGAATTCTCTCGAGAATACCTTGCATTCTTTTATAGAGGCCCAGGCTAAAACCAACCAGAAATTTGAATCCTTTTTCACTCAAATGATGGAGGAGAGCAAAGACATGAAGAGTCAATTTTCTAAATTGACTAATTCGTTGGCCATTAATGAAAGAGGAAAATTTCCTTCCCAAGCTCAATACAATCCAAAAGGGATCAATTTGGCTCAAACCTCTAATCCAAATACTTCCAATCTTGAAGAGGTAAATGCCATCACAATTCGAAATGGAAAAGAATTGCAAAATCCTTCATCCAGTACTGTCCCTTCAAATAATCTTGTTGTGAATCCTGTTGGAGATGATTCTGTTCCAACTAGTATTCTTGTACCTCTTCCTTTTCCCCAAGCTTTATGCCCTACTGGGAAATTCTTGGAAAAGCAAGCGGAACTCCTTGAGCATCTGACTCAAGTGAAAATCAATCTTCCATTACTTCATGTGATCAAGCAAGTGCCGACTTATGCCAAGGTCATCAAAGACCTATGCACTATTAAAAGGAAGCATCATGTTAAGAAAACTGCCTTCTTGATGTTAGGAATGGTGTCCTATAACTTGTAATTATTTAATTATAATAATTTATTTCGAATAAAATAAATAAATAAACATAAGTTCTTTATAGATTGATTCAATTGACGATATTAGGAATATATGGAAATATATTAATATCAAACATTCAAATAGTAAACCCTAAGTTACTCTTATGAAATCTCGACTTAGTATGTGAGTCATACGAGAGGATTAAACTCGAGATGAGTAACTTAAAAGTGTCTACAGTAAATGGATAACGTTTGGGAACCTTATCCTGATAACAGTGTTGATAGCTTCGCATTTTGTTTATAGACTAATGATCTAATCCTGATCATTCATATGGGAGACATGAAATGGAAGTATCATATGCAATGTTGATTGTATAAGACAGGACCATGATGTTCGATCAAATTTCTCATTAGTACCGTTTACGAGAAATGATCGAATATCAAACTAAGTTTATCAACCGTGATAGATCTCAATCCTGAGTGAAATGTGGACTCCTATTTGTGGAGTTATGTTCTTTGATTCACATGGTTGAGAGCGATCTGTAAGAACGCTCATTACACTTCTATTTTGGGAACATGACTAGATAAGTAGCTGGGAACTCATTTTCACGAGATGGAATTCATAACTTTCCTATAAATTAACGGTATCAGTGCAATGCCTAAACATTTTAGAAACTTTAGGAAACTCCCTTGATGTACTGATTCGAGACATGAACAAGTGGTGCCACGACTTCTATTGATCACAGAAGTATATTAGCTCTAGTTCGACTAAAGATAAAGTTCATTGGAGAATCAGCGGGAACACAAGGATAAAGCGGTAATTACAGGGGCAAAACGGTAAATTTATCCGCCTGTAATTATGAGGGTTCCACGTGAAGGATATATCACAGATATAAATAAAAGATAAACTAAATGGACATAACTCATCTATAGTGAAGGGAGTTCAACTATGAATCTATAGTGGAATTATTCATAGTTAGATAATAAGTAATTAACTGATTATGTGTTAATCACTTAATTGACTAATTATTAAGCCCATGATCTATTGGTCCATCGGGTCCCTATGCGAGCCCAAATATCGTTGTAGCAAAACTAAGTTATTTATTTAACTTAGGAAGAACAAATAATTTAAGTAATTGATTTTACTTAAAATTAGGTAATATTAGTTATTTGAATAATGAGATTATTTAAATGAAAATTAATATTAATATTATTAATATTGATACAATATTAATTGTTTAAATAAAGATTTTATTTAAATGGAAATTAATATAACATTATCAATTATAATATTATAAGGCAAAATTAATTGTTTAAATAAATAAATTATTTAAACGGGAATTAATTTAATATTATTAATTATTTAAATAATGAGTCTATTTCAATGGAAATTAATAATTAATATTATTAATTAAATAATGACTTTATTTAATTTAATAATAAATATTAGAGAGAATTAAATACAATTAGTTTAAGAAACAAATTGGTTTTGGCCCAAAATAATTAGTTAATTGAATAAGATTCAATGGTAATTAATATATTAATTTTTGGCTAAATGTATTTAATTAGAAATTATTGTTTGGATTTTTTTAATTTTAAATACATAAATATATAAATATATAATTATTAAATTAAGAAAAGTAAATAAATAATAAAATAAATATGTATATATGAATATTTTGGCTAAGTTGGCGTGCACTTGTACAGTACCTTCGTATGATAAGAATTTCATATATTTACATATTTTATTATTATTTTATTTATTTATTTATTTAATAATTAGGAGATAAGCATATCTATATAGATTAGATATCATATTTTCCTATAAATATGATCATTGGGATTCATATTTTGTACACTTCTCACTTTAATTAGAAAAGTGAAAATTCTCTCTCAAATTTTTGCTCAATTGCCGACTTTCCTTAGGGAAAAATTTAGAAGAAATTTCTTCTTCTTTTGTTCTTCCGGTTCGATTCCCACAAGTCGGTTTTGCTTTCGATCGGGATATAGCATAGAAGATTCGGTGTTGCTGAGGATTTGATGCTGTAAATAAACCTCCAACCGATTCTCCATATTTTACTCAATGTAAGTTCCGGTTTTAATTTTCGAAATTAAGCATGAATCTACATGTTTTTATCACAAATTGCATGATGTTAATAGATCCGTTATTAAATTTTAATAAGTTTACTAAATAAATTTCCGCTAATTTAGTAAATCATCACTTCACTTGATGTAACGTCCCGTTACTTTTGGAGGTAATTTTTTTTTTTTTTTTATTTTAAATAAAGTATTTAGTTAGTTTAAACTTAGTAATTCGATTTTAGTAGTTATTTTTTTCATTCGAAAACCTTTTTTTTAAACTTTTTAAACCTTTTACTACTTTAAATTGGTTTCGGTGACACTAATAATTATTAACGAGCCAATTAATAATTATTAATCACCTTTAGATTATTTTAAGACCATCGGGTTTCGTATTTTTAATCGAATCTTCTAAAAGGGACTTATACGTCATTTTCCAATTTCTTAAAAGAAAATCACTATTCACCTCCACCTTCATTAAATAGTCAAAGATTGGTCAAAGAGCTCATTTTCTCCTTTTCTCTTTTCCTTCCTTGGGCCGTAGCCCTCCCTTTCTCTTCCCCTCTCTTTGGCTTTTCTCCGTTGCTCGGTGGATCGCCGTAATCTTATGCCCGTTGAAAAGCTCTCATCCCGAGGATCATTTCTAACCTAGCAATCGAGATTTTCGCTCGTTTTCTCGAAGCCTTAAGGTATGACAAACTTTCTAAAACTTGTTGTGAATAGTGTTTTAATGGAGGTTTTGAATTGAAATCTTCAAATTCACACCCCGAAGCTTGAAGATTTCAATCGAGAAAGTCGTTTTAGCAAGTTTTAGAAACTTCCCTAAACCCTAAAATCAAGTTTGAGTTGAAAACCCGTCCCGTGTTAATTTCTCTCATTTGACCAAGAATTAGGGTGTTTGGTTTGCTATGATTTTACGTTTTACTTAATTATTCGGAAATCGATTATTATGTAAAACCCTAAAATATCGTGACCCACTGTTTATCTCGGCTTTCAAAGTGTCTTTGATCAACCCAAATCATCTCAAAAGTGCATAAAAGACGGAAAACCGAACCCAAATCCTCTTTTCCTTGTTGGGCCGTGGGTCCTTGGGGGTTAAATTTGGGGTTTTCGTCGTTTTATGTGTTTAGATATCGTTTGCTCAATTTTCGGATAATTAATGGTTGTTAGTTGTAATTGTTATGTAGGTTGGTGATCGTTTGTTTGACTTGGACTCCGGCATCTTGGAAGCTTAGATTTCACATCTAAGGTGAGTTTAAAATGGAAGTTAGTAATTTTATGAATTATGTTTCATTACGTTATTGTTTATCGAGGTTAAGAGGGGAACTAACTTCCGGAAGTTATACTTAGTTGGAGACATTAACTCGGATGTGAGTGGAGTGATTTTGATGTATTTATGGTCTTGGAAGTAAAAGAGGATTTATGAGTGGTTTGGAAGTCTTGTAAGGTAATTTGGGAGACTTTAGATGAAAGTGATTGACTAAGGAACCTTAAGTAATTCGGGAGTTAAAGTGGCTTAGAAATTACACTTGAGTGTTGACTCGTGTAATTCAAGCGGTTTATGTTCTTAGTAGTTTAGTGGAACTTTATCTAACCTACTAGGGAGCTTGACGGATTCTATATGGCACATGGTAGTATGTGATACGCTTCATACGGTATCATTGTGCGAGATTATGTGATATGGCACATGGTAGTATGTGATACGCTCCATACGGTATCATGGTGCGAGATTATGTGATATGGCACATGGTAGTATGTGATACGCTCCATACGGTATCATTGTGCGAGATTATGTGATATGGCACATGGTAGTATGTGATACGCTCCATACGGTATCATGGTGCGAGATTATGTGATATGGCACATGGTAGTATGTGATACGCTCCATACGGTATCATGGTGCGAGATTATGTGATATGGCACATGATAGTATGAGATCGCTCCATACGGATATCATGGTGCGAGATTATGTGATATGGCACATGATAGTATGAATCGCTCCATACGGTATCATGGTGCGATGATTTGTGGTATGGCACGTGGTATGTTGACTTCGGTCCATACGGTTTAATACACGCGGTGGTAAGGGTGGCATTCAAGATTTGAGCGTGTATGGATGTGTTATTATTGTTATCATTGTTATAGTATTATACACGCTGGGTAAGGGTGGCATTTGAAGATTTGAGCGTGTATGGATGTGTTATTATTGTTTTTCATTATTATAGTACTACACATGTGGTGATGCGGGTGGCACTCGAAGATTTGAACATGTGTGGTTGCGACTTTATTAGCACTTAGTATATCACATTTCTCTAATTGTATCTTAGTATGAGTATATTTCTTTTATGACGATAGAATGTTTTCAGGAAATCCATAACTCATAAGAATCGTTGAGCCACGAAGTAAGAAAGTTTATAATGTATGTTGTTTATTATGAAATTAGGAATGTGGAATGGGTAGTAAAAAGTGAAATCTAGGCCTTTGGACACGATTTCGACATGAAAATGTTGTTCATAGGATTATTTGCTTTCATTTTACTCTCACTAGCATTTTTATGCTAATGTTGCTACAATTACCATTTTTCGGTAATACTCGTGGTAGAGGGCGAGGTAGAGGAGGTGGCACCGCGTGACCGTCGTGACGGTGAATGGGCGAACGCAACTCGATTTTGAGAGTGGCATTCTTGACTACTCATAAGCATTGCATCTCTTTTATTTTGTTGCATTTTGAGCTCGATGGAGCTTTGTATATATATATATTTTGAACTTTAATCTTCCTTTATCATTTTCATCATATCATGGGAGATGTATTCTAGTTTTATTGTTTTTCGGGAAAACTGGTTGTAAATGAGTTTTTGGTTTATCGCAAATTTTAACGGACCCATGCCGTTTTTCTGTAAAATCTAGATTTCCGCTGCGCATATGTTTTAATGGATTTTACGAAAAATCGGGTCGTTACACTTGACTGAGCAAATCTCTGCGATCATTGATCAAAAGACACCTCTGAAGTATAAAGATCCTGGTTGTCCTACCGTCTCTTGTCAAATAGGCAACCATTCTTTCGGCCAAGCTTTGCTCGATCTTGGAGCAAGCATCAATCTCATGCCTTATTCTATCTATTATGAACTTGGTTTAGGCGAGATTAAGCCCACCTCTGTGGTGTTGCAAATGGCTGATAGATCAATTAAGAAACCCTGGGGTATAATTGAGGATGTGTTAGTTCAAGTTGAAAAGTTCTATTACCCCGTTGATTTTCTTATTCTTGATACTCAGTCCGTGGTTAATATGGAGTCCAAAGTTCCTATCATCTTAGGTAGACCTTTCCTTGCTACTGCAAATGCTCTGATCAATTGTAGGAATGGTCTAATGAAAATTTCATTTGGAAATATGACTCTAGAAATCAATGTCTTTCACATTGGTAAACAACCACGTGACGAGGATGAATGTCACGAAACCTTCTTGATAGACACAATTATTTCAGAGGAGATTACTTTTGATGATTTCGATAATCTTCTCTCTAATCTTGAAAGTTTCAATGCTATTGAGTCGGTTAGTGATCCTATCGGGACTAGGTTTTGGCAACCCCGCTTTGAAGAGCTACCCCAAGAGAGAGAAAAGCCTAAACCTTCTGCTTAAGAAGTCCCTGTTCTGAAATTAGCTCCCTTACCTGATGGCCTTAAACATGCTTTCCTAGGAGCTGAAGAAACTTTTCATATCATCATTTCATTCAAACTAGATGTTTCACAAGAACAAATGTTGATAAATATGTTGCGTGAGCATAGGTCTGCCTTAGGCTGGATGATTGCCGACATTAAAGGGATTAGTCCTCTTATATGCTCCCACCGAATTAATTTGGAAGATAAGGCCATTCCTAGGAGAGATCCTCAAAGGAGACTGAACCCTACTATGAAGAAGGTTGTTAAGAATGAAGTTTTGAAACTTCTAGATGCTGGTATCATCTATCCAGCAGCTGATAGTAAATGGGTCAGTCCCACTCAAGTTGTGCTCAAGAAATCTGGAGTCACTGTGGTAGAGAATGAGAAAGGAGCTCTTGTTCCTACCCAAACTGTGACGGGTTGGCGGATGTGCATTGATTATAGGAAATTAAATGCCGCCACTCGTAAAGACCATTTCCCACTCCCTTTCATTGACCAAATCCTTGAGCGTGTAGCTGGTCATCCTTTCTATTGCTTTCATGACGGTTATTCAAGATATTATCAAATAGAGATTGCTTTAGAGGATCACGATAAGACCACATTTACTTGTCCCTTTGGTACTTATGCCTTTCGCCGTATGCCTTTTGGACTATGTAATGCGCCACCTTCCTTCCAAAGATGTATGATGAGCATTTTCAGTGATATGATTGGTAAAGCAATGGAAGTTTTTATGGATGATTTGACTGTTTTTGGAGATTCTTTCAATTCATATCTTCTGAACTTATAGAATATTCTTAAGAGATGTGAGGAGAAGAATCTAGTTCTTAATTGGGAGAAATGTAATTTTATGGTGTCTTCGGGCATTGTATTAGGGCATATTGTTTCTGAGAGAGGAATTGAGGTTGATCTTGCTAAGATAGAACTCATTTCCCATTTACCCACTCCCAAAACTGTTAAAAACATTCGTTCATTTCTGGGCCATGCTGGTTTCTACAGAAGGTTCATTCAAAACTTTTCTGCTATATCTCGCCCTCTTTGTAGTCTCCTAGCAAAAGAATCTGTGTTTACATGGACTCCCAAGTGTGAAATTGCCTTCCGTACACTTGTGGAAAAATTGACCACCACTCCCATTATTCAGTCACCTGATTGGACTTTGCCTTTTGAAATTATGTGTGACGCGAGTAATTATGCTGTTGGAGCCGTATTAGGTCAAAGAAGGGAAGGAAAACCCTTTGTTGTCTATTATGCAAGTAGAACTCTCAATAGTGCTCAAATGAATTACACTACTATTGAGAAAGAGTTGTTTGCAGTTGTATTTGCCTTGGACAAATTTCGTGCATATTTGATTGGTTCCCCTATCACGATTTTCACTGATCATTCTGCCCTTAAGTATCTCTTATGCAAAAAGGATGCTAAGGCTCGTTTAATTAGGTGAATCCTTCTTTTGCAGGAATTTGATATTATCATTAAGGATAAAAAGGGTGTTGAGAATGTTGTAGCAAACCATTTGTCTCACTTGCAATTCCATGATTCTACTCACATTACTCCTATTAGGGATGAGTTCCTTGATGAACATCTTTTCGCTATCACTAAGTTACCTTGGTATGCTCATATTGTGAATTACTTAGTGTCCAATGAGATTCCTTCTGATTGGAGTTCTCAAGATAAGCGAAAGTTTTTGGTCGAGGTGCGTAATTTTTATTGGGATGTTCCTTATCTATTTAAGTACTGCCCTGATCAAATTTTGAGGAGATGTATTCCTGATGATGAGATCGAGAGTGTTCTTACGTTCTGTCATAGTTAAGCTTGTGGTGGTCATTTTTCTATGAAGAAGACCGCTGCTAAGATTTTACAATGTGGTCTTTATTGGCCAGCTCTTTTTAAGGACACCAATGAGTTTTGTCGATCTTGTGTGAGGTGTCAGAAGTTAAGTTCTTTGTCCCGTCGTTACATGATGCCCTTGAACCCAATTCTTGTTATTGAGGTATTCGATTGTTGGGGAATAGATTTTATGGGACCATTTCCAACTTCTTCTGGATACCATTACATCCTGCTTGCTATGGATTATGTGTTTAAGTGGGTAGAGGCTGTTCCGTGTAGGACCAATGATAATGCTACAGTTGTTAAGTTCTTGAAAGAAAATGTGTTATCTAGGTTTGGTACGCCCCGTGCTATCATTAGTGATCAAGGCACTCATTTTTGCAACCGTTCTTTTGAGGCTCTTATGAGTAAGTATGGTGTCATCCATAAAGTTCCAAATGCCTATCATCCACAAACCAATGGTCAAGTAGAGTTAGCCAATAAGGAAATTAAGCAAATTTTAGAAAAGACGGTTAATCCGGACCGTAAAGATTGGTCTTCTCGACTTCTCGATGCACTTTGGGCTTACCGTACTGCCTTTAAGTCCCTTCTTAGGATGTCTCCCTATCGGCTTATGTTTGGAAAAGCTTGTCATTTACCTGTTGAGCTCGAGCATAAAGCGTTTTGGGCTATTAAAGCTCTTAACTTTGATCTTAGTGTTGTAGATGTTCAAAGAAAGCTCCAACTTTCTGAGATTGAGGAGCTTCGCAATGATGCTTATGACAACTCGCGATTTACAAAGCCCGGATGAAAGTAGCTCATGATAGACAAATTTTGAGACGGACATTTGAGCCTGGTCAGAGAGTTCATTTTTATGATTCTCGTCTCCATCTTCATCCTGGAAAGTTGAGGTCGCGTTGGACTGGTCCATTCTTGATTAATCAAGAGTTTCCCAATGGTTCTATTGAGATTGAGGACCTAACTGATGGGAGATTTTTTAGAGTTAATGGCCAGAGACTAAAACATTATATAGATCAAGTTGGTCAGGTAGAGGAGATCCATTTGGAGTCTCCTATTTATTCACTTTGATTTCTTTTTAGTTTTAGTTTTAGTTTTTGCTTTATTTTATTTTATTGTATTTTTATTTGTGTGTTTTGATTTGTTTGTTATTTTTGTAAGTTTTTTAGCTTAACTGTGGAGTTTCTTGTGGAGTTATGCGCCATCTTCATCATCCAGGTCGTCTCTTTCCTTGTCTTGTTTTTCATTAGCATTTTAATTTTTTTTAGACATTGAGGACACTGTCTGATTTTTGTTGGGGGTGGTGAGCATTTCATGCAAAATAGTTATTTGTGTTTTTCTTAATTTTTAGGTCAAATTATTTTTTAGGATATTTAAATAATTCTTACAATTTTTTTTAGTTTTAATCACTTTTTGCTATCTTGACTATTAGGATATGATTTCATGAGTTATTTGTGCACGAATCAAACTTTGTGGTTAGAATGGTTGTTAATACAAGTAGTTGATGAGAAAGAAAAGAATTTCCAAAGTTTTTAAGTTTTTCATATACTCAATGTGAGCTATTTGTGAGTTGAGAAAACATCTTTTAAACTTTCATTGATCATTTGAATTGGTTTACATTTTGAAACTTTATTATTTAATTCTTGATTTATGCTTTAAGGATGATTTTTGGCTAGTTAGGATAATCTTTAGTTGAGCCTTTTATTTTTCCATGTTAAAAAAATGAAATGAAAAAAAAGAGCAAGAATGTGATTTGGTTATGTTTATGAAGATTGGTTGTACTTATTTATTGTACTAATAAAAATAATATTATTCTTCATTGTTCTTCATTGATGTATGCATTTCTTGGCTCTTAAAAAAAAAAAAAACTTGTTATTTTGTATTTTTGGCTCATAGTTCATACTTATAGTTTCTTCCTAGCCAATTTGAAATTCTAAGAGCATATTTTTGGTTTTGAGTAATGAGTTTCCACACATCTATCATTTGATCAATGTTTGTTTATTAGTTTGTCCTTAAATTGTTAAATCCGCTTTTGAGTATTTTTCTCATTTTCCAACTCCAAGAGTGACAACTTTGCACTAAATTTTCCATTATTCCTGTGAGGTATTTGGAGTTGAGGCTTTTAAACTTTGTGAATTTCTTCCATTTTTTGGATACTACTTGTGTTATGGTTTGTGGTAAGATGGTTTATAGTTTGATGCACACACACACTTCTCTGAGTCATTTTCGAATTAGTCTTGATAGCATTTACTAATTTTAGCTTTAATTTTGTTTTAATTATTTTTAATATCCTTAGGAGAGTTTGATTTAAATTTTAGGTTTAGCATAACTTCTTATTTTCGCTTTGAAATTGCTAGAGAATAGCAATAAGCTAGTTGGGGGTTGTGATAAGTGTATGAAAATGCACTTATATTGTGCTTAATTGTAAAATAAATTAATTTTTAATTTAATATTTTCATGGATTTAATTGAATATTTTGAAATATAAAGATATTGGCTTTTAAGTTGGTTTATTTGATTATGTAGGGAATTATATTGCTTTTGGTGGAAGTTGAAATTAAATTGGAGAAGAAAATCATAAGAAAAAGCAAGGAAAATGATTTAATTCAGAAATTCGAGCAGCTCGACACGTGGCAAGCCTCCATTAGTCACTAAGACCAGTTTCAATGGAACCGCGCCGCACCAGATCTCCCTAGTCGTTCACTGACACGTGGCGAAAAGAGAAATAAAAAAAAAAGAAAACCGAAAAATGGAGCAGCGCTCCAGTCAACCGGTGCGTGCCACGTCGCCTGCCATGCCCCAGCCCGCCAGCCAATCCACTGCGTGCCACGTGGCAATCTGTCCCTTGCGTCAGCTTCTCCTTTCCAACGAGCGACACGTGGCAACCGATCCAGCAGCTTTTTCAACTTTCAAAATTCGTGGGTCCCATCTGATTATTACATCAGTTTTCCATTTCCCATAACCTCTCACTCTCTCCCCACATTTATTCAAAATTGCATTTAACTCCCAATTTATTTCCCTTTTAATTTTCAGTTTTTCATTTAATTTTTGGAGTTACATTTTGGCCCTCAAACTAGTATAAATAGGACCCTAGCCCACTTCGAAAAATACACCTCTTTTCTTCCAATTTTTCTTTGCAATTTAGTTTTTCTCTCTAATTTTTGTTAGCATTTTCATACTTTGTTTTAGAATTTTTGAAAATGTTTAGCAAATTAGGCTAAATTTTATTTGGTAAAGTGTAGGAAGAATTTTATGTAATGCAATTTTATTTATAATTTTGATTCAACATTGTTCTAGTATTTTATAATTTTAAGCAATTTCAATTTCTCCAACTTTTTCTTAATTTCTTTGTTAATATTATTGTAGTGTTTAATTTCATATAAATTTAGTCAAGCTCTTTTTATGTGGGATTTTAACAATATAATTTATCAATATTTTCTTTATTTTATAAAAATCTTTTACTACATTATGACTTGTTATATTGTCGATTTTGGATTTTTATAAAATAAATAACAGGTTCTTAATTTGAGAAATTGATTTATTTAAATACATTTGAAAATAATTTTTGTTCTTTATTTCTAAATTTTCCGATTAATTATTTGGGATGTGAAATTTTCAATTGAGTTATATGAATCAAAATTATATTTAATTTTGTAAAACATAAAAGGATTCCTACACTTAAACCAATTCCATTATTAATCTTTCTTTAAAATCAATTTTTATCATTTATTTACACAATTTCCAAAACTCAAATTTTCAACCCATCTCTCTTTTTCTAAATTCCTTCCATTTAAATTTTAATTTGATCATCATCTCTCCGTGGAATCGACCGCCCATCTGAACTACAATCGACCGTTTAGCGTTTGCACATTTTGGGTGTAATCAGTCCCAGCGAGGATCATTAACGACTCTGTTAATTAATTAATGGCCTAGTTTGGTCGCTATTACACTATGATGTATCAATCAGAGTTTGCTGAGTCTACCACATGTGAGTCTGGACCTTTGGGTTTCGAGATGCATGTTTCCACCCCTCTTGGGAAATCTGTCATTATGGATAGGATGATTCGTACTGATGATCTACGCATTTTGGGCTATTATTTGCATGCTACTCTGATTGTGATGCCTATGTCTGATTTTGATGTGATTATGGATATGGATTGGCTATCAGCTAATCATGCCAGTATTAGTTGTTCTGAAAAAGTCGTTGATTTTGTGGGACCGTGTGGGCTTAGTTTTCGTGGGACTAGTAGTAGAGTCGCACCTGATATAATTTCTATGGTTCAAGCTAGATCACTTTTGAGTGATGGGGCATGGAGTTACATAGCCAGTATGGTTGATACCTCATTACCCGAGCCTAGTTTGAGTTCAATGCCAATTGTGAGAGATTTTTTCAAGGTATTTCTAGAGAAGTTGTCTGGATTACCACCTGTTAGAGAGTTAGACTTTCAGATTGAGGTTATTCCTGGGACAGCGCCGTTGTCTAAGGCACCCTACAGGATGGCACCTTCCGAGCTAAAAAAACTCAAAAGTCAGTTACAAAGGCTCTTGGATTTGAGATTTATTCGCCCTAGTGTGTCTCCATGAGGATCACCCGTTTTATTTGTGAAGAAGAAAGATGGCTCGATGAGATTGTGTATTGATTATTGGGAGTTGAATCGAGTCACTGTAAAGAATAAATATCTTTTGCCAAGGATTGAGGACTTGTTTGATCAGTTAAAGGAACATGAGAAAAAAGTACCCTACCCACGATATGGAGTTGACCGCAATTGTGCATGCTTTGAAGATTTGGAGGCATTACTTGTACGGTGAAAAGATTTTGATTTTCATCGATCACAAGAGCCTTAAGTACTTCTTCACCCAGAAAGAGTTGAATATGAGGCAACGACGATGGTTGGAATTGGTTAAGGATTATGATTGTGATATTCAGTACCATCCTAGGAAGGCGAACGTACTGGTGGATGCACTTAGTAGGAAGTCATCGCACTTTTCGGCCTTATCTGCTATATCGATAAGATTGAGATGGGATATGGAGCGAGCTGAGATAGCCCTCCTTACATGAGTTTAGCCAATTTTACCGTTGGACCGACCTTGAGACAGAGGATGATTGATGCTCAGATGAGCGAGGTTCATTTAGAGGCCGGATTTTGAGAGGCAGAGTTAACCATTTCACTTTCTCCACCGATAGTTCCTTGATGTATCGTAGGAGGCTTTGTGTGTCTTTAGGATCAACTCTCAGAAAAGAGTTGTTGGAGGAGCCTCACAGTTCCAACTTTTTTGTACATCCAGGTAGGACGAGATGTACAGGGACTTGAGACAATACTATTGGTGGCCAGGGATGAAACGGGAGATAGCCGAGTTTGTGAGTAGATGTTTTACTTGTCAGCAAGTCAAGGCTTTGAGGAAAAGCCCACCAGGATACCTTAACCTTTGAGTGTGCCTAAATGGAAATGGGAGGATATTTCCATGGATTTTATTAATGGTTTATCGAGGACAGCAAAGGGTTGTGATACCATTTGGGTGATTGTCGATTGTTTGACAAAGATTGCACACTTTATTCCTGGGAGGATCACATACCTAGTTGAGACTTGAGCTCAGTTGTACCCTCTCATGAAGGTTGCCCAGAGTCGACAGAAAAGTTACGCAAATACACGTCGTAGCCCGCTTGAGTTCACAGTAGGGGACCATGTATTCTTGAAGGTATCACCTATAAAAGGTGTTATGAGATTCGGGAAGAAGGGCAAGTTGAGCCCTAGATTCATTGGTTTGTTTGAGATTCTAGATCGAGTTGGAGCAGTGGCATACCGTTTAGCCTTGCCACCTACCTTGTCGTCCGTTCACAATGTTTTTCATGTTTTGGTGCTTCGAAAATATATGGCGGACCCGTCTCATGTGATTGATTATGAGCCGGTAGTCCTGGATGAGCATTTGACTTATGATGAGACACCGGTAGAGATCTTAGCTTCACAACATAAAATTGAGAAATAAAACAATTAACTTGGTCAAGGTTTTATGGAGGAACAAAGTATCAGAAAAGGCGTCGTGGGAACGTGAGGATGATAGGAGAGCTCGATACCTTCATTTGTTCACTGAGGAGCACTTTTCGGGGACGAAAAGTTTTTTAAGGTTGGTAGACTGTAACGTCCCATTAATTTCGCGGTAATTTTTTTATTTAATTAATTATTTTAATTTAATTTAATTATTTCATATTGTGTAAAGCATGAAATAATTAAATTAAAATAAATAAATAAAAATACCGCGAAATTAACAGGACATTACAAAGATATTCAAAGATTTTCTGAGGTCTTGGTTTTCCTAGAACAAACATACAACTAAGAGAGCAAAAAAAAAGGCTCAGAAAATTTCTCTCCTCTTCCCTCTTTCTCTTTGCCGCCACCGGCTCTCTGTGTATCTTTATACCTGGATTCAAGATGAATATGGAGGCCTTATAAGGATCGCAGTGGTCAGCTGAAGAAAGGATTAAGCATAGCTTTTTATTTTGTAGGTGTATTTTTTTATTTTGTAGGTGTATCTTTTTATTTTAGAAGGGTGGGTTCTTGATTTATTGTCTAAGTATGATGTAATTTAATTTTTTGTTTAAAAACATTGTAATTCATGTAGCTATTTAGTGATATTTTAATTTTTATTGTAATTATTGTAATGGTTTGTTTAAATTTGATAGGTGCAGTATAAATATTATTTGAAATCAATTATTAAAAAAATATTTTTTTTCTCAAATTTTAGACAATAGGTGACGTTGTTTTGGCATCACCTATTCGAATAAGTGACGGGTAAAATGGGTCACCAATTGGAATAGGTGATGGGTAAAACGGGTCACCTATACGAATAGGTGACGGGTAAAACGGGTCACCTATACGAATAGGTGACGGGTAAAGCGGGTCACCTATTCCAATAGGTGACGGTTTTTTATGCCCGTCACCTATTTAAATAGGTGACACTGCCATAGGTGACGGTCAAAAAATCGTCACCTATTCGAATAGGTGACGCCAAAAAGATGTCACCTATTCCCGAAATTCTTATAGTGAAGTTTTTTATTCCCTCTCCTTTTTTCAAAGAGGATAGTCCCCACGCACTAATTCTCTTTTGTGCTTAGTTAGAAAGATCTTTTTGGTTGTCCCAAGATCGTAACCAACGAAGAAGAGGGAGAGCCAGACACTTCTCGACAAGGGTTAGTCTTTCATTTATGCATATGCTTTCCACTTCCAAGATTATTCCAAAGTTTACCACAACCTTGCAAGACTTCCACGTAAACACTAAAACTTACTTTTCACCCAAAACCAAACCAAAACTCCAAAAGTACTCGGTAAAACAAAATTAGCTCATTATTCACTTCCAAGATTCAAAGTCACCATTCAACAAATATTGTTTCTTAACAACAAGTAAAATCGATTAACCTCAATCAAACAATATCGTCATGTAATTTGAAACATAAAATTACAAACTACCACTTTAAACTCACCTTAGTAAAGTAGACAAAAATTCTAAGCACCGGAGGATCGATCACACGAGCGATTACCAACACCTACAATACAATTAATTATATCTAAAACGCATTAATTAACCAAACACAAATGAATCGACTCCTAAACGAAACAAAGGACAAAACAGCCCAGGATTGGTCAAAGAGGCTCATGGCCTTAGGAACTGTTTTGGGGAGGAAAGTTTTCCATCTTTTGGGCAACATAGGGACAATTCGGGTTTGTTCTAGGTACTTTTTAGGTGGTACTTATCAATGGGTAAACATATTTAGGGCTTTCTAACACGATTCCTCCACCCAAACTCAAATAAAAACACAAAACAAGCATTAGTGAAATCCCCCAATAGCATCCCACGGTTTTGGGAAGGGAATTGGTGAGGGTTTTGCTTGATTTTAGTCTATCTTTTGAGGAGAATAAACAAGAAACTTCTAAATGAGATTCCAATCACGAAATCTTCAAGTTTCAAAAAGGAAATTGAAGATTTCGTCTTAAAATCCCATTTAGAATAAAAACCTATGAAAAAAAACTTAGAACTTACTTTCTAGGGTTTCCCTTGGAGATGGGGGATCATCCCAAGAGTAGGATGAAAAGAAAACCCAAGCCGAGAGTTTTTCAATGCACTAAGAATCGTCAAAATCCGTTGAGGAACGAAGAAAACCGGGGGGCCATAAGACAACCCTTGTAGTGTCGGCCATGAGAGGGAAGGAGAAGGGATTTTGAGCTTTTTTCTATTTCTTGATTAAATAAAGGAAATGAAGTTGATAGTTAAATGAAGATGAGGAATTTTCTTGCAAATAGGTCCCCACACTTCCTTCTAACTTTTATAAAGAACCCCGTGCAATTGAAACACTATTTACTTCTACAAAACAGGTAAGTGTAATTAATCTAGCTAAAAAGGTGATTAATGATTATTTATTGGCCCGTTAATAATCAATAATACACCTAATTCTAAATTATGCTTCTAACGAAAATAAAAAGGTTTACGAATGAATAAACTTTCTAAATTCTAAATTATTAACTCAAAATTAATTTAAATACTTTAATTAAAATATAAAAAAAATATCTTAAAAAAATAACGAGGTGTTACATACTATTTGAATGTTCGATATATATATATATATGTGTGTGTGTGTGTGTGTGTGTGTGTCTCATATCGACTATGAATCAATATAGATAAAAAAGAGCTTAAGTTTATTTATTTAATTTATTCAAAATAAATTATATTTATTAAATAATTACAAGTTCTTTGACAGATTCCTAACAAGGATAAGGTTCATCAACTGTATACCTCTACTAAGACTATTTGAGTTATTATCATGCACTAGATTCTCTTATATCATATATTAGTCAAGATTGCATTTTAAGTAATTCAGGGGCATTTTTATAATTTGAATGTAATATATATCAAACATAAAAAAGAAATGCACAGATTAACGTAAAAGAATGAAACTTTATTCATATCATTTAGTGTTTACAAATATTTCAAGCTCTAACGCATCAATCTTAATAAGAAGAGTCTCTTAAGCTACCTCAAGAAGTTGAGGATATGAGAAGGATACTATATGCTTCAGCATTGGGAAGCTTGATCGCTATATTGTGTACTAGACAATACATCTATTATGCAGTGGAAGTAATAAGAAGGTTCCAATCCAATCCTAGAGGGGAAACATGAGTTGCAGTAAAAGAAATTCTCAATTATCTTTGAAGAATGAAGAAGCATATACTTATGTCTAGGGTTAAGAATGTGATCTTTACAGGATACACAGGTTCTTATGTCAAGGGAGACAAGTATCCTATAAAATCCATGTTGGGGATCAGTATTTGATCTTGGAAGAGCCACCATTATATGAAAAAGTGTGGTTGACTAAACCATGTTGGGATCAGTATTTGATCTTGAAAGAGTCGTTTTCTAATCGTATGGGGGTGATACATTTGACTAAAACCACATGGTTTTATGTGCAATTTACCCTATTATTAATGATGAATCATTAGATTTACTAATCACCAATAATTTAATGAGTAATTAAATATATAAAAATAAAAAGTATAAGAGGAGGAAAAAGCAAGGAAAGCAACGTGTCAAATGGGTGAGCCTCCAACTCCTATGGTGGAAACGTGTGGGCAGTCTTCTCTTATGTTTGTTGCCCCACTTTCTCGTTTTTGTTATTGGTTTGGTGTTTTTCATTTTGTGTTTTATTTTTTCCCTTCCCCACTCACTCACTCACCTTCGCTTTTTGCACTCCACGACAGATTGTCTCTAGACTTCTCTCTCTCTTCTGGCTTTACCCACTGCCGCTAGGCCCCACAGTCCTCCACCCTGTCCCCGGATTCAGACAGCATCTCGTATCTTCTCCCATCCCCACTCTCGATTTTTCCGGTCATCCAAAAGTTCATATGCATTTTATTCCTATTTTCCTTTTCTCTCTCTCTCTTTTTTTTTATAAATAATATTCCTACGAATCTGTTTTGATTAATTTTATCTTTAAATTAAGTGTTTTAAAATGTTTATTAAGTGAAATAAAGGACTCTGGTTATAATTTCAAAAGCATATAAGGTGTGTTTATATATGACTAAAATTATAGGAGTGTTATTTATATTCATACAAAAAGTATAAAAAAATAATTGAGCTAACGCTAAATACCTTACTATGTTAGTGAAGAAGTGGTCTACTAGTATAATTTGAAAATTTGAAGGTATATTTATTTTTTTACCACATAGAATCTGTTTGCCTTTGTCCAAAATTATAAGATCTTATATAACTATAGATCAATATTCTAAATATTATATATTGTAAATTTTTTTTAGATATTATATTAAATAAAAAAAGGGAAAATTCGAACATTTAATTTTATAAGAGGTGATATTGATGTTGGGACTTGGCAAGTATATGAAATTAATGATAAAGCGCTAAACTTGCTCAACGAGTGTGCTTGGTGACCAGTCTTAATTGTGACCATTAGATTTGCTTGGTGGGCAAGAATGAACTATGACCGCTAGATTATGCTTGGTGACCAAGACTATTTGTATTATAAATAGAGGCAACCTGTAACGTCCCGTTATTTTGAAGTGAATTTTTTTTATTTAGTTTAATATTGTTTATTTATTTATTTATTTCAATTCAAGTATTTAGTTTAATTATTATTTTGTAATTTCGATTTTAGTAGTTAATTTTGCCGAAATTCTTTTTAACCGTTTTAATGTTTTATTTTTGCTTCGGTGACATTAATAATTATTAATAGGCCAATTAATAATTATTAATCATCTTTAGATTTATTTAAGAGCTTCGGGTTTCGATTTAGAAGTCAAAAGTCATAAAAGGACGTAACCGTCATTTCCGATTTCTTAAAAATATCCAAAACACTATTCACTTCATCTTTAAAATGCCCATTTGACCAAAGTTGACCACCAAACTTCATATTTTCTTCCTTTGGCCGTGGGTATCATGAGGGTTAGGGATTTTTTGGGCTTTTGCTCGTTTCTCGGCGGATCGACTCGATTTCGGTTGCATCAGAAAAGCCTCGGGTCTAGGATTCTTTTCCACCCAACCATCGTGCTTGCCACCCGTGATATACGGAGATCTCGGTAAGTTAAAGTTCAAACCCTAAGCTTCAAATAGTGTTTTAATGGAGTTTTCTTTGTTTCCTTTCGATTTCTTGCCGTGAAACTCGGTGTTTGTAAATACGGGAGTAGTTTTAAGAGTTTTTGGAAACTTTCCCATAACCCTAAAACCGAGTTTCAGTCGAAACCCTTCCCGTTTGAAATTTACCCTTTTGGGTTTGATTTTGGGTTAGAATTTAATGAAATAATGTTTATTTAAATTCAATTCGGGAAAGGGCATAATGTTCAAAAACCCTAATTATCGATACCCATTGAAATCGGGAATATCGATTTTGCTTAAAACCAACTCGAAACACTTTTAAATTACCTAAAAGCCGGAAAACCAAACCCGAAACCCATTTTCTTTGATAGGGTCGTGGGCCTCTTGTGGGAGGGTTGTTGAGTTTTTCGTTGTTTTGATCGTTTAGTTGTTGTTTGATCGATAGTTGGTAAAATTATTGCTTATGTGATATAATTCAATTGTAGGTGTTTTCGAACCGCTTGTTTGATCGCTCTTCCGGACTTGGGAGCGAAGCTAACTTTCTTTAAGGTGAGAATAGTTAGGATTTAAAGTAATTATAGAAAGCAAATAAGTGTGATGGTTTGTAGAATTGGGAAATTAAGATTAGAATCCGAATCTAAGATTAGAGGGATGTGAGTTAGTGCCCTTAGGATTAGAAGTTAATCCTTTAAGTGAGAACTTAGCAGTTCTCAAGGAAAGTATTGAATCTTAGAAGATTCTAAGATAGATTTTTTTCGAAGCTTAGGTTGGATCATTGAAAGTTAAAAGATCCAAACTTTTAGATAGAACGGTTAATAGAACCTTGGATTATTATGGGAAGTTTAGAATCCTGGAAGGTATAGGTTAATCGTTAAGATAGATTGTACTTTTATTAATGTAGTGGAGTTCGATTTACATATCGTTCGTTCGAGATGCTTATCTATTTTACTTTATGTCATTTACTTTATGTCCTTTACTTTATGCCTTTTACTTTATGCTTGTATCGACTACTTTAATTCCGCACTTTACTTATTTACTTTTACAAGGATATGCAAGCATATGCATATCATATTGCATCATACCATTCTCGCACCATTCATGAAAAAGAAACGAAAGTGAAAAAGAAATGAAAGTGAAAAAGAAAAGAAAGTGAAAGAGAAAAGAAGGAAGAATGATGAACCCTACGTGGAGTTCACATCACCTTCAGTGAAAAAGAAACGAAAGTGAAAAAGAAATGAAAGTGAAAAAGAAAAGAAAGTGAAAGAGAAAGGAAGAATGATGAACCCTACGTGGAGTTCACATCACCTTCAGAGAAAAGAAAGAATGAGAAATGAAAAAGAGACGAATGGGATCCTACGGGATTTGCTCATTACTCTAAGTGAAAAAGAGACGAATGGGATCCTACGGGATTTGCTCATTACTCTAGATGAAAAAGGAGTGAATGGTATCCTACGGGATTGACGCATTACTTCTTCATACATAGGGAGTTGAATGGTATCCTGCAGGATTGACACATTTTTTCCTCATGCATAAGGCTGAATGGGATCCTACGGGATGTTCTCATTACCCTTCATTCACGCACAAAAGGGCAATTACGAAGTCCTACGGGATGCTCTCATGCATTCATGTTTATGATAGATGAAAGAGAGATTCGAGAAGTTGTATGATGTGCAAAGTATATTTACTTTTCTTACTTATGTCATAACATTGATAATGGATGAGTATTGACTATGATTATTAGTAATATCATCCTTTAGAGATTATAAAATGAAATTACCTAGAGTTGGAGGACTTTAGGAGTGATTGGTGTCAAATGAATTGGACACAAATCGGAATGCAAGTTTGAGGTCTATTTTTACTTTTTATTCTTATTATTCTCACTAGGCTTAGTTTGTTAGCTCATGATATTACAAACATTTCAGGTAATGTTTGGGATCGTGGGAGAGGAGCTGGTGCGCGCTTGATAGAAAGGGTGATGATTTCGAAATGGACTAAGTAGTTGTAAAAATCCATGTACATGGTTTTGTGAATTTTATATAATTTTGGAGTTGTATATTTGTAAATGGCTCTTAAGAGCTTTTGTCTTTACTTTTATGTTTATAAATCATTTTGAACTCCTGATAGGAACTTAATGTTCTTTGTGTTTTTAGATATTTGAATTTAAGATGTAAACAGGTTTTGGCTAGCCTATTTTCAAACATAATCACGCCAATTTTCTTAAAATAAAAGACTTCCGCTGTTTTCTCTGATTAAATTTATTTAAAAGTCACGGGTCGTCACACAACCTTTGTTAGCAAATATATCCCAAAAATACTGTGAATGTATTTGTATTGGGTTCGGGGAGGGCTTTGATGAGAGTGTGAGAAATATTGTAAAAGAAAGGGTTTACTTTCTTGAGGGGTTTTTGAGCGTAATACACGGTTAAGTGTATTGGATATTTTTTCACTGTAACTCTTGATTCATCATAGTGAAATCCGCAGCGCTAGCAACTAGACGTAGCCAATTTGGGTGAACCAGTATAAATCCTTGTGTCATTTGATTGTGTTTGTTTCCTTATTTTTCTCAGGTTCTTTCTTATATTCCTAGCGGTGAATGTGGGAAGGGTGTTTGTTCCCAACAATTGATAGTTGATCGATTAAAGTATATTTGAATTGACATAGTTTTATTAACTTTTTTATATAAATATTTGGGGTATGGACTAAATCGCTCTTTTAAATTTGGAACTACATTCATATGACCAATAAACTTTACTTTATTATATTTAGTTTTCCATTTAAGTACATTAACTCTATTTATACCGAGTTATTGTGGTAAATATATGAGAGAGAATAAGTTAAGATCTAAACTATATTAAAAAAACTGTGAACAAAAAATTTATTTCCCGAAAACTTTAGATTTTTAAAATATTATGACCTTTTCATTTTCTTAACTCATCTGAGATTTTATCACACTCTAATATTATTAATAAAAAAGATTCAATTAAATTTTTAATGTGTTTTTACTATAGATATTATATTAAATCTAGAGAATGAGACTCGAACATTCAATCTCAAAAAATTAATATAAATACCTAACAAATTAAACTATTCCCGAAATATTTAACTTTTTAATATGTTGAGTAATAATTTTTTCTTCGAATTTCGACATTCATTTCTTATACGGCTTTGTTTATTATTCGAGGATTGACGTGTAATCGTCAAATAATTTAGATTATTTTTCAAGAAAAACTAAAAGAGGTAAGATACGATTAGATTTTTGGTGGAATATAATAAGTAAACTTGTTGAATGAAGATGATATCATTTTCTTTTTCAAAGGTTGACTACGTGGATTAACTTTAGGAAATTAGTCCAAAACGGTTAAGAATGATGTAAGAACATATTTAAATAATATTTTTCAGTTTAAAGGAAGAAAATTCAGGCCCGTTCCGTAATATTCTTAATTTCCGTTTCTTGTTTATATTTCTCATTTTGTAAGAAATAGGGTTATTTGATAATTATTCTTGTTTTTGTTTCTCTTTTTTATAAAATCACTTCTCAAAATTGTGTAGAAATTTTATAAACAACAAATTCTAGTTTTTCATTTCTGTTTCTTATTTCTGAAATTTTTAACACATTGATAACTTATGACGTTGTCCCATTTTGACTTATAAATATATTATAAATATCCAAAAATTATATTGATATAATATTTTTAAATATCAAATTTACAATTGTAATGTTTTTAAAATATTTTTTATTTTTTTTAAATGAGAAACAGAAACAACAAATATTTATGAAACACAATTCTGTTTATTTTTTTCATCCAGAAACAAGAAACGATTACCAAATATGTTTATGTTTCTCTTTTTAAAAAAACAGGTACAAACAAGAAAAAGAAATAAGAAACAATAAATAGAAACGGGGAAAGTTACCAAACGGACCATCAATGTATGGATACCATACCACGTGAATTCCTCTCTTTTTGAAATCTAAAACTCAATGTTTTTTTTTTAACATATTACATCAAATTGAGAGGGAAGACTTAAATCTCCAAATTTATGGAAGGGGATATTGATATTTTACCCATTGAGTTATACTCAAAATTGACAATCATAGTACAATTTTAGATATAAATCTAATTAAGTTTTATACTTATTCTATCCTTCTTTAAATTAGATCATTTAAAGAGAATTAGATATTGTGACTTGTATTATAATAATTATATGACTTAATTTCATAAAAAAAAATGAATGTTCAGATTTAAAATAAAGATATAATAAATCGAAAAAATAAAACTACATCGATATTTAAAAATCATTTTTCAATACAATGTTAATCAGTTTTCAAAACTTTCACAAATCATAATGATGTGATTTTCAATTAATTATGACACAAGTACATGAATTATTGTAATTGGTGGATTATAATCTTCTAATTTTGTTTATATATTTTGTCCACGGTTAGTTAAAAAAAAAAGCATATTTTTGCTCATAGTAAGATAAAAGAAATTCTTTCAATTCATCAATTAAAATCTTCTAATTTTGTTTATATATTTTGTCCACGGTTAGTTAAAAAAAGCATATTTTTGCTCATAGTAAGATAAAAAAAAATTCTTTCAATTCATCAATTAAAACTAAATAGAATTACTTTAAAACTTTATGTGATGAACATTTCTTTTTTCAGAAAAATAGAAGAAAAAACCAAATTATAATGTAACATCAAAATAGGATCACATTGTTTAAATTTTGGTTTATTTCTCTTTTGTTTTTAATATAATGAAAGATCAACATCATCCAATATTTTTTTAATTTTTTTTTAATTTCTCACTTTGCATTAAAAATAAATTACGAAAGTGTTAGCACACTAGCCAATCCCATGACTTGGAATTGCATATCCCATGATCCAATAAGAACTTGACGCTTCCTATCTCACAGTTTGCCACGTGTACAGCTAAGGGTACAAGGCATCTGTATTTTTTATAATACTACAGTGAAAATTAAGATAACGTTATCATCCGGTGATTGGGTTAACTGATCCACGTGTCATATACTTGCCTCTCCATCACGCTTTCCCTTTATCTTCTTCAATCCTTTTTTTTTTTTTTTGGTAACCACTATCGGGTCGGTTTGTTTAACAACCCGACTTCCCGGTCTACCCATATTTGATTGGGACGGGTGATGAAGCATATATGATTTATATCTTTTTTTTTTAATTATTTTATGTTGATATTGGTATGGGAAAAAGGTAAAAATCATCCGGAGCTATGTAGGTTGTGATAAATATTCTATGAACTATTTTTTTAAAATAAATACCCAAATAACCCCTGAGCTTTTATAAGTGTTAAAAACAAACTCTTTTCATAAAAAGTTGTTCAATTTTTTGTCTCACTTCTTACATGTGTTACCTGATACATGCGAAATTGAATGACATATACTACATAAAAGTTTTAGTTTAGCATTAAAATTTTATCTCAAGAAAACTAGTCACACAAGCCACCTTTCTAAATCGTAATTTCTCTTATTTATATATCAAAAGTCACGTTCAAAAACTGAAATTCAAGAAAGAAATGACCTAATCTCGCCTGTGTAAAGTCACACGTGTGGTAAGAGATGACAAACTAAGCGTGTGTAGCAGAAAAGTCTATTTTAAACGCTTATAAACAATTTGAGGGGTATGTTGGGAATGAGACCTCTAAAAGAGATCTGCGCAGCAGAAGCCTCAGGTATCAACCATCGCAATATAATATAAACCTAAACTACAAAGCATAAATGTTTACCCCTTGAAGAGAAGTGTCTGCTCGTTTTTCATTGGTTACGATCTTGGGACCACCAAAAAGCCTTCCTAGCGAAGAACAAAGGAGAACAAATACAAGTACCATCCTTCTAGGAAAAATGAGGAAAAGAAAAAATATTTATTTTCCCCATACACCCCTAGGCAGCATCAGCAAAAGATGAGAAAGGGGAAGAAGCTTTTCCTGAGCCTTTTCTTAACTCTTGACATGTGTATTTGTTTTCTAAAACTCTTCCCCTATTATCTTTATGTATAAGAGTATTACGTGATCCATTTATTTTTATGCCTTTCAATCACTTTGAATGTTTATATTTATTTTTACTTGCACACTTTGAATGTTTATATTTATGTTTACTTGCATTTGAGACCATATTCATATTCATATTGCATATCGATTATTGGGAGCAATAATGAGGCAATGCATAGACTGAGTGTGCTTGCATTGTCTGGTATTATTCGTTTTATGTTTACGTATATGTATCATGAGGAATGCTTAAGGTTGCAGTACTTTGCATGATCGAAGGAGATGGATAATGAGATAATGATGGAACTATGCAAGTTCACATTATCTAGTATTATCCATAATTATTATGATACATATACGAGGATACAGAGTATGACTTAGCCTACGAGAGTTCATTATCTGTATTCGGTGTGTGAGTTAATGAGGTGAATGAAGTTAGCCTACGGGAGTTTCATTACCTTTCATTATTCACTAAAGGTGGGAAGATATTATTGAAAAGACTTGTATATTTTATTTTGGAAAGTGAGTTAATGAGGTGAATGAACTTAGCCTACGGGAGCTTCATTACCTATCATTATTCACTAGAGGTGGAAAGTTATTATTGAAAAGACTTTGTATATTTTATTTTGGAAGCGAGATAATGAGGTGAATGAACTTAGCCTACGGGAGTTTCATTACCTGTCATTATTCGTATGTGACAGTTATATTAATGTAAAGGTTGTGTGCCCTTTACACTAGTTGGGCGAGTTAATGAATAATGTTGAGACTGCGTGTGCTAACATTATAGTCATTAATCGCGAATTATTTTGTTCGAATATGTTAAGATCGAGTGAGCTTAGCATTATTTATTAAAGAAAAGGAATGTAAACTTTTATAGCTTGAGTTACTATAGAGAAAAGAAATGAAACATTATGTATATTATACATTTCCATAGAGAAAAAGAATGAAATATGATGATAGCCGAGTGCTATAAGCAAGAGGAATAAAATTGAATTATATAATGAGAGAATACAAGGGTGTATTGAACCTTGTATAATTATTATGTTATATATAAGAGAACTAGATTCTCAATTAATTAGAAGATCTTGAAATTTGGAGATTTAACACTTGAATATAAACCTTATATATAGTATGAAGTATTAAAAAAGACGAATAAGAAAGAGATATGTGATATGGAAACATTCTTCTAAATGTTGGGAGTTAGTTTCTCGAGTTTTGGAAGTTTTGGTAAAGAGAATGTAAGTTTTTCTTGGACACAAATCCGGATGCGGGTTTGGAGTCTAATGTTACTTTACTTTCTATTTATTTTCACTAGGGTTGCTTTTAGCTCATGATATTACAAACATTTTCAGGTAATGCTCGGGGTTGTGGGAGAGGAGCCTGGTGCAGTCTGATCTAGATGATGATGATGCCGAGATATACTAGATATTTTTTAAGTCCATGGACTCATTTTATTACATGTTTTATCTTTTGGGTTGTATATTTGTATCTAAGCTTATAAAAGCTTTTTGTCTTAACTTTTATAACTTTGAACTTCTTTAAACTGTACAACAGGAGTTGCAATTCCTTGTCTTTTAAATTCTCTGATTAAAAAAGTATAAACAGGTTGTGGATAGTCCAAGTTTTAAACATATCCATGCCAAATTTTTATTAAATATAAAGTCTTCCGCTGAAATCTGATTTAAATAATTTAAAAGGAGTCGGGTCGTCACAATTAACTTGTTGTAGGACAAAGACAAGCGGTGATCCATGAGGCCAACTACGAAGGTGAGAACACAAAGAATAGGAGGGGTGATTGTCGTTGTATTCTTGATTCTTTCCGAGCTATCTTGGAAACGGAATTATATGGTTGTGAGTAATGGTGGTTTGTGATGTATGGTTGGTAAGGTGATGAGAATAGAAGAAGTAAGGGGAAGAGGTGTTGACTCCAGCAACAGTTTAAAGGGGCCGAAGAGCTAGTTAGCTCAAAACCAGAATATGTTATGAATATTTGTTCACATAAGCATGCCTATTTGTTTAATACTTGAGTTCTTAGTCCATGATCGAGTCATATACTGATTTGGGGCTATAATTATGCATACTTGACATGTTTTTGTTTTCAGTTTAGGCTCGATGGATAGTTTGCGAATAAGCTAATAGAGGAAATGTTTGAAATGTGAACCATGAGATTATGTGAATTTTTAGCATGATGCATATAGTGATTGAGTCATATATTGCTTAGAGGAATTGTCCTAATTATGCTCATTGAACCGAGAGTTTGTTATATGATGTTAATTGAAAGACAGCATGTCAATTCCATTTCGTTTCATAACACTTCATTCATGCATATCATATGATTGATGTGTGACCATGGGGTCGTAACCCGTGTAATGGTGAGTGGTTGTTGGACATTACATGTGGTTACCGTGGTGGTGATGTTGTGTAGCTCCAGGGTGTTAAGTGGTGAATGGCCCGGATATTAGTGGTTATTGAGATAACCTGAGGCTGACCAGAGCTACGGCTCAGATGTTTTTTTACCATGGAAATTGGGCGTAGTGAGACGTCGGGTTGTGATGGTATAGTTTGTGAATTAAAAAGGGATGGCAATTGTGAAACGCGGAAGGTGTTAATGTCTTGACGGTAGCATGAGTTGAAAGGCTTATGGTTTGATTGTCATTGATCCATACACGTTGCATTTGCTCGTTATTTACAACTTTAAGCATATCATTCTACTTGTGCATTTTATTATGAACATTCCACATCACCGTTCATATTCTTTTGTTTTCACTGAGCGTCATACTCAAAGGTGCTACAAAACACCTTTCAGGTATCGCTAGAGGACGAGGACGCGAAGCGGCAGGTGGTGCTCGTTGAGGCTCGAGATGAAGACTTTGGAGGGCCACAAGACACGCGAGTCACGTCTTCGGGTCGTAGTCTTCTGATGATGTTTCCAGAGTTTGGTTTTTAAAACACTTTTATGTAAATATGTGTAAAAGACTTATGTTTTATAATAACTCCACCGCGGTGCATCGCGACCTCTTTACCACGTACTTTATGACTTTTACTATTTGGATGATAACTCTGAACTTTTAATACGATATGAAACGACAGACGAGCCGAATTTTCCTTTTCTAAACTGAGCAGGCTTTCATAACGTTATGTGTTTTCCATGTCTGTTTTTCCAATGTCTTGTGTTAGGTTAAATAACCTATGATCGGTCCTTGTTTCCGTTGTGTACTCGCGTCTGAGGCTTTTATAATAAGTCGGGTCGTCACAGTGGCATTCCCAAATAAGGCACCCAACCTTTATTTATAATATCAGACTCTTTGAGTTACAACTTAGATGAATCTTATGCATCCAATGCTCACTTCAAGTTATCATAAGTAACTTTAGATCTTATGATTGATAACATTTATTATAAAACAATAAATGACAAATGTAAATATTATTATTAAAAATATTTGTTTATTTATTTGTAGTTTTACAGATTACTTAAGATTCGGGCAGAAAACCCAATAGGGTACTTGTCACAACGTACATAGTGTTGGGATTGAGGCCTCAATAAAAGAGTTCTCAAGCGGAATTCTCAAGGATATTTTCTTGCAGTATAATATTAATCTAAAAAACATATGCATAAATAGAAGACTAACCCTTGTCAAGAAATGTCTGACTCTTCCTCTTCTTTCTTGGTTACGATCTTAGGACCACCAAAAAGATCTTCCTTACTAAACACAAAAGAGAATTGGTGTGTGGGCACTAAGCTCTTTGGAAAAAGGAAAAAGGAAGAAAATTTCTTCCTTTAGACCACAGGGGGAGGGCAGCGACAAAGAGAGGGGACAAAGAGGAATTTTTCTGAGCCTTTCTTTTGCTCTCTTAGTTGTGTGTTTTGGGGTCACCCCAAACCTCCTATTTATAGGAAAACTAAGGCCTCGGAAAATCTTAGAATATCTTTTAATTACCAAATATTTAAATAAATATATTGAAAAATATATTTTGAATAATTAAGATATAATATCTTATTTCATAATAAGATATTCTCATATCACAATTTAAATTAATCTAAATTAATTATCCTATATCTACTCATTTCAATTAATCACATTAATTTAAATTAAGATATTTTTAATATATTTTAAATAAAATAAAATCTCCATGACAATTAGTGGTGAAAGCTAAAACCCCGACCCCGCTTCCCCGCCCTGCCCCTACCAAACCCGCCTAATAAACGGGGCGGGGTACGAGGCAGAGGCAGGGCGGGGGATTCCCCCCCCCCCCCATTTACACCCCGCCCTGCCCCGTTTAGCTACTTTAATTTTATTTTTTTTGTAATTTAAATTTACTAGGTTTATTTTCATATGGATTATGATGGAGAGTTTTATTTATTTATTTTTATGCACTATTATCATTTAAAAAGTTGAATTTTGAATTAAAAAAATATATGAAATCATGCATTTTAACAATTTCCTCTACCCTGTTTAGCCTCCGTCCTGCCCTGCCCCCGTTTAATAAAAGGGGCGGGGTACGGGACGGGGGGATAAAGTTAATTGGGGTGGGGTGGGGTGGGAAAAAAAAACCTTAAATGGGGCGGGGTATAAACGGGGTACCCCATTTACACCCTGCCCCGCCCCATTTACACCCCTAATGACAATATTGGGAGTTTTATTTTTCCTTTTTATTTAATAGATCAATTCCATTAAATATTTAAATAAATAAAACTCCTTTTATTTATTTAATTTCTTTGTAAGTTGACAATCTCAAATTAAATAATTAAATAGACTCCTCTATTTAATCTCCCATTAATTTTAGACAACTGCAAAATTAATTTAATTAATAGACTATTCTATTTAATTTCTCAATTAAAATAATTAAATAGACTTTTATATTTAATAATTAAATAGTCTCCTCTATTTTATTTGAGCATTAATTAAATAATTAAATAGACTCCTCTATTTAATTTCTTTTAATTAATCAAATAGACTCGTCTATTTGTATTTGTCGTAAATTAATTTGACAACTTCAAATTAATTACTTGAAACCATTTTTCCAAAGAAATTAATCCATATTAATTTATGTTCTCAATTACACGTGTTAGCTCGAAGGACTTAATGGAAGCTCCAATGATCTAGAATTACCTTTGATTAAAACTCCTTTTAACCAATTAATTCTTATTCATTAACTCCTAGATAATTCCACTAAATATCTAGAGTTGCACTCTTAGTACTATAGATATAGTTATGTCCATTGACTAAAATCATTTTTAAGTATATTTTGATTCTTCACAAGTAGTTCGTATTCATGACTAGGTAGTTTTCCCGTATTAACCTCTATGATAAATCTTGTTCCTTAAGCCTAACTGACTCTCTAATGAACAACCTTACATTATCTCAATTATGCGTCTTTGCTTTTTCCTTGATCAGATGAATATGAGGCACCGTTGTTCAAGCACCGAATCAGTCCATAAGATTAAGGGTAGAAACCTCAGCAATATCCCACTTACACTAAACCTTTACAGAGATTTATCTAGTAATCTTAAATTGACCATATGACGCTCTAACACTTTAGCCGTAAGTGTCTTTGTAAAAAGATCAATAATATTATCCTCAGAGGCTATCTTTGTTACTACAACATCGCCTCTTTAATCTATCTCCCTTTTTAGGTGAAACTTACTCTCTATGTGGTTTCTCGGTTTGTGGTTTCTAGGCTTTTTGGAGTTGGCTACAGCACCACTGAGTTTGTCCATGTCCGGTACTACATCCAGACACCCTCTTTAGCAACTTCAAGCAGCTACATTCTCGGTCTCCATTGTGGAGTCAACAATACAACTTTGCTTAATATTGCTCCGAACAATGGCTCCACCATAAAGCGTGAAAACTGATCCAGACGTGGCTGATTCTTTTTTACCGTACATTAGAACATGTTCTCTCGTTCTCCGAAGATACTTGAGAATATTCTTGACCGCAACCCAATGTTCATAACCAGGGTTCGACTAATAACGGCTTAATATCCCTACTACATAATAAATGTCCGGTCTAGTGCACAACATCACATACATTAGACTTCTAACTGATGCATAAGGATATTGTCTCATACTCTCAACTTCTTAACGATATTGTGACAACAGCAAAACATTTTAAATGTATAAATTAAAAATGAAGGTAAAAAATCATTTGAACCTAATTTTAGAGGTCATTTTTGTCAATTTCCCAATAAAATGTGAAATTCACTTTTTGTTTCTAGGGTAAAATGCAAATGAGACCCTTGTGGTTTTTTTAAAATGCATGAACACCCTCTGTGGTTTGAAAATGACAAATCACACCCCTGTAGTTCCAATTTTTTTCAATCCCCTTCAATGTCAATAATTTTCTTTTAATCATAACTTCTTCGTTTGAACTCCGATTTGGATGATTCAAGATATTTTAGAATCCTCATTTTGGGCTATACATAATAGTCACTTCGAAACTTTTAAATAAAAGAGTTTATTAACATCAAAATACTAGGTATGATTGACACTGGTAAATCTTTTGGTTATTGATAATTTAGAAGTTTTGAAGTGACCATAGCGTAGAGACCGAAATGAGGATTCTATAACAACTTAAATCATCTAAATCGGAGTCCAAACGAAAAAGTTATAGCTAAAAGAAAATTATTAACAATGAAAGGAAAGGTCTGATTGAAAAAAATTAGAACCACAAGAATGTGATTTTCCATTTTCAAACCACATGAGATGTTCATGTATGGAAAAAACCACAAGGGTCTCATTTGCATGGTACCTTTTTTTCTATTTCAAAATGAGTTGCCTGATAACCCGAACAAGTACATCTGACCCGCACCATATGGAATGGGGCGGGTGAGAGCTGGCAATCAGAGTATGCGGACCAAAATCTTCCACCGGCAATAGGACTTGAAGAGTTTGCATATAAGGTTGCTATCTCTCAAACCCAAAAAGCGCAGAGAATCTTAGCTAATATCCAAACAAACAAAAACCCCATTTAAATAATTTATTTTTTCTTATTAAAAAAAAAAAAAAAAACCTAGTGCATTTCAGCCAGAAAAAAGCACAGCTAAAGAGGGTCTGGAAGAGTGTTGAGCTTTCTTTTGTGGTCAATTCAGTTTATTTTGGTTCATGTTGCTTTCTTCTAAAACACGCTTTAATCTTTTGGAAGTTGAATTCATGAGGATTTAAGCTACTATAGTAAGTGTTTCTCTTTCATTTTGCTTTTATATTTTATTATTTCATCAATTCTTATTTAATTTTTTTTTTTAATCATTTTTGTAGTAAAATTTTAGTTAGAAAAGAATCTAACCCATTACCCCAAAAAGAAAAACAGTTACTGATTTGTTTATGTTTCTTCCTTTTCGTGAAGATTATCTTCATGTGGGTGTTTGGTTTTTAATATTATTATATTAATCTGTATTGGAAGTTACTTACTTAACTATATTATTTTGATCAATTACAGGCACCATTCAAAAAGAGAAATTTAGTGGAAATTTTCTTTGCTGTTGAATAATCTTGGACGGTTCAATTGGATTTATGCTGTGTTTTTAATTTCTCATTTGGAAGATGGGATTTTTCTGTGTATAGCTTTTGATTGTTCTTGTGGTTTCTTTGGATGAGAAGTGGATTTCTTTCTAAGAACACGGGCTTTGAATCGATTTTGGTGTTGTAAGTTGGTGGATTTGATTTTTCTTCCACTCAAAAATTGCTATTGAGTGGTAAGTGTAGATCCTTGGCTTGTTTAATATGTCTTTGGCATCATCATTGGTTGTCTCTCCCAACGTAGAAGTTTCCACGAGCTTTGGATTTCTCGATTCGGTCCGAGATGGAACACATATTTCGGATTATTCGAGATTTTTGTTTCGAAATCGAAGTTCAAGTAGAGCAATTATGGTTAAGAAGCAGAAATGGGATAAATACTCTCTCTCAACGGAATTGAAATATACATACTCATGTGAAGGTGGAGATGTGTCTAGTGTGGTAGCAAGCATGGTTGCAAATCCCACAGGAGAATTGGCTATATCTTCAGAGCAGAAGGTATATAACGTAGTTCTGAAACAAGCTGCTTTGGTTAAGCGACAACTGACTGCCGGGGAACTCGATGTCAAACCAGATATTGTTCTTCCAGGGACCCTCAGCTTGTTAAATGAAGCGTATGACCGCTGTGGAGAAGTATGTGCAGAGTATGCCAAGACATTTTACCTGGGTTAGCCTTTCTGTATTGAACATTCTTCTAGAAGAGCTAAAAATTTAAGTCATGTTTGGACATGGAAAGTATTTCTATTACTTAATCCTTTTCTACTTTTGGTTTTCAGGAACTATGCTGATGACACCAGAGAAGCAAAAGGCTATCTGGGCAATATATGGTAAATAAATGGTTATAATTTTTATATTATAAGCCTTTTCTGACTTTGATGGGTTTTTTTTTTTTTTTGTAACCCGTTTGGAAGCTTTTGGCCTTTGTAGGTTTCTCTTCATATATCAATGAAAAGTTTGTCTCTTTATCCAGAAAAATAGGAGGATGATCAATAGAAAATAAATGCTCCGTGCTCAATGATATATTTTTTTTTAATCAAATTTACCTCTGCAGCTTGCAATTCTAATTAAGTGGTGTAATGCCGTTCTGGCTTTATCCTTCTTTTTTCTTTAGAAAAAAATCCTTGAAAGGCATGAATTTAAGTGAATCCATGCATAAGAAACATACTTATTTTCAATTAAGAGAAGTGCAGTGCTTATAATCATATATCCGTTAATGATTTATTTGACTAGTATGGTAAAATCAGTTTAGCAAATTCCCGAAAAAATGTTTCTTCTACACATTTTATAACACATATCCAATATGAATTTCATTCGATGGATTCAAGAGAAGTTTGGACTTATTTTCTCTTCCTTCCTTTGTTCTTTTGCATATGAAGTGTGGTGTAGGAGGACAGATGAGCTTGTCGATGGGCCTAATGCTTCACACATAACACCTACTGCATTGGATAGGTGGGAGTCAAGGTTGGAAGAGCTTTTCCAAGGGAGGCCTTTTGATATGCTAGATGCTGCTTTGGCAGATACAGTTGCTACATTTCCTGTTGACATTCAGGTCAGATATGGTTTCTAAACAATGTGTGACAAATTCTGTTCATTAAGAGTTGCTCTTGGCTGTTCTACATGAAAACATCTTCCATATGCCTGTGAGATGGCATAATTCAGAAGTGTTTTGTAAGATTATGACATTTATGTTTTAAGTCTATTACTTAATTTCATTTCATGCAACGTCGTCTCTCTAATAGAGACGGTGTTTGGTCTCAGATTAAACTGGGAGTTGCCTCATTTAGTACTCAAATTATGCAGGAGGATTTATTTATCAAAATATTATATTGTGTCTATTGAAGTTACTTGAGGTCTAAAAGTTTCAAATGTCCTATTTTTCAGCCATTTAAAGATATGATTGAAGGGATGAGGATGGACTTAAAGAAATCGAGATATAAAAGTTTTGATGAGTTATATCTCTACTGTTATTATGTTGCTGGGACAGTTGGATTAATGAGTGTTCCTGTTATGGGCATTGCACCCGACTCACAATCAACTACAGAGAGTGTATATAATGCTGCCTTGGCATTGGGCATTGCTAATCAGCTAACAAATATACTCAGAGATGTTGGAGAAGAGTAAGTACAATATCTTCAAATTGGTTATAATCATCGAGCAAGTATGTTTTCTGATTTTAGGTTATGCCAGTAATGTTTTAAGCATTTTTGCTCAAACATAATGAGATTGGTTCATGTATCAACTGACATCGTTCTAGTCAGTCTGATAAAGATGTAAACATATTAAAAAAACTATAATTCTTTTGTTAATAATTTTATCAGTTAACTTGTTGTAAGGACTGTTTTTCCACAAATAGCCGTGGAAATTTCGAACTTTTTGAAGTTTGTTTTCTTATAATCCAAATTCAGTTAGACGTGAAATTCCGTCATTTTTAGTATTTTCTTTAGATTTTCTGTTGAGAATCTGCATGAATACAATCCGGTTACATGTTGAGAATTTTCTGAGTCATTACTTTTGAGTAATTAATTCAAATTTCTTAGATGTCTTATTAAATGTTTTCCTCTGTAAAGTGCTAGAAGAGGGAGAATTTATCTTCCACAAGATGAGTTAGCACTGGCAGGACTTTCAGAAGACGACATTTTTGCTGGACGAGTAACTGACAAATGGAGAAACTTCATGAAGAGTCAGATAAAGAGGGCAAGGACATTCTTTGACGAGGCAGAGAAAGGTGTCACAGAGTTGGATAAAGCTAGCCGATGGCCGGTAAATTATCTAGAACTTGAGTCAGTACTGAAGCTATACATTGTTTTGCCTTTAACAACTAGGCTTGATCAAGTCATTTTAGTCAACCCAATTCATGCCCTTTGACTCTTTGTTCACCAAGTTATCACATCCAATTTTTTATCAAACATAAAATACCTGTTCTCAATTCTAAATCACACAATGGCATCAAAACAATTTGATTTGGATAACATAAAATCCCAAATTTTCATTATAGATGTAAAATGCCTCTAGTGCTAAATGCTTCATCGTTCCGTTGATAGAGAATTCTTGGGATGTTTGTTGGCACTCCATCTGTTATACAATCATTTTAATCTACGCACCTAGAAATTCCTATGGATATCGGGCTCGGTTGACCCTTGCCTGGATTAACATAACAGCTTTTGTTGTGTGGGAGAAATGTCATATATCTCAATATAACTGAAACAAGATTAATAGCTGTTTTCTACTGCTTCCGCTTTAAATGTGAATGAGTACTAATACCAGATGTTTCCAGGTATGGGCTTCATTGTTATTATATCGTCAAATACTCGACGAGATCGAAGCAAATGATTACAACAATTTTACCAAGAGGGCATATGTAAGCAAATCTAAGAAATTATTAGCTTTGCCCATGGCTTATGCAAGGTCTCTCATTGGCCCATCAAGAACTCATCATAGTAAAAGCACAGAATCCAGCCAAGCCATACGGTGAGGAGAAAAAAGGGGAAGAAAATTTAGCAGAAAAAAAATTGTATATCAGCATATTTCAAATAGTGGCAAGTAAACGGTTCTCTATATTCAAATAGTTAATTGCAATTTTTTAGGTCCTTTTTTAAGATAATTTCTGTTTGGAAAAGGCCATATTTGGGTTAGAAATAATGTTGTCAATCAATAATGACCAGATAAATTGTCGAAAAGTGAGAACGAAACAATATTCCGTAAATATGATGAGTTCATGCTACACAAACTCACTAGTATAAAACCTCATATGGTATTTCCGTTTCGAATATAAATGTAAAATACACACCTACATTTTAGATTATTATTAAATCATATCTCTTATATTTTAATTTATTTTAAAACATCCGTGCATTTTAATAAAATTATAAATCACGTTCTTCTATCAGTTAGTTTTAATGAAATTAAGACATATAGTTACGCTTGTCACGTGTTCCAATATATTTAAAAATATAGGAAATTTTGAACATGAGTGTGATTTGTAGAGTTTACATCTTAAGAACATTATGGTTAATTCTAAAATTTCTAATCTGACAATTTTTTTTGTTATTTTTCACGAAATTGGAATACATGATATGCATAGAATATGTACGTGCCTCAATTTCGTTAAAGCTAAATGATAGAAGGATGTGATTCACTTTTATTAAATTTCGTGAGTGTTTTAAAAAAATATTAAAATATAAGGGTATAATTTAGTAATATGCAAATGTATTTTTACATTTATTTTTTTAATTAAAAACAGAAATATATTTGTGTCTCATTTTATTATGAATATTAAACTTTATCAATTTATTAATTTCAGGACCGTTTATCGAAGTCCTAGGGAATGTGTTAAATAAAGAACAAAGCTTCACATTACTCAATAGGATAAGTCCAAAAAATACTTGTGTGATTTATGTTATAAAACTAAAGAAATACTAAAAAGTATAATACTACATTGAAGGAGATTTAGACAATAGAAAAATAAAGTAGAGAATTACGGGAGTGAGATAATTACTGAACTTTATCTTTGTGTATTCTCAATAGCTAATTAGCTATTTATAGGCACATAGGAATACAAACTCCCATATCAATTAAGGAGTTTCTTACTTAACTAGCAAAAGTAATTAAGGGGATGTGGCATCCATAACTCTCATAACTTTTAATATTTATAACACTCTCCCTTAGATGACACAACACATAAGAATATGCCTTATTAAAACCTTATTAGGAAAAAACCTTGTGGGAAAAAATATCATAGTAAAGGAAAAAGAGTACATGATTCTTATAGTAAGAATTGTCTCGTTAAAAAGCTTGCTTAGAAAACCCAATGAGACAAAATCATAGTAAAGAAAAAAAGAGTGCAGTATAATATTTACTTCCCCTCATGGGAACATTACTTGAGGTCTCTAAGCCGTCGCATTCCTATACTCTACACCAACTTTTCAATTGTTATTGTAGGTAATGCGTTTGTAAATAGATCTACTAAATTATCCTTGGAACTTATTTGTTAGATATTTATATCACCATTTCTTTCAAGATTATGTGTGAAAAAGAGTTTTGGTGAGATATGACCTGTCATGTCTCCTTTAATATATCCCTCTTTTATCTGTGCTATACATGCAATATTGTCCTTAAATGATGTGGTTAGAAATTCTTTATTTGAAGATAAACCACATGTCTCACGAATGTGTTGAGTCACTGATGTTACATATACCATTCTCGACTGACTTCATGAAGAGCAAGAATTTCAGCATGATTTGAAGAGATGACTGTTATAATCTGTTTCACATATCTCCATGATATAGAAGTTCCTCCGCATGTAAATAAATAATTTGTTTGAGATTTAGCTCTACGTGGATCAGATAAATAACCTGCATCTGCATAACCAACTCACTCAAACATGGATTTGTTAGAATAAAATAATCCTATGTCCACTGTTCCTCGAATATAACGAAATATATGTTTAATTCTGTTCCATTTGTCTTCTCGTTGAAGAGAAGCTATATCTAGCTAACAAGTTTACTAAAAATATTATAATTGGTCGTGTATTATTAGCAAGATACATAAGTGCACCTATTGTACTAAGGTATGGTACTTCGGGACCAAGAAATTCTTCGTTATCTTCTCGAGATCCAAAAAGATCTTTTTTCACGTCAAGTGAACGCATTACCATTGGAGTGCATAATGGATTTTCTTCATCCATGTAAAATATTTTCAAAATCTTTTCTATACAACTTGATTGTGTTAGGATCTAAGGCAACTTTTTCAATAATTTTAATCAATTCAAAATATTTTATAAATTTTTTTCAATCAATTCAAAAATTAAGTTTTCTAATTAATAAATTAATTAGACTTTTTAAGCTCAACAAAATTATAAGAAATTTATACTAAAATTCTCTTTATTCTCTTTAGCAAAAGTAAGCTAAAATGATATAATGATAGGAAATATTTTATCACAATTAACTTCTAACCATAATTATACTTTGATTAATTATAGCAATAAATAAGTGAAGCAATAAATAAAGGAGTAACGGTTAGAGAATGTGACACCAAATTTTATAGTGGTTCGGCCAAAAACACGACCTAGTCTACTCCCCGAGCGCCTCTCGGGTATTTGTATTCAACACTTTTTGCTGGAGAAAGTGCAACCCAATCCTTTTTGAGGGATCAAGATCAAACCCAAACAACGACCTTTTCCACGGAGCAAGGACAACCGATACAACTCACTCTTTTTAGATGAGGTTCAAGAGTAAACCTTTACAAATGTACGTTATCTCTAGTCGAACTAAAGATAAAATAATTTTGTGATCAATAGAAGTCGTGGCGCCACTTGTTCATGTCTCGAATCGGTACATCAAGGGAGTTTCCTAAATTGTTTAGGTATCACATTGATACTGTTAATTTATAGGAAAGTTATGAATTTCATCTCGTGTAAATGTGTTCCCAACTACTATCTCGTTATGTTCCCAAAACAGGAGTGTATTGAGCATTCATATCATATCACTCTCAACTATGTGAATCAAAGAACATTACTCCATCAATAGGAGTCCACATTTCACTCAGGATTAAGATTTATCACGGTTGATAAACTTAGTTTGGTATTCAATCATTTCTCGTAAACGGTACTAATGAGATATTGATCAAGTATCGTGGTCATGTTTTATACAATCAACATTGCATATGATACTTCCATTTTATGTCACCCACATGAATGATCAGGGTTAGATCATTTGTCTATATATACAAAATGGCCAACTATCAACAGTGTTACCATGATAAGGTTCCCAAACGTTATCCATATACTGTAGACACTTGAAGTTACTCATCTCTTTAATCCTTTGTATGACTCACATACTTAGTCATGATTTCATAAGAGTAACTTAGGGTTTTACTATTCGAATGTTTGATATTAATATATTTGCATATATTCCTAATATCATCAATTGAATCAATAAAGTATAATAGAAATAACTAATGTTTATTTATTTAATTTATTCGAAATAAATTATTTTTATTAAATAATTACAAGTTTTAGGATACCATTCCTAACATCATTCTCCAATGAAAATTGTTAGGAATGGTGTCCTAGAACTTGTAATTATTTAATAATAATAATTTATTAAGAATAAATTAAATAAATAAACATAAGTTCTTTATATTATCTAGATTGATTCAATTAATGATATTAGGAATATATGGAAATATATAAATATCAAACATTCAAATAGTAAACCCTAAGTTACTCTTATGAAATCACGACTTAGTATGTGAGTCATACAAAAGGATTAAAGTCGAGATGAGTAACTTAAACGTGTCTACGATGAAACGGATAACGTTTGGGAACCTTATCCTGGTAACATCGTTGATAGCTTCGCATTTTGTTTATAACAAATGATCGAATCCTGATCATTCATGTGGGAGACATGAAATGGAAGTATCATATGCAATGTTGATTGTATAAGACAGGACCGCGATGTTCGATCAAATTTCTCATTAGTACCGTTTACATGAAATAATCGAATATCAAACTAAGTTTATCAACCGTGATAGATCTCAATCCTGAGTGAAATGCGGACTCCTATTTGTGGAGTTATGTTCTTTGATTCACATAGTTGAGAGCGATCTGTAAGAACGCTCAATACACTCCTGTTTTGGGAACATGACTAGATAAGTAGCTGGGAACTCATTTTCACGAGATGGAATTCATAACTTTCCTATAAATTAACGATATCGATCAGTGCGATACCTAAACATTTTAGGAACTTTAGGAAACTCCCTTGATGTACTGATTCGAGACATGAACAAGTGACGTCACGACTTCTATTGATCATAGAAGTACCTTATCTCTAGTTCGACTAAAGATAAAGTTCATTGGAGAACCAGAGGAAACACAAGGATAAAGCGGTAATTACAGGGGCAAAACGGTAAATTTATCCACCTGTAATTGTGAGGGTTCCACGTGAAGGATAATATCACAGATACAAATAATGATAAACTAAATGGACAATAACTCATCTATAGTGAGGGGAGTTCAGCTATGAATCTATAGTGGAATTATTCATAGTTAGATAATAAGTAATTAACTGATTATGTGTTAATCACTTAATTGACTAATTATTAAGCCCATGATCTATAGGTCCATCGGGTCCCTATGCTAGCCCAAATATCGTAGTCGCGAAATCAAGTAGAAGAAATGGAAATTTTAAGTAAAGTGGAATTACTTAAAATAGGCAATATTAATTGTTTAAATATTGAGTATATTTAAACGGTAATTAATATAAATATTATTAATTGTTTAAATAATGAGTTTATTTAAACAAGAAATTAATAATGAAATATTATTAATTATACATTATTAATTATTTAAATATTGAGTATATTTAAATGGTAATTAATAATTTGAAATTAATTAACAATTATTAATTGTTTAAATAATTATATTTAAACGGAAATTAATAATTAAAATTAATTAAATTAATAATAAAATATTGTCAATAAAATTATTTATTAAATAATGAATTTATGGAAATTAATAATTATAATATTTATTATTAATTATTTAAATAATGAAAATTATTTAAATGGAAATTAATAATTAAATATAAATTGGATAATATTTAGTCGGGAGAAAATATTAATATTATTAATTGTTTAAATAAAATATTTTATTTAAATGGTAATTAATAAATAAATTAATTATGTTTGACTTATTAATTTAAGAGAGAATTTCAAGCCCAATTGGATTAAAGAACCCAATTGGAATTGGCCCAAAATAATTAATTAAATAAATTGTATTTATTTATTGTTTTATGATGATAAAATCGGCCATACATGTAATTTTGGAGGAGATAATTGTTTGAATTATATCCTAAAATAATTACATAGATTTATTTACCCAAGATAAATAAAATAAAGAAAATAAAATAAAATAATCTCCTATTTATCTATGGCATTTTCGAAATTGCAAGATAAAGGAAAGAGATAATCTTTTTTCTTTTTGTATTTATCTCTATAGATTAATCCTAATGTGATTAGGATTCCTATTTTTCTATAAATAGGAGAGTTGGGTCATTCATAAATCACAACAATTTAATTCCATAGAAAGTTGGAACTCTCTCTTCTTCCCTTCTCCCCCCCATAGCCGAAATTCCCTAGTCATTATTGGGAAGAAAATATTTTTCTTCTTCCCAATTTCTTCTTAAGTTCGATCCCACAATCGGATTTCGTTTGATCGATCGGGATATAGCGTAGAAGATCCGGTGTTGCAGAGGATTTGATACTGTAAAAAAACCTCCAACCGATTCTTCATATTTTACTCAATGTAAGTAAAGGGTTTTAATTTTTCGAAAAACAAGCATGAATCTACATGTTTTTATCACAAATTGCATGATATTAATAGATTCTAAATTAAGTGTTAATTTGTGTTACTAAATAAATTCCGCTAATTTAGTAAATCATCCCTTCAAAAATATCCACTGTGCATGCAAGTATTTCATTCTCTTTGTCGTACTCATCATCTTTTATACCTTCATCATGTATTTGTAATTATCATGTTTTAAATTATTGAATTGTAAACAATTATACAATGTTTTAAAACATTTTTGTAATATGTGAATGTCGTACCTTTGTTCTATCCCCCTCAACATTGTGCTTCAGTACTTTATCGCCAATTGATAGTTCAAGTAGCTTGTACATTTTATCCATATTTCAATGAAGTGACATAACATTGAACCTCAACATGTAGTTTTCTTCAAGCAACATCGCAATGTCTTCATTCATCTTCTTCCATGTCTTATCTTGCCATACGAAACCACTTCCTTTTCCAACATCATACTTGTTGTTGAGGTTTCCTTTCTTCTTGTAATCTTCTATGAATTTATTGTAATACTCTGATTCTATCTCATCCTTTGAAACTTCTGAATGTTTTTGACAAAATTAAATTTCTTATAATACTCTGTTTCTATCTCATAAACTTGAATGCTTAGGTTTTTTTTTGGAGAAGTGTTCCGTGTCGTGTTTGACTTTTGTTTTTTTTTCTTTTACTTCCATACTCTCTGATTCGCTTTCTAACTTCGTCATATTTTTACTTCTCGTTTTATGCAATTTTGTTATGATTAAACTAATTATTTTGTAGAACATAAACTGGAAATAACATTTTACCAACCATGCTTTTTCACAAATCATGAAAATCTGTTCAATAAAAGAAACAAACTTTAAAGAATGGTGAAAAGTAATTACCTTTTCGACTTTCCTCCTTGAACTTCTTCTTCAACCGTTTCATGAAACTCCTTTGATGGCTCTTTTTCTTGATCTATTGATTTCATGAACAATTTCTGCCTGTCCATTAAAATCTCTTTTTTCGTAAACATTGTTTCTTCTTCTCGTTTGTTTTCTTCAAAATCTTCTCTCTAGGGTTTTCTGAAATCCGAGTTTGATATTTTCTTTTTTGGAAATTTTATTTTATTTTTTGCAAAATTTGATTGGATTACCCTCTTTCCCTCAAGATTTGTATTTTTTGAATCTCAATTTTCACGCCGCTTGTCTCATGTAACTGCCTTTTTTTTTTTTTAATGCAAATAAATCTAAATCGGCGCCAATCATGTCAAATGTCTTAAAAGGATAAAGTTGTCATTTCTCTTATCCCTGCAGTGGCGGTCCAAAAGTGTAAATAAACAGTACATCCCTATATATATATATATATATATGTAATTATTGTAGCTTTATTTGAATATTAACAATAAATTAACTATCCTAATAAAAAAAATCAAAAGTATAAAACTTAAAATTAGTATTCACATAAAAAATATATATTAAAATCACAAAAATAAAAATAAAATTATGGCAAGTAAATCGACACCATACACGTGGCATGAGTGATGAGATATACGTTAGATGTGTAAACCCTAAAAAGGATGTTAGGGTTTGGAAATGATCCGGGATCTCCTTGTTCTTTCAAATCTCTCTATATATATTGCTTAACCCGATAGCCTCTAAATCGCAACCTATCCTTACCTCAATTTTTTTCCCCTAGGGTTTCGCTCTCAAACCGGTAAGATTCATATTCTTCTTTTCGTATTGGACATGGCGTCGAGTACTGATTACGATCATCCGTGAGATTATTTCTCAAAATGGTTGAATCGTATGAGCCGACGCAATATAGCCTTATCGATTTTGCGAATAACAGAGGCCTTCATAGCCGCTGATTTTCAGATTCGTTCAAATTTGAACCACTACTTTTTTGTTTTTTGGTTTTTTTTTTAAATTGATTTGAATTTATGATTGTTATTGAAGATGGAAGTGATGATACTTTCCCCAAATGATCGAAGCTGATTATACTATGCTGGTGTATTATCACATTCTGTTCTGATCCATCTTTGATTTCAAATTGATTTAGGGTTTATTGTTTTTTCAACTGTCTTTAGTGTTTATTATGGCTTAGTGATGATTTAATTTTATCTTTGTTTCATGATTTGTTGTGATGGAAATGATGATACTTTCCCCAAATGATCGAAGTTGATTATACTATGCTGGTGTATTATCACATTTTGTTCTGATCCATCTTTTATTCAATTGTGTCCTGCTGATTTTTGCTGAAGATTCAATTTATTGTTAATTAATGGTTATAAAAAACATTTGATTTATTCTTAATTACTTTTTAACACTTCTAATAGCTATACACTTTCCTTGAAATGAAGTAGAATTTATATTTAAGTAGAATATTTTTTGGTTTTGATCTGATTTAAAGTGGTTTACTTACTCATGAGATGGAAGTGATGATACTTTCCCCAAATGATCGAAGTTGATTATACTATGCTGGTGTATTATCACATTTTTTCTGATCCATCTTTTATTCAATTTTGTTCTGCTGATTTTTGCTGAAGATTCAATTTAGTTTTTTGATACCCATTTGGTATAGCTTCTAAAAGTGTTTAAAATTGTTTTTTAATGGTTATAAAAAATCACCTTCTTTAGGGTTCATTTGGGATGGCTTATTCAAAACCACTATAAACACCCTTTCAAAAGCTATCACAAACGTTTACTTATTCAAAACCACTATAAACACCCTTGCAAAGTTATTTTAAATGGGCACGCTCTTCCTGTGGAATTTTTTTTTTTTGAATTTCTATTTGGGTAGAATGGTTGTTAAATTTTGATGGGTTTTTAAGTGGATTACTTGGTCTGGAGATGGAAATGATGATACTTTCCCCAAATGATCGACGCTGATTATACTATGCTGGTGTTTTAACACTCTCGTCTGATCCATCTTTTAGTATTTATCCAATTATTTGCCTCTTGAAGTAGATAAATATGTCTTTTGTATAATTGTCTCATCATTTCCATAATTCTTTGTTTAAACTTTTGTTTTTTTATTAATAACCTTTATTGATTTTGACATTTTTGGTAAAAGAAATTTTCTGTAGTTTATCAATTCAAATCCAATTATTTCTCCCGCTTACTAAGAATTAACTGTTTGAAACCTTGTTCTTTTTTTTTTCTCTAAATGATTGCAATTTTGCTTTGAAATTTATGAATAGGAACAAACAAGAATTTAAAGTTCTTATGGTGCCTTTGGGTTTGGTAATAAGAGTAAAGGCTTGTTTTCCCATGATTAGAGATTTCTTAACTACAGTTTGACAAATTCATAAACTTTCACAGCTGTAACAAAACTTTTATTTCTTAACTCAGACTTGAATCAAATCAATTGTTTTGTAAAATCCAGTCACATTGTTCACATTTCTGCTTAATAATCTTATTAACCATGACATTAAAATGAAATCTTAATTTGAGTAATCAATTTGAATTGGCAATGTTCTTACTGAATTTAAAAGTAAGGCGCTAGTTCTAAGATTATTCTTTTCTAAACTAGGTTATTGAATGAACCAATATACTATAATACATTGTTTATGAAAGATCAACGAAGTAGCCAATTACGGACAAAAATGTAGCTATGGAAACATGAAAACAACATAACACTAAGGATTATACTACTAGTGAAGGTTTAAAGGAAGATGACAATGTATAGAAAGTTTGAGTTTTAAGATAAGGTTAATTTTAATTCATGATATATAATCTTTATATTTTATTTTCCTGTGATATTTTATTTTTACCTACCTTCCAAAGAAGATAAACCATGGAGTTAAATGTTGATGTTGATGTTGATGTTGACAGACATTTCTGAAAGAATCATGGAAATGGTGGAAAAATAGGTGGTTTTTTAGATTTTTTTTAATAAACTATCATAATAGTTTAATTGAGCTATAATCTATCATATAGTGGAAGTAAATGTACAATAAAATCTATGGAAATAGAATATTAAAAAATGTTTATTACGATAGAAATTACTAAAAAGATAATACTAAAAATGGAATTAGATTTTAATATGTAGTATAAAACAAGTTCTTAAAAATATTTAACCCTTACATAGAACTAATAATTAAATTTTGGACATTAAAAACATAATTAAAACTTTTAATCAAAATAATAGAGTGCTGAAAGGTTTTATAAAGCCTTAGATGATCTGTTCTGGGTTTCTCTGCTTTACTAAATGATGGGTTGAAGAATAATCTTTTATTAGCATGGTGCCGTAAATTTTGGACTATGTCAAAACCTGCAATATATTTTTTAGCTAGAAAAAGTAAATGGAAATGCGTATTCCTTTCATAAATTCAAATCCAAATCCAAATCCAAATGAAAACATAAGGATGTAGAATTACAAATCATAAGTGCTCTCATGAGTCTAAAATACATCAAAATGACGAAAATAAAGTTAATCGAAAGTATAAATATTAAGTCAATGCATTTGTCGAATGCTAAAAAAACAATTTTTGTCTAACATCGCTCCTCGATCAAGTGACACCACCTTCTAACAACATTAATATAAAAATACTATTGAGAATAAAATGGAGGCAAGTAATCATATAGATAGAATTTCATATCGGAAATTGTGTCCAAAGGCTTAACATGCTCTCTATACAACATAACTCCAATCCCATTTACACATCAAACCACAAATAGGATTACATTCACAATTGTTACACTCTATAACAGATAAACATATCTTTCCAATTCTATAACAACATCAAACAAGTGGGTTGCTCATGTCATGAACTTGTTTTATCGGCAGATCTCATATAATAACACCCATAGTGTCTTTCATCTATGAATCCATTATATCCTAAGATCAAGGAGTAAAATGTTGATGAAAATGTCAATGTTCAAATTTACGAAAATATCGATGTCGACGGACATTTCAGGAAAATCACAGAAACGATGGAAACATATGCGAATTTTTGGACATTTTGAATGAAACTTTCCCAACAGCTTAATTTAGTTATAATATATCATATAATAGAGTTATACACCTAGAAGTGATGCTGAACATATCTCAATGTAAAATAATATATTGTGTTGGTGACTTATAATATTTAATTTAAAAAAATATCAATCAAATATAACTTATAATTTAATTATATAACAGATTTTAAAAACAATATAGAAACAGTTTTTAAAAACAATTTTGTACAATATTTATTAAATAACAATTTCATAAAATATTTTTTAAAAATAGATTTGTACAATATTTTCTAAAAATAGATTTTAAAATCATGAGGTATTAATTAAACTTAAACATATTTAACTTATAAATATTTAATTTAAAAAAAACATTAATAAAATATAACTAAAATTTAATTTTTAAACAACGTTTTGAAAACAATTTAAACTTTAACATAATTTTTAAATCAACTTAAACTTTAACATCATATTTAAAACATATTAATTAGAAAACTACATGCTTAAAATTAAATTAATTATAACATTATATGAAAAATAAGACAGAGAAGCACTAACCAAAATTTTAGATAGAAATGTAGTGATAGTAGATAAGCAAGTGTTGCGTATGCAAGAGAGATGAAGTCTCTTTCCAGGAAGAGTGTTGTGTAAGTGTGTAACTTATATTTGAGACTGAACTATTTTGCTACTTATATAGACAAATTTTACATTCCATAAAATTATAACCCCATGGTCTCCATACTCCGTCAGAAACTTCAATTTTCCATTAAAAATTATTAGCTTTACATCAAATCAGGCTGAAAAATAAATAAATAAATAAATACAAGTTGACTGACGAATTAGGCTGAAAGTAAAAAAAAAAAAAAAAGAAGAAGAAAAACACAAAAGCAATAAAATGTTTGCCATTTCCATACAAATAAAACAGACATTTGAAGTGACAAGACCGAAATTGAAACTATATCTCGTGGACTTGGGAGAAGTTTTCAGCAGAAAAGCTGCCAGCTACACAGTGACATCACTTCGACTTCTCCACCGACACATCTTCTGAGCGACATCACTTCAACATCTGGCGAAATTGGAATAAATTTATTTTACCTTACCTTTACGTGTCAAAGGTTTGCTTCAGCGAGATGTCAAGCGACATTTCGCCCATGTCGTCGACATTACACTCCATGCCCAAGATCACATCACATAATATCTCGACCTTCTCATATAATAACACTCATAGTCTGTTTCATCTATAAATCCATTATATCCCAAGATCACGTCACATAATATCTCGATCTCCTCATATAATAACATTAATAACCTGTTTCATCTATGAATCCATAATATCCCAAGATCACGTCACATTATTATCGCAATTTGATTTTCCAATATGCAAAGTATCACCGTTATCAAACCAGAGCCTACAATCGTATATAAAGTAACAAGATCAAATAAACGATAAACGAATCACTACCATTAACAAGTACACGAAGATCGTAAAATTCTAAAGTAAGCAAAATAGCAAGATTAAACACTTCGATACTACTAAAGGCAAAAGATCATTTTAAAATACATAAAAATTTCTAAGAATTTCCTCTAAGTTATTTCGATCCAAAACTACTCAAAATACTTTCCACTTCCAAGATTCTTCCAAAATTTACCACAACCTTGCAAAACTTCCAAGTAATCCCTAAAACTTACTTTTCACTCAAAACCAATAACCAAAACTCCAAAAGTACTCGGTAACGCAAAAATAGCTTAAAACTCAGTTTCAAGTCTATAATCACCATCCAACGATTTAATAATATCTTAACAACAAGTGGATCTCTTAACCTCGATCTAACAATATCGTCATGCAACTCGAAACATAAAATTAACAACTACCATTTTAAACACACCTTAGTAAAGTAGACAAAAATTCTAAGTGCTGGAGGATCGATCAAGCGAGCAGTTACAAACACCTACAATTAATTATATCTTAAAACCATTAATTAACCAAACAACAAACGAATTGACTCGTAAACGAAACAAACGACAAAACAGCCCGGATTTTGGTTAAGGAGGCTTTCGACCTTAGGGGGCTGTTTTGGGGAGCAAAGTTTTCCGGCTTTTAAGAAATTTAGGGATGATCTGATTTCATTTCGGGTACTTTTTAGGTGGTATTTACTAATGGGTAGTAAGATTTAGGGCATTTAGACTTAGTTCTTCCGCCCAAATTGAAGGAAAACGAAAATAAAGTAAGGAAAATTAAACACATAGAAGCCCACTATTTTTAGGAAAGAAATTTGGTGATGTTTTGGCTACTCAAAGTGTCTAGGACTTGAAGAACAACAAGGAAAAAGCTATATGATAATCCAATCCCAAAATCTCTATGATCCATGAGAAGAAATAGAAGATTTCAACACAAAACCAATGAGAAAAGAATGAATTCTCGGGTGAAAAGAAAGCTTGGAGCGAGAGCTTTTCAACGAACTAAGAATCTCCAAAATCCGTCAAGAAAGAAGAAAAACCCAGGGAGTTAGAACCCAACCCTTGTAGCGTCGGCCATGGAGGAGAGGGAGAGAAGATTTTTGAGATGTTTTTTTTCCTTTCTTGGTTCAAATGAGGAAGGTGATGAGTGGTCTGCTTTGAAGATAAGGTAATTTCTTTCAAAAAGGTCTCCACACTTCCTTCTAACTTTTAAAAAGAACCACATGCAATTGAAACACTATTCACTCCTACAATTAGCTAAGTGCAAATAATCTAGCTAAATAGGTGATTAATGACTATTAATTGGTCTGTTAATAATCATTAATACGTCTAATTCTAAAATATGCTTCTAACGGAAATAAAAGGTTTACAAATGAATAAAAATTCCAAATTATAAATTATTAACTCAAAATTAATTTAAATACTTTAATTAAAAAAAATTTCCTTGAAAAAAAATAACGAAACGTTACACACCTCCTTTTTTAGGATGAAAGTCTAGTGTTTTTTAAGGCTACAAAAAATGAATGTTGTTTTATTGAACGTATCTTGCAAATTTATGAAAAGGCTTCGGGGCAATAGATAAACTTCTCAAAATCGGCGTCATGGTTAGTAAAAACACAAACAGGAGGCGAGGTTTATTAGTTCTTGTTTCAAAGTTAAAGAAACACAAACGTTGGGCCAATATTTAGGCTTGCCATCTCAAAATGTTAGAAGTAAAAAAGAAATGCTCTGGATTGTTAAAGATCAGGTTTGGAAATTGCTTCAGAGTAGGAAAGGGCGTCTTTTCTCCCTTGGAGGGAAAAAAGTCCTCATTAAAGCAGTCGCCCAAACCATTCCATCCTACGCTATGAGTTATTTCAAGTTTTCACTAAGCTTTTGTAGGGAACTAAATTTGATTTGTGTCACCTTGTGGTGGGGTAATCTAGATGGGACTCAAAAAATTCGATGGAAAAATTGGTGCAGACATAAGGAGGATGGGAGGTTGAGTTTTCGTGACCTTACTGCTTTTAACAGAGCTCTTTTGGCCAAACAAGGGTGGAGAATCCTTCAAGATCCGCAAAGGTTAGTTGCAAAAATATTTCGAGGTAGATATTTTCATAATGGTGATTTTCTTAATCCCCCAATTGGAAATAACCCTTCCTTCACATGGAGAAGTATTTGTTGGGGGTAAAGATCTCTTACAACGTGGAGTTAGGTAATAATAGAAACAATTTTATATTTAAAGGTTGTTCAAAGTCTTTGAAAGCTTTAAATAAAATATTGAAGATTGGTTTATGGATTTTGAACACCATTTTTCCATTAGTCGGGTTAACTCTTGTATCATGCCCTCTCTCCCCAAGGTGTTTTAAAATTGAACACAGATGCATCTCTTTTGAACCGAGGAGGCTTACTGGGGTGGGGGTGGATCCTTAGGGATGATTGTGGCAATCATTTGTGCAGGTTATAAACATGTTTCCCGACCTTATCCCATCAAGATTTTGGAAGCCATGGCTATCTTGGAAGGTATCAAGCACTTTTTTGTTCCTCTTTCAAAGCCCGTGATTATTGAATCAGATGCCTTGGAAGTCATTAATCTTCTCAATTCCACTTCGGAGGATATCTCAAAAATTTCTTCCGTCATTGATGAAATTTTAGCCATTACATCTAGGTCTAGATTTCTTGAGTTTTTTCATTCACGCAAACGTGGTAATCAGACTGCGCACGAGCTTGCCAAGCAAGGTGCTTTGGTTGAAGATGAGAGATTATGGTCCTCTGAAGTTTCTATCCCTGAGTGGATCCTTTGTATTTGCTTGTCTAAGGTCTGTTGGTTCTGTTTAGTTTAAAAAAAAACTTATAATCAAAATAACATTAGGATTAAATCTTATTAACAAAAATTAAAATTATAACGATTAAAATTAATGAACTACTCTACTAATACAATATCATAGAATTAGAGTAATTAGAGAAATACTAACCTAAATAGATGAATTGGAGTTGGACAAGAGAGATTAGCAATGTTGTTGACATTCCATGCTTATAAATGATATAAGACATAGTGAAATAAATAAAAATACAATATATTATGTATTTAAATGATAATATCATGATTAAAAAAAATTGCAATAGATTGAGAGATAAAATTCAAGATGAATTAACAAAAATGCATAATATATAATATATATATATATATATATATATATATTATGTATGTATGTATGTATGTATGTATGTATGTATGTATATATGTATGTATGTATGTATGTATCTATGTATGTATGTATGTATGTATGTATATATGTATGTATGTATGTATATATGTATGTATGTATGTATCATTATTTAAATAAATAAAATAAAATGGTGTTAAATAGAGAGAGCTGAAAAAGAAATTAGAAATACTAAAAAAAAAAAATTAAATTGAGAGAGAGATGGATAGTGCATATGGTGAGAATGTGGGAAAATAGAGAATTTAAAAAAAAAAAATTTATCAGAGATGAAATTTAAAACAGATTAGAGGTAAAAGAGAGATGGAGAAGTGTATGATGGATTCCCACGTGAAAGTGCCAAAGAAATGTCTAACCCAATCTTCCTATAAAAGTGTATTCCATGCCTTATTTCTCTCCACTCTCACATAAAGGCTGTGGGCCAAATTTAAATTGGGCTTCTGATGTTAATATGTGATCCAATAATATTTTTTTTACAAATGGTCGATATGGAGCTTGACCTCCATTTGAGTGACATGTCAAGCGAAATTTTGACATGTCGTTCAACATTTAATTCCTTGAGCTAGACTACTCCTCATTTCCCACATCCTTCAAATGCAAAAAGACAACCAATTCCCCCCTTTATCAACTTGGAGAAAGAAACTACTGATACAACCCCAACTTTCATTAAAACATCCTCACATGTGTGGTTGCCACGTGTTTTTGATTTGGGTCTTCCCTTCAGTTAGATTCTGGATTTTTTTTATTAATAGTTTCCACTATTCAAGGACAAACAATATAATAGGTACAAATTTCCACCCCTCTTCTTCAAATCATGCTTAGCTGCTAAGAATCTTACTCAACTACCTCACTTCACTAATCTGGGCCTTGCAAATTAATAATACTGAATCATCAGCAAAGAGCAAATTATTGACACAAGGACCTGATTTAAAAATCTGAAACCCATTAATTCTTTTAACTCGATAGCTTTGTTCAGTAAACTTGTAAGTTCTTTTGAACAAATAACAAATAAATAAAGAGAGAGGGTATCCACTTGATGAAGCTCTAGTTGATGCTTGAAAAATTTATGAGGAGTACCATTGATATATTGAGATTAAATGAGGTTGATGAAATACATTTCATTATCCACCCAATCTACCTATCACAAAATTTCAGCTTTCTCATAATAGCTTCTACAAAATGTCATTCGCCTTAGCCATATCTAATTGGGTTATCTATGGAAATGGCCATGTAAGTACATGTAACGTCCCGTTATTTTGAAGTGAATTTTTATTTTATTTTATTTAATGTTATTATTTATTTATTTCAATTTAAGTACTTAGTTTAATTATTATTTTTGTAATTTCGATTTTAGTAGTTAATTTCGCCCGAACTTATTTTTAATACTTTAAATTTGCTTCGGTGACATTAATAATTATTAATAGGTCAATTAATAATTATTAATCACCTTTAGATTAATTTAAGAGCTTCGGGTTTCGATTTATAAGTTAAAAGTCATGAAAGACGCAACCGTCATTTCCAAAATTCCTAAATATCTATTTACTATTCACTTCATCTCTTTAAATTGTCATTTGACCAAAATTGACCAAAACTCTTTCATTTTTCTCTCCAAACCCGAGCAACAAGAGGAAGAAAAGAGAAGAGGAAGAAAGTGTCGCCCCGGCTCCGTTTCTTGGCCGTTTTGTGTGATTTCGGATGCGTTGGAAAGCTCTCGCCGAGACCTTTCTACCCATTCCACTCTTGGAACGTTTCCAACTCTCTAAGGTAAGCCCTAGATTTCGAATTCTCTTAGTATTTCCATGGAAATTGATTCAAGCTTTTGAGTTCTTGGCCAAAACTCTCATCCCCTTCCAATTTTGTTGTTGAATGTTGATAGAAAACTTATTGGGTAACTATTACTTGACTTTCCCTTAATGCTAAAACCGAGTTTCAGTCGAAACCCTTCCCGTTTGAAATTTACCTTTTTGGGTTTGATTATGGGTTATTTATTGATGAATTATTGTTTATTTAAATTCAATTCGAGAAATTACATGTTGTTCAAAAACCCTAATTATCGATACCCATTGAAATCGGGAATATCGAATTTGTTTGAAACCAACTCGAAACACATCTAAATTGCCTAAAAGCCGGAAAACCAAAACCAAAACCCTTTTATGAAGGGGGGCCGAGAGCCTCATTGTTGGGGTTGTTGGGTTTTTAGTCGTATTGTACGCGTAGATGTTGTTTGACCGTTATTTGGTTAATTATTAATTGTTAGGTGTAATTTTAATTGTAGGTGTTTTTGAACCTTTCATTGATCGCGTTATCGAAGGTTTGGAACGAAATCTTCTTTTGCAAAGGTGAGAATAGTTAGGATTTAAAGTAATTTTAGAAAGCAAATAAGTATAATGATTTGTAGAATTGGAAACTAAGACTAGGATTCGAATCTAAGAATAGAGGGAAGTGAGTTAGTGCCCTTAGGATTAAGAGTTAATCCTTTAAGTGAGAACTTAGGAGTTTCTCGAGGAAAACTTTGAATATTAGAAGTTCCAAGTTAGTTTCGTTTCGAAGTTAGAATAGATCATTGGAAGTTAAAAGATCCAAACTTTTATATAGAACGATTAATAGAACCTCGGATTATATTGGAAGTATAGAATCCTGGAAGGTATAGGTTAATCGTTTAAGATAGGATTTACTTGTATTAATGTAGCGGAGTTCGATTTACATATTGTTCGTCCGAGATTCCTATTTATTTTACTTTATGCCCCTCTACTTTATGCTTGCATCGACTACTTTAATTCTGCACTTTACTTATTTACTTTTACAAGGATATGCAGGCATATGCATATCATATTGCACCATAACATTTTCGCATCATTCATTGAAAAAGAAATGAAGAGGAGAATGTTGGAGCCTACGGGTAGTGTCCGCATCACCTTCAGAGAAAAATAAACGAAAGTGAGAAAGAAAGGAAGGGAGAATGTTGGAGCCTACGGGTAGTGTCCGCATCACCTTCAGAAAAAAAAAGAAAAAGAAAAGAAAGTGAAAAAGAAAAGAAGGGAGAATGATGAACCCTATGGGAAGTTCACATCACCTTCAGAAAAAGAAAAGAAAGTGAAAAAGAAAAGAAGGGAGAATGATGAATCCTACGGGAAGTTCACATCACCTTCAGAGAAAAAGAAAAGAAAGTGAAAGAAAAGGAGTTGAATGGTATCCTACGGGATGTATGCATTACTTCTTCATGCATAGGGGGTTGAATGGTATCCTACGGGATGTACACATTACTTCCTCATGCATAAGGTTCAATGGGTATCCTACGGGATGTACCTATTATCTTCATTCATGTACATAGGGCAAATGCGAAATCCTACGGGATGTCCTCATGCATTCATGCTTATGATCGATGAATTAGAGAATCGAGATGTTTTATTTTATGCAAAGTATATTTATTTTTCTTATTTATGTCGTAACAAGTAATTGGATGAGAATTAGACTACGTGTGTTAGTAGTATCATCCTTTGTATATTATAGAATGAAATTACTTAATGTTTGGAGAAATTTAGGATTGATTGTGTCAGATTGATTGGACACAAATCAGAATACGGGTTTGAGGTCTAACCTTACTTTTTATGCTTATTATTCTCACTGGGCTTAAGTTGTTAGCTCATGATATTACAAAAATTTCAGGTAATGCCCTGACTAGAAGTCGAGGGAGAGGAGATAGTGCTGCGTGATCAAAGGATAATGACTTCGAGATGGACTGAGTGTTATGTAAAAGTCCATGGACTATGTTTTGTGCATTTTTCACATATTATGGAGTTTTATATTTGTAAATGGCTCTTAAGAGCTTTTTCTTTACTTTTATGATTATAATTCATTTTGAACTCCTGGATAGGAACTTAATGTTCCTTGTGTTATTTAGATTTTGAAATTAAGATGTAAACAGGTTTTGGCTAGCCAATTTTCAAACATAATCACGCCATTTTTTCTTAAAATATAAAGACTTCCGCTGTGTTTTCTAATTTAAATTATTTAAAAGTGACGGGTCGTCACAGTACAACAAATAACACTTTTTAACCACATGTCTAAAAATAATACTAAATAGCAAAGAAGAAAAGAAATTTACTAAAAAACACTCCCACTATTTTCCATGCACCCATCACATCATCCATCTTTTATTTTTCATATTCTTTTTACTCTCCTTTTTTTCTCCATTCCCTCTCTCTCTCTCTCTCTCTCTCTCCCCCATTGAAGAGGTGTTTCTCTCTCATTTTTCATTTTCACATATTTGCATCTTCCATAACAATGCTTTCTCTCCGTTTTTTTTAAAAGAAAGTTTAGATCTGGCTTGGATCTTAAAGATTTAGAGCAGAAAAATACTAAATTTGAAGAAATGTATGTAATTTTTTTAAAAGTTTTTCCTACAAGCTTTCACTTTTTTTTAATCAGTAAAAAGTCCTAAAAATTAAAATTCTCTCCATTTTCTCCCCAAAAAAAAAAGCTTAGACCTAGCATGGATATTGAAGATTTAAATAAAAGTTTTACATTTTTTTTATGTGTTTCAACCTCTATTTCTAAAAATGATTTCATTTTTAGTTTTTTTTTTGGTTTAGTATCATCGTACTTGTAAAAAATGGGGAAAAAGCTTAAAAATCTTAAAAAAAAAAAATACATCATAACTCATATTCACACAAAGATGAAATTTTTTTAGTCATACTCCTCATATGAGACACATTTTGCAATATGACATGTAGTATGCACATTCTGTTATGTATTGTATGTACTGTATATTTGTGTACATTCTGATTTGTAATATACATTCTAGTGTGAATTTTTTTACTGAACTTATGATCTGCACTATACGTACAGTGTACTATACATATTGTACAGACTATATATTGATTTTCAAGTTTGTTAACTCATATTCTTTTAAAAATACAGGAATAAAACGAAGGAAAAATATACTATGTATATTATGTACAAAAGAAATGTACCTAAAAATAACTAAAATCAAATATACTACGTACATTAGACACAAGGAAATATAAAACAATAAACACAAAATGAAAGGTAAAATATCATTTTGGTCCTTGAACTTTCACCCCGGTTTCATTTTTGTCCCTATAGTTTCAAAAGATAGATTTTTTATTCCTGAACTTTACGATTTGTTGCGTTTTAGTCATTCAGTATACTTTTCTTTTTTCATCTGGTAATTGATGATGTGACATTATAAAAATATGTAGTGAGGTTAAATGACGTGGAAAAAGAAATATACAGTGAGGTTAATTTCACTCCTTAATTGCAGTCTTAAACCTCACTGAATGATAGTTTTTCTACGCCATTTAACCTCACTATGTATTTATATAATGTCACATCATTAATTACATGCCCCACAAGCCCTTCGTTAGTGTCTCAGACAGAAAAAACACAGTGGAAGGACTAAAATGGAACGAATCATAAAGTTCAAAAACGCACTTTTGAAAGTTTAGGGACGCAAATAAAACCTGGGTGAAAGTTCAAAGACTAAAATGACATTTTACCCCAAAATGTATCATATACACTGTAATAATGTCATTAAAGCAAAGATCATGAATACCATTATAAACATGTATAATATAAATAATAAAAAAAATATTAATATTGTATAACTATATTAGCTATACTATATGTGTAATATCTATTGTATGTGAATTCTATACGAAATTAATTACAAAAATCATATCACACTTTTGGAGATAAAAGATTAAAAATCTGAATGTATGGAATAATGAGAGGGAAAAACAATTAAATTTGGGGAAATAGAAGAGAGAGAATCATTGAAAATAAATAGTTTGGGAAGATAAATTTGAAAAAAAAAAGAGAGAATCATGGAGAATAATTATATTGAAAAGTCAACTCAAATAATCATAACACTAAGGGTGTAAAAGGTATAATGAAAAAGTAAAAAGTAATTATTGGCTAAAAAATGATAAATGATGAGATGTGGCTAATTTTTTATACAACATGATGGAAAATGACTATATCCTCAATTATCTCTATCTAATTACATACCCATTCTATAATCCTTACACGTCCTTTGATTTTTCATCGAATGTAATATCTCATGTGCAATTAGAATATTATCAATGATATATCTCCCAATAATAAAAGTTGTTTTACAATCACTAACAACTCTAGGAAAGATCCCTTTTAATCTATTTCACAAAACTTTAGAAATAACTTTGTAAACCATATTACATAAGGAGATAGGCCATAATTGCTTCATATTAGTTAGACATTTGTTTTTGAGTATCAAAGTGATATGAATATGATTACTTTTTTGCACCATACGACCCTTCTAAAAAAAAATTCCTCACCATACTCTTTACATCTTGACTTACTATCTCCCAATGATCTTAAAAAAAAAGCCAGTCATTGCAGCATAGATTTTCACATCAGACACTTCCTTTGACAAAAACTCATTATCTTCCTCATTCACTTTCCTAGAAATACCAACTAGGCAAGCTTCAATATCATTTGGTGCATCAGAAGTAAAAATGTTAATGGAATTCTTAATCCCAATGTTTGCAATTAGCTCCCCTCCATCTTTCCAAACTTCGCTTTCATCTTCTAGCAACCTTCCAAATATCTCACCTTATCCATATCTGGAACTTGTGAATGTTGCGCTTTTATAAGTTCTTCCTTAATCTTTACCAAACTACTACTACTTGACCTCTTTGAGACCTTCATCCATTCAAGAATTCATTTACTTGTTACTTTGATTCTATCCACAAGTTTAAAAGGATTATTCCCTATACAATTAAACTTTCAAACCTTGTTGATAGCATTTTTGCACTCCCCATCTTTACTCCTTCTTTGATCGTATTTAAAAAAATAACACCACCTCTTTAATTCCTGCTCTGTATTAATCATAATCATTGAATGACGCAAACTATAGGGAATCTAGATGCTTTATAGATGCTCTAGAAAAATATTAGGCAACACTCTGATGCTAAGCCTCTATCCAATCATTCTTAAATAAAAGCAATTTTGTTCTTTTATTAACCCAAGTAAAAGGATAGCCAGAGAAACCAAGATCCATCAATTTATTATCATAAACAATGTTACGAAACACTCAAATACTTTGAACCATCCTTGGAATACCACCTCTTTTCTCCTTAGCCAAAACAAGGTAATTAAAATCTCCAACAAGTAAAACTTCCCTATCTCCTAGCATCAACCGTTGTTGAACTAATATCAATTGTTTCTCCCTAAATACATCATATGTACTAGCATAAATCCCAAATAAGCTCCAAGTCATACTAGCATCCGTATCACAATACCTTGGCCTCAATAAAAAAGCTTGAAGTTTTGATGATGTAAACCGTAATATTATCTTTCGAAAGCAAACACATACCTCCTTTTATTCAATTATGATTTATTATATAAAAAGAATTAAACTGAAGTTTGCTTTTTATATTTTCAACTACACCAGCCTTATTTTTTAATTTCGCCAAAAAAATCAATTATAAATGTTTGATTATGAGCTTGCAACCAATCTACGTAAAATACTTCGTTTATTTTTTTACCATTTTCTTCAACCAACGCTTTTCCTTCACAACACACTACCTCATGGCCAATCACCGCACAATAGAAACAAAACTTAGGTAATTATATTAATACGCTATTTAATTGGTCATTAAGTGGTCATTTAAATTAAAAGCCCATGGATTTTATGATTGGTGTGACCCGTTAAGTAGAAACCAGTCTGTTGATTTTCAGGGATAACGGAAACCCTAGGTTAATATTATAAATAATAGGGTTATGGTTTTCAATATATTAATTAACCTTACAGTCTCTTGTTCCCCATCAAGCAGAGAGAATTTCCCATCAAACGTATGTGGTGATTAACCGAGGAAGGCCAATACCACCGCTTTGATTTCAGGTTAAGGATAAACAACAAGCATACTATGAATCTAGGTAAATCTATTCTTGTCTTAATTTAGGGTTTCTTGTTATCCATAGATCTTGGTGTTATTATTCTACCAAGTGGTATCATAGCGATATGCATGATAGAAACTCAAATCGGTAGTGATAATTTTATTAAATTTTGAATAACTTTGTAATTTTTTTTCTATGATGTTATTTAACGAGTTTGTTTTTCTTTTACCCTTTGGAAAGCTATGTCAATTTGGTTTTGTATAAATCGTGGACAACTTGTTGTTTTTAATGGGTTCTGTGATTGACTAATTGAGAATAGATTTTCAAATGTTTTATTGTCTTCGAACCGATCGTAATGAGATATTATCCCTTTTTTATTTTGTTTTTGTTTTTGTTTTTTTTTCTCAACTACAATTTTGGAATTAGTCTACACTTTTTATGCCTTCAAGCCTTATTCCACCACTTGATCATAATGAGATATGCCTTCAAGCCTTATGTAGACTTTAATAAATATAATTGGTGTGTACTTTTGAATGCATGCCCAATATATTTGGCTTCTAAATGGCAATTTTATTGCTACTTTTGTTTTTAATAAAATTAATTCCTATTTCATATAATTTTTTCACTGCAATTTTTATGGATAAAAAAATTGAACCCATTCTTGTTGATTTTGAATCATTGTATATTTATCCCTATTATATATATATATGGCTTTTCGGTTTATTTTCTGGCTCAATTTGGGGTTTGAGCTTTGTAAAATTTGATAATTTTAGAGGACTATTTCCCATAATTAATTGTACATTGTATGTTTATTATCATTAAAGTTAAATAATTTGATTAAATTAAATTATTTTGTAAGGTTGATAATAAATATAGTATGACATTATCCACGATTTTTCTAATTATATTGATATTTTTAATAAACAAACTATGTTGCCAAAGTAGCCTCTATTTTGAGAGTTACAAAACATTCAAATTATTAGATGGTAGTGTATTTATTATTTATGTAAACCGAAATCGGCCTAAAGGAAGATTCAATTTAACCAAATAATAGATGCATCTGTGATGCTAAATATGGATAACATAAGGTTGTGCCATATGAATGGTAGTCGACCCAAAGGAAGGCTTTTATTTGACTAGATAAGTTTAATACTTGATTATTGTATTGAGAGTATCACTTAAGAATTAATATTTCTGTCCAAACACTAGATGTTAATGTTGTGTTCGATATCTGGTTGTGTAACGTCCCGTTACTTTTGGAGGTAATTTTTTTTAATTAAAGTATTTAAGTTTAGTTTAAACTTAGTAATTTCGATTCTAGTAGTTATTTTTATTCGAAAACCTTTTTAATTCTTTTATCACTTTAAATTAGTTTCGGTGACATTAATAATTATTAACGGGCCAATTAATAATTATTAATCAACTTTTGATTACTTTAAAATCTTTGGGTTTCGTATTTTAAACAAATCATTTAAAAAAGGACGTAACCGTCATTTCCCAAATTCTTAAAAAAAATATCTCTTTTAACTATTCATTCTCTTCTCCATTTTAAAGTCAAAGTTGGTCAAACATTTCATTTAATTTATTTTCTCTTCTTCTTGCCTTGGCCGAGCCTCTCATTCCTTCTCCCTCTCATCTTGGCTTTTCTTAATTACTTGGTAGATCACCGTAATTCCGGTTCCGTTGAAAAGCCCTCGGTCCAAAGATCGATTCTAACCTAGAAATCGAGGTTTTCATCAATTTTCTACAAGCCTCAAGGTATGACAAAGTTTCTAAACTCAAGCTTTGAATAGTGTTTTAGTGGAGGTTAAGATTGAAATCTTCAAATTCATACACCGAAGCTTGAAGATTTCAATCGAGAAAGTCGTTTTATGCAATTTTAGAAACTTCCCTAAACCCTAAAATCAAGTTTGAGTTGAAAACCTGTTTCGTGTTAATTTCTCTCACTTGACCAAGATTAGGGTGTTTAGTTTGCTATGATTTTGTATTTTACTCAATTTTTCGGAAATTGATTATTGTGTAAAACCCTCAAGTACGGTGACCCATTGATATGGCGAACTTCCAAAGTATCCGAAAACCACCCGAAACACCTCTAAATTGCATAAAAGCTGGAAAACCGAACCCGAGCTCTTTTATCCTTGTAGGGCCGAGAGCATGCCTAGGCCATTCTCCTTGTTTTTTGTCGTTTTATGCGTTTAGATGTCGTTTGCTCGACTTTCGATTAATTAATGATTGTTAGGTGTAATTGATTTGTAGGATTGTGATTGATCGCGTGGTTTTGATCTCGGCATCTTGGAAGCTTGGATTTCACAATCTAAGGTGAGTTTAAAATGGAAGTTCGTAATTTTATGAATTATATTTCATTACGATATTGTTTATTGAGGTTAAGAGGGGAACTAACTTCCGGAAGTTAATGTTTGGTTGGTGACTTTAAACTCGGAAGTGAGTGGAGTGAATTTGGGAAATCTTACGAATTTGGAAGTGAAAGGTAACATTTGAGTGATTTTGAAGTTAAAGAGGCTTGAAGTTGCACTTGAGAGTTATTTAGTGTAACTTTAGGTAGTTTATGTTCTTTAGTAGTTTAGTAGAATTCTATCTAGCTTACTAGGGAACTTGAAGATTGTGATATGGTAATACCGTACAGGCTTAGTATGTGATATTGATCCATATGGTATACCCGATACAAAGATTGTGATAGGATAATACCGTACGGGCTTAGTATGTGATATTGATCCATATGGTATAGCCGATACGATGATTGTGATATGGTAATACTGTACAGGCTTAGTATGTGATATTGATCCATATGGTATACCCGATACGAAGATTGTGATAGGATAATACCGTACGGGCTTAGTATGTGATATTGATCCATATGGTATACCCGATATGATGATTGTGATATGGTAATACCGTACAGGCTTAGTATGTGATATTGATCCATATGGTATACCCGATACGATGATTATGATATGGTAATACCGTACGGCCTGGGTATGGGATATTGATCCATATGGTATACCCGATACGATAATTGTGACATGGTAATGTCGTACGGGCTTAGTATGTGATATTGATCCATATGGTAAACCCGATTCGATGATACTGGTTTGGTAATAAGGAATGTTAATGTTATAGTTACACATACTCATTGGAATGGATAGAAAGACTTAGTAATAACCGGTACTTTTACTTTAAGTCTTAATATCGTTACTTTACAAGAAGCATATTATGTATGTTGATTATGTGTGGAACTTGGAATGTGGAATGGGTAGTAAAAGTGAAATATAAGCCTTTGGACACAATTTCCGGTATGGAATTTGGTTCATAAGATTACTTGCTTTCATTTTATTCTCACTAACATTTTTATGCTAATATTGCTACAATTACAATTTTTCAGGTAAGGCTCGTGGTAAAGGATGAGGTGAGGAGGTGGCGCCGTGTGACTTATCGAGACGATGAATGGACAGGAACCTGACTAGTTTTGGTTTAGCATTCTTGAAATGCTTACGAACATTTCATTACATTTTTCTTATGTTTCGTTTTGAGCTCGATGGAGCATTTGATTAATTTTTATATGTTTTTGGTCTTTAAAACTTTCTTTAGGAGTTTCATCATAGTATGAAATGCGCATTCCAGGTTTATTGCTTTTTCTGAAAAATTGGGTTGTAAACAGGTTTTGGATAATCTGATTTTTAAACGAACCCATGCAGTTTTTCTGTAAAATCAAGTCTTCCGTTGTGCATTTGAAATCAAAAGGATTTTACGAGTTTTGGGTCATTACAGTTGGTATCAGAGCCTCTTTGGTTCTATAGACCATATGCATCGCATGTTTTCATGTTTTGATTCTGTTCTTGTCCAATCATCATTCGAGGTCACTACACCAGGTATCCTTAGAACTTTCTCTTTTGACAAGTTTAATTGTAGTTTTGCTTTATCCTTAGAACATCGGTTGTAGTGAGAAAGTGGTAGACTTTGTTGGTCCATGTGGGACTAATTTTTGATTTCATGGGTCTTGAGGTAGGGTGATACCTGCAGTTATCTCGGTGATCCAAGCTAGAGCATTTTTGAGTGACGGTGCTTGGGGTTACTTAGCTAGTGTAGTGAACACGTCTGTTAGTGTGACTACCTTAGCTTCTGTACCTGTTGTGAGGGATTTCATTGATTTTCCCTGATGAGTTACCTGGTTTGCCACCAGTGAGGGAGTTAAACTTCCAGATAGAGGTGATTCCTGGAACCGTTCCATCGTCCAAGGCACCTTATTGTATGGCACCAGCTGAACTTAAAGAGTTGAAAAGGCAGTTGCAAGAACTTTTAGACTTGGGGTTTATACGCCCAAGTGTATCACCTTGGGGTACTCCGGTATTGTTTGTAAGGAAGAAAGATGGCTCCATTAGATTATGTATTGATTATAGGGAGCTGAACCTAGTCACAGTGAAAAACAAGTATCCTTTGCCCAGGATAGAGGACTTGTTTGATCAGCTGAGGGAGCTACTGTATTTTTGAAGATAGATCTTCGATCGGGGTATTATTAGTTAAGAATTAAAGATGAGGATATTCCCAAGACTGCCTTTAGGACACGTTATGGTCATTATGAGTTTGTTGTCATGTCTTTTGGCTTGACTAACACTCCTGCGGCCTTTATGGACATGATGCATACAGTGTTCAAGAGATTCATTGACTCCTTTGTGATAGTGTTTATTGATGATATCCTTGTTTATTCGAGGACTGAGGAGTTACATGCTATGCATTTAGAGAGGGTGTTATTGACTTTGAGAGCTCATAAGTTGTATTCAAAATTCTCTAAATGTGAATTCTGGTTGAAGGAAGTGGCTTTCCTTGGGCATGTAGTATCTAGTAGAGGGATTTATGTTGATCCTTCTAAGGTGGAAGCTGTTAATGGTTGGCCCCGACCTACTAATGTGGCTGAGATATGGAGTTTCTTGGACTTGCAGGTTATTATAGACAATTTGTGCAAGATTTTTCCAAGATTGCATCCTCTTTGACTCATTTGACGAAAAATGGGGTTGATTTTGTGTGGACTGATGAGTGTGAAAATAGCTTTGAGGAGCTTAAAGAACAACTTGTATCGGCTCCAGTTTTAGTATCACCTGATGAGTCTGGGGCTTTGACAGTGTATACTGATGCATCCAAGAAGGGTCTGGGATGTGTACTGATGCTACATGGGAAAGTAATAGCTTATGCTTCGAGACAGTTAAAGGAGCATGAGAAAAAGTACCCGACTCATGATTTGGAGCTAGCAGCGGTGGTACATGCGTTGAAAATATGGAGACATTATTTGTATGATGAAAAGATTCTGATTTTCACCGACCACAAGAGTCTCAAATACTTTTTCACTCAGAAAGAGCTAAATATGAGACAAAGGAGGTGGCTAGAACTTGTGAAAGATTATGACTGTGACATACAATATCATCCGGGAAAGGCCAACGTAGTTGCTGATGCACTTAGTCGAAAGTCATCACACTTGTCTACTTTGAGTACTATTCCACTGAGGCTTAGATGGGAGATGGAAAGAGCTGAGATAGCCTTTCTTACAGTTGAGGTTAATGTGAGTTTGGGAAGTTTGACTATTGGCCCTACTCTGAGACAGAGGATGATAGATGCACAACGGGGTGAAAATCACTTGGCTGAGGGTTTTCGTGAGGCAGAGTCCGATTTACCTAGCCATTTTACTTTCTCCACTAATAATGATTTAATGTATCGTAGAAGGCTGTGTGTGCCTCTAGAAACGACTTACAGGAAAGAGCTATTGGAGGAGGCTCACTGTTCTATCTTTTCTGTGCATCCAGGTAGTACTAAGATGTACAGGGACCTGAGACAACATTATTGGTGGCCTGGGATGAAACGTGAAGTTGCTGACTTTGTTAGTAAGTGTTTGATTTGTCAGCAAGTAAAGGCCTTGAGGAAGAGTCCACCTGGTTACCTTAACCCTTTGAGCGTACCTGAGTGGAAATGGGAAGAAATATCGATGGACTTTATCAGTGGCTTGCCGAGGATCGTGAAGGGTTATGACACCATTTGGGTGATTGTGGACAGGTTGACTAAGAGTGCACATTTCATACCAGGGAAGATAACCTATCCTGTTGAGACATGGGCATAGTTGTACATGAAGAAGATTGTCAGACTTCATGGAGTGCCAGTCAGGATTGTTTCAGATTGAGACACCCGCTTTGTCTCAAAATTCTGGCAGAGTCTGCATACTACTATGGGCACTGGCCTAGATTTTAGTACTACTTTTCATCCTCAGACAGATGGTCAGACCAAGAGGGTCAACCGGATTTTGGAGGATATGCTGAGAGCTTGTGCTCTAGAGTTTGATGGTAGTTGGGTTAATCATTTATATCTTGTGGAGTTTGCTTATAACAACAGTTATCAGGCTACCATCGACATGGCACCTTTTGAGACACTTTACGGTAGGAAGTGCAGATCATCGGCTCATTGGGATGAAGTTGGTGAGAGGAAACTTCTGGGACCGGAGTTAGTGCATATGACTAGTGAGTCCATTGCTCTTATCAGAGAGAGGATGAAGGTGGCTCAGAGTAGACAGAAGAGTTACGCTGATGAGAGGCATAGTGCACTTGAATTTGAAGTTGGTGACCACGTATTCCTGAAAATGGCACCTATGAAAGGTGTGATGAGGTTTGGGAAGAAAGGCAAGTTGAGCCCATGATTTATAGGCCCCTTCGAGATCCTGGATCGGATTGGGTTAGTAGCTTATCGATTGGCTTTGCCACCGGCCTTGTCGGCAGTTCATAATGTGTTCCATGTGTCCATGCTTAGGAAGTATGTGGCTGACCCTTAGCATATTATTGATTATGAGCCAGTGACTCTGGATGCTAGTCTATCTTATGAAGAGATACCGGTTGAAATCTTGGCTACTGAACAAAAGGTGTTGAGAAATAAAACAATAAACTTGGTTAAAGTGTTATGGAAGAACCAAGTATCAGAGGAAGCTACATGGGAACGTGAGGATGAGATGTGGGCAAAGTATCCTCACCTTTTCACGTAGGGAGCCTACTTTTCGGGGACGAAAAGCCCTTTTAGGAGGGTAGATTGTAACATCCCGTTACTTTTGGAGGTAATTTTTTTTAATTAAAGTATTTAAGTTTAGTTTAAACTTAGTAATTTTGATTCTAGTAGTTATTTTTATTCGAAAACCTTTTTAATTCTTTTATCACTTTAAATTAGTTTCGGTGACATAATAATTGATAACGAGCCAATTAATAATTATTAATCACCTTTTGATTACTTTAAAATCTTCGGGTTTCGTATTTTAAACAAATCATTTAAAAAAGGACGTAACCGTCATTTCCCAAATTCTTAAAAAAAATATCTCTTTTAACTATTCATTCTCTTCTCCTTTTTAAAGTCAAAGTTGGTCAAACATTTCATTTCATTTCTTTTCTCTTCTTCTTTCCTTGGCTGAGCCTCTCATTCCTTCTCCCTCTCATCTTGGCTTTTCTTAATTACTCGGTAGATCGCCGTAATTCCAGTTCCGTTGAAAAGCCCTCGGTCCAAGGATCGATTCTAACCTAGCAATCGAGGTTTTCATCGATTTTCTACAAGCCTCAAGGTATGACAAAGTTTCTAAATTCAAGCTTTGAATAGTGTTTTAATGGAGGTTGAGATTGAAATCTTCAAATTCATACACCGAAGCTTGAAGATTTCAATCGAGAAAGTCGTTTTATGCAATTTTAGAAACTTCCCTAAACCCTAAAATCAAGTTTGAGTTGAAAACCTGTTTTGTGTTAATTTCTCTCACTTGACCAAGATTAGGGTGTTTAGTTTGTTATGATTTTGTATTTTACTCAATTTTTCGGAAATCGATTATTGTGTAAAACCCTAAAGTATGGTGACCCATTGATATGGCGAACTTCCAAAGTATCCGAAAACCACCCGAAACACCTCTAAATTGCATAAAAGCTGGAAAACCGAACCCGAGCTCTTTTATCCTTGTAGGGCCGAGAGCATGCCTAGGCCATTCTCCGTGTTTTTCGTCGTTTTATGCGTTTAGATGTCGTTTGCTCGACTTTCGGTTAATTAATGATTGTTAGGTGTAATTGATTTGTAGGATTGTGATTGATCGCGTGGTTTTGATCTCGGCATCTTGGAAGCTTAGATTTCACAATCTAAGGTGAGTTTAAAATGGAAGTTAGTAATTTTATGAATTATATTTCATTACGATATTGTTTATTGAGGTTAAGGGGGGAACTAACTTCCGGAAGTTAATGTTTGGTTGGTGACTTTAAACTCGGAAGTGAGTGGAGTGACTTTGGGAAATCTTACGAATTTGGAAGTGAAAGGTAACATTTGAGTGATTTTGAAATTAAAGAGGCTTGAAGTTGCACTTGAGAGTTATTTATTGTAACTTTAGGTAGTTTATGTTCTTTAGTAGTTTAGTAGAATTCTATCTAGCTTACTAGGGAACTTGAAGATTGTGATATGGTAATACTGTACGGGCTTAGTATGTGATATTGATCCATATGGTATACCCGATACGAAGATTGTGATAGGATAATATCGTACGGGCTTAGTATGTGATATTGATCCATATGGTATAGCCGATACGATGATTGTGATATGGTAATACCGTACGGGCTTAGTATGTGATATTGATCCATATGGTATACCCCGATACGAAGATTGTGATAGGATAATACCGTACGGACTTAGTATGTGATATTGATCCATATGGTATACCCGATACGATGATTGTGATATGGTAATATCGTATGAGCTTAGTATGTGATATTGATCCATATGGTATACCCGATATGATGATTGTGATATGGTAATACCGTTCGGGCTTAGTATGTGATATTGATCCATATGGTATACCCGATACGATGATTGTGACATGGTAATATCGTACGGGCTTAGTATGTGATATTGATCCATATGGTATACCCGATACGATGATTGTGACATGGTAATATCGTACGGGCTTAGTATGTGATATTGATCCATATGGTAAACTCGATACGATGATACTGGTTTGGTAATAAGGAATGTTAATGTTACAGTTACATATACTCATTGGAATGGATAGAAAGACTTAGTAATAACCGGTACTTTTACTTTAAGTCTTAATATCGTTACTTTACAAGAAGCATATTATTATGTGTGGAACTTGGAATGTGGAATGGGTAGTAAAAGTGAAATATAAGCCTTTGGACACAATTTCCGGTATGGAATTTGGTTCATAGGATTACTTGCTTTCATTTTATTCTCACTAGCATTTTTATGCTAATGTTGCTACAATTACAATTTTTCAGGTAAGACTCGTGGTAAAGGATGAGGTAGAGGTGGTGGCGCCGCGTGACTTATCGAGACGATGAATGGACAGGAACTTGACTAGTTTTGGTTTAGCATTCTTGAAATGCTTACAAACATTTCATTACATTTTTCTTATGTTTCATTTTGAGCTAGATGGAGCATTTGTATAATTTGTATATGTTTTTGGTCTTTAAAACTTTCTTTAGGAGTTTCATCATAGTATGAAATGCGCATTCCAGGTTTATTGCTTTTTCTGAAAAATTGGGTTGTAAACAGATTTTGGATAATCCGATTTTTAAACGAACCCATACAGTTTTTCTGTAAAATTAAGTCTTCCGTTGTGCATTTGAAATCAAAAGGATTTTACGAGTTTTGGGTCGTTACAGGTTGTCCTCAATAAGTTTATAATGTATGTTTATGTTATATATGACTTTGTTTATTAATTTGAGTTTGTGTTTCATGTATAGTTTATGTTGTTACTGTCAATATTTTTTCTTCACGCTTTATAAAATTCCAATATTGAATGGTGCAAACCTTAAGGATTGGAAGGAGAATATTATGATTGGTTGCATGGATATGGACCTTGCGTGTAGGACAGATTGTCCTTTTCTTGCTGAGGATAATTCAAATGAAGCAAAATTAAAAAATGGGACCAATATAACACATGTGTTTGACGATCATGAAGCGCATAATTTCATAAGCTTTTTGAGGTTCTATTGTGGAAGATTCATATGCCAAATTGTTCCTAAAAAATTGATCAATACTTTGCCAAGAATGAGAAATCGGAAGCAAGTGGCCTTTTGACTAAACTTGTTTCCATGAGGTATAATGGCAAAGGGAACATTATGGAGTATATCATGCAGATGTCTCATATCACTGCAAAACTTAAGGGGCTCAAGTTGGACCTCTCTGAGGCCTTACTTGAGCATTTTTTTTTCTAATATCTCTTCCAGCAAAAATTAGTCAATTTAAAGTGAGTTATAACACTCAAAAGGATAAATGACCTCCTAATGAGCTCATTTCTCATTGTGGGCAAGAGGAAGAGAGATTGCAGAGGGAATAAAATTGAAAGTGCTCTCTTAGCATCTACTACTAAAACTAACATGATAAAATGGAATAAAGATATCGCATAATATTTTCAGCAGAAGAAAGTTAAATGAAACCCAATGTTCATAACCAGGGTTTGATTGGTAACGACTTACTATCCCTACTGCATAAAAGATGTCCGGTCTAGTGCACAACATCATATACATTAGACTTCCAACTGTAGAGATTACAGAGGGAATGAAATTGAAAGTGCTCTCTTAGCATCTACTGCTAAAACTAACAAGAGAAAATGGAATAAAGATACCGCAGAATATTCTCAGCAGAAGAAAGTTAAATGCAACCCAATGTTCATAACCAGGGTTTTCTTGGTAACAACTTACTATCCCTAGTGCATAACTGTAAAGACCCGACTTTTCAGAGTAGCAAATACACTTATTTTCAACAGTGGAAGACTCAATAAATACCCTTTATTTAAAATAATTCAAACTTCATAATCATTGAGAATTTAAAACAAAACAGAAACTCCGGAGTTCAACTTTTAAACAAAACAATAACGTTCAAATATAAATGTAAAGACTAAAGAGTCTAAAATCAACTAAAATTCCCAACGACTCAATAAATCAAATAAAAGTTTAAAAACTTTATTCATCATTCATAAAGAATAAATTCGAGGCGCCTCCACGACATGAACGCTCATCTCTTCCACTTTATCAACCGCCACCTCTCGGTCCATTGTTACCTGAAAAATAACCACAGATAGCACTGTGAGGCTAAGGCCAGTGAGAAAATGAATTAAACAACGATAAAGTCTTAGGTAGTCTTTAACAACCAAAACCGAGTCCCAAGCTCTCAACACTCTTCCAAAGACTCTTACACTCCAACCGTCACTTAATCCTCAACTCATTTTTTATTCAATAAACATTCACTATCATTCTACACCCATTATCAACACTTAACTCTTTCATGGAAACCACCTCACTCAAATATTTTACCAAATATATTACCCAAGTCACAACATCAAAACACACACTTATTACAATCACTTCGAACTACAAGTTTAATTAATTATACAAACATCCCCTTTTCACAACACCACTAAGAAGGCGGTTCCTCGGAACTACTACCACTTCTTAGTACTTGGTTATAGCCTCAACTATAACTATTATTCACCTAATGAATCATTCGTACGAGTAATGATCATTAGTACCCGGTTATGGACCTTTCCATAACTAAAATGACTAAATGTTGAGCTCGTAGCCTCAACACTAGTAAGCATGCTTTAATCAATCTCAAACATCATCACAACCACATTATCCTCATGATAATAATCATTAAAAATCAATTTATAGTATAAAAACACAGCAGCCCACTCAGTTTTACATACACTTCACAAAACTGCCGAAAAACAAGAAAACTGCCGAAAATCAAAATATGAACTTTTATGAATCCTAACTCAAAACTTAAGGCTATTGGCACTAAAAATCATCAAATAATTCCATATTTATACTCATTATCATCCAGAGGCAAAACGAAACTAAAAACATCACTTTTGGCTAAAACGACCTTCACAAGTTCTAACCGAAAACATTATTTTCTCCCAATTGTTTTTCGGTGTTTCCAATATTATTTCTCTTCCTAAATTTCCAGAATTACATATTTAATTATATGTGAAAGAATAAGCTACGGTAAGGGCTTTAGATTTCTCCAAAACCTTACCGTTGAATAACCCGTTAACTCACCTCGAAAATGCTTAAATCCGAAAACAAAGCTACTTCCCTTGACGAACCAGACCTGAAACGGAGATCCTAAATAGCTTAAAATACAATTTAAAAATATACTAAATTAATACAAAAGGTTTGGGGTTCGGTGTAGCAAAGAACGGAAATCAAACGGCGAAAGAAAATGGCTAAGGTTGGGGCGTGGGGGGTGTGTGTGCCGCGGCTGGCCATGGTCATCGGGACGTGGTTCGGTCACGGTTTCGTAGTTAGGGTGATCAATCTTGATGATTCTAGGTGTTGGTAATCAAGATCGATTGGGTATTTGGCCACGGTTTGGGAAAATGACAAATAGGGAGATCGAAACAAGGGTTAGGGTTCTTGGCGTTCATAAAGTGAATGTAAAACAAAAATCCAGAATTAAAAAGATTGTTAAATCCATCCCAAAAGCTTACCCGTTCAATGAATTTCAAGAAAAATGCTCCCGATCTTCCTCCTTCGACTCCGGGCAATTTCCACCGATCCCCTAATTAACAATTGATGAAAATCCCATCAATATCTACCCTAGACCCCACAACATCAAGAAGGAAAAGAGAAGAGAGGAATTTCGTTACCTTCGTGACCAAAATCGATTCCAAAACGCCTAAATCCAAAACCCGATTCACGATCAAACGACAAACGAGACGAACGTCGGATTCCTCTTCTCTTTCTCTCAAGGGGGCGGCGGCAAGGGTGTGGGGAAGATGAGGAAAATTTTCTCCTTCTTTTCCTTAGTTAAAATTAGGTCAAAATCCCGAGTTCCCATAATTACGAAACTGCCACTCGTCTTAAAACGTCCATAACTTGATCACCGGGTCTCAGAATGACAAACCGTCAGTTGCGTTGGAATCGTGACATCGAGACGATCTATTTTATGTCAAAACATTAATCAAATCATAAGTTTTAAATTTCGAGGTTTTTCGGGAAAGATTACCATAATACCCTTTTTGAAAGTGACGGGGCGTTACAATAACAGATGTCTGGTCTAGTACAGAACATCACATACATTAGACTTCCAACTGCTGATGCATAAGGATACTATCTTATACTCTCAACTTCTTGAGGAGTTTAGGACATTGGTTCATAGTTAAATAAATCTCATGCCTGAAAGGTAACGCTCCTTTTTTGGATTTATCCATCCATACTTGGCAACTATCTTTTCAATATAGGATGTCTAAGACAACGCTAACGTTCTATTCTTTTGATCTCTAATGATCTGGATACTAAGAACATATTGATCGTCTCCCAAATCCTTCATTTGGAATTCGTTAGCTTGCCATTTCTTAACGTCCGATAATACCCTTACATTATTCCCAATAAGTAAGATATCGTTCACGTATAGATTGAGAAAAACTATATCTTTATTGAGTATCTTCTTGTAGACACAAGACTCATCAACATTTTATTCAAAACCATATGATTTGACCGTAGTATCAAACCTTTTGTTTTAAGATTGTGAAGCTTGCTTTATTCTATAAATGGATTTAGCAACTTATAAATTTTTTGTACTTCACCTTGAACAATGAATCATTCTAGCTGGAGCATATAGATACTCTCATCAAGATACCCATTTAGAACTGCTGTCTTGACATCCATTTGCCAAATTTCATAATCGAAATGTGCAGCGATGGATAAAATAGTTCTAATAGACTTTAACATAGCAACATGGGAGAATGTTTCTTCATAGTCCACCCCTTCCTTTTGGGAATACCCCTTTGCTACAAGTCTAGCCTTGAAAGTCTCCATTTTCCCATCGGCTCCACGTTTCCTTTTGTAGATTCATGTACAACTAATGGGTTTTATCCCAATTGGTTGATCTTCAAGTATTTAATTTGAAGTTGTCAAATTAATTACGACAAATACAAATAGAGGAGTCTATTTGATTAATTAAAAGAAATTACATAGAGGAGTCTATTTAATTTTTTAATTAATGGTGAAATTAAATAGAGAAGTCTATTTAATTATTTATTAAATGGAAGAGTATATTTAATTATTTTAAGAGAGATTAAATAGAGTAGTCTATTTAATTAAATTAATTTTACAGTTGTCCAAAAATAATGGGAGATTAAATAGACTATTTAATTATTTGAGGAACTAAATAAATAAAAGGAGTTTTATTTATTAAAATAATTAATGGATTTGTTCTATTAAATAAAAAATGAAAAATAGAATGCCAAATATCGTCATGGAGATGACTAAACCCTAAACACACGCCAATTTGTTTTTTAATTAACCAAAAATATGCATTTTATTTTATTTAAAATATATGGAATATCTTAATTTAAATTATTATAATTAATTTAAATGAGTAAGACATGGAATAATTAATTTAAATTAATATGGATTAATGTAAATTGTGATATAGGAATATTTTATTATGGAATAAGATATTATTATATCTTATATATTCAAAATATATTTTATAATATTTTAATTTAATTATTTGATAATTAAAAGATATTTAAAGATTTTCTGAGGCCTTAGTTTTTCTATAAATAAGAACCTTGGGGTGACTCCAAAACACACAACTAAGAGAGTAAAAGAAAAGATTTAGGAAAAATTTCTACTCCTCTCTCTCTGCTCCCGTCGCCCTTGTAGTTTAAGTTTATTGAGTTTGCTCTATGAGAATGATAGGAATGTCTTCATTATTGTCTTGAAGAAGAGTAATGTCAGGTATTGAAACTTGATCCTGAATATTATTTTTCGTAGTTTCTTCTTAATGACAGTTGGTATGGAAACCTTAGTATCACCGCAAGTAATATTTTCTTCTTCAAAAGCAACATTCCTTCCCTTATCTCCCCTTTCGAACTCTACATCCTCAAGAAATCTGGCATTTCTCGTTTCAAAGAAATATTTCAAAGTACGATTGTAAAACTTAAAGCCTCGAGAGTATTCAGCATACAAAATAAAATAGCAACTGATAGTCCTTAAGTCAAACTTCCTTTCATTTGGCCTATAAAGCCTTACTTTTGCTGGAAAACTCCCTATGTGTAAATTCGTTAGTATGGGTTTCTTTTCTGTCAACAACTCATATGGAGTTTTACTAATAGTTTTGTTGGGTACTCTATTCAGTATATATATTGTAGTCTTTAATGCTTCTCCCCATGGAGACTCTGGTATAGAAGAGTTGCTAACCATACTTTTTACCATATCCTTAAGTGTCCTATTTCGTCTTTCAGCAACATCATTCATATTGGGTGTTCCAGGCATGGTGTATTGAGGAACTATCCCACACTCTTTAAAGAAAATCGCAAAGGGTCCTGGACGTTGTTCACCTGATCTATCATACCTACTGTAGTATTCACCACCACGATCAGATCTGACGGCCTTTAATTTGTTTCTAAGTTGAAGTTCAACCTCAGCCTTGAAAGACTTGAATACGTCCAATGCTTGTCATTTTTCATGAATTAAATAAAGGTAGGCATATCTTGAGAAGTCATTTATAAAAATAATAAAATAATGTTGTCCATTCCAAGAAGATTTAAGGAATGGACCATATATATCAGTATGTATCATCTCTAAGACTTATTTAGCCCTTAAGGCACCTGTTTTCCTTATGTTTGTTTCATTCGCTTTGATACAATCTACACAGACCACGATATCTGTAAAACAAGGGAATCAAGGATTCCATCTGACACAAATCTCTCAATTCTCTGTTTAGAGATATGACCTAAGGGGTTTTTCCACAACATGTACGAACCCTCTTTCAATTTTTGCTTTGTACCAATTGAACTTACATTCAAAGTTTCATTTTAAGAGGCAACATTATGAAGCATATAAATTTTATCAATCAAACAACCAGTGTCAATTAAATTTGCATTTTGATAATGACTAAATTTAGAACCTCCAAAAGATAAAATTTAAAGTTTGTCCAAATTGGAAGCTGAAACTAAATTTCGTCTAAATGGCAGTACTACAAAAGTCTCGATGAAATCTAAATAACAACCAGTCTGTAATAATAATCTAAAAGTTCCTATAGTTTCTACTTTCACCCTCTTACCGTCAGCCACATATATTAATTCCTTACCATTAATTGGTAGCCGACTCTAAATACAACCTTGCATAGAGGTACTTATGTGAGTAGTGGCACCAGAATCTACCCACCAAGAATGCATAGGTACAAAAGCTAAATTAACATAGACTATAAAGAGACTTTCTCTTCAATTTCTTCAAAAGACCCTTTCCGGATTATTATGTCACTAGTGGCACATTTTGATCTTGAGTTACATCAGATGGATGTAAAGAAAACGTTTCACAATGGTGATGTGATGACCCGACTCTTTTAAATAATTTAAAATCAGATTGACAGCGGAAGACTTTAAATTTAATAAAAATTTGTCAAGGATATGTTTAAAACTCGAACTATCCATAACCTGTTTACAATCTAAAATCTGAAATCTAAAGCACAAGGAAACTCAAGTTCCTATTCAGGAGTTCAAAGAGGTTTATAATCATAAAAGTGAAATGAAAAGCTCTTAAGAGCTTATAACAAATTTACATCTCAAAGACCGAAAATAAAACAAAATAAGTTAAGATAAGCCAAGCCCCGGGACTTTTAAATGACATCTAGTCCATCTCCACATCATCATCCTCTCAATCAAGCCGCACTAGCTCCTCTCTCATGACCTGAACACCAGAAAGTGTTTGTAATATCATGAGCTAACAACAAAGCCTAGTGAGAATAAACAAAATAAAAAGTAAAGTTAGACCCCAAACCCGCATCCGGATTTGTGTCCAAGTAAAACTCACATTCTCTTACCTTTCAACCACCAAAATGGTTTTACATCAATATTTCACTTTTACTTACCGATTCTCCCAAATATTTGAGGAACCATCTTCCAACCATTAGGAGGATATGTTTCATAACATATATTTATACAACATTTGTATCTCGTTCTCTTTAATACCTTATACTATACATAAGGTTTACACCAAATCTTATTCTCCAATTTCGAGATCTTTCAATTAATTGAGAAACTAGTTCTCTTACATATATATCACATAATAATTATACAAGGTTCAATACACCCTTGTATTCTCTCATTATCCAATTCAATCTCATTCCTTTTTCCTATAGCACTCGGCTATACATCAATTTCATTTCTTTTCTCTCTAGAAAAGTATGTCTTACATAATCATTTTCTATAGTTCTCTAAACTCTAGAAAAATAACTTTCAACCACTACTTCATAAAACAATATAAAAGGAGGAAATAAACTTTGCATGAGCATAACATCTTAATTTTCCTTTTTCCATGATATATTTCCATAGATAATATGCATGAAGGTAATGAAGACATCCCATAGGATTCACATTCACCTTTTATGCGTGAATGCAGGTAATGTGGGCACTTCCGGTAGGATCCACATCCTCCCTTATGAATGAATGAAGGTAATGTGGGAACTTCCCGTAGGATCCACATTCTCCCTTCTTTTTCTCTTTCTTTTCTTTTTTCACTGAAGGTAATGTAAACTTCCCATAGGATTTACATTCTCCCTTATTTTCTTTTTCACTTTCTTTTCTTTTTCACTGAAGGTAATGTAAACTTTCCATAGGATTTACATTCTCCCCTTCTTTTCTTTTCCACTTTCTTTTCTTTTTTCACTGAAGGTAATGTAAACTTCCCGTAGGATTTACATTCTCCCTTCTTTTCTTTTCGAATTAATGATGGGAGATGTTATGCGTATGCTTGCAAAAGTAAATATGAATGGAGCGTAAAGTAAAGGGTATAAAGTAAAGGACATAAAGTAAATGGATCATAGATGTCCTTATGCATAAAGTAAATAAATAGGAATTTCAGAAGAACAATAAGTAAATCGAACTTCCGATACTTTAATAAAAGTGAGATCTTATCTTAAACAATAATCTTCGCTTTCAAGGATTCTAAACTCCCAAATAAAATCCAAGGCTCTATTTTCAAGTTCCTTTAACCATTCTATCTAAAAGTTTGGATCCTTTAACTTCCAATGATCCATTCTAATCTCCGAAACGATTCTAACTTAGAACTTTCAAAAGTTTAATGTTTCCCTCGAGAAACTCCAAAGTTTCCACTCAAAGAACTAGCTCCTAATCCTAAAGTCACTAGCTCACTTTTCTTTAATCTTAGTTTCGAATCTTAATCTCAACTTCCGATCCTACAAACCGTTCAACTTATTCGGTTTCTAAATCTACTTTAAATCCTATTTATTCTCACCTTAGCCAAATTAGCTTTGCTCCAAATATCCGATTCCCACGAATCAACAACGAAGCAAACAAACCTACAATTCATCAATTGCACAACATATTACAACTCATAACTAAGATGAGAACAAGTTTGAATTTTTGGGTGAATAGTGATTTTGGATGAATAGTAATTTTAGATGAATAGTGTTTTCAGGTGAATAGTGTTTTTTGAAAATACGAGCTCAAAATCGTCAAATTCCATGATAGAAATTCATGATTTCAACTTCAAAACTCATTTATAATAAAAAACGAACAAAACCATATAAAAAGTTTTGAAAACTTACTTTTTGGGACTTCCCTTAGAGAAAGGGAAACTTAGAAAAGGTAGGTTGGATAGGTAGCCCTCGTCCTTACCAATCTAACGCAACCGAAATCAAGCCGATCCACCGAGAAACGAAGAAAAGCAAAGAAAAATCAAAACTCTTCCATGGGAGAAGAAGGCCACGGCAAGGAGGGAGGAGAAAATGAAAAATTTAGTCAACTTTTGGAATTTTAAAGATGAATGAATAGTGATTTTAGATATTTTAAAAAATTGGAAAATGACGGTTCGTCCCTTAATGAATTTAACACAAAAATCAAAACCCGAAGGTCTTAAATTAATCTAAAGGTGATTAATAATTATTAATTGGCCTATTAATAATTATTAATGTCACCGAAGCGAATTTAAATTATTAAAACAATTAAAAAGAATTTCGGGCGAAATTAACTACCAAAATTCTAAATTATAAAAAAATAATAATTAATAATTAAACTAAATACTTAAATTGAAATAAATAATAACATTAAATAAAATAATAAAAAAAAATTCACTTCAAAATTAACGGGACGTTACAGGTGACATTGATGAAACCATTTATATGGTGCAACCAGAAAACTTTGTATTCAGAAACTCAAAGACTTTGGTTTGGAAACTGAAGAAATCCATCTATGGGCTCAAACAGTCCTCCCCCTAATAGTACCACAAATTTCATAAAGTCATTACCTCTTCCGATTTTGAGGCAAATGTAGTTGATGATTATGTGTATCACAAGAATAGTGGGAGTAAGTACATCTTTTTGGTATTGTATGTTGATGATATTTTACTTGAAAGTTGCGATATAAACTTGTTGCATGAGACTAAGAACTTTCTATCCAAGACACTTTGAAATGAAATATCTTGGGAATGCCTCTTTTGTGTTGGGCATTCAAATTCAAAGAGATTGATCTCAAGGTATTCTAAGGCTAACACAGAAGGGATATTGATGAGTTATTATTTTTGCACATAAACTTGGGATTATTATTCATACTTTGATGATTAAATAGCTTAAAAACTAGGTAATTATCTTTGATTTGTGTTTATGTGCTAGGTTGGAGAAGAGATGATGAAAAAGGACTAAAAATTACATTTTGGAGCTTTCTTGACACTTCGGCGCCATGGCAACAACTTTTAGTGGCCTTAGCCACAAGAAAAAGTCTGCAGAATCTGATTCCAAGCCAAAATTTCAGAGAGTTTGGTGCCCCAGCGCTGATTTTCTAGCGCCATAGCATCGAAATAGTGAAATTTCCAGATTTTAGTCTTTTTGCCCAGCGCCCAAAAATCTACGCCGCGATGCCAGTTCGGATTTTTAGGATATAATTTTTTATCTTTTGTTTTAAACCCTAGTTTTCAAGGATATAAAAGGGAGACTTCTTTTCTAATAGGTGGAGGAATGTTTTTCCTGGAGAATGATGAATTTCATGTCTAGTTAAATTCCCAATTTCCAACCAAGGTTAATCAAAGTTTGATTTTTGTATTTGTGAGATTTGCTCTTCATCTTTCTTTCTAATTCTTCTCTATTTCTATATTTTCTATTTTATGCATTCAATATCACATTGTTTGAGTGTTCAAATATGGCCCTTTGATCATTCTTCAATTTGATAGATAGTCAATTAGAGTGTTTAAATCCGTAATTGTTTATGCATTCTAATCCATGTGACAATTAGTATGAATGATTAATAAGTCTTTTCATCTCATGCTATGAAAATATAGGATCTAGTCTATATATATCGAACGTTTTGCATTTGTTGGTTAGAATTGGTCGTCCTTCTCATCTTATTGCGTCATTGATTAAATTCTATTGTCCTACTCTAGGGTTGTCATTGATTAGGGAAGTAATTAATGATCGTATCTTAATTACCGACAAACTAAGGAAGGATAGATTAATAAGACATTCTTAATAATCATAACCAATTTAGAGAATGAGTTAGGATTTCATTAGAAAATCAATGATCAAATAATATAAATCAAACGATGATTACACATTTGCTTGGAACTTTCTCCCATTGAATCTATTTTAAACTTTTTATTGTTTTCTTCAATTTCTTTTTAAACTTTGAAAAACCCCCAATTTTACTTTACCAATCTCTGTGGATTCGACACTACTTTCCACTATTACAAAATCCATAAAAATATTTGAGGAACCATCTTCCAACCATTAGGAGGATATGTTTCATAACATATATTTATACAACATTTGTATCTCGTTCTCTTTAATACCTTATACTATACATAAGGTTTACACCAAATCTTATTCTCCAATTTCGAGATCTTTCAATTAATTGAGAAACTAGTTCTCTTACATATATATCACATAATAATTATACAAGGTTCAATACACCCTTGTATTCTCTCATTATCCAATTCAATCTCATTCCTTTTTCCTATACCACTCGGCTATACATCAATTTCATTTCTTTTCTCTCTAGAAAAGTATGTCTTACATAATCCTTTTCTATAGTTCTCTAAACTCTAGAAAACTAACTTTCAACCACTACTTCATAAAACAATATAAAAGGAGGAAATAAACTTTGCATGAGCATAACATCTTAATTTGCCTTTTTCCATGATATATTTCCATAGATAATATGCATGAAGGTAATGAAGACATCCCGTAGGATTCACATTCACCTTTTATGCGTGAATGAAGGTAATGTGGGCACTTCCCGTAGGATCCACATCCTCCCTTATGAATGAATGAAGGTAATGTGAGAACTTCCCGTAGGATCCACATTCTCCCTTCTTTTTCTCTTTCTTTTCTTTTTTCACTGAAGGTAATGTAAACTTCCCATAGGATTTACATTCTCCCTTATTTTCTTTTTCACTTTCTTTTCTTTTTCACTGAAGGTAATGTAAACTTTCCATAGGATTTACATTCTCCCCTTCTTTTCTTTTCCACTTTCTTTTCTTTTTTCACTGAAGGTAATGTAAACTTCCCGTAGGATTTACATTCTCCCTTCTTTTCTTTTCGAATTAATGATGGGAGATGTTATGCGTATGCTTGCAAAAGTAAATATGAATGGAGCGTAAAGTAAAGGGTATAAAGTAAAGGACATAAAGTAAATGGATCATAGATGTCCTTATGCATAAAGTAAATAAATAGGAATTTCGAAGAACAATAAGTAAATCGAACTTCCGATACTTTAATAAAAGTGAGATCTTATCTTAAACAATAATCTTCGCTTTCAAGGATTCTAAACTCCCAAATAAAATCCAAGGCTCTATTTTCAAGTTCCTTTAACCATTCTATCTAAAAGTTTGGATCCTTTAACTTCCAATGATCCATTCTAATCTCTGAAACGATTCTAACTTAGAACTTTCAAAAGTTTAATGTTTCCCTCGAGAAACTCCAAAGTTTCCACTCAAAGAACTAGCTCCTAATCCTAAAGTCACTAGCTCACTTTTCTTTAATCTTAAATTCGAATCTTAATCTCAACTTCCGATCCTACAAACCGTTCAACTTATTTGGTTTCTAAATCTACTTTAAATCCTATTTATTCTCACCTTAGCCAAATTAGCTTTGCTCCAAATATCCGATTCCCACGAATCAACAACGAAGCAAACAAACCTACAATTCATCAATTGCACAACATATTACAACTCATAACTAAGATGAGAACAAGTTTGAATTTTCGGATGAATAGTGATTTTGGATGAATAGTAATTTTAGATGAATAGTGTTTTCAGGTGAATAGTGTTTTTTGAAAATACGAGCTCAAAATCGTCAAATTCCATGATAGAAATTCATGATTTCAACTTCAAAACTCATTTATAATAAAAAACGAACAAAACCATATAAAAAGTTTTGAAAACTTACTTTTTGGGACTTCCCTTAGAGAAAGGGAAACTTAGAAAAGGTAGGTTGGATAGGTAGCCCTCGTCCCTACCAATCTAACGCAACCGAAATCAAGCCGATCCACCGAGAAACGAAGAAAAGCAAAGAAAAATCAAAACTCTTCCATGGGAGAAGAAGGCCACGGCAAGGAGGGAGGAGAAAATGAAAAATTTAGTCAACTTTTGGAATTTTAAAGATGAATGAATAGTGATTTTAGATATTTTAAAAAATTGGAAAATGACGGTTACGTCCCTTAATGAATTTAACACAAAAATCAAAACCCGAAGGTCTTAAATTAATCTAAAGGTGATTAATAATTATTAATTGGCCTATTAATAATTATTAATGTCACCGAAGCGAATTTAAATTATTAAAACAATTAAAAAGAATTTCGGGCGAAATTAACTACCAAAATTCTAAATTATAAAAAAATAATAATTAATAATTAAACTAAATACTTAAATTGAAATAAATAATAACATTAAATAAAATAATAAAAAAAAATTCACTTCAAAATTAACGGGACGTTACAGGTGACATTGATGAAACCATTTATATGGTGCAACCAGAAAACTTTGTATTCAGAAACTCAAAGACTTTGGTTTGGAAACTGAAGAAATCCATCTATGGGCTCAAACAGTCCTCCCCCTAATAGTACCACAAATTTCATAAAGTCATTACCTCTTCTGATTTTGAGGCAAATGTAGTTGATGATTATGTGTATCACAAGAATAGTGGGAGTAAGTACATCTTTTTGGTATTGTATGTTGATGATATTTTACTTGAAAGTTGCGATATAAACTTGTTGCATGAGACTAAGAACTTTCTATCCAGACACTTTGAAATGAAATATCTTGGGAATGCCTCTTTTGTGTTGGGCATTCAAATTCAAAGAGATTGATCTCAAGGTATTCTAAGGCTAACACAGAAGGGATATTGATGAGTTATTATTTTTGCACATAAACTTGGGATTATTATTCATACTTTGATGATTAAATAGCTTAAAAACTAGGTAATTATCTTTGATTTGTGTTTATGTGCTAGGTTGGAGAAGAGATGATGAAAAAGGACTAAAAATTACATTTTGGAGCTTTCTTGACACTTCGGCGCCATGGCAACAACTTTTAGTGGCCTTAGCCACAAGAAAAAGTCTCTGAGAATCGATTCCAAGCCAAAATTCCAGAGAGTTTGGTGCCCCAGCTGATTTTCTAGCGCCATAGCATCGAAATAGTGAAATTTCCAGTTTTAGTCTTTTTGCCCGGGTGCCCAAAAAATCTACGCCGCGATGCCGTTGGATTTTTAGGATATAATTTTTTATCTTTTGTTTTAAACCCTAGTTTTCAAGGATATAAAAGGGAGACTTCTTTTCTAATAGGTGGAGGAATGTTTTTCCTGGAGAATGATGAATTTCATGTCTAGTTAAATTCCCAATTTCCAACCAAGGTTAATCAAAGTTTGATTTTTGTATTTGTGAGATTTGCTCTTCATCTTTCTTTCTAATTCTTCTCTATTTCTATATTTTCTATTTTATGCATTCAATATCACATTGTTTGAGTGTTCAAATATGGCCCTTTGATCATTCTTCAATTTGATAGATAGTCAATTAGAGTGTTTAAATCCGTAATTGTTTATGCATTCTAATCCATGTGACAATTAGTATGAATGATTAATAAGTCTTTTCATCTCATGCTATGAAAATATAGGATCTAGTCTATATATATCGAACGTTTTGCATTTGTTGGTTAGAATTGGTCGTCCTTCTCATCTTATTGCGTCATTGATTAAATTCTATTGTCCTACTCTAGGGTTGTCATTGATTAGGGAAGTAATTAATGATCGTATCTTAATTACCGACAAACTAAGGAAGGATAGATTAATAAGACATTCTTAATAATCATAACCAATTTAGAGAATGAGTTAGGATTTCATTAGAAAATCAATGATCAAATAATATAAATCAAACGATGATTACACATTTGCTTGGAACTTTCTCCCATTGAATCTATTTTAAACTTTTTATTGTTTTCTTCAATTTCTTTTTAAACTTTGAAAAACCCCCAATTTTACTTTACCAATCTCTGTGGATTCGACACTACTTTCCACTATTACAAAATCCATAAACCGAAAGTAGAGATCTTTATTTTTGGTGGATTCGACACCCACCAGATATATCGATAAAGTATTAAGTAGATTTGACATGAACAATGTTTACCAAGAGATACACCAATATACAAGGGAGACAAGTTCCGTTTAAGTAAGTGCCCTAAAAGTGACATTCAAAGAAAAGAAATGCAGAAGATTCCCTATGCTTTAACTATAGGGAGTTTAATGTATGCTCGTGTTTGCAGTCGTCGAGACATTGCATTTGTAGTGGGAGTATTAGGCAGATATTTGAGTGGTCCTGGCATGCAATATTGGAAGGCTTCCAAAAAGGTCATGAGGTACCTACAGAAAATAAAGAATCACATGCTCACTTATCGAGGATCATATAGTATAGAGATCATTGTGTACTCTGATTCCAATTTTTTTGGGTCCACAACAGTAAGCGTTCCATATCAGGATTCATTTTTAGGACGGCTGGAAGAGCTATGTCATGGATGAGTGCTAAAAAAACAATTATAACTTCTTGTGCTATGGCAGTGAAGTTTGTGGCTTGCTATGAGGCTTCTAATCATGGAATATGGCTAAGCAATTTTTTCATAGGTCTAAAGATAATTAAAAGTATCGAAAGACCTTTAAAGATTTACCATGACGACAATTCAATAATTCTTTATTCCAATCATAATAGGAGCTCAACCAAGCCGAAGCACATTGGCATCAAGTTTTTTGTCGTTAAAGAAAGAGTTCAAAATGGTTTGATAGATATAGAACACATAAGAACTACAGATATGCTAGCATATCAACTTACCAAGGGTCTAGTATTTAAGGTCTTTCATGGGCATGTTGCTCGTATGGGTGTCACTTTTTTTATAGTAACTTGATTTTTTTTGTCAAACGATACCTTGGTTTAGTGGGAGTAATTTTAAGTTCACCTATGTTGTTCAATAACCTAATTGTTTTGACTGCAGAATTGAGATGATGATTTATTTATTTGAACTCATTTATATATATATATAATATGTGTTTATCATGCATATGGATATCCATAAAGATTAAGTTGGACCAGTTGAAAATAGATATGTTTGGATCACATTTATGTGTAATTTTCATGCTACTCTTCCACATCGATCTATGTCATTGGGTATATTTGGTGTGGTGACTTTAGAAGACTGAGTTACGCTTGTACATGTGACAAAAGCCACTCTGGTTACATATTGGTATATGAAATGGACCAGATTGAATTTTAAAGGGAAAGTCCAAAATGAAATAGCATTCAAGTGTACAAATAAGAATAAGTTTAATATAATTACCTCAGGATTAATATATGTACGTTACTGTTGGTGAAAATGGTGATGTGATCTAAATGGTGATGAAGGGTGGCATGCAAGTGCACATGGTCAACAAGTAATAAAGTGGTGAGTGAGTTTCGTGTCCCACGAGGATAGTTGTGTAACAAAGTATAGATTCACAATGACAAGGGAAGATAGTGAATGAACTAATTACAAGATAACTACAAGAGCAAATAAATGGATCTATCACAAGGTGTAGATCGAGGTTAATGGTGGATATTGTGTAATGGGGCAGAGATGGGATATATTGACTTTAAACCAATTGAAGATGTCCTGAGTACATAACAAGTAAATGCAATACCTTCGAACCAGATTATAAGGAGTAGTGATTCTATTTTCTCAAATATTCACCAATGCATAATTTCAATGAAGCTTTATCTCTAAATTCTCACACTCAAATGATGCTCCTACTTCTTTTAACATTTTTCCGAAGGTTAACTCACTTATAATTTTGATTTATCTTTAAACTTGGATCATAAGCTTGTTGTAGCTCTTTTAAAGTGCTAACCCTAATATTTCTCAATACAAGAATAGACTCTTCTTACTATGTTCTCACTTAGCTTTAAAGAAGGTAAAGATGAGAGCAACAATATCACAAAATATATTATGCATTCAAAGTCTCCATTTTCACGCTGTTAATATCCCCCCTCTGCCCTTATAGCACAATATCACAAGAGCCTTTAGCTCATCGGAGCTATTGCTACTAAGTTATAGAAAGCAAAACTATTCATGTTCAAAGAAAAGATACTACAATGCATAAAACTATTACAATCTGAAAATAAACTTTCTTCCTTATCGCCTTCTTGTTTTCATCTTCTCCATCGTCCTCTCCTTTGATAATGCGAGGGAAACCAATATATTTCTTGCTCTTTCTGGAGCTTTTTCCTGCCAAAAAGGATCACCAAAACCCAGGCTTTTTAGGATGACAGTCGAATTCTATACGCACGGGCCACTGTAGCAGACAGCGACGGCTGCCAGTCTTGTCAAACACAGTTGTCATTTACAAAATATCTAAAAGCCCTTTTGCCCTGGATGCTTCAGCATCCATGCTTCTTGCACTACGGCTAGAATAGCTTGAGAATAAACTTACTCAAAAGGCTGTATCCAAACAACTAAATCAAAAGGTTATGCATCATAAATAAATAAAGAAAAGAGCTAAATCAAGAGGTTTATTTATAGAATTACAAGAATTACCAAAAAGAGAAAGCTATTCTAATCTTTCATTAAATTCAACTAAAGCAAAGCTATTAGCAGTAAATTACTCAAGTTCTTCTTAGATTTATCCACTTTTGGGTATGCTAATAACTTCTTTTTAGGGAGTTATCACACCCCCAAACTTGAATCACTGCTCGCCCTCGAGTAATGCCTTAGACTAAAAGAATGTACAACTGCAAAAATTTTAGTATTTTTTTTAAGAAGTCTTTGAAAGAGGAATTGTTATCAACAAGCTTTTGCTGCTTCTCACAGAGTCAAGACCTTACCAACTTACAAAAGGCAACCAAATCTCAATGGTGTCAATATGTGCACCTAATGTCTTTGTATTTATTTTCAACTTTTGACCATTCACCAAGATACATATCATGGACTTCTTTTTCTAAGGTTAGCTTTTCCTCAACTCACTTCTCTGTCTTTTGCTTATAAAGCAATAAAAAACTATCTTCTACCTTGTAGTACTAAGAGCATTATTGCTTTTGCTACATTTTCTTTTCTCTTTTTTTTTTTTGGTAGAAGTCACTAAATGATGCAACTTCCTAATCACCTTCACCTAAAGACTTGCCCTATTGGCTCACTCATTCCTATGGAAGAGGAGTGACTAAAATTTCCCAACTCATTAAATTATTATTTTTACTTGGTACACTATGTGCACTTTAAGAGCAGGATAATTCTCTTCTAAGGAAATTGGAAAAGTTTTCTTTACAAAAGGATTGGTGGCTATGCCACCCCTAAACTTATTCTTTTCAAACTTTGGCTCTATACAAAGGTTTCACAGAAAGGGTTCTGCACTTGGCTGAAGCAAAAGAAGAGGTGCTTGCCTAGAGAAAAACTTCAGCTTAGGAAAGATGTTCTCAAGTTCTCTTGGCTAGCTAGATCAATTTGTTTAAGAAACACTTAAAGAGAATTGGTGCGTGTTGAAGACTTGTAACCCTAAGTATTTGACTCAGCTTTGACTCATTTTATGAAGCAACAGAAACTATTTTTCCTCATCTAACAATTCCTAAAGCAACCTAACAACTTAGAAATATTAGCACAAAAAGGAAAGGCTAAACTACAGTTATATACAAATGCCTTACAAAATTATTTGGAAAGATAGGCTTTTCACTTCAAAACACATATTTTTTTTAAAGAAAAGATAAACAAAGCTTAAAGGTTGTACTTGAAATTATAAAGATTTGGATTTTACCACTGGGAGCAACAAAAGTAAAAGTAATAGTGAAAATGGGGACTATCAATCCTCCCCCCCAAACTTAAAAAGGTTGTGCCCTCACAACTTATCACAACAGTTATAGAACAAAAATAATAAAGACATAGTATAAAAAGATGGAAATAACAGCCTCAAAATAAAGCAATGAACTCTCGCATTGATTATTTGCAAATCAGCTCCTCATCTAAGATGTCCATATCATAATCATCAATGCGAGCGCTCTCGAGTTCCTCCTCAAGACTATCATACTCATAGTTCACAGCAGACTCGTGATCACAGTCCCAATCACATTCATTGATCACTGCAAGCTCCTCTAAAGTTCTTTCATTAGGCTCCTTCCAAGGCTCATATTCAGCGAATGGTTCCTCTTCCTTTTCAGTTTCCACTAACTCTTCCAACTTAACATTAGACTCTGCATTGGCAGCTGTTGGTTCTTCTGCAGATGGATTAGAATCTTCATAGAAGAAATCATACTCTCCTAGGATAGAAGTTGGAAATTTAGGGAACGTACGTGGTGGATGTATTTGGTGGGCGGAGAGAGTGTCTTCTAACACAATATTGTGGATCTTTTTATAAGTCCACATTAGCTGAGTCTTTTGGACAAAGCTAGACAGGTCATCTTGTATTTTCAAAATCATGATGTTCATGGCTTCAAGCAAGGCAGTTGGTATCACAGGGGCATGCTCAGGTTCAGGTAAGTTCATGGGTGGTTGAACAGGGTTTAGGTGACTAAAAACTCTAGCAATGCAGTCGCGATGAATCACACCACTTAAATTCTTCACTTCATCTCCGTTGTCAAAAACTACACAAACACGCTTACATAGACTAGTAATCAAACTTGGAACACTAAACATCCTCTAGAAGCAACATTTTCCGAACACTTCTCCATCTCTCTTGCAATGATCCGCCCAAAATTCATAGGTTTACCAGTCATCACATAGTAAAGCAAAAGCATACGTTCAACATTTACAGTGGTTTTGTAAGATGTTGGCATAACTCGCGTCAGAAGGCAGATCAAACAGATTCTGGACATGGGCTTCAAATGGGTTCGCTTGACAGTGTAGACGCCTTGAGTGAATATTGACCACTACGCTTATGGATACCTTAAGTGCTGAAGAATTATGTCCAGGAATTCTTGTGTGAGCATTTCCACGTGATCACCAAAGTAATCTCCTACTTCTGGAATAAAATAAAAAGAGTTAATAGCTTCTGGAGAGAAATCAACTGCTTTTCCTCAGACTTTTATCAAGTAATTGTTGCGATCTCTAAAATTTGCGTAAAATTCTCTAGCGAGAGTGAGAACTTAGTTCTTGTCAGGGTGCCTTGCGAACTTCTCCAAGTGCAGTGTTTCAATAAGTCCTGCAATGTAGCTAGGCAAAACCACATGTGACTCCATCAGTCATTTTAAATCCTCGTTCATGCAGGACTTCACAGCATTTAAGCACTTTCCGATATGCTTGATCTGCCTGGGGGAGTAAAAATGCACAGCTTCCAGTCTGTTGGTTAGGGCAGGAATTTCATCTTCTACTTCGTGGTAAGAATCATCGGCTTCAAAGGCGTTGTCCAGATGGATGGGATCGTTGGAAACAATACACTTCCCTTTTGCTGTGCGACTGCTAGAGACAGCCATGCGAGTAGATCTCTTGCGTGGGGTAGAGAGATCCACTTGATTTCTTGTCAAAACCATTGATGGTGGGACAGACAGAAATGGTAGGGTTAGGGTTTTGAAAGGGAGTGAATTTGGAGAAGTAGAAAGGTGTGGTGAAAAAGAATGGAAATGTAAAGAACGACTTTATAAGCAGAGATGAAACGGTGAATGGGCAAGCAAGGCTGTCAAAATGAATCTGTGCGACTGTACGCATGTGATGATGATGTAAACGATGCGACTTTCTTCCATTAATTACTGCACAGAAAATGATTTAACTGCCCTTAATTGGCAAGTTAGATAAATCAAGAAGAGTGTGTGGTGGGATATAAGTCATGTGTGCAATGCGTGCATGTAATCATTAGATGCGATAGAGAGAAAAAATCAAATCAGATAGTGACAAATAAATGAGGAAAGGACAATAATAGAATAAAGTTAGGTAGAATGAATAATCATGCATTCGAAAGACATTCAAATGCAACTTGCCACAACCAACTAGGAAAATTTGATAAAAAAGAAATGAACATCGTTCTGCTGATGTGGATGACAATTTGCCTGGGGGGTCAGAAAGAGAAATGGTTAGCTTTTGTCTATCCATCCCTTGTCCCCATTACAGCTTGATTTGTTGCGCATTGACCTTGAAGGTGCTTGTTGATTCATTTCCAATGAGTTCTACGGCTCCGTAAGGATAAACTTTAGTAATAGTGAAAGTTCTAGACCATTTGCATTTCAATTTACCTGAGAACAACCGTAATCGAGAATTGTAGAGCAACACTCTATCTCCTGCCTTGAAGTCTCTGCATAATATTTTTTTGTCATGCCATTTCTTTGTCTTTTCTATGAAAATCTTCGCATTCTCAGAAGCTTGGTGCCTGAACCCTTATAATTCCAACAACTCTAAACAACGCTTATCTTCTGCTTTTTCCACATCAAAATTTAAAGCTTTTAGGGCCCAAAATGTTTTATGGTCCATCTCCAAGGGTAAATGGCAAGCTTTTCTTAAAACTACTTGGTAAGGGGACATGCCTAAGGGTGTCTTGAAGGCTATACGATATGTCCAAAAAGAGTCATCCAATCTTTCTGCCTAATCCTTCCTGTTCGGATGGACCACCTTTTCTAGGATTCTCTTTATCTCACGGTTTGAGACTTCAGCTTGAGCATTGCACTGAGGATGGTAAGCTGTGGCTATTTTGTGTCTTAGTCCGTACTTAGCAAGGATTCCTTCCAACAACTCATTGCAGAAATGTGTTCCCACATCACTGATCAAGGCTCGTGGTGTCCAAAACGTGAAAAAATATTTTTCTTCAAAAATTTGATTACTACCTTGAAATCACTTGTAGGGAGGGCAATGACTTCAGCCCACTTTGACACATAGTCAACAGCCACCAAGATATATAGATTTCCAAAAAAGGCTGGAAATGGACCTATGAAGTCAATTCCCCACACATCAAATAATTCCACTTCCAATATGTTGTTTAGTGGTATCTCATGTCTTTGGGAAATATTTCCTGTTCATTGACAGTTATCACACAGCTGAGTGAAAATTTTTGCTCAGTTGAACAAGGTGGGCCAGTATAACCCACTTTGTAGTACCTTGGCAGCTGTACGAACCCCTCCAAAGTGACCTCCATATGGTGAGTTACGATATTGGAATAAAATTGATTACTTTTCTTCGTCTGCTACACACCTCATCAATAATTGGTCCGCACATCACTTGTATAGAAATGACTCATCCCAAACGTAAAATTTTGCTTGATGCAAGAATCTCTTCAATTATTGCCCCGACATGGAAGAAGGGTGTTTCTTACTAACCACAAAATTAGCAAAATCAGCGTACCAGGAGAATTGAATGTCCTATACAACAAGTAATTTCTCGTCAGGGAAAGTATCACAAATTTCCACTCCCGTGTATTCTTCTTTTAAGAATTCCAATCTAGATAGGTGATCTGCAACTTGATTTTCCACACCCTTTATCTCAGATTTCTAAATGAAACTCTTGAAGTAGTAGAACCCATCGCAATAGGTGTGGTTTAGCATCCTTCTTTGCCAGTAAAAATTTCATAGCAGCATGGTCACTGTGGATAATGATTTTTGTTCCAAAGAGATATGACCAAAAAATTTTCCAAGGCAAACAACAATTGCTAAGAGCTCTTTGTCTGTAATAGTGTAATTTTTCTACACATCATTCAAAGTTCGACTTGCATAATAAATGGTGTAAAAATTCTCCTTTTTTCTGTCCCAGAACAACTCCTATGGCAAAGTCACTGCCATCACACCTAAGTTCAAAGGGAAGCGTCCAATCATGTGGGATTACAATGGGGGCTTGAATCAGTGTTTCCTTTAAGAACTGGAACGCTACTATACAAACTTCATTTAACACAAATGGTGTGTCATGCTTTAATATTGAGCACAAAGGCTTTGTTATTTTTGAAAAATCCTTGATGAATCTTTTATAGAACTCAACATGTCCCAGAAAGCTTTTGATGCCCTTCACATTTGTAGGGGGAGCCATTCCTTCGATCACATGCACTTTCGCCTTATCAACCTCTATTTTAGCTCTAGAAATTTTATGTCCTAAGATAATTCCTTCTCGCACCATGAAATGACATTTCTCCCAATTGAGTACGAGATGAGTTTTCTGACATCTGGCTAGCATTCTTTCCAAGTGAGTGAGGCACAACTTTGTAAACAAAAAAATTATCCACGAATATTTCCAAAGAGTCTTCAACCATGTCACTGAATAAAGCCATCATGCATTGCTGTAATCTGGCTGGGGCATTACATAATCTGAATGGCATTTGTCGAAAAGCAAATGTACCATAGGGGCAGGTAAAAGTAGTTTTCTCCTAATCCTCTGGAGCAATGGCTATCTGGTTATACCTCGAGTATCCATCCAGGAAACAATAACATTCCTTGCCTGCCATTATGTCTAGCATCTGATCTAAGAAAGGAAGCGAAAAATGATCCTTTCGAGTTATTTTATTCAATCGCCTGTAATCCATGCAAACTCTCCACCCACTGATTGTGCATTGTGGCACCAACTCGTTATTTGCATTAGCTATTACCGTCATTCCTCCTTTTTTAGAACACATTGCACTGAGCTTACCCATCTGCTATCAGAAATTTGGTAAATGATCCCTGCATCTAGCCATTTGATTATTTCTTTCTTAACAACCTCCTTCATGGAAGGATTCAATTGTCTATGTTGTTCTACAGAATGAAAAGTATCGTCTTCCAACAGAATTTTGTGCATACAGATAGTTGGACTAATCCCTTTTATGTGTACAATGATCCATCCTAGAGAAGTTTTGAATTTTTGCAAACCTTCTAGAAGTTGAGCTTCATGCTCTGGTACCAATTTGGAGTTTATGATAACTGACAGAGTCTTGTTGTCTCCTAGGAATGCATATTTGAGATGAGAGGCAAGGTCTTTAGATCTGACACATGATGTTCTTCTATTGATAACTTCTAAATAAGGATGTCATAGACAGTATGAGATTGAGAATCTTCCTCATCATATGTTGGCATTGAATTCTCTTCCCAGTCCTCTTCCTCCGTGATGTGACATTCCAGTCTTTGATCTTTAGCACAGTCCTGTTTCCATTACTTTATGAAAGCTGAATCTATAACATCAATCACAGAACAGGGCTCCACATGGTTAAGAAATTTCAAAGAATCGAAAATATTAAAAATTACCTCCTGATCGTTGACTCTCATTGTTAGTTCACCCTTTTGGACATCAACCAAAGTCCTCCCTGTGGCTAGAAATGGACACCCAAGTAAGATTGGTACTTCACGATCTGCCTTAGGATGATAAAATCTACGGGAAATATGAATTTGTATACTTGAACAAAGACATCCTCTATTTTTCCTTTAGGACGGGCTAAGGATTTGTCAGCAAACTGAAGTGGTACCCTGGTTGGTCGTGCATTTCCAACTCCCAATTGCTTGAAGATAGACAGTGGCATCAAATTAATGCTAGCACCTAAATCACATAAAGCTCTTCCATAGTAGGTATTGCCAATTGAGTAGGTAGTTGTGAAACTCCTTGGATCTTGTAGTTTAGGTGGTATGTTGGGTTGAAAAATTGAGCAGACTTCTGAGGTCATATTCACTATCTCCACTTCATCCAATTTTCTTTTTCTTGAGAGGATATCTTTCATAAATTTCACGTAGTTTGGAATTTGCTACAAAGCTTCTATCAATGGAATGTTAATATGCAATTGCCTTAGTGCTTCAAGAAACTTTTTGAATTCGACATCATGCTCTTGTCTAACAAATCTTTGAGGAAATGGTGGGGTCAAGGTGACACTGTCTTGCTGCTTTGGGACAGTTCTGGTTTCATCGTCATTCTCTTTCTGTAATTCTTCTATAATGACCAGGAGTTCTCTATTTCTTTTGGTGGGTTCCTTGTGAGGAGGGTCCTTCAGTATAGTTTTTCCATTTTTCAGTGTAATTGCAATGCAATGTTCAACTCCATTTTCTTTTGTATTTGAATTACATCAGTTGACAGTGTCACTTGACAAGGTTCCTTGAGGACGAGAGTTTATGGCTGATGTTAGTTGGCCCACTTGGTTCTCTAGATTTCTCATTAAAGCTTCATTGCGGGTTATGTATTCCCTCATGAGCTGGTCTAGTGAATTCACTTGATTTGCCCCTTGTTTTTGTTGGTTCATTGACTACTTCATTGGTTGTTGCTTGCTAGTTGTGGGACCTCAATGTGGATAGATGTTTTGGCTTCCTTGATTTGCATTCATTGGTCGTGCTAGTACATTCGAAGGTCCTACTCCTGAACTGTTATTCTGATCCCACGAAAAGTTTGGATGATGACGCCAACCAGGATTGTATGTACCGGAATATGGGTTGGAATTCTTGTTGTATTGAACGTAGTTCACACATTCTGAATTTTGCTGGCATAATTCCATTGGATGACCTCCTTGACAAACAGTGCACGTGACTCCATGGTAAAATGAAGTGGATTGCATTTGATTCACTCCTTGTACAGAGCTGCTTTAATTTGCCATAGGGTTAGCATTTCCCATTGATGCATTTAAGTTCTTCATGAACATATTGGCCATATGTTGTGTCAGAGCGTTAAGGTCTACGCCAGAACTTTCTTATGTTGAGCGGATAGGTGCATTGGGCCATTGGTAATTGTTGTAGACTATCCCTTCCATAATGTCTTGAGCTTCTTCGTACAATTTTGACATAATGGTTCCATTCGATGCAGAGCCTATAATCAGTCTACTATTGGCATCCAACCCGTTATAAAATGTTTCAATATGAAACCAACCAAGCATTCCATGTTGTGGATAATGCCTTATCATCTTTTTCCATCTTTATCATGCATCAACAAGTGGTTCATTATTATGTTGTACAAATTTTTGCAGACCTGTCCGAATCTGGGATGCCTTATTTGGAGGAAAATATTTAGTTAAGAATTTGTCAAACATATCAGCCTAACAATGGATTGAATCTTCATCCATTGATAGCAACCATGAACTTGCCTTCCCTTGTAAAGAATACGGGAACAAAGATAACCGTAATGCTTCATCTGATACTCCAGGCATTTTAAAAGAATTACTGTGATGACTCGACTCTCTTTTTAAGACACTTTAAAATAATACAAACAACAGAATACTTAATTTTAATAAAAATTTGGCATGGTGACGTTTAAAATATAGACTATCCCAAAGAACCTGATAATACAGATTTAACATAAACATATTCAACTTCCAGAACATATTCAATTTCTCATGATTAACATCACAGTTCTATAATCAAACATCAAACAGAAAGTAAGTTTCTATATCCATGAAAACTAAAAGATAACATTCAAGCCATGATATGAAAGTTCTAAATACTACCAAAATTGACAAGTTCAATTAAGACAAGTTTTTAAGGTTCATCAAAAGTATAGTTTTTAGATGATAAATCCTAAGCCATCATCCATCATAGATCAACGATCGCCTAGGCACCTCCGCGATTACCTGAAAAAAAAGTTTAAAGTAGCAATATTAGTGACACTCGCTAGTATGAGGAATAAACAAAGATTCAAATGACTCTTTGAATACTAAACAAAGACTCATTTGACTCCCAACCCACCCGTAATCAAAGATCATTCGAAATCGTAAATAAATCAAATATCATCTCATTATTCCATATCACAATCTCATCATAATTCTTATAATCAATCTCATAGTATCTTCATCCATCGATATCTCATAGTAAAATTATTCCACAATAACCCGTATCATATCATAAATAATAAATCACGATAAAACACAAACAACAGGCATCCGGGTGTAATGTTCAACTGTCTCACATGGGATCATATTCGGGATTCGTTGTTCCCTTTGAGATTGTCCCTGGATTTGCTGACCTACTAACATTCAAGGTTTGCTAACCTTGGAGCACACAAGTATCTCCTGGGAATGACCCGTCGATTTCACACTCATATAGTACTTTTTCATTACACCCCACCACATAAGTCAAACAATTCTACTTCAAACAATAACTATCAATCTCAGCAACTATTTCACGTCAATGTTCATTAAACACTTTTCACATTCACATACTATAATTTTTAGCTACTGACGATTCTAAAATTATCAAATCACATCTCAATTCCATAATGCTTGATTAAACCCATACAAATATTGCATTCAAACTCTAATTCATGCATTATAAAAATAAAAGCAATTAACCAATAAAACGACCCTTTGGGTTTCCCCAAAGAACCATTTGAACCTCAATTTATCCCTCACCTTATATTATTTACCAATTTACTAAGGTTACCAAAAGTCGTCACCACTTACTCAAAAACCTCCTAATTCAAAGTAGTTCAACTTTCACCTCCACCTATAAATTCAAGTACAACATCTAAACAATTTTAATTACACCATTAAGAAGCTATATGAAGAAATTTAAATCATTAAATTAATAAAATTAAAAAAAAACGAACAAATTGACGAAAAATGGGTCCTTTGGCAGAGGGTTTGGAACAGTCTAAATGGACTTTCATTGCTTGGAATCAACAGCCCAATTAGAGGTTGAAATAAGTAAATAAATGAATTAAAATAAAATAAAAATAAAAAGGGATGGTCTTGTGAGCTGCTGCTTGTCGAGGGTTGAAGAAATAAAATGGGAAGGGTGGCGTGTGGTGGATGGCAAGGAGAAGTTCACAAGTTGTTTGTAATTCACTCCATCATTTTATTCTCTTCTCTTTCCTTTACCAAAAAGTCAAGGGTTTATTTTTTTTTTCAAGGGTAAATAGTAAGAATTCAACTTTCCTCTATTGATACACATCCCAGCTTTTCAAGGGAGAGAGGAAAGAAAATAAAGATTCTTACTTGTAGTAGTGATAAGAAGGTATCCTCTTCTTCAAGCTCCCTTATTCAAGTGTTTTCCTAAAAAATAATATCCTGGCATCATATTTCCCAAGCAAGAGATGAAGTAAAGAAATAGGAAGGAAATTTCAATTTCCACTTGATTAGAGACAAAACCCACGGTAGGCAAAGCAAGGAAGTGGCTAGAAGAGAAGTTGGGGTTGCAATGAGATTTTTTATATGAATGAAGGATGGAGTTCTTGCTTTCTTTGAGGGAGCCGACACCTACAAGAGGAATCAAAGGGTTTTCATCTTTAAAAAAATAAACCTACATCTAATGGGCTAAGACAACTCTCTTAAAAGGTGGAGAAATGGGTAATGTGTTGGTCTACCATTTGGGCCCACTTAAAAAAATGATTTACCAAACCATTATAATTTAATTTAAACTATTCCCCCTTTCTTAATACAATACTAAAATCAATAAACAATTTGAATTTCTAAGCTCCACATTTAATTTAAATCACATCTCATAAATTATTAAAAAAAAAATACCATACTTAAAACTTTAACCATAATAAATTTTAAAACTATTAATTTAATACCTTAAATTGATCAGGGCGTTACAATTACAAAGCTGCAAATACAGTCTAATATGATTGTGAGGGTACTTTATGTGCTCCTCCCCCAAACTGTCCAATTGAATTAAGCATTGAGAACAACATTGGCATAAACTCAAATCTGTTTGTATCCAAATTGGGTCATGCAATTGTAGGTCCCAGTCCTTCCAAATTAGGACGAGCAAAATCACGCATGACTCGATGCCTGTCTTCACAATAAATCGCACTGCTTCTAAAACTTCTTTTCTCTCTCGTTGTGGTTCATGTTCTCATATTCCCAAATTTTGTTGTGGTGGTACATTATTATCTTCCATAACTGCTTCTATTCTAGCTTGGTTGTTCAATCTCCTCCTTCGAAATGTTCGTTCTATCTCTGGATCATATGAATAACGTTCTTCTTCTTCTGACAGAGCACTTCCTTCAACACTCATAAAAATACTCAGGTAAAACAACACACAAAATAAAGACACTAACCTTGGTAATAAAATTCAGTGAATGAAGGAAAATACAACAGTTGTATAAACTATCCCCGGCAACGGCGCCAAAAACTTGTTAATGAAAACGGTGATGTGATATAAATAGTGATGAAGGTTGGCATGCAAGTGCACATGGTCAACAAGTAATAAAGTGGTGAGTAAGTGTCGTGTCCCACAAGGATAGTTGTGTAACAAAGTATAGATTCACAAGGATAAGGGAAGATAGTGAATGAACTGATTACAAGATAACTACAAGAGCAAATAAATGGATCTATCACAAGGTGTAGATCGAGGTTAATAGTGGATATTGTGCAATGGGGCAGAGATGGGATATATTGACTTTAAACAAATTGAAGATGTCCTGGGTACATAACAAGTTCATGCAATACCTTCGAATCAGATTACAAGGAGTAGTGATTCTATATTCTCAAATATTCACCAATGCATAATTTTAGTGAAGCTTTATCTCTAAATGCTCACACTCAAATGATGTTCCTACTTCTTTTAACGTTTTTCCGAAGGTTAACTCACTTATAATTTTGATTTATCTCTAAACTTGGATCATAAGCTTGTTCTAGTTCTTTTAAAATGCTAACCCTAATATTTCTTAATACAAGAATAGACTCTTCTTACTATGTTCTCACTTAGCTTTAAAAAAGGTAAAGATGAGAGCAACAATATCACAAAATATATTATGCATTCAAAGTCTTCATTTTCACTCTGTTAATATCCCCCCTCTGCCCTTATAGCACAATATCACAAGGGCCTTTAGCTCATCGGAGCTAAAGCTACTAAGTTATAGAAAGCAAAACTATTCATGTTCAAAGAAAAGATACTACAATGCATAAAACTATTACAATCTGAAAATAAACTTTCTTCCTTGTCGCCTTCTTGTTTTTGTCTTCTCCGTTGTCCTCTCCTTTGATAATGCGAGGGAAACCAATATATATCTTGCTTTTTCTGTAACTTTTTCCCACCAAAAAGGATCACCAAAACCCACGCTTTTTAGGCTGACAGAGGACTTCTACATGCATGGGGTCACTTTAGCAGACAATGACAGCTGCTAGTCTTGTCAAACATAGTTGTCACTTACAAAATATCTAAAGGCCCTTCTGCCCTGGATGCTTTAGCATCCATGCTTCTATTACTAAGGCTGGACTAGTATGAGAATAAACATACTCAAAAGGCTATATCCAAACAACTAAATCAAAAGGTTATGCAGTATAAATAAATAAAGAAAAGAGCTGAGTTTATTTACAGAATTACAAAAATTACCAAAAAGAAAAAGCTATTCTAATCTTTCATTAAATTCAACTAAATCAAATCTATTAGCAGTAAATTACTCAAGTTCTTCTTAGATTTATCCACTTTTGGGTATGCTAATAACTCCTTTTTAGTTTGTTATCAGTTACCCAAGTGGGAGATTGTTAAAATATTTATTCATAATCAATATGGGTATCATATTATATTTTTGTAATTATATTAGTATGCTATTTAATTGGGTCCTTAAGTGGTCATTAAAATTAAAAGCCCATGTACTTTCTGATTGGTGTGGCCCGTTGAGTAGAAACCAGACTATTAATTCTAGGGGATAAGGGAACCCTAGGTTAATATTATAAATAATAGGGTTATGGTCCCCAATATATTAGTCAACCCTACAGTCTCTTGTTCCCCATCAAGCAGAGAGAATTGCCCATCAAAGGTCCGTGGTGATTAACTGAGGAAGGCCAATACCACCACTTTGATTTCAGGTTAAAGGATTAAACAACAAGCATATTATGGATCAGGTAAATCTATTTCTGTTCTTGATTTAGGATTTCTTGTTATGCATAGATCTTGGTGTTATTATTCTAACATGAGGAAGTCAAAAAGACTTTTAAAAGCCATTTTCTCATGTGCTAAAACCATTAACGGATATTAACAGGAGATCTAACCATTGTTATGAATTCGAACGTTAGCCTTGCTTAATCGGCGTTTGGTGTCCTAGTTTTTAAAAGACAAAATTATGTTTTCTCAACCCATCATTTTTAACAAATTTATTCATTATCAAATATTTTTTAGCACATTTACACCAACTCAGACTTAATAAACCTATAATTATATGTTTAAAAACTAGGACATAATCCATGTTAAAATTTCTCACCTAGAGAAATTGAGAGTAGTTATTTGTCTTGTAATAAAACGAATCTACTTAGTCAACATGTCCACTATTACGTCCCAAATAAAGTTGAAACCATTATTCGTAGAAATTTCATACATATGATGAAATTTATGATACATTTCTTATAGACTAGAATACTTAGGGATTGTAACGGTCCTAAAGGTTTTTGTCTATAAGCCTTAACCTACTAAGTCTCTGTTTAGGATAGTTTTCAAAATTGTTTAAAAGTGTATTTGTGAATAAATAAACTGTTTTTATAAACATCCCTAACAAGTCCAACACTTGTTAACAAATTGCGCAATCTCTTGCTTCATATTTAATAAGAACAAAAATGAAAAAAGGGAACTGCTATGTGAATTTCAAACTAATTATGTTGATCATATATAGTTCGTTTTTTAAGAAATAAAACCCCATTTACCAATCTCTACGTCTCAAAAAAATTATTTATAAAAAGAATATTTATTTTACGGATTTAGATTATGAGCTTTTACATTACATCATATTATAATATTTTCAAAACTCAATTTTTTTTTATTACAATGCATCACTTATATAAAAAAAAAATCAAATATAATAGGTTCTCATACGGTACACAAAGTCACACATCGATCCCATAATACATAAATTTATATTTCTCAAAATCATAGACGAAACATTAAGTAAGTAATTTTCAATCAACAATAATGGAGATGATTCTCTCTCAAAGGAATTATTAAAAAAGAAAAAAAAAATTGATTCCACAATTAATATGCATCTGATTTTTCTTATCCTTTTTCTCGAGTAAAAAGGGCATATTCTATAGTATGTACTAAAATAAAGATATTGGCATGTACGATTAAAAACTTTAGACATAGAGAACAAAGAGATGTTACACAAAGTAAATATGATAAAACAGTAAAATCAAAGGGATGTGAAATGTGTGGAGAAGAGGAAATAAAACCAAAGGAAAGTAAAAGAAATGTGAAATGGAAAGGGAGGAAAGTCAAAAAGTTCAAGTTGCAGATAGGGGGATAGGTACCTAGGGTAAAGAAAGAATAAAAAAATAAAAATTTGATTCATGAAGTAAATCATTGCTATTATAAAGTGTGAAGTATTTGAAAATATAGTTTTGGATATTTTTGTTTATTCTTTTATTTGATAATCTTTTCAATACTGTTAGTCTTTTATTAGAGTTAATTATAGGAATAACTTTAAAATTTAACCAAAGAAAAATGGTTGGCTAATCAGTAAATTATAATTTTATAAACTTGAAAAAAAAAAAGTCATCTAATTGAAGTGGAATTGATATTTGATTGATGTTTAGTTACTAATAAAAAAGACCAGTTACAAATCTAGTAAATTCTTTTTAGTAATATTTATAAAAAATAATAAATTTAAAAAATATTTATAAATATAGTAAATTTTGATTTGGTAAATCAGTGATAAATATTGAATTACATATTTTTTTGATACACACATTAATCACTAATTAACATAGTAAAAATTATTATATTTGCATCTACTTTTTAGAGTTACTATTTTTATAAATATTACATCAAAATCTGCTACTCAGTAAAATTTCCAGTAAAAAAAAACTATTTATCTAAATATTTATAAAAATATCATTTTCTTAACATACACTGAAAACAACCAATTACAAATTTATTTTTATGCAGTTATATCTAAGAAATTTTGTGTTGTTAACTAGGCCGAAAAGGAGAAATTTTTGTTAGTGTAGTGAAATTTTCTTTAAGGTTTATAAATATTGCATCTATAAAAATATTTGTAAATGTGACATAAAAAATTAGTTAATTATTAATTGACTGTGATAAATAATGGGAAATTTCATTGGGTAGCAGAATTTTTAGCAATATTTATAAATATAGCAGTTTTAAAAAGTATTTGCAAATATAGCAGATTTTAAAAACCCCATTCATGTGATCAGAGATATTAGTGATAACTTATAAAATAATCAGTGATGACTATCAGCTCATCAGTGATTCCTGCACAAAAATTAGGATATCAGTAAATGAGTGATTACTAATCAGTGATTACTTGGGAAGATATCACTGATTACTAATGGTAATTTTGTAATATTTTAGGTGTGAATTTAATTTTTCTGCTATTTTTGTAAATATGTTTTTTTACTGCTATTTTTACAAATATTGGACCTAATTTTTGCTAATTTCGCAAAAGCCCCATAAATAATCGATTAGTATATAAGAATCACTCCATTCAATAAATATTTATTTTTATAATTGCGTGATTAATTTAAGATATTGATTGATAAGAATCATAGTAAATCATTTATTGATATGAACTCAATGAAATCACATATTTATAAATATTATAAAAAATTTTACTAAACTTTTAATAGTTCTCAAAAATTATATTTTTCAAAACATTATAAAAAATAAAATAAACTATACAATAAAAAAAAAAAACCCTATTTGCGTAGGTTTTTAATCCACACTTGTATGATTTGCATATAATGCCAATTTAATGAAATATATATGTTACATTCTTATGCGGTATTAAAAAAAATATATATAATACACACATTTATCTAACTTTTAATTGATTACAAAAAAATTATGTTGGTTGATTTGTAAAATTTGTGAATATGTGTAGATAGGAGATGAAATCAATTGAGCCATTATCAGTGGGGTTTGATTGAAAGCATTTATTTATTTATTTTTCCCTATGCAACCATTTGATCGATAATAGCAGGGCCGGTCCTAATAATATTGGGGCCCAGTACAAAATATAATTTTGGGCCCCTATCATGAATTAGTTTCAAAATTTTAAAATATATTAAATTAAGGTTAAAAATACTATTGGGTGTAAAAATTTCATTTACAATAACTAAAAGAGTTAATTTTTTTTATTATAAGAATTATTTTAATTATTGATCAATAATATTGAATAAGTTAAAAATTAAATTAAAATAAACAATTTTTATCAAAACGTCATTTAACCCATATTAATTTTATTATATACAAATACAAAAAATAAAAAAGTGAAAAAAAAGCTCTGATAACTTATAAGTCATATAATTTATACTATTAAATTTTAAATAAAAAATAATAAAACACTTCATCTATCACCAATATAAAATAATATAAAGTTAGAAAAAAATTAGAAAGTGACATGATGGGGATTCGAACCCTAGTAGTGGGCCAAATTGGTGGGAGGTATTCAAACAATAAGCCATTGCACCAAAAGCTTCTTCATTGTTTAAAATTCTCATTTTTTTTAATATATAATATAAATACCTTTATCATAATTTTGGGCCCCCGGGATTTGGGGGCCCGGTGCCGTCGCACCTCTGGCACCACATCAAAGCCGGCTGTGGATAATAGTATTCTTGATTTGTTAAAGGGAACTAGATCTTGGAATAAGGAATAATTAATAACCTTTAACTACCATAAGTATGTTCTTTAGGTTTTTGACTTGATCTTCAAAATTGATAAATAAGTGTTATTGACCTTTTGATGATGTCATTTTGTCGTGACATGTCTAAAAAACCATTTTTCTTCGCTTCTTCCATAAAACCATTTTCTTATTTTCTCAATACTATCTCTTCTATCTTTCTCACTCACTCACGGCGGCGGCGAAGAGCGGCTGTTGGTGGTGAAAAACGTTTGAAAAACCTCTCTCCTCTTGATTTGGGTATGTAGACTTTGGGTTTTTGGGATTTTTCATTTGTATTTCATATCTCTTCCAAAATCTCAACACCCTCTCCACTCTCTAACTCAACACTCTCTTCACATACCCAAGTAATTTTTAAAGTTTTGATTCTTATTATTTTGTTAAGAAAGAAAGAAAGGAAAAAAAAAAACGGATTGCCCCGAAATTGATTTTTTCCCTGAAATTTGAGTTTTGCCCCGGAATTTGAGTTTATCTCGAAATTTGCATGAGTTTTGCCTCGGAATTTGAGTTTTTTTCCCCGAAATTTGAATTTTACCCCAGAATTTGAAAGTTTTCCCTAAAATTTGAATTGTGCACCCGAATTTAAAAATTATGATACGTAAAATTAAAATGATCACGAAGAAAAAGAAAGAAAGAAAGAAAAAAGAAAAAAATTTACCCAAAATTCTGGACCAAAATTTCCCTAAATTCTAGACCAAATTTTGGGCAGATTTTTTTCTTGAGCATTTTAATTTTCGGCATTAAAATTTTCAAATTTCGAGGTAAATTTCGGGGCAAAACTCAAATTTCAAGGATAAAACTGCATTTCAGGGAAAATTCGGGGCAACTCGATTTTTCCCCTTTCTTTCCAAAATAATAATAATCAAAAGCTTGAAGATTACTTGGCTATGTGAAGAGAGTGTTGACTTAGAGAGTGAAGAGGGTATTGAGGTTTTGGGAGAGATAAAAAATACAAATGAAAAATCCCAAAACCCAAAGTCATACATACCCAAATCAAGAGGAGAAATGTTCTTCAAAAGATTTCCACCACCAATCGCCGTTCTCCGCCGCTGCCATGAGTGAGGAAGATAGAAGCTATAGTATTCAGAAGATAAGAAAATGGTTTCATGGAAGAAGAGAAGAAGAGAAGCAAATAGTTTTTTAGATATTTCACAACAAAATGACATCATCAGAAGGTCAAAAAGGGTTAAAATGAGAATAGAGGTCAATGACCTTTATTTATCAATTAATTTTGAAGGTCAATTAAGCAAAAAACCTCATGTTCTTTGTAGGAGAAAAATAGACAAAAGAAAAAGTAAATGTATGTTAACCGGGATTTCGCTATATGTGAAATTAAAGAGTGTGAAAAATATGTAGGAATGAAAGGGTAATTATTGAAATAACATATTTTTACGTACTAATTTATTGAACTTCTATTTAGGTAATTTTTTATAAAAAAAAATAACATTTCAGTAGCTGGTTTGTAAAATATGTTAGTTGAGACAATTTTTGAACAATGAATGACAAAGAGACGATAAAATTCAATAATATATATTTACAAGAAAAATTGGGATGATTTCTTTTCAACTTTTATATGATGTTTAGCTACATTATAAAAATGTTTTTAAATTTTTTAAAACATTAGAAACACTTCAAATTGTTTTTAGAAAAAACACTTAATTAATGTTCACTCATTAAAAATGATTTTATTAACTTGTTTCAAAATTCATCCTAAACTCACTTGTGTAGCGGTACAATATATGTAAGTGGTAGTATTGAGCTTGTTTCACTATAAAAAGTCACATTGTGAACATACTGTTGGGATTGAAGCCTCTATAAAAGAGTTCTAATGCGGAATTATCAAGGATCTTTCCTTGCAGTATAATATAATCAAAACTAAATGCATAATAGAATTACTAACCCTTGTAGAGAAGTGTCTGACTCTTCCTTGTCGTTCTTGGTTACGATCCTGAGACCACCAAAAAGATCTTCCTCACTAAGCACAAAAGAGAATCGATGTGTGGGCACTATCCTCTTTGGAAAAAGGAAGACGAAAGAAAAACTTTTTCTTCCCTTTCCCTATGGGCGTTAGGCGGCGGCGGAAGAGAGAAAGGGAGGAGAAAAATTTTCCTGAGCCTTTTCTTTTGCTCTCTTAGTTGTGTATTTTGGGGTCTCCCCAAGGTTCATATTTATAGGAAAACTAAGGCCTCAGAAAATCTTTGAATAACTTTTTAATTATCAAATAATTAATATAAATATTCTAAAATATATTTAGAACAGTTAAGATATAATATCTTATTTCATAATAAGATATTCCATATCACTATTTATATTACTCATTATTAATTTAAAATAATTATTCCATATCTTACTAATTTAAATTAATCATATTAATTTAAATTAAGATATTCTATAAATTTTAAATAAAATAAAATGTAAATAATTGGTTAAATAATAACCAATGTGGCATGTGACCCTACCCATGGGTCACACGCCCACCTCATCATCTCCATGACAATATTGGACATTTTATTTTCCTTTTTATTTAATTGAACAATTTCATTAAATATATATAAATAAAACTCCTTTTATTTATTTCCTCTTTAATTTGACTTCCTCAAAATAAATATTTAAATAGACCCCTCTATTTAAATCCCCATCAATTTTGGACAATTGTAAAATTAATTTAATTAAATAGACTTTTCTATTTAATCTCTATTATATAATTAAATAGACTCCTCTTTTTAATAAATAATTAAATAGACTCTTCTATTTAATTTCACCATTAATTAAATAATCAAATAAACTCTTCTATTCAATTTCATTTAATTAATCAAATAGATTCCTCTATTCATATTTTCCTTAATTGATTTGACAACTTCAAATCGAATAGTAAAATCATTTTTCCAAAGAAACTTATCCATATTAATCTATGTTCACAATTACATATGTTAGCTCGGAGGACTTAATGGACCTATAGGACTAAGCTTCAATGATCTAGAATTACATTGATCAAACGACTTCAATCAATTAATTCTTATTCATTAACTCCTAGATACTTCCACTAAATATCTAGAATTGCACTGTAACGTCCCGCTACCTTTGAGGTAAAAAAAAATTATTTAAATTATTTATTTTAATTTAATTTAAGTATTTAAAGATTATTCTAGGATTCAATAATCTAGAATTTAGAAGTTAATTTCGCTCGAAACCCCTTTTAATTATTTAAATAGCCTAAATTCGTTTCGGTGACATTAATAATTATTAACGGGCCAATTAATAATTATTCATCACCTTTAAATTAATTTAAGAGCTTTGAGTTTCGATTTATAAGTCAAAAGTCATAAAAGGACGTAACCGTCATTTTCAAACTTCTTAAAATATCTAGACACTATTCATCTCCTCTTTAAAAATGTCATTTGACCAAAATTGACCAAAACTCACTCATCTACTCTCCCAAACCCGAGCATGAAGAGGAGGAAAAGAGAAGAGGAAGAAAGTGTCACCCCGGCTTCGTTTCTTGGCCGTTTTACGTGATTTCGGATGCGTTGGAAAGCTCTCGCCGAGACCTTTCTACCCATTCCACTCTTGGAAAGTTTCCACCTCTCTAAGGTAAGCCCTAGATCTCGAATTTTCATAGTATTTACATGGAAATTGATTCAAGCTTTTGAGTTCTTGGCCAAAACCCTCATCCCCTTCCAACTTTATTGTTGAATGTTGATGGAAAACTTATTGGGTAACTATTACTTGATTTTTATTAACCCTAAACTCGAGTTGCAGTCGAAACCCTTTCCGTTTGAATTTTACAACGTGGGGGTTGTTTTGGGGTTTATTTTTTATTGATATATTGTTTATTGTAATTAAATTCAGGAAATCGATTATTGTTCAAAAACCCGAATCATCGATACCCATTGAAATCGGGAACTTCGAAACTACTTAAAACCAACTCGAAACACCTCTAAAATGCCTAAAAGCCGGAAAACCGAACCCGAAACCCATTTTCCATAGATGGGCCGAGAGTACCCTTTGGGTTTTCTTGGGGTTGTTCGTCGTTTTGAGCTTTTAGATGTTAATTGATCGATGTTTGGTTTATTAATGATCGTTAGATATACTTTTAATTGTAGGTGTTTTTGGATCGTTGATTGATTGTGCTTTCGGAGACTTAGAGCGAAACTAAATTGGCTAAGGTGAGAATAAATAGGATTTAAAATAGTTTTAGAAACCGAATAAGTTGAACGGTTTGTAGGATCAGAAGTTGAGATTAAGATTCGAATCTAAGAGTAAAAGAAAGTGAGCTAGTTACCTTAGGATTAGGAGCTAGTTCTTTGACTAAAAACTTTGGAGTTTCTCGAGGGAAACATTGAACTTTTGAAAGTTCTAAGTTAGAATTGTTTCGGAGATTAGAATGGATCATTGGAAGTTAAAGGATCCAAACTTTTAGATAGAATGGTAAAAGGAACTTGAAAATAGAACCTTGGACTTTATTTTAGGAGTTTAGAATCCTTGAAAGTGAAGATTATTGTTTAAGAGAAGATCTTACTTTTATGAAAATATCGGAAGTTCGATTTACTTATTTGTTCTTCCGAAATTCCTATTTATTTACTTTATGCATAAGGACATCTATGATCCTTTTACTTTATGAACTTTATTTTAAGCACTTTACCTTTATGCCCTTTCGATTATGTTGAATGTTTATATTTACTTTACTTGCACTCGAAAGCATATTCATATCATATCATATTGCATTATCGATTATTGGGAGGAATAATGAGGCAATGCATAGACTGAGTGTGCTTGCATTGCCTGGTATTATTCGTTTTATGTTTCCATATATGTACATGAGGAATGCTAAAGGACTGCGGAACTTTGCATGATCGAAGGAGATGGATAATAAGATAATGATGGAACTATGCGAGTTCACATTATCTGGTATTATCCATAATTACTATGATACATATACGAAGATACAAGGTATGACTTAGCCTACGGGATCTCATTACCTGTATTCGGTGGGTGAGATAATGAGGTGAATGAACTTAGCCTACGTGTAATGTCCCGTTATTTTTGAAGTGAAATTATTTATTTTATTTTATTTTATTTAATATTTCATTTAGTTATTTATTTATTTAAATTAAAGTATTTAGTTTAATTTTAGAAAATTAGAAATTTAGAATTGAGTAGCTAATTTCGTCCGAAAACCGTTTTAATCGTTTTATTAGCTTAAATTTTATTTGGTTGTATTAATAATTATTAGCGAGCCCATTATTTATTGTAAAATACTTTTAAGATAGATTAGAAGTAGTTAAGTTGAATTGGAATTAGAAACGTGAAATAACGAGCACCCGGAACAAGCTTTCTTAAAGAAAATAAGAGGGGCAATATCGTCTTTTACCAAAATTTCTTTATATATATCCACTTCATATTTTCAAGGATAATGATAAGAAAAAAAAAGGAGGAGTGAAAAAAGAAGGCCAAACCCGTAGCTTAGAGAGAAAAAAAGAGGAGAGAGAAATTGTCGCCCCGGCTTCGTTTCTCGACCGTTTTCATCGTGCCTTAGCTCATTGGAAAGCTCTCGAGACGTACTTTCTACCCATCCCATTAATCGAGCCAATAAATTCAAGATCCAGGAGATAAAAGGTGAGGAAGAAATGGGTTTTTGGGTTTTCTTTATTTCCAATCTTGTATGCAAGCTTTGATTTGTTTTTCCCGGGTGTTGTTTGTGAATTCTAGTTAGGAAAAATCACTTTGGATGAGGTTGTTGTCTTGGACCTAAACCCGAGTCGAATGGAAAACCCGTTCCGTTTGTTTTTCTCTCACTTAGTGATGGCTAAAGTGTTTAGTTTGTCATTGTTTTGTATTTTACTTAATTTTTCGGGAATCAAGTATTGTGTAAAACCTTAAATCACGGTTACCCACTGATAATTCGAACCTCCAAAGTACCTAAAACCAACCCGAAACACCACTAAAATGCCTAAAAGTCAAAAAACCAAACTCGAACCTCATTTTCCCTCCTATGGCCGAGAGCACCATAAGGCTAAAAACCAGGTTTTTCGTCGTTTTACATGTTTAGATGTCGATGGTTCAATTTCAGGTTAATTAATGTTTATTAGATGTAACTTATTTGTAGGTTGGTAATTGCTCGCGTGGAATCTACCTCGACACTTTGGAAGTTTGGTTTCAATTCTAAGGTGAGTTTAAAATGGAAGTTAGTAATTTTATGAATTAAGTTTTGTTACGATATTGTTTATCAAGGTTAAGAGGGAAACAAACTTCTAGAAGTTATTACTTTGGTTGGTGACTTTAAACTTGGAAGTGAGTGGAATGACTTGGAAGTTCTAGTTATTTCGGGTGAATAGGCAAGTCGATTGGCTCGTAAGTATTCTAAGATGAGTTCAGAGACTTTAGATGAAAGTGTAAGTTTAAGGTACCTCGAGTGGTTTGGGAGTCAAAGTGGCTTAGAAGTTACACTTGAGTGTTAACTCGTGTAATTCAAAGTAGAATATGGTTCTTTAGTAGCTTAGTAGAATTCTATTAAGATTGTCTAACTTACTAGAGAACTCTATGGTAAGACTGTATGGAGTAGTATGTTGATGTTGATCCATACGGTAACCCATTTCGATGATTTGTGTTATGGTAAGACCGTACGGGGTAGTATGTTGATGTTGATACATACGGTAACCCGTTACGATGATTTCTGATATGGTAAGACCGTACGGGGTAGTATTTTGATGTTGATCCATACGGTAACCCGTTACGATCATTTGTGATATGGTAAGACCGTACGGGGTAGTATGTTGATGTTGATCCATACGGTAACCCGATACGATGATTGTGATATGGTAATACCGTACGGGCTTAGTATGTGATATTGATCCATATGGTATACCCGTTACGATGATTGTGATATGGTAATACCGTACGGGCTTAGTATGTGATATTGATCCATATGATATACCCGATACGATGATTGTGATATGGAAATACCGTACGGGCTTAGTATGTGATATTGATCCATATGGTATACCCGATACGATGATTGTGATATGGTAATATCGTGGGCTTAGTATGTGATATTGAACCATATGGTATACCCGATACGATGATTGTGATATGGTAATACCGTGGGCTTAGTATGTGATATTGATCCATATGGTATACCCGATACGATGATTGTGATATGGTAATACCGTACAGGCTTAGTATGTGATATTGATCCATATGGTTTACCCGATACAATGATTGTGATATGGCAATACCGTACGGGCTTAGTATGTGATATTGATCCATATGGTAACCCAATACAATGATAATGGTTTGGTAATAAGGAATGTTAATGTTACAGTTACATATACTCATTGGAATGGATAGTAAGACTTAATAATAGTTATTACTTTTAACTTCAAGTCTATATTTCATTTTTATATGGCATTGAAAGCCTATTACGGGAAGTATATTACTATTGTATGATTGTGTGGAAATTGGAAGTGTGGAATGGGTAGTAAAGAGAAATTTAGGCCTTTAGACACAATTTCTGGTATGAAATTTGGTTCATAGGATTACTTGCTTTCATTTTACTCTCACTAGCATTTTTATGATAATGTTGCTACACTTACAATTTTTCAGGTAAATATCATTGTAAGGGACGTGGTGGAGGAGGTGGCGTTGTATGACATGCTGAGTTGATGGATGGACAAGAACATGAACTCTTTTGATTTAGCATTCTTGGAAATGCTTGTAAATGCTATATCATCTTTCGTACTTTATGTTTTTGAGCCTGAAAGGGCATTTGTTTTAAAATTGTAAATGCCTTATGGTTTTAATTTCTTTTGGAAGTTTAGATCATAATTTGGAATGTGAATTCCTTGTTTATTGCTTTCTCTGAATATGGGTTATTGTAAACAGGTTTTGGATAATCCGATTTTTAAACTAACCCACACCGTTTTCTTTAAAATTGAGTCTTCCGCTGTGCATTTGAATTTAAAGGATTTAACGGTTTCAGGTTGTTACACTACGGGAGCTTCATTACCTGCCATTATTCACTAGAGGTGGGAAGATAATATTGAAAAGACTTTGTATATTTTATTTTGGAAAGTGTGTTTAATGAGGTGAATGAACTTAGCCTACGGGAGCTTCATTACCTGTCATTATTCACAAGAGATGGAATACTATTGTTGAAAGGACTTTATATATTTTATTTTGGAAAGCGAGATAATGAGGTGAATGAACTAACCTATGGGAGCTTCATTACCTAACATTATTCGCATGTGATGGTTATATTGATATAAAGGTTATATGTCCTTTACAATTGTTTAGCGAATTAATGAATAATGATTAGACTACGTATACTAATATTATCGTCATTAATCGCAAATTGTGATTGTTGAATATGTCAAGTCCGAGTGAGCTTAACTTTATTATATTAAAAATAACAGAAAGTAAACTTTTGATAGCCGAATGCTATAGGAAAAGAAATGGGATTGAATTGATAATGAGAGAATACAAGGTTGTATTGAACCTTGTATATCTATTTAGTGATGTATGTAAGAGAACTAGTTTTTCAACAAATTGGAAGATCTTGAAATTGGAGATTAAACTTTTGAATATAAACCTTGTATATAGTATAAGATATATAAAGAAAATGAGATATAAATGATATATGCATTACGAAACCATACCCAAAAATGCTTGGAATGTAGTTCCACAATTATATTGGAGAATTGGTAAGTAAAAGTGGAACACTTGATATAAACTCTTTGAATGGATTGATAGCAAAGAGTAAGTATGTTCTTGGACACGAATCCGGATACGGGTTTGGGGTCTAACTTTACTTTCTATTCTGTTTATTTTCACTGGGCTTTGTTGTTAGCTCATGATATTACAACCAATTTCAGGTATGCTCGGGGTTCGAGGAAAGAGGAGCTGGTGCTGCAGGATCGAGAAGATGATGGATCAGAGATGGACTTAGTTGTGTATTTTGTATCTTTCAAATTTGTACAATTGTATTAGCTCTTAAGAGCTACACGTCTTACTTTTATGATTATTCGACCTTTTGAACTCCTGAATAGGAACTTGAAGTTCCTTGTGTTTTAAATTTCTGAATTGAAATGTAAACAGGTTTTTGGCTAGCCAACTTTCAAACATAACCACGCCATTTTTTTAAACATAAAGACTTTTTGTTTTTATATTTAAATGATTTAAAAAGGGTCGGGGGGTCACATGCACTTTTACAATAGACATAGTTATGTCCACGGTAATATCTTAACCTCTTGATCATTCACAAGTGGTTTGTATCCATGGCTAGGTAATTTTACCGTATTAACCTCCATAATACATCTTGTTCCTTAAGCCCAACTGATTCTCTAATGAACAACCTTACATAATCTCCATTATGCGTCTTTTCTTTTTCCTTGATCATAGGAATATGGGGCCCCGCTATTCAAGCACCGAATTAGTCCATAAGAGAACTACTTATCTATTTTCCTATATGGAAAAGAATGAATTCCATTCTTGTGTAATTACGCTCCCAACTATAAGCAAGATGAAATCCCCAGAGTGGGAGGGATATTAAGCGAACTATATCGAGTCACTCTCACCTATCTAAATCAAAGGTTTGTCTCTTGCGAACAGGAGTTCGTGAATCCACTAAGAATTAAGATCAATTGTACATGATCAATAGATTGATAAACGAAGTGTCTTTCTGTAATAGCTTTTCCAGAAGACAGTAAGTTTATCTTAGTCCAATCTACTACAATCTCTATTACAGCAACACTCCCCTCACATGTCTCTACATGAGCGATCCAGATGAGATCACTTGTGCCAATTCACAAGTGGGTCGTGTTAGTGGTGTTACCAGAAATAAGGCACCCAACCTTTATTCATATACCACAAACTATTTGAGTTACAACTTAAGTCAATCTTCCCGCATCACATGCTCACTTTAAATTGTCATAAGTAACTTTGGATCTTATGATGTATTACATTTATTAAACAATAATATATGACAATGTAAATATTACTAATTAATAATTCCTTTATTTATATATAGTTTAAATTGATTACAAAAGATTTAGAGCAGAAACCCCAGCACATACAAGTTGGGCCAAAATTGAATTCACCTTACCAAACAACAACAATAAGAAGCATACTTGATTTATTGAATAAGGTTATTATATTTAGTTGCTTTTTAAATATCAATCGATTTAATTAATAAGGGTGGCATTTGTTTATTGGAAAAGCAAAGTTCAATTCTCCTTTTTCACTGAGAGAGCCATAGGTTGTATAAGGTTTTGGGATGAGAGGTTTACTTCTATATTTGTCATAGATTTTCTTGAACCTTCTCTCGTATTTTCTCTTCTAAAATTAATATCTAGTGAATCGGTTGGGTCAATACAATAAACTCTATGTTTGTCATTGATTTTTTTTCAATAGCGATGTAAATCACACAAATTGATATCAGAGCTTAGGTTATAAAAACCAATATGAAATATATTTATGTGAGGGAAAATACTCAGCATAATTGCTAGTGTATGAGAGACTTGCATTTATAGAAAATAAACTTACACTTGTCACTCACTGATAAGAGACCTAATAACAGAAGAGTAAGAGGCAAAAGATAAAGGGAATTTATTTTATATCTTCATTTGCACTTTCTCTAATATCCCCTTTCAAGCGAATAGGACTCGGAAGGACAGTGAGTTTTGAAGGGATGATTTACTAAACTAGCAGAATTTTATTTAGTAAACTAATTAACATTTAATTACGGATCTATTAATATCATGCAATTTGTGATAAAACATGTAGATTCATGCTTAATTTCAAAAATTAAAACCCTTTTACTTACACTGAGTAATTAATGGAGAATCGGTTGGAGGTTTCTTTACAGCATCAAATCCTCCGCAACACCGGATCTTCTATGCTATATCCCGATCGAAAGAAAAACCGACTTGTGGGAATCAAACCAGAAGAACAAAGAAGAAGAACTTTCTTCTAAATTTTTCCCTAAGTAAAATTGGCAATTGGGCAAAAACTTGAGAGAGAATTTTCACTTTCTTAATTAAAGTGAGTAGTGTGTAAAATATGAATCTCAATGGTCATATTTATAGGAAAATATGATATCTAATCTCTATAGATATGCTTATCTCCTAATTATTAAATAGAAAAGATAAATAAATAAATTAAATTAAATTATTAAAAAAAATAAAAGGAAAAGGCAACAACCCACACATGCTGACGCTGTAGTTGCATTTGACATTTCATTTTTTTTAATTTATTTATAATTACTTTTGTTTATATATTATGTATTTAATATTAGAAAAAATTCAAATAATAATTTCTAATTAAATACATTTAGCCAAAAATTAATATATTAATTACCATTGAATCTTATTCAATTAATTAATTATTTTTGGGCCAAAACCAATTTGTTTCTCAAAGAAATTATTTTTAATTCTCTCTAATATTTATTATTAAATTAAACAAACTCATTATTTAATTAATAATACTAATTATTAATTTCTATTTAAATAAACTCATTATTTTAATAATTAATAATATTAACATTAATTCCCGTTTAAATAATTTATTTATTTAAACAATTAGTTTTGCCTTACATTATTATAATTGATAATGTTATATTAATTTCCATTCAAATAAACTCTTTATTTAAACAGTTAATATTGTATCAATATTAATAATATTAATATTAATTTTCATTTAAATAATCTCATTATTCAAATAATTAATATTGCCTAATTTTAAGTAAAATCAATTACTTAAATTACTTGTTCTTCCTAAGTTAAATTAATAACTTAGTTTTGCTACAACGATGCTTGGGCTAGCATAGGGACCCGATGGACCTATATATCATGGGCTTAATAATTAGTCAATTAAGTGATTAATTCATAATCTGTTAATTACTTATATCTAACTATGAATAATTCCACTATAGATTCATAGCTGAACTCCTCTCACTATAGATGAGTTATGTCCATTTAGTTTATCTTTATTTATATCTCTGATATATCCTTCACGTGGAACCCTCATAATTACAGGCGGATAAATTTACCGTTTTGCCCCTGTAATTAATGCTTTATCCTTGTGTTCTCGCTAATTCTCCAATGAACATTATATTTAGTCGAACTAGAGATAATATACTTCTGTGATTAATAGAAGTCATGGCACCACTTGTTCATGTCTTGAATCAGTACATCAAGGGAGTTTCCTAAAGTTCCTAAAATGTTTAGGTATCGCACTGATACCGTTAATTTATAGGATAGTTATGAATTTCATCTCGTGAAAATGAGTTCTCAGCTACTTATTTAGCCATGTTCCGAAAACAGGAATGTATTGAGCGTTCTTACAGATCGCTCTCAACCATGTGAATCAAAGAACATAACTCCATAAATAGGAGTCCGCATTTCACTCAGGATTGAGATCTATCACGGTTGATAAACTTAGTTTGATATTTGATCATTACTCATAAACGGTACTAATGAGAAATTTGATCGAACATCGTGGTCCTGTCTTATACAATCAACATTGCATATGATACTTCCATTTCATGTCTCACACATGAATGATCATGATTAGATCATTTGTCTATAAACAAAATGTGAAGCTATCAACAGTGTTACCAGGATAAGGTTCCCAAACGTTATCCATTTACTGTAGACACTTTTAAGTTACTCATCTCGACTTTAACCCTCTCGTATGACTCACATACTAAGTCGTGATTTCATAAGAGTAACTTAGGGTTTACTATTTGAATGTTTGATATTAATATATTTCCATATATTCCTAATATCGTCAATTGAATCAATCTAGATAATATAAAGAACTTATGTTTATTTATTTAATTTATTCAAAATTAATTATTATAATTAAATAATTACAAGTTCTAGGACACCATTCCTAACAAGTTTGCTACACAATGAAGTAAAACGATGAGAAGACATGCTTTTAGTCATAATATCTGCAAGTTGATCCTCTTAAGGTACATAGTAAACTAACAGCCGCTTGGAGATGACTTTTTTCTGAACAAAATTGAGATCGATTTCCACATGCTTACTCTTATGATGCAGAATTGGAGGATGAACGAGAGGAGGAAGATGAGGAATGAGGATGAATTGGAGTGTATAGAATATTGGTAGGAGATAGAAAGGGAGGTGAATGTGATGAAGGCAGTGGTTGAATAGGTGTGATAGATCGTTTAGGATTAGGAGAGAGAGAGAGAGAGAGAGAGAGAGAGAGAGAGAGAGAGAGAGAGGAATGTAGAGAATGGTGTTGGGTTGGAAAAGGAATATAAGGAAGATAAGCAATATGATGGTGGAATGAAGAAACAATGGTAGAAGGAGAAGGTTGCATGAATAAGGATAATAAGATTCATTGAAGACAACATGACGAGAAAGATAAATACGACAAGAATTGGGATCAAGACATAAGTACCCTTTATGATTTGAACTATAGCATAGAAAGACACATTGTCTTGAACGATAATGAAGCTTGTTGGAGTTGTATGGGTGAAGAGAAGGAAAACAAGCACACCCAAATACCTTGAGTAGATTGTAATCAAATTGCGTATTATAGAGATGTTCATAAGAAGAAAGGTAATTTAAAGTAGCAAAAGGAAGTCTATTTATGATATGGGTGGCAGTTTGGAAAGCATATGACTAGAATTATTTAGGGAGAGATTAATGAACTAAGAGAGATAATCCAACCTCAACAAAGTGTCAATTCTTGCGTTCAACACTACCATTTTGTTGTGGAGTATATGGGCAGGATATATTATGATAGATGTCTTGTTTGCGAAGGATAGAGGAGATAGATTGAAACTCACCACCCCAATCGGACTGTAAGCATTGAATGTGGCTATTAAATTGAGTTTTAACCATGGTTTAAAAAAAGCATCAGACTTTGACTTAAGAAGATATAGCCATGTAAAACCAGTGTAGTCATCATTAAAAAGAATAAAATAATGTGCTCCATTAATTAATAATATAGGAGAAGGACCCTAAAGGTTAGAGTGAACTTAGGCAAAAGAAATTACACTCCTAGAAGTAGATAAATGGAAGGGAAGACGGTGGCTCTTAGCCAATTGACATGAATTACAGAATTTAAAAGTTGACAGGCGAGGACTAGATAATTGACAACTAGCTAAAACTTATTGAATTATTGGAGGAGCAGGATGTCCCAAACGAAGATGCCAAAGACTGAAGGACTGAGGGAGGCAAAATGAGCAGCAACAGATGAAGGAAAAGAGCCAAAGTTGAAAGAGTAGAGGCCATTAATTACATTTCCCCGAAGAAGCACCTGCTTGGTCAAAATATCCTTCACAAGAAAAAAAAAGAATAAAATTCAACGCAAGTTTTTTTTTTATCATGACATAGCTTAGTAATGCTAACAAGATTGTTTGAAATACCAGGAACATGTAAAACATAATTAAGAAGCAAAGGAGACAAAGAGTCAGAATTAGAACCAAGACCAACATTAGCTATAGGTAGAGATTTACCATTTCCAATCATAACAGTGGCATCACCATAATAGAAAGAGGGTGAGACTAAATTGTGGATGTTAGAGGACATATGATGGGTAGCCCCGGAGTCCATAAACTATTCCTCATCAGGATGGGGAGAGTCAAAAGAATCAGGGGATGGGAGAGTATCAAGGGAAGGAGAGGGAGTGAAGTCAGAGGAGGGAGGAGGGAGATTATCCATATAAGCTTAAGGAGAGGGATTTGGTGAAGCAGATGGAGGACAAAAAGATATTCTCTCGGTAGAAACAAGTAAGAGCAGTGTGTCCTAGTTTAGTACAGATTTGACACTAAGGACGAGGACAAGGAGGCCATCTAGAATTGGAAGAAAGAGGAGGATGTAACGTCCTGTTACTTTTGAGGTAATTTTTTTATTTAATTAAAGTATTTAAATTTAATTTAGAATTTATAACATAGAATTTACAAGTTTATTTCGTTCGTAAATCCATTTAATTTCTTTATTAGCTTAAATTAGTTCAGGGCGTATTAATAATTATTAACGGGTCAATTTATAATTATTAATCACCTTTTGGTAAGTTTAAGTGCTTCGGGTTTTGTTTTTGAAAGCTAAACGCACACGAGGGATGAGTTTGTAATTTCCAAATTCTTAAAATATCTTGACACTATTCATTATCTTCTTTAAATAGGCCAAATAGTGAAAAAAATCACAAATTCCTTCTCGTCCTTTTCTCCTCATTGCCGTGGGTAGGAGAAATTTTTGGGTTTTCTTCGATTCTCGGCGGATCGCCTTGATTTTGCTTGCGTTGGATAGCCCTCGGTCCAAGCTTTCTTTCCAACCTTCCTTTGAAGCTTTTCTTTCGTTTTCGAGAGGCCTCAATGTAAGTCAAAGTTTCTAAATCTTTAAGGGTTTTGTTCCAATTGATGTTTTAATGGAATCCATGGTTGGAATCTTCGATTTCTTGCTGAGAAACTCGAAGATTTCAATTAAGGAAGTTATTTTACGTACTTAGTAAGCTTCCCCTTAACCCTTGACTCGAGATTTAACCAAAACTCGTCCCGTTTGATCTATCCAAATCGTGGACTAAATTTGGGATGTTTTTAATTGATTAATCTTATGTTGTAATTAATTTTAGGAAAGCAACTATTGTCCAAAAACCCTAATTATGATTACCATTAAAATTACAAACTTCCAAACTACTTGAAACCAACCTGAATTGCCTCTAAATTGCCTAAATGTCGGAAAATCAAACCCGAGACCCACCCCTTGGTGAGGCCGAGAGCCTCGTAGGATCTTTTTCTGTTTTATGCTTTTAGATGTCGTTTGTTTGATGTTTGGTTAGTTAATGATTGTTAGATGTAACTTAATTGTAGGTGTTTTTGGACCGCCTCTTGAATGCTCTTTTTGAACCTTTGAGCTAATTTACTTTTTCCAAAGTGAGGATAAATAGAATTTAAATGTAAACTTAGAAACCGAACAAGTTGAACGACTTGTAGGATCAGAAGTTGAGATTGAAACTTGAATCGAAAGGATTAAAGTAAGTGAGCTAGCTTGTTTAGGCTTGAGAGTTAGTTCTAATTTAAGCTGAGAGAACTCATAGGTGTTTCGAAGGAAACGATTAACTCTTGGAAGTTCTAAGTTTAGATTCTCTTCAACGTTTACTAATAATTATCAGAAGTTGAAGATTCCAAGTATAATAAGGTGAATAAGGAATTGGACATGGAACTTTGTATGTTTACTATAAACAATGGAATCAATGGATTTGAGACTTTTATGTTAAAGTTAGTAACTCGAATTTATCTGAAGGCCGTTTGGCTTGACTTATTCATTGTTTTTCAGAAGTTCCTACTTTCTTGTTTTATGTAGAAAGAGAAATTCATGATTCATGTATCATTGATCATTATGTTCTTTCTATTACTTTGAATGGTTATATTTATGTTTATTCGCACTTGAGACCCTATTTATGTTTATTTTGCATGATCATATTGGAGGAATAATGAGACAATGCATGGATTGAGTGTGTTTGCATTGTTTGGTATTATTCGTTTTATGTTTACATATATGTATCATGAGGAATGCTAAAAGCTGCGTGAACTTTGCATGATCAGGGGGGATAGATAATGAGATAATGATGGGACCGTGCGTGCTCACATTATCTAGTATTATCCATAATTACTATGATACATATATGAGAGAATACAAGAGCTGAGTGTACCTTGTATTTGGTGGGTGAGATAATGAAGTAATGGTTAGACTGGGTGAGCTTTCATTATCTGTCATTATTCACTAGAGGTGGGAAGATATTATTAAAAACATTATGTGTACTTTGTTTTGGAAAGCGAGATAATGAGGTATTGTTAGACTACGTGTGCTTTCAATACTTTCATTATAAGCATGTTGATAGCTATATTGATGTAAAGGCTGCGTGTACTTTACATTGTAGCGAGATAATGAGATATTGTCGGCTACTTGTACTTTCAATATCTAACATTATTTACGTGTTATTGATTGTGCGTGTACTTTACATAAATAAAGCAAGTTAATGAATAATGTTAAGGCTGCATATACTTGCATTATTGTCATTAACCGTGTGTTAATCTTGTTTAAAATATGTTAAGACCGAGTGAGCTTAGCATTATTTTGGTTATATATGTTAAGACTGAGAGAGCTTAGCATGATTTTGGTTATATTAATGTTAAGACTGAGTGAGCTTAGCATGATTTTGGTTATATTAATGTAAAGGTCGAGTGTACTTTTACATATATTGAGTGAGTTAATGAATAATGTTGAGACTGCGTGTGCTAACATTATCGACATTAATTATGAGTTATGTTGTTTGAATATGTTAAGACCGAGTGAGCTTAGCATGATTTTATTAAAGATAAAGGAATGTAAACCTTATGTATAGTATAAAGTATTAAAGAGAAATAAATAGAGATGATATGTGTGTTATGAAACACATTCTTCTAAATGCTTGAAAGTTAGTTTCATGATTACTTGGGAGATCTCGTAAGTGAAAGTTGGATACTTGATATGAAACCCTTTTAAGTGGTTAAAAGGTAAAGGGTATGTAAGCTTTATTTGGACACAAATCCGGATACGGGTTTAGAGTTTAATGTTACTTTATCTTCACTGGGCTTTAGTTCATGATATTACAATTTTTCAGGTATGGACCGTGGTTGAGGTTGTGGGAGAGGAGCTGGTGCTGTCTGATCTGAATTACGATGATGGCAAGATGGACTAGAGATGCTTTAAAGTCCATGGACTTATGTTATTTCGTATTCTCTTTTTGGGTTGTACATTTGTATATAAGCTCATGAGAGTTTTTTGTTTTAAACTTTAATAACTCTGAAACTCTTTTAAACTTTGCATTTGGAAATACGCATTTCCTTATTTTTACAAAATCTCTAATTGTGAAAAATGTGAACAGGTTTTGGATAGTCCAAATTTAAACGTATTCATGCCAAATTTTTATTAAATATTAAGTTTTCCACTGCGTTCTGATTTTAAAATGATTTAAAAGGAGTCGGGTTGTCACAGAGGATGAGAATGTTGTCCTCGGAAAGAAGTTTAAGGATGCTGAAGGAAACAAGTTGTAGTGTTGCAAGATTGATTTCATTGAGAACGAGAGAAATTAGAGCGGGAAGAGTAATGAGAGGACTGATTTGAGCAAAAATTCATACGAACTAGATTGGTTGAACATGGTTTAATTGATTAATGGAGGTCTGTCTTTCCAGACGAATCTCATAACTCAGTAGAAGACTACGAATGTCCTCAAGGGAAGGACGATCAGTGCGATTTGGTATTGAAGTGACAAAGGCATTACAGTCGTATCCATGACCATCAAGCAGATAACACACATGGTCAATGTAAGACAATGGTTCACCAATGGAGGAAAGTTTATCAACAATAGACTTAATTTGGGTAAGATATTGACTGACGGGAAGACCATCCTTACGAATCCTTTAGAGTTGGGCACGAAGATTCATAATTGCAGCAGTAGAGGTGGATTCATAGACAGTGCGAAGAGAACTCCAGATTTCTAAAGTAGTTGAAAAATTCACAATCTCACCAAGTTTATCTTTTGTGAGCGAATAGTAGATCCAACTCATGACAAGATGATTATACTTCTTCCAAGGGAAGAAATCGATATTTGACTGGGTTTGGTTTGGATCTAAAAAAGGAGTTTGAGCACAAACAGATCCATCAATAAAACCCTCAAGCTCGTTTGTGATAATGACATTAAGCAGTTTATTCTTTCAAAATAAGTAATTAGAATCATTAAGCTTGATTGTAAGGGAGTGAGATAGAGGAGGGCAAGACGAATTTGGTGAAGGAGATCCGGATGGATAAGGGAGTTGGATCGGAGGCTGAAAAATGGGATTAAAGCCAGATAGAGCTCCGTTGTAATAAAAAATTTGGGGAAGAAAGCCCAGAAATGGGGAGAAAGGTTGTTGAAATGCATTAGAATGCTAAGGATAAAAAGGTTGAGAACCAAGATTTTGATTCTGGAAGGAATGTGGGAAGAAACCTTGTTGATTTTGAACTAGATTTTGATTTTGAAAGAAACAAGGATTTTGAAGTGGGGTGAAAATTTGAGGGCGATAAGGACGAGTATGATAGTGTAGAGTATGAGTCTGAGGTGAGGAGACAAGCATGGGTTATTTCTGATGTCGATTGACAGCTGTAGAGGCTGTCTGGGTAGGTGTTGGTAATGGGTCCACTGATGGGACGTTTTGGACAATAGATAAAGTGGAGTTTTCTTCCACATTTGGTGAAGAAGATGAGGCCCCAGGAGTAGCCATTAGAGTTTTGAAAACTCTGGTATACTAGTAAGCGATAAGTGTGAGTTTTCTTCCACATTAGGTGTTGGTAATGGGTTCTCTCCTTCTACGGCTGTTTTTTCCTTCCACCATGATATTGCTTATCTTTGTCATATTCCTTTTCCAACCCAACACCCTTCTCTACATTCCTCAGTCTCTCTCTCTCTCTCTCTCCCTTCTAATCCTAAACCATTTATCACACCTACTCAATCACTGCCTTCATCACATTCACCTCCCTCTCTATATCCTACCAATGTTCTGCACACTACAATCCATCCTCATTCCTTATCTTTCTCCTCCCCCTATTCCCTCATCCTCTCCTTCATCCTCCAATACTACATCTTCTCCACCTCCTCCTCTCATCCATTTTCCTCCGTCCCCTCCCATTATCATCCTATGATTACTCATGCAAAAGTCGATATTTATAAACCCAAAGTCTGGTTAGCTATTGTCCAAAAACCTCTTCTGTCCAATATTTTTGAACCTACTAGTTATAAACTGGCTGTCCCTATTCCTGAAGGCAACAAGCTATGTCAGAAGAGTACAAAGCTCTAATGGATAATCAAAGTTGGGATCTTGTTTCCCTCCTATAAATGGAAAAGTTATTGGCTGCAAGTGGGTTTATCGTTTAAAACTCACAGCTTCTAGGGAAATAGAACGTTATAAGGCACGTTTAGTAGCTCAGGGATTCAGTAAATCATATGGTTGCTGGGGTTTTTGCCCTAAATCTTATGTAATCCAATTAAACTATAAATAAATAAACGAATTATTAAATACTAATATTTACATTTTCATTTATTATTGTTTAATAAATGTAATCCATCATAAGATCCAGAGTTACTTATGATAACTTAAAATGAGCATGTGATGCGGAAGATTCACTTAAGTTGTAACTCATATAGTATGTGGTATATGAATAAAGGTTGAGTGCTTTATTTCTGGTAACACCACTAACACGACCCACTTGTGAATTGGCACAAGTGATCTCATCTAGATCACTCATGTAAAGACATATGAATGGGGGTGTTGCGGCAATAAAGATTGTAGTAGACTGGACTAAGATATACTTACTGTCTTCTAGTAAAGCCGTTACAGAAAGACACTTTGTATATCAATCAGTTGATCATGTATATTTGATCTTAATCCTAAGTGGATTACGAACTGTTCACAAGAGACAAAACCTTTGATTTGCATGGGTGAGAGTGACTCAATATAGTTCGCTCAATATGCCTCCTACTTTGAGGATTGCATCTTGCTTATAGTTGGGAACGTAATTACACAATATTGGAATTCCTTATTTTCCTTATTGGAAAATAGATAAGTACTTCCCTTATGGACTGATTCGTTGCTTGAACAACAGGGCCCTATAGTCCTCTAATCAAAGAAAAAGTAAAAACGCATAATGGAGATTTTGTAAGGTTGTTCATTAGAGAATCAGTTAGATTTAAGGAACAAGATGTATCATGGAGGTTAATATGGTAACATTACCTAGCCATGGATACGAACCACTTGTGAAGGATCAAAGTATACTTAAATGATTTTAGTTAATGGACATAACTATGTCTATATTACTAAGAGTGCAACTCTAGATATTTAGTGGAGTTATATAGGAGTTAATGAATAAGAATTAAGTGATTAAAAGGAGTTTTAATCAAAGTTAATTCTAGATCATTGGATCTTAGTCTTATAGGTCCATTAACTCCTCCGAGCTAACACATGTAATTAAGAACATAGATTAATATGGATTAATTTCTTTTGAAAAATAGATTCAAATAATTAATTTGAAGGTCAAATTAATTCAAGGCAAATACAAATAGAGAAGTCTATTTGATTAATTAAAAGAAATTAAATAGATGAGTCTATTTAATTATTTAATTAATGGTGAAATTAAATAGAGGAGTCTATTTAATTAAGTATTAAATAGAAGAGTCTATTTAATTATTTTAATAGAGAGATTAAATAGAAGAGTCTATTTAATTAAATAAATTTTACAGTTGTCCAAAATTAATGGGTGATTAAATAGAGGAGTCTATTGAATTATTTAATTTGAGCTTGTCAAATTAAAGAGGTATTGTGACGACCCGACCCTTTTTATATTTAAAATCACTAATATGCAGCGGGAGATTGAAATAACATCATTTTCATAATTCATTTGAAATAATGAGTTCCGGAACTCACAATGCTAAAATAAGTTCAAATAGTTAAAAAAGGGCAAAACAAATAAAAGTTTACAAACCAAAGAAAATAACATGTCCAGTTCTAAAAAATCAAGTCTAGACTCCATGCATAGTAATTAGATTCTAAGCCATGACTCCATATCGATCAATCGCCTCGGGCACCTCCAAAACTACCTGAAAATGTTTGGTGTAGCACCATTAGCAACACATGGCTAGTGAGCAACAAATTAGAATCGAAATGATTCTTTAAATACTCCCCAAAACATCATTTGAATTCCCAACCCTTCCCATTTTCAAATGACAAATATTAAACTTAAAAACAATTAGTAGAGCAACAACAAGAGGCTATTCACATACTTTACATCTCAAGTCTACAACCTCATAACAATCACTTCTCACATCATTTCTCAAATCATATATCTCATATCATTTCTCATAATCATGTATCTTATATCATTTCTCAAAATCATATAACTCATATCATAACATCCTATCAAACAACTAACACGTATCAAGGTGTGATGCTCAACCTTCTCTCAAGGATCAATCCGGGATACGCTCTCCCCGTAATTGTCCATGGGCACGCTCTCCCATATAATATCACAAGGCACGCTCTCCTTGGATCACACACAAGTATCTCCGGGAATGACCCATCGATTTCATCAACCTCACATGGTACTTTTGCAATCACACCTCATCAAACAATTCACTCAATTCAAACAAGGGTATTGATGCTAAGTTAAGACATTCAACTCACATAATCTCCTAATATCAACTATATGCTCTCCCCACTATGGGAACCCTAAGCTACATACTTTCATGATGCAATGCATTAAGAGGGTATAATAAATTAATCAATCACATCTCAAATCAATTCATATATCAAAATCAATTTACAACCATAAGCATGCTTTCATAAAAGGTAATTTATAAAGTAATTGTATATTCAAGCATAATCAATAATTATACCATTCAAATGATCCTTTGAGTTTCCCCAAAGAATCATTTCAACTCTAATCTATTACTCACCTTTGATTTGCAATAACACTATTCACCAAAACCCGCCAATTTTTAATTCTAGCCAAAGAGGTCAATTGTATCCACCACCTACACTAATCATCAATTTGGAAATAATTACTAACATCTCCTTAATCAAACCATCCAATTAGTTAAAAACAAAAAAAAAATGAATTAAATTGGACAATGACCCAATTTTGCACCTATTGGCCATGGGACTTGTGAGAGCAATGGGCTGGGTGATTTCATTTTACTCAACTAACACTTGAAAAAAAAACAATAGATAAAAAAAAAAAAAAAAAAAAAAAAAAAAATAATAATAATAATAATAATAATAATAATAATAATAAATAATAAATAAATAAATAAATAAAACAAAAAAAAACTACAGGACCATAAAGTACACCACTTGGCCGAGAGTGGTCTCGAGATGAAAGGAAATGGTGGCCTCGATTTGCGCAATGAAGGGAATTCAAATGATTTATATATATATATATTTTTTATTTTATTTTTTTATTTTCCAATCCTTTGACAGTGAGCTGAAGAGCACCAAAAGAGGTGGTGGCTTTTTTTTTGAGCAAGGAAACTTTTAGTCAATAATAATAATAATAATAATAATAATAATAATAATAATAATAATAATAAACATAGGTCACTTGATAGCAGCCTTTCACTGAGGGAGATAAGATGATTTGGAAGAGCATTTCGGTCCAAAGGGAGTCGAGCCAAGAGAGAAAATAAAATGAATATCAATGGTGAGATATTTTTTGTGTTTTGGGTTTCAAGGCTAACGGTTGGGGAAGTGATTATGGAGGATTTGAGGTCTCTAAGAGTTAATTTGGTGTTTATTAAATTTTCAACACCATTGTTAAGAAAATGGAGCTTGAGCACAAGAATGAGTTTCCTACCTTTTATGAGCTTCCTCTTTCTTCCAATCCTCCTATAATGGACTCTTCTTCACCACACCAGTAAACCCACTACTTCTCAAGCAAACAAAAAGAGACAAGAAGAAGAAACAAATTCTCTTATTCCTCTATCAAGGAGTCGGCGACAGAGCTAGAAGATGAACGAGAGATGTTTGAGGTTTTTTTTTTTATCAAAAGTCATTTCTCTTCCTATCTCCCAATGGTCATAAGACCTACCCTAAAAACTTGGGCTAAACCAATGGACAGGATGGTTTCTCTTTGGGCCTTCTCTCTTGTTTGAGCCCATTAAACAAAATGACTTCTAATAACAGCAATTAGAAGTCATTTTAATCTATTGTTTTATTTTATTTTTATTTATTTATTTATTATTATTATTATTATTATTATTATTATTATTATTATTATTATTTTTATCTATTGTTTTTTTTTCAAGTGTTAGTTGAGTAAAATGAAATCACCCAGCCCATTGCTCTCACAAGTCCCACGGCCAATAGGTGCAAAATTGGGTCATTGTCCAATTTAATTCATTTTTTTTTTGTTTTTAACTAATTGGATGGTTTGATTAAGAAGATGTTAGTAATTATTTCCAAATTGATGATTAGTGTAGGTGGTGGATACAATTGACCTCTTTGGCTAGAATTAAAAATTGGTGGGTTTTGGTGAATAGTGTTATTGCAAATCAAAGGTGAGTAATAGATTATAGTTGAAATGATTCTTTGGGGAAACTCAAAGGATCATTTGAATGGTATAATTATTGATTATGCTTGAATATACAATTACTTTATAAATTACCTTTTATGAAAGCATGCTTATGGTTGTAAATTGATTTTGATATATGAATTGATTTGAGATGTGATTGATCAATTTATTATACCCTCTTAATGCATTGCATCATGAAAGTATGTAGCTTAGGGTTCCCATAGTGGGGAGAGCATATAGTTGATATTAGGAGATTATGTGAGTTGAATGTCTTAACTTAGCATCAATACCCTTGTTTGAATTGAGTGAATTGTTTGATGAGGTGTGATTGCAAAAGTACCATGTGAGGTTGATGAAATCGATGGGTCATTCCCGAAGATACTTGTGTGTGATCCAAGGAGAGCGTGCCTTGTGATATTATATGGGAGAGCGTGCCCATGGACAATTACGGGGAGAGCGTATCCCAGATTGATCCTTGAGAGAAGGTTGAGCATCACACCTTGATACGTGTTAGTTGTTTGATAGGATGTTATGATATGAGTTATATGATTTTGAGAAATGATATAAGATACATGATTATGAGAAATGATATGAGATATATGATTTGAGAAATGATGTGAGAAGTGATTGTTATGAGGTTGTAGACTTGAGATGTAAAGTATGTGAATAGCCTCTTGTTGTTGCTCTACTAATTGTTTTTAAGTTTAATATTTGTCATTTGAAAATGGGAAGGGTTGGGAATTCAAATGATGTTTTGGGGAGTATTTAAAGAATCATTTCGATTCTAATTTGTTGCTCACTAGCCATGTGTTGCTAATGGTGCTATACCAAACATTTTCAGGTAGTTTTGGAGGTGCCCGAGGCGATTGATCGATATGGAGTCATGGCTTAGAATCTAATTACTATGCATGGAGTCTAGACTTGATTTTTTAGAACTGGACATGTTATTTTCTTTGGTTTGTAAACTTTTATTTGTTTTGCCCTTTTTTAACTATTTGAACTTATTTTAGCATTGTGAGTTCCGGAACTCATTATTTCAAATGAATTATGAAAATGATGTTATTTCAATCTCCCGCTGCATATTAGTGATTTTAAATATAAAAAGGGTCGGGTCGTCACAGGTATTAAATAAATAAAAGGAGTTTTATTTATTTAAATATTTAATGGAATTGTTCTATGAAATAAAAAGGAAAAATAAAATGCACAATATTGTCATGGAGATGATGAATATAGTATGTGCGTGTGACCCCATGGGTCACACGCCACTTTGGTTTGAAGTTAACCAAATCTATGCATTTTATTTTATTTAAAATATATGGAATATCTTAATTTAAATTAATGTGATTAATTTAAATGAGTAAGATATGAAATAATTAATTTAAATTAATTTGGATTAATTTAAATTGTGATATGGGAATATCTTATTATGGAAGAAGATATTATATCTTAATTATTCAAAATATATTTGATAATATCTTTATTTAATTATTTGATAATTAAAAGATATTCAAATATTTTCTGAGACCTTAGTTTTCCTATAAATAGAAATTTTGGAGTGACCCCAAAACATACAACTATGAGAGCAAAAGAAAAGGCTCCAGAAAAAATTCCTCCCCTTCTCTCATTGCCACTGTCGACCTCTTAGTGGTCAAAGAGAAGATTTTTTCTTCCATTTTCCTTTTTCCGAAGAAGATAGTGCCCACGCACCGATTCTCTTTTGTGCTTAGTAAGGAAGATCTTTTTGGTGGTCCCAGGATCGTAACCAAGAAAGACAATGAAGAGTCAGACACTTCTCGACAAGGGTTAGTCATTATTTTATGCATATGTTTTTACATTAATATTATACTGCAATGAAAGATCTTTGGGAATTCCGCTTGAGAACTCTTTTATAGAGGCCTCAATCCCAACAATGGTGTGGACTATTTTGAAACATTCAGTCCCGTTATTAAGCTTGCAATGATTCAGATTTTACTTAGCCTTGTTGTCTCAAATAAGTGGCCTTTGCGTCAAGTTGATGTCCATAATGCTTTCTAAACGGGGACTTAATTGAAGATGTGTACATGGTGCAACCGCCCGACTTGGTAAGTAATACTTCTCCTCATTATGTTTGTAAACTATGAAAGACTCTTTATGGAATAAAGCAGAGCCCACAAGCCTGGTTTCTCAAGCTTAGCTCTTGTTTGTTATCATGGGGATTTCAGTCCTCGAAGTTTGATTGCTCTCTATTTTACATTCGCACCAACTATGATTTTGTGGCTTTTCTAATATATGTGGATGTTATCATCGTGACTGGAACTAGTACTACTTTAATTCAACATTATATTTCTTCTCTGTACAAGTTATTTAAGCTTTAAGACTTCAGTACTCTCTCCTATTTTCATGGTGTTCATGTTTCCATGTTTGCTGGCTCAATTGATCTCTCCCAAGAAAATACATCAATGATCTCCTTCTACAGACTGGAATGACAGATTGTAAACCGATGAATACTCATATGGCAACAGAGCCTGTTCTATCTCTTCATGATGGAGACTTACCTAGCTGATCCGAGTGAGTATCGAAGCCTTGTGGGTGCTCTCCAATATTGCATCCTCACACGCCCTGACCTCAGTTATGCAGTGCACAAGGTCTGTCAGTTTCTTTATGCTCCAACAACGGCACACTGGCAAGCAATGAAACGGATTCTCATGTACCTAAAATGCACGAAGTCTCATGACTTCTATCTTTATCCTTCCTCTTCTCTGTATGTTACCAGGTATTCAAATGCCGATTGAGCAAGCTGCCCTGATGATCGCTGAAGCATGAGCGGGTTTTGCATTTTTCTGGATGGCAATCTAATTTTGTTGGACATCCACTAAACAAAAAGTTATATCACGTTTCAGTGCTGAATCAGAGTACCGTGGTCTGTCTAATGCTGCTGCATAAATACCTTGGGTGCAATCTCTACTCAATGAAATTGGTTTTCTCTCTTCCACACCTCCTATGCTTCTTTGTGATAATATAAATGCAACATTCTTAGCTGTTAATCCTCTTATGCATCATAAGAGTAAGCATGTGGAAATCGATTTCCATTTTGTTTGAGCAAAAGTTATCTCCAAGCGGTTGTTAGTTTTCTATGTACTTTCGGAGGATCAACTTGAAGATATTATGACCAAAAGCTTATCTTCTCATTGTTTTGCTTCATTGCCACTACAAAAAAACTGTCAAAATGCGACCAAAAATTTGCGACCAAAAAAAAGTGGTAGTTTTAAAGTGACCACTTGGTCACTTTCTTTGAAGGTTGACTTTAAGTGACCATCTAGTCACTTTTTTTGCGACCAGATTGCAACCAAAAGTAGATGTAGTCATAAAAAATGGCGCGAAATTATGGCGCAAAAGAAGCGACCACTTGGTCACCTATAAAAACGACCATTTGGTCGCATTTTTGTGACTAAAATATGCTTTGGTAGCAAAAAATGGCGCGTAATTTTGGAGGGAAAAAAGCTACCAAGTGGTCACAATTAAAAGTGACCACCTGGTCGCAATTTTTGTGACCTTTTTTGGGGAGTGGTAGCTTAAAATTGGAGGGAAGATAGCTACCAAGTGGTCACAATTAAAAGTGACCACCTGGTCGCAATTTTTGTGACTAAAATATGTCTTGGTAGCAAAAAATGGCGCGTAATTTTGGAGGGAAAAAAGCTACCAAGTGGTCACAATTAAAAGTGACCACCTGGTCGCAATTTTTGTGACCTTTTTTGGGGAGTGGTAGCTTAAAATTGGAGGGAAGATAGCTACCAAGTGGTCACAATTAAAAGTGACCACCTGGTCGCAATTTTTGTGACTAAAATATGTCTTGGTAGCAAAAAATGGCGCGTAATTTTGGAGGGAAAAAAGCTACCAAGTGGTCACAATTTAAAGTGACCACCTGGTCGCAATTTTTGTGACCTTTATTGGGCAGTGGTAGCTTAAAATTTTGGCGGGAATTAAGCTACCATATGGTCACATTAGAAAGTGACCGGATGGTCGCAAATTATGTGATTTTATATGACCAATAATTTATAAATAACTATTTTTTAACACGTGCGATGCACGTGGAATTTTTTGTCTTATTTTACAATTCAATAATTGTATACTTAAGAGTTTTATGTGTATTAGTTAAAATGTTTGTTAATCAATTTTTAAATTATATTTATTTTATGAACAAATAAAATATTTAATATTTTTGATTTTTTCCCACTGTATTTATGGGGTAATTTCCTTTTACTTTATCTATTTTACCCCATAAATACAGTCGGAAAAAATCAACAAATATTAAATATTTTATTTGTTCATAAAATAAAATTACATTATAAGCTTAGAAAGAAAAAATAAGAATAAGAATAGATGATTGAAAAAATTACCAATAATTCTAAAATTTCAAGATGTGGTTAATTTTATTGATTGCATTTCTTAACAATAATAATAATGTCAATTAAATAAAAATTATTCACTTTCAATTAATATAAAAACTCTTCAAGATCAATAAGTCGCTATCTAAACGCCTTTAGATTTTTCTAAAATTTGTGTAGAGTAAATAATAATATTTAACCTCGTCTTGAAAATATCCTGAATTTCATACAAAGAGAGAACAATAATATTGTACAGAGAAGAATTATATTTTCCTTAAACCTCTAGTTGAATCTAGTCGTTTGACTCTTTTTTGTTCAAGAAAAGCATTTACAATTATGAATAAAGCAATAGACCAAACTTAAAATCAAAAGATGATGAAATACGATGAAAATGAAATTAACTTTTTTTTTTTATTATAAGAAAGATTCCTCTTGATTTCAACTTTGACATGTTTATATCGAATTGCGAGTTGGAATTGCTTCAAATGAATATGTGGATGCAAATTAATTATATATAAATATGTACATCTTCAATAGTCTATTTGGTTCCCTTCTAGCACTTTCTATCTTGAAAAACAAGAATAAAATTATCTATATCTATTAAAAAAAACTCTTAAATAGAATCAAATAGTTCCAAATCAAGAATTACAAAAATTTATCTCGAAAATCATGAAGAAACATATCAATGAATATAACAACATGGAAACAAGAGTTCCCGTCATATGTAAATATCATAAAGTAACCCAATATACAAAAAAAAGTATAATATACATATTAATATTTGCGACCAGGTGGTCGCAATTTCAAAAAAAATGTGACCACATGGTAGTAATTTAGAAAGGAAAGGCGACCAAATGGTCGCATTTTAGGATTTAGGGTTTAGGGTTTAGGGTTTTGGGTTTTGGAGAGAAATGCGACCAAATGGTCGCATTTTTGCAAAAGTATAATAATATTTTTTAAAAAATACAAGTAGAATTGCGACCATTTGGTCGCAATTATGGGCGGTAACTTTAAATTTTCATGAAATTTATGGCGGTGAATTTAAGTAATGCGACCATATGGTCGCAATATTTGGCGGTGAATCTCATAATTGCGACCAGATGGTCGCAATAGTTGATGGGACTCGTGAAATGACAATATTCTTGGTAATGGTAATTGGGCGACGGTGTTTTAATAAATGGACCTTGGTCGCATATGTAATTGGGCGACCATTGGTCGCATTTTCCCCAAAGACGCGCGTGATTGTTCATTTCCTGTCATAATTACATATTTGCGACCATTTGGTCGCAAATTATGATTTAAATTCCCTTCCCTTTCCTTTCCCCGTTTCTTTTCTTTTCTTCGTTTTTCTTTTCTCTTCTTTTCTCGCTTTTCTCTTCTTTCTTGCCCCTTCTCTTTTTCTTCCTCTCTTTTTGTTCTTTTCTCTCTTTCCCTTATCCCGTTCCCCGTTATTTCTTCCTGTTCCGTTCCCATTCTTACTCTAAACCGAAAACCCTCAACCCCCAATCCCAGGTTTCGATTACACGAGGTTAGTTTTCGTAACAAATTGAAGTTTAGTTTAAGAATTTAGTTTACTTAGTTTTAGTTTTTAGTTTTGTTAATTTAATTAGTTTTAGTTTAATTTAGTTTTGTTAATTTAATTAGTTTTAGTTTTAGTTTAAGTAGTTTAATTTAATTAGTTTAGTTTACATTAACTAATTAATTAGTTTACTTTAATTTTATTACTTTAAGTAATTTTAGTTTAATTAATCTATAGTTTAATTAATCTAACTTAGTTTACTTTAATTCAATTTAAGTAGTAATTAATTTAATTACTTAATCTAATTTAGTTTAATTACTTATTTAGTTTATTTAAGATAGTTTACTTTAATTTAATAAAATTAAACTAAATTAATTTATAATTACACTAGTTTAACTTTTAATTTTAGTTTAATTGATGTAATTTAGATTACTTTAATTAAATCAATTAATTTAAAGTAGGGTAATTAATTCAAATAGTTTAACTTCAATTATACTTAAGTAGTTTAAATTAATGAGTTACACTAATTTAATTAATTAATTTTAGTTTACTTGTTAAATAAAAATTGTTTAATTACTTAATTTTAGTTACATTTGATTAAAGTAAAGTACAATTAGGTTAATTGAACTAAAATTAATTCAATTAAACTTAAGATTAATTAATTAAAACTAAAATTAACTAATCAATTACTTGGAATTAAAGTAAATATAAATTAGCTTAATTGAACTAAAATTAATTCAATTAAACTTAAGATTAATTAATTAAAACTAAAAGTAACTAATCAATTAATTTGAATTAAAGTAAATTAAAATTAGATTAATTGAAACTAAAATTAATTGAATTTCAGTTTAATTCAATTAATTTTAGTTCAATTAATCTAATTTTACTTTACTTTATTTCGAACTAAATGATTAGTTTATTTTAGTTTTACTTAATTTTAGTTTAATTCATGTAATTTAGATTACTTTAATTAAATCAATTAATTTAAAGTAGGGTAATTAATTCAAATAGTTTAACTTCAATTATACTTAAGTAGTTTAAATTAATGAGTTACACTAATTTAATTAATTAATTTTAGTTTAATTATTAAATAAAAATTGTTTAATTACTTAATTTTAGTTACATTTGATTAAAGTAAAGTACAATTAGGTTAATTTAACTAAAATTAATTCAATTAAACTTAAGATTAATTAATTAAAACTAAAATTAACTAACTTGGAATTAAAGTAAATATAAATTAGGTTAATTGAACTAAAATTAATTCAATTAAACTTAAGATTAATTAATTAAAACTAAAATTAACTAATCAATTACTTGGAATTAAAGTAAATATAAATTAGCTTAATTGAACTAAAATTAATTCAATTAAACTTAAGATTAATTAATTAAAACTAAAATTAACTAATCAATTACTTGGAATTAAAGTAAATATAAATTAGCTTCATTGAACTAAAATTAATTCAATTAAACTTAAGATTAATTAATTAAAACTAAAATTAACTAATCAATTACTTGGAATTAAAGTAAATATAAATTAGCTTCATTGAACTAAAATTAATTCAATTAAACTTAAGATTAATTAATTAAAACTAAAATTAACTAATCAATTACTTTGAATTAAAGTAAATTAAAATTAGATTAATTGAAACTAAAATTAATTGAATTTTAGTTTAATTCAATTAATTTTAGTTCAATTAATCTAATTTTACTTTACTTTATTTCAAACTAAATGATTAGTTTATTTTAGTTTTACTTAATTTTAGTTTAATTAATGTAATTTAGATTACTTTAATTAAATCAATTAATTTAAAGTAGGGTAATTAATTCAAATAGTTTAACTTCAATTATACTTAAGTAGTTTAAATTAATGAGTTACACTAATTTAATTAATTAATTTTAGTTTAATTATTAAATAAAAATTGTTTAATTACTTAATTTTAGCTACTATTGAGGCCGACATACAGGCACGAGTCGACGCCGACATACAGGCACGAGTCGACGCCCAGGTCGCATCCGCTTTGGCCGAGTACTTCAGATCTCTAGGCGGCGGCCCTTCTACATCGACGCCTCCTCCCCCACCCCCCACCCCTCCGCAGTAGTTCTAGGATTCTTTCAATTGTATAAAACGTTTTTTTAATATTTGATATATATATTTTTTATTTCAATTCCAATTTTTTTTTATGAAATTTTAATATTAATTAAATAAATAATTAGTAATTAATAATTAATAATTAATTAATTAACTAATTATTGAAATTTAAATTTAAAAAAAAAAATTCTTAAATGCGACCAGATGGTCACTTTTAAGCGACCATCTGGTCGCATTTAAACTGAGACTAAAAGTGACCATTTGGTCGCATAAAATGCGACCATTTGGTCACTTTTTTATGTGACCAAATGGTCACTTATTGGCTCAGTTAAATTACGACCAGATGGTCGCTAAAAGCGACCATCTGGTCGTATTTTAATCGAGCCAATAAGTGACCATTTGGTCACAAAAATTACGACCATTTGGTCACTTTTTATGTGACCAAATGGTCACTTATTGAAGATAAAATGCGACCATATGGTCCTTTTAATCGCACCATATATGGTCGCATTTTAAAAAGTTTGACTTTTTTTTCGACCAAAATTTTTTCACGACCAGGATGGTCGAATTTTTGTGACCATGCGATCGCACAAATTCAAAACCGACCAGCTTTTTAGCAACCACTCAGTTGGTCGCATTTTGGTCGCATTTTAGGTGAAAAACGACCATTTGGTCGCAATTTCCTGGTTGCAAATTGGCAGTTTTTTTGTAGTGTGCGTAGCAAGATCACTGTCTTTCCGAGTCTTATTCGCTTGAGGGGTATTAGAGAAAGTGTAAGTAAAGATATAAATGAATTCCCTTTATTTTTTGCCTCTTTCTATTCTGTTATTAGGTCTCCTATCAATGAGTGACATTGATGTGAGGGAAAATACTCAGCATAATTGCTAGAGTATGAGAGACTTGCATTTATAGATAATAAACTTACACTTGTCACTCACTGATAGGAGACCAAATAACATAATAGAAAGAGGTAAAAGATAAAGGGAATTTATTTTATATCTTCATTTACACTTTCTCTAATAGTTATTGGTTACTTAAAATAAGATAAGAGATGAGAACAAAACAACGAAAACTAGACCTATTGACAAATCCGACTATAGATTCGAAGTGATAACAAATTCTATGGTTACATATATGGTTCCAAAATTGCTCAATTTTAACGCAAAATATGTAAAACTATAATTGGAGAGTTTAAAAGGAAACTTTTACCATTTTTTTTTTTTCAGTTTTTATTCATTAAATCTATAAACCTTTCCATTTTAACATAAAAGAAAGTTGACTAAATAATTTAGTCAATAACCACGGATAGAAAGTTGGTGAAATGGGTTAACAAGTAAAGAATATGATACCAAATTTTAAGTATTTGCGTGAGAAAGAGGGAATGCTAAAAAATAATGATACCAATTTTTATCAATCCATCTTCATTAGCAAGAATCTCATCTCATTCATAAATTCTTTTCTTTTCTTTTATGAGAATGTTCTTTCTTCTTGTCTTGAACCTAAAATCTTTCTTTTTTTCTGGCCCCATTTTCACTCTAATAGAATCACAAAACTCAACCCAAGCAATTTGCTCTCTCTATAAATATGGAGATATGTTTTCTTTGAGAAAAACCATATTATTATTATTGTTTGTTTTATTTTATTTGTGAAGATTTATTGGGATTACAATGGCTTCCAATAGATCTGAATTAATAGTTGATGGCATGCCGGAGGCTTTGAAGGAGAGCCAGAATTATATGAAGAAATGCTTTGGTAAGTATGTTGAGAAAGGAATTAGAATCCTTAAAAGACAACATTTATTGGCTGAAACGGAGAAGGTTATTGATGATGAGGCTCAAAGGAGTCAGGTCATGGAAGGAGTTCTTGGCTACATGTTAAATTCCACTCAGGTGTCCTCTCTTCACGCCCACATCTATTTTCGAGAAATTATTTAACGAGTTTGTGACACACAATATGACTCTTTCATTTCATAACGGTTAGATTTATAATTTTAAACTTAGAAAGATTGTCTTTATTGAGATCCAATAATTATAAGTGAAAAGGTCGTATTACATCCGATTACGTTGAATAATTTATCTGACCACATGTAAAATGAAAGTTTTTATGTAAAAACTACACACATATATAAAGTTGATTTTTTAATACATATTATCTATTTTACCCCTAAAAATAGTTTTTAAAATTTTTCTCCCATATAAAAATTTATGCCTCCATCTATGACCACGTCCAATCAAAAAACACCACATAATGGAATATTTGTAACTTTTTTTTTTCTTTTATTATAAAAGATTTTTTTTTAATCCTACCCTTGAGGTGTTAGAAGTCGATGTCGATAAAAATGTCGAGTTTTCAAATTTACTGATATGTCGATACAAACATCGATGTCGACGAATATTTCTGTAAAAATCATGGAATCGATGAAAACTTAAATGAATATTTAAAATTAAATAATGAAACTTGAATGATGGTTTAAATAAATCATAATTAATCATATAAGAAAGTTATGCATCTATAAATGATATTTAAGATCTGAGAAAATAAAAAAAAGGCCATAAATTAAAGAGAGAATAAATTAAAGGTTTTAAAAACCTAGAGAGAATGAAACTAAAAGTTAATAATAAATTAAATAGAGAGAATGATTAAAACAAAAGATAAAAGAAAAGAAATCAAGGAGGGAAAGTGATCAACGATATTTGACTTTTGAGTAGTAGTTTCAATGGACATATAGATAATATTGAAAATATTATTTTAATTTCATTAAAAAAGTCGAACCTCAATTTTAGAGATATGTGAACAGATATATGACCATGTCGAAACACATCTGAAACCCTGGAGGCAAGCAAGTGAACTAAAGTATATCCCAAGTTTCATGCATTATAATAAATAAAGGACACAAACCATTTATTGAAAAACAAAAATCTATTTAACCTGAGAATATAAAATAATAATCATATTGACTCTTAAATTATTATTTTATATATAAATAAACCTGAAATTGTAATTACAGGTGGCAGTTGTAATTCCTCCAGATGTTGCTTTTGCCATAAGACCACAGCCAGGATGCTGGGAGTTTGTCAAAGTTAGCTCTGTTGATCTCTCAGTGGAACCTATCACTTCTTCTCAATTTCTTAAATTACAAGAGTTCATTTTTGATCAAGAATGGTATAATTTTTTATTTTATTTTTTAATAAAGTCTATATGAGATTGACGATGACACCGTTTGATAATCATCAAAGAAAATAAGATAAATAAGAAAAACATATTAAAGAGAATAAACTAAAATTGACAGTTTTTGTGTCAAACCGTCTCCGCGCCAACGAAGACTCATTTCCACGACACAGGCCATCGTCAATCTCATATAAAGTCCAATATTAATTAAGATTTTAATATATAATTGATTGAAATTGTAGGTCAAATGATGAAAATGCATTTGAAGTTGATTTTGGAGCAATTGATTTCACAACTCCTCATTTAAGCATTCCCTCTTCAATTGGAAATGGTCTGTCTTACACTACAAAATTCATCACCTCTAAACTAGGTGGAAAATTGGAGAATGCTCAGCCTCTTGTGGATTACTTACTCTCACTCAATTATCAAGGAGAGGTATGACTGATCAAAATTACAAAAATTGAATTACAATTTTATTATGAAATTAAAATAATTACAAAACTTACTTGTTTGGAACTATATTTTTTAAAAACTGTTTTCTGTTTTTAAATGCTAAGAACAGTTTATTTATGCAAAAACCGTGGTTAAAAAAATGAAACAGAATTTTGTTGTTTTCTTTACTATTTTATATATTAATTACTCATATATAATCATTATCTCTACTTTTATATATAACTTAATTTAAATAGGTTAAGATAAATAAAAACACGAAAAATAAAATTTATCTTTCCAAACAGTTTTAAAATAATATTTTGAACAGTTTTTTTTATAAAATTCACCCAAATTTATTTTCGAAAGTTTTTCATAACAATTTTTTTTTCCTTCTTCTTACAAAAATTTATTTCAATTTAAACCAAAATTTTAAAATAAAACTATTTGGTAGGACTATATGTCCTAAAAAATCTCCACATTAATAAAATATTATTCATTTTTAACATATTTCGGTTTCTGAATTCTTACAGCAACTTATGATAAACGAGACTCTGAAAACACCTGCTAGGCTTCAAATGGCACTTATATTTGCTGATACATTCCTCTCTGCACTTCTTCCAGAAACTCCCTATGATACTTTTGAACACAAGTAAGTAAATAGGTCGTAAACTAAATTTAATCTTTTATATATTCTCAAGACTCCCCTCATGTATGAGCTCGGATATTTACACGAGGCACAATCGCATGAAACATTAATAAATAGAGATTTGAACTCACTACATCCTACTATGATATCGTGTTAATAACCGATAACTCAAAAACTTAAGCAGTGAGGTTAAAGACAAATATAATATTTTTATATATTTCCAATGATAATTTTTTTTTTCCTTTGGTTTTCAATCAGATTCAATGAGTGGGGTTTTGAGAGAGGATGGGGAGATTGTGCAGAAAGAGTTAAGGAAAGAATGAGATGTCTCTCAGAAATATTACAATCATCTGATCCAATCCAAATGGAGAAATTCTTTAGCAATCTTCCAACCATTTTCAATGTGGTTATTTTGTCTCCTCATGGCTATTTTGGCCAAGCAGATGTTCTTGGCTTGCCTGATACTGGAGGGCAGGTTTGGTCTTTTTCAATTATTCATTTCATTATCTTTTAAGAAGAAGTTTTCTTGTTCTTTCTCTTTAGATTTTGTTTTAAAAGTTGTGTCATTTTAATATTTTTGTTTCAATTTTTGTTTATCACTTTGTCATTTTACACTTCATACCACATTTAATATGATAAAAACAAGGGGAAAAAATAAACTACCTCCCATGAATTATGCAGGTTGTGATAAATTAAATATCCTAAGATTTTTTAAATAAACATCCCCTCGAACTATTTATTTAAGTAAATACCCCAAAACTTTTGCAAGTGTGTTTAAAATAGACCCACAGTTTTGTTTCAATTTTTGTCTATTACTTTGTCGTTTTAATCTTCATACAACATTTAATATGATAAAAGAAGGGGAAAAATAAACTACCAATGAATTATGCAAGTTGTGATAAATACCCCACGATTTTTTAAGTAAACATGACCTCGAACTATTTTTTTAAGTAAATACCCTGGTGACTTTTACAAGTGTTTAAAATAGACCCTTCCATTACAACCATTTACATTCCGTTTGGGAAACAAGCAAAATCACCTATGAAGTATGCAGGTTGTGAAAACTTATGACAAGTTTTTAGCATGGGTTGTTTTTCCCTTTTTTTTTTTTTCCTCTGTTTTTAGAACTAGGGAGCTGACTGTTTTATGGTAATCAGATTGTTTACATTCTGGATCAAGTTAAGGCTATGGAAGAAGAACTGCTTCTCAGAATTAAGCAACAAGGGCTCAATATGAAGCCACAAATTTTTATTGTAAGTATATTTTATATGCATGAAAAACTTACAAAAACTAAAATAACTATATTTTTCAATTCTAAAGCAATGGTAAATTTGGTGGGGAAAATGCAGATTACCAGACTTCTTCCAGATGCCAAGGGAACTAAATGCAACCAAGAGCTAGAACCTGTCTTAGGAACCAATTACTCCAAAATTGTCAGGGTTCCATTTAGGACGGAAAAAGGCGTCCTTCGTCGTTGGGTTTCTCGGTTCGAGGTTTATCCTTATCTAGAGAGGTTTGCTCAGGCAAGTTATGAGAAAAATTTGTATCCATATCTTGACATAGTGCTCTCTATGTTTAAATTTTTTCTCTTGATTTCTTGTCTCCTTTCACATATCAGGATGTCACTGCCATAGTTCTCGATCTAATGGAAGATAAGCCGGATTTAATCATTGGAAATTATACTGATGGGAATCTGGTGGCTTCTCTTATGGCCAGCAAGCTAGGGATAACCCAAGTATATATCGTTTTTCGTATTCAGAGATATCTCAAGAAATTAAATTTTTTTTGTAGCACAAAGTTTACTAACCAAGATACAAATCCAGGGAACTATTGCACATGCCTTGGAGAAGACCAAGTATGAAGATTCAGATCTTAAATGGAAGGAATTGGACAATAAGTATCATTTCTCGTGCCAATTTACTGCCGATTTAATCGCGATGAATGCTACTGATTTTGTCATTGCAAGCACATACCAGGAGATAGCAGGAAGGTGAGAAAAAAAAATACATGAGCACAAAATTTCAAAGTTTGATATCAAAATCATACATTGAAACAAATTTTGGTTTCAGCAACGAGAAGCCGGGGCAATATGAAAGCCATGATGCTTTTACACTTCCAGGGCTGTGCAGAGTTGTTTCAGGCATCAATGTCTTTGATCCAAAATTCAATATTGCATCTCCAGGGGCTGATCAGGATGTCTATTTTCCTTACACCGAGAAAGAACGACGTTTTACAACATTTCAACCTGCCATTGAGGAACTATTATATAGTAGAGTTGAAAACAATGAGCACATGTGAGTGTTCAATGAGATATGATTCAGATTCATTGTCTATATATGGTTACATAACACTTATTTTCCTTTTTTCCAAACAGAGGATACCTATCAGATAAGAAAAAACCAATAATCTTTTCGATGGCAAGACTTGATATTGTAAAGAATATCTCTGGATTGGTTGACTGGTATGGGAAGAATGGAAAACTGAGAAGTTTGGTCAATCTTGTTATTGTTGGTGGATTCATTGATCCTTCCAAATCGAAGGATCGAGAAGAAATCGATGAGATAAGAAAGATGCATGCATTGATAGAGAAACATCAACTCAAAGGTCAGATCAGATGGATAGCAGCACAGACTGATCGACGTCGCAACGGAGAACTCTACCGTTGTATTGCTGACACCAGAGGTGCTTTTGTGCAGCCTGCTCTGTATGAAGCTTTCGGTCTTACTGTCATTGAGGCAATGAATTGTGGTTTACCTAATTTTGCTACCAACCAAGGAGGTCCAGCTGAGATCATTGTTGATGGGATCTCTGGTTTCCATATTGATCCAAACAACGGTGACGAGTCGAGTAAAAAGATTGCTGATTTCTTTGAAAAGTGCAAGATCGAGCCGAAGTACTGGAACGATATTTCGTTTGGAGGCCTGCAGCGTATCAACGAATGGTAGTCATAAAAACCCGAATTTTTTTTCAAGCTATCATATCATGATGTAAAATGATATCGGTTTTCTTGGCAGCTACACTTGGAAAATCTATGCAAACAAGGTGCTGAACATGGGAAGCACTTACAATTTCTGGAGGCAACTGAATAAAGATCAAAAGCAAGCAAAACAAAGATACATCCAAATGTTTTACAATCTGCTTTTCAAGAACTTGGTATTTTTCCGCAATTTGCATACATTGCTAAACATATTTTGACATCATTTTCTAAGCTACAAACTTTTTTTTTATTGGCTTTTTAGGTGAAAACAGTTCCCATTGCTATAGATGAAAGTCCTCTACCAGCAATAAAACCAGCTGCCAAACCACAAACCACACAAAAGTATGTAAAAACCTATTAACATTTTAATTTATTTTTTCACACCATTTGTTATTGGATTGGAAAAAAAATTAATTTGAAAATCTTTGTTCTGTGTGCAGTACTAAGCGCTCGCAATCTCGGATTCAAAAGTAAGAAATCGGTCTCCGGTCAGATAATCATCTTTGAACTTTACATTTGGATGAAATAAATCAGCTCAAAGATTTTTAAATACGATTACGTTCAGGTTTTTTGGAGCTTAAAACAAGACACTTTATTCGGCCAGTGTTACTTTACTACATAATATGTATTATCACCACAAGGATATGTAATTGGGATGTATCCCTTTCCTTTGCTGAGGAAGAGAATAATTACTATGGTATTGAGAATGAATAAAGCTTTATTATGTTTCTTATTTTCAATATCAAACTTGCATATGCAATTTGTAATCTTCTGTTTGCCTTCCTCGTAGATAAAGATAAAAGGCTAAATTATGCAAACTGTTCGTTTGTTTTTTCTACTGCAATAAATCAAAAGCATAAAGCACGCTTTGAATTAAGGATACAATGAAAAAATAAATCATTCTCTTGCGTTCCAAAAGCATGGAAAATTCATTTAACTATACAAAAAAACATCAGACTAAAAATTATTAACAGCTAGTCTCTCCGCTATTTTCGTTGAAGGCGGCTGCTGCTGCTTCTTTTACGTCGATGCTGAAACTATATTCCTGGTCACAACCCAAGTAGGAATCACACATGAAATATAGCTTCAACGTTTTCCTTCCATATTCAACAGGAGCAATAAAATCAAGCTGCACCTTCAACCTCCTCTGAAGAGAAACCCTCTTAATGGCCAGTAATTGGTTACTTTCTGTATCGCCTACGACAAGCCACCAACCCTCTTCTTTGGTTTTGGGATACCTTGAAGCGTCTACAGGTCCAACATCGGTTCTTCCATCGAGATTCCGCTCAAGGGTAACTTGCAGTGTTGTAGACTCCCCTGCTGTCACTTTCTCACCATCTAGCACCTCATATACCATGTCAATATTCGGGAAATGGCTGCAAAAGCGTGCAATATCCGACAACTGAGAATCTGGCATCTTTAGTAGTTCACGCCTTTCCTCATCCTCCATTTCCACCAAGTCAAATACTGTTTCAATGTTCTTTCCAGAGTTCTCTTGGCATCTCTTGGCTAGCTCATTTGTGAAATGGGGCAGCTGTAGAAGCTCACATTGGCAGCCTTGGATTACCATCTGGCTAAATTCCATTGCAAGAAGGGCAATGCTAAGCCAACCATTGCTCGAAATAACATCTACCATTGCTTGAAGCAATCTACTTGCAGAAACTACTATCTCCCGCTGGTCCAATGCTAAATTCCCACCAACAGATTGCCCTGAGAAATGGGCCTGCAGCAATGCATTTGCTTTGACATGTGGGTCTGTCCATTTTAGATTTTCAAAGGAATTGAATTTCTGATGATTAATCAATCTTCGAATCATCTCTTCTTCACCAGGTCGTATGGGAAGCAATGCATACTCCGCAGCTGAAGCCAAGATCTCTAGAAGACCCTTCATCTTGGTTTTGGCAGTCAACGAAGAACTGAAACGTTCTATTGTAGCATAACTGATGTAATAATATGATGCTATCATACCAAGATTAGATGGCGACAGGTTCATATCATCCTCAATAATGATACATTTGCTTGTTTCTAAGTCGCTTAACGTGTTCTCAACAAGCTCTGAAAGGTGGTCCGAGAGATGCCTATGACTGACTCCCTGAAGATTATAGTAATTGGGATTCTGAGTAAGTCTCCTGTACATAAAAGTCCATGTAATATAATCAACAGCTTCCTGCTTGTTCTCAATAATTCCAGAAACAATCTCTGCATTCAAATTATCATGAAAGAAGTGGTGTAAGTGGCTTTCAACAGGGAAAGGTTCATGCAATAACTTTTTGTAGTATTCTTTACGGGGCGTGTGGCAGAGAATGACACATTTCCCAGAATTATCAAGCAGTGGTCGACTGGCATGACCGATCATCTGCATCAAATCAGTTACAGGGTAGTCAGTGTGAACTTCCCTTCCATCATAATATTGTGTTCCCATTACCACCACCAAATGGGCTAACATACGAACGCCCCAACACATCGAGCTGCTTATAACACAGACCTGAATCCACCCTGCTTCAAACAGCTGTCTCACAATCTCTTGATCCAAATCAGATAGTCCCTCGTGCAAATAGCCAACCCCATGACGTAAACAGGCTTTCAGCATCTCATCATGTATCTTGTCGACAAAGGGCACGATGTCTTCAAGAGATCTCAACAGAAATGGCACCTTCTCACCATTGTCTGCACAAGAGTACGTCATTATATCTACTGCAGTCAGTCTGACATGCTTCCTTGTAGGAACAAAGACAAGTGCAGGCTTTCCATTCATTGTGTGCTGAACAATGGCAGTGTATGTGGGTTTGGTCATGGCCAGCATTCTCGCTTCAAAATTAGCTATATACACCCCCTGAATATGAATCTCCAAAGGCACAGGGCGAACAGCAGGAGGGAAATTGAATAGACCATGAGCAGTAGCCCCAATCCAATCCCCAATATCTTTTGCATTTGCAAGAGAAGTTGAAAGTGCCACAATTCGAATCTTGTTTTCAATCTGACTCACCATATATCTCATCCTCGATACAATCACCTCCAGGACAGGACCACCTTGACCCCCAATCAAGTGAAGTTCATCAAGAATGAAAAGACTGACCTGTTGCACATGTTTGCGCTGCTTCCAGCGACGGGATATTGCATCCCATTTCTCAGGGGTACTAATGATTATATTACCTTTCTCAATAAGTTTCAAATCTGCCCCCGTTTCCCCTGTTAACTCAACAACATGCATTCCAAGTCCTTTACTGAACTTCTTTTCCCAGTCCCTGAAACGTTCTCCAGCAAGAGCTTCAATAGGGGCAATATACACAACACGTAAGACACTGTCCTTTTCCTTCTGATGATTCCTTAATATAGCAAACTCAGCACAAATTGTCTTCCCACTCCCAGTCGGCGCTGCAACGAGGACATTATCATCAGTATTATATAACACAGCAAAGACTTGTGTCTGAACAGGATTAAATTGCTTAAAATCTTGATAAAGAGCCTCATAAGATGGATTTCTTAATGCAGTCACAGGAAGAGGTTGCAAGTCTAATAGCTCTGTTGGCGGAGGAAATTTTTCAGGCAGAATGAGATGCTTAAAAGAGACGGGCAAAATAGTTTGTGACCCTAGCCATCTATCTGATACAACACGTATGAAGTACTGGGGGGGCAGTGGTTCATAAACTGGCACTGTGAAATTTATAGTGTGGTCCTCATCAATGTATTGCTTCTTCAACAAGAAATACTCGTGATGAAGTATAAATTCACCATCATTATCCTCAACAAGTATCCAAAATGACTCTACGCAGCCATGAACCTTGTCTTCCCACTGGAAGTCCGGTATTATTGTGAGCTCAACTCTCAGAACAGTGCGTGTAATTGGCTGAACATGTGCAGCAAGATTTAGTTTTGGGAATTGGCCGATAAACTTGTGAAGAGTTCTTCCCATTTTGGGGGCGCGAATAAGTTCACCTAGTTCCTGTGATGAGAGATCGGAATACCGTTCCCAAGCCAAATCCTTTTTCTCCAGCTTCATGAGAATATCATTTGAAATACCGCTGAATTGCCGAAGAGGTGTTTGGACAGTCCACATCCTCTTACTCACCATCTTGCACAAGTTCAAGGCCTTCTCAGCAAGTTGTGCCCATCCTCGTTTCAAGACAATCTCAAAAAGAGCTCGCGTAAGTCGTCCAGCACTCTGCAAACAATGAGAGAAAGTTACATTAATGTAGAGTTATCAAACTGAATTTAAAAAGGGCAGAAGAGAAAGAAAAGAAATTCACTCAAGATGGAAAAAAAAAAAAACAAATTACTACTAGTACTAATAACAAAGCTTGAGCGTTTAGATTTGAGTGGGTTATTTATTTTATATGAATACACTGAATAAAAAGAAAATTGAACAGACCTGAGTAATGAACACCATGTCAGATGTCAATGACATCCCTTCAAGCTTCAGCTGAGAAATATACGCTTGCAGCAAAACATTGATCTTGGTACAGGGTTCCTCCAAGCTTTCTTTGATGGGAATTGGAACATGTTCCAACAGCTTTGCTAATTCCACTTTTTCATCTTGTCGCACAGTTACGTATTTGAACTCTTCACTCAATGAGAACACCCTAAAAAGTTCAATATCCCCCATTGTCGGCTTCAAATGCTTATTGTAAGTGGATATAGTTCCATGTGTTATATAGTAAGAGCTAGCAATGCGACCCAAGTCTGTAGCTTTCAAATACCCACTTTTTTTGTCATACTTCACTAGATCATTTTTTACTAAAATTGTAGCAGCTGAATGAATTAGATCAGCTCTCCTCTCTTCCAATGCTGTATCCTTTATAAAAGCATCAGGTGCTATTCCATAGAGCGAGGGATTCCTTAACATACGAACATACAAGTAAGTATATCCAAGCCAATTACATGCTTCTCTAGCATTTCGAACAGTTCCAAGAACAACTTCTGCATTTAATTGATCGGCCAATTTGGACACAAACTGACTTTCAATTGGAAGCTGCTGGTTTATCAATGACAGATAATATTGCAATTGACCATGTCCCGTGATGATTATTCCCTCTCCATAAGAATCAAACTGAGGTCTTCCTGCACGACCTAGCATCTGCATAACATCTAGAGTATTTAAATCAGTCCACATCCCTTTCTCTGGATTGTAAATCTGGGTTCCCTTGATAATAACCCTATGAGCTGGCAAGTTCACACCCCAAGCAAGAGTAGCTGTTGAAACTAAAACTTGAATATGACCAACAGCAAAAAGATACTCAACAAGTTGGCGATCAACCCTTGTCATCCCAGCATGATGAATTGCAAAACCATAAGGAAGAAGATCTTTGAGATCATTACTTTTGACCCAATCAGTCTCAGTCTGAAGAATCTCACGGCTAGCACTGTCCTCCTTCAAGAATTTACCAAGTGTATCATTAGCAAGAGCGGTATCTTTGATGGAACGGGCCGTTTTGGATGTTTCTTTCCTTGAATGGACAAAGATAAGAACCTGGTGCTTTCCTGCGACTGCCATTACCTTCTCATAACAGATATCATTCATCAACTGAAACCTCTGCAATGGCTTCTTCACTGCTATTCCAATATACTGTTGAGAGAGAGGGACAGGTCTATAACTATTGTCAAATTTGAACAACCCGGTTTTTAGATCAACACGCAAGAATAATGCTACATCTTCATAATTAGGAAGTGTAGCTGATAACCCAACCAAGCGAATATGTTCCTTTGTGGTCTCAATCTGCCTCACAGTTCTTGCAACAATGCTTTCAAGCACAGGACCTCTGTTATCATGAAGAAGATGAATCTCATCAATAATCAGAAGTTTTACAAGCTGTGTATATGTGCGATCACCGGATTTTCTAGTAACAATATCCCACTTCTCGGGAGTAGTAACAATTATTTGAGTCTCTTCAATCTGTTGGCGAGTTAATGTTTGGTCTCCACTTAGTTCCTGTACTTTAATACTATAGTCCTGCAAGCGATTAGACAGATTACCAACAACTTCAGCAACAAGGGCTTTCATAGGTGCAACATAAACAATCTTACATTTATTATGGTTGTACGAACCATCTGAATTTCTGTGGAGAGCAATCTGCTGAAGTATCGTGAGTACTGCAACGTTAGTTTTCCCTGCACCAGTTGGGGCACACAGGAGAATATTGTCCGCCTTAAAGAGGGCAGTCTCGTAGACTTGACTCTGCACCCTATTTAACTGAGTCATTCCCTTAAAAGCTGGCTGTGCCCAATCTGGCATGGAAGATATTTTAACAAGTTTCTCATCAATATCAAAAGGCTTTGGTTTCAGGGCTGGAACATGTATCTCTTCATAACCATTAAAATAATGTTTGGATGACCCATCAGGAAGTGTACACTTATTATTTTCCAGCAAAATACTACCTTGTTGAAATGCAATACTGTCAAGATCAAGAAATTGGCTCTGTCCAGTCAATGAGCCGTTGTACACATCTGTTTCATCAGGGTCCCTCCTACCCCTTTCTCCGTTCCCTCCGCTCTCATCCTTCAACCGACGAGCCTCTTCTCTAATACTCTTCTTCAAGTTTTTTTGCCTCTCTTTAGCTGTTACCCTAGGGGCATGAAGTTGCTCCAAGATTGCAGCTAAATCTGGACCCAGATGCATCATTTGCTCTTCAATTCTCTTCCTCTCATCTTGGTCCTCGGACCTAGCCAAACGGGTACACCATACAACCTTCAACCGGTTTAGTAGCAGAAATTTTACAAGGCTGAAGTTTTCAAACTGAAGGTGTACCAACAACTTTGTCTCGATTTCACGGTCATCACATTCAGCTTCAGACAGTATCTTAAGTACCTCCTCTGTAAGCTTCTGGCACTGTTGTGGATCAATTTGTTGCTCATAAGCTTGAGAGATTTTTCTTTGAAGCCAGTACGCATCAATATCATGAACATTAAGATTTACACGCCCATCAGTGTCCTGCATTTCATCATCATCAATCCTACCACCCATTCGCATAGCATTCGCACCATTAGGCTCTGCCACAACATCTTCACCTTCATCCTCATCCTCGCAAGGAACCATATCAAGATCGCTCTCTTCTTCTTCTTCCTCCTCCTCAAATTCAACAGCAACACCTACATCGTCATCATCCCCATAGGCCACATCACTCCCATCTTGATAATCATTAATAAGGCTCCCAATGGATACCAACTGATCAAACACATGATTAGCAATCGGGTTTAATAACTTTTCGATTCCTTTTTTCTTATCGATGTTCATGGATGAATCATTCTTGAGAACAGCCAAAATCTCATCAGCCACGCCACTAACAATACTCAGCGGTTGTCCACCCAATTGCTGTTGAATCAAACTCAGCATTGCCTCATAAGCAGCCCTAGTTTCTTTCGTCTTCGGCACGTAAACACCTTCATCATCATCAGTAGAAGTAAGAACGCTTTCTTCCCGAAGAAAACGACGACGCTTTCTGGGCATAAACACATTCTTCATCCGCTTGGTTTTCATAAGCTTTTCGTCCAATTCTAAGGATCTACCATTGAAAACCCTAACACCGAAAGTTTTAGGATCAATTTTTCCGGAAAGAGACTCCGGCTCGCCGGTAGGTTCGTGAATATGGCGAAAACGAGAGTCGGTGGTGAGGACTAAGCTGGAGTTGGCTAGGTAATCATACTGATTCTTCCGAGCGTGATCCTCGGCACCCCAACCCGAATAATCCATGATCGTAGCAAGAAACAAGAAAATTGAACGAACAAATCAAGGGTTTCTATATTTGAAGAAGCGGTTTCAAAGAAACCGTAGATAGAAATGGCTCAGGTTATGGAAACCAAAAAAATAGATGGAGAAGAAGAATTGGGTATTTTTTTTTTCCGCGAAAAATATGGTACTTTCCCAGAACTTTTGTATATGTTGTTATTTTCAAATTGATGGCGGTTCGTTGACGAAAAGGTTTAAAACCTACCTTGGTCCCAAAGTATATTATATATCCTATTTTAGTCCCTACAATTTTAAAAATTATGTTTTCATCCCTAAAATTTGTATAAATATCTAGTATAGTCCATCATATGACCACTTCCATTTTTTTCAAATTTATAACGTTGAGTAAATAATTTGTCTTGTAGTTTGACAACTCATTTAATAAAAAGACAAATAATAATAATAATAATACTTACCTCCTGAGGTGTCTGCATACAGGGGCGGATCCAGACTTCATACTTTGGAGGGGCCAACTAATATTAATCAAAAGTTTAACAAAAAATATATATAATTATAATAAAGCAAGTTCAAGTTCAATAACAATAATAAATAATAACTAAAGTTGTGCCCGTCGTTCCTTCATGGAGTAAAAATCATCTATAATTGAATCAGAGCTAAAAGTTTCTGAAATTTCTCTTTCAATGTAGACAATTAAATAATCTGCAAGGAACTCGTCTTCCATTTTGTTGCGTAATCTTGTTTTAACTATTTTCATCGCGGAAAAAGCACGTTCTGTAGTTGCTGTTGATACAGGAAGGGTTAGTACAAGACGAATGAGTCGATCAATCAAGTAATAAACCCTTGACTTTCCTGTTTCAAATAAACCACGACATAGTTCAGAAATTGAAGACATGTTCTTCAGTAGAGGATCTTGACGTACATCTAATATATAATATTGCAATTGGAAACGCAAATGAAGTATCTCTTGTTCTGTAAAATCTTGAGGATAGAACATTCCTGCAAGCTTCCAAATAGAATCAACATCAAACAATTTGTAACCATCATTAGGATTCAATTTTGAGCTTAGTACAAGAAGTTCAATAGTCTTCTCATTGAATCTGCTATTTAACTCATATAATTGTGAATCAATTGTTGCAGTAAATATATCGATTCGATAATGATGCTCAATTGTAATACTGTCTTGTTGTTGACGAGATCTACCACACCTTTTTATGAACTGAGCACTCAAATCAGGAATTTCAATTTCATATCTATCACAAAATAATTTCACCATTTCAAGCATTGCATTCCATCGTTCTTCCATCAAGTTTTGAATCAAACTTTTTGTCGTTGTGACCAGTTGCATAGCATTTAATATGTCTTGAGACTTTTGTTGAAGAGCTTGATAGAGAATATTAGTAACGCCTATGATCTCTTTCATTAAGTGTAAAATAAGAACAAATTCAAAAGACATAATATCTGTGACGACCCGACACTTTTAAATAATTTAAATTAGAAAACACAGCGGAAGTCTTTATATTTTAAGAAAAATGGCGTGATTATGTTTGAAAATTGGCTAGCCAAAACCTGTTTACATCTTAATTTCAAAATCTAAATAACACAAGGAACATTAAGTTCCTATCCAGGAGTTCAAAAGCTTATAATCATAAAAATAAGACAAAAGCTCTTAAGAGCCATTTACAAATTTTACAAATCCCAAAATGGTAAAATTCACAACTCAGTCCATGGACTTTTACATAACACGTAGTCCATTTCGAAGTCATTATCCTTTGATCACGCAGCACCATCTCCTCTCCCTCGACCTCTAGCCAGGGCATTACCTGAAATTTTGTAATATCATGAGCTAACAACTTAAGTCCAGTGAGAATAATAAGCATAAAAAGTAAGGTTAGACCTCAAACCCGTATTCCGATTTGTGTCCAATTTACCAGACACAATCAATCCTAAAGTTCTCCAACTCTAGGTAATTTCGTTCTATACTCTCCAAAGGATGATATTACTAACATTCATAGTCAAATCCTCATCCAATAACTTGTTACGACATAAATAAGAAAAGTAAATAAACTTTACATAAAGTATAACATCTCGATTCTCTATTCCATCAATCATAAGCATGAATGTATGAGGACATCCCGTAGGATTCGCATTCGCCCTTATGCATGAAGAAGGTAACGTGGTCTATCCCGTAGGATCCATCATTCTCCCATTCATATCTTTCTCACTTTCTCTTCTTTTTCTATGAAGGTAATGTGGTCTATCCCGTAGGATCCATCATTCTCCCATTCATATCTTTCTCATTCTCACTTTTTTTTCCATGATGCGAGATGTTATGATGCAATATGATATGTTTTGGTGTAAATAAATAAAGTACGGAATTAAAGTAGCCGATACAAACATAAAGTAAAAGGCATAAAGTAAAGGACATAAAGTAAAAGACATAAAGTAAATAAATAGGAAACTCCGGAAGAACGATACGTAAATCGAACTTCGCTACAATAATAAAAGTAGAACCTATCTTAAACGATTAATTTATACCTTCCAGGATTCTAAACTTCCAATATAATCCGAGGTTCTTTTAATCGTTCTAAACACAAGTTTGGATCTTTTAACCTCCAATGATCCATCCTAAGCTTCGAAACAAATCTAACTTAGAATTTTTTAAGATTCAATGCTTTCCTCGAGAACTCCTAAGTTCTCACTTAAAGGATTAACTTCTAATCCTAAGGGCACTAACTCACTTCCCTCTAATCTTAGATTCGAATTCTAGTCTTAGTTTCCAATTCTACAAATCATTATACTTATTCGTTTTCTAAAATTACTTTAAATCCTAACTATTCTCACCTTAGCCAAAAGTTGACTTCGCTCCTAAAATCGATAGAGCGATCGAGCAAGTGATCCAAAAACCTACAATTAGAATTACATTCTAACAATCAATAATTACCAAAAACGATTAAATAACATCTAAGCGTACAAAACGACGAAAAACCCAACAACCCATCAATGAGGCTCTCGGCCCCCCTTCCATAAAAGGGTTTTGGTTTTGGTTTTCAGGCTTTTAGGCAATTTAGATATGTTTCGAGTTGGATTCAAGCAATTTCGATATTCCCAATTTCAATGGGTATCGATAATTAGGGTTTTTGAACAATATGTCATTTCTCGAATTGAATTTAAATAAACATTAATTCATTAATTTATAACCCATAATCAATCCCAAAAAGGTAAATTTCAAACGGGAAGAGTTTCGATTTGAACTCCGGTTTTTAGGGTTATGGGAAAGTTTCCAAAAACACTTAAAACTACTCCCGTATTTACAAACACCGAGTTTCACGACAAGAAATCGAAGAATCAAAGAGAAAACTCCATTAAAACACTATTTGGAGCTTAGGGTTTGAATATGAACTTACCGAGAACTTCGTGGATCTCGAGAGAAAAGCACGATCAATGGGTGGAAAAGAATCCTAGACCCAAGGTCTTTCCAACGCACCCTGAATCAAGTCGATCCGCCGAGAAACGAAGAAAAGCCAAAAATTCCTCTTCCCCCCCATGATAGCTACGGCCCTTTGGAGGAAAAATGAGAGGATTTGGTCAACTTTGGTCAATTGGTGTATATTTAAAGATGAATGAATAGTGTTTTGGATATTTTTAAGAAATCAGAAATGACGGTTGCATCCTTTTATGACTTTTGACTTATAAACGAAACCCGATGCTCTTAAATAAATCTAAAGGTGATTAATAATTATTAATTGGCCTATTAATAATTATTAATGTCACCGAAATGAAATTTAAAGTATTAAAACGATTAAAAAGAATTTCGGGCGAAATTAACTACTAAAATCGAAATTACAAAAATAATAATTAATCTAAATACTTAAATTGAAATAAATAAATAAATAAATAACATTACATAAATAATAAAATAAATAAATAACAAAGGGACCGCCAAACATTGTGGCTTGTTGGCTTTGACAATTGGCAGCCGTTCGTTTCCACGTCAGAAGGTCGAATTTCAAATATATAATTCATCGTGAACACAATACAAACGTCGGAATTAAAAAAAAAACGAACAGCTGCCAATTGCCAAAGCCAACAAGCCACTAATTCTAAGAGCCAACAGCTCTCTCATTTAATAGAGAGAGTCGTTGGCTTATTTTTTGATATTTTTTTTTCTTTTCAATTCTATAAAAACCAATTTTACAATTCACAATTCATTCCTATTTACATAACGTGAGTTCAATTTATTTAGTCATTTTTTTACATTTATGTTCAATTAAATTTTTTTTATATAATTAATATATTTTTTTTTAGGCACTATCATCATGTCTCAAAATATTGGAGATAACATTCGAATGAAAGATTTTTATTTTGAGGATGATGATGATAATGATGATGAAGTTCAAGTTGTTGAAGGAGTCAGTTCTCCGTCTCATAATCAAAATTCGGTAAACGCCGGAAGTATTTCTATTACTTGTACTCAACGAAATTCTGGTAAGAGACCCATATCTTGTGTTTGGGACCATTTTGATAAAGTGGAAACAAAATTAGAAAATGGAAAATTAGAAACAAGACCAAAGTGTAAAACATGTGGTAAAATTTTTTCAAAACATGGCACTAGTCATCTTCTTAGGCATGTAAAAAGTTGTTGTCAAAAGCATGATGTAGATTTGAGAAAATATATGAAATTAGGTAGATGAAACAGGTAATTTATATAATTTTTCTTATAATAAATAAATTGCTAGATCAATAATGGTAGATTATATTATTCGAGCTGAGCAACCATTTACTTTTATAGAAAGGCATGATTATACTAAAGCTATACAACAAGCATTTAACCCATAATATGATGGTTTTTCTGCTTCTAATGTAAAGAGGGATGTTATGAAAATGTTTTCAATGAAAAAAGCGGTTTTGAAAACTTTTTTAAAGATTTTGATGGAAGAATTTGTTTAACTTCTGATATTTGGACTTCGACTCAAGGACTAGGTTTTCTTTGTTTGACTGCTCATTTCATTAATACAGATTGGAAAATATGTAAACAAATAATTTCTTTTAAAATGGTTGAATGTCTTCATACTGGTTATGTCATTGGATACTGGTTATGTCATTGGAAATGCTATTTTGGAATCTCTTCAAGAATGGGACATTGTTGATAAAAAAATTTCTTTATCATTAGATAATGGTAGTAATAATGATGTTGCTACTACATTTTTTAAATCATTATTTTCACTCACCATCAGGTATTAATTTTCGTATACATTGTTGTGCTCATGTTTTAAATTTAATAGTACAAGATGGTTTATCTTTACTTTTTGATTCTATTTCAAAAATAAGATTCATCACTCGTTGTGTTCATAGTTCTCAATCTAGACAAGAATTATATTTTAAATGTTGTAACAATTACACTAAAAAAAAAAGAAACATATTAAAATTGATTTACCTCATAGATGGAATTCGACATTTGAAATGTTAAAGGCTGCACTTGAATATAAAGATGTTTTAAATTTGTTTTGTATTGAGTTGCATAGTTCTCGTCATGTTGAAATCGATCAACCTAATGAACTTGATTGGACATATGCATCAATTGTTCGAGATTTTTTGAAAGTTTTTGATAAATCAACAAAAATCTTTTGTTCCATTTATAAACCTAGTAGTTGTCATGTGATTCCATGTTCATTAAATATTTGTTATATGTTTAGTAAGTATTACGATATGGATCTATTTAAAAGTGTAGTTGACAAAATGAGGATAAAATATTATAAGTATTTTGATGATATACATATTACTTTTTTACTTGGATTATTTTTTGATCCTAGGATGAAAAATCATTTTTTTGATGCATATTTAGATTTATTATTTAATGGTGATTCTGAAAAAATTAGCAAGACTATATTTACTTTTAACAATAAATTAAAAGAAATATATGGTTTTTATAAATCAAAACCTCAACTTGCAAAAACTTCTACTACCATTTCTTCTTCCTCTTTTTCATCTTCAAACAGTCTTGACACTGAAGAATTAAATATGGCTAAGATGATTTCTAAAAAGAAAAAAGTTGATTCTTCTCAAAATTTTGAAACTTTTGATTTAAAAACTTACATTGATTTTCCAACTGTTGAGTGAGAAGCCGACGACATAGATTCTTTTGATATTTTAGGATGGTGGCAAATGAATAAAATACCTATCCCGTGCTATCTCAGATGGCCCGAGATATACTATTTGTTCCAGTTTCAACTATAGCGTCAGAATCGACTTTTAGTGCAGGTGGACGTGTTTTATCAGATGCAAGGAGTAAAATTCATCCTCATACACTTGAAGCACTAGTGTGCTTAAAAGATTGGGAGCTAGCAAAAAAAAGGATGCATGAAGAAAAAAATATTGAAAAGTCAACTGAAGAGTTTGAGACATTCATTTCACCAACGTCGGCTAAAGAATGTGATTCTCCCGAAGAATAATTTATTCATTTCATGTAATTTTTTTAAGTTGAGAAAAATGCATATGATTGACAAATAAGTGGGTGCCAACCTAGTTGGGATGCACTTATATTGTAGTGATGCACTTTATTCTCAAATATTCATGTATGAAATAATTAATAAAAATATATATTTTTTAAAGTTGATACTTTTTTGTAATTACTAAATTAGATAAAATAAAATAGTTAAATTATTTAACGGATAAAATTGTTATTTAAAATAATAAGTTTAATATGTTAATTTTGTTAACACTTGATTTTTAAAAAAAAGTGATTCGAAAGTTATACACTATTGGTTGTTGAGAAAATATAATACAAAAATAAACTTATATGATAGGCCGAGCTCTGCTCTCTCCAACGAGCCAGGCCCAAGCTTGGCTCAATGAGCCTATCCCATGAGCCGAGCCGCGAGCCTTAACATTTTGGATTGGACTGAGCCGGTTTGGCTCGACTAAAAGAAAAAGCTCGTTGGGCTCAAGCTAGAACAGAGCTTGAGCCTTCTAATGTTTGGGCCGAGCCGATGATGGTGATTATCCATCTCAACACTCCGTAGATATTGGAGTATAGTCTTACGCCAATTGTGATAATTTGACCCTTTTAACTTCCGATCTGTGATTCTTGACATCATAGGAATCACATCGGACACCACTACGGGTTTTTTTTCAGTCTTGTCAGCCATATATCCCACAAGAATAACGAAGCCACAAAATCAAAACAAAAACAGCAAAGAAAACAAATCTGGATAGTAGAATACAATCTGGACAGCGGCAAACAATGAGTTTTTCTTCACACCCAAGCACTTTTCAAGCCCTAAAGTACCACAGAAGGTCCGGAAAACACAAGACGAACAAAACCCAGAAAACCGTACCACAAAAAACTCACCCATGCGCCCACACGCGTCGGCGCGTGAGATCGGAGGCGGAGAGAGTTGCGGTGCGTGAAGCCCACGCGCGGCTGCTTTCGGCGGTTGGTGACGGCGATGTGAACCGGACGGCGTAGGCGCTCCTTCGTGTAGGGTGGTGTCGACTAATGGCCACTCAATAAATGATGACCTAACGTCAAACCCTAACCCTAATTAGAGAAAAACTTAAAACAGTCCCAACAAACCCTAATGCTCTGATACCATGTAATCTAACATAATAGTGAAGAGAGTTTGAGAGAAAAGTTAAGTTGTATTATTCACACAAATGAGATATATATATACAACTACATGGAGGCCCATAAAGTCCTAAGAAAGCCCTAAGGTCATAAGAAATAAAACTACAATAAAAGGCTTATTAATTATACTAATAAACATATTATAACAGTGAGCAACAAGTAAACCAATAGATAAACTTTATCTTTTCCCGTCACAACCATTTTCAATGCAAGATCACCAATACTTTTCAGCCCACAAATTCAATATTCGAACGCATATCCACTATGTAATTTTCCAATTGATCTTCAAAAATTGCTAGATTAATAGTTAAAAAATCTCTTGGATAATAACGAGCAAGACGAATTAGCTTATCTTTTGCAAAAGAAACAAATGAATTGTTAGGACTGAGACATGCCATACATAGAAGCAACTCGGTATTTGTTTCAGTAAAACGATTGTTCTACTCTTGAAGCTACATATCAATCACAGTATAAAAATCTCAACACGATAATGGTGCATATTTGTAACTGGTTGAGATTTTCTTTTTTGTCGTCCTCGAGTAAGAAATATAGCATCCATCTCATAAACTTAGATACTGTGATTGTCACAAAACTTAGTAACTTCGCCTAACAAAGAACCCCAACCAGGCTTTCTCATTGTTTGTAGGCGTTCTTTACAAATTTTAACCAAGTGTATTGCGTTCACAATATCTTGATCTTTTCTTTGCAATGTTTGAGATCACTCATTTGTAACTCCTAATATTTTTTTTATCACGTGCATATTAAAAATAAATTCAAAAGACTGGATTGAACTTACAAGAACTTTCACTTCATATTTTTGTTCAGAACTTGATCTATTCGCTACAATTGTTTCATGTGCATCTTCCATAGAAGAAAACATTGTAATCAATCTTACTAGAGTATTATAAAGTAATGAACTTTCTATTTAAATACTCAAGCTCATTATCAGTTCTCAGCATCTTGATGTGTCTTCGTGTCTAATTTTCTATCAATTTCTTCCATTCCAAGAAATTCTTGAAGCATTCATCGTTACTCTTCAATACATACACCCCATGTTTTCTTGAAAAGTCATCTATGATAGACAAAAAATATCTTGAGTAGAGACCATGATTGGCCCTCGCAAATCAGAGTGGATATAGCCCATAATCCCTTGGGTACAATTTTTTTTACCTTTATTGCATTTAACTTTGGTTGCCTTATTGATAGTACAATGTTCACAAAATAGAAGTTCTGCTTGAGATTCAAAAGGCCTTATTTGAATAGAGATCGAATCTCTCTTTCACTTATATGTTTCATCCTCTTGTACCACAATTGAATTTCATTCATATCAGCCTCTGTGGTGACATTTAACTATGCATGGCTGGCATGTCCTTGAAGAACATAAAGTCAATGCTTCAAATCTCCTTTCAAAACCAGTAAAGATCCCTTGTAGACTTCAAAACACCATCTTTTGATCTGAAATCATAACCAGTTTTATCTAAAGTCCCCAAACAGATGAGGTTCCTCTTTAGATCTGGTACATATATGACTGAAGACATTACTTGGTCATTTCATTTGTAAGAGTGAGTTGCACGATACCTATTCCTTGCACAAAAAAACTTTGATCATTTCCCATCTTGACTTTACTTCCATCAGAAGTCTTGGAAATAATGTTTGTAAGGTGATATGAAAAGAGCATCCACAGTCTAGAATCCACTCTTCCCCATGTTCAGTGTCAGCATCAAGATCTCAACATAATCATGCCCCTCATGGACATTGGCTGCCTGTTGATCTTGATTAATAGGATTTACTCTGTTTCCTATCTTCTATTGAGGTTAATTCAAGATTTCATTGTAAACATCTCTTATGCTTCATCTTGGATCTTGACTTGCTTCTGCCATTCCTTCCTCCCTTTTGATTTCGATTATTCTATCTACCTCTCACAAAGAGAGCATCATATTCCTTTCTCTATGCCATTAGTTCCAATTCCCTGGATTTGAGTACATCAAGAACAATATTCAGGTTCAAGTTGTCAACCATACTTGATTGCAACTTTGATCTCCTTGAAGGTTTCTAGAAGTTAACTAAGCAATAGAATAGCTTTATTCCCATCATCGATCTTCTCCCCAATCTGTGATACATCTAGACAAATCTTGGTATATTCATCTACATTTTCTTCAATGCTTTTCGAAGGATCCATTTTGAAGCCGAAGAATCTTTCTTGGATGTAAGTCTTGTTTGTGAGAGGCTTAGTCATGTATAATGACTCAAGTTTCTTCCACAATTTGTCTATATTGTCTTCTTCATCAACCAGCTTGGGGATTTTATCAGAAAGATACAAGATAGTGGTGCTATAAGCGGTTTCTTCCATTTCAAGCTCCTTCTCAACAGTCACCGTATTTGGAAGAGTTGAGGGATCATCAAGAATCTGTGCTACCTTTTGTTGCACCAAGATTGTTTTGATTTTCTTCCTCCACGGCGCAAAATCACCTTTTACATCAAACTTCTCCAATTCAAATTTGGCAGCTATTGTTGCTCAAAAGAATTCTTGTGGTTTTCTTGATGAACTTCTACTGGAATCTTCTATCAAGATCTGTCAAGTGTGGACTACAACTTCTAATCGAATTTCACTGAAACCCTGATACCAATTGTGATGCAAAACTATAATGAAACTTAAAGCAAGAAGAACAAGAACTCTTGAGAATAAATCAAAACTTGTATTGAAAGAATGTATAAAAACAACAACAAGAAAAAAGACTATTTACACAAGGCTTAATATATAGCCAAAGACAACGAAATTACACCAGTGCCACTCAACTAATTCACTGCTACAACTGCTACACGAGATAACAGACTTAACTGTCTTGACAGCAAGCAATGATTGAACTAATCATGACAGCTTCAACTAACTATAAATGATTTAGCAATGGTTAGAACTAACTATTAGTGTCAAACTTCCACCATTTTAATTTTACCTTAAACATTTTCATATATAAGTTTCAATTTTATTGATCTCAATCTTTTAGTATTTGTTAATTTCACAAAAATTACTAATTAACGGAGAGTTTTTTTCCTCCAAGAAAATTAAAATATTGAAGGTAGAATAAAAACTTGTAAACCGTTATGAAATTGAAGCCTACCTCATAGGTCAAGAACATTTTATATATAAGTTAGAGCCTTTATAGAATTCTAGACATAAATGTATTACAATTGTTGCAACTATTATCTAAAGTTTTGCAAGAATTCAATTGACAATTGACAAATACAAAACATAGAAAGTAACTATAAAAACTCACGGGGCCCTAGCCAAGAAATATAAAGAAACAGTGAGTAACACTACAAAATGAATGGGTACTACCGGCGCACCTCCGCGCCGGCAATGCCAACCACATGTGTCGGCAAAAGGTATCACCGACGTCACTTCCGTGCCGGAAATAGTGCCGGCACTGGGTTGCCGGGGATGCCATTTGCAGGCATCACCAGCGTGGCTATTCATAGCACCGAGGATGCTAAGAACGCATCCCCGATGTGGTTTAGGTAAGCGCCGGGGATGGTAATAAAGCATCCCCGACGTGGTGGCGCCGGCAGTGGGGTTAACCCTTAACCCCACTGCTAGGTATTTCTGGCGCTATAGCGCCAGTACTAAACATATTGACAGCGCTATAGCGCCGGTACTGAATCTATTTCCGGCGCCATAAAGTCGGAAATAAGGTTACTATTATATGCATTGTAACCCCAGTGCCGGCACTATGGCACGGGTATTGCCACTATTTTTTTTAAATTTTTTTTACTTATTTTAAGCTCCTCAAAAGCCACCTGTTTCAATATATATATATATATATATATATATATATATATACATTAAGATTTTTCTAAACCATATAAAGTTCAGAACCAGAAAAAGTTGTAACAAAATGTGATAGAAATTAACTAAAGTTCAATTAAGACATATATAATGTCTTTAAGATAGTAAAACATGTCTTAAAATACTACAACAAACACGTAATGTGTTCAAAGTACATGTAAATCCTAATCATGACCATCCCCACCACCTCTATAGTTTCTCATGAACGCATCAAAGTCCTCTCGAAGTTTCTTGGCCTCTAAATCACGTGCCGCCTCACGAGCCTCACGTTCCACATCACGAGCTCGAAGTAACTCAATCGTAGTAAAGGCTTCAACTAGTTGTTGCTAACTTTGAGCTAGTTGTTGTTGACTTTGGGTGAGTTGTTCCACTTGTGAAGACACAGAAGATCTCGATGAACTACTTTACTTTGGGGGAGGTGAAGGGATGATTTACTAAATTAGCGGAATTTATTTAGTAACACAAATTAACATTTAATTTAGGATCTATTAATATCATGCAATTTGTGATAAAAACATGTAGATTCATGCTAGTTTTTTCGAAAATTAAAACCCTTTTACTTACATTGAGTAAAATATGGAGAATCGGTTGGAGGTTTATTTACGACAACAATCAGCAACTAGGATGATCTTTATGCTATATCCCGATCGATCAAACGAAATCCGATTTGGGATCGAACTTAAGACAGGTTTGGAGGAGAGAGAAAAATATTTTCTTCCCAATAATGACTAGGGATTTCAGATAGAGGGGGGAGAGAAGAGAAGGGGGGTTCCAACTTATTAGGGAAAATTAAATTGTGTGATTTATGAATAACCCAACTCTCCTATTTATAGAAAAATAGGAATCCTAATCACATTAGGATTAATCTATAGAGATAAATACAAAAAGAAAAAGATTATCTCTTTCCTTTATCTAGCAATTTCGAAAATGCCATGGATAAATAGGAGATTATTTTATTTTCTTTATTTTTATTATTAATTTCCATTTAAATAATTTTCATTATTTAAATAATTAATAATAAACATTATAATTATTAATTTCCATAAACTCATTATTTAATTAATAATTTTATTGACAATATTTTATTATTAATTTAATTAATTTTAATTATTAATTTCTGTTTAAATATAATTAATTATTTAAACAATTAATAATTGTTAATTAATTTCAAATTATTAATTACCATTTAAATATACTCAATATTTAAATAATTAATAATGTATAATTAATAATATTTCATTATTAATTTCATGTTTAAATAAACTCATTATTTAAACAATTAATAATGTTTATATTAATTACCGTTTAAATATACTCAATATTTAAACAATTAATATTGCCTATTTTAAGTAATTCACTTTACTTAAAATTTCCATTTCTTCTACTTGATTTGCTGCGATATTTGGGCTAGCATAGGGACCCGATGGACCTATAGATTATGGGCTTAATAATTAGTCAATTAAGTGATTAACACATAATCGCGTTAATTACTTATTATCTAACTATAAATAATTCCACTATAGATTCATAACTGAACTCCCCTCACTATAGATGAGTTATGTCCATTTAGTTTATCTTTTATTTATATCTAAGTGATATATCCTTCACGTGGAACCCTCATAATTACAAGGGGGATAAATTTACTGCGTTTGTATGTCCAACGGCTTTATCCTTGTGTTCCGATGATTCTCCAATGAACTTTATATTTAGTCGAACTAGGGATAAGATACATGATCAATAGAAGTCTGGCTCACTTGTTCATGTCTCGAATTTCCAGTACATCAAGGGTTTCCTAAAGTTCCTAAAATGTTTAGGGGTATGGGGTCAATATAATTATTTAGGGAAAGTTATGAATTCCCATCTCGTGAAAATGAGTTCCTAGCTACTTATCTAGTCATGTTCCCAAAACAGAGTATGGGAGCGTTCTTGCTATGTACAACGCTGTAACTATGAAACAAAGAACATAACTCCACAAATAAAGTCCGCATTTCACTCAGGATTGAGATCTATCACAGTTGATAAACTTAGTTTGATATTCAATTATTTCACATGCCAACGGTCTAAGGAGAAATTTGATCGAACATCTGGTCCTGCCCTTATACAATCAATATTGTATATGATACTTCCATTTCATGTCTCCCACATGAATGATCGTTGGTTTGACCATTTGTCTATAAGCAAAATGCGAAGCTATCAACAGGGTTACCAAGATAAGGTTTCCAAACGTTATCCGTTTCATGGAGACGTTTAAGGTTACTCATCTTGACTTTAATCCTCTTGTATGACTCACATACTAAGTCGTGATTTCATAAGAGTAACTTAGGGTTTACTATTTGAATGTTTGATATTTATATATTTCCATATATTCCTAATATCATTAATTGAATCAATCTAGATAATATAAAGAACTTATGTTTATTTATTTAATTTATTCTTAATAAATTATTATTATTAAATTATTACAAGTTCTAGGACACCATTCCTAACAGGAGGTTTAGGCCCTCTGCCCATACCTCTCATATAGCCTGGTCTATGACCCAAAGTCATCTCCATTGTCTCGATAAATGGGGGTTGGTCCAAGTGGGCTTTGATCGTCATGTCCAACGCAACTAGGGGGCTTCATATATTCCACCATTTTTTTAAGACAATAGAAAAAAACATGAAATGAATACAAAATATTGAAAACAAAAACATAACAAACTTAAAATAATAAACTTACGTGATGTTCTTGGCTCTCCGCTCACCCACGTTTTTGGACTTTCATAAGAATGTTGTTGCTCAAACAAGTCGATCCATGTGGCCCCCAGGGTTATCTTGTCTCCTGAAAATATTCATATAAAATGTGTATGATACTATAAAAATAGAAAAAAATTTAATAAGTAAAGTGTGTGAAATAGTATTACCATCTCATAAGCTTATTAGCATTGGATTCGAGCCACCTTTATGTAAATACGACCTGCGCGGGAATGAGTGTTTGTCTTATAGTTTCTACACAAAATGAATATCACAAGTAATTATTTAGTTATTATTCATAAATAAAGATACTAAGATTTAGATAATAGGATTTTACCTTAAATTCAGGTGATTTCAACTTCTCGATTTATAACCTCTATTCATCATCACTATGCACTCTCTGATGTTTCATGCGGTCAGCTTGCTCTTCACCAAACTTTTGTACGTTATTGCGATAGTATTTTCCAAGCTCATATCGATACTCATTCGCAGAGGATATCATTTGTCCTTCAATAGTTTTCCAATGTACGTCATTGGCCAATTGAAGATTGAATTTGTCCTTAACATATTAGCAATCATGCTAGTGCAAATTATATAATACTTGAAAATCATATATCTAAATACAAGACTCACTGCAAGTCATTGCTTGATATCATTAAGAATCTCTGCTGGGACCAAATCATATCTCTTATGGCTCGGTGGTATAAGAGCACGCACCAAACGACTTATTACTCCACCCAATCCAAGCGCACGTAAGAACTTCTAAGAAGCATAATATGATCCCGGTAGAATCGTCCCTTCAGGAAATGCTTCTTTTAATAACTCGAGAAGCATATCAAACGACTTATTATTCCACCCGTTTAAAACCTTGATATGAACTAATTTTACTAAAAAACTGAGAGATGAAAAGTTCTTACAACCCGGGTATAACTCTTTTTGTGCTTCATCGAATAAATGTGAGAACTCGATATCACACTCACCCCGTGTCCACATTTTCCTCACCGTCAAGTATATTTTCTGGGTTCTTAGTTTCATATTCATGAAATGCACCACCTTGTAGGTCATTAAGCATGTCTATCATTCCATCATCATCATCTTTTTCACTAAAGGATTCATCTAAGGGAGGCACACTACTACTCGTGCTACCCATTTTAAAATTCTCTCCATGGTATGTCCAACGGGTATATCCTTGTGATATTTCATAAATATGTAAATGCTCTCTAATTTCTTGAATTGTGGCAAAACCAACATTCACACACTCTAAACAAGGACATCGGGTTTTCCATTATCATTCAAAACCGTCACCGCAACCTCTAAAAATGAACTCACCCCATCAATATACTCTTTACAAAACCTATCATTTAGATTCATCCAACTCCTATTGACATTCGACCTATTTTAAACAAAAAAATCCCAAGTAAATTCCATGGTAAAGTTCTACTCCTCAATGTAACAACCCCTTAAACATACAAACTATATAAAAAAGAAATATATACATATTTTGAGACGGCTAACTTTGCTGCAAGATAGCCGTCTCCCATGACATTCAAAAAAATATACTAAAAACAAAAAGTTATATCAACACACATGCCAACCTAAGAAAAACATAAAAACATTAAGACATGCTTTGAGATGGCTAACTTTGCTGCAGGATAGCCGTCTCCCAAAACATAACGACGTTAAAATATAAAAGGTCAGAAAATTAACCTGGATCCTGACATTTGTATATAAGCTCACGAAAGATCCGAAAATATTATCTGTTTCAATTTACAATTACATTATTCAGTCATTTTAATAGGCAACTTTCATATTTAATCACATAATTAAATAAAAAAACAGTGAGTTTATATGCTAAAAAGTTTGAAATTTCTCTAAACTTTAAAAACAATTCAAGTTTTGTTCAATCAATTATTTAATTAATTATTTGAATCATTTTTAAAAAAAAAAATAGAATAAAAACATGTTAACAAAACCTAAAAACTCAAAAACATCAAATTGAAAAAACCCACTAAATTTGCAAAGTTTAAAATTAATCACATAATTAAATACAAAAAACAATAAAATTTAAATTAAATAAATTGTTCATTCATATTAACAATAATTGATAAAAAATGATAAAATTCATCCCAAATCTATAATCAATCATGTATAAAGTAACTAATTTAATTCATAATAACCAAATATTAACAATTTAACACTAAAAGTAAATAACACACACAATTGTTTTAAAAAACAAAACCTAAAAACTCAAAATAGTCAATTTGAACAAAATCCATATTGATAAAAAAAAATTTATCTCAAATCTCCATTCAATCATGTATTGTGTGTGCCCAATCTAATTCATAACAACTAATTATTAAGAATTAAACAATAAAACAACAAAAAACCCAATTTTTTTTTTAAAAAACCTAAAACTAAAAACTATGAAATCTAATCAAATAACAATTATTTTAGTAAAATAGAGTATAGAAACATACCTAAAACGATGGATAATGTAAATTTTGGCTTTTGAACGGAGGAAATCGGTTAAGAATTGACAGAAAAAGAGAAGGAAAAAAAAAGGGGCGGCGACGTTGGTCTCGGCTGGAGCAGGGGAGAAAACCAGAAAATGGAAAAGGGAGGAAGAAGGGTCGTGGGGGGGGGGGAGGGGAGCCTATGAAAAAAAGAAAAAGTTGTATCGCCAGCGCCGGAAATGGGCCGACACTGAGCTTGTACTAATCCAATACCAGCGCAGCATAAGGCTTGCGCCGGAAATGGCTGTCTTTTAAGTGGAAATGTCGGCGCCGTGCACGTGCGCCGACATTGCTGACGTCCGTAGAACTTGTTATTCTTGTAGTGTAAGGAAGAGAGATCGACAAGAAATGATTAACGTGAGAAACCTCCAACTAGTAAAAACTCATGGGGCCCTAACCCAGTAACAATCCACTAGTTATTCACTTTTCAACATGAAATTTAAAGCATAAGACATACATTACGAAAACTCTCTTTTCTAATTTCTTCGCGATGCTCCTTGCAAAAGTACGATATGATGGATTCGATCACAAGCTCCCCTTGTGAAGATTTGAATCAAGAACCTCCCGTTCTTATTTCGATCACCACAACCCTTGCAGATTTGGATCAAGGAACTCCCTTCCTTGAATATGTGAGTAAATTGACTTCTTCCTCCCGAAGAATCAAATCAACTCTCTCCAAGCAATAACAATATAAAGAATTAGAATAATAATCCTTACAAAATAAACTCTCACATCCATTATAACATAATTAAGCACAATAGGCTGAATTAAAAGTGAGAGAAAATATAAAAAGCTTGGATGACCAACCTAAAAGGAAAGCCTTCATATTATAGGCAAATTGAAGATGACTCCACAAAAGGATAATCTATCAAATTGAAAATCTGCAAGCCACGAGAGTTGTAACAGACAGTGCAGTCACAATAGAGCAAGGAAAAACATTCCATACAAGAAAATATTCCATCCAAAAATTAGATGAGCCTTTTCAAAATGTAGTAGCTGTTGTCAATAGTAAAAAATATTAGTGGAAAATGTCTTTAGCTACCATATATTGATTTTAAATAATCAATCAAGATCCACAAGTTTCTAAATCTTCCCATAATCAAAATAATGCCAACTAATCAAGGATGAAGTAAAAACAACTAATCCTTTAATGAAAATATGGGATGCACATATTAAGGAAAATTTAATAAGTTTTTTGTCAAAATAAAATGCCAAAATAAATAACAAATATAAAACAAATATTTCAACAACCTTAAACATTTCATAGTTTCACTTTTATTCTCAATCTTATAATATTTGTTAACTTCACAAAAATTACTAATTGACGGAGAGGTTTTTTTCTTCTAAACAAATTAAAATATTGAAGGTAGAATAAAAATTTGTAAAACCGTCATGAAATTGAAACCAACCTCATACATCAGGAACATTTTATAAATGTTGGAGCCTTTAAAAACTTCTAGACATAAATGTATTACAATGTTGCAACTATTATCCGAAGTTTTTTTTGCAAGATTTCAGTTGACAATTGACAAATTCAAAACATAGAAAGTAACTACATGTATTGATAGTGTTGAGAAAAAGCTAAGTTCTGCCCCTCCCAGTTACAATAATTATTTGTATAATTGTAAATTTCAAATCACATAAAAATCAAAGAAAAAAAATAAAATTAAAAAGTCAATTGTAGTTAGCCCAAATGGTACAAAGAGCCAAAGAAACAATACTAAAAAAAATCCCCGTCTTCTTCAAAATCAAGTTTAAAGCATCCTTCTTAATATAGCATCCATTTCCATCTTTGAATGATTTTGCAATAAATTTATCTTCCTCCATTTCTTGATCATCTTCTTCAACTTCTCCACAAAACAAGTTATAGATCAACAAAAGCGAAACCATGGAGACGGTTCTGTTTTCTCTCACATTCCATGGCTTCTTCGGTACGAATTTTCCCTTCATGTAGCCTTTGAACTTGTCGAAAAAGGAAATCCCGGTTTCGGTTTCGATTTCGATTCTTTCGTGAAGTATGACATTCGATGTGGAGAATGTGTTTAAGTTATGGACTTTCACGGTCTCGGAAGGCATTGTTTGGTGAAAGAACGTATCGGCAACTAGTCTTGTTGAGATGAACAATCCATGATTAACTTTAACTTCCTCAACAACCTCAAAGCTTGGTGAGCTTGAATAGTCTTCCATATTATTGCTTGATCCTTCTACATTAAAATTATGATCATTTGGATCTTCATCGCTTATAAAATCAAGTGAGAAATTGTTTATTTCTCCAGTTGCTGTTTCTCCTACAAATTCAAACTTTTGTAGGTCAAAATTAAGAAGATAAATGGAAAAGAAAAAAAAAACATATTTAATATTAAATTAATATATATACCTTGAAGCTCGTTTTGGTCTTCCATTGGAAAGCTGTTAATGTTCTCTATGGGAACTAGCTTGGACTCTTCTATGGAACTCTGTCCAAGACATTAAATAAATATAGATTATTCCATAAAAGGGAATTCTGGTAAGTTTCATATCATTTTATTGGGTGAGTCAATTTTCAAACTGAGTTTATAATTAGTTTCATTAATTTTTCATCGAAAATAATATTCAAATAATAAAATCAACTTTAAAAAAGATAAATTACAATAATTTTATAAATAACTAGATACTTATATATTCAGAGTTACTATTCACACCTATTATTATGAGATAAAAAAATTAATTGTTTAAATAATAAAGGTCCTATTTGACACCATTTTTGAAAGGATGGTAATTGGTAAAAAAAAAAAAATCAACTTTTAAAAACAATAACTCATACACACCTTAAAAAACATTAACTTGTGAAAATAATTTTTATCATTTCTTTTAATCAATTTTCACTAAAAAGAAAGAAAAGACAATTACTGAAATAACATATTTTTACACATTAATTACTAAAATGTGTGAACTTTTTATAAATTATTCAAATAGCATAATTATACTTCAATAAATTTATTGAACTATTAAGTAAAAAAACTAATAAATTTATTGAAAATAATAATGAAAAATAATCAAATATTTTGATAAATTCTTGAACTTTAAAAGGCAAAAAATAAACAAATTCATTAAAAATACCTATAAACTGATTATGTTATTTGAGTAATTTTTAAAATGTTCTGGCATTTTAGTAACTAATATGTAGATTTATGCTATTTGGGATAAATTCTTAAAAAAAATGTTAAAAAAATAATAATTCAAAACTAATTTATATGTGTACCTTTTCTAGATCTTTGTTTGACATTCCAACCCATCTCAAATTCTCCACCAACAAATCTCTCCCAAATTCCTCATCCAAATCTCCAACCTCTATACATTTGGTATTATATGGATCTTCCCAAGAACTCTCCACATTATATGTTGCAGCTGAATTATTCCAATCTTCCATTTGATTACCAGCCATGAAAGTGAAGTCATCATTAGAAGTATATATATTGGCATTGCTTCCAATCCATGTGTCTGCTTGATTTATAGAACTTGATTGATTGACAAGCTCCTGAGACACCTGAGCTACCGAAAGAATTTCCTGCAATATATCGGTCGATGTCTCGTTTGCTCCGCCGTGGATCGAGGGATTTGAAGGTTGCAGCATTTTGAAGTGATTGGTGTAGTTTGATGATTGAGGAAAATCATCTAATTCTAATGGTGGCAATGTGAAACGATGTTGTAACCTTGCACATTCTAGGGCTACGTCAACCTGCTCAAGAAATACCAATACAAGAATATTATCAATATGTCAAGGTTTAGCTGAAAAAAGGAACATAAGTTTTGACTCCTTTTCAATAAAGGTTGCATACACATTTAAAGAAATAAAAAATTAAAAAGGTCATATTTAAAAAAAAAAAAAAAAAAAACATAAGATAATTATAAATTATTATATTTACACTCAACTAAATTTTGATTATTATAAATCACACTAACACATTTTATCTTCAATCGGTAAATTGAGCTTGTTGATTCATGACCTAAGTGGATTTTTTTTTAAAAAAAAATTTTTTTAATATTTTGAAAAATGGCACTTTCTTCATAGTAAATTTCAGAAATTACGAAAAATTTGAGCATTTTAAAAAATTATCACTTTCATTATATAATAAATTTATAAAAAATAATGAAAACTCAATTGTAACATATAACATCCCAATTAAAAACATTAAAAAAAAAAAAGTTTAGTCATTCAATAATACAAAAGAAAAAAACCAATAAAATAAATTTATTAATTAATGAAAACAAAAAAAGTGTTATTTTTAAAAATAAATCAAACCTTTACTATTTTCAAAAATCAGGTAGAAAAAAATGTTATTGATCGTAATGTCAAAAAAAAGAAAAAAAAAACATATGATTACATGCAAAGCAATAGAATTAAAAAAAATAAAAAAAATCTCACCTTGGAGGGAGGGTAAGGGATATTTGAATAATTGGGAAAGGAAGATGATGAATTGAATGATTGTTGAGATAAAAAGTGAGACCATTTTCCATCTGTTGGTCCATTAAACATATCAAAGGAAGAGTCATTATTAAGCATATTATTGGATTGAAAGTTATCCAATGGGATTGAATAATTAGAACTCTCTGGCTCTTCACATCTTCCTTCTGAGTAAAGTTCTGAAGATTGATCACTGTTTATGAATTGGTTAACTGATGAACTCATATTGCAATATTGCTGATCTTCTACTTTTGGTCCTATTGTCGCTGTCTTCTTGAACACACGACATAGTGCATATGCATCCTGGTCAAAAAAATATATATATGAACAAGTGATTATACTAGTCAACGTTAATCACTTTAGACAACTAGCGTTGATCATTGTTAATCACTGATTAACTCGGAAAAAATATATGATATATATGTTATAAATATATTTTAAGTCGTGTTATATTTTGAAACTGCCTGGATTATTTATAATGATTTAGTCTTTATGCCTTGTAGAAATATAATCATTAAAATATTTTTCTTGTTAAAAATCTACTAATATAATAGAATATTTAGAGTCATGGTGATAAATAGGAATTGTTTCAATTATAATGAGTTTACCATCAATTATATTAAATCACTAACTGAAACATTTAAAAATATACCGTATGTATAAATATTTTCAATTCAGTGATATATTTGTAAGAACTCTAAATTTAATCTTATAATTTAATTATAACTAGATTTTTAAAAGTAAAATTGTTAAATTGTACAAACAAGTATTAAAATGAAGGGAGGAATATATATATATGTGGAAAGGAATTGTAAGAAAAAGAACCTGTATGCCAGAAGAAGCCACTTCACATTCTCGATCATCAAGACGATATTCATGCATTACCCAGTCAGTACGGCCACCATGAGGGGCTCTACCTCTATAGTAAACTAATGTTTTCTTCATTCCCACAGCACGTGCCTGAGAATTCACCTTTCTATCTTTTCCTGTTGCCTTCCAATATCCAGCTTTTGTTGCTCTATTTGTTCTTGACCCGTTTGGATACTTCCTATCTCTAGGGCTAAAGAAGTACCATTCTAGATCTTTGCTCGGTAATAACGACTTTCCTGCCAAACAACGTCTTATATTAATTTCTTTCGTTCATAATATAATAAATATGGTATCATAATAAGAGTTCTTGAATTCAAACTCCTATAATTACATTTATTCTTCCATTATTAACGTTTCACATGTTTAGGTCTCATGTAAATATTCGAGCCACACAAGAGGTGATTGTTGAAAATATATAAAAAAAATTAAATTTGAATATTTAATAATCTTAACTTTGTTTTATGTCTTATGTATTCAAAATAAAAAAATAACTATATGTAATGAAATTAAAGATCTTTCTCTTATCCCATTCTCAAAATGCTAGCTTTTTTGACTTTGACTATGATATATGGGGAAATAATCGTCTCAATAGGAAACATAAAGATGGAGGGTCCCATGTGTTAGGAGCTTCCTTTGCAATAGAGATATAAAACACTTTTTCTTTAATAAAGTTAATTCGCACGTAAAATACATGAACCGATAATAAAGCACTATCAATAATCTAACTCTTCCCCCTCTCTCTTTTTTCCTAGCTATTTTAATTCTCTCTTTTAACTAATAACTTATCAGAAATAAAGAAACACGAATGATCTTTCATGAAGTACGTAATATGATGGCTGAATAGTTTTTTTTTTTTTGTTCTTATAGGGCCATTTGCTGGCGGGTTTGAGAAAACCGAGTTTGTGTGTAGTTTTTAATCACAATGAATAGAATTACACAATTTTTTTTTAACCAAGCAAAGTTACGAGTTTGAAGAGTTAATGTGATGTATTATATTGTGCTATGAATCAAACTCGCCAAATAAACATGACATTTAATTTCAATTTTTGTTTTAAAATAAAATAAAAATTGAATTTAGATTTATTGTGAGAAACTGGAACATTCTCAAAGAAAGGTATCTAGATAGTTAAAAATAACTTCAACATGGTAATTTGATGAACAAATTAATTAGCCTGAAAACACTTAAACTATATAAAGTAATAAAAAAGAGAAGTTTTAAACCAAACAACCTTTCATTAAAAAAAGAAAAAAACGATCGACAAGAGAATATATCCAAATAATTATTGTCTTTCATCATAGAGTAAAACTAAAAAAAAGAACAAAAAGAGAAGAAAAGGAAAAAAAAGAGAGAATTAAAAAAAAAAAAAAAAAAAAGTAATAGAATAAAGCAAATGAATATAATAGAAAAAAAAAAACCTGGCAAATCCCATGGCTCACACTTGTAAAGATCGACTTCAGGAATGACTTCTAATTCAATCTCACGTCCATTAATCTTCCTCTTGAGATAATAAGCAACAAGTTCTTCATCAGTTGGATGAAAACGAAATCCAGGAGGCAATGTAACAGGAGCCATATATATATATATATTATAACTTTATTGATAAAATATATATATATATGAATCAAAATGACCAGCCTCAAACTAAAACACTGAGACCAGCCTTTGCCTTCTCTACACCAACCCTCCAAAACCCTGCCAAAATAATAAAATCATTATTAACTCTTAAATTAGTTTCAAATAGAGAAATTATTCAATAAGACTGCTATAATATGCTTCTGTTTTTATAATCATTGGATCTCTGATTTTAATACGAGAGATCTAATTTTATAAAAGAGTCAGATTATAACGGTAACGTTGAATAATCTTAAACTCGAGAGAGAGAGAAAGAGACCTTTGGGAATGTGGGAAGGAAGGAGGATTAGAAAAAATGGGAGAGTTTGGAAAGGGTTGAGAGAGAAGGGATTATAGAGGAAGAAGAAAGGGAAGGTGTTATTGATGTTGGGATGGGGATATAAGATGCAAACAAAAAGAAAGAAAGAAAGAAAGAAAAGTAATATGGAATGGAAGGTTTAGACTTAGCCTAGGTATGTCTGCTTTAATTTAACTTTTAATTATTTTATTGGGATTTAAATAAATATTTTTTTTAATATTAAAATAAAATAAAAACGATGGGTATTGGGAAATTATCCCATGCTTCGTACTTGTCCTTTCTTGGATTCTCGGATCCACGTGGAGTCGTATTGTTTGTTAGAAGGGACAAATAAAACCTTAATCATCGGGAAAACTAATATCTCTTTCACATGCATCTTTCATCATCTTTCCGATTTATTTGATTATGCTCAAAATCGCCGACTTTTTCGTTTTTTCATTTCTTTGACCCTTCATTTTTTTTTAAAACTTAATATATAATAGAGTAAAAATATGGGTGTTTTTTTAATTTTATTTTTATTTATTTAGAAAATGAGAGCGTGAGAGTTGATCCTACCATTTTGATTATTACCAATTGATTTTATAATTATAATTTACAAGAATGTAATTTTGAGAAATTGTAATTAATGACACATTTTATGAGTGATTTAAAAAATAGTAATTGTTTTGAAATATTTTAAAAGTGATATTTTTTATTTAGCTTGTGAATCATTATTACCAATCAATGTTAATCGATGATTAATACAATAAAAAATTACTATATTTACAGTAATAAAATGTTTGTAAATATTTTTTTTTATAAATTTTATATTATAAATAATGTATAAAATTATGCTATCCAATGAATTTTCTCATATTACTGCCTTTTTCACATTACTTTTGAATATAAATAAAAGTTTGATTTATTAAAAAAATAGAAAATTTCACTTTTCATTAAATGAAATTAATGACTTAAACTAAAGATGTGATTTACAAATTATGAAAACCACAAGGATGTAATTTACAGATGTTTATATATTTAGTTATTCTTTAAATGTTACTTTTATATATTTATATCATAGTTTTAATAAATTTGTAGTATGCTTTAATTTTATGAATTAATTTGAGGAATGAAAATGATATATTCTAACATGAAATTAGGGAAGATGTCTTCTTTTATTTAAGTGGAAGATGTCCCTAATAGATGTCCCTAATAGATGTCCCCATACAATTTAGGTAGCTTTATAGATGGAGTAAACAGCAACTAGGCTCCACAAAATCTTTTGGAAAATAGTGATAAAATCTTCGAAGCATAGAAACCTGTTAAAAAAAAGGGAAATCTTTATTGTTACTTATTGAAGAAAAGTTCTCAGCTGCTTGATATTCTTTACCAATTATAGAAAGTTTTCATAATTGAAGCTTTCAAAGTGAGGAAAAAATGATAATATGCTACAACTCCACATCTTTTTTGCCAACAACATACCCCAGATGATTAGAAATATATTCTCTTTCCTATGAGATTGAAGGTTCGAGTCTCCTCTCCCTCTTAATTTGATGTAATATCTATAAAAAAATGGATAAATGCAAAATACACCCCTGTACTTTTGGTTATTGTTAAATCATATTCCAGCACTTTTTTATTTTGTTTTAAAATACCCCTACATTTTAGTACAATTGTAAATCATACCCTTCAATCGATTAGTTTTAATGAAATTGAGATACATTTATATTCTATGTATGTCATGTATTCTTATTTCATGAAAAATAACAAAAAGAAATTGACAGATGTGTAAAATTTTAGAATAAACCCTTAAGTTAATAAGATGTCAAATCTATAAATCACACTCAAATGTTCAAATTTTTTTAATTTTTTAATGGTTTTGGAACACGTGGTATGCGTATAATATATATGTGTCTAAATTCCGTTAAAAGTAATCGATAGAAGTGTAGGGGTATTTAAAAAAAATACAGGAATATGATTTAACAATAACACAAAGTGCAGAAGTGTATTTTGCATTTATCTAACAAAAATTACACTCCACATCTTCTTTAGGTAAAAACAGACAAGGACTATCTTTATCAGTAAAACACTACAAAAAAACTATTAAATTGCGACCAGAAATTTGCGACCACATCATTGGGTAGTTTTTTTGGTGACCACTCTGATAGTAAATATGAAGTTTGACTTAAAACGACCATATGGTCACTTTTTTGCGACCAAATTGCGACCAAGAAAAGAATTAGTCATAAAAAAATGGCGCGAAAGTTTGGCGAGAAGAAAGTGACAATATGGTCACTGAAAAATTACGACCATATGGTCGCAATTTTGTGACACGAGGTTTCATTTAGTAGCAAAAAAAGGCGCGTAAATTTGGTGGGAGAAAGGCTACCAAGTGGTCACATTTCAAAGTGACCATATGGTCGCAATTTCGGTGACCTTTAGTGACCAGTGGCAGCTTAGAAATTTGGCGGGAAATAAGCTACCATGTGGTCACATTGTTAAGTGACCAGATGGTCACAAATGTTGTGATTTTAAGTGACCAGTGGTAGATAAACAATTTGGTGGGAGAAAAGCTACCAAGTGGTCACAAAAATAAGTGACCATGTAGTCGTAAATGCTATGACTGTGATGTGACCCGGGGCAGGTGGGAGAAAAGCTACCAAGTGGTCACCAAAATAAGTGACCATGTGGTCGTAAATTCTCTAACATGATGTGACCCGGGGCAGTGAGGAAAATGACGGGAAATTTTGGAGGGAAAATGCGACCAGTTAGTAGCAAAAATACTACCATCTGGTCGCAAATGAGCAGAGGAGTCCATTATAAAACCCCCTCCTCCCATTGTTTGTTATCATTAAGAAAAAGAAAATGAGAGAGTGGATGTATGTTCGTTTGATAGACGGGTATTTGAACGATGAGTTCGTGGTCGGGGTTGAACAGTTTGTTGAGTTTTGCATGACAACTGTCTATTATGAAAAGTATGGTAGAAAGCTACGTTGCCCGTGCAGGACATGCGACAATAGAAGAATCATACCGGTTACAGATTTGAAGGTTCATCTTTATAGTCGGGGATTTGTGCAGAATATTTTCACTGGGTGTTTCAGGGGGAAACAAAGGAAATGTTCGACGCTGCATTACATGAATCGATACGATACGAAGGTAGCAGCTCGAATGTAGAGGTTGTTGCCGAAGAACGTAATGATAAACAGCAGTATAGTCAGATGCAGCAAATGATACTTGATGGTGCGGGGTATGGGGGAAATGAAAATTTTCGTGAAAGTTTAAACGTAGACGAAGATGAACGGGTTGTTGAAGAGGAAATGAATCCGGAAGCACGTAAGATGCACGATATGCTAAAGACAGCCAGCCGACCATTGTACGATGGGTGTCAGGTAAGTCAACTTGCTGCTGCTACAAAACTGTTAAATATAAAGGCGCAGTACAACATACATGCTAGAGGATTTGATTCGATTGTATCGTGGTTTCGTCGATGCGCTCCAGAAGAAAATATTATGCCCAACAGTTTATACGACACGAAAAAGCTTGTGGAGGGACTTGGCTTACCCGTGGAGAAAATAGATTCGTGTCGGAACAGATGCATGATTTACTGGGATGTGGATGAGGACCTGCATCACTGCAAATTCTGTTTTCTTCCAAGATATAAACAAGGGAAACGCAACCTCATTTCGTACGCCAGCATGTTCTATTTACCGCTGACCCCACATCTGCAACGATTGTATGCATCGGATGTGACAGCCTCGCACATGAGATGACATCACGAGCATTCAAAGGATGAAGGTGTTATGAAACATCCCTCAGATGTTGCGGCATGGAAGCATTTAAATAATTGTAATCCGGATTTTGCACAAGATCCGAGAAACGTCAGATTGGGCTTATGCACGGATGGCTTTAACCCGTTCGGGGCATCCGGGGCACAATATTCAGTTTGGCCAGTCATGGTAACCCCGTATAACTTGCCTCCTTCGATGTGCATGCGAGACCCGGTGATTTTTCTAACAGTGATCGTACTTGGGCCGAAAAGTCTAAAACAGAAACTGGATGTGTATTTGCAACCACTTATTGTAGAGTTGAAAAGGTTGTGGACTAACGGTGTTATGACGTATGACATTTCGAAGAAACAAAATTTCTTGATGCGCACCGCGTTAATCTGGACAATCAGTGACTTCCCTGCGTATTCAATGTTGTCACGTATGTTGATCTTTAATTGCTTTCATATACATTTTTGAGTATGTGTTTAGCTTTTGTTATTGCTTTCCTTAGTCAGTGTAGTTAATTGTGTGAACCTCAATCTCCTCCTCTTAAAGGATGGAGTATGGCGGGGAAATACGCATGTCCACATTGCATGCTAGACACAGATGCATTTTATCTCAGAAACGATCAGAAAACTTGTTGGTTTGATTGTCATCGTCGATTTTTACCGTTGAATCATACTTTCTGTTCAAACGACATTGACTGTAAGAAGGGTCTACGAGTAAGAAACGATACCCCCCGACAATGTATAGTGGAAGGGAGATTCTTCACGGTATAGATGCCATAGGGATGCAGAAGATTATAGTGGACGGTGTAGAGAGTGCAAACAATGCGGCTGGGAAAAACACGGGTTGGAAGAAACGGAGTATTTTTTGGGATCTACCGTATTGGGAAGATCTACTAATTAAACACAATCTGGATGTAATGCATATCGAGAATAATTTCTTCGACAACATTTTCAATACGATTTTGAACGTTCCGGGAAAAACGAAGGACAATCTGTAGGCACGTTATGATATACGGGAGATATGTCACCGTCCTGAGTTGGAGCCTGACGACAATGATAATTACGCAAAAGCAAAGTACATGTTGACGACAGATGAAAAGAAAACATTATTTGAGTGGATCAAATCCATCAAATTCTCGGACGGATACATTTCGAATTTGAGTCGGTGTATAGACAGTCAAAAGCATATCATGTTCGGGATGAAAAGCCACGACTGTCATGTATTCATGCAATGATTGATGCCGGTCGCGTTCAGACCGTTCCTAGAGAATAGACATTGGGAGCCGCTTGCACAGTTGAGTGTTTTTTTCAGGGACTTGACATGTACAGAGCTGACTGAAGCTACTGTCGCTTCAATGAGTTCAGAGATCGTTGTTATTATCTGTAAGTTGGAGCGAATGTTCCCACCTGACTTTTTTGACTCAATGGAGCATTTTCCAGTGTATCTTCCAAACAAGGCATTCTTAGGGGGTCCGATACATTACCACTGGATGTACCCATTTGAAAGGTAAGCACAGTTAATTTGTAATGTACATGTATAAAGTACAGTGATATCGAATGTAAATATTTTCTACACATTCTACCTACCCACAGGTACTTACGTCGGTTGAAAAAGACGGTCAGAAATAAAGCAAGAGTAGAATAATCTATCTGTAGTGCATACCTGACACAAGAGACTACCACATTTTGTTCATACTACTTTAACCAACACATTGCAGAGCAGTTTTGACCAGCGAAACGAAACATTGTCAAAAATTTACTTGAAGGTGTTGACATAAACGACTTTTCGATTTTTATGGAACCTGGCATGACAATTGGAAGATTAGTGCGTAGGCCGTTGACCGATTTTGAGTATCACATAATGCAGACATACGTGTTATGCAACTGCGCCGAGATCGAGCCTTACATAGAGTGAGTTCGTAAGTTAACATTATTTCATCGCATAAACAATTACAAACTATTTGCTAACTATTTTTGTAACATACAGATTATTTCTAAACTTATACGTTCGAATGACACGAGTTGGTCTTACAGCCGCTGAGGAGGGGTCAATAATTGCCAAAAAGTTTCGTTCTTGGTTCAGTGCATACGTGAGTTATTTTAATAATTGTAAAAAAAAACGTGGCAATTTGTTGAAAAAATTAATATCTTCCTAACATTACTGTATGTGAACAATGACAGGTTGACTACCCTACATTATCGGTAGATGATCCTCGCATTATTTCTTTGGCAAAGGGACCTGGACGGATTGCAAGGTCATATACTGGATACGTCGGTAAAGGTTACAGATTTTAAACGAAGGCGCATTCAGTTAACAGGGCAACAAACAACAGTGGTGTTTGCATAAAAGGTCATATGTTCGGCACAAACGAAGACGATTACTTCGGAGTAATCGATGAGATTTTTGAGATTCAATACGCAAGTCTGACGCTAAAACGCATTATTCTGTTCAACTGCACTTGGTTTTAGACAACCAAACGAGGCGGAGTCTGTAAGTTTGATCATTTACAAATCGTTGAGGTAAACAAGTCTAAGCATATGCGCATCACTGATAGGTTTGTCCTGGCTTCACAGGCGATTCAAGTTTATTACCTGAACTATTCGATTAATAGACGAGATCTAACAGATTGGTTAGTTGTTTGTAAAGTTAAACCACGTCAGGTAGAAGAAAACTTGTCCAAGAAAGACGACGATGCAGAGGGAGTTGTTGCTTTTCAAGAAGATGAGATAAGATGTCGTGCAATCCAAGATGGTCAGAATGCAAGTACTGTTCGTCCTTTGAACGATGGAACGATAACATTGCATGATGATGATACAAATGCTTCCACTTCTCACGCACGTGACATTGATGCTGAATTTATTCGCGACGATGAATCTGATGAAGAAACAGAAGAAGAAGAAGAAGAAGAAGACTTTATGTGACGGACTTCTTTCAGACGATGAATCCGACGAAGAAATAGAAGAAGAAGAAGAAGCGACGACCGAAGAAACTGAGGATGATGAATGAGACATTTCGTAACTTTATTATTCACTATGTATGTGTTTATTAAAACTATTTCTTTAATAAATGATAAAAAAAATATATTAATATTTGCGACCATGTGGTCGCAATTTAACACAAAAGGTGACCACATGGTAGTAATATAGAAAGGAAAGGCGACCAGTTGGTCGCATTTGTGGAAAAGTAGAATTATATTTTTCAAAAAATATAAGTTAAATTACGACCATTTGATCGCAAATATGAGCGGTAAATTTAAATTTTCATGAAATTCATGGCGGTGAATTTAAATATTGTGACCTTCTGGTCGCAATTTTTGGCGGTGAATTTCATTACTGCGACCAGATGGTCGCAATATTTGATGGGACGCGTGATATGACAACTGTTTTGGATAATGGCAAAGTGGCGACCAGGTAGTCGTTTTTTTAATAAATGCTACCAGGTGGTCGCAAATATGTGTAAAAATACAACCAGGTGGTCGTAATTTCCCCAGCACGCGCGACCTTTTGTTTCTGGTCATGATTACATATTTGCGACCATTTGGTCGCAAAATCTGATTTAAAACTAGGAGCGTTTTCCTTTCCCCCGTTTCCCTTTTTCCTTTCTCTTTTTATTTCTCTCTTTTCTTTCTTTTCTCTCTTTCCCCCGTTTCGTTCCCCGTTATTTTTTCCCCGTTCCTACTCTAAAAACCCTAAACCTCCAATCCCGGTTTCTATTATGAGGTTAGTTTTCGTATAGATTTTAAGTTTTAAGTTAGTTTTAGTTTTAGTTTTTAGTTAGTTTTAGTTTAAGTTTAAATTTAGTTTACTTAGTTTTAATTAATTAGTTTAGTTTCATTTTGTTAATTTAATTAATTGTAGTTTAATGAATCTAGCTAATTTAGTGTAATTAATTACTTAGTTTACTTTAGTTTAATTTATCTAATTTTAGTTTACTTTAATTAATTAATTAATTAGTTTAGTTTAATGTTGTTAATTTAATTAATTTTAGTTTAATTAATGTAATTTAGTTTAATTAAGTACTTAGTTTACTTAAGGTTAATTAATCTAATTTCGTTTACTTTAAACAATTAATAAATTTTAGTTCAATTAATCTAATTTTAATTTAGTTTAATTTCATTAATTTGTTTAGTTTAGTTTAGTTTAGTTTTTATTAATTAATGTTAGTTAAATTTAATTAATTTTAGTTTAATTTAATCTAATAGTTGAAATCTTCATTACTTAGTTTACTTTAATTAATTACTTAGTTCACTTAAGCTAATTTTAGTTTACTTTACTTTAATTAATTAGTTTAGTTTATTTTAGTTTTAATTAATTAATGTTAGTTTAATTTAATTAATTTTAGTTCAATTAATCAAATTTAGTTTAATTCTTCATTACTTAATTTACTTTAATTTAATTAATTTTAGTTTAATTCTTTAGTACTTAGTTTACTTTAATTACTTCATTTTAGTTCAATTAATCTAATTTTAATTTACTTTAATTCAATTTAATTAATTATTTTACTTTAAATTAGTTAATTAATTTATGTTAGTTTAATTTACATTATTTAATCAATTTAATTAAGATTATTCCATTAATTAATTTAATTTAAAGTATTTCATTAATTAATTAATTTAATTAATTTAATTTCTTTCATTATTTTAATTACTTTGTATTAAATTAGTTTAGTTTAGTTGTAGGATTATGACGGGCAGACGACGTCCTCCCCAGTCAGACGAGCCTGACGACGAGATTGACGAGGGGACTCCACAGCCGCCTGCTGTCGCTGCCCCTGATGCGGACCTGACTACAGAGGAGTTGGACATCATCCTCTTCAGTTACGAGCCGGGAGTTGCTGCCACTCTCGATGATGCAGTTCCTGAGACCCAGCCTGCGACACCACGCTTGGTGCAGGACTCCCAGGCCACGACTTCCGCAGGAGCCTCGGGGTCTGCATCACAGCCCGATCCAGCGGGACCCTCCACTTCAGGCACGCAGCCTCCTCGGGCCACAGACTCTACCCTTCGGATTGAAGGGAATACGTAAGTAATTTTGTTTATTGTTTTAATTACTTAATTTTTAAATCTTTAAACATTTATAAAAGTGTTTTTTTTTCCTGTTAACTAATAGTTTCTAATATCACAATATTTTTATGTTTTTGCAGAGTACAGCCGTATACAACCGTTTCAAAAAGGTTTCGCGAGGTCCTCCAGAGCATGCCTCTACCCAGCGACCTTTGCTGGCAGAAGATTCCGACAACGGAGAAACGTCGGATGTACGACAATTGGAAGGTAAAAAACATCATTTATTTTTATAATTAATTAATTTTGAAATTTATAGAAATAAATTTATTACTTTAACAATTTTTTATTTCAATTTTTTCAGGGCAAGTTTCCTGTTATCGATCCCAATATCACGGACGGTAGATTGTTCCCCTATGGGACGCTCACGTCCGGGATCGATTCAAGGACCTCATTTACCGAGCGCGCAGAAAGCAAGCAGCAAACCGCCCCGTGTGGATGAGCCCGGAGGACCACGCGCGGCTTATCGCGAGCTTGAGCACTCCCGAGGGCATGGCAGTGTCAAGGAGGAATAAGGCCAACCGCTCGAAGAATCCCACCAAACACACAGTCGGGGCCCGGTGTGACGACCCGTCACTTTTAAATAATTTAAATCAGAGAAAACAGCGGAAGTCTTTTATTTTAAGAAAATTTGGCGTGGTTATGTTTGAAAATTTGCTGGCCAAAAACCTGTTTACATCTTAATTTCAAAATCTAAAATACACAAGGAACATTAAGTTCCTATCCAGGAGTTCAAAATGATTATAATCATAAATCAACAACAATAAGCTCTTATGAGCTAATTACAAAGTACAAATCATCAAAATGATATAAAGTTCACAAAACCATGTACATGGATTTTTTTACATAACACTTAGTCCATCTCAAAGTCTTCATCCCTCGATCATACAACACCATCTCCTCTCCCTCGACCTCTAGTCAGGGCATTCCCTGAAATTTTGTAATATCATGAGCTAACAAACTAAGCCCAGTGAGAATAATAAGAATAAAAAGTAAGGATAGACCTCAAACTCGTATTCCGATTTGTGTCCAATTTACCTGACACAATCAATCCTAAAGTTCTCCAAACTTTAGATAATTTCATTCTAAACTCTCCAAAGGATGATATTACTCACACTTATAGTCAAATTTCCTCCATTAACTCGTTATGACATAAAGTAGTAAAAGTAAATGACTTTGCATAAAATATAACATCTCAATTATCTATATCATCAATCATATGCAATGTAGGGCTCGCATATACCCTTATGCATGAATGAAGTAATGCGCCAATCCCATAGGATACCATTCACTTCTTTTTCATCAAGAGTGATGAGCAGATCCCGTAGGGTCCCATCCGTCTCTTTTCATATAGAGTGATGAGCAGATCCCTTAGGGTCCCATCCGTCTCTTGTCATATAGAGTGATGAGCAGATCCCGTAGGGTCCCATCCGTCTCTTTTCATATAGAGTGATGAGCAGATCCCTTAGGGTCCCATCCGTCTCTTTTCATATTTCTTTTCTTTTTCACTTTCTTTTCTCTTTCACTTTCTTTTCTCTTTCACTTTCTTTTCTTTTTCACTTACTTTCTCTTTTTTGTTTCCTTCTCAAAGAATGATGCGAGATGTTATGCATATGCTTGCAAAAGTATATAAAGTAAATGTAGATGATAAAGTAATCAAAACAAGCATAAATTAAAGGAGCAAAAGTAAAGACATAAAGTAAAGGACATAAATAAATAGATAGCAATCTCGGATGAACGATATGTCGATCAAACTCCGGCATCAATAATAAAAGTAGAATTATAACACGAACGATTAGTCTAATAACCATTCTAAGAACAAGCTTGGATCTTCTAACCTCCAATGATCCAACCTAAGCTTAGAAACGAAGCTAACTTAGAATCTTCTAAGATTCGATACTTTCCTTGAGAACTTCTAAGTTCTCACTTAAAGGATTAACTTCTAATCCTAAGGGCACTAACTCACATCCCTCTAATCTTAGATTCGGATTCTAATCTTAGTTTCAAACTCTACAAACCTTCACACTCATTTGCTTTCTATAAATACTTTAAATTCTATCTATTCTCACCTTAGCCAAATAATATTTTCTCCAAATCTTCGATTCTCACAATTCAACAACCGAGCAATTGCACCTACAATTCATCAATTGCACAACATATTACAATTCATAACTAATATGCGAACAAATGTGCAATTTCGGGTGAATAGTGATTTCGGATGAATAGTGTTTTCGGGTGAATAGTGTTTTCGGGTGAATAGTGTTTTTCGAAAATCCGGGCTCAAAATCGTCATTTTTCATGATAGAAATTCATGATTTCAACTTCAAATCTCATTTATAATAAAAAACGAACAAAACCACCTAAAAAGTTTTGAAAACTTACTTTTTGGGACTTCCCTTAGGGAACGAGAAACGGCATAAGGTTAGGTTGGAAAGAAAGCCCACGTCCCGAGCATTCCAACGCAACTGACCTCATTGAAAATGGTCGAGAAATGAAGAAAGGCCAAAGAAATCTTCTTCTCATCCATGGAAGATGAGCTCCACGACAAGGAGAAGAAACAAATGAGAAGTTTAGTCAATTTTGGTCAAACTTGTGATTTTAAAGACAAATGAATAGTGTTTGGATATTTTTAAGAAATGGGAAATGACGATTACGTACTTTTATGACTTTTGACTTATAAAACGAAACCCGATGCTCTTAAATAAATCTAAAGGTGATTAATAATTATTAATTGGCCTATTAATAATTATTAATGTCACCGAAACGAATTTAGAGCATTAAAACGATTAAAAACGAATTTCGATCGAAATTAACTACTAAAATCGAAATTACAAAATAATAATTAAACTAAATACTTAAATTGAAATAAATAAATAAATAAATAAATAACATTAAATAAATAAATAAATAACATTAAATAAATAAATAAATAAATAAATAAATAAATAAATAAATAAATAAATAAATAAATAAATAAATAAATAAATAAAATAAATAAAAATTCACTTCAAAATAACGGGACGTTACACCCGGACCCACGACGAGCACCATCGTCGATTGGTAAGTTTTTTTTTTGTTTTTTAACGTACTTTTTTTCTTGTTTTCTTTTTTCAATTAGTTATTAATTTATTATTTTTTCTTCTTCAATCTCTAATATTTTTAGGAAGCGAAGCACGGTCGCCTTGTCCCTCCCGATGAGCTGCACCGCGTTCTTCACACGAAGAAGGACGGGATGTTCGTCGACGATAAGGCGAAAGAAGTTCAGGTATTTAATAATTTTTTCAATTATTATTTTTTCTTTAAAATTTTTCCTAACTTATATATTAACTATTTTATTTTCTGAATTTTAAATGTTTAGGAGCGTTTGATGGAGTCGTTGAGTCAGCGGTTGCCCACACCAGACTCGCAACCGACTCAGGAAGACTGTAGAGAGGGGTTCTTGGAGACTAGTGGAGGGGTTCGGCCTGATGGATCAGTTCCTGGGCTCGACTCGTACAGGCGACGCCTTTACGCGGATGTGCCCCGGCCTCAGCGAGCGGAGCAAGCACTAGCTCCGGCCTTTCTCCGGTTGAGCAGCAGCTGCGCGTGGAGGCTCAACAGCTTCACACCGACATGGACGCTATGCGCGACGACTTCATTTCTCGAGTCGCTGCGATTGAGGCGGATATGCATGCACGGGTCGAGGCCCAGGTCGCAGCATCTTTAGCCGCGTACTTCAGATCCCTAAACGTCGGCCATTCAACATCGACGCCGCCTCCGCCACCCCCCGCCCCTCCGCAATAGTTCAAGGATGCTTTCTTCTGTATAAAACATTTTTTGAATATTTGATTTATACATATTTTATTTTACTTCCAATTTTTTGTTATTAAATTTTAATATTAAATAAACAAATAAATAAATAAATAATTAACTAATTATTGTAATTTAAATAAATAAAAAAATGTTTATTAAATACGACCAGATGGTCTCATTTACCCTAAGATAAACGACCATCTGGTCGCATTTTGTCTGAGTACAAAAGTGACCACTTGGTCGCTTATAAAAGATCACGTGGTCACTGTTGCATGTGACCAACTGGTCACTTTTTTTCAACTTAAATTATGACCAGATGGTTGTATTTTATCCCCAAACAAACGACCATCTGGTCACATTTTGTCTGAGTACAAAAGTGACCATTTGGTCGCTTATAAAATATCCACGTGGTCACTATTGCATGTGACCAACTGATCAATTATCTTCAACTTAAATTACGAGCAGATGGTCACTTTTTTAAGCGACCATCTGGTCGTTTTTTAAAATGTTGACTTTTTTGCGACCAACCATGCTTGGTCGTATATTTGTGACTATACAGTCACACAAATTCCGGACCGACCAGCTTTTTTACCTCCACCATGTTGGTCGCATTCTACTATAGAAACGACCAGTTGGTCGCAAATTACTGGTCAGAAATTGACTTTTTTTTGTAGTGAAACAACTATTTTTGCAATAGATTTTGTTTACTATGAAATGAGTATATTTAAGAAATTATTAATTGAAGATCATATGGACTCCTTTCATCCCATGAATAAAAAGGATGAGAATTTTAATGAATAGATAAAATATAATATGGATTTAAATTCTTTTTTTTCCTCTGTGTATTTTTTAATTCAAATTTAAAATTTTGTTTCTCAATATTGTAGTTTTAATACTTAAAAGATTGAGATTCTTTATTATATGGATAAGTTATTCTATAATAAGGGTCCGTTTGGTATAATTTCTCCTAAAAATGTTTTGTGTTAAACATTTTAAAAGAAATGCTAATGAAATGTTTCATCTAAAAACACTTGAGTGAAATATTTTAAGTGAAATACTTGTTTATAAACACTTTTAGAAGAATCACAAATCATGTATTTTCTCCAAAACACCTTTTAGTATACTCAAGTGTTTTTAGATGAAATACTTCATTAGTATTTCTTTTAAAATGTTCAACACAAAACATTTTTAGGAGAAGTTATACCAAATGGACCCTAAGTGTACTGAATCATAACTTTCAAAAAAAAATTCTACTTATTGATAACTCGTTAATTATGTATATTTATTAGAGTTATTATCGTCATTATCATCAAAATAAGAGGGTTAAATTGATTCAAATTCAAAAACATTACTAATTAAGTTATTTGATGAAGACATGCATGCGGAAACCACACTTAGATCAGACTTAAAACAAAGAAATTACACACTTTAAATCTTCCTTGATGGTCTGTGGCTGCAACCGCGGGCTGCAGTGGAATCATTTCCCAAGCCAAAATCCCAAAGGTGGGCGTCACGGCGAGCAAAGCTGTAAAGTTTGTGTATAATTCGTTGTTGTGGCAAGGAAAAAAGACTGTTGCATCGCTGACCTCAACGAACATGGGTTGAAGAAATGGAGAAGTGCATATGGCTCAGCTTGGGATAAAAAATGGAGCAGATTAGCTCAATTGGCACGGCTCAGCGGCTCACCTGACGGTTGGACAATTGGGAATTTGTTTTATACAAGATTTTTAGCCTATTTTTAACAATTTAAAGTCTCATTTGAACCTAATTCGTTATACCTTCTTCTAATAGTTTTCTGAGGACTTTTAAAATATTTTTATCATGTTTTGTAGCTAAGAACCTTATTCCAACTAGAGAATAATCAATGTTTTGGTTATTCAATTTGTGAGATCTTATTATTAAATTCGATTCCTTTATTCTCTCTATTCATATTTTCACTTTGCCTATCTTAATGTTTGCGGATTGTTGTGCAAAAGAGCCCTTTGTTTATTTATTGATTTAACATATTGCTAATTAGAATATCAAATTTGTAATCGTTTGTATGTTTTAATCTAAGTAGCAAATTAGCATCGTTGATCACATAGAAGTTTTCACATGTTATGGGAATATATGATCTAACTTAAACCAATATAGGACGTTCGACATTTGTTGGTTAGGATTGATAATTCTATTTTGCTTAAATGCTTTCAATAGATTAAATCCTATTATCGGTATTCTAGGGTTGTTTATTGTTTAGAGAAGTAGTTGACAATCGTATCTAGACTATCGATAATTAAGGAAAAATAGATGTTAATTACCTCTTTCATACAGAATTTCAATACCTAATTGTCCATAAAAGGGAGCTTTACATAATGAAAATGATTTAAATCCTAACTTAGTTTGTAATTAAAAGGAAAACATACATATACATTCATTTTGACCACATTGAAGAATTAGTGTGATTTTTGGGCAGTTTTACTTCTAACTTGGGCCTCTTTGGTTGTTAATTTTCAGGCCCACGGTCACATCCTTGAGCAGCAGTCGTTGTTGGAGACTTGGGCTTTATAATTATCGATCCAGCCGTTGGAGATTCAGCTAGCGCCAATTTGTGAATCAGACAAAGACGCTGAAGAACCTGCCACCGTGGACGCCAGCTGGGACTATTGAATCGCATCAGCCCTGAAATTGAGGCAAAATTCTCGATATAAAAGGGAGAGTCATCTTTCCTACTGAGGTATGCGGCGCTGCTGAGAAGAAAAAGGAAGAAAGCTGCCCCCCATCGTTCTTGCAACGCTGAATCCGAGAGGAAGAGGCCAAGCAATCCATCATTTCAGCTGTGATTTTAATCACATTTCTGCACTTATAGTTCATTAACTCCATTTTCGCTCATTTGATTATTTTCACTGTTGCTGTTTATAAGTTAGAAAATGATTTGGTTTATGCTTGAACATTCTTGTGGGTTATGTTTATGTGTTGTTATGAGTAGCTAAACATAAGGAGAAGGTTATGATGGAGAAGACAGTGTGAATCTTTGCCAAGGATGAATAGATGTTTCAGTTGATTTAATGGCTGTAGCTTTTAGTGTTGAACGAGTTGAGAAATTTTGCTTAACACATATGAAATGCTTAGGTTGAGAAACTAGAGTGTTTAAGGAAAGGAGCAAGAAAACTACCACGAATTCTTTTCATAGAGATGGTTTAGAATAACTGGTGTTTAAGTTCGAATGTATCAATGAAAACATTTTAGTGTTATGAAAATAACCATCCTTTACTTTACATTCCCAACACACTGTTGAATCCATCATAATCCTCCCCTCTTTCCTAATTTGTCTTAAGGTTGTGTTTTTGCACTCTTTAGCTTAACTACCAACTTAAAATTAATTGATTTTCTATCCTCGTGGGATCGACTCTTGCTCACCACAAGATATTACTTGTTGACCGTGTATACGTTATCGTTTAGTTTAATTGCATCCTCCATCCATAGCACTCATCCAACAACAACAATAGATTATTAGGGAATGTATGATAATTATTATTAAATATGTGAAATCACCAATTGACCCAAAAGCTTAATGGGTAAACGTAAATTTAATCATATATCTCAACACTCTTCCTCACATGTGGGCTTGGATATTTGCACAAGACCAAAACACGTGGAATTTAAATGGGGAGGAAATGTCATAATAGGGATTCGAAGTTAGGACCTTCTACTCTAATACCATATTAAATATGTTAAATCACCACTAGACCCAAAAGCTTAAGCCAATGAGTAAAGGTAAATTTAATCATATGTCTCAACAATCATAACCAGTCTAGAGATGCATTTAGGAGTTTATTTATGAATCTTTGATCCATTTGATTTCTTACTTTTTAATTTCTTGTTTTTAACAACAAACAGCTCAAACCCACCCTTTTTATTGCTTTGATTTAACTACCCCTTTCCTGTGGATTCAACCTTACTCATTGCTACTACAATTCTAAATTAAATCGAGAGTAAGATTTATTTTTTTGTGGTCATTTATTTATTTTAATTTTCTCTTACTTCATTCTTATTTTAATTCTTTTAATCAGACAATCATTTAAATATGGTTTATAAAGAAAGTTGAAGTAATCATACATGATACTACTTAGGTAATTTAAAAAAAAATTGTTTAATTTTGTTTAGTTTAATATTTTTATTTTTGGCAGGGAACACAATCCTTCACCAATAACACTATATTAAGACCTTACCTTATATGCTTACACGTATTTATTTTCACCAACAAAGTCATTAATGATGTAGGTTAAAATAATATGCCAAATACTAATTAAATATTTCAATGAAATATTAGTTCCTACTAACAGGTTAAATGGGTTTAGTCCAAATTTAGGGGGAAATCAAACTAGCCACCTTTTTATTGCTCATTTTCATAGACAGCCCCTTTTTGAAAAGTTTGAGTATTTAGCCACTTTTTACTATTCAATATTTCAATATACCAAAACTGCTCTTTCCGTATGTCAGGTATAGTCTGACATCTATGGCATTCTAACAAGTCTGTATATGATGTATAGTCTGACACTTTTGACATTTTTTCTTTTCCAATGCAATTTTTCTTTCTCGATGCATTACTTTTTCCCCAGTTTTTTTGTATATTTAGTATATTGTTCATAGTTGTTTAGTGTATTCAGTATATTTTGTATATTTTTTTTTATGTTTTGATTTTATACTAAATATTTTGATTTTAATTCAATTTTGTATATTCATTTTAATATATTATTTGTAGTTTTCCCTCTCATATAAAGTGTTTTGTGCATTTGGTATATTGAGTATATTATTCTCCGCTTCGTAAGTGCATTTGAGAAAAGTGAAGATATACGTAATATACATGTCACTTAATCTGCAAATAAAAAAATGAAAGAGTGTTATTAATTACACAATACTTAATATACAATAAATACTTAATATGCAAACAGACAAAAGGAAGTGTATGTTTACGTATAGTAAGTATATTATGTAATGCACGACTAACACAAAAAAAAGAACATAAAAGAAGGGGTGTGTACATCAACCACTTGTTATTTTCGTATATTGTGTATATTAAAGAATGTACATTAAGTAAACACAGACTGAAAAAAACAGACAATTATGTATATTATGTATATTACATAACTATACATTTAAAAAAACAGTTATGATGAAAGAGGGTGTCCGTTCATCCTTTCAACACTTATGTATATTACAAATATTACATAAAAAATCAAATGAGAGAGGGAGATAGTTGCACGTAAAAAGAGGGGAGGGAAAAGTAGAGAGGTGAGAGATATGATTTGGGAAAGGGTGTTTTTGTATTTTTACAATTACTAGTCTTTTACCACGTGCGTCGCACGTGATATTTTTTCCAACATATAAATTTATTACTATTTAATATTTAAATTATTGTATAGTTTACTAATTTATATAATTATATGCCTTTTTATATAAGAAAATTTTTTTAACATCTTTATTTTTAAAATTTATACTACCAAATAAAAAATAAATTGTTTGTTCTATATACATATGTTAGTTAATTTTTGCATTTATAGATTATTTATTTCTAATTTTAATTAAAATTTAAGAAATTATATATTTTTTCTCTTTGATTTTTAAACTTTTAAATATTTTTAATTAAATTTTTTTTTAATTTATTTAAATATTATAAAATATTATACCATTGCTAATTCAATAAATTACATTTTGTTGTAGTTGTTTTTTTTTAATCTTAACTGTTTTTTTTAAACAATTTAAGTTTTTTTTAATATTTTTTAAAATTAAAGCACCGTCACCTTTATTAAATCATTTAATATTTGAATACTTAAATATAATTTATTTTTCATAAATTGGTGATAAATCTAAACAATAAATTCATTTTAATATCACATTCATTTTCATATGTTGTACTTGTTTTTTCAATTATTTTATAATTTGATGTTGTGAAAACAATAAAAAAAACCAAGGAATTTATTTAATAAAATTGACAATTTCTTATTCAATGAAGAGAAATATTTTATTTATAAAAAAAAGAGAAATATTTTATTAAAAATATAAATAGTCATTTAATAGATAGTGGAGTATAAATAATAATGACATTTTTAGTAATTTGAAGGTTTTAAAAGGATATATATAATAGCATGTTAGTAATTTTAAGATTTTAAAAAGGGTATAGTAGTCCAAAAAAGTTTCATAAACATCACCACTTTTATATAGGAACAAATATAAAAATAGCACCTTTTTTACCCCTAATTACTCAAATAGCCACAATTTTATTTTTTCATTAAAATAGCCACATGTATTTGTAAAAATACAACCTCTTGTTAAATCATTTCTCTCACCTCTCTTATTTTCTCTCCCATCTTTTCAATCATCATTCCTTCTTTCCTCTCTCCTCCCCTTCCCTCACCCACGTCCCTTTCTTTTTGTCTTTTTTTTTTTTTTTTTTTTATTCATCCCTCTCTAATTTTTTTAAAAAAATTTCCCTCCCATTTTTTCCTCTCATGTTTTTCTATATATTCCATTCTCTCCCTTCCACCCTCATTTTTTTCATTTTTTCTCTCATTTCTTCCTCCCTTCCTCCCCCATTCTCTTTATCCATTTTATATCATTTTCTTTCAAACTTTCATTTCATTTCTTATTCCTTCTCTCCTAATTTTCTTTATCCATTTCATATCAATTTCTTCCCTCTCCCTCCTTCTTTCATTTTTTTTCCCAAAAATCCACCATTTTAATCTTTTACAAATGTTTATCTCACAAATTTCCTACACTTTTTAATTTAGTATCTCTCTCCTTAATTTCTTCTCATTCTCGTTTTTTCATAAATATTTTTCACCGTTTTTCTTCCGAATCTCGCATATCTAAACCAAAATAACAAAAAATTGACTAAATGTATTATTATTTTTTTAGTTTTTTATATCTTTTTCTCATGTATGTCATTTGTTGTTTCATGTAATATACGTAATTTCGTAATAGTGCTTATGTGATGCGTGTAATATATGCAATATACGTTTTTTATTTATCTTTTTAAGGTGATGTTTCTTTAAAATGTAGCTTTTTTGTGATATACGTAATATACATAATTATTGTTGGTTCTCGTTCTGTTTATGTTTTTCTTAATATACAGTCTGTAACACACGTAATATACACTCTTTTGTTTGTTTGTTTAAATATAGTATTTTTAATATACGTGATATACATAAACTATGTGTTTTTCTCATACGTAATATACATTTTTCGTGGTCTGTAATATACGTATTATACAATTTTTCGTGGTGTGTTTAATATTCAATCTGTAACATACGTAATATACATTCAACTTCTATGCTTAATATACAATGTGTAATATACGCAATATACATTTTTTCGTGGTCTGTTTAATATTCAGTCTATAATATATGTAATTTACATTCTACTTCTATGTTGCTTAATATACAGTTTGTAATATACGTAATGTACTTTTTCTGTGGTCTGTTTAAATATATATCTTGTAATATACGTGCTATACATAACTGTCTGTTTTATGTTCATCATCTCTCTAATGTCTTTTTAATGTATAGTTCTATAAGATACGTAATATACATAACTATCTTTTTTTTTCAGTCCACTATATTGGTTCCTAAAATGTACATTCTTAAATATGCACAATATACGCAAAATGACGAGAGTTGGTGTACACAGCCCTTCCTTTATGTTCTCTTTTTTTCTTAGTCGTACATTTGGTAATATACGTACTATTCGTGATATACATTCCCCCCTCGTTTATGTTCTTTTTTTTTGTTAGTCGTACATTATGTAATATACGTACTATACATAAAATACAGTTCTTTTTCGTTTGTATGTATATTAAGTATTTTTTTTTGTATATTAAGCATTGTGTAATTAACACTATTTTCGTTTTCCATTTGCAGATTAAATGACATGTATATTACGTACATCCTTCACTTCTTTTCAAATACATTTACGGACCGAAGGACGATACAGACAATATACGACTATGTGACGACCCGTCACTTTTAAATAATTTAAATTAGAGAAAACAGCGGAAGTCTTTTATTTTAAGAAAATTTGGCGCGGTTATGTTTGAAAATTTGTTGGCCAAAAACCTGTTTACATCTTAATTTCAAAATCTAAAATACACGAGGAACATTAAGTTCCTATCCAGGAGTTCAAAATGATTATAATCATAAATCAACGACAATAAGCTCTTATGAGCTAATTACAAAGTACAAATCATCCAAAATGATATAAAGTTCACAAAACCATGTACATGGATTTTACATAACACATAGTCGATCTTGATCATCATCATCCTCTCGATCAAGCGCGCACCAGCTCCTCTTCCACGATCCCAAACATTACCTGAAATGTTTGTAATATCATGAGCTAACAACTTAAGCCCAGTGAGAATAATAAGAATAAAAAGTAAGAATAGACCTCAAATTCACATTTCGATTTGTGTCCAATTAATCTGACACCATACACTCCTAAAGTCATCCAAACTCTAGGTGAATTCATTTTACTTTCTCTAAAGAATAATACTACTAACTCTCGTAGTCTTAATCTCATCCAAATTCTTGTTATGACATAAACAGGAAAAGTAAATAACTTTTCATAACAATATAACATCTCGATCCTCTATCCAGGATATATATATATATATATATTTTCATCAATCAAATGCATAAAATGCATGAAGAAGGAAATGCGGACAATTCCCGAAGGGTCCAACATTCTGACTTCTTTTCTTTCTCATTTTCATTCTTTTTCTCGGAAGGAAATGCGGATAATACCCGTAGGCTCCAACATTCCAGACTTCTTTTCTTTCTCATTTTCATTCTTTTTCTCGGAAGGAAATGCGGATAATACCCGTAGGCTCCAACATTCTGTACTTCTTTTATTTCTCATTTTCATTCTTTTTCTCAGAAGGAAATGCGGATAATACCCGTAGGCTCCAACATTCTGTACTTCTTTTATGCGAGATGTCATGGTGCAATATGTCATGGTGCGAGATGCAATGATATGCTCGCACATACTTACAAGTAAATAAAGTAAAGTGCGAATAATAAAGTAACTGAAATAAACATAAAGTAAAAGACATAAAGTAAATGACATTAAGTACAAAGAAAGAAAAAGATTGTAACCTCGGATGAACGATATGTCGATCGAACTCCAATATCAATAATAAAAGTACAATCATTACTTAAACGATTAACTATACCTTCCAGGATTCTAAACTTTCAATAATCCGAGGTTCTATTAATCGTTCTAATTACAAGTTGGATTCTTAACTTCCAATGATCCAACCTTAGTTCCGTATCAAAACTAACTTAGAATCTTCTAAGATTCAAAGCTTTCCTCGAGAACTCCTAAGTTCTCACTTAAAGGATTAACTTCTAATCCTAAGGGCACTAACTCACAACCCTCTAATCTTAGATTCGGATTCTAATCTTAGTTTCAAACTTTACAAACCTTCACACTTATTCGATTTCTATAATTACTTTAAATTCTAACTATTCTCACCTTAGCCAAATAATTCCAAATATCCAATTTCCACGAAACAACCACCGAGCAAATGCACCTACAATTCACCGACTGTACAACATATTACAATTCATAACTAATATGCAAACAAATGTGCAATTTCGGGTGAATAGTGAATTCGGATGAATAGTGTCTCGGGTGAATAGTGTTTTCGGGTGAATAGTGTTTTTCGAAAATCCGGGCTCAAAATCGTCATTTTTCATGATAGAAATTCATGATTTCAACTTCAAATCTCATTTATAATAAAAAAACGAACAAAACCACCCAAAAAGTTTTGAAAACTTACTTTTTGGGACTTCCCTTAGAAACGGGAAACTTGAAAAGCTAGGTTGGATAGGTAGCCCTCGTCCCTACCAATCCAACGCAACCCGAAAAACACGACGATCCGCCGAGAAACGAAGAAAAGCCAAGAAAATTTTCTTCTCATCCATGGATGAGAAGCTCACGGCAATGGCAAGGGAAAAAAATGACAAGTTTGGTCAATTTGGTCAAAAATGCATTTTTAAAGACAAATGAATAGTATTTGGATATTTTTAAGAAATTTGGAAATGACGGTTACGTCCTTTTATGACTTTTGACTTATGAATCGAAACCCGATGCTTTTAAATAAATCTAAAGGTGATTAATAATTATTAATTGGCCTATTAATAATTATTAATGTCACCGAAACGAATTTAGAGCATTAAAACGATTAAAACGAATTTCGGTCGAAATTAACTACTATAATCGAAATTACAAAATAATAATTAAACTAAATACTTAAATTGAAATAAATAAATAAATAAATAACATTAAATAAATAAATATATAAAATAAAAAAATAAAAAAAATCACTTCAAAATAACGGGACGTTACAGACTATATACCCAATATATCAAATGGACAAAATATTTTATATGAGAGGGGAAACTATGAACAATATACTAAAATGAATCTAAAAAATTGAATTAAAATTGAAGTATGTAGTATAAAATCAAAACATAAAAAAAATTACAAAATATATTAAATCCACCAAAGAACTATAAACAATATACTAAATATACCATAAACTGGGAGAAGAAAGAATGCATCGGGAAAGAAAATCACATTGAAAAATAAGAAATGTCAGAAATGTCAGACTATACGTACTATACAGACGTGTCAGAATGTCAGGATGTGTCAAACTATACCTGCTATACGAAAAGGGCCGTTTTGGTATTTTAAAAAATTGAATAGTAAAAAGTGGCTACCCCAATACATATCTCAAAAGATGACCATTTTCTAACTTTGACCTCAAAAAGTGGCTATTTTAATTTTTCACCCTTGGATATATTAAGGATATTACAGAATGAACATAAAAGAAAGAGTGTGTACATCAAGAAATACACATAGTTGTGTATAGTACATATATTTCGTATACTGTGTGTATTACAGACTGTATATCAAGAAAAATACATAGTTATGTATAACACATATATTACAAGATATATATTTAAACAGACTACAGAAAAAGTATATTGTGTATAGTACAGACTGTATATTAAGCCAAACAGAAATAGAATATACTTAATATGATTATTAGGCCTTATATACATAATATACATGTCATCTTATCAGTACACTGTGAATCATGTCGTATTTATGGTTATTAGGCTTCATATGCATAATATACATAATATACTTAATATGAACACATAACATTACAATACAAAAAAAAACTTGATATGGACACATAATAGTACACTGCGAACAGACAATGATGACTATTAAAGCCTTGTATACATAATATACATTTATCAAATTGATAACAAATACGGAAACAAAAAATTTGTATATTGCGAATGTTATGTATATTACATGTATTACATACTTTAACAAAACAAACATAACGTATATAATGTATATTACAATACACTTCAACAAAATTTACGTATGTTACAATAACTATCTAAGAACGAAAAAATCTAGAGCATGGTGTAAACATGAGAAAAATTCAGAAAAATGGAGGAAATGATTTCAACAACAAAAAGAAACATTACCTTCTGTCAAAATCTTCAAGATCCGCAAGATCTAAGATTTTGGAGAGAACAAATGGATAAAAAGAAAGAACAAAAATTTATAACATGGTTCATAAAAAAACGATAAATAAGAAGAAATGAAAATAAAAAGGAGTGTAGATTCGTAAAATCTGGAAAAAAAATGAGATGAGGAGTTTGTAGAAGATGAAAATGATGGATTTTATAAAAAAAAATGCATCCATGGAAACGAGAAAGAGAAGAGATGAAATTGTGAATTTTTGAAAGGAAAAAAAGAGAGAAATGGAGAGGGAGAGAACAAATTTGAGAGATAAAAAAAAAAAAGAGAGAGTCTTATTATGGAGGGGAATATTTAGGGGGGAAATTTTATTTTAAAAAAATTTGAAAAGGAAGAGATATGTTAGAAAAGGACAAAAAAAAAAAAGAGAGGGAGGGAAATAATCTACATGTAAAAAGAGGGAAGAGAAAAGGAGAGAGGTGAGAGAAATGATATGAGAAAGGGTATTTTTTGTATATTTACCATTATATGTGGCTAATTTAATATGTGGTTAAAAATGTGGCTATTTGAGATATTGGAGGGTTCAAAAGTGCTATTTTTATTTTTTCCCCCAAATTTAAGACAAAAGAAAAAGTTGAAACCAAATTACAAAATTAAATGTATGGGGATTTAAAAAAAATGTATGAGGACGTTTACCCATTTACTTGACATGAGAGAAGCTTTAGTTAATATATCATCATTCTGTGTGGACGAAGGTACATGCCTAACACCAAAAAGCTTGCGAACAACCTTTTTTCGAACAAAATAGAGATATGATTTCAATATTTTTGGTATGAGCATGTTAAATAGGGTTTGGAGCTAGAAGCATCGTTCTCAATTTGTCACACTTAACAATAAAAGATAAAGGTGAAGAAACAGTCAGCTCACCAAGCAAATGTTAAATCCATGACATTCAATAGTTACAATAGTCAAGCTTCTATACTACACCACCGTGTTTGAGCAAGACACTACAAGCTCCTTCTTTGAACTCCATTAAATAAGATTACCACCAAAATAAATATAGAAATTTGTGGTTGATCTCCTATAAGAGATTGTTCCTGGAAAATAACGTACAATTCTCTTGACAGCTCTCCAATGTGAAAGCTATAAAGATTTGCATAAACTAACAATCTTTATTGACAATAAAAGATAGCTCAGGTCTAATATATTGTTGCTACAATATTTCTATATCGATGAATATCAGAAAAGCCACCTCTATCAAATTTAGAGAGTTTGTATTCTAAACTAGACATTAGATGAAGGATGTTACAAGTTAACGCAGGGGAAGTTTTCAAATTAATCTAAATTAATTAACATGAAATTTGAAGGATCAACTGTATTATTATGCAAAACTATTCAAGAACATGTAAATTTATGTTTTTTTCAAAAAAAAAATAAATGCCAAGTACTTATATTCAGAGGGTTCTTTTATCATCAGAGTCTTCTAGACTATATCCACGAACGTTAATAAAACTCAATTGTGGGATTGAACTATAAGAATTTTGGTTAGGGAAGAAAATGAATTTTTTTCACTATAACTACAGGCAAAATCGGCCTTCTATTTATAGGGAAAGTAGTATTCTAATCAAATTAGGAAACTAATAAGATAAATGCAAAGATAAATACTAAAAGATAAGCTTAAACTCTCTTTCTTATTTATCTTATAAAACTGATAAAGAAAACTTATTTTTTCCTTTATTTAAATTGTCTTGGATAAATATTCTTTTATGTAATTATTTTAGATAAAATAATTCAAAAATTATTTCCTAAAAATACTACATATGCCCATTTTTGGTGAATTTTATTAATTAAATAAATAAATATTTAATCAATAATTTGAACCAAATCTTTTTTGTTTTTGAACAATTTGAACCAAATATCTATTGAATTCATTAATTAAATTTAATATCTTCCTTATTAATAAGTCCGATTTATTAATTCTTGATATTATTATTTAATTTAAACAATAATATCATTTTTTCCAATTTTTGTAAATTTATTATTAATTTATATTTAAATAATTGATATTATTTAAATTAATAATAAACATGTTAATTACTATTATCAGTTAAATAATTTTTATTATTTAAAAATAACAATAAATTATTAATTATTAGTTTCCATCATAAATAATTAATAATATGAAATTTTTACACCATAAACCTAATCGGTGGTTATATTTACACAAATAATGAAATGTACATGTTAATTACAAAATTAGACTTTGAAGGTCTTACACGGTGGTTATATTTTTCTTTGTAGACAGATTTACCTTTTTAATTATATCAACCGTTTTTACGGTTTTCAGAAGGTGGATTTGATTTTGTTTTTTTTATCTATATAAGACATCAGACGGTGGCGATTTTAATTTTTGAAGACAGATTTTTCCATTTTTCTTGGCATTTCCCATTATCACTCTAAAATCACTATTTTTTAAATTTAATTTAATTTCATTTCATTCCATTATCATTTTTGTTTGTTACAATTCCTTTAATTACGGTTTTTAATTATTTTTCCCATCTAGTTCCTTTTTTCTCTCACCTTCGAATCTCCCTTGATCCTTTTTTAAAAAAATTCCTAATAGTATGAGCATGTAATCGTTAACATTTTTAATGCTTATTGTCATTCTTCAGTCTCATGCTCTAAGTTCTTTGTGTTTTTCTTGTTTCTTTTTTTCACTATTTTCTCTACTGTTTTAATTATCAAGGTATTTGTTAACACCTTGGTAATTTATTTTTCGTACGTATTTTTGTTCACTTCTTTTTTTTTTTTAAATTTTTTACTAAAATATAGAGCCTATTCAATATTTACTAAAATTAAACTCGCAATTTACATAATTTAAGTTTAACAAAATTAAATAAAATAATTAGTTTAAAAAAATTAAATTACATTTATAGTTTAACAATATTAAATTACTTAATACATAAACAGTTTTTCCATTTAGTTGTACACATTTGTTCCATTTTTTTCCAGTTAGTTTCATTTTGATTTATTATGACATCTTCTTTATGTTATTATACTATGTAGTTCCGGTATAATAATATCAGTTACATAGAAACACGCAACAACTGTGTTCACTAAAGATTAAATCAAAATCTAAATTCAGTTTTTATCCAAAAAATTAACAACAAACTTTTTCGGCATAATAGTACCAGTTACATAGAAACACACAATAATTATGTTCAATGGAGCTGAAATCAAAATCTAAATATCAGGCTTTATAAAAAAAAATAAGCAACAAACTTTCTGAATTCTATGCGGTATTGTCCTTTTGAGTTTTCTGAATTAACAAATGGAATGTCAGCATGATTTCAATCATTTGTTCAATCACACTCTTATGTGTCCTTTCACCTTAACCGAAAGGTTCTATGTATGGTTTTGTAATTTTTTTCTTGGTTTTCGTTGCCTTGGGGATCTTGCTATTTTTGTTAATCCTGCTCATTTAAAACATTACTTCTTTTAACATAATTAAAATATATAATCTATCTAATAGTAATACATACAAAATCAACAACACATAAAACCTAAGGCAATTTATAAAATTTCGGGTATTTAATAAACTTGAATGATATACTACAGATAACATTGTTTACAAAATTAAATGTTTAATATTTTAAAATTCTGGAATGAAGATCAAATTACCTCTATTTTATTTGCTTTCGAATGTTTCTTCCCCTTCTTACCATCATCCCCATCGTTTTTCTTTTCAATTTTAGCTTGTTCAATATTTAATTTAAATAAATATATTTTTTTGTATTGCCTACTCTTCACTGTCTTCTTCCTCCCTTTCATTTTCTTCCTATATATTTTCTTCCAAATGCTCATTTTCTTCTTCATCGCTTTTATGTTCATAATCTTCATCATTTTCAACTGTATCAACCTGATTATAGATGTATTTTCATATTCTTTACGCTATAAACATTCTTAGAGTAAATATACACGATTTTGTTCCAGAAAGAAAATACCTCTTCGTTTGCAAGATCTTCACTTTCTTCAACCATATTATTGTTAGGAATGGTGTCCTAGAACTTGTAATTATTTAATAATATTTATTAAGAATAAATTAAATAAATAAACATAAGTTCTTTATATTATCTAGATTGATTCAATTAACGATATTAGGAATATATGGAAATATATAAATATCAAACCTTCAAATAGTAAACCCTAAGTTACTCTTATGAAATCACGACTTAGTATGTGAGTCATACAAGAGGATTAAAGTCGAGATGAGTAACTTAAACGTGTCTACAGTAAACGGATAACGTTTGGAAACCTTATCTTAGTAACACTGTTGATAGCTTCGCATTTTGTTTATAGAAAAATGATCGAATCCTGATCATTCATGTGGGAGACATGAAATGGAAGAATCATATACAATGTTGATTGTATAAGACAGGACCACGATGTTCGATCAAATTTCTCCTTAGTACCGTTTACGAGAAATGATCGAATATCAAACTAAGTTTATCAATCGTGATAGATCTCAATCCTAAGTGAAATGTGGACTCCTATTTATGGAGTTATGTTCTTTGATTCACATGGTTGAGAGCGATCTGTAAGAACGCTCAATACACTCCTGTTTTGGGAACATGGCTAGATAAGTAGCTGGGAACTCATTTACACGAGATGGAATTCATAACTTTCCTAAATAATTAACGGTATCAGTGCGATACCTAACCATTCTAGGAACTTTAGGAAGCTCCCTTGATGTACTGATTCGAGACATGAACAAGTGGCGCCACGACTTCTATTGATCACAGAAGTATATTATCTATAGTTCGACTAAAGATAATGTTCATTGGAGAATCAGCGGGAACACAAGGATAAAGCGGTAATTACAGGGGCAAAACGGTAAATCTTATCCATCCAGTAATTATGAGTGTTTCACGTGAAGGATTATATCACAGATATAAATAAAGATAAACTAAATGGACATAACTCATCTATAGTGAGGGGAGTTCAGCTATGAATCTATAGTGGAATTATTCATAGTTAGATAATAAGTAATTAACTGATTATGTGTTAATCACTTAATTGACTAATTATTAAGCCCATGATCTATAGGTCCATCGGGTCCCTATGCTAGCCCAAATATCGTAGTCGTGAAATCAAGTAGAAGAAATGGAAAGTTTAAGTAAAGTGAATTACTTAAATAGGCAATATTAATTGTTTAAATATTGAGTATATTTAAACGGTAATTAATATAAACATTATTAATTGTTTAAATAATGAGTTTATTTAAACAGAAAATTAATATTGAAATATTATTAATTAGACATTATTAATTATTTAAATATTGAGTATATTTAAATGGTAATTAATAATTTGAAATTAATTGACAATTATTAATTGTTTAAATAATTAATTTTATTTGAACGGAAATTAATAATTAAAATTAATTAATTAATAATAAAATATTATCAATAAAGTTATTAATTAAATAATGAGTTTATTTAATGGAAATTAATAATTAAAATATTTATTATTAATTATTTAAATAATGGAAATTATTTAAATGGAAATTAATAATTAAATATAATTTGATAATATTTAGTCGGGAGAAAATATTAATATTATTAATTGTTTAAATAAAATATTTTATTTAAATGGTAATTAATAAATAAATTAATTAAGTCGGACTTATTAATTTGAGAGAGAGTTTCAAGCCCAATTGGATTAATGAACCCAATTGAAATTGGCCCAAAATAATTAATTAAATAAATTTGATTTATTAATTATTTATTATTAATTTTGGCCTTCATAGATAATTTGTAGGAGATAATTATTTGAATTATATCCTATAATAATTATATAGATTTATTTACCCAAGATAAATAAAATAAAGAAAAGAAAATATTCTCTTATTTATCTATGACATTTTAGAAATACCAAGATAGAGGAAAGAGATAATTCTTTTTTTTTTTTGTATTTATCTCCATGGATTAATCCTAATGTGATTAGGATTCCTATTTTTCTATAAATAGGAGGCTTGGGTCATTCATAAATCACACAATTAAATTCCTTAGAAATTCGGAATTCTCTCTTCCTTCTCCCTCCCCCCTTAGCCGATTTTCCCTAGTCCATTGGGAAGAAATTTTTTTTTCTTCTTCCCAATTTCTTCTAAAGTTCGATCCCACAATCGGGTTTCGTTTGATCGATCGGGATATAGCGTAGAAGATCTGGTGTTGCTGAGGATTTGATACTGTAAAGAAACCTCCAACCGATTCTCCATTAACTACTCAATGTAAGTATAATTGGTTTTAATTTTCGAAAATACAAGCATGAATCTACATGTTTTTTTCACAAATTGCATGATGTTAATAGATCCGTTATTAAATGTTAATAAGTTTACTAAAAAAATTCCGCAAATTTAGTAAATCGTCCCTTCAATTATTTGTTTATTTGCCATCATTTTGCCCCTTCATCTTGGTCATCTTTGATTCGTCCTTTTTCTTCGTCATTTTTTCCTTGCAAGTAGAATCTCTTTTCTTGTTGTCATTTTTTTGGAGAGATTTTTATTTTTAATCAATTGTGCTTTGAATTTTTTTAGAATCGTTTGGAAGAAGAAAATAGAATGCCCTTTTTTTAATTTGACTGATTTTGCGTATGATTTTCAATTTTCAACATTTAATTCTAATAATTACCTTTTGTTAGCGGTTTCACACTTCCCTAGCAGATACATCACATGGGAGAGTACCTAGCGTCCTTTCACTTCCGGTGGTGGCGCACGACTAAATTGTAATTAATTGTGAGAAGCTGGTTTTAGTGCAATATGGGACCTTATTTTGACTCTACATGTTAATAGCCAGGTATCACACACGTGTTGATCTTTAAATAATCAAATACAGTAATATTGATTTTTTATGTACAAAAAATAGTTACGAAGTACATATTATACACTGTAATGCATGAATACCTTTTTTTTCTTTGATTGTGATGACCCGTGTTCCCGGTAAGTAATATTTAATTAAATATTATTTAATTTATAATATTTTTCATTAATGAGAAGGAAATTGATGATTAATATTATTTCCTCAATTTCAGGTTTTAATATTAACGTTACTATTATTTGGTTAAGAGAAAAAAAAGAAAAAAAATAAGGCATTGAGGCGTGGAAGAGAGGGAAAAAAAAAAGGGAAACGTGAGAACTTCCTTAGTAGAACGTGAAAAGCAGAGAAGGAAAGAAAAAGGTAGGTTTCAACTTCTCCTCTTCTTCTTCCTCTTAAGCCGACACAAATCCCACCTTTTTGGACAATTTTTTTTTATCAATTTTTGCTCTCATCATCTTTGATTTAGTTGTTTTTCTTGGTGGCTTTCATTTGGAAGCAGATTGATCGAGATTGGAAGGGATCTCTTCAAGTTAAGGGTTCAAAGGTGATGGATTTTTTTTCTTTAGATTTCTGAACTTTTGGGGCTGTTACAGTTGGCATCAGAGCTCTTATGGTTCTGAATACTGTAAATCCAAACCAAACACCACTCTACGAACTCATCAGTGCCATGTATTTATTTTATTAAAGTATTTCCAATTAATGAGAATGTCTAAGTTGTTTTAAGTCTTTTAGATAAGATGTAACTACAATACATCGTCGTTAAATCTTATTTGTGTTTTTTGAAATGTTTTCAGAATGCCTCCATTAGCCATACGTGGACGTGGAAGGGGACGCGGTCGAGGCCGTGGTCGAGGAGGTAGAGGTCGAGGGTTAGGTCGTGGATTTAACCCCGATTTTGAGAGTGATGCTGAGTCATCTAATGAGGTGAACTCATATGTGACGCCTGTGGTGGACTATAAGGAGGATGGGACTTTTGAGGATGTTGTGGATCATACTGAAAACAAAGAACCACCCATTCCACCAGTTGCACCTATGCCTTCTACTGTTCAGGGAGTGTTCGTTCTTCATGCTAAATATAAGGAAATGCAAAGAGTATTGAATAGAACAGGTGGAATAACTAAGGAGGCTAGATTTCTGAGCGAGTACATAAAATATGCTCCAGGAGAATTCGATGGCAAATCAGTTGATCCAGATGATGCTAAAAAGTGGATGTCTCGGGTTCAGCGAACTTTGAGATTTGTGAATTTTTCGAACCATCTGAAGGTGCATTGTAGCACTTATAGCCTGGTTGACGATGCTTTATATGGTGGGAGATAGATGTCTAGACATTAAGGGATAACGTGACTTAGGAAAAGTTCAAGGAGCTGTTCAATGATAAGTATTACTCGCAGCGGGTTAGAAATGCAAAAGGAGGTTGAATTTCTATCCTTGAGGCAAAATGGAAAGGTCTGTACTAGAGTTTGAAAGAATGTTCGATAAACTTTCAAAGTTTGCTCAATATCAAGTGGCTACACCTGAACTGCTGATGTAGAGATTCATGATGACTCTAGATGATGACCTGAAGGGACAACTTGAGGCTATTGAGCCAATTGACTATGCCTCAACCTTGAAAAAACCAATTGTCCTTGATCCTAAAAGTAAGGGCAAAGCAGTTGTGAAAGAAACTATTGAACTAGTGGTGGGGAAGAAAAGAATAATTGAAGCTGAGTCAGAAACAGAATAACCTAGGAACTAGCAAAAATCAGTTTCAGCAGAATCAATAGTTCAATCAGAACCAACAAAATAGACAGTTATAGGGAGGAAATCAGTAGAGATAGAAGCCTGAATGTAGAAACTGTAAGCAAAGACATTAGAGTAATTGCACTTTTCCACGTAGGTGTTTCATTTGCTAGCGGAAGTGTCACATTTCTATTGAGTGTAAGAAGAAACAGGATAGGCCTGTTGAGCCAAATCAACCTAGACAGAATGTGCTGCAAGGTAAACTGTTTGCTACAAACAAGGAAGAAGCTGAGGCGGCAGGAAATGTGGTGACAGATACCTTATCTCTTTTTTGCCATAGTGTCTTTGTTTTATTTGATTCTGGAGCCAGTCATTTGTTCATATCTACTACATTTGTTGAGTATGCTGGTTTATACACTTTGCCATTAGAGTATGTTTTATCTGTATCTACTTTAGTAGGATTGACTGTGAATGTAGATGGGAAGGTAGAAACTGTTGAACTATGCATATTAGAAAAGTGTGTGTCTGCCGCTTTAACTGTTTTACCTATGGATGACTTTGACTTGATTTTGGGAATGGATTGGTTAAAAGCCAACTTTGTTATGATAGTCTGTCATAGGAGGGAATTAAAATTTAAAGGTCTTGATGGGACTGAATTCAAGTTTAGGGGATCTAACAGAAAAGTAGCACTTGTAGTTATATCTGTGCTACAAGTTAGAAATTAGTTGAGGAAGGGGCATGTGCATACTTGGCTAATGTGCTAGATACTACTATGAAAGAAGTCAGTGCCTATAGCTAGAGATATTGTTGATGTCTTCCCTGATGAACTGTCTGGGTTGTCTCCAGTTAGACCGCTAGATTTTCAAATAGATGTCATTCCTGGGACAACTCCTTTGTCAAAAGCACCATATAGGATGGCCCTAGCTGAACTGAAAGAGTTGAAAACTTAATTGCAGGAAATATTAGATTTGGGATTTATCCGTCCCAGTGTGTCACCTTGGGGGGCACCAATATTGTTTGTTAAGAAAAAGGATGGTACTATGAGACTTTGCACAGACTACCGTGAGTTGAACAAGGTAACTATAAATAACAAGTTCCCTTTGCCAAGGATAGAAGATTTGTTTGACCAGCTTAAAGGGGCAACCGTATTCTCAAAGATTGATCTTTGATTAGGTTAGCATCAGTTGAGAATCAGGAACGAATATATACCTAAGACAGCGTTCAAGACTAGATATGGTCACTTAGAGTTCATAGTGATGTCTTTTGGCTTGACTAATACTCCAGCTGCCTTTATGGATCTTAATCATACTGTCTTTCAGAAATACCTGGATACATTTGTGATTGTATTCATAGATGACATCTTAGTATATTCCAAGAATAGAGAATTGCATGCTGAACATTTGAGAATTGTCCTAACTACATTGAGAAATGAGAAAATCTATGTTAAGCTTAGTAAATGCGAGTTCTAGCTAAATAGAGTTTCTTTTCTAGGACATGTAGTGTCTAGTTATGGAATATCAGTAGATCTCTCTAAGATAGAAGCTGTTAGTAATTGGCCTCGACCTACTAATGTGACTGAGATTTGTAGCTTCCTAGGTTTAGCCGGTTATTACCGAAGGTTTATGCAACACTTTGCGAATATTGCCTCACCTATGACCAAGCTAACCAGGAAGGGTGTAGCTTATGGTTGGGATGATGAGTGTGAAAAGAGTTTTGAAGAACTCAAGAAAAGACTAGTTTCAACCCCAGTTTTGGTAACTCCCGATGATTCAGGAGGTTTGACCATTTACAGTGACGCCTCGAAGAAAGGGTTGCATTTTTTTTATGCAACATTGTAAGGTTGTAGTCTATGCTTCTAGACAGCTTAAAGAGCATGAGAAGAAATATCACACCAATGATTTAGAGCTAGCTGCTGTGATTCATGCCTTAAAGATATGGAGACATTATCTTTATGGAAAAAGATCATTATCTTCACTGATCATAAGAGCTTGAAATACTTCTACACCCAAAAAGAGTTAAACATGAGACATCGTAGATGGTTAGAGCTGGTCAAAGACTATGACTGTGACATCCAGTATCATCCTGGAAATGCTAATGTGGTGGAAGATGCCCTTAGTAGAAAGTCAGTCCATAGTGCAGCTTTGCTTACTAGGTATCCGAGACTTCAGTGGGAGATGGATAGAGCTAAGATTGAGATACTCACTTTTTAGGTAACTGTCAGTATGGCTAGATTGACTGTGACACCTTTTTTGAGACAAGATCATTATAGCACAGAAAACTGATGAAAGTGTCCGAGGTTATATTCTTGATGTTGAGACTGGTTTGTCTGGGTACTTGAGTATAAGGGTCTTTGAGGTTATATTCTTGTGTATAAGGGTCATTTGTGTATACCAAGTGATGAGATTCTAAGAAGGGAACTTTTAATTGAATCTTATAGTTCGATGTTTACTATTCATCCAGGGAGCACCAAAATGTACAATGATCTACATAATTGGTGGTCTGGAATGAAAAAGGATATGACTAAGTTTGTTCATAAATGTTTGGTGTCCCAGCAGGTGAAGACTTTGAGGAAATGTCCATATGGTCACTTGAAACTTTTAAGTATACTAGAATGGAAGTGGGAAGATATAGACATGGATTTTGTTTGCGGTTTGCCTAGAACACAGAAAAGGTACAATGTGATTTGGGTTATTGTGATTGACTTACAATGTCGGCACACGTTTTGTCTGAAAAGTCGACCTATTCTATTGAGAATTGGGTAAATTTGTATTTGAAGAAGATTGTGAGACTTCACGGGGTACCAGTAACTATTGTGTCAGATCAAGACACTAGGTTCATGTCAAAGTTTTGGAAAAGTTTGTATAGTGCCATGGGTACCAAGTTACTTTTCAGTACCGCTTTTCATCCTCAGACAGATGGTCAAACTGAGAGGGTAAATCAGATATTAGAAGACATGTTTAGAGCCTGTGTGCTAGATTTTAGAGGTAGTTGAAGCAGGTTTACCTAGTAGAGTTCGCTTATAACAACAGTTTTAGGCTACAATAAAGATGACGCCATTTGAGGCTTTGTATGGGAGGAAGTGTAGATTACCAGTACAATGGGATGAAGTGGGAGAAAGAAAATTGTTGGGACCCGAGTTAGTGCAGATGACTAGTGAGTCAGTTGAGCTGATCAGAAAAAGAATGAAAATTGCCCATAGTAGGCAGAAGAGCTATGCAGATATCAAGAGAACATATCTTGAGTTGTCCGTTGAAGATCATGTGTTTCTAGAGATAGCTCCAATGAAGGGAGTTATGAGATTTGGAAATAAAGGAAAGTTGAGTCCGAGATTTATTGGACCATTTCAGGTGTTAGAGAGGGTCGGATCTTTGGCTTACATATTGGCCTTGCCACCAATATTATCATGGTTTCACAATGTATTTCACGTTTCTATGCTGCGGAAATACATTGTTGACCCATCACATGTGATTGACTTTGAGCTAGTTCAGCAGAATGCAGACTTGTCATTTGAGGACCAACCAGTTGTAATTTTGGCTAGAAAGCAGAAAATTCTGAGGAACAAAACCATTGACTTGGTTAAGGTTCTATGGAGGAATCAAACACATGAGGAGGCTACTTGGGAACAAGAGGATGAGATGTGTGAGGTCTATCCCTATCTTTTTCCTCAGCAGTAGCACTTTGCGGGGAAGAAAAGCCTTTTTAGGTGGGCGGATTGTGACGACTCGTGTTTTCGATAAGTTATATTTAAAAAAATATGATTTAATTTATAATATTTTGGATTAATGAGAAGGAAGGTGATGATTAATATTATTTCCTCAATTTCAGTTTTTAATATTAATGTTAAAATAAAAAAATTAAGGCATTAAGGCGTGGAAGAGGGGAAAAAAAGTGAAACGTGAGAACTTCCTCAGTAGAACGTGAAAAGCATAGAAGGAAAGAAAAAGGTATGTTTCAACTTCTCATCTTCTTCTTCCTCTTGAGCTGACGTCAACCCCACCCTTTTGGACAAATTTTTTTTTATCAATTTTTGCTGTCCTCATCTTTGATATAGGTGTAGTTCTTGGTGACTTTCATTTGGAGGAAGATTATTGAGATTGGAAGGGATCTCTTTAAGTTTAGGGTTCAAAGGTAATGGTTTTCTTTCCTTTAGATTTCTAAAATTTTGGGGCTGTTACAATCCCTTTGTTTCTCTATTCTATTTCCTCTGATTCCTTTGTTGTTGTTTTGTCATCCTCTACAGTTGTAGTCACCTGTTTAATAAAATATGTATCATACATTTGTGTTTGTTTCCATATTAATACAACAAATTTTTCATTATTTAATTTTGATATATGTTGTACCTCATTTTTCATTTCTTGTACATTCCAGATTTTGATTTATTTCTCTCTTATCTTTATGTTTTTCTTCCTTTCCAATATAATCCTGATCATTCATGTGGGTGACATGAAATGGAAGTATCATATGCAATTTTGATTGTATAAGATAGAACCACGATGTTCGATCAAATTTTTCACTAGTACCGTTTGCGAGAAATGATCGAATATCAAACTAAGTTTATCAACCGTGATAGATCTCAATCTTGAGTGAAATGTGGACTCCTATTTATGGAGTTATGTTATTTGATTCACATGGTTGAGAGCAATCTGTAAGAACGCACAATACACTCCTGCTTTGGGAACATAGCTAGATAAGTAGCCGGGAACGCATCTTCACGAGATGGAATTCTTAACTTTCCTATAAATTAACAGTATCAGTGTGATACCTAAACATTTTAGGAACTTTAGGAAACTCCCTTGATGTACTGATTCGAGACATGAACAAGTGGCACCACGACTTCTATTGATCACAGAAGTATATTATCTCTAGTTCGACTATAGATAAAGTTCATTGGAGAATCAGCGGAAACACAAGGATAAAGCGGTAATTACAGGGGTAAAACGGTAAATTTATCCGCTTGTAATTATGAGAGTTCCACGTGAAGGATATATCACATATATAAATAAAGATAAACTAAATGGACGTAACTCATCTATAGTGAGGGGAGTTGTAACGACCCAAAACTAGTAAAATCCTTTAAATTCAAATGCACAACGGAAGACTTGATTTTACAGAAAACGGCATGGGTTCGTTTAAAAATCAGATTATTCAAAACCTGTTTATATACACCCAATTTCATAGAAAATAATAAACACGGAATGCGCATTCCAGATTGATATTTAAACTTATAAAAGAGCTTAAAACCAAAAGACATTACACATTTACACAATTGCTCCTCCGAGCTCAAAACATAAGCAAGAAAAGTAGCAAATATAAACAAAAACATTTCAAAGATGTTTTACAAAATATGTTCTCATTCTTGTCCTTTTATCATCTCGACAGGTCAAGCAGTGCCACCTCCTCTACCACGTCCCTTACGACGAGATTTACCAGAAAAATAGTAAGTGTAGCAACATTAGCATAAAAATGCTAGTGAGAGTAAAATGAAAACAAGTAATCCTATGAACCAAATTCCATACTGGAAATTGTGTCCAAAGGCCTAAATAGCACTTTACTACCCATTCCACACTTCCAATTTCCACACAATCATACAATTGTAAAATACTTGTCACAATAGACTTTCAATCTTTTATGAAAATGAAATAGAGACTTGAAGTAAAAGTAATAACTAATACTAAGTCTTACTACACAATTCGAATGGATATATGTAAGTATAACACTAACTTTCTTTGTTACCAAACAGTTCATCGTAACAAGTTCCGTATGGATCAACATCAACATACACCCGCGGTCTTGCCGTATCACAAGTCATCGTAAGGCTACCGTATGGATAAACATCAACATACTAACCTACGGTCTTACCATATCACAAGTCATCGTAACGGGCTGCCGTATGGATAAACATCAACATACCCCCGTATGGTCTTACCATATCACAAGTCATCGCAACGGGCTACCGTATGGATAAACATCAACATACTACCCCGTACGGTCTTACCTATCACAAGTCATCGGGAGGATAATTACCAGGGGGGTTCACAAGTCATCGTAACGGGCTACCGTATGGATAAACATCAACATACTACCTCGTGCGGTCTTACCATATCACAAGTCTGACATCAATGGATAAAACACCCCCCCCTAAATGAGGTATGGATAATTTATTCCTGTATGGTTTTATCATCGTAACATGATACTGTATGGATCAACATCAACATACTATCACGTACTGTCTTACCATAACACAAATCATCAAGTTCCGTAGTAAGTTAGATTACTTAAAAGAGAATCTACTAAAGTACTAAAGAACATAAACTACGTGAATTACACGAGTGAACACTCAAGTGTAACTTCTAAGTCACTTTGACTCCCAAACCACTCAAAGTTCTTTAAACTTCCAATTTCATCTAAAATTTCCAATTCATCTTACAAGATTTCCAAACTACTCAAATCTTACTTTTTACACCCGAATTCATAAGAACTCCAAAGTCACTCCACTCACTTCCGAATTTAAAGTCACCAACCAAATATTAATTTTCATAAGTTAGTTTCCCTCTTAACCTCGATAAACAATATCGTAACGAAACTTAATTCATAAAATTACTAACTTCCATTTTAAACTCACCTTAGGTTTTGAAGTTAAGCTCTAAAAGTGCCGAGGTCGAAAACCACACGAGCAATCACAATCCTACAAATCAATTACACCTAACAATCATTAATTAACCAAAAATCGAGCATACGACATCTAAACGCATAAAACGACGAAAAACACAGAGAATAGCCTAGGCATGCTCTCGGCCCTACAAGGATAAATAGGCTCGGGTTCGGTTTTATGGCTTTTATGCAATTTAGAGGTGATTCGGGTGGTTTTCGGATACTTTGGAAGTTCTCCATATCAATGAGTAACCGTATTTTAGGGTTTTACACAATAATCGATTTCCGAAAAATTAAGTAAAATACAAAACCATAACAAACTAAACATCCTAACCAAGGCTAAGTGAGAGAAAATCACACGGGATTTCGACTCAAACTTGGTTTTAGGGTTTAGGGAAGTTTCTAAAATTGTCTAAAATGACTTCCTCGATTGAAATCTTCAAGCTTTGGTGTGTGAATTTGAAGATTTCAATCTCAACCTAAATTAAAACACTATTCAAAGCTTGATTTAGAAACTTTGTCATACCTTGAGGCTTGTAGAAAATTGATGAAAACCTCGATTGTTAGGTTGGAAACGATCCTGGGATCGAGGGCTTTTCAACGAAACAGGAATTACGGCGATCCACAGAGAAAGGAAGAAAAGCCAAGATGAGAGAGAGAGGGGGTGGGGGTTTCGGCCACAAGAGGAAGAAGAAGGAGGAAAAAAAATGAAATGTTTGACCATGTTTGACTTATTTAAAGAAAGGAGAAGGTGAATAGTAAAATGATATTTTTAAGAAATCGAAAAATGACGGTTGTGCCCCCTTTTAAATGATTTAGTTATAAAACAAAACCCGAAGATCTTAAATTAATCTAAAGGTGATTAATAATTATTAATGTCACTGAAACTAATTTAAAGTAGTAAAAGGGTTAAAAAGGTTTTCGAACGAAAATAACTACTAAATTCGAAATTACGAAATTTAAACTAACCTTAAATTCTTTAATTAGATAAAATAAAAAAAAATTACCTCCAAAAGTAACGGGACGTTACAGGAGTTCCGCTATGAATCTATAGTGGAATTATTCATAGTTAAATAATAAGTAATTAACTGATTATGAGTTAATCACTTAATTGACTAATTATTAAGCCCATGATCTATAGGTCAATCGGGTCCCTATGCTAGCCCAAATATCGTTGTAGCAAAACTAAGTTATTAATTTAACTTAGGAAGAACAAATAATTTAAGTAATTGAATTTACTTAAAACTAGGCAATATTAATTATTTGAATAACGAGATTATTTAAATGAAAATTAATATTAATATTATTAATATTGATGCAATATTAATTGTTTAAATAAAGAGTTTGTTTAAATGGAAATTAATATAACATTATCAATTATAATATTTTAAGGAAAAATTAATTGTTTAAGTAAATAAATTATTTAAATGGGAATTAATGTTAGTATTATTAATTATTTAAATAATGTGTTTATTTAAATGTAAATTAATAATTGATATTATTAATTAAATAATGAGTTTATTTAATTTAATAATAAATAGTAGAGAGAATTAAATACAATTGGTTTAAGAAACAAATTGGTTTTCGCCCAAAATAATTGTTTAATTGAATAAGATTCAATGGTAATTAATATATTAATTTTTGGCTAAATGTGTTTAATTAGAAATTATTATTTGAACTTTTTCTAATTTTAAATACATAAATATATAATTTTTAAATTTAGAAAAGTAAAATATATAAAATAAAATAAAAACAAATATTTATATATATATTTGTTTTTATTTTATTTTATATATTTTACTTTTCTAAATTTAAAAATTATATATTTATGTATTTATATATATATATATATATATATATATATATATATATGTATACAACTTAATTTTGGCTGAAGCATGTGGCGAGGCGGTGACGTGCTTGACAAAAACAAATGTATTATATATAGGGGCTCTTGCGAAATAGCAAAAATAGGTCCAATATTTGTAAAAATAATAGCAAAAAAACTTATTTGCAAAAATAGCAGAAAAATTAAATTTGTGCCTTAAAATTATAAAATTGTTACTAATAATCATTGATATCTTCACAAGTAATCACTGATTTACTAATATCCTGATATTTTGTGCATGAATCACTGTTTACCTGATAGTAATCACTGATTATTTTGAAAGTTATCAATGATTTCTCTGATCATAAGAATGGGGGTTTTTAAAAATCTGTTATATTTGCAAATACTTTTTAAAAATAGTATATTTTTAAATATTGCTAAAAATTCTGCTACCCAATGAAATTTTCCATATATATATATATATATATATTATTTATCTTTTCTACTTTTAAAATTAGGAGATAAGCATATCTATATAGATTAGATATCATATTTTCTTATAAATATGACCATTGGGATTCATATTTTAAACACTCCTCACTTTAATTAGAAAAGTGAAAAATTCTCTCTCAAGTTTTTGCCCAATTGCCGATTTTCTCTAGAGAAAAATTTAGAAGAAATTTCTTCTTCTTTTGTTCTTCTGGTTCGATTCCCACAAGTCGGTTTTGCTTTCGATCGAGATATAGCATAGAAGATCCGGTGTTGCTGAGGATTGATGTTGTAAAGAAACCTCCAACCGATTCTCCATTTATTATTTAATGCAAGTAAAAGGCCTTTAATTTTTGAACGTAAGCATGAATCTACATGTTTTTATCACAAATTGCATGATGTTAATAGATCTGTAATTAAATGTTAATTAGTTTACTAAATAAAATTCCGCTATTTTAGTAAATCATCCCTTCAATAATTTCATTCATCTTATTAATAATTTGAGCAAATCCTTGTTGAAGTATGTTTTTCACATCAGTAAGCTCTTGTTTGAGCTCCATCATTACATTCTCAGGCATCTTCATCAAGTTTGATCCTTTTTTTTCATGTTTTCTGAATCTCATTTTTTCCATCTTCTCATCAAAATATATTTTCATATCATTTTCCTCTTCATTTGTTTTGTTCTTGCTCTCTTCTTCTATTGGGATTTCCCCTTTTCTTCGTAGTCTTCATACTCTCTAACACTCTTTATATAAAATATTCTTCATTTCCTTCTCGTTTTGTTACAAATCCATCACCACTAACTATATTCATATACACTATATTAAATATTATTATACTCAGTTATATAAATACCTTTATGACAAGGAATACAAATCTTAATACTATACTGTACATACCTTTGAATTGAAGACTTCTTTATCAAGCTTCTCACATTGTCCAGTCTTTCAATTTATGAATCTTGGGAACTTATTTATAAGCTTTGACTCATATTTTTTTTAATATAATTTTGGTATGATTTCAAACACAAAGAATATAAGTGCGTAAGTCATCTCTAGAATAGCAATCGATGATTTTCCCATACTACAGTATTTTGGACACTATCTACCAACAAATGGAATGCTAATTGTCCCATGGATATTCCTCAAAGACCCCCTATCCTCCACTATGCTTAGATGTATAAGTGATATCTGAATTGTTCCTTATCCTGGCAATAACATTTTCTCTATCACCATCAACTTAAATATCTTCATCACTAGATCATCATCTTTATAATCTATATTATCATGCTCTTTTATAAACTCATCTAAAAAAGCCTTGTCATAATAGTGCTTGGTGGATTTTTTTCCAAATTCACTTTTGTCACTCTTGTACATTTTAATCCCGTAGTTAATAGAATTCCTGGAGTTCAAATTCTACCATATTCCCTACTAGGTTTTATTTATGGATTGATGGGCTTTCACTCTCTACCATTCTCTTTAATAAAGATAGTAAAATATGTGAAGGGAAGTTTGTGTTTGGTACGAAGACATAGTATTTAAGGAAGGATCCCATTAACCTTTTTGTTGTTGTTCGCTCATTTTTTTCTTCAAAACTATAGATATTTTTGGTTTAACAATAAACACTAACACATTGTCTATCTAAGCAACTATCCTTAGGGTACAATTGGGGTGGTCCCTATAAATAAGAGATGTACATTAATATTGTTGTGTTCTATACACTATAACAATTTGAAAAGCATACGTCAACAGATTAAATAGTAAAATTCTTACTTGCTATATTATATCTAACATAAAATACATTTTCATATATAACTGTTTATACTATACTATACTTACTATATGAAAAGTCTCAATTTTGATCATTTTTGTTATATTTCAGTCAATAACAATACAGTATATAAATTTAAACTATACATAGTCATGAATCATAAACAAAATGCGGTATTAATTTTTTACTATACAATAGAATATTTATTTGATACTATAAAATATCTATAAAATCTCATACAATGTTTTGTAGTATACTATACAATATCAAATTTTTTTAGATTCTTAATAATCATGTTACGCAGTCTGATTTTTTCTTGTTTAAGTACAGTACAATATGCAAGACTTTTTTAAAAATAAATTTTTATCTAATATTAAAGTTCAAAACTTGATATAATATATCTAACATAGAATACACTATCATATATAACTTTTATAATATACTATACATGATATATGAAAAGTCAAAATTTGAACATTTGTGTTATATTTCAGTATGTAACAATTTAGTATATTAACATGTTATTGTTGGGATTGAGGCCTCTAAAAGAGTTCTCAAACGGAAGTCCCAATGATCTTTCCTTGCAGTATAACATTAACAAAATTCTAAATGCATAAAATCGAATATTAACTGTAACGTCCCGTTATTTTTTAGGTGAAATTTTTTTTTTATTATTATTTTATTTATTGAATTAAAGTGTTAAAGATAATTTTAGAATTTGTTATTTTTATGTAAATAGTTATTTTCGTTCGGAAACCTTTTTAACTGTTTATTTAGCTTAAATTAGTTTCGATGGTATTAATAATTATTAATAGGCCAATTAATAATTATTAATCACCATTGGGCTAGTTTAGGTGGTTCGGGTTTCGTTTTAAAAGCTTAAGGCAAGAAAAGGACGTAGGCGTCATTTCCGAATTTCTTAAATATCTAAAACACTATTCCTCCTTCTCCTTAAATAAGCCAAACTTAGCAATTTCTTCTCATTTTTTCTTCTCATTGCTGTGAGCAACAAAGGGTGGGGAGGGATTTTTGGCTTTTCTTCGATTCTTGCCGGATCGTCACAATTTCGGTTGCGTTGGATAGCCACGGGCCTGAGCATCATTTCCAACCTACCAATCGAACTTTCCATCCTTTCTCTCAAGGCTTTAAGGTATGTTTAAGTTCAAAACCTAAAGCTTCAAATAGTGTTTTAATGGTGATTTTGGTTTTAATCTTCCATTTCTTGCTCGGGAACTCGGAGATTTAGATCGAGGGAGTTGTTTTATGTATATTTAGAACTTTCCCTAAACCCTAGAATCGAGTTTGAGCCAAAAGCCATTTCCGTTAGTTTTTCTCATATTTGGTGATGCTTAGGGTTTTTCAAATGATATGTTTTTATGTTTTTCATAATTGTTCGGGATTGAACTTTTGACCTAAACCCTAAATCACGTTTACCCATTGATGTTACCAACCTCCAAAGTGCCCGAAACCAACTCGAAACACCTTTAAAGTGCTTAAAAATCCGGAAAACTAACTCCACCTTTAGCTCCCCTTGGGCCGTGGGCTTCATGGGGCATTCCCGGGCTGTTTTGTCCTTTATTTTAGTATTGTGACGATCGTTGTTCATTTTGGTTAATTAATATACGTTAGGTGTATTTTAATTATAGGTTTCGTCCATCGATCGTGATTTTTGGTCAACCGGTGATTCGGAGTTGACTTCAATTATAAGGTGAGTTTAAAATGGTTGTGATTACTTTTATGTTTTCGAATTGCTTGACGTTTATGTTCGATCAAGGTTAAGAGGGTTAATAGACTTTAGAACTTTCCAAGAATGTATGTTATTTGGGAGTTAGGGAAAGTGCATAAGGAAAATTAGTTAAGATTGGTTGTTGTTTAAAGTAAGATGTTATTGGTGGATTAAGTTATATTCTCGAGGAGAATTAGATTCCGGAATTCGGAGAAGAGTATTAGATACTCCCTTTTATTTCGAGTGGTTATAAGGTAGTTAAAAGAGACTATGGAGAGATTCTTCGTGTAGAATCGAGTTAGTATGATATTATTTAGCGATGGGATTCTCTATTTAGTACTACCAAAGAGGAGTAGTACGTGTGGTGTTATAATACGCACGATTTATGTTTGGTGACTGTGAGGTCATGGTGACAGTAAGGTCACAGTACGATTTATGTTTGGTGACTGTGAGGTCACGGTGACAGTGAGGTCACGGTACGATTTATGTTTGGTGACTGTGAGGTCACTGTCCGATTTATGTTTTGTGACAGTGAGGTCACGGTACAATTTATGTTTGGTGACTGTGAAGTCACGATGATAGTGAGGTCACGGTATGATTGTGATTGGTGACTGTGAGGTCACGGTGACAGTGAGGTCACGGTATGGTTTATGATTGGTGACAGTGAGGTCACGGTGGCAGTGAGGTCACGGTATGGTTTATGATTGGTGACAGTGAGGTCACGGTATGGTTGTGATTGGTGACAATGTGGTCACGGTGACAGTGAGGTCACGGTATGGTTGTGATTGGTGACAATGTGGTCACGGTGACAGTGAGGTCACGGTATGGTTGTGATTGGTGACAAGTGGTCACGGTTGAATTGTGAAATGTGACAATGTGGTCACAATGTGAAATAACGTGTGGAATGATGTAAATGATAGAAATTTACTTTAATATTTACTTTGTTATGCTTTAGTTGTTTTAGTACTTTATTTTACAAGCTTGAATGTTTACTTTTCGAAAGTTCGATATAGTAGAATGGATTGATTTTCTTATGTAAAGTACTTGGGAATATTGAATGGGTAGTAAGAGCACGTTAGGATTATTTGGACACATTTTCCGATATGGGATTCGGTCCATGGAAGTGCTTGCATCCATCTTATTCTCACTAGCATTTTTATGCTAATGTTGCTACACTTAAACTTTTCAGGTAATACTCATTGCAGGAGGCGAGGGGTCGTGGAGGTGGTGCTGCGTGATCGCAAGTGGATGTCTTGGATACCTGAACTAGAAAAGGCATATTTTGGAGCATTTTAGAAATGCTAAATATAAACTTGATATTGATGTCTTAAACTTGTATTTTGTGGCTCATGAGAGCCTAAGATGTGTTTTACATATTATCGAGTCTACTTTCTCTGATTTTGGGTATAAAATGGAGTGAAATGTCTGTTGTTTTAAACAGGTTTAGGGAGTTCGTATTTTAAACGGATCCACGCCAAATTTTTGTAAAAACAAGTTTTCCACTGTTTTGCTTATGATTTAAAGATTTGAGAAAATTCAAGTCTTTACATTAACCTTTGTCGAGAAGTGTTTGGCTCTTCCTCGTTCTTTGATGGTTACGATCCTGGGACCACCAAAAAGATCTTCCTTACTAAGCACAAAAGAGAATCGGTTAGTGGGCACTATCCTCTTTGGAAAAAAGGAAGAGGGAAGAAAAAACTTCTTCCCTATACCGTAGGGGCGGCAGCAACAAGGAGAGAGGGAGAGGAATTTTCCGAGGTTGCTTAACCGTGTGTGTTTTGGGGTCACCCCAAAGGTCCTATTTATAGGAAAACCAAGACATCAGAAAATCTTTGAATATCTTTTTAATTACTAAATAATTAATAAAGATATTCTAAAATATATTTTAAATAATTAAGATACAATATCTTATTCCATAATAAGACAATCTCATATCTTTTATTTAAATTAATCTTTATTAATTTGAAATAATTATTCCATATCTTAACCATTAAGATATTCGTATATTATAATTAAAATAAAATGCAAATAATCGATTACCATTTAACCAACGGGGTGTGTGCCCTACCCGTGGGTCACACGCCCACCACGTCATCCCCATGACAATATTGGGCATTTTATTTTCCTTTTTATTTCATAGAAAAAATCCATTAAATAAATAAATAAAACTTCTTTTTTTTATTTGCTCTTTAATTTGACTTCTTCAAATTAAATATTTAAATAGACTCCTCTATTTAAATCCCCATTAATTTTTTTCAACTTCAAAATTAATTTAATTAAATAGACTCCTCTATTTAATAAATTAAGGACTCTTCTATTTAATTTCACCATTAATTAAATAATTAAATAGACTCTTCTATTTAATTTCATTTAATTAATCAAATAGACTCCTCTATTTGTATTTTCCTTAATTGATTTGACAACTTCAAATCAAATGCTTGAAATTGTTTTTCCAAAGAAATTAATCATCATTAATTTATGTTCTCAATTACATGCGTTAGCTCAGAGGACTTAATGGACCTATAGGACTAAGTTCCAATGATCTATAATTACATTGATTGAACTCCTTCAATCAATTAATTCTTATTCATTACCTCCTAGATAACTCTACTAAATATCTAGAGTTGAACTCTTAGTACTATAGACATAGTTATGTCCATTGGCTAATATCATTAACTACACTTTGTTCCTTCACAAGTTAGTTCGTATCCATGGCTAGGTATTTGCACCGTATTAACCTCCATGATACATCTTGTTCCTTAAGCCCAACTGATTCTCCAATGAAAAACCTTACATAATCTCCATTATACGTCTTTAACCTTTTCCTTGATCAGAGGAATATGGGGCCTCGCTGTTCAAGACCGAATCAGTCCATAAGGGAACTACTTTTCTATTTTCCTATATGGAAAAGAGTGAATTCCATTCTTGGGTAATTACGTTCCCAGCTATAAGCAAGATGCAATCCCCAAAGTGGGAGGCATATTGAGCGAACTATATAGAGTCACTCTCACCTATGCAAATCAAAGACTTGTCTCTTGCGAACAGGAGTTCGTAATCCACTCAAGATTAAGATCAATTGTACATGATCAACCGGTTGATAAACGAAGTGTCTTTCTGTACGGGTTTCCCAGAAGACAGTAAGTTTATCTTAGTCCAATCTACTACAATCTCTATTGCAGCAACACCTCCACTCACATGTCTTTACATGAGCCATCCAGATGAGATCACTTGTGCCAATTCACAAGTGGGCCGTGTTAGTGGTGTTACCAGAAATAAGGCACCCAACCTTTATTCATATACCACAGACTATTTGAGTTACACTTAAGTGAATCTTCCCGTATCATATGCTCACTTTAAGTTATCTTATAAGTAACTCTGGATCTTATGATGGATTACATTTATTAAACTAATAATAAATGACAATGCAAATATTACTAATTAATAATTCCTTTATTTATTTATAGTTTAATTGGATTACATAAGATTTAGGGCAGAAACCGCAGCGATTATAACAACATATACTATACATAAACATGAATCATAAACAAAATAAAGTACATATTTAATATGATTTTAATTATAAATCGTTGGTTATCATAATACGTTGTTTTATACTATAATATAAAAAATATATATATTTTTTTAAAGATTTTTAACAATTATGACCAACAGTTTTATTTCATCTTGATTCAATATAGTACAGAACAATATGTAGGACGAAAAAATATATTCGGTGTACAATATGGTATAGCTTCCATATCTCAGCCTCAATAATTTCTTTTTTATCTCCTTCATTTTTTCCTTTTTCGTCCATTTGTCCATGATATTCTCCCTATTCATTCAAATCATAAGGTTTAGAAACTTTTTTAAATTTCTGTTTATTCCAATATATTGTAAATTAATATGATAACTCTTTTTTAAAATCTACGATTTCATCACGTTCTTCATTTTCATATTCCGATTCAGAGCTCACAACAACTTCTTCATCTTTTTTCTATTTCCACCAGTGTTTTTTTTTGTTTTAATGCTCTCCCATTTCTTGAAAAATAAGAATTGGAGAAACAAAGTTAAGTAATCATGTTAAAAATTATTTTTAGGGCATCATCAATACCAATTTTACAAAGTTTTTTTTTAAAGATTTTCTTAGATAAATCGCAGACGATAACCTTCATGACTAGATAAATACTCCTTTTCGACGGAAGCTTTTTTTCAAAACTTTCAATGTTGTTCTTTTTTATAGAACTTCTTTATCTATAATTTTTTTAAATCCCACCCAATATTCGTTTTTGAAGAGGGGTGTTTTCTAAATTTTCCTTGCCTTGGGATCTGTAATAGGTTAGTTTGTCTTATTTTTTGAAGACGAGCCCTAAAGTCTTATTTTTGCTTTTTTCAGGCTATCTACCCATATAACCTTTAATTAATTGATTAACTAATAATCAAATAATTATTATTATTTAACAATGAATGCTTCTACTCTAGATTCATAGTTGAATTGCCCTCACTATAGATGATTTATGTCCATTTAGTTTATCAAAATGAGTTTGTGATATATCCTTCACGTGGAAAACTCATAATTACAAATGTGTTAAATTTACCGTTTTACCCCTGTAATTACCAGTTTTTTCCTTGTGTTCTCGTTGATTTTCTAGAGAATATTATCTATAGACCAACTAAAGATAAACTCTTCTGTTATCAGCACAAGTTTGTTATCAGCACAAGTTATAGCGCCACTCGTTTATGTCTTGAAACAGTACATCAATGGAGTTTCCTAAAGTTCTTAAAATGATTAGATATGGTAATGATACTGTCATTTTTCAGAAAGTTGTGAATTCCATCTTGAGTAAATGTGTTCTTAGTTATTATCTTGTTATGTTCCCAAAACGCAAGTGTATTGAGCATTTATTCAGATCGCTCTCAACCATGTGAATCAAAGAATAACACTCCATCAATAGGAGTTCACATTTAACATAGGATTAAGATTTATCACTATTTGATAAACTTATTTTGTTATTCGATCATTTCTCGTAAACAGTATAAGTGAGACATTTATCAAATATCGTGGTCCAACCTTATACAATCAGTATGTATATGATACTTGCACTTCATGTCATCCACATGAATGATCCAGATAAGATTATTTCAAAACTATATAAAATCGATAGTTATCAAGAGTGTTAATAGGATAAGGTTCCCAAACGTAATCCATATATTGTAGACACTTTAAGTTATTTATCTCAACTTGAATCATATCGTATGTTTCACATACTAAGTCATGATTTCATGAAAGTAGCTTTGGGGATTTACTATTTGAATGCTTATATATCTAATATCGTTAATGAATTAATATAGTTAAAAAAAAACTTTAGTTTGTTTATTAATTTATTCAAAATAAATTATATTAATTAAATAATTAAAAGTTCTAGGACATCATTCCTAACATTAGAGTAGTTATGCCTTTTGCTTATTTCATATTCACTTTTGGTAACATATCATAAATACATTTAGACTGAGGCAAGCCTAAACCTGACTTATGAAAACAACTTGAATTAAAAACAAAATAGTTCAACTTGCCAAGATTCTTAAGAGCAAAAGCTTTGTTCAAAGTAGAAACAAGTGAAATTAAGATAGATGAATAATCTCCAGTTAGTAAGGTACCATCAACATGGACTAAGTCAAAGACTAGACAACTATTAGCAGATAATATTAATAATGAGTGATCAGATTTAGCATATTTAAACCCAACATTGAACAGAATAATACTCAACTTATCAAACCATGCCCATAAAGCTTACTTAAGATCATATAGTGCCTTGTTTAATTTGAAAACAAAGGTTGGATGCTGAGAGTTAATAAAACTAGTGGGCTATGACATGCGAACTTCTTCAGTAAGATTCCCATTCAAGAAGGCATTATTAACATCAAGTTTCCTGATACTCCAATTATAGATTAAGACAATAGTAAATACAATTTTAATCGAAGTTAGATTCACCACAGGGCTGAAGTTTCATTGAAATCAATAGTAATTAATACACATAATGACATAAAATAGGAGACTAACTCATACAAACAGATAAAGGCTAACTAAATTTGTATAAACACTCCATATATTGAGGTAACTTGCAATAATTTATCATTAAATAACTTGTTCCATAGTTTCTTCTCTTATTAAAAGTTTTGAAAAAAAATTTACCTCTAAAAAATTCAGCAAGATTTTCAACATATAAAAGATGAAAGCTCACATAAAATAATTAATTAACTAGTAAAAGGGTAAACGAAAGATAAGACCCCTGAGGTTTTAGTCAAATACATAAACACTCACTGTAGTTAAAAAATGATAAATTACACCCACGTAGTTCTAAATTATGCCAATGAGATCCCCTCCCCTCCAAAACTTTTTGTCATAATTTTTTTATTTGAACTCTGATTTAGATGATTTAATATATTTTGCAATCCTTATTTTGAGCACTATTTTATGTTCAATTAAAAACTTCAAAATCATCAATAAATAAAAGGGTTTATAGTTTCAATAATACCTAATATTTTTAAGGTAATAAATACTTTTATTATTGATGTTTGGGACTTTTGAAGTGACCATAAAGTAGAGATTAAAATGAGTATTTCAAAACATCTAGTTTCAAAACATCTATGGTGGGAGTCGAATCCACCAAAAATAAATATCTCTACTTTCGGGTTTATGGATTTGTAGTAGTGGAAAGTAGGGTCGAATCCACAGAGATTGGTGAATTAAAATTGGAGGGTTTTTGAGTTTGTTGAGAAATTGAGAAAGAAAACAATAAAAGTTAAGAAGAGATTCAATGGGAGAAAGTTCCAACCAAAGGTGTAATCATCGTTTGATTTATATTATTTGATCATTGATTTTCTAATGAAATCCTAACTCATTCTCTAAATTGGTTATGATTATTAAGAACGTCTTATTAATCTATCCTTCCTTAGTTTGTCATGAATTAAGATACGATCATTAATTACTTCCCTAATCAATGACAACCCTAGAGTACGACAATAGAATTTAATCAATGACAAAGAGAAGATGAGAAGGACGACCAATTCTAGCCAACAAATGCGAAACGTTCGATCTATTTAGACTAGATCCTATATTTTCATAGCATGAGATGAAAAGACTTATTAATCATTCATACTAATTGTCACATGGATTAGAATGCATAAACAATCACGGATTTAAACACTCTAATTGACGATCTATCAAATTGAAGAATGATCAAAGGGCCCTATTTGAACAATCAAACAATGTGATATTGAATGCATAAAATAGAAAATATAGAAATAGAGAAGAATTAGAAAGAAAGATGAAGAACAAATCTCACAAATATAAAAATCAAACTTTGATTAACCTTGGTTGGAAAGATGAGTTTAGCTAGACATGGAGTTCATCATTCTCTAAGAAAAACTAAGGAAAAACGTTCTCCAACTTTCTGAAAAAAAATCTCCTCCTATTAAAAAAGAAGTCTCCTTTTATATCCTTGAAAACTAGGGTTTAAAACAAAAGATAAAAGATTCTATCCTAAAAATCCGAACTGGCGCCGCGGCGCTGATTTTTGGGCGCTGAGCAAAAAGACTAAAATCTGGAAAATTAACGCTTTCGTTGCTATGGCACTAGAAAATCAGCGCTGGGGCGCCAAACTCTCTGGAATTTTGGCTTGGAATCAGACTTTTCCTTGTGGCTGCGGCCACTAAAAGTTGTTGCCATGGCGCCGAAGTGTCAAGAAAGCTCCAAAATGCAATTTTAAGCCCTTTTTCATCCCATCTTCTCCAATCTAGCACATAAACACAAATCAAAGATAATTAATTAGTTCTTAGGCTATTTAATCATCAAAGTATGAACAATTAACACAAATTTATATGCTAAAATAACGACTTATCAAATCCCCCACACTTAATCCATGCTTGTCCTCAAGTATGAAACAAACAACTCAATAAAATTCAATTACTCACCAATCCTTCAACTTTCACTTTCAATCATCAACAACCAAAATTATCAAGTTTTAGAAAATTAAATTGAAGCACAAACAAAAGATAAACAGTCATAGCATAAATTCCTATCAAACATGCACATGAGTAATTATTGTAATGATCTTTTAAAATCAAAGTGCTACAAGATTCGAAACCTCACTTGGATTCACTCAATTCACTCAAGTGTTTAAGGGATCATTCATGAAGCTCTCAAGTCAAAACATAGAAGATCTTACCATAGGCTTGCTAAATTATCACATCAAGGCCACCAATGCATGAATTGAATGCTAGAATTAAAGGGTCTTTTGGGTTGTAATGAGGCTTAGGTAAAGGGGTGGATGGAAGGAAATTTGAGCTACAATCAAATGAAGAATTAGATGAACATTGTTCCTATGCTTCAAATTAACTTCCTATCATACAATGAATTCACACCTTTACTACCAATGTCTTCTTTACATAACACCCTTTTTTTTTCCTTACAACTTCTTCTTTCTTTTCAACTTATTTCAAACTTCTCATCAAATTCTCATCATCATTTTTTTTTTCACTTAAGCACTTTTTCACAACAACTTAAGTTGTTTTCTTTTCTTTCCCCTTTTTTTTTCTTCGAAGATGAGAAAAATAAGAAAGAAGAGAATCAAGCAAAGACCTATTTGTCAAATATTTCATTGAACTTGAAGAGAAGATGCATAAAATGAAGCAAAGTTCAAATAATTCTTCAACAATTGGGTTAAAAAGAAAATTAACAAATAGAAGGATATTGGGCTATTCATATTGTGGTTAATTCCCAAGAAATAGGTCTAGGCTCAAATTTGGCTTTCTAATGATATATGTCAAGGTTGGCCTTTTAAGAAAGCTAAAAATGGCATCACCTAATTTGCCCTTTCTAAACTCTAAGCATTCAAAACAACACATAGGCCTCAACATGCATAACAAAGCAAATTCTAGTTTAATCAACTATGTTTGACAATCACACAAGAAATGAATAGAGCAAAAATGTTATGAAGATATGCTCTTTTTGGCCCAAAAACTCACAATGGTTTGATTGTCACAAATCCCATAACACATCTCAATAAAAAGATATCAGAATCAACTACTCAAGGCATGTCAACAAGAATTTATCTACTTATGCTAATCCCTATTTTGCCTCAAATTAATTCAACAAAACCAAACAATTCTAATCATCCATGAATGAATTATAAAAAGCATCAAGACCAAGCAAGCAAATTGAATTTTATTCCTTTTTCTCTACCCCCACACTTAAATCATGCATTGTCCTCAATGAACAAATAACAAAAATAAAAGAGGAGAAGAAAACTGCCCTGAAAGAGCAATCCTTGGTAGTTGAATTGCAATCTGCTCGAGAGTGTGAGATTTCGCGAAAAATATCATCCTCAGCATAGCCCTTATTAGATCCTATTTATTTTTAAAGATAAAATAAAGAAAATAAATCAAATCAAACTAAAAAAAAATAAAATGAAAATGAAACAAAAACGAAAAACATAAAACATAAAAATTTGGGTTGCCTCCCAAAAAGCGCCTTTTATTTAACGTCTTTGGCTAGACCGGGTTGCTTCTTCATTAATGCACATCCCAAATCGACTTGACATATTTTCGAATTATGGCTGGCAATTCTCCAATTTTGGGTTTCTTTGTTGAAGCAACCTGCATGTCATCCTTCTCAAACAACTTAAGAATATCATTAGTTAATGGATCGACAAAATCAATCATAGCAAAAATTGAAGAATTAGCATCAGAATGTTTCATGGAGTCATGTATATTGAATTTTATAACTTCACCATCGAACTCCATAGTAATTATACCAGCATGTACATCAATTATTGTTTTAGAGGTATATAAGAATGGTCTTCCTAATAGAACTAAAGAGGAGGTAAAAGCATCATCCCCCATATCTAGAACATAGAAATCTGCAGGAAATACCAAACCATTAACTTGTACTAGCACATCCTCTAAAATTCCTTCAGGATAAGCATTGGATCTATCAGCAAGTTGGAGGATTACACCTGTTTCTCTTAAATGACCAACATTTAAAGATTTAAACACAGAAAGGGGCATGACATTAATTGAAGCTCCTAAATCTAGCATGGCTTTATCAATTCTTAAATCCCCTAACTTACATGGAATTGAAAACATACCTGGATCTCCCCCTTTATGAGGCATTTTCCTTTGAATAATCGCCGAGATGTTTTCCCCCACACTTATTTTCTCATTACCCTTCAATTTCCTCTTGTTTGTGCATAAATCCTTAAGGAATTTTGCATATCGAGGTATTTGCTTTATTGCATCTATCAACGGAATATTTACCTCAACCTTTCGAAAGGTTTCCAACATCTCTTTTTCTTCTTCAGATTTCTTTGAGTTAACCAAGCGAGATGGAAAAGGAGGAGGCGTCAACAATACCTTGGTTTTTACTCTTTCGGGAACCTCCAATTGAACTTTTGAAGATGAGACAGCTTCCTTTTCGGTTTCTTCTCTTGGAATACCAAAAGTCTCTTTCATTCTAGGTTCTTCCAAAACTTTTCCACTCCTCAATGATATAGCGCTAACATTTTCAACTCGATATTCCACAGTTTGAGGTGGTGGATGATCTTGATTCTCAAATCTACTAATTGAAGATGCTAGTTTAGCTATTTGATCTTCCAGATTTTGGATGCTACTTCTTGTGTCCTATTGAAGTTGAAGTGTGTTAGTAGCAAAAGATTTCACCATTTCTTCTAAAGACAAACCTGAACTTGAAGAGGATTCTTGAGGTGGGTCGAGATGCCTAGCTGGGTATTGTTGGTAGTCTATTGCTCTTGGCTCATAATAAGGACAATCCCTCCAACCTGGATTGTAAGAATGAGTAGTGTGATCATAATTTCCTGGTGATTGATCTTGAAATCCTTTAACTGGACTGGCATACTCATAAGGGTTGCTTTGAAATCTAGAACACATGTCAGCTCCATGATTAGGTGCGGTGTAAGTTCTACATGTGTTCATTTGTTGTAGATTTTTCAACGCCAGTTGTTGAACAACAACAGTCAAGTTAGTTAATTGTTGCTCAAATCTACCTAATTCCCTTAGAGTAGCCATTGAATCTGAAACACTAAATAAACAGCAAAAAAAAAAAACAAAAAAAAAATTTAATTAACACCAATCCCCGGCAACGGCGCCAAAATTTGGTGGGCCTCGAATCCACCAAAAATAAATATCTCTACTTTCGGGTTTATGGATTTGTAGTAGTGGAAAGTAGGGTCGAATCCACAGAGATTGGTGAATTAAAATTGGAGGGTTTTTGAGTTTGTTGAGAAATTGAGAAAGAAAACAATAAAAGTTAAGAAGAGATTCAATGGGAGAAAGTTCCAACCAAAGGTGTAATCATCGTTTGATTTATATTATTTGATCATTGATTTTCTAATGAAATCCTAACTCATTCTCTAAATTGGTTATGATTATTAAGAACGTCTTATTAATCTATCCTTCCTTAGTTTGTCAGTAATTAAGATACGATCATTAATTACTTCCCTAATCAATGACAACCCTAGAGTACGACAATAGAATTTAATCAATGACAGCAGTAAGATGAGAAGGACGACCAATTCTAGCCAACAAATGCGAAACGTTCGATCTATTTAGACTAGATCCTATATTTTCATAGCATGAGATGAAAAGACTTATTAATCATTCATACTAATTGTCACATGGATTAGAATGCATAAACAATCACGGATTTAAACACTCTAATTGACGATCTATCAAATTGAAGAATGATCAAAGGGCCCTATTTGAACAATCAAACAATGTGATATTGAATGCATAAAATAGAAAATATAGAAATAGAGAAGAATTAGAAAGAAAGATGAAGAACAAATCTCACAAATATAAAAATCAAACTTTGATTAACCTTGGTTGGAAAGATGAGTTTAGCTAGACATGGAGTTCATCATTCTCTAAGAAAAACTAAGGAAAAACGTTCTCCAACTTTCTGAAAAAAAATCTCCTCCTATTAAAAAAGAAGTCTCCTTTTATATCCTTGAAAACTAGGGTTTAAAACAAAAGATAAAAGATTCTATCCTAAAAATCCGAACTGGCGCCGCGGCGCTGATTTTTGGGCGCTGAGCAAAAAGACTAAAATCTGGAAAATTAACGCTTTCGTTGCTATGGCACTAGAAAATCAGCGCTGGGGCGCCAAACTCTCTGGAATTTTGGCTTGGAATCAGACTTTTCCTTGTGGCTGCGGCCACTAAAAGTTGTTGCCATGGCGCCGAAGTGTCAAGAAAGCTCCAAAATGCAATTTTAAGCCCTTTTTCATCCCATCTTCTCCAATCTAGCACATAAACACAAATCAAAGATAATTAATTAGTTCTTAGGCTATTTAATCATCAAAGTATGAACAATTAACACAAATTTATATGCTAAAATAACGACTTATCAATCTAGTTTCAAAACATCTAGTTTCATCTGAATCGGAGTTGAAACGAAAATGTTTGGGTAAAAGATAGTTAATAGTGTTGAAGGGGAGGGGTCTCATTGGCATAATTTGGAACTACATGTGTATAATTTTCTTTTCTTTCTTTTACTAAAAGGAGTGTTCATGCATTTTAAACAAAACTACAAGGGTCTTATTTGCATTTTACGCTAAGACTAATCACATCCTTAATCTGTTAACTTATAGATTTTTTTATTTCAATAGTCAAAATGAAATCTTAAACATTTAGAGGTTGCAGATGAAGATGAAGTTTTCTTGCATAACCATAGGTCATTTCTTTTGATATTTTAATTTCCATTTAAATTCAAGTTTTAAATTCTTAACAAACATGAGACTCAATTAAAAAAAAAACATGAGACTTATGCTTTTAAAGTTTTTAAATTGTCGATCATCCAAATCAATAGATACAAGGTAAATATGTTTTTATACTATTTTAGGTAAAATACCTTTTTATCCCTGAGTTTTGAGGCTTGTATATTTGTCCTTCAATTTTCACTTTTTTTTTTATCTATTTTGTCCCCGATTTTTTAGTAGGTTTCTTTAGTTCTTGAGTTTTCAAATTCTTTCTATTTCATCACCGGGTTTTAAGAAATAATGTCTATTTGGTTTCTGAAGTTTGTTTTCCAACATTTAGTAAATAAATTTATTTACACTAATGAATGAAAAAATTCACGGTAGGAACCAAATTGACCTATTTCTCAAAACTCGGGGACAGAAAGATAAAATTGAAACATCAGAGACCAAATAGAAAGAAGCCTCAAAACTCAGGGACCAAAAGGCACTCTACCCTACTATTAAATATGTTAAATATGATTAAATAACCACTAGACCCAAAAGCTTAAACTAATGGATGAGAGCCAATTTAATCATATATCTCAACAATCCTGTGGGTCACCATCATCAATGGTCGGCTCGGCCCAAACATTAGAAGGCTCAAGTCGATTCGGGCTCGAGCCCAACAAGCTTATACTTTTGGTCAAGTCGAGCCGACTCGGTCCAATCTAAAATTTTAAGGCTCACGGCTCGGCTCATGGGCTAGGTTCATCGAGTCTAGCTTAGGCCTGCTCGTTGGAGCGAGCCAAGCTCGGCCTATCATATGAGTTCATTTTTGTATTACATTATCTCAAAAACCAATGGTGCATAACTTTCTAATCACCTTTTAAAAAATATGTGTTAACAAAATTAACATATTAAATTTAATATTTTAAATAGCAAAAAAAAGTGAAAAATCATTATATTAACCTTATTATTTTGAACAGCAAAAAAGCAAAAATTGTTCAATTTTATCCATTAAATAATTTAACTATTTATTTTATCCTATTTAGTAATTACACAAAAGTATCAAATTTAAAAAAAAAAATTATTAATTATTTCATATATGAATATTTGAGAATAAAGTGCATCGCTATAATATAAGTAGATCCCAACTAGCTCATTTGTCAATCATATGCATTTTTCTCAACTTATATTGTAATGATGCACTTTTCAGGCATATAATATGAAAAGAAATGAGGTATATTTTTTTTATCTTTAATTTTTAAATTGGTAATAATATAAAATTATATTTAAATAATAAATAAATATTGCTAGCTTTATTTGGGCAGAGCTCAAGCCGGCTCGTTGGATCGTCTCTATGGAGGGTCAAATGAGTCGGCCCATGAGTCGACTCGTTAAAAAAAGAGAGGCTCATATCCAATCCAAACATTTAACGAGCCAAGCCGAGTAGGCCCGTCAAACGTTGACTTTAGAGCTAAGCTCGAGCCGGGCCAATGTCGTGCTTGGGCTGGCCTTTAGGCCGCGAGCAGAATGATGATGGTGACTTGTGGGTGTCGAATCCACCAAAAATAATTTTACTTTTGGTCTTTATAGGATTTGCAGTAGTGGTGAGTAAAGTCGGTTCACAGAGATTGGCAAATTAAAATAAAAAGAAGATTTTTTAGTTTTGTTGGAACATTGAAGAAAAAAACTAAAAAAAAAAAAAGAAAATTTAATGAGAGAAAGTTTCCAACCAAAGGTATAATCCTTGTTTGATGCATCTTAATTGATCATCGATAACTTGTGAAATCTTTAATCACTCTCTAAATTGGTTATGATTATTAAGAAGGCTTAGAAATCTACTATTCCTCAATTCATTGGTAATTAAAATACAATCATTAATTATTTCCTCAATCAAAGACAACCCTAGAGTACGACAATAAGATCTAATATATTGACCGCAATAAGTATAGAAGTTCTAACCGATAAACATGAAACATTAGATTTATTTAAATTAGATCATACACTTTCATATCATGAGATGAGAAGTTCTATTTTATCAATCACACTAATTGTTATTGAGATTAAAACACTTAAACAATTACAGATTTAAATGCCTAATTGACAAATTATCAAATCAATGAATGATCAAAGGATTCAGTTTGAACAATCAATCCAAATGATAAAACATAAAACATGGAAAACATACAAACAGAGAGATTAGAAGGAAAGATTAAAGAATAGATCTTAAAATAGGATGAATCCATCGTAGATTAACCTTCAGTTAGAAAGAGAAGTTTAGCTAGATATGGAATCCATAATTACATAGAAATGTTGGCTTGGATTCAGACTTTCTTTGGCGGCTGCGACCATTGGTGCTGCGGAACCGAAGCGTCAATAAAGCTGAAAATAATATTTTTAGTGCTTTTTTAATCTCCATTCTCCATCTTACCACATAATACACAAAACATAAACATTCAATTAGTCCTTAAGCTATTTTATCATCAAAATATGAACAAATATTTCATGTTTATGTGCTTAAATTATGACTTATCGAATTCCCTCACACTTAACTTATGTTTGTCCACAAGCATAAAACAAAACAACTCAATAAAATTCAACTAGTCACTAATTCATCAACTTTCATATTCATTTATCAACAACCAAAATTATCAAATTTTTGAGAATTAAACTGAATCACAAACAAGAGACAGACAATCATAGCATAAATTCTCACAAACCATGCACAAGAGTAGTTATTTCAATGATCTTTTCAAAATAGAAACGCTACAAGGTTTGATACCTCACTTGGATTCACTCAATTCGATTAAAGTGCTTAAGAGTTTATTTATAAAGCTCTGAAGTCAAAACATAGAAGATCCTTACCATAGGCTTGCTAAGTTATAACATCAAGGGCACCAATGCATGAATTTAAGGGTATTTGGGTTGTAATGGAGTTTAGGTAAGGGTAGATGGAAAAAAAAATTGAGCTAAAATTAGTTAGAAGAATTAAATGAACTTTTTCAACAAGTTTAAAATAAAACATAAACCATTCAATGACCACACACTTACACGATCATTTTCTTCTTTTTAAAATCCCTTTTTTTTTCACAACTCACTTCTTTCTTTTCAACTTATTTAAAACTTTTCATCATCATTTTTTTTCTCTTTTCAAGAAATTTTCATAACTTTAGTTAGTTTTTTTTTTTAGTGATGAAGCAAACTAGAAAAAATAAAAAATAACAAAAAAAAACCTATTTTTACATTTTTTTTTCACTTTGAAGAAAGTAGAAGCTTGAAGTGAATCATAATTCAAATAATTTTTCTTAAATTGTTTCAAAGGAAATCAACAAAAGAATATGGGTTGTCCATAATGTGGTTAATTTCTAAAAAAAGGCCAAGGCACAAAATTATTTTTTTAAAGACATTTGTCAAGGTTGGCTTTTTGAGAAAGCTAAAATTGGCATCACCTAATTGCCCTTTCTAAATCCTATGCATTCAACTCAACAGAGAGGCCTCAACATGTATAACAAAGCAAGTTCTAGAAAAGTTAACCATGAATGACAAATCACACATCAAAGTAGAGCATAAATTGGTGAAATTTGCTCTTATTGGCTCAGAAACTCACAGTAAGATAGATCTATCAAATCAAACACATTTCTCGATAAAAAAAATATCAAAATCAACTACTCAGTTCATGACAAAAAGAAGTCATCTACTCATGCTAATCCATATTTTGCCTCAATTTAGTTCAACAAAGCCAAATAATTCTAATCATCTCATAAAAAATAACAAAGGCATTTAGAGTTAGCACTAAGTTAAATTTTATTCTAATGGTTGTTCCCCCACATTTAGCACATGCATTGGCCTCAATGAAAAAATAACAAGAATTAAAGAAGGGAAGAAAACTGCCTTAAAAGAACAATCCTCATCAATTGAATCGCTATTTGCTTGAGAGTGTGAGATTCTGGAAAATATCATCCTTCAGCATGCATAACCCTTATTATACCCTATTTGGGTTGCCTCCCAAAACGTGCCTTCTATTTATTAACGTTTATGGCTAGACGGTGTTACTTCTTCATTAATGAGCATCCTAAATCGACTTGACATATTTCCTTATTATGGCCTATAGACTTGGAATTTTGGGCTTTGTTTAGAAGCAACTTGTAGTTTATCCTTGTCAAATAGTTGAAGAATATCAATAGTTAAAGGATCAACAATATTAGTCATAGCATAATTGGAGGAATGAACACCTGAGCGTTTCATGGAGCTATGTATATTCAATTTGATAACCTCACCATCAAACTCCATAATTATTGCCCATTCATACACATCAGTGATAGTTTTTTAGGAGTATAAAAATGGTTTTCTTAATAGAATTAAAGAGGGGGTAAAAGCATCATCTCCCATATCTAGAACATATAATTCAACAGGAAAGACCAAACCATTAACCTGTAATAGCACATCCTCAAAAATTCCTCTAGGATATACACTAGACCTATTAGCAAGTTGTAGGATCACAATGAATTCTTTTAATTCTCCTAGATTAAGTGATTTATAGACATAAAAGGGCATGACATTTCTTGAAGCACCTAGATCTAGCATGGATTTATCAATTCAAAAATCTCCTAACTTAAATGGGATAGGGAACATACCTAGATCACTGTTTTTATGTGACGACCCGACACTTTTAAATAAATTTAAATTAGAAAACACAGCGGAAGTCTTTTATTTTAAGAAAAATTGGCGTGGTTATGTTTGAAAATTGGCTAGCCAAAACCTGTTTACATCCTAATTTCAAAATCTAATAAATCACATGGAACTTTAAGTCCCAAATCAGGAGTTCAAAGATTTAATATCATAAAACAACGACAATAAGCTCTTATGAGCTATATACAATGTACAAATCATCAAAGTCTTTAAAGTTCACAAAAGTAAATACATAAACTTTACAACAACTGAGTCCATCTCGAGGTCATCATCCCTCGATCACACAGCACCATCTCCCCTTCCACGGCCTCTAGCCAGGGCATTACCTGAAATTTTTGTAATATCATGAGCTAACAACTTAAGCCCAGTGAGAATAATAAGAATAAAAAGTAAAAATAGACTTCAAACTCGTATTCCGATTTGTGTCCAATTAATCTGACACAATACAATCCTAAGTTCTCCAAACTCTAGGTAATCTCGTTTTATAATTTCCAAGGGATGATATTACTAACACTCGTAGTCAAATACTCATCCATTAACTTATTACGACATAAATAAGAAAAGTAAATAAACTTTGCATAAAGTATAACATCTCGATTCTCTATTTCAATTATCATAAGCATGAATGTATGAGGACATCCCGTAGGATTCGCATTCGCCCTTATGCATGAAGAAGGTAACGTGGTCTATCTCGTAGGATCCATCGTTCTCCCTCCTTTTCTTTCTCACTTTCTCTTCTTTTTCTATGTAGGTAATGTGGTCTATCCCGTAGGATCCATCATTCTCTCATTCATGTCTTTCTCATTCTCTCTTCTTTTTCTATGAAGGTAATGTGGTCTATCCCATTGGATCCATCATTCTCCCATTCATGTCTTTCTCATTCTCTCTTCTTTTCCATGATGCGAGATGTTATGATGCAATATGATATGTTTTGGTGTAAATAAATAAAGTGCGGAATTAAAGTAGCTGATACAAACATAAAGTAAAAGGCATAAAGTAAAGGACATAAAGTAAAAGACATAAAGTAAATAAATAGGAAACTCCGGAAGAACGATACGTAAATCGAACTCCGCTACAAAAATAAAAGTAAAACCTATCTTAAACGATTAACTTATACCTTCCAGAATTCTAAACTTCCAATATAATCCGAGGTTCTATTAATCGTTCTAAATACAAGTTTGGATCTTTTAACCTCCAATGATCCATCCTAAGCTTCAAAACGAATCTAACTTAGAATTCTCTAAGATTCAATGCTTTCCTCGAGAACTCCTAAGTTCTCACTTAAAGGATTAACTTCTAATCCTAAGGGCACTAACTCACTTCCTTCTAATCTTAGATTCGAATTCTAATCTTAGTTTCCAATTCTACAAACCATCATACTTATTCGCTTTCTATAATTACTTTAAATCCTAACTATTCTCACCTTAGAAAAAGATGACTTCGCTCCTAAATCCGCAAGAGCGATCAAATGAACGGTTCGAAAACACCTACAATTAGAATTATATCTCAAAATCAATAAATTACCTACTAACGATCAAACAACAACTAAACGTACAAAACAACAAAAAACTCAACAAACCCCCCACAAGAGGCTCTCGGCCCTCTCATGAAAAATGGGCTTTGGGTTTGGTTTTCCAGCTTTTAGGCAATTTAAATGTGTTTCGAGTTGGTTTCAAGAAATTTCAATATTCCCGATTTCAATGGGTATCGATAATTAGGGCTTTTGAACATTATGCCCTTTCCCGAATTGAATTTCAATAAACAATATTTCACTAATTTATAACCCATAATCAAACCCCAAAAGGTAATTTTCAAATGGGAAGGGTTTCGACTGAAACTCGGTTTTAGGGTTAAGGGAAACTTTCCAAAATCAGTAAAAACAACTCCCGTATTAACAAACACCGAGTTTCACGACAAGAAATCGAAGGAAATCAAAGAAAACTCCATTAAAATACTATTTAGAGCTTAGGGTTTGAAACTTTACTTACCGAGAACTCCGTATATCATGGGTGGCAAGCACGATGGTTAGGTGGAAAAGGATCCTAGACTCGAGGGCTTTCCGATGTATCCAAGATCGAGTCGATCCGTCGAGAATCGAACAAAAACCGAATTTCCCCTTTCCTCTTTGATGCTATCGGGTGGAGGAGAGAAAATGGAGCAACTTTTGGTCAAATTTTGGGTCAAAGGCATTTTAAAGAGATGAAGTGAATAGTGTTTGATATTTAGGAATTTTGGAAATGACGGTTGCGTCCTTTTATGACTTTTGACTTATAAATCGAAACCCGAAGTTCTTAAACTATCCCAATGGTGATTAATAATTATTAGTTGGCCCGTTAATAATTATTAATACCATTAAAATGAAATTAAACTAAAAAGGTAATTAAAAGGACTTAAACCGAAATAACTACAAATTCCTAAATTACCGATTATAAAATAGACTTTAAATGCTTATATTAAAATAAAATAAATAAAATTTTTAAATTTTTTTTTATCACAAAATAACGGGACGTTACATTTTAGGAGGCATTTTCCTTTGAATAATAACTGAGACGTTTTTCCCCAAACTTATTTTCTCATTATCTTTTAGTTTCTTCTTTTTAGTAAATAAATTTTTTAGAAATTTAGCATAGCGAGATACTTATCTAATAGCATTAATCATTGGAATATTTACCTCGATTTTAGGGAATGTTTCGAGCATTCTTTCTCTTCAACAAATTTATTAGAATTAGAAAAATGATATAAAAAAGGGGGAGGGGTCAACAATACTGTTACCTTTGTTTTCTTTGGAATTTTCAATGGAGCTTAAGGTGAGACAACTTTTTATTTTATTTTAGCTTTTGGAGCATGATTGATCTTTTTCATTTTAGGCTCTTCTAAGGTTGTTTCACTTCTCTGCATGACTGTATTAGCATTCTCAACTCGGTTGACCACAGTTTGTAAAGGCAATTTTTTTCATTCTTCATTTTATTAACCGATATGCTAGCTATCCCATTTGAGTTTCCAAGATCTTGATGCTTGTTCTAGTTTTCTGTTCAAATTGAACTATGTTAATAGCAAGACTTTTTACAATTTCCTCTAAAGATAAACCTGGTTTAGAAGTGGATAGTTGTGGTGAATTAAATGGCCTAGATTGTTGTTGATAGTTTGTTGCTCTTAGTTCGTAACTAGGATAATCCCTCTAACCTTGGTTGTGAGAATTAGAATTAGGATTGTATCTTCGTTGAGGTTGGCTTTGAAATCCTTCCATTGCGTCTTCATATTCATGTGGTTCATCTTGAAGAGTAGGGCACATGTCAATTCGATGCGGTACAGTGCAAATTCCACAAGCTTTTATATGTTGAAGATTTCCTAAGCCATCTACTGAATAAGAAAAGTGAGGTTAGCTAATTGATTTTGAAGGGAAGAAACATTTGCCCCGTTCACACTTTGAGAAGTGGATTCTTGAAGAGCTCCACTTTATTGTGAAGTTGCAGCCACTGTGGTACCTCAAAAGGACTCTTGTTCACTATAGCGCCTCCACTAGTGGCATCCATTAGTCTTCTCTCAATAGAAGTCAACCCCTAATAATAATATTGAATTAAGAGTTATTCAGAAAATCAATGTTGGGAGCAACTGGCACATAACTTCTTGAATCCAGTCCTTCCACATTCTTCTGTTGTACTCCAAATATTTCCCTTCAAATGTTCAAAGCACATGATGAAAGGACATCCAAAATTAGTCTAACCATATCTACCTATGTTGTTATAGAATTTGAGAGCATATCAAATAAAATATCCTTAGCCTTTTTAATAAGTGAGAAAGGAAAATCTCGTAACTTGATCTAGTCCTCTGTTACTCCTTGTGGTTTCATACTCAAGAAAACCACATGAAATGCCTTCAGGTGCTTGTTTTGATCTTCATTGTCTTGACTATAAAAATTTAGAATGAGATGAATAAGTCCAGACTTAAGCTCAAAGTTCACTTCTATATTCGAATATTGAATGAACAACGAGTCTTTAGTTGTATTAGATGTTGTCAATTAACTAATAGTTCTCTTAACGTTAACTATTGTTTCTTAAACTATTTTAAAATTGTTGGTAAGATCTAACAGATTAACTGGCGCGTTCTTTTCCGTTGATGAAGAAGAAGAAGAGGAAGATTTGTGATTTTTTTACACTTTAGTTGCTTTTCTCAATTGCTTAGCCATCTTCTCGATCTCGAGATGATATTCTAAATTATCTTTATGAGAAGAACGAGACATTAAATTGATAAAAAAAAATTAATTGACACCAATCCCGACAACGACGTCAAAATTTAGTTCGTGTCGAATCAACCAAAAATAATATTACTTTTGATCCTCATAGGATTTTCAATAGTAATGAGTAAAGTCGATTCCATAGACATTAGTAAATTAAAATAAAGGGGGGGGGGGGTTGAGATTTGTTGGAAAATTAAAACAAACAACTAAAAATTAAGAAAAATTAATGAGAGAAAGCTTCCAACCAAAGGTATAATCCTTGTTTGATTCATCTTAATTGATCATCGATAACTTGTGAAATCCTAAATAACTCTCGAAATTTGTTATGATTATTAAGAAGTCTTGCCAATCTATTCTTCCTTAATTCATCGTTAATTAAGATACGATCATTAATTAATTTCCTAATCAAAGCCAACCTGAGAGTACGACAATAGGATTTGATCTATTGACAGCAAAAATAGAGAAGAATAACCAATTCTAACCAATAAACAAGAAACGTTCGATTTATTTAAGTTAAATCATACACTTTCATAGCATGAGATGAGAAGTTCTATTTAATCAATCACACTAATGTCACTGAGATTAAAACACTTAAACAATTACGGATTTAAATACTTAATTGAAAAATTATCAAATCAATGAATGATCAAAGGATCCACAATCAATCAAAATGATAATACATAAATCATGGAAAACATACAAATAGAGATTAGAAGGAAAAAAAATGAAGAATAGTTATCACAATACGATGAATTAAACGTAGATTAACCTTCAGATGGAAAGAGGAGTTTAGCTAGAAAAGGAATCCATAATTACAGAGAAAATCCTAAGAAAAATGTTCCAAAGTTCTAAGAAAAAAACTAGGTTAAAAGTTGTGTTTTAGTCAATTAAATAAAACAAGATCAAAAATATTTTGGGCATGTGGTCTATAATGTCCCGTTATTTTTACAGGTAGATTTTTTTTTTAAAAAATTAAGTATTTAATTAGTTTTAATTTCAAGAGTTCAATTGATTAATTTTAGTTATTTTAGAATTTAGAAGTTATATTATCTTACTTGGTAGTTAATATCTTGAAAAGGTTATTTATAAACTAGCTACATTAAATATTATTAAATGACCATTTAATAATACTTAAACATCTTTCTAGCTTAGACTAAATGTGTGTGATTGATTTTAAGAGTTAGTTTATGTTTTCAAATACATAGGGTGATTTTTAAAAGCAAGGGAAAAGAATAAGGGCCTCCTCGAATAGTAAAAGTGTATCTTCAAAATTCAGAGGGTTGCTCATCTTCTTCTTCATTTGAACAAAACTCAAAAACTTTCTTCCTCCTCCCCCATCTCCATAAACCGAATTTTCTTCGTTTGTGCTCCATTTGCTTATATTTTTGGTACGTTGAAAAGAAATCTCGACGTATAGAACATTTCCTCTAACATTTGAAGATCTCTCTCCCTTTTCTAAGAGGCTTCAAGGGTAAGATTTCTTTAGGTTTTATGGTGTTTTACTTTCTTTTGTTCCAAAATGTAGTGTTGAGATGAAATCTTTAATTCCATTTCATGAAACTTGAAGATATTAATTCAAAAGGGCATTTATGGTTGATTTGTTTCCTTCCCTCAAGCCATAGACTAAATGAAATTCAAAACACCAAAGACCCATGATTACTCCCAAAATCGTGGGCATAGATTGGCCTCTCCTCTTGTTTTTATTTTGTGTTAATTGAGTTTGGGGTGGTAGAATAATGTCCAAATGCCTAAAATAAGTTTACCCATTGATAAATACCTCCTAAAAACTACCCAAAATGAACCTGGATTGTCTTTAAACCGCCCAAAAGACGGAAAACACCCCCCGCTTCTTCATGTTCAGTTGAGAGCATTAATGGAGGATTTCCGGGCTATTTTGTGGATTAATCGTTATTTGTTGCTTGTAATTATTTGCTTAGTTAATAAATGTATTTTAGACATAATTAAATTGTAGGTGGTGTTGATTTGCTCGCCTGACGCTCTCATTGGGACATTAATTTTTCTCAATTACTAAATGTGAGGATAAATAGAATTTACGATAAATTTCAGAACCAATAGCGTGAATGATTCGTATGATTTAGAAGATGAGTTTAAAATTAGAATTAAGAGAATTTAAGCATGCTTAATATTTTTGTTAGGGCCTTCGAAGTATAGATTGGTTCTTGCCATTGGGTGGATTTTGGATATAAGTTGAATATGTTTAGAATTGATGTTTTATTTTCTCTTGGGACTTTTCTGGGCATTTAAGCTACTTTATAATTATTGTGGTTGAACGGATTCAATACTTAAAGAAGTATCTTGCATTTGCAGGTTTATGGAGTATATAGAATTTATGGATAAAACGATTATGGGATTCTGTTTTAATTCTTACTTTGAGAATTTTTTAAGTTATTAGTACCTTGAGGTTCTAATTTACTATCCATGCATGTTGGTATTCTAAGAGTTATCTGAACTTGAGAATCTATTTATAATTATGGAGATCTGAAACTTCAGTTGTGTTTTGTGCAGGATTAACTAAGATTATAAGGACCGTCGGTGGTTATAATCTTAGATTACATATTATTGTTAAGATTATGGTAAACTATGTTAGATAATACATAGATCGTGTGTGCTTACATTATTGTTTGTTGTATGCTTGTTTATATATGTGTAACATGAGGAATGCTGAAAACTGCGTGTACTTTGCATGATTGGGGGGAATGAATAATAAGATAATGTTTGACTGCATGAGCCTACATTATTTAGTATTATTCATTAATGTTGTGATACAATATATGATATAAATGTATAGACTGTGTGTACTTTGCATGATTAGGTGAGATAATGAGATAATGTTTAGTTTGTGTGTACTTTAATTATTTGTCATTAATCACATGTTGTTTGAGAGTAAGTAATGTAAAGGCTGCGTGTACTTTGAATGTTTTAGATGAGATAATGAAATAATGTTGAGACTACGTGTACTTACATTATTTGTCATTATTCGCATGTTGACTGTATTTGAAGCATGTTGAGACTGAGTTTACTTAGCATGTGAGTGTTTAAGGTTGGAAATGTAATTGTTATGAGTTAGCATAAGTTATGAGATCATGAGTTATTGATATGTGACTACTTGTAATATTAGGAGCTGTAAAGTGACTTATTCTCGTGTTATTTAATTAACAAAAATAGTTTTTCAATTTTTACTTGCAAAAATCAGAATTAAAAGATTCGATTATAAGTTCGTCGATAAAGGCACAGTTGTAACAGTGATCGTGAAAGTTGTAACTTAAGGCAGATTGAAGAATAAAATTTTAACTGCTCATAAAAGATTAAGGGAAGGAAATGACACAGTGAATTATTAACGTGGGAGACCAATAAGTGAAAACCCACGAGGCCAAGCCTAGAGAAAAATCCACTAGAAAATCAATGTACATCCAAACAAGAAAATTAAAGCAAATACGCAAGCACAAACAAAAAATTCCCTTTTTCTTTGTCTTTGATTGCTCTTTGTTGATGACGATCTTCAAGTCGGATTATCCACAAGTCCCCTTGCATATCTCGATCCAAGAAATCCCTTCCTTATCACGAACGTATCACAACACGAAATCCCTTCGGTATGTGTTAGTCTTCTCCCAAGACTAACTTGAATTTGAGTAATTGAAAATACTAAACCAAAACTCTCTCAACAATAAAAAGCTCACAAGAGATTATAAAATAAAGAGAGAAAAATTATATAACACTATATGATAATTTTCTTGAAGCTTTGAGTGATTAGAAGAGGTACATTGGAAGAGGTGAATGATGCTCTTTTATACAGAAGAGTAAAGAACCATTTGACAATTGAAAAAAGATGCCAACGAGAATTTTATAATCTGTAAGATTTGACAACCACCATGAATCACCTTAAAAACCAATCAGCCAATAGAATGTGGACAGTTAATAAAAAGAAGGAAGATATTAGTTTCCAAAAGAAAATAAACAGACTGGCAATGTCAGCAAAAAATCACTTCATTCAATTTGCCTCTAACTTAATTAAATCACCCCTTAAAAATAGCAATTAAGGATTTATTTCCCAAATCTTTCAATATAACCATTGGTTCAAGTTGTCCAAGCCAATAATACTAAATAGACAAATCAGCTACACAATATTGTAGAGTAATTTATTAAATGATAATAAATTAAAATTTATTTAATCACAATAATAAGGTATTAAAATAAAAGACAATTCAAAAATATATTCTAACAGGAGCTTATGCCTTAATGGGAGTTGTATGGAATGTTTGAGGTTATGTTTTGGGGTAGTCAAGAGTTAATACGTTATTTGGACACAAATTCGGATTCGAATTTGGGATCTAAAGTTATTTTACTTTCCATTTATTTTTCAAGTATGGGACGTGGTAGCGGTTAAGGCTGTGGAGCTAGTGCAACTTGATCTCTAGGAATGGTAATGACGCGAGATGGACTAGAAGGGTTTTATGAGTTCATGGACTATTTTTTTTTCATTATTTGCTATTTTGAACTATGTTTGTTGAGCTCATGAGAGCGTTTATTCATACTTGAACATTTCATTTTGAATTGTGGATTTTATTGAATTTTGTTTCCCTTTTCGAATTGTTTTATGATAAAAGGGATGTGCATCCAACTTTTAGAAATGCTTATGGATTTTATCCAACTTTTGAAATAATGGAGGGTATATGCCCTTTGATTTACAGGTTTTGTTGATTTAAGGTCTACCTCTTGCGTCATTTCTAGTTTATTTTCAAAATTAAAGAGTCGGGTTCTTTATATGGCCGCAACCTCAAGATCTCAGTGATGTAGTATCAAACAAAAAAAAATGAAAATCAGCGTTTCTTGAGCCACAACATTGAGATTCTGACGTTGTGTAGCGCCGAACTCTCTGGAATGTTGGCTTGTATTCAGACTTTCGCAGGCGGCTCCGTAGACTATCAATCAATGCTGCGACATCGAAGTGTCAAGAAAGCTCAAAATCATATTTTTAGCCCTTTTAAAGCTTCATTCTCCATCCTAGCACATAATACACAAAACATAAATATTTAATCATTTCTTAGACCATTTTATCATCAAAGTATGAACGAATATCTTATGTTTATGTGCTAAAACTATGGCTTATCACACTCCTCTCCCCCCTCACATGTGGGATTGAATATTTGCACAAGACCCAAACATGTGGAATATTAATAAATAGGGAGAAAAAATCATTACAAATTCGAACTCATAACCTCCTGCTCTGATACTATATTAAATATGCTAAATCACCATTAGACCCAACAGCTTAAACCTCTGAGTCAAATGATGATTTAACATATTTAAAACTTATTATTTTAGATTATCAAACAAGAATTAGGATTTTAAAAGGGGGCATTTGCAAATCTAGCAAATTTTTTAGCAATATTTGTAAAAATGAAAGCTCAAAAAAATATTTGCAAATATAATAAATTTTGATTTAGTTTATCATTGATAAACATTGAATTACATATTTTTATACTATGTTTATCACTGATAAACACATAAATCATTGTTTATCACTGATAAACATGATAAAAATTGCTATATTTGCAAATACTTTTTTGAGTTAATATTTTTACAAATATTACATAAAAATCTGCCACCCAATGAAATTTCCCTTTTAAAAATTCAAATTATAGTTCATATATGGTATAATTTTAGGTATTTTAATTTACAGTTAAATTTAAGTTTTTTAACCTAGTAGAATTATGCTTCTAAAATTTTAAATTATTGCATATCACCGATAGATGTTTTGTTTTGATAAGTGGAAATAAATAGCAAAACAAAACCAGTGGCGAGACCAATAAGGGGATGGGGGGCATTGAAAAAAAAAAATATATGTCTATATTTATGTCAAATTTTTAATTTTACCCCCTCAAAAATTATGATTACCCCTTATTTATGTAGTATTTAGGGACATTTTAATCTTCTTTTTTTAAAAAAAAAAATCTCTATATATTACCCCACATTTGAGTTTGTCACAATTAAATTTCTCCCTCTATCTCTATTTAATGTATTGTTCATAAGATAAGATTTTTCTTAATAATTTTGTTGCATCCATCATTATTTATTGTTTAAGTATTAATTAAATGCAAACTTTTACTAAATACATATTTCTTTCTTGTTCATTTTTTTATATTGTAATGATTTAGTGATAATTTTATGTTCAACATTTATAAATAGTTTAACTCATATTTATTAGCTAAGAAGCGAGTCTAATGTTTTGGTAATAAATAGTTTATTTTTTCTAAATTATAAATAAATATAAAAATTAGTTCACTTTTTATTTCAAAAATAATTTGTTAGTTTGTAATTATACTATATCAAAACGGATGTCGAATAGATATTTTATATACTCTCTTCATATAAATTTTGCACTCCTGACAAAAATTTATGGCCTCACTACTGAACAAAACAATAAAAAAATGACGAATTTTGTAGGGAAAAAAAAAAGCTTTGAGGTCATATTAAAACATCTTCGAGAAACACAACAGAGGAACTGATTAATATTTTATATTTCAAAAAAAAAAAAAACTAATTAATATTTAAAAAAAAATATTAATTTCATATATTGTTGACATTTTACCTAAATATGCATTATAACATATAAAATTTTGAATAGAAATAACAAAACTATGATATGGGTATGTGTATATGTTGTCTCCATGAAATCAATTAGAATTTTGCTCACTTATGATGTAATAAATGTAATAATAAATATTATATATTAGAAAGTACTCATTTGATTATTCTTTTTTAGGGATACTATTTTTACGTACTTCAATTTATTAGTTTTTATAATAAATTCTACAAATAGGTTATTAATAAACTTAGATAAAAATATGTAAAACGAACACACGTGAAACAATTCTAAAATATAAAATTGGCTTCATTCCGCAATAAAAATGCTAACATTTAATGGTACTAGATTATCACCACGTGCGTTGCACGTGAAAATTTTAATTTTTGTTGAGATATATATGATTAAATCTACCTTTAACCATTGGCTTAAGCTTTTGGTTCAATTGGTGATTTAACATATTCAATAATTTTATTATATTTTTGTGGTTTGGAATGAATTTGATTAAATTTAAATTTATTCTACTAACTTGCTGGCCATAATATACATTTCATATAAAAAGACAATTTAGTTTATTGTATCCATAATAGATTTGAAACACCACCACAATTACCTAATAAATAAATGTAAGCCATATTGTTTTTGTTATTTCTTAATAGAAATTTGCATCAGAAGTAACTGGAATACTAAAATTCATTATTTTTTTTAATATATACATAAATTAACAATTTATTTCTAAAAATCTAAATGTCCGCTATACATTCTTTTTACTACTTTTATAACATGAAAAACCCATCTTAGTGTATGAACTATTTTCTTCATATTTTTACTCTAATTTATAATTCAAATGGTGATGAAACTTGGAAACCCTTTTTTTTTAGCGAGAGGGAATGTCATATCAAAGGGAATGGTAACAACAAAGACACCAAACAGTTAACCACAACCTTCTACATTTCTAATAATTTAGCTTGAACATAAATATTGACCACATATTGGTACATATATAGCTTTAATTCTTTCTTTAAAGCGGCGACGTTTTTCCTACTTTATGACCATACACAAAATCAATATACTTGTCAACTTGGTTTACCTCCAAAAAATTTTCCTAAAAGATTCACCAATTAAATATTAAAATTAAAATTACTTTGATAAAATCAAAACATGGAATTGGATAATACAAATTTAACTCTATAATTCTTCATTTTCCATCTATAGAAAGTAACGTATCTATTTTGATATCTAGACACTACCTGTAAAGCAATGTATAATTCTAAGATTTTGAATCTTACCATTAAATTTAGTTGTTTGTGTTTAAAAAAATAAATGATTTGTGAATCTAAAAATAAAATGTCAAATAATTGAAACTTACTTGACTTAATGGGCGAATCTATGCAAACCAATAATATTATAATTATTAAAATCAAAGTCTTAGCTTAAAAAATTGGAACTAAAAAAAATACATAATTAATTGAATTAGAAGAAAAAAAAATACAAATTTACCTTTTATCTATATATCAATGATGACCAAGGAGGAAGGATATACAGAAAATGGTGGTGTTCAGCTGAGTTTATATAATGGAGAAAATTTAAAAGGTTTCAATTTGGAGAATGCCAAAAGAGTCTTGTTTAAATGTATATTAATAGGCTTAATTTTTGCTAATCCGTGGGAGTTTTTTAAAATGACTAATGGTGTTTCAAATTCTCCTAACTAGTTATCATTTGAAAAGGGCTGACAAAATACTTTTAATGCTAAAACATAAACAGATGACATTAATGAAATTGAAATTTGAAAACACTCTACAAAGGCAAATTCTTTTAGCATCTAAAAAAATTATATAAAATAATGATAATTAATAATTGGTAATGGCATAAATTGTAAATTTGAGAAATAATATAGGGGTAAAAGGGTCCAAAAATAATTATTCAACATCCCCACTTTTAAGATATTAAAGATATCTGTGAAAAATATAGTTAAATAGAAATAATTGTACAATTTATTAAAATTTAGCATTCAATTTAGGTTTAATTATTGTTTCAGTTCCTATAGTTTGGAGTCTGTTTCAATTTAGTTTTTAGGGTTTTAAAAGTTTTAATTTGATACTTATGGTTTAGAGTTGTTTCAATTTCGTCCTCATAGTTCTTAAAGTTTCAATTTAGTCCATATAGCTTGATTAAAGCTTACAAAATATCCGTGTCTTTACTACATTTTCACGTCAAAAAGTCTCACTTCGTTAGTTAACACTATATCGACATTTGTCTTAATAATGGTTGCCATATTAATAGAAAACAGACACATAAGAAAAATGTTTTTTTTATATATATGGGACATTTCATGGTTTTTTATGAAACCATAAGGACCAAATAGAAACTTTAAAAACTATGGGAACTAAATTGACACATACCTTAAACTATAGGGACTAAAATGAATCTTTTAAAACCATAGGGATAAATCGAAACAGACCCCAAATCATAGAGACTAGATTGTAGTTAAACCTTTCAATTTGATATTAAATTAAAAGTTTAAGATTTTAAATTGACATTCTTTACAAAGCTCTATTAATAATCATAACAGCCATATCAAAAACAATTGATAAACAGAGGAGTGACCCTTATATTTTATAAATGTTGTTAGATCTCTTTATTTTTCTGATGTGGAATCTTTAACATGGTCTCTCAAGATGATGCATCTTTTAGCTCGCTAATCTTGAACAAGCTCTTATATTTTAATCGGATGCTCATTTGAATCTGTTGGGTTCTAATACCCATTTTCATTTTCTTGTTTGAGATTTTAAATATCTTAATCCAATTATCGGAACTGTTTTACACTGCAAGAAAAATATAGTTTGTTGGAAGGAAGATATTAGGGTACTCATCGTCCTACTTGTCACTTTCCTATTGGATAAAATAGGTTAATGATTATAAATATATAAGTTTAATTTAATAAATACATAGATCACGCTAATATTTTATCCGATAGAAAAGAGACACAAAATAATGTGAATATAAATTCATACTCAAGTGAGTAATTAATTATTGTGTATATTGGGAAAAAAAAAAAGAGTACCATGCTTTTATGAACAATATCATCACGTTATGATGATTCTTCACACAGGCGACATAAATCGAGGAGAGGCAACTCTTTCTGATTTGTCAGTCTTTGTCTGTGCGCCGCAAAGAAAGTTTGAAATTATGTTAAACGAAACAAATATCTTTGGTATATATACATCATTCAACAAAATCTAATATTTAACCTTCATTAAATATAAATTATTATTTCCTTAGGAAAAGGAAAAACCAAGATTAAACTATTCAAAGTCATTAAATCTCTGATTATTGAAAAACATAATCTCTAGCAGTTAAAATCTGTCCAAAACTGAAAAATGATTGCTGTTTATTCTTGAAGTTTCATAGAAAAAGAAAACATAGATTATCATCAAATAATTAAAGAGACTTCCTTTTTGAAATCTATTTTCCAACCATTAAAACCAACCATAGCCAATAATATCATACCATTTTCCTAACCCCGCATAGCCATCAAAATCTTCACTTGAGCATAGCTCAATTTGTTAGGTGTTAATGTTCGTTCTCATAAAGTCGAGGTTCGAGCCTTTGCCACTAGATCCAAAAATTTAATCTAATGAGTATAGACATATTTAATCATATATCTCAATACTTCTCCTATGAGAATGAAATGTTATTACAGAACCTCATTCTCTGATACCATGATAAATCATCACTAGACCTAAAAATTTAAACTAATAGATAACAACAAACTTAATCATATATCTCAATAGTTTATCATATTAATTTCTTAATTTTTCGTAAAAGAGTAGGAAGATGAAGTTAAAATTTAGTGTGAAATATGAATGAGATTGATTATTATAATTTAAATTATTTTAAGATTTACATTTTTTTTCATATATTATATTAATTTTTCTTCTAAAAGACTTAAAGATCCGACCTCATGGAGAGAAAACACGTGCCTAAAAATATATTAAAATAAAATTTAAAAAATGTCATTAATTTATGACGAAAGCACATAATTAAACTAAGAGTCCGTTTGGTATAACTCATCTTATAAATGTTTTGAATTAAACATTTTATGAACAATTTTTTTAAATCACAGATCAAACATCTCTTTTAAAAACATCTTTTAGTATGAGAAATTATAACAAACAAATCATAAGTGTTGTAGGAAGGATTTTTAAACAAAGATGACTATTTTGAAGGCGATTTGCAAAAGATCGGCGAGGATATGAAATAGAGAATATATGGTCCCACTGGGTCCCATGTGGGTCCAGCTTTGTCCACGTGAATAAAGAACCACGTGGCAACACAGGATCATTTGTACGTCATCTCTTACTTTTCCTTCAAAATGTTCCAAATTCTCTCAATCAGTGAATGCTTTTCCTTTTCATCAATCAACCTTTTGGTGCTTTTCTCCTTTATGTCTTATGCTTCTAAGTTCTAACCCGACCCCTGTTTTTTTTTTTTTTTAAATTGATTACTTTATAAAACAATTTGGCTTTATTTTTTTATAAAACAAGACTTTTACATATTGAATATTATTTAAATTTTCAATGCAATAATTTTATCAATTTTCCTTTGGAAAACGAATTAATTTGAACCTATCTTAATAACTTTTGTTTTGTTTTTATAAAATCATTGTCTAATGTGAAACTATGAAACGTATTCTGAATTAGTGGCGGAGTCAATTGAGGGGGCACGTAATTAAGATGCAACTTAAAATTTCCAAATTGATAGAAAATTGATTATAAACTGACTAAAACATGTTGAATTTAATAAATTAAGCTGTGTGTGAAAACTGATTCACATATCAATTTCAATTTTGACACATAAGCGGTTTATTTTCATTTTTAATCAGTTTTGTGTAGATTTTAACCAAAACTGACATAATAGGTATATAATTTTTTTAAAAATTTAAGTCGAGTAAATATTAATAAATTTTAATCTATTTTATTTTGTATGTTTAAAATCATTCTTTTCTATTAATAATTATATTGATAGATAAATAATGAAAAATGAAAAATATATTGAAAATAATATTTATAATATAAAAAATAAATAATTATATTTTAATTTTAATATGATTTCATAATCTTGAAATTAGAGATATTAAGTATATTGAACTAGTTTATTTATATGAAATTAAAATATATAAAAATAGAGAGGTTTTTGTTATCTAATATATAAAGTAAACAAATATAAATATAAATATAATATTATATATATATATATATATATATATATATATATATATATATAATAAAATGGATTTAAATTTAAAAATATGTACAAAATTTAGAAAACTGGGATTCGAACCCAAGTCTTCAGGATGATAGGGTGCTCTCTCAACCCAACCAAGATTAACCATTCATTGTAGTCATTGTATATTTGTGAATAGACATGACTTTTGGCCTCTATAAATATGAGTCTCGGTCCTCTCTCAACCCAACCAAGGTTAACCATTATTAACACAATATATCAGTACATTGCTCCATTGAAGTTGTACAATTAAATTGGGTGATAGATAGAGAAACTCGGACTCATTTACACCAAATACATCTATTGTTTTCCTTTAAGTTTTCTACGGTGTAAGGTACGCTCTATTAATGTTATAGTAAAAATCATGACTTCCAAAAATCATGGGATTTATAGTTTCATGTTTTAAATTATGTCTTATATAAATAACACGACCCATCCCAACAACCCCTAAAGACTCAAGACGACACGTGCCGATGACAAGCGATAGCTAGTAACCAACGCCTACCATCAATCGAAATTAAAATAACTAAATAAACATCATTTTAAGTCTAACTTCCTTTAAGGAAATTTCGGTAGAGTTTCATTTGTTTTTCAAGTAAAACAACGTGTAAAAACATTTAGCATGACTCTCCACATAATATAATTGGCTCCGCCCTTAATATCACAGTTTCAGAAAATAACTCAAAAACAGTCAAACACGCTAATTCTTATTTTATTAATATTAAGAGAAACATTACACGATTGTTTCTCTATAAACATCTCCACTAACTAGTCTAGCCTCAAAAATCATAAAACCACTAACTTTTTCACGAGCTATCACAGACACTTATAAACAAACATGTACAATCACGCACAAAATGTCATACATAGGCTAGCTGAAGATGAAACTATAACTAGTGGCTCAACGTCTCTCATTAGCTTTGTCCACAAAACTCAAATGCTATCTGGAGGGGGAAAAACAAAACATGGAAAATCATGAGCAAAACCTCAGTGAGTGAGATCTTTTTGCTGGGGTTTTTGCCCTAAATCTTATGTAATCCAATTAAACTATAAATAAATAAAGGAATTATAAATTAGTAATATTTACATTGTCATTTATTATTAGTTTAATAAATGTAATCCATCATAAGATCCAGAGTTACGTATGATAACTTAAAGTGAGCATATGATGCGGGAAGATTCACTTAAGTGTAACTCAAATAGTCTGTGGTACATGAATAAAGGTTGGGTGCCTTATTTCTGGTAACACCACTAACACGGCCCACTTGTGAATTGGCACAAGTGATCTCATCTAGATCGCTCATGTAGAGACATGTGAGTGAGGGTGTTGCTTGCAATAGAGATTGTAGTAGACTGGACTAAGATAAACTTACCGCCTTCTCGGGGAAAGCCGGTTACGAAAAGACACTTCGTTTATCAACCTGGTTGATCATGTACAATTGATCTTAATCCTTGAGTGGATTACGAACTCCTGTTCGCAAGAGACAAGCCTTTGATTTGCATAGGTGAGAGTGACTCGTATAGTTCGCTCAATATGCCTCCCACTTTGGGGATTGCATCTTGCTTATAGCTGGGAACGTAATTACACAAGAATTGGAATTCACTCTTTTCCATATAGGAAAATAGATAAGTAGTTCCCTTATGGACTGATTCGGTCTTGAACAGCGGGGCCCCATATTCATCTGATCAAGGAAAATGTTAAAGACGCATAATGGAGATTATGTAAGGTTGTTCATTGGAGAATCAGTTGGGCTTAAGGAACAAGATGTATCATGGAGGTTAATACGGTGTAAATACCTAGCCATGGATATGAACTAACTTGTGAAGGATCAAAGTGTAGTTAATGATTATAGCCAATGGACATAACTATGTCTATAGTACTAAGAGTGCAACTCTAGATATTTAGTGGAGTTATTCTAGGAGTTAATGAATGAGAATTTATTGATTAAAAGGAGTTTTAATCAAAGGTAATTCTGGATCATTGGAGCTTAGTCCTATAGGTCCATTAAGTCCTCCGAGCTAACGCATGTAATCGAGAACATAAATTAATATGATTAATTTCTCTTTGGAAAATTGGAAATGAATAGAGGAGTCTATTCAATTAATTAAAGGAAATTAAATAGAGGAGTCAATTTAATTATTTAATTAATGGTCAAATTAAATAGAGGAGTCTATTTAATTATTAAATAGACGAGTCTATTTAATTATAAGAGATTAAATAAAGGAGTTTATTTAATTAAATTAATTTTGTGTTGTCCAAAATTAATGGTGATTTAAATAGAAGAGTCTATTTAAATATTTAATTTGAAATTATCAAATTAAATGAGGAAATAAATAAAAGGAGTTTTATTTATTTAATTATTTAACGGAATTGTTCCATTAAATAAAGAGGAAAATAAAATGCCCAATATTGTCATTGGATGATGATAGGGGCGTGTGGCCCAAGGTGGGGTCACACGCCCCCCCTTGGTCAAAAGGTTGACCAAAAAGTTTGCATTTTTATTTATTTAAAATATATGAATATCTTATTTTAAATTAATATGATTAATTTAAAATGGAAGATATGGAATATCTTATTTAAATTAATATGATTAATTTAAATGGAAGATATGGAATAATATATTTAAATTAATATTGATTAATTTAAATAAAAGATATGAAATGTTTTATTATGGAATAAAATATAATATCTTTATTATTCAAATATATTTTAGAATATCTTAATTAATTATTTATTAATGAAAAAGATATTCAGAAGATTTTCTTATGCCTTTACTCTCATATAAATAGGACCTTTGGGGTGACCCCAAAACACACAACCAAGAGAGTTAAAGTAAAGGCTCAGGAATTTCCTCTCCTCCCTCTCTCTTGCGCCGCCCATAGGGTGATTGGGAAGAAGATTCTTCTTCCCAATTTTTCCTTTTTCCAAAGGAGATAGTGCCCATGCACCGATTCTCTTTTGTGCTTAGTGAGGAAGATCTTTTTGGTGGTCCCTGGATCGTAACCATCGAAGAACGAGGAAGAGTCAGACACTTCTCGACAAGGGTTAGTTTTTCTTTTATGCATTTAGAATTTTGAATTTATTATACTGCAAGGAAAGATCCGTTGAGACTTCCGTTTGAGAACTCTTTTAGATGCCTCAATCCCAACACTTTTGTAAACTAACACATTCTTTTAAGTTAAATATTGTATAAAATACGACTTCTAACAAACTAATATATTTCTGAACAAATCACTTTTCATACATATTAAAAACTCATTGCTAGCAAACTCACATAATAATATCATTGAAGGGAGTGCTTTGCTAGATTAGCGGAAAATCATTTAGTCAACTAATTAACGATCTATTAATATCATGCAATTTGTGATAAAAGACATGTGGATTCATGCTTAATTTTCGAAAATTTATACATTTTTACTTACATTGAGTAATAAATGGAGAATATGGTTGGTTTCTTTACAACATCAATCCTCAGCAACACCAGATCTTCTATGCTATATACCGATCGAAAGCAAAACCGACTTTTGGTAATCGAACCGGAAGAACAAAAGAAGAAAAATTTATTTCTAAATTTTTTCCTAAAGAAAAGGGCAATTGCGAAAAAATTGAAGAGATAATTTTCACTTTTCTAATTAAAGTGAGAAAAGTACAAAATATGAATCTCAATAGTCGTATTTATAAGAAAATATGATATCATAATCTAATTAGAATTCCTTATTTTCTAATTATTAAATTATAAAAAAGATAAATAAAAATTTATATATATATGTTAATCTGCGCAATCTACGAAGTCAAATATATATTGATTTTGTCTTTCAACGCATCAGGGACCACCATATACATATATATATTAATTAATAATTTATTTATTTTCCTTTATTGGATAATTATTTATTTATGTATTTAAAATTAGAAAAATTCAAATAATAATTTCTAATTAAATACATTTAACTAAAAATTAATATATTAATTACCAATGAATCTTATTCAATTAATTAATTATTTTGGGCCAAAACCAATTTGTTTCTTAAACCAATTGTATTTAATTCTCTCTAATATTTATTATCAAATTAAATAAACTCATTATTTAATTAATAATATTAATTATTAATTTCAATTTAAATAAACTCATTATTTAAATAATTAATAATATTAACATTAATTCCCATTTAAATAAGCTATTTATTTAAACAATTAATTTTATCTTAAAATATTATATTAATTTTCATTTAAATAAAATCTGTATTTAAACAATTAATATTGTCATAGTATTAATATTAATTTTTATTTAAATAATCTCATTATTCAAATAATTAATATTGCCTAATTTTAAGTAGATTCATTTACTTAAAATATTTGTTCTTCCTAAGTTAAATTAATAACTTAGTTTTGCTACAACAACATTTGGGCTAGCATAGGGACCCGATGGATCAATCATGAGCTTAATAATTAGTCAATTAAGTGATTAACTCTTAATCAGTTAATTACTTATTATTTAACTATGAATAATTCCACTATAGATTCATAGCTGAACTCCCCTCCCTATAGATGAGTTATGTCCATTTAGTTTATCTTTTATTCATATCAGTGATATATCCTTCACATGGAACCCTCATAATTACAGGTGAATTAAATTTACTATTATGGCCCTGTAATTACCATTTTATCCTTGTGTTCCCACTGATTCTTCAATAAACATTATCTTTAGTCGAACTAGAGATAATATACTTATGTGATCAGTAGAAGTCGTGGCGCCATTGTTAGGAATGATGTCCTACAATTTGTAATTATTTAATTATAATAATTTATTTCGAATAAATTAAATAAATAAACATAAGTTTTTTATATTATCTAGATTGATTCAATTGACGATATTAGGAATATATGGAAATATATTAATATCAAACATTCAAATAGTAAAACCTAAGTCACTCTTATGAAATCACAACTTAGTATGTGAGTCATACGAGAGGATTAAAGTCGAGATGAGTAACTTAAAAGTGTCTACAGTAAATAGATAACGTTTAGGAACCTTATCCTGGCAATATTGTTGATAGCTTCGCATTTTATTTATAGACAAATGAGTTATGTCTATTTAGTTTATCTTTATTTATATTTGTGATATATCCTTCACATGAAACTCTCATAATTACAGGCGGATTAAATTTACCGTTTTGCCCTTATAATTATCGCTTTATCCTTGTGTTCCCGCTGATTCTCCAATTAACTTTATATTTAGTCGAACTAGAGATAATATACTTCTGTGATCAATAGAAGTCGTGGCGCCACTTGTTCATGTCTCGAATCAGTACATCAAGGGAGTTTCCTAAATTCCTAAAATGTTTAGGTATCGCACTGATACTGTTAATTTGTAGGAAAGTTATGAATTCCATCTCATGAAGATGCGTTCCCAGCTACTTATCTAGCTATGTTCCCAAAACAGGAGTGTATTAAGCATTCTTACAAATCGCTCTCAACCATGTGAATCAAAGAACATAACTCCATAAATAGGAGTCCGCATTTCACTCAGGATTGAGATATATCACGGTTGATAAACTTAGTTTGATATTCGATCATTTCTTGTAAACGGTACTAATGAGAAATTTGATCGAACATTGTGGTCTTGTTTTATACAATCAACATTGCATATGATACTTCCATTTCATGTCTCCCACATGAATGATCAGGATTAGATAATTTTTCTATAAACAAAATACGAAACTATCAACAGTGTTACCAGGATAAGGTTCCTAAACGTTATCTATTTATGTAGACACTTTTAAGTTACTCATCTCGACTTTAATCCTCTCGTATGACTCACATACTAAGTCATGATTTCATAAGAGTAACTTAGGATTTTACTATTTTAATGTTTGATATTAATATATTTCCATATATTCCTAATATCGTCAATTGAATCAATCTGGATAATATAAAGAACTTATGTTTATTTATTTAATTTATTCGAAATAAATTATTATAATTAAATAATTACAAATTCTAGGACACCATTCCTAACAATTAATAGATCCGTAATTAAATGTTAATTAGTTTACTAAATAAAATTCTGCTAGTTTAGTAAATCATCCTTTCAGCCACTTGTTCAAGTCTCGAATAAGTACATCAAGAGAGTTTTCTACAGATCCTAAAATGTTTAAGTATCTCATTGATACCGTTAATTTATAGGAAAGTTATGAATTCCATCTCGTGAAAATGCGTTCCCAGCTACTTAATTTAATTATGTTCCCAAAGCAGGAGTGTATTGAGTGTTCTTACAGATCGCTCTCAACCATGTGAATCAAAGAACATAACTCCACAAATAGGAGTCCACATTTCACTTTGGATTGAGATCTATCACGGTTGATAAATTTATTTTGATATTCGATCATTTCTTGAAAACGGTACTTCAAACATCATGGTCCTGCCTTATACAATCAATATTGCATATGATACTTCCATTTCATGTCAACCACATGAATGATCAGGATTAGATCATTTGTCTATAAACAAAATGTGAAGCTATCAATAGTGTTACTAGGATAAGGTCCCAAATATTATCCATTTATTGTAGACACTTTTAAGTTACTCATCTCGTATGACTCACATACTAAGTCGTGATTTCATAAGAGTAACTTAGGCTTTTACTATTTGAATGTTTGATATTAATATATTTCCATATATTCCTAATAACATTCATTGAATCAATCTAAATAATATAAAGAACTTATGTTTATTTATTTAATTTATTCGAAATAAATTATCTTTATTAAATAATTACAAGTTCTAGGATACCATTCCTAATAATCATAAAATAACAAAACCGACACCAAACGCATACCTACAACTGTCATACTACATGCAAGATAATTCAAGATATGCAGTAGAGCAACTGATTATAGTGAAACTGGTCAAATGCGCGTAGAGCTTCCCCCAAAGGGTTATACGCTCTAATATACGGCGCAAAGCCTATATGTATGGTAAAATGGACCCCAAAGTCCTGTTGAAAGCTGAAATATTCAGTACGACAATATAGCGGTTTGAAAATAGCTTACGAAAACAGTTATATAACTTTCAGACCATCATAAAACCATGGAAATCAATACTTTATCTATAAATACACATTGTCGAGTTTCATAAGAATGATTCATAAGTAATCGTAAAACACATAAACATAATTTATAAAGCATAAAAACATGTTTATAATTGGCTATTCATAATATATAAGCTAACTTGGAATTTATAAGAAAATAGTTTATGGATAATTCAAAAATAACATTTTAACTACTCACAAAAACTAGCTCGCATTACGATCCTGGGTTATCAGCGATGCCAATCTCCGTATCACCTAAAATATAGATTTAATAAAAAATACCCATTAATAATCTCGTGGTACTATTTAGATGTTAGAAAAAAAACATATTGAAAATATATAAAATGGTGGTTAATATCCATGGCTAGAGCTTCCCTTTTTCTTCAATGACTACGCTTTCAATATAGTTTTCAAAGCAAAATAATAATAATAATAATAATTCAACCTTGAAGTATAGCACCCACCAAAAGAAGAATTGGATCGATGAAATTACTTACCAAGAAGCTCTAACGCCACAAATTGAACTTAAAACTCCACAATTTGTTGTTGCTTCAAAATTACCAAACTTTCTTTTTTTCATTTTTCCTTTTTCTCTCTCTTTTTTTTCTTTCCCTTTTTCCCTTTCTTTTTCCTTTTTCCTTTCTCTTCCGTTTTCCCTTTCCTACCTCTCAGGTCTGCAGTACATAAAATCAGCTTTGTTTTTTTTAATACACAACATCTGCCAGCTGTCCAAATTAAAAACTAAACCCACATGCAAATATCTTATTTCTTTATTGTTTTTAATATAAGAGTTTATAAACTACTACCTCTGTTTGAGAATTTCATCATCAAAATTCAAGTCAAAGGAAAAAGCTGACGATATTGAAAACGTATAAGATCCTCACTTTCCCATGTTGTCTCATCTACTGTGTGATTCTTCCACAACACCTTAATAAGATAAATAACATTTTTTCTCTGCAAAACATGTTCTTTTCTATAAAGTATCTTCTCTGGTTCTTCTTCATAAGATAAATTCTCCTTTAATTGCACAGGTTGGTGACTTCAATATATCAGATGGATCTGGTACATACATACTTAGCATGGAAAATATGAAATACATCATGAATCCTAGATAGTTCCCCTGGTAAAGCCAATCGATAAGCAATTAGACCAATACGCTCAGTAATCTTATAAGGGCCATGTATCTCAAACTTAACTTCCCTTTTCTACTAAACCATAAAACTCCTTTCCATGGTGACAAATGAAGAAATACTCTATCTTCCACCTAAAACTCTAAATCTCTTGGATGTTTGTGTGCATAACACTTTTGCCTCCCTCGTGCTATTTTCACATTTTCCCTTTTTCACTTTTAGTTTGTCAGTAGTTATCTGTACTAACTCAGGACCCATTAATTTCCTTTCTCCGAATTCATCCCAACAGATTGGTGTTCTACATTTCCTCACATATAACCCCTCGTATGGTGCCATCAAGATACTTGAATGATGACTATTATTATACGCGAACACCATAAGCAGTAAATGTGTATCCCAATTTCCTTTAAATTGAAGAACACAAGCTCGTAACATATCCTCCAAAGTCTGGATCGTTCTTTCTAACTTACCATCTGTTTGCGGATGAAAAACTGTACCAAAATGAAACTTCATTCCTAATGCTCGCTGTAAACTAGGCCAGAACTTAGAAGTAAGTCTCGAGTCTATATCAGAAACAATCGATACATAATTTCTATACCGACTACTATCTCATCGACATATAGTTTCGCTAATCTATCTAAAGATTATGTGATTTTAATTGGCAGAAATCTGGTTGTTTTTATTAATCTATCGACTATCACCCAAATTCCATCATGACCATTCTGAGTGCGAGGAAGACCATATAGGAAATCCATAGTAATAAGCTCCCATTTCCATTCTAGAACAGGAAGTGAAATTAAAAGTCCAACTGACTTCTGGTGTTTTGGTTTAACCTATTGACAAATAAGACATCTTGATATACATTCAACAATTTCTCTTTTCATTTCACACCACCAATAATACTCTCTCAGTGTACTATACATTTTCGTACCTGGATGCATGGCATAAGCTGAGGTGTGAGCCTCATTAAGAATCTCTCTTTCTTCAAATTTATATTATCCGGAACACATAGTTGATTTTCCATTACTAAGCCTCCACCCTTTCTAACCTTATAATCCGTTCATTGATTTTTATGTACCTTCTCTTTAATCTTACTCAAAACTGAATCCTCAGCTTGAGCTTCTATAATTCAGTCAATCAATACTGACCGTACACGAAAGTTTGCAATCAAAGCCCTTGATGTCCCCACTGACAACTCAACATTCAAAGTAGTGAACTCACCCAACAAGGAAGAACTCTTTAGGTTGTATAGAATGGGTAGTATGAGCATGCTAAGCCTTTGGACACAATTTTTCCGTTATGGAATTCAGTCCATATGATTACTTGCCTCCATTTTATTCTCACTAAAATTTTTATGCTAATGTTGCTACATTTACTTCCTTTTCACGTACTTCACGTGGTAGAGGGCGTGGTAGAGGAGGTGGGTGTCGCTTGACCGAGGAGCGATGATATTTTGGACATGAACATGGACTTGAAGCATTCTATGAATGCATAACTTAAATATTTTCATTTTCATTCTACTTTATTTCCATCATGAGTTGTTTTGTATTTTGGGCCCATGAGAGCACTTTGAATTTACTTCTGTTTATATGTCTTCATTTTGGAAATTGTTTATAAAAGGAAATGCCCATTTTCCACTTTCTGGTTGTGACAATTGTATTATAAATTTTGGGATAATCCAAGTTTTAAATGAACCCTAAACCCATTTTTTTAAAAAAAATTAAGTCTTCCACTGTATTTTTTGAATTTGAAGGATTTAATGGAATCGCGTCGTTACACATCATATTTATAAATTGTTGACCCTTTAAATAAAAATAGTCAAGAAAATAGGTTAATAAGGAAAAAATGTCAAGATAAAATAAGAAACTCATAAGTCAATAAAAAAAGATATGTTAATTAATCATTTTTTTTTTATCACTGTTTCTTGACCACTTTAAAGAGTCAAAATAATTGTAATTGAAAATCTACAATATTGAAACATTTTAAGAGTCAAATATAACAATTTAAATTTTAAACATAAGTTTAATTTTTTTAGTAACGTTATCTTGACCATTTTAAAACGTCAAAATAGATGTCATTACAATTCACAAACCTTGACACGTATTAAATATCAAATATAACATTATTTATTTTTCAATAAATTAAAAAAAAAAAAAAAAAATCACACGAACACTCAGCGCTTCGGGTTAACTTTCCCAACACGATTTCAAGCATTGTTTTCCCCAAATCTGCCTCTACCTCTAGTGCTTTTCGTCTCTCAAGAAACCTTCCCAACTCTCCCTCGCGCGTTTTTCTCAGCCCTTCTTCTCTCTTTCGATTTCCTTTGTCTTCTCTCTCAATTTCCTTTTGATAACATTTACGCAGGCACATCACATTTTCCTTCTTGATTTCCTTCGAATTCTCTTTGATTTTCATTCCCCCAAATCGTTGGCTGCTTGATCGTTTCGCAACTCAGATTCATTACCACAAGTTTTTTCAAGGCCAAAACAGAAGATTTTCTAGCTCTAGAAGGAGATTTTTTCGCCCCAATTTCTTTAGAAATCGAACCAGGAGAGTTTATTCAGGTACTTTTCTTTTTCAATATTGTTTATTTTCCGTTTTCTATTGAGACTAAAAATCGTTTGTTAGGATTGAGAAATATCAGTAAAAATCATACAATTTTCTGAAAATCGTTCGTTTTCGTTTTTCTTTTGGAGTGTTGAGGTTGCCAAAGTGTAAAGAGAATTTGATCAACAACGCTAATTCTGAGTACTCATCAAAACTACTACTGCTGATTTTACTACTTGACAAAACCCAACTCTTTCTACACTCTCCATTCTTATTCTTATAATGAATGAACCTCCTCTCAATTGTTTCCTTCACTAATTGATCTTCATAGCACCCATATCTCCTCAGCACTTCTATTGCGATCCTTGGAGGAACTCTCTGGTTCTTTGCCGGATCTTTACGAGTTTCTAAGCTCAACTTCTTACTCTTGATATCATGGGGTTCCATCTCAAAACCAATTGGTTAATGAGAGGAGTAGCCCATGTATCTTATAAATCTTAAGAGTTCCCATCATCTTTCCGATGTGGGATTCTCAACATGTCCCTTCAAGATGGTGCCTCTTTTGGGTTCACTATTCTTGGTCGGATCCCTTTTAGGACTGAATGCCCGTTTGGGCTTATTGGGCTCTGATAACATCTTGATATCATGAGGTTCCATCTCAAAACCAATTGGTTAATGAGAGGATGTATCTTATAAACCTTAAGAGTTCCCATCACAGACGGTTTAAGCATCCACATACTCTGGATCTCTCTTCCATACTAAGATTAGGATGAGACTGCATTTACATTTACAACAATATTATTCTATATATTGAAAAATAAAATATAAGAGAATATTATTTTTATTTTTATTTATTTATATGTAAAACTCTAAATAGATATCGATAGCTCTGTGTACCCCATCAAAGCAGTCTTTAGCAGAATCAGGTAGAATGTGAGCAATTCCAAGAAATTTAGAGATGTTGATATTTTGATCAGGACATATCTCACTCAAATACTTATCCACCAATTTCCCAACTTTCTTCAATTTATGATCATGATCATCACTATTATTATTAGTATTGACTAAAAACCTTATCAATCGAATCTCCAAATTGACATCATAAATAAATTTATATGTAATGGAGAGGTGCAATAGAAAGTAAGTTTGTATGTCTATCCATTAGCATTGTATAATTCTTCTATTATGATACCTTGCCCCATATTTGTTGAAATCATTAAAACTTTTTCTTCAACAATTTATTTATTTTTATATTTTGGTATTTAATTAGGTTTTGAAGTCGCTCTAATATCAACATGGATGCCGATCATTATCGTGTTCTTGGCTTACCTTCGGGTGAGGAAGGTGCCAAGCTCTCAGAGAAAGAGATATCTAAAGCATACAGAGCAAAGGCTTTGGAGCTCCACCCTGATAAGAGGCCAGATGACCCAAATGCTCATGAAAATTTTCAAATGTTGAAGTCATCCTACGAGATTTTAAAGGATGAGAAGGCTAGGAAGTTATTTGATGATCTTCTTCGAGTCAAGCGTGAGCAGCAGCTTCGACAATCTATGCGTGATTCTAAACGTCAGAAAATGATGACTGACCTTGAAGCAAGAGAACGAGCTGCTTTTGATCTTGACCCAGCTGCAAAAGAACTAGGAGAGGAAGAAAAAATTGCAAGGAAGTTAAAGGAAGAGATTGCGAGAATTCGAGCGATGCATGCGAAGAAAGAAGCATCAACTACCTTTGCGCAGGATAAGGAGACTAAGGGAGTTGGAAAGGATAATGTCGGTGGTGCTGGTACTAAAATGGATAAAGAGAGGATGCTTAAGATTTCATGGGAGAAGATTGGTGATGATTATACAGCAGAGAAATTGAGAGATTTATTCTCGAAGTTTGGTGAGGTTGAAGATGTAGTTGTTAAGTATAACAAGAAGAAAGGTTCAGCACTTATTGTAATGTCCAGTAAAGATGCCGCTGTGAGTTTTTCACTAACTTTCCTTCTCCTTTATCCATTCTCTTTGCTTCTAACTCTTGTTTTTTCATAATTTTAGTCAAATTATTATACTAATTATGCTTGGGTTTTATTTTTCTCTTTCAGGTGTCCGCTACGAGAACTGTGGTTGGTGATCTTTCTAATCCTTTGCTAGTTTTACCTCTTCAACCAGTTTTCCCAACAGAGATTCCCCGTACGGAGAAATCGCCGGAGCATGATCGATTGAATAATTTGGTAGGAGCTGGTTACCAGGCATTTGAGGATTCCATCTTAAAGAAACTACAGAAGGTATGACCTCTCTTTCTTCTCCTTGTTCTTCTTTTTATATATTTTCAATTATTTTCGATTCTTATGTTGACCTGCTATGGTGATTAAAACAGGCTGCTGAGAAGCAAAAAGGATAAGATAGCATCTTTGAAGAGGCTGATGCGAACAAGCGAAGGAAGCGATATGCCCGACCTCTTATTGATCTTCACATGAAAATATACCATTATGAAGGGATAGAGCCATGGAGTCCAGAGAAGAAAACTGTGAGTGGTAGGTGCCTGATGATTCTTATTAGATTCCATTGTTTTTACCCGTAAATAAACCTTCTGGTTTTCTCAAAAGACTCGCTTTCTGTCATATGTGAAATTAAGTATTTTAACAATAGTCAGGTCCTTGATAACAAATATTTATGACAAGTTAAATGTGCAAACAATTTGTAATACGGAAAAGTTTTTGGAGTAATGTTCGTTGTAATATGGTTGGTTCTAGATTCTGTAACATCATCGTGAAGATTACACATACATTGGCACCTCTACAAGACCGGGACATTTTTCTTCTGCCTGACTGATAGTGACAACTAATAATACACAACATCAAGAATGAAATGTAGAATTTTAAGATTGTTGGACCTCTTGCTTTCTGATTATAAATTATATGTGCACAGAAATATGTTTTATTGATCTAATTATAAAATTGCAGATGTTCCCGAGGGAGCCATTATTATACGGGAGCATACCGCAATGAGTAATTTGTTTAGCTGCTTGTAGTTCAACAAAGTCGACCTCTTCACACCAAGAGACCAACTGAGTTATGGTTTTATGTGTAGAGTTTAGGGCATTCTTTTAAGTTCTTTATGTTTCCAAATTGTGAGTATTATTCACTTTTTGTATTGCACCCACGTACAAGGGAGCATTCCTCTATCATAGAATGGGTTAAAGATTGGGATCAATTTAAGGGAAATGCAAACACTATAAAAGAATCTAAAGGATGGAAGCAATGACAAATAGTTTGATAGAGAGTAGGGGAGGATTAGGGTTTCACTACCACATGGTTGAATATTGATTTCTAATTTATACAATCTTCTATGGAAAAGAGTTTTTTAGTTCTCTTCTTTATAATATTTCTTTTCATCATTCTTTTCTTAGCAAGACTTATTCATTCTCTTATCATCTAATTCTTGTTTATTCTTCAAAGAAAATTGGCATGAGGTAGTCATGTTTGATTTAATGGGATTTCTGACGATGTAATGAATTATGTGGTGATTATGAGGGTAATTTGATTTTGGCATAATTTTTGTTTGTAATAATCTGATTGGATCATTTTATATCATGTCCATGAACAAGACACGTGTCATTATTTAATTTACAGATTTTATGTATTTTAATTTAATTTATAAACACATATCGAATATTGATTTGTGTCTGCTCTAATGATGGGAAATTTATTGACTTGGTGACAATTTATAATTGGTTGAATTTACTGTCTAAAGATGTTTAATTTGACAAGTTAGAATTTGACACATAAAATAAATAATTTACTCGATCTAGGTATATCATCAACAATATTATTTCAACAATTTCATAGCGGATTCCATTGCATGCGGGATCAGCTTATCCAACTCTTAATTTATTCATACTCCTTTCTATTTCACATGATATTATATTATCCTTCTCAATTCAAGCATTCTCTCAAATCTCTCACTCAATAACTAGTTTTGAATGGCTTATATGTTTTGAGATCAAGAACAACTCCTGCCACCGAGCCAACAGCTGCTGCTATGGAAAACTGAGAAGCAACTCAAGCTAAGTATCTGCAACCCAATCCCCACTGTTTTGTACATCTTCCAACCTTCTTCTGTGAAATATACATCTTGACCGGGAAATATACCGTCAACGGCCAGAACCTGATTGAAGAAGGGCAACAACATGGCTATTAGTGTTATAATCACCACGTAAATTGTTATTTGAGTAATTTTTAAATTTTTTTGATATTTTAGTAATTAATATAGAAATTTATTTTATTTGAGAAAAATTCTATCTCTTAAGTATAATTAGGTACTTTCAACTTTTGGATATGGGATTATTGAGACAAATATAATACTTAATTTGTCAATCAATTTAGTTCATTTACGTAAGTTTCCAGATTGACTAAATTTTAAATTAAACTTGAAAATATAATTTTGTTTCCCAACTGGTCATGAATTGTACTTTCGAAAATATTATTAATAAAAAATAAAATATATAGGGAAAATAACATGATATAGTTGAGCACTACAAAAAAAACTGTTAAATTGTGACTAGACATTTGCGACCAAAGGTATTGGGTAGTTTTTTTGGTGACCACTCTGGTAGTAAATATGAAGTTTGACTTAAAACGACCATATGGTCACTTTTTTGCGACCAAATGACGACCAAGTAAAGAATTAGTCATAAAAAATGGTGCGAATTTTGGCGCGAAGAAAGTGACCATAAGATCACTACAAAATTACGACCATGTGGTCGTAATTTTGTGACATGGGTTATCAATTAGTAGCAAAAAAAGGCGCATAAATTTGGCGGGAGAAAGGCTACCAAGTGGTCACAATTCAAAGTGACTATATGGTCGCAATTTTGGTGATCTTTAGTGACCAATGGTAGCTTAAAAATTTGGCGGGAAATAAGCTACCAGGTGGTCACATTTTGAAGTGACCAAATGGTCGCAAATGTTGTGATTTTAAGTGACCAGTGGTAGATAAACAATTTAGCGCGAGAAAAGCTACCAACTGGTCACCAAAATAAGTGACCATGTGGTCGTACATGTGTGACTTGATGTGACCCGGGGTAGTGAGGAAAATGACGGGAAAATGCGACTATTTGATAGCAGAAATACGACCATCTGGTCGCAAATAAGCAGAGGAGTCCATTATAAAATCCCCTCCTCCCATTGTTTGTTAGCATTAAGAAAAAAGAAAATGAGAGAGTGGATGCATGTTCGTTTGATAGACAGGTATTTGAACGATGAGTTCGTGGCCGAGGTTGAACAGTTTGTTGAGTTTTGCATGACAACTGTCTATTATGAAAAGTATGGTGGAAAGCTACGTTGCCCGTGCAGGAAATGCGACAATAGGAGAATCATACCGGTTACAGATTTGAAGGTTCATCTTTATAGTCGGGGATTTGTGCAGAATTATTATCACTGGGTGTTTCAGGGGGAAATAAAGGAAATGTTCGACGCTGCATTACAGGAATCGAGACGATACGAAGGTAGCAGCTCGAATGTAGAGGTCATGTCAAGAACAGAATGATGAACAACAGTATAGTCAGATGCAGCAAATGATACTTGATGGTGCGGGGTATGAGGGCAATGAAAATTTCCGTGAAAGTTTAATCGTAGACGAAGATGAACGGGTTGTTGAAAAGGAAATGAATTCGGAAGCACGTAAGATGCACGAGATGCTAAAGACAGCCAGCCGACCATTGTACGATGGGTGTGAGGTAAGTCAACTTGGTGCTGCTACATAACTTTTAAATATAAAGGCGCAGTACAACATACTTGGTAGATGATTTGATTCGATTGCATCGTGGTTTCGTCGATGCGCACCAGAAGAAAATATTATGCCCCACAGTTTGTACGACACGAAAAAGCAAGTGTAGGGACTTGGATTACCCATGGAGAAAATAGATTCATATCGAAACAGATGCATGATTTACCGGGATGTGGATGAGGATCTGCATCACTGCAAATTCTGTTTTCTTCCAAGATATAAACAAGGGAAACGCAGCCTGATTCCGTACGCTCGCATGTTCTATTTACTGCTGACCCCACATCTGCAACGGTTGTATGCATCAGATGTGACAGCTTCGCACATGACATGGCATCACGAGCATTCACAGGATGAAGGTGTTATGAGACATCCCTCAGATGTTGTGGCATGGAAGCATTTAAATAATTGTCATCCTGATTTTGCACAAGATCCGAGAAACATCAAATTGGGCTTATGCACGGATGGCTTTAACCCGTTCGGGGCATCCGGGGCACAATATTCAGTTTGGCCAGTCATGGTAACCCCGTATAACTTGCCTCCCTCGATGTGCATGCGAGACCCGATGATTTTTCTAATAGTGATCGTACCTGGGCCGAAAAGTCCAAAACAGAAACTGGATGTTTATTTGCAACCACTTATTGCAGAATTGAAAAGGTTGTGGACTGACGGTGTTATGACGTACGACATTTTGGACATTTTGAAGAAACAAAATTTCTTGATGCGCGCCGCGTTAATCTGGACGATCAGTGACTTCCCTGCGTATTCAATGTTGTCAGGTATGTTGATCTTTAATTGTTTTCATATATATTTTTGAGTATGTGGTTAGTTTTTGTTATTGCTTTGCTTAGTCAGTAGTTAATTGTATGAACCTCAATCTCGCCCTCTTAAAGGATGGAGTACGACAGGAAAATACGCATGTCCATACTGCATGCTAGACACAGATGCATTTTATCTCAGAAACGGTCGAAAAAACTTGTTGGTTTGATTGTCACCGTCGATTTTTACCGTTGAAATCATACGTTCCGTTCAAACCGCAGTGACTGGAAGAAGGGTCGACGAGTAAGAAAAGAAACCCCCCGACAATGTATAGTGGAAGGCAGATTCTTCACGATATAGATGCTATAGGGATGCACAAGATTATAGTGGACGGTGCAGAGAGTACAAACAAAGCGGCTGGAAAAAACACGGGTTGGAAGAAACGAAGTATTTTTTTGGGATATACCGTATTGGGAAGATCTACTGATTAGACACAATCTGGATGTAATGCATATCGAGAAGAATTTCTTGAACAACATTTTCAACACGATTTTGAACGTTCCGAGAAAAACAAAGGACAATCTGAAGGCACGTTATGATATACGGGAGATATGTCACCGTCCTGAGTTGGAGCCTGACGACAATGATAATTACGCAAAAACAAAGTACATGTTGACGACGGATGAAAGAAAACATTATTTAAGTGGATCAAATCCATCAACTTCCCGGACGGATACGTTTCGAATTTGAGTCGGTTTATAGACAGTAAAAAACATATCATGTTCAGGATGGAAAGCCACGACTGTCATGTAATCATGCAACGATTGATGCCTGTCGCGTTCAGACCGTTCCTAGAGAATAGACATTGGGAGCCGCTTGCACAGTTGAGTGTTTTTTTCAGGGACTTGACATGTACAGAGCTGCCTGAAGCTACTGTCGCTTCAATGAGTTCAGAGATCGCTGTTATTATTTGTAATTTGGAGCGAATGTTCCCACCTGGCTTTTTTGACTCCATGGAGCATCTTCCAGTGTATCTTTCATACGAGACATTCTTAGGGGGTCCAATACATTACCGCTGGATGTACTCATTTGAAAGGTAAGCACAGTTAATTTGTAATGCATGTACACGTATAAAGTAAAGTGATCGAATGTAAATTATGTTTTATACACATTGTACCCCCAGGTACTTACGTCGGTTGAAAAAGACGGTCGGAAATAAAGCAAGAGTAGAAGGATCTATCTATAGTGCGTACCTGACGCAAGAGACTACCACATTTTATTCATACTACTTTGATCAACACATTGCAGAGCAGTTTCAACCAGCGAAACGAAACATTGTCAAAAATTTACTTGAAGGTGTTGACATAAACGACTTGCCAATTTTTACGGAACCTGGCATGACAGTTGGAAGATCAGTGCGTAGGCCGTTGACCGATTCTGAGTATCACGTAATGCAGACATACGTGTTATGCAACTGCGCAGAGATCGAGCCTTACATAGAATGAGTTAGTAACTTAACATTATTTCATTGCATAAACAATTACAAACTATTTGTTAACTATTTTTGTAACATACAAATTATTTCTAAACTTATACGTTCGAATTACACGAGTTGGTCTTACAGCCGCTGAGGAGGGGTCAATAATCGACAAAGAGTTTTTCCTTGGTTCAGTGCATACGTGAGTTATTTTAAATTGTAAAAAAAAACCGTGGCAGTTTGTTGAAAAAATTACTATCCTCCTAACATTACCGTATGTGAACAATGACAGGTTGACTCCCCTACATTACCGGTAAATGATCCTCGCATTATTTCTTTGGCAAAGGGACCTTACGTCGGTAACGGTTACAGATTTCAAATGAAGGCACATTCAGTGAACAGGGCAACAAACAACAGTGGTGTTTGCATAAAAGGTCATGTGTTCGGCACAAACGAAGACGATTACTTCGGAGTAATCGATGAGATTCTTGAGATTCAATACGCAAGTTCGACGCTTAAACGCATTTTTCTGTTCAACTGCACTTGGTTCAAGACAACCAGACGAGGCGGAGTCCGTAAGATTGATCATTTACAAATCGTTGAGGTAAACAAGTCTAAGCATATGCGCACCACTGATAAGTTTGTCCTGGCTTCACAGGCGACTCAAGTTTATTATCTTAACAATCCAATTAATAGACGAGATCTGACAGATTGGTTAGTTGTTTGTAAAGTTAAACCACGCCAGGTAGAAGAAAACTTGTCTGAGAAAGACGACAATGTAGAGGAAGCTGGTGCTTTTCAAGAAGATGAGATACGATGTCGTGCAATCGACGATGGTCAGAATGCAAATACTGTTCGTCCTTTGATCGATGGAACAATAACATTGCATGATGATGATACAAATGCTTCCACTTCTCATGCACGTGACATTGATGCTGAATTTATTCGAGACGATGAATCTGATGAAGAAACAGAAGAAGAATAAGCGACAACCGAAGAAACTGAGGATCATGAATGAGACATTTTGTAACTTTATGATTCACTGTGTATGTTTTATTAAAACTATTTCTTTAATGAGGATTTAATATATATATATATATATATATATATATATTAATATTTGAGACCATCTGGTCGCAATTTTGGAAAGTAGACTTATGTTTTTCCAAAACTCTAAGTTAAATTACGACCAGTTGGTCGCAAAACTCTAAATGGTAATCTTAAATGTTCATGAAATTTTTGGCGGTTAATTTCATAATTGCGACCATCTGGTCGCAAATTTGAGCGATAAATTAAAATTTTCATAAAATTTATGGCGGTGAACTTAAAGATTACGACCATCTGGTCGCAATTCTTGGCGGTGAACTTCATTATTGCGACCCGTTGGTCGCAATTCTTGATGGGACGCGTGGTATGACAACTGTTGTAAATAATCACAATTTTGTGACCATCTGGTCACTTTTTTAATAAATGCTACCAGGTGGTCGCAAATGTGCGTGAAAATGCGACCAGGTGGTCGTAATTTCCCCAGCACGCGCAACTTTTCGTTTCTAGTCATAATTACATATTTGCGATCAGTTGGTCGCAAATTCTGATTTAAAACTCAGAACCTTTTTCCTTCCCCCCCCTCTGTTTTTCTTCCTCTCTTTTCTTTCTTTTCTCTCTTTCCCCCGTTCCGTTCCCCGTTGTTTTTTTCCGTTCCCATTCCCCGTTCCTATTCTAAACCTAAAAACCCTAAACCTCCAATCCCGGTTTCTATTACAAGGTTAGTTTTCGTATAGATTTTAAGTTTTAAGTTAGTTTTAGTTTTTAGTTTTTAGTTAGTTTTAGTTTAAGTTTAAATTTAGTTTAGTTAGTTTTAGTTTTTAGTTTTAATTAATTAGTTTAGTTTAATTTTGTTAATTTAATTAATTTTAGTTTAATTTTGTTAATTTAATTAATTTTAGTTTGATTAATGTAATTTAGTTTAATTAATTACTTAGTTTACTTTAGGTTAATTAATCTAATTTTAGTTTACTTTAATTAATTAATAAATTTTAGTTCAATTAATCTAATTATAATTTACTTTAATTTAATTAATTAGTTTAGTTTTAATTAATTAATGTTAGTTAAATTTAATTAATTTAGTTTAATTAATCTAATAGTTGAAATGTTCATTACTTAGTTTACTTTAATTAATTACTTAGTTTAATTAATCTAATTTTAATTTACTTTAATTTAATTGATTAGTTTAGTTTAATTTAGTTTTAATTAATTAATGTTAGTTAAATTTAATTAATTTTAGTTTAATTAATCTAATAGTTGAAATCTTCATTACTTAGTTTACTTTAATTAATTACTTAGTTTAGTTAATCTAATTTTAATTTACTTTAATTTAATTAATTAGTTTAGTTTAATTTAGTTTTAATTAATTAATGTTAGTTTAATTTAATTAATTTTTGTTTAATTAATATAATTTAGTTTAATTCTTCATTACTTAGTTTACTTTAATTTAATTAATTAGTTTAGTTTAATTTGGTTTTAATTAATTAATGTTAGTTAAATTTAATTAATTTTAGTTTAAGTAATCTAATAGTTGAAATCTTCATTACTGAGTTTACTTTAATTAATTACTTAGTTTAATTAATCTAATAGTTTAATTCTTCATTACTTAGTTTACTTTAATTAATTAATTTTAGTTCAATTAATCTAATTTTAATTTACTTTAATTTAATTAATTAGTTTAGTTTAAATTAGTTAATTAATTAATGTTAATTTAATTAATTAGTTTACTTTAATTTAATTAATCAATTAATTTGAGTAGTGTAATTAATTAATTAAAAAAATTTGTTAATCAATTACACTACTTAAATTATACTAAGTCGTTTAAATTAATTAATTACACCACTTTAGTTAATTAGTTTAGTTTTGTTTAATTAATTAATTATTTTTTTAGTTAAATTAATTTACTTTACTTAAAATTATTTAATTAATTTAATTTAGATTATTTCATTAATTAATTAATTTAATTATTTTAATTACTTAGTATTAAATTAGTTTACTTTAGTTGTAGGATTATGACGGGCAGACGACGTCCTCCCCAGTCAGACGAGCCTGACGATCAGATTGACGATGCGACTTATCAGCAGCCTATTGCTGCTACCCCTGATGCGGAGCTGACTACAGATGATCTGGACAGCCTCCTCGCAGTTTACGAGTCGGGAGCTGCTGCCACTCCCGATGATGCAGTCCTTGAGTCCCAGCCTGTGACACCACGATTGCCGCAGGACTCCCAGCCCACGACTTCTGCGGGAGCATCAGGGTCTTCATCCTAGCCCGATCCAGCGGGACCATCCACTTCTGGCACGCAGCCTCCTCGGGCCGCAGACTCTACCTTTCGGATTGAAGGGAATACGTAAATAATTTTGTTTATTGTTATAATTATTTAATTTTTAAATCTTTAAACATTTTAAAAATTGTTTTTCTTTTTTTTAACAAATAGTTTTGTTAAATTCTAATCTAATATCACAATATTTTTTATGTTTTTGCAGAGTACAGCAGCATACAACCGTTTCAAAACGGTTTCACGAGGTCCTCTAAAGCATGCCTCTATCCAGCGAGCTTCGTTGGCACAAGATTCCGACGACGGAGAAACGTCGGATGTACGACAATTGGAAGGTAGATAACATCATTTATTTTTATAATTAATTAATTTTGAAATTTTAAAAAATAAATTTATTACTTTATTACTTTAACAATTTTTTATTTGAATTTTTTCAGGGCAAGTTTCCTGTTATCAATCCCGATATCACGGACGGTAGATTGCTCCCCCTATGGGACAATCACGTCCATGATCGATTCAAGGACCTCATTTACTGGGCGCGCAGAAAGCAAGCAGCAAACCGACCCGTGTGGATGAGCAAGGAGGACCACGCGCGGCTGATCGTGAGCTTGAACACTCCCGAGGGCAAGGCAGTGTCAAGGAGGAATAAGGCCAACCGCGTAAAGAATCCTACTAAACACACAGGCGGGGCCCAGACCCACGACGAGCACCAACGTCGATTGGTAAGTTTTTTTTTAGTTCTTTTACGTACTTTTTTCTTGTTTTATTTTTTCAATTAGTTATTAATTTATTTTTTCTTCTTCAATCTCTAATATTTTTAGGAAGCGAAGTATGGTTGCCCTGTCCCGCCCGATGAGCTGCACCTCATTCTTCACACGAAGAAGGACAGGACGATCGTCGACGGGAAGGCGAAAGAAGTTCAGGTATTTAATAATTTTTTCAATTATTATTTTTTGTTTACAATTTTTTTTAACTTATATATTAACTATTTTATTTTCTGAATTTTAAATGTTTAGGAACGTTTCAAGGAGTCTTTGAGTCAACGGTTGCCCACGCCAGACTCGCAATCGACTGTAAAGAGGCGTTCTTGGAGGCTGCTGGAGGGGTTTGGCCTGATGGATCAGTTCCTGGGCTCGGCTCGTACGGGAGACGACTATACGCCGACGTGCCTCGGCCTCAGCGCAGCGGAGCGAGCACAAGTTACGGTCCTTCTCCTACTGAGCAGCAGCTACGAGAGGAGGTTCAACAGCTGCACACCGAGCTGGACGATATGTGCAGCAACTTCGATGCTCGAGTCACTGCGATTCAAGCGGATGTTCAGGCCCATGTCGCAGCTGCATTGGCCGCGTTCTTCGGACCCTGAGATCCCGGTTCATCATTTTCGGCACCGCCTCCACCATCCCCTGCTCCTTCGCAATAGTTTATAATTCTTTTCTTGTATAGTACATTCTTTTGGAAATTTATTTATATATACTTTTATTTTAATTCCATTTTTTATTATTTAATTTAAATAAATAAATAAATTTAAATAAAAATAATATTTACAAATTAAATAATTTAATTTAAACAATTAAATTATAAATTAATTAAATTATTAATTACATTGGCAACCATCTGGTCGCATTTTATAAAATATAAAACGACCAGATGGTCTCAATTTATAAAATATAAAACGACCAGCTGGTCGCAATTTATACGACCAGATGGTCACCTTGGGCTGATGCTCAAACTACCAAATGGTCACTAATATAAACGACCATGTGGTCATCTTTTTTATGGACCAACTGGTCACTTGTCTACAACTTAAATTATGACCAGGTGGTCACTATTTTACGCGACTGTCTGGTTGTTTTTTCAAATGTTGACTTTTTTGCGACCAAACACGCTTGGTCGTATTTTGGTGACCACTTGGACGCACAAATGTCCTGGACGACCAGCTTTTTTTCCACGCCAGGTTTGGTCACTTTTCTAGTCGCATTTCCCTTAAAAACGACCGTCTGGTCGCAGTTAGTCTTTTTTTTTTTTGTAGTGGAGTGAGACTTTCTATATACAGATGAATATAACCACAATGATATTGATCAAAATAAGTGCTCTTCTAGTATGTGAAGTATTCAAATCAATTTAACAAAGTTCAATATTTACTAAAATATAATGTCAAAAACTATAGAAAATATAACATAAAGTCTAAATTCGTGTATGTAATATTATAAATTTATCACTAGTTTAGTGATGTAATCATTGAATTCATATATGTAATCACTATAGTACTAATTAGTATTTCGTGCATATAATCATTGATTCATCTTATACGTAATCCCTAATTTTACTCATTCACGTAAATAAAATTGTTTTTTTTAAATGTTATATTTACAAATACTTTTTAAAAATATTATATTAATAAATATGAACGTAAATTTGTCTACCCAATGGAATTCCCCTTTAATGAATAGGGTTATTAAAAGAAATGGCCAATTTTTTTTGTTTATTACAATTATGTTTAGTCAGCCACATAAATTACATGAATGGCCAAAACCACCCGCCGGAAAATTTAATATCCCACTATTATAGGAAAGATAATTAATACTAATTATATTGAATCTATATCCCACAATTATAGGAAAGTTTTTTGATAAACAAACACACATATGCATGGGTAAATCGAGAATATAAATTTAGCATCTCCACCACATATGGCTGATTATGGCAAAATATGTAAAATAATAGGGTTTATTGATATTTGTGAAATTAGGGTCCAAAAAGTGGCTATTCTAGTAAAAATTTCAAATAAAGTAACGATATAATATTCAATTTTTTCCTAATAAAATTGCCAAACTTCCAATATAACTTTAATACAAAAATATGCCAAAAACCACTTTTATTTCAATTACACATTCAAGAAAAGCACAACAACCAAGAATAAAATAAAAGAAAAACAAGGAAAAATATAGATAATTTTCCCATTTATTTATTCTCCTTTATTATTCCCATTTATATCCTAAATTGGAAAGATCAAAATAAAAGTAAACAAAAAAGACCATACTTCTTTAATATTCCCATTTATTCAAGACCAAACTTCTTCCTCATGGAGATGACAAAGTCATAGACATTTTGAGAGTTGGGGATAACATTGGCAACAGTCTCCCTTAGCAAACACCTGTTTTGCCAAGCTGAGAACTTTGGAGAGTGATCTTCTACTTTGAAATTCCCAACTTTCTCAAAGGCATAAAACCAACTTGTTAACGGGATGGCAATAACATCCACAAACCCAAAACTTTCACCATTAAAGAAATCCTTTTCTCCTAGAGCTTCTTCTAATTTCTTCACAATCTCTATGAATTCCTTTATGGCTCCCTCTTGCTCTTCTCCATTGCTCTTCCAGATCTTGCCACCCGTTTCAAATACCTTACCAAGTATTATTTACACATTAATTAACAAAATAGTTATATAAATTTTTGTAATTAGAATTATATATTTAAATGTCTTTTTTATAACGAGTCTGGTTTTTACGGTTAATTTTTTTAATTTCAATATGTAGCATATTTTAATACAATATTTATAAATATATAAGTTAATTAAAATTATTTGTAAATATAATCATTTTTATTGTTTTAACAAATGATTAGGAATGATTAATGTGTGAATCAAATCAATTCACTTATTGTAAAAATATGTAATCACCGATTAACCGGTTCACAATTTACTATATTTACAAATATTTTTAAACAATGATAGTTTTATAAATATTACAGTCCTAGATATTAACAGTTTCTTTATTTTATAATTATTTTTTAAATAGGAAAAAAAATTTCTAATTATTTTTAATAAAGGAAAATTTCATCTAGTAGTTATATATTTTAAAAATATTTGTATATATGTGTCTACAAAATTAATGGCAAAGATAGCATAATTTTAAAAATAATGTACTAATTAATATAATATATCTTAAAAACACTCTTATTGACTTTCATAAATAGTAATCAATTCACATTCACATGAGGATGAATATAATTAAATCACATATAGATGTAGTAATATTTTCTATCTAAATTTTACTAGATTTACATTGACGCTTAATAACACGTTTTTAAAATCTTAATCAAACTCTAAAAATAAAAACATAGTTTTGAAAAAGGGGATATTTGTTCATAAACTTTTGTAAATATTACAATTTTTTTTTTAAAAAAATAGGCAAACAAGATGAAAAAAAAATTGTGAGTAAAGAGGCTAAATTTAAAAAAATTGTTACCATAGACAAACCTTTTTGTCAATGAAATCAACCCAAAACCGAGCTTGGGCTCTTCCAAAAGGACAAGATGGAAGCAAAGGGGAGTTAGGCCAAGTCTCCTCTATATAGTTTACAATAATGGAACTTTCACTCAATGGTTTACCATTATGCAATAGAACCGGCACTTTCTTATAAATGGGGTTAGATTTAAGCAACAACTCACTTTTTCCACCAAATAAATCCTCTTCTCTACTCTCATATCCCACTCCCTTCTCATTCAATGCTATCTTCACCCTTGTGCAGAAAGGGCTTAGTGAACAATCCAAAAGGATAATCTCTTCTTTTGACATCTTCTCAACTTTTTTTCTTTTCTCCCTCTCTGATCAGGCTCCTCTTAATTTTTTTTCGAACTCGGTTAAATCGTTATAGACTGATCTTGACGTTGAGATCTATATATAGTGATGAGAGTCTCAACAATGTGGGGGATGTTTTTGCTTTGGTTTCAACTAAAATTCCTATATATTTCTTTCTTTTATATTTCCTTGTTCCTCTCAAAGGAATATGTTTTGTAGAAGTATTTGAGTTAATATTAAAGAATCCACCCATTGGACGGCCGGACCAACAATGAATTATGCATAGTTTACAAGGTCAATATAAAAAAATATATATAATCAGCAAGTGACTTGGCTTATTTACTTAAAAAAATGCTTTCAAGAATAACAAGGAAATGAATTGCAAAAAGTATTGGATAATCTAAACATATTTATTGTAGACAATAATATTACAATGAAACACTTTTCTATTATTACAAAAATTGACAAATATGCAGAGACAAGTAAAAGAGTTACGCAAATAAGTCAAAGGAGATAGTGAATTGGAAAATGGTAATTGTTAAGGGACAATGGACCTCCACAATCTCCACATTGGTATGATATTATCCATTTTGGGCAGGCTCGTATGCTTTTGCTTTTAGTTTCACCTAAAAAATCTCATATCAATGGAGATTTGTCTCTTCCATTATTTACCCATTAATAATCGTCTCTTCTAATCAATATGGGATTTTGTTCGCAGTTTCAAAATCCTCCCCTTGAACAAAGAAACATCAAACCTCCCCTCCATTCGTCCACTATATCCAGACCATCTCTCTATCTCATAAGCTCACCAGTCATCCGATAGAGTTTGCCACTGATCGTATTTTTCGAGACTCCCACTTTGTTTAGCACTCGAGGATTTCATCCACATTGTTAGGATTGGAGTATGGCTCTAATCTCACTTGTTAAGAGACAACGGGCCTCCACAATCTTCACATTAAAATAATATTGTCCACTTTGGACCTAGACTCACATGAATTTGGTTTTGGTTTCACCCAAAAGGCTGATCATACACATAAAGATTTATGTGTCATCCCTTATATACCTATGAATATTCCCTCTCCTAACCAATGTGAGATTTTGTTCACACCCCAACAATAATTTGGATAAGAGAGGGAGTAGGAAAAAAAGGAATTTTTCACTGCAAGAAAACTGCCGATTTACGACAAGAGATTTGCGATGAGAAGTTGGCGTCACTGATTTATGACGACCTTTGTCACGATATTTACGACGATTTTCGTCAAAAATATGGAACTTGTCACTAAATTCCGGATTGTTTGTCTATAAAATGATGTGCCCAACATTTATATGCAACATAAAAAACAAAACGTTTAATTCTCATTTGCGAATTGTTCGAAGTTGACTCATTTTTTGTTGTTGGGAGTTATTAACGACAGCAAAATAAGCGAGCGAATGTACGTTCTATTTAGGTGACGGTTTTATGAACGTTAATTTGTTGTTGAGGAATTCGTTGAGTTTTGTAAAAGTAATATCTATTTCAAAAAGTATAGGCAGATGGCATGATTTCCTAGTAAAAGGTGCCAGAACAAAAAAATAATACTTTGTTCCTAATTTAAAGAAGCATTATGCATAGTTTACAAGGTCAATATAAAAAAAGTGGTAATCAGCAAGTGACTTGGCTTATTTACTTTAAAAAAAATGATTTGAAGAATAACAAAGAAATGAATCGCACAAAGCATCGGATAATCTAAATATATGTAAATATATTTATTGTAGACAATAATATTACAATGAATCATTTTTCTAATATTATAAAAATTGACAAAGATACAAAGACAGGTAAAAGAACTAGGCAAATTAAGTCCAAGATGGAGATAGTGAATTGGAAAATGGTAATTTGGTAAAGAGAGTGAGAGAAAGAGAAATTTTGTTATAAAAACGAGGATGAATTAATGAAGTGCATGAAACAAATGAGTTTTAGACGAAATTTAAAATATTAGAGATGGCATAGAAACTAGGACACCTGTCGCTTAAGACACAACATTGTATGACTCCAAAATACATGGAATAAAGTATGCAATTGAATATGTGAAGCATGAACGATCTTTACCAAGAGGTGGATGAACAATTTTAGTTTGAATTCTTGATAGATTTTTAAATGGGTCATGTTGTTGCGTGTTTTCGTCCAACTAGCTGGATGAACACGTCACCATGTTGGGCTTAGGCGTAGCCCAATTCACATAATTACCATATTTTATTTTATTTTTCAAATTTACCCCTAACAGAGGCCCCTACTCCCTAGTTGAGTAGCTTTGATGAGTTGGTTAGTTAATCAATTAGGGAGTATTAGGGATGTGGAGGAGACATCATTTATTTCCATGCCATAAATTCATGCCATTCATCCTAAATTTAAGATGACATATGGACCATCATGTGTCTTGCAATGCATAAGTTTGGCATGCCACATAGATGATTTTGCATGCAATATGGCCTATAAAGATAGACCTTTGAAAATGATAGATATGTGGGAAAAAGAGGTTGAGAGCATTAAGGTTAGACTTTCTCTCCTTTCTCTTTAATTTGTTTTATATATTTTAACATATATATATATTTATTATTTTTATTTATTTTTTTAATTTTTTGACCTGACATCATCGATGTCAGTCGATGCGCTCGCGGCGGCGCTTTCTATCATCCCTACGGGTTAAGCCCGTCCGGATGAATCCCGGGCGGGTTTAACCGCCAGGTTAGGCTTGACGACATGCAACGCATGTCAGCGCAATTCTTTTTAATTTTTTTATAGGCCTGACATCAGTGATGTCAGGCTAGCGTTGGCTTAGGTTTTTATGAAGCCTGACATCATTTTTTTTATCACGCCTAACATCCACGATGTCAGGCTTTCAATATTTTTATTTATTTATTTTAAATACGCCTGACATCTACGATGTCAGGCTTTCAAAATTTTAATAATAAGCTGATTTCTAGCTTACCTTAAAGCTGATTTTTGAGCTTCTTTTAAGTTCATTCTCAATATTTTTTATTACGCCTCAGGTTTTGTGTCTATTTTTTAAAAAAAAAAAATAACTAAGTATTCATTGACTAAACTCTATTAGTGTATACTATATCTTTAGCATGTTCATGCACACTAATTTATCTCTCTAGTATACTCACTAATTTTTCAATTTACTCAGTTTACGTCTGCATGCTTACTGATTATTTAGTGCATACTAACTCTTTAATATTAACTCAGCTTTTCAGTGCATACACTAGCTTAGTTTTCTTTTTAGCAAGCTCATAGAAAGTCTACTTACTTGACGTCAGGTATGTTCACCATTTCTTCTTCTTTCATCTTCATTGAGTAGATTATGAAACTAGATCTTTACTTGTAGCATGGCTGACGAAATTAGCGGGTCATCTTCCGAGATGTCTGTTATTGAGATTGATTATCCTATTTCGAATATCAGCAGTAGTGACTGGAACGGCTGAGGCAATCGTATCACATTCCTTCTCGAGTTACTTTGAGGGTTCTAGAACACGACGAGTTGCCACATGACCACCGGCCGGGGGAAACAGCCTTCTATGTGAGAATGTTTGAGTGTGGGGTTCGACTTCCCTTACATCCTTTTGTCCAGGAGTTTCTGAATCGTGTTTGCATTGCCCCAGCCCAATTAACTGTTGACATTCAAAGTCAATTAATCTTATTTCTTATTTTGATGATAACAAACGTGTTTTTATTGCTAATCAATTTTCTGTGTTTTTATAGTCCATTTTATAGAGAAAATTATAACGAGTCCAACGCAATTGGAATCGACTCAATCGGACTTCAAACGAGCAAGATATTGAATTTAGAAGATTGGAATTAATTTTATTAATTCGTTCGAATCGTATGCGGCAAGTTCAACGTTATTATTATGAGCTCATTATCTCATCCGTCAGATCATATGGATTTCGAAATCAGTGGCTCAGATTTATTATGAATATTGATTTAAAGAAAAGAAGAATTAATCAGATTTTATTCAAGCCATTAGATCGTCAAAGCTTCTCATCCAATGGTCTTTGAATTTTGAAGCAAAAATTAATTCAAAAAGAAAAGGAAATTTGAAATATAACCGTTGTACTCTCGGATGATGTCACTCTCCAACTCGTCCGTTCGATTTCTCCGATCCGACGTTCTTAAGACTTCCACATCTTTATTTATTCTCATCCATAAGATCAAAGGTATCCAATGGTTAGCAAGGAGAGTAGGGTGATTTATCTAGTCACACAAGTGGGCTTTGTCCAAACTTCCTAAAGTCAAATTTGCTTTTTATGACAAGTGGGTCCCAGCACCTTTTTGTGAGCCTATCCACGCGCGCCAAGTGTCCTCCTTGTCTTCTTATGCAATTAATTGCCTATGGTTGAATACTTTATTACCCTTCACTTCTTTGGACTTATTTGACTATTTCAAGGTTATATTGGACTTTTACCATCACAATTTATTTATGGATTTATTTAAATCCGGAAATTCAATTTCTCTCTCCTTCATGCATGTACCAATAATTATTTGAAGACTATCTCTCCTCCATTCAAAGTGTTGAAGCTTTTTATTGAAGAAGAAGAAGATGAAGCCATGCTTATAGATGCTCATGATTAAAAATAACGGTAATATTTTTATTACTTATTTATAGAGCTCGAAAATGGCAGAATTATTACCAAGAAACAGATGCAAAATATCAGATTTTTGAAGCTCTCAAATTCTCCATTTTTCATCTTACTTTGAGCTACTTTGTGAGAAAAACTTGTGTATTTGCTAGCCATTGTTAAGAGCTTTTTCTTGAGAGTGTTATCTCTTGTTGTGATCTAAATTTTGTAATATTTATCCTTAAAGAGGATTTACAAATTGTAAAGGTTTACTCTTGAACCTTAGCTAAAAAGAGTAATTGTAAACGGTTGTCCTTGCTCCGTGGAAAAGGTCGTTGTGACGGTTAGATCCTCAACCGTGGAAAGGATCATTTGAATTAGTGGATTCAAGAATTCCCGAAGTACTCGGGGAGTGGACGTAAAGCCCGAGTTGTGGCCGAACCACTATAAAATACGGGAGTCATTTCTATCCTTAAACTTCTTTATTTAATTTGCATTTTAATTTGTTAAATTGATTGTGTTAATTTTTGAATTGGTTAAAAAGTTTTATAAAAATTATTTTAAATCCCTATTCACCCCCCCTTTAGGGTTGCCTTAGATCCTAACATTAACCCCTAATGGTTGGTGTACCTTGTTAGGGTTTTGGTCAATATGGGATCTTGAAGGGGATACAAGCTTTCTTTACCCATAAACCGTTTTAACTTACTACCTTTTGAAATCTCTACCTGGAGCGACTTCCCACTACTACTTAGCGGTTCGTAATTCTGGTTGTCACATCATAGTCAAGTGTTCATCCACACCTAAAGAGTGGAAGTCTGAATGGTTTTTTGTTGGGGGCGAATTGTTATCTCACCCTCCGGGCGAAAGCTTATCTTTTCCTATCCTTTTCACATTCCGTGATCCTGGTCTGCCGTCGAATTTTCCCTCATAATTTTCTTTTGCAAATATATATACATGTGTTCTTAACTGTTCTCTTCTTTTTTGTAGCCACTAATCTAAAGGGTACAGTTTCAGAGTCTGTAGATAGTGTCGTGAGGAGAATCTTAGCCCTTCCAGAATCTGTTCGTCGTACATCTGCTTTACTCACTGAGGAACATCTGATAACTTCTGAACTTGCAGATGAATGTAGCGGTTTCTTATAAATTATATAAGTTAAGAAACTTAACATTCTCATCACAATTTTGTAGTTCCAATGACTAGCCGAGCTTCAGAAAATATTCGTCAGCAACATAAAGCGGTGACGATCCTTCATAAACAACGTACTGAAGCGGGTATGTCAAGGGGTGATGAGTCAGCCTCACAACGTCAACGAGTGAGGCCTCGTCTAACAGAGGTCACGTAGGTGCCTCAAATTTCTCATGACACCAGGCCTCGAGTTCTCAAGCTGACCCCAGGGTAACACCCCCTCAATTTATTGGGGATGAACTTGATGTGGTCTCCCATGTTACGAGAAATGTAGTCGTAGCAAACCCGGAGCCATTTTCTCAAATCTCTTTTGATGACCAGCTAAGAGTGGGTATCACTTTATTTCTTCATTGTCGAAGATGGATATAATTCATCCTAATTGACTTTTCTTGAGTGCAGTACAATGCAACTCTCAGTATTGCTGCATCTAGGAGTTAGCACGACTTTCGTCATCTTAAGAAGCTCCATGATAAGGCAGAAGAAGATTTGGCTCAAGCCTTTAAGCAGATCGATGTTCTTAAGCAAGAGGTTAAGGAGCATCAATCTTCATCTGCTACTTATCAGTCACAGGTTGCTGACCTTGAAGTGCAAGTTGAGCGGCATAAGGTCAACTGGAATGATCCACGTCGTTTGAAGCCAAAGTTCGAGACGACTAAGCGCTTTAAGTATCTAGAAACTGAATTGTGGACTCATGGCGTGAATTTTGCACGTGACAAACTCAAAGAAATACATCCTGATTGTCCCGGAAACGACTATATTTCGGATCAGGCTTGGGGATCAAGGGAGCAGCCTTTTTTCCCTCATGGCGACCTTTTAGAGGAAGATGAGATCCCAGACTTCTCGGATGCCCCACAATAAATTTGTACTTATGAATTTTTGTATATTGTAATGTATATTAGCATGGCTACTGTAACACGTTTATTTTACTCACATTCTGGGTTATATTTTTCCAAGTTTTTTATTTAGCAGTTCTTTTTATAAAAGGCTTTCTGCTTAGCTTGTTTACTTTCCCTCGTTTGTCGCTTATTGACCTGGCCCCCACTCGAGTGGGCTGATAGTCTGAAGATCATCTTGAGTTATTTTAGTAGTGAGTAAGTAAGACCAGCAAAATTATGTAGCGTCAAAATTGTACTGACATCTCAAAATATATTAAAGTTCATCATTTTGATACAAAATAAGTGGATTTAATGTGAACTATCTTGAAGAAGTCTACTAGTAGTATGCCTTCAAATGTTCAACATTCCACGGGTGAGGGAGGGACTTGTTCTCCATGTCTGCTAACTGATATGCACCAGACCCAATTACCTTTGTGACGATGTAGGGCCCCTCCCATGTCGCACCCAGGGCTCCAGTGCTGGATAATACTTTCCTCAGGACAAGGTCACCTACCTTAAAGCTACGTGGTTTCACGCGAGAATTGTAATATTGTGTCACCCTGTTCTTATACCCTGCCACACGAAGGCGACACACTTCTCTACGTTCTTCCAACATGTCTAAGTTTAACTTAAGACATTCATCGTTAGTGTCCATATTAAAATGTTGAGTCCTTGAAGAAGGGAACCCTATCTCAACGGGAACAACAGCTTCAGTCCCAAATACTAAAGAGAACGAGGTTTCACCTGTAGATGTCCTGGCGGTGGTCCTGTATGCCCATAGAACATTAGGAAGCATCCCTTAAGTCCTTTAAGCATGGTCTTTAAGTTCTTCTTGATGATTTTGTTGACTGCCTCTACTTGGCCATTTGTTTGCGGATGGACTGGGGTGGATTTGAGGTGCTTGATATTAAGCTCAGTGCACCATGACTCGAACCTCTCATTATCGAATTGTCTTCCATTATTAGTAACTATGGCATAAGGGATGCCAAACCTGCACACCAAGTTCCTCCATATGAACTCAGTGGTTTTGTGTTCAGTTATGGTGGCCAAAGCCTCAGCTTCAGCCCATTTGGTGAAGTAATCCATAGCTACTATAGCAAATTTTGTTTGACCTTTTCCTGGAAGTAGGGGTCCAATAAGGTCAACTCCCTATTGTGCAAAAGGCCACGAGCTTGTGATACTTGCTAGCAGTTCAGCTGGTTGCCTGGGTATGACAGCATAACGCTGACATTGATCACATCGTTTAGTGAACTGTTTGGCATCTTCATGTAATGTGGACCAGTAGTATCCTTGCCTGATGATTTTGTTGACCAACGACCTGACCCCAGAGTGATTTCCACAAACTCCCTCATGCACTTCTCTCATCACGTAATTGGCTTCCTCCAGGTCGAGACACCTGAGAAAGGGTAAAGAGTAACTTCTCCTGTACAATACATAATCTTGCATAATGTAACGACTAGCTTGGTACCGAAGTCTTCGTGCCTCCATTTTATCAGGAGGGAGTTCACCATCTTTTAAGAAACAAATGATTGGCTCCATCCAAGTAGATTTTTCTGCTTGATCAACGTCTAAGACTCTCACTTCATCTATATTTGAATTGGGGAGGAACTCCACAGGCACCATCCTTCTCAGTTCTGTCTGGTATGCAGAGGCCAATCGTGCTAGCGAGTCAGCATTAGCATTTTCAGAACGAGGTATTTGTTTTACCTCCCACTTATCAAATCCACTGAGCATCTCTTTTACCTTGCTCAGATAAGCTACCATTCGTTCTTCCTTCGCATGATACTGTCCGGTAATCTGATTCACAACCAGCTGAGAATCACTAAGTATTATAATTTGGCTCTCTCCCACTCTTTTTGCCAGCCTTAATCCAGCCAACATTGCTTCATACTCGGCTTCATTGTTAGAGGTTTTAAAGCCAAACCTTAGAGCATATTCGATGTGTGCCTGTTCAGGCGAAATTAGGATGAGTCCTGCACCACAACCTTGCGCATTTGATGATCCACCCACGTAAAGTGTCCAGACGGACTCTCCTTTACGTGGTGGAGGGAGTTCTCCTTCATGGTTTGGTCTGGATGTCGCTTCTTCCCTTTCAGGCGTGAGTTCAGCTATGAAATTTGCAACTGCTTGACGCTTCATAGCCATCTTCGGCTTGTATTGAATGTCGTATTCACTGAGTTCTATCGCCCATTTCATTAACCGACCAGAAGCTTTAGGTTTTTGAAGCACTTGCCTCAATGGATGGTTAGTTAACACCACCACCTTATGCGCTTTAAAGTAAGGTCTTAATCTTCGGCCTAAAGTCACCAACGCTAATGCCAGCTTTTCCATTTGAGGGTACCTGGTCTATGCATCCACCATTGCTTTGCTTGTATAATAAACAGACAGTTGGGCTCCACCCTCTTCTCTTACTAGAACTGAACTCACTTCTATCTTTGAGACAGCCAAATATATAAACAATTCTTCGCCCATAATAGGCTTAGAGAGTAAAAGTGTAGAGGCCAGATATTCTTTGAGTTGTAAAAAAGCTCTCTCGCATTCCTTGGTCCATTCAAACTTATTATTTTTTCTCAGGATTTTAAAGAATGGAAGACATTTATCAGTGGCTTTAGAGACAAACCTGTTGAGAGCCGCAATTTTCCCATTTAAGCTTTGCAGTTGCTTGAGATTCTTTGGAGACTCCATCTTCAGCACAGCTTTCACTTTATCAGGATTTGCTTCAATGCCTCGCTGGTGAACCATAAACCCAAGGAACTTTCCAGAGGTTACTTCGAATGCACATTTTTCAAGGTCGAGCTTCATTTGGTACTTCCTTAAGACACCAAAGGCTTCTTCCAAGTCTGCAGTATGTCGTTCAACTTGTAAACTTTTGAGCAACATGTCATCCACATAAACTTCCATGTTTTTACCTATCTGCTTCTCAAACATCTTATTGACCATCCTCTGATACATTGCACCTGTATTTTTCAGCCCAAATGGCATGACCTCGTAGCAATAAAGGCCCTGACTCGTAACGAATGATGTCTTCTCTTGATCAGGTACATACATCCTGATCTAGTTATACCCTGAATATGCATCCATAAAAGTCAACATTTCATGCCCAGCTGTGGCGTCTACAAGTTGGTCAATTCGGGGTAGAGGGAAGCTATCTTTTGGACATGCTTTGTTAAGATCAATGAAGTCAATACACACCCTCCATTTTCCATTTTCCTTCTTCACTAACACCATATTAGAAAGCCAGTCAGGGTAGTGTACTTCACGAATAAATTTAGCTTTTAACAGCTTCTCTACTTCTTTAGCTATGACATCATTTCTATTCTGGTCAAACACTCTGCGCTTTTATCTGATTGGTCGAAAGTTGGAGTCCACGTTCAACTTATGCACCATAATCTTTGGGTCTATACCAGGCATATCCTTATGAGTCCAAGAAAACACATCTGAATTTTGATTAAAAAATTCTATCAATTTACCTCTTTGCCCTGCCCCCAGTCTTGTTCCAATGTTGACATGTTGATCTTCACTCAGGAGTGGAACAGACTTAAAGTCTTCGGTGGGGGTTGCCCTCTGCTCAGTTTTTTCTAGTATAATTGGGGTAGGTTTCCCTATCCTCTCTACCGCCAATGCAGGCTGCACCATCTGCCTTGATTGATTCTTTTGGCATGTTCTAAGTACGTGCACCTAACCATTCCCACTACGCAAGGGGTAGGGAACTTCATTAGCTGATGGTAAGTGAAAGGGACTGCTTTCATCCCATGGATAGAGGGCCTTCCAAGGATGATATTGTAAGCTGAAGTACAATCTACGACTAAGAACTCCACCATCTTGGTAACATGGTTTGGTTCCTCTCCAATAGTAACTGGTAGCTCAATGCTGCCTTCCGTGATAACCCGATCACCTCCAAATCCAACTAAAGGCGTTGTGCTTCTCCTCAACTCTTCTATCCCTAGCTCCATTTCCTTAAATGCCTTAAAAGATAAGATGTCTGTTGAGCTACCTCCATCAACAAGAACTCTATGCACTTTTTTGTTGGCCACTCTGATGACCACCACCAATGCATCATTGTGGGGCTGGTGAATTTCATTTTCCTCTTCTGCAGTGAACATTAGGGCAGGAAGCTCTGATTTACTAGTAGAAAACACTTCTAAACGAAATGGAGCGAGCCTCGCCTCACGGGCGCTCGCTTTTCTTTTTCCATTGGATTCTCCACCAGCTAGGCCCCCAAATATGGTTTTGATCTCACCAGCATCCTTCTTACCACCCTCCTTTTGTTTTGTGTTCTCATTTCTATCCTCCCTAAGATCATTCCTTCTCACAAACTCTTTCATGTATCCATGCTGGATCAAAGACTCAATTTCTTCTTTAAGATCGAAACATTCTCCAGTTGTATGACCATGATCTTTATGAAACAAACAATATTTATCTTTGTTTCTTTTATTTGACCCTGCTTTCATCCTAGCAGGCCATCTCAGCAAATTCTTATCTCTAATCTCCATTAGAAGTTGTTCAACAGGAACAGTAGTAGGTGTGTACCTTTTAAATTTGCTCAGGGGCAGGCCACGACGTTCAGGTTGATCCTCCACTTTCTTCCTCTTATTGTCGAATCGATCTTCAAGACCTTTGCTCCTGGATTGGTGTTGTCTACTGCTCCATTCATCAGAAACTTTTCTTGAACTGAGTAGCTCCCCAGCACTCATGTACTTCTATGCTCTTGAGAGGAGTTCAGTATAAGTGGTTGGGGTTTTCTTCCCAAGAGACCAGAGCAGTTTTTCGTCTTTCATCCCAGTCATCATGGCAGTGAGGGCTATATCATCACTACAGCCTTCAACCTTAAGGGCCTCACTATTGAACCTTATCACGTAATCTCTAAGGCTTTCTCCTGACCTTTGACGCACAGTCAGGAGATGCGTCGCTGGTTATTTATGATCTCTTCCTCCTAAGAACTGCGTCACAGAAGCCTTAGTCAACTCCTTAAAAGAAGGGATTGAACGTGGCTTCAATTGCCTATACCATCCTCTAGCTGGGCCAGCCAGGGTGAGGGGGAAAGCTATGCACTTTATCGCGTCTCGGACTCCTTGGAGCTCCATCCAGGTCTGAAACGTCTCAACATGCTCCAGGGGATCGCATGATCCATCGTAAAGTGTGACCATAGGCATCTTAAATTTGGAGGGTAACTCAGCCTCCATGATGTCTTCTGTAAATGGTGGTCCTGTCTGTTCTAATAAATCTTCCAACGCCAGTGAAGCTTTACCTTTGTACTCTTTCTGCATGCTGCCTAGTTGGTCCTACAACTTCCTTAACTCCGGTGCCCACGGTGGTTGTTGGCTTTCAGCAGTTGACTTCTTCGTATCTTGTCGAGCTTTCCTCTTTTGGTCGAGGACGTTTTGCAAATTTGTTCCACCTGGATGGTGAGAACGCTCGTGGTCATGAGAGTCCACTGGGTGAGTGTTCTTCCTCTTTGAACCACCCTTCCTATGAAACTGAGACTCTCCTTCCTGCTCTAAAGGCGTTTTTCCTTTAGCATTATTCTGTCGAGTTAAGATATCCAACACCTTAGCCATATCTCTGTTGAAGCCTTGAACTTGGGCTTCCAACTCTGCGATCCTTTCACCCCGTTTTGGCTGTCCTTTAGGTGGTTGGGGATCTGCTTGGGCTTGACAATCTCTCGGGGGATTTTTCCTTCGTCTTGGAGCCTCCTCTCGCTCCTCTTCATCGTCGTGGTTATCACTGTGCTGACTTTGACTCATTCTCAGTAACACGACTTTCAGTCATTCCCACAGACGGCGCCAATTGTTGTTGCGTGTTTTCGTCTAACTGGCTAGATGAACACATCAGCTCCATGAATGCTTCAACGATGTAGATAAAGGACGTATCACCTGAAGGTATGAGTCTGTAAAAGGGAATGACACCGGTGTGGTGCAGGCCACCTGCACTCCGACGATCAAGTTAGTCGAGATTTTGGCAGAGTTTCAGTAATTTTTAGTTGCGTACCTTAATCGTTCAGAGTCTCTCTATTTATAGAGGATGACTTCATGGTTTCCCGCCTTTTCTTCGGTTCGTTTCCCGCCATAAGCAACTTGGCCTGCCACACGTCGAGTCAACTCTCATTGTCATCGACCTACTCTACAGACGCCTCAACCTATCTCTAGGTGATGATGAGCTTAGGTGTATCGTATCGTGCACGTTTCACTGAGAAGGAGCTCTTGGGCTTGAGAGTAGGTTTGGTGGGCTGAGTATGTGGTGGTCCTGTGCAGTGGTCTCCAGCTTAATGGGCTAATGGGCCCGGTCGTAGAGCCAGTGGGCTCAACAGGCCAAGCGTTCTCAGCATGTTGGGCTTAGGCGTAGCCCAATTTGCATAATTACCATATTTTATTTTTCAAATTTACCCCTAACATGTCATGTTGTTTCTAAGAGCAGGAAGGTAAGCCTAAACGTATAGCTCAAACAATAACAAAATCGAGGAAATCAACGAAGAAGACAACACAAGGAATCAGCAGTTCTTCAGAATTGAAATTACACAGTAGTTCTTATTTGTTTACTCTCCCTGTCTCTAGTCAGGCTGTAGTTTGAAACATCTCGTAGAGTTTGCTTCTCTTTGTTTTCTCTTGTGTCTCATGTTCACTGCTTACACTGTATGTTTTTCCTGACATGAACATTTTAGACTTTCTGAAAATAACATCCCTATGGTTGATGCACTTAAATTATTGAATTGCTATTTTGGTAATTTTTTAAAACTTTTGACATTTCAGTAATTAGTAGACAAAAATATGTTGTTTGAGACAATTTCTGTTTTATAAACACGTTTTAAATGTAACATTGGAATCAAAGAAATATATATCAGATATTATCATCCCGTCTGAAAAAAGAAGGGACATTTCATTGGGTAACATAATTTTCATCAATATTTATAAATAAAGCATTTTAAAAGGACAGAAATACAAAAAACACCATGTAGTTTTGTCATAGTATGGTAGAAGTCTATACGTGAATTGATTTTTCTATCATAGTATGGTAAAAATCTTCTTATCTTGGGAAGTAAAAATCGGTAAAGGGAGAGAGTTTTTCAATTTCTTAATTGAATTGTGTTGTGTCAATTATGAATGAGGTTCTTGCAAACATAGCAAAATTAGGTCCAATATTTGTAAAAATAATAGTAAAAATAGTTATTTGCAAAAATAGCAAAAAAATAAAATTCGCCCCTAAAATATTACAAAATTGCCACTAGTTTTGTATGAGTAATCATTGATTTTCTCACAAGTAATCACTGATTTGTACACAAGTAATCACCGATTTTACTGATATCCTGATATTTTGTGCATGAATCACCGATTACCTAATAGTTATTACTGATTATCTTATAAGTTATCACTGATTTCTTTGATTCACATGAATGAGGGTTTTAAAAAAACTGCTATATTTGCAAATACTTTTAAAAAATGCTATATTTATAAATATTGCAGAAAATTCTGCTACGCAATGAAATTTCCCATTATGAATAACCAAGGCCTTCTAGACTTTTGGGTTTTTTAATCACATTAGGATATCCCACCAAAGATAAGAGATAAAGAAAAATAATTATTTTTTCCTTTGACCCTATCTTGGGCGGAAATGAGAAGATAAATACACATGAATATTCTTTTTTTTTTACTATATTTATTTCATACTGCATAATTATAGTTTAATGTAATTATTTTAGAAATTTAATTCAAATAATTATTTCTAACAATATACATATTGGCTGACAATTGATGAAACAATTATTTTATATGATATTATTTTAAAAGGCAACTACTGAAATAACATATTTTTACATACTGATTACTGAATGTTAGAAACTTTTAAAAATTACTCAATAGGAGTTCAATAAATTAGTGTTTTATAGTTCAATAATTTATTAAATGAAAAAGGTAAAAAAAAAAACGAATAGATTCATTGAAAAATAACAAAATATTTCAATACATTTCTTGATAATTATTTATTGAAATAAAAAGGTTAAAAACTAAAAGACTCATTGAAAATAACAATGAAAAAAATAGTTCAATATTTATTGAATTGCTATTGTGGTAATTTTTAAAAAGTTTTGACATTTCAGTAATTAGTAGGCAAAAATATGTTATTTGAGATAATTTCTGTTTTTATAAAACACTTTTTAAATGTAACATTGGAATCAAAGAAATATATATCAGATACTATCATCCCGTCCGAAAAAAAAAAGGGGAAATTTCATTGGGTAGCATAATTTTTATCAATATTTATAAATAAAGCATTTTGAAAAGGACAAAATGCAAAAAACACCATGTAGTTTTGTTCAAAGACAAACACACACCCCTATAGTTTCACAATTGTGTAAATTGACCCATCTCTTATACACCATTGATTTTCTTTTAGTCATAACTTTTTCGTTTGAACTCCGATTTGAATGATTCAAGATGTTATGAAATCTTTGTTTCAAGCTCTACATTGTAGTCACTTAAAAACTTAGAAATCATCAGTGTATAATATAGTTATCATCATCAAAATATTCGATTGGATTATAGTCGTAAACACTTTTATATACTAATATTTTTTAAAAAAATTGTGACAACAACGTAGAGCTCGAAACGAGGATTCCATAAAATCTTGAATAATTTAAATCAAATTCAAACAAAAAAGTTATGACTAAAAGAAAATCAACGGCGTAGAGGGGAGGAGTCAATATGTACCATTTTGAAACTATAGAGGTATAAATATTCATTTTCAAACTACAAGGGGTGTGTTTGTCTTTGACCAAAACCACATTGTTTTATTTTCCCTTTTTAAAAATCATTTGCAGATATAGCCCTTTTTTAACAACCCACATTCATGTGAATCAAAGAAATCAGTGATAACATACACAAAGTTTAATTGACACGATGAATCAATAAAATGAGTGATTACTTATGTGATGAATCAGTGATTACTTATGCGAAACTAATGGCAATTTTGTAATATTTTATGTGCGAATTTGAGGTTTTTTCTATTTTTACAAATAACTTTTTGTACAGATATTGAACCTTATTATGCTATATTTACAAGAGCTCCAAAAAGAAAAGGGAAATTTCATCCGATAGCATATCTTATTAAAATATTTTTATTTATATGTTATGACATTAGAAAATATTTACATATAAAGCATTTTTTTTAAATGATGATTTGTAATATTTTTTTAAACAAGTTTTCAATTTGCCTTCATCTTCTTCTTCCTTAAACTCCTCATTTCTCCAATGGAGAATATGACCGGAGAAAATGCGATCAGTTGGAGAAGGCACTTTGAGAATGCCACAAGAGAATTATAGGAGGTCCAATACAACGATCGGCTTGTCGTCACCTGGATCATTCTTTGGCGGCTGTTCGGTGTCGATTTTTTGCCTCTTAAGGCGGAGGCGGTGAAAATTCTTTGATCTAGCAGCAGAACCGCCGTTTAAAGATCCCAGTGCGAGCAGGGCTCTCGTTTTATCTCTCTTCTCTCCAAGAATGGAACCCTAGATCTTTTAAGTTGACATATTCCTTTTCTGGTTCTTCATCTGGTTGAAGAGACTACAAGATTTGAGGATTCAGGCCAAGAGATCTGGGTTGAAAGTTGAAGAAAATTCTGGAAGAAAATGGTGCTTGATATGTGAAGATGACGAGAATGACGACTGAAAATTTGATACGTGTTAGTAATCACTAATTGCTAATAGAATAATCAGTGATATTTAATGAGTGGTAGTATGTTAAAAGTCTATACGTGAATTGGTTTTTCTATCATATATACTGTAACGTCCCGTTATTTTTGTGATAAAAATTTTTTTATTTATTTTATTTTAATTTAAGTAATTAAAGTTTATTTATTTATCGGTAAATTAGAATTTAGTAGTTTATTTCGGTTTAAGTCTTTTAATTACCTCTTTAGTTTAATTTTGTTTTAATGATATTAATAATTATTAACGGGCCAATTAATAATTATTAATCATCATCGGGATAGTTTAAGATCATCGGGTTTCGTTTTATAAGTTAAAAGTCATAAAAGGACGTAACCGTCATTTCTAAATTTCCTAAATATCTAAAACACTATTTGGTCATCTTCTTAAATATACCATTGACCCAAATTGACCAAACTACTCATCCAATTTCATCCTCCCACCCGTGAGCATCAAAGAGGAAAAGGGAAAATTGGTTTTCGTGAATTTCTCGACGGATCGACTCGATCTTGGATAAATCGGAAAGCCCTCGAGTCAAGGATCCTTTTCCACCTAACCATCATGCGTTTCTCTCGAGATCCAAGGAGTTCTCGGTAAGTTTCTTTTGAAACCCTAAGCTCCAAATAGTGTTTTGATGGAGTTTTCTTTGATTTCCTTCGATTTCGTGTTGTGAAACTCGATGTTTGTTAATACGGGAGTTGTTTTACGTGTTTTTGAAACTTTCCCTAAACCCTAAAACCGAGTTTCAGTCGAAACCCTTCCCGTTTGAAATTTACCTTTTTGGGTTCAATTATGGGTTATAAATTAATGAAATAATGTTTATTGAAGTTCGATTCGGGAAATGGCTTAATGTTCAAAAACCCTAATTATCGATGCCCATTGAAATCGGGAATATCGAATTTGCTTAAAACCAACTCAAAACACTTTTAAATTGCCTAAAAGCCGGAAAACCAAACCCGTGGCCCAATTTCCATGTGAAGGACGAGAGCCTCTTTGTGGGGGTTTGATGGATTTTTCGTCGTTTTGTATGTTTAGTTGTTGTTTGATCGATAGTTGGTAATTTATTAATTTTGAGATATAATTCCAACTGTAGGTGTTTTTGAACCGTTTGCTTGATCGCTCTTCCGGATTTAGGAGCGGTCATCACTTTTTAAGGTGAGAATAGTTAGGATTTAAAGTAAATTTAGAAAGCAAATAAGTATGATGGTTTGTAGAATTGGAAACTAAGATTAGAATTCAAATATAAGATTAGAGGGAAGTGAGTTAGTGCCCTTAGGATTTGAAGTTAATCCTTTAAGCAAGAACTTAAGATTTCTCGAAGAAAGCTTTGAATCTTAGAAGATTTTAAGTTAGAATCGTTTCGAAGTTTAGGATGGATCATTGGAAGTTAAAAGATCCAAACTTTTATATAGAACGATTAATAGAACCTCGGATTATTATTGGAAGTTTAAGATCCTGGAAGGTATAGGTTAATCGTTTAAGATAGGATTTACTTGTATTAATGTAGCGGAGTTCGATTTACATATCGTTTGTCCGGAGTTTCCTATCTATTTTACTTTATGTCTTTTATTTTATACCCCTCTACTTTATGCTTGCATCAACTACTTTAATTCCGTACTTTACTTATTTACTTTTACAAGGATATGCAGACATATGCATATCATATTGCACCATAACATTTTCGCATCATGCATTGAAAAAGAAAAGAATGGGAGAATGATGAATCCTACGGGAAGTTCACATCACCTTCAGAGAAAAGAAAAGAAAGTAAAACAAAGAAGTTGAATAGTAAGTTACGGGACGTACACATTACTTCTCATGCATAGGGAGTTGAATGGTAAGTTACGGGACGTACGCATTACTTCCTCATGCATAAGGGCAAATGCGAAATCCTACGGGATGTCCTCATGCATTCATGCTTATGATTGATGATATAGAGAATCGAGATGTTATATTTTATACAAAGTTTATTTACTTTACTTATTCTATGTCATAACAAGTTAATGGATGAGGATTGACTACGAGTGTAGTAATATCATATTTTGGAGAAAAATGGAATAGAATTACCTAGATTTTGGAGAATTTTAGGAAAGAATGTGTCAGTTTAATTGGACACAAATCGGAAATGCAAGTTTGAGGTCTATCTTTACTTTTTTATTTTTATTATTCTCACTGGGCTTAAGTTGTTAGCTCATGATATTACAACCAATTTCAGGTAATGTCCTGGCTAGAGGTCGAGGGAGAGGAGGTGGTGCTGCGTGATCGAGGGATGATGACCTCGAGATGGACTCAGTTGTTGTTGTGAACTTTAAAGGATTTTGTGAATTGTACATTGTATTTAGCTCATAAGAGCTTATAGATGTTGTTTTATGATATTACATCCTTAAACTTCTGAATTGGGACTTAATGTTCCATATGATTTTATTAGATTTGAAAATTAGGATGTAAACAGGTTTTGGCTAGCCAACTTTCAAACATAACCACGCCAATTTTTCTTAAAATAAAAGACTTCCGCTGTGTTTTCAAATTTAAATTATTTAAAAGTGTCGGGTCGTCACATATACACTTAGTTTTTAGGTACCATATTAATAAATAATAAACCTAATTATGTTATATGTGCAAAAACCCTATAAGAAAAACTACTCGCCTTCATTATAAACAAGTAATAGGCAATAAAACCATTGTTGTATAAACCTAGACACAGATTACATTACCACCAAACCTCAGTTGGATGAGCACTGTTCTTGTAAGTTCACAACGAAATAATAATATAATCATAATGCCCTTAGGACAAAAAAGAAAGGAAAAAAAAACTCACAAGCCCTTGTATGCCTACCCTAGATGAGGGAGAATTACTTGAACTTCTACACAAAAACTTTACACTCAGAAAGTTTGGTAGAAAGTTTCAAGATTCAAATTGTTTGCCTTCAAAAGTCTGCCCAAAGTTCCAATCCTTTGGAGCAACATTGTAGGATGTAATAGTTATTCCATCGCTGCTCGTGACTTCAAACGAAAGGGGCTGATTATTCAAATCAGCATTAATATGCCAGTTTTGCCCCCAATTTCTACCCATTGGAAGCCAGCCTGTTCTGGAGCCCTTGATCTTTACAGCACTAACATCTCCAGCACCTGCAACATTACTTATCAGCATTGAAATGTAGATGCCGAAGCCTGAAATTGTATATCGAATTCCCCCCTCCTTCCGGCATTTGATCCTGCAATAATCAAATTTAGAAAAATTATAAATCACGAGTTCAGAATTATTGAATACTTTTTAAGGTTAAGTTGTTAGATTTTACTTTTAAATGTGAAATGGAGACTATTGTGCACGGACCCACATTTATAATGCTCTCTTTTTTCCTTTTTTTTTCTTCTTTTTTCGGGGTGGGAGAGACAACTTTTCATTGCAACTTGCAAAGCAAAAGAAAAAAAAAAGGATGAGGTGACCAAAGGAGCTGATTACAAAGAATTTTAAAAGAAGTAGACCAAGAAGTCACAATAGTCACCAAGTCAAGAATTTGAACAAAAGTAACTAGGGATGTTAGAAAAAAAATTCTCCCGTTTCCTTCCTTCCGTATCTTCCATAATCTAGCTATGATGGCAATTTTTCGATGAGACTTCACTTCCTTTTTGGAATCATGGCTGTACATAGTGGTTGATCTGAAAGATACTTAAGTGAGAGGCCACAACACTACAGATTGGACCCAAAAAATCTTATCTAAACGCTTAGCAGCACTTTTACAATGAAGACAAAAGGTGAATCTGATTCTCCCCATGAAAGGAAGCTTCGTTTAAAACAAATAGCAAGTATTAACTCTCTTAAATGCAAAAGTCAAGAAGGGAAGAGGAAACCTTTTTTAATTGCAAAGATACAATGTTCCTACTGGTGGTCCTTCTCAACTGGTAATTACTCTCCCAATGTAATTAACACATATTGGAGGGTTGTTTTTGTAAACTTCGATTGCAACGTTATTTTGTACTTTGAATGTACTTTTTTTTTCATATTCGTGAATGTTTGAACCAATTTACGTGCACCTCAACGATTTTCACAACCACACGATCTTACAACTCTCGGCGTCAGGAAATTCGTAGAATAATATCCAAGGTAGGTGACAACATAGTTTAAACCCATGACCTCAAGGTTTTAGGGAAGCCCTTTGACCACTAGGCCAACCCATGGTTGGTTTCTTTTGGATGTACTTATCTATTCAATGAAAAGTGTTTCTTCTTCTTTAAAAAAAAAAAAAAACTAAAGAAGGCTTTGCGGCTATTAGTTACTAGAATAGAGCCTTCCACAAATTCTCCCAATCTTTGAAGACTCAACACCGTCTTGTCAGTGCTCTGTGGGAGAGATTATGCATCTTCCCAAGTAAAACTAGATTCTCTTCCAACTCTAAATCTCTATAGGATGCTCAAATATTTAGACTCAAACTATTTTATCCATAAAATTAGTGAGAGAATAATACTTGGAAATAGAGAGAGTAGGGGAATATTGTCAACTCAAGAGCATCCCAAAACCTAGCTGCAGTACCCTACCAAAATTTCAAAAAAGATAACCGAGTTTCAGACACTAACTAACATAATTCCACAGGCTTCTTTCCCTGATAGCTATCAGTGTATAGGTGCTCCAAACAAGAGGGTACACTACCTTTATAATTTTGGATCCATCTTCCTAAAGAAAGTCTATAAATGAGTTTCTTGTCTCCTCTGCAACACTCTTAGCAATTCAGAACAAATACATCAAATATGTACGCACATATTGATAATTCTACCCCTCTTGGAAAGTTGGGTGTTTTCCTCCATTCAGATTAGTTTTCCATCGACTGGGATTTCCTCCCGATTACATTTGATGATAAAGACTATGATCTTAACATATACAAAATTACCTGCTTTATCACTTCCTCTTCACTATTATAATTGATTCCCATCAAAACAGATTTAAACAGGTTTATTCTCAATCCAGAAGTGTTGTCAAAATTACTAATATGGAAGAGATTTTGAAGCTCATCTTTATTATCTTCAATGACAACAACAATATGGTCCCAAAATTGAAAATGTCGAATACTAATCCTTCCCAATGAAAAATCCCTGTGGTCATCCTGTTCCTACCGTCTCTTTCCATAACTCTACTCAAAACAAAAAACAAGGAACACAAAGAATGAAAGGAAAAAAAAAACGAATGAAAGGAAAAAAAGGCAACCTTCTAGTCTCTTGAAGCTTTTATTCTCCCACAAAGTCTTCCATTCAATTCAAGAAAATGAGAAAAGTTGGCATCGGAATGCCACCTTCTATCCATCTTTTCCAATTCAACTCAAAGCCTATGTTCTCAAGCATCAACTTAAGAAAACTCTAGTCCATTATGTTATATGCTTTCCCTATGTTGATTTAAGTTCCCGTCCTTTCTTATTCTTTTACATCCAATCATCCACCAATTTTTTATCTAAACTTCAAGGACTGCATTTAAATTCTCTCTCACTAACATAAGCCAATTAGTTCTATGAAATTGTAGAGAGAAGCACTTCCTTGCGTCGTTCCATCTGGACCTTAGCAAGAATTTAATACATCCAAAGATTTCATCCTACTACAACTCTTCAAGGTCTCCCATATTTCTTTTGATAATTGAAAGTTTCTGGAGCCAGCTTACACCCACCTCAACTAATCTCAGGGAACAACCACGCGACACTACTAACACTTAGCGTCAGGAAACTTGAAGGATAATATCCTAGGTAGGTGGCCACACATGGTTTGAACCCATGACCTCAATGTTTGAAAGAGAGCCTTTTAGCCAACGGGCCAACCCATGGTTAGTTCAAGGTCTCCCATATTTCAAAACATCAAATGAACACTCAAGCTAAGAACTTCCTTCACTTGAAATAGGGCTCATTTGAGCCCATCTCTATAAAACCTAGGCTCAGATTTTAGATTCATGAAAAGCTTCAGAATTTCTTACACCGCATAAATATCAGCCAAGAATTTTCTACCTTCCCATGATTGAATATCACATTTAAAGTACATTCTTCCTCGCACTCTAGTAATTTTAGGGAAAAGGAGTTTTCATCACCCACTTCAAGCCATTTGATTCTAATTTCCCAGCGTTTCTACTCTTCTTTAGTGAGGACTTTAACTAATTGCAATTTTGGTTATTTACTCTGATTCCTTCCCTTTAGGTTGCAGGCTGCAGCAACCCACAAATGTAAAGTACTTCAACTGTATCTAACCTATGAATTTTTTATAAGCCCATGTCCATAAAAAAAAGTTAATTGCTTCCTAATTCGTTATCCTTCACCTTTTGGGTTTCTCTAGACAGGAAACACTACATAAATACATGCAATCTTAAGCATCAACATAGCATTAAACGTCAACACAAAGCTTTTGAGTTTTATCGAGAAGTTGATTGCATTATCGGAAAGATATGAGCTTCAGAAGTTGGTTAACAACATATACCTTTGTTTAATCTGTAATGTTTTTGTTATTGTATCATAAATGTCACATTTCTCTCAGAAAGTTATCGAGTAGCAATGATATCAAGAAAAAAAAGAAAAAAAAATGATAATACCAAAAACAGAGATACTATCTATTATAAGGATACCTATCTATAAAAGCCAAAAAGTCATTCATAAAATTTAAACAATACTATCTTACATCTCAGAGTTACAAAGTGATGGCACATTATTAGTGTACATGTCATTAAAAATCATAAGTTTCCATTATAATACACAATTTGAGTAAACCTCTAAAAAATCTAATATCTATAGATTAGTTCTGATGTAACATTTCTGAAAAAGCAATAATATCATATTTAACCCCTCAACTCTCGAGTGTGAAACGTGTACTCTCAAGAATCTCGTTTAACTATATCATGGCTTCAGAACTTAGGGATGATTCATAGTCTAACAACTTCCATCTAATTTCTAGACAAATGAATATAAGCTACATGTTTATTATATAACAACAGAGTCACAAAAATCCAAGTAAAATGATGCAAAACATCATGCGGTACGGTAAGAAAACTCCATGATAAAATTCAGTGATATGCATATTCATAACCCAGAGCTGTCCAAGATCACTCCCTATGTGAGAATAGGCATACATGAAACTTCCAAAGCTATCAAATTTTCAAACAAAATTTGATAACATCAACGTATGGATGAAAGAATAGGGAGAAAAAATAAACATGAATCACACGCTAAAAACATAGACAATTACTCAAATAACATATTTGTGTATACTAACTACTTAAAATGAAATATTATAACTTTTTTAAAATTACTCAAATGACAGTTCAATAATTAATTGAATTAAAGAAAGACAAAAAAATAGTTCAATAAACTATTGAATGATAGTTCAATTAATAAAAAAAAAAGCCCAAAAAAAGAAACAAATTTATTGAAAATAACAATGAAAAGTAACAAAATACTTCAATTGCTATTTGGGTAATTTTTAAAAAGCTATGACATTTCCGTAATTAATACGTAGAAATATGCTATTTGAGACAAATTTCTGCGACTTAGATACAAATGCAATCTAACAATTCAGTAAAACTAGGCAGAAACAAAAAATCACAACACATAGATTTCCTCACTTAATTCCCAATTAAATCAAACTCCAACCAAAAAAAAAAAATTGTACCTGCGATAGAGGACAGGCATATTCCCAGCTTTCCAAATAGCAATTTTCTCAAAAGCTTCAATAGGAAGAACAAAATGCTTATTAGGAGGATTACAATGTCCACCCCCATCAGCAGTAAACCCATAATTAGGAGCACAAAAATTAGTAACAGTAAGAATAATAGAAGTCCCAGGAATACACCAACGAAGATCTTCAACACATTTAAGCTGAAAACAAGCCCCACAGATCTGTCCTCTTTCAAACAAAGATTCACTCAATCCGACAGTCGCCATTCCATATCCTGCTTTCACTAGATCTCCATAACCACAAGCTCCCCCTACTGCATCACGGGGATCAGAGGCCGCGTAATAAGTAGCTTTCGCAGATCTCCATTCGGAAAGTGAAGGCGGAGCTGTTTCTGGAGATGGAGATGATGAAGTGGAATGGGAGAGTATGGGAAATGGAAGATTTGATGTTAGTATGAAGAGGAAGAGGATTTCAAGTGTTGGAGTTGGTGACATTTCTCTCAGTCTCTGCTAAGGAAGAGAGAGAGAGAGAGAGAGATTGATTATGAAAAATGTCGGGTTTTTTTAATCGTTGTTTTGAAATTTTTAATGTTGTTTTGTTTGTGAGTGTTAATTGAAGTGAATTGTTTTCTTGATTCCGTAAAGAATGTATATATATAGTATAGTGGGGTTACAAATGCTTTAATCTTGTCAATGTCGGTTAAGAAATCGAGGGGGATAAAGGGAACCCTAAACTCCATTGATACTTGCTAGTTGCTAGTAGTGATGTTGAGTGTGCTATTTCCTATTATTACGGGGAATTATAAATGTGAATGATACCGTTTTAGAGAGAACTTATTTCATGTGATCGCTATATTGTGTTTATTTTATTTTTATTATGAAAGGCATCTATATTATGATAGTTTCATTAAATAATTTTATCGTTGTTATATGCTCTTTTTATATTCATTTTATCTATTTATTTGTCAAATATGTGACTCAAATTTGATTGTTTTCTTTCAATAGATGTTGCATGATAAAAGAAAATGGCGATTGTTTAATCAAAGGCATTGGGTCGTTTGATAATTACTACATCATTTCATATTAGTTTGTTTGTTTGATTGTTTCCATAAAATGAAACGATTTTGTGGTATGAAAATCTTAATTATATTATGTTGGACAATATATCAAATATAGAAATTACAAGGTTTGAAGATGCGACAATCATGGATGAACCATGTTCTATGTCAGAAATTCTTACCGATGCAAACATTGTTACAAAAGTGAATTTCGGACCTGCTACTGCAGCAAATAATGTCCTAATAGTAACTTCAAAAACTTAAAACAGAGATGAAATTCCTAATGCTTATGATGATTCTTTTTCTTCCATGGATATCAATGATCAAATTCGAAAGAAGTCATCCACACGGGTGAGAAATAGACATCCCACTGAACTTCTGATAGGTAAATTAGATGACAACATATTGATCAAAATGAGGTTTAGTAATTTTTTGATCAACTTGTGTGCTTTATTCTTTGTTCAAATTGGGTTACTGCTATGCATGAGAACTTAAGTATTTTTCTACAAATGATACATGAACTGTAATTTCTAAGCCTCATCCCACTAATGGTGTGTAAACTCTTGTAAATTAAAATAAGGAATTAAAAGAAAGAAAACATATGTGAAGGTGTGGGTGACATGTAGCAGTAGGAAATGTACTTTAAAAAAAACAAGATTTTGTTGCATCAACCCGTGAGCAGGGAAAAAGAAAGAGAAAGGGAAAAGAGGAAAGAGAAGGAGAAAGGAAAAAGGAAAAAAGAGTTTGGCAATTTTGAAGCAACATCAATTTGTGGAATTTTAAGCTCTATTCATGGTATAAGATCTTGTTGATAAGTAATTTCTTCAACTCGACTATTCTTTTGATGGGTATTGATAGTTTTTACTATGCTTCAAGGTTCCTTTATGGGTTTTTATGAGTTTTATTGTTTATAGATTTTTAAGTGAAAGGATGAAAGAATTGAACCTAATAGAGAGGTTGGTGTTTAAAGAATGAATAAGGATAGTGTAGAAATGGAGTCTTCCATATTTTTTATGGAGTTGTTAAGAAAAATTGTATGAATTAGGAAGAGGATGTGTATGTGGTTTTTCTTCAATTTGAGTTGGGATTATGTGTGGGAAGGGGAAGAGCTATGTAATGGTCAGGGTTAGCGAGTAATTGAATTTTGTATTTTATATGATTTAATAAAAATAAATGAAAAATTGAAATAAACATGGTATGTGTGTTTGCTTTGAATTCTTATGCTTAATTTTAAATGAATGTCATTTATTATTTTTGATTACTTGGTTAACCATGATTAGGTTAATAATCAACCAATGTTAGTGTTAATGGAAGTTAAACAAGTTTTAACTATAGTTAATAGTTAATGGTGGTTAGTTTGTAAGAAAAATAAGTTAATGGACTTGTGAGCAAGAGGTGTAAACTAGTAAGCAAGAGGTGGGAAGGCATAGCACGAGGTATTGGCTTGTAGGCAAGAGGTGGAGGGACTCTTTAACAAATACAGGAAACTAAACTCAGCCATCCTTCCATCCTTATCATTTCATTTTAGTCATTTTAGAAAGAAAAGGAAAAAAGAAACCTCTCATCTTCTATTCTCCATCCTATTTTCGGCCAAAGAAGCATAACAAAAATCAAAAAATGAAAAGCTTGTAATTTCTTCAATTATTCATCAAATCAAGTAAAATCATGGTCCATTTTGTTGGGAATTTTATATATATAATGTGATGTATATAAAATAATGTTTGAAAGTAAGATGTTAAACCAAAGTAAAAAAAAACTAAAATTCTTTTTATTTTTGTTTTGAATTTCTAATTATTTATATTTATATATATAAATAAAAATATTTGACTAAGTCAAATACTGTGGCTTCAACTTTGATTTATTGTGAACGTTGGTCTTTAATGAATTTCATTACCAAAAGTTAATGGAATTTGCGGAATGAAAAAAAACGGAAACCACATAAATTTGGACGTTTTTGTTCAAGTTTTAATTGGTTTTAATTACATAATTTTGGGAGTTATTGGTATGTTTCCTATAAATAGGATTTCATTCCATCGTATGAAATGTCCCAAATCAATTTATATATATATATATATATATATATATATATTGATTTTCTCTTCTCATATGTTATTCTTATCATATATTTTCTTGAGTCTTTTGTGTAAAAGCTTTGGAGAGCTGTTCTAGAGGGTTCTGCCAAGTTCGTGTGTATCTGGTTATTGATCACACGAAACACGTCGTCATATCTTGCGAGTCGATATGCCATAGAACTACAAATAACCGGAGCGGGGCAATATCGTCTTAAGGACAGTGCAACTACACGCTTCGACGTTCATCATTTTATGGAAAAGTTATTATAATTGTGATTTCGATTCAGTTAAATTATTGTTATTACTAATATGTTTTGATTGTGTATTTCAGTACCGATATCAATAAACATTTATACATTCATCTCGATTGTTGTTATTGAGCTCTGGATCCAACAATCTTAAGACGATATTCATTTATGGAGTTCATCAACAATCTGAATTCGATATTGTGAACTCATCAACAACAACTATGTCAGAGTAAAGTAGATGTGATTCTGCCGTTTTGGGAAATGAAAGGTATAAGAATTACAAATTGAATTGCTAGAGAATTTTCAATTCATTTGGAACGGTAATCATCAACTCATAAAACTGAGTATCATTTCCTTTATGATGCGTTTTTCCTTCATATCCTTGACCTTTTTTTTTATCAGTTCGTATACTGGTTTTAATTCTATTTTGGGAGGAAAAATGTTGTTAACGTAAATGCTGAGTTGAAATTTTATTTATGTAAAGTTTAATATCGAAAGTTAAAAGTGTAAATTTGGTGAAATCAATTTATTAAAAATTGATTGTTTATTTCTTAGCTTTCTTAAAAGTTATTGAGCAATTATACTTTGTCAAACTTAAACCATAGGAATCAATTTTTAAAGAATTGAAGGTTACAAATTTATATTATATAAATTTGAATTGAAAGACAAATGAGTTAAAAGTTCAGGATTTGTCTTTTGACCGTATAATTGGAAAATGAATTTCAATTTGTAATTGAAATTATTAAGTTTTGCAGATGAGCGTTTGACTATGTCAAAGTTTTAAATATATTACATATATTTGATTCAAATGGTTTTTTGAATGAGAATTTTTTTTAATAGTTTTCAATTGGCTTATTTTTATATCTTATATGGAATATTTGGTCTATTAGAATTAAAATTTTAATTTGAGTAAATTTTAATTCTTACCGCGTTCAATTGATATAAGATGTAACAATTGAAAAATTGTGAAAGACACTTGAACTGTAGTATAGCTCAGTTAGTGTTGGAAGTTAAGAAATTTCTTGAGGGAAATTCTTAGACTTCATAATAATTGATACCAAATTGGTAGTTAATTAAAATGAGGAGTTACAAGTCAAAATCGATGACAGCTTGCACAGCGAAAGAATGGAAATATGTGAACCCTTCTAAAAAGGCAACTGAAATTGAGAAGTTGTCATATTCCTAGAGTGGAGTTGCAAGTCATTTTATTGACATGCATGAGCAAAAGAATGATCATCGTGAATCATTCTAAGTGGCCGTTGTGACTGAGAAGTTGTCTTCTTCTTGGGAAGAATTCAAAACTATCTCAAATGCCAAGTGATGGAGTACATCATAGAGAATATAGTACTCAAACTCCAAAATTTGAGTAAGAGAGTCCCAATCCAAAAGAATGTGAATTTTTGGTTAAAGTGTAGTACATAAACACATTCGAGTCTATGTTATGTCTATGGCAAGTCTAGACAAATAACAGCTAAGTGCAAACATTGCAAGAGTTTAAAACAGAGTTTAAACTCAAAAACCTAAGCAAGCGATCATAGTCAATGAGGACAATGATGATGAGCTTTTGCAAAAATAGAGCTTGTTGTATAAGCAGAATGTAATAGCTCAAGTTTCAATAATATCAATAAAGAAATTTTCTTTTACATATATTATTGAGTTGTGGCTTTAAAATTTTAAAGCATGTGAATTATCGCTCTAATTAGAGAATAATAATATGAAATTGATAATAGACATAAATCAAGTTTATGTTGAATCAATCCATAGCTGGTTATAGTAAAAATTGTCAAATTATTTACTACATAGTTGATGAAGCCTTAAAAGTTTTAAGACTTATAAAGCTGAGAATGGTAATCAACTTGAGAAGGAAACAACCTTCTATTTTGATTTATTGAGAATTGAACTTTGAAAGACAACAGTTCAAGTTTACCACATAATTGTGGGGGGAGGTTTGTTATAGCAAATCTAATATACATAAGATTTCTTATGATATGAGAATTGGAAAAACGCCTACTTTAAAAAAATGCTAAAAGTGTGGGGGTGTTTAGAGAAGGTATAAGTATTATCTAAAATGGATCAAACTTGAACCTAAGATGATAAATTGTGCATTATAAGCATTGCTTTACACAATGATAAATATAGATTTCTTACGTGTAATTCAGAAGTGTCTGGAATTAATAAAGAAAAGAATCTATATATATAAGGAGTTCGTTCTTCAAGGATACATATTTTTAAAGAACATAGTGGTGGAATCAAATGAATTATAAAACAAGTAATTCAAAGTGTCAAGTTGATCAAAAGACTGAACATGAATAGGAAAATGATCAGTCTTAGTCATGATTAGGAAATTGATCAAATTGATACTAAGAAAGCTACTTATTTTATCCACATGGTAGAAAGGTGAGTCTCAACCAGAGACTAATGTTGTTCCACATGATCGATAATGAGATCGAATTCATGGTGCAAGACAATAGTTGAGTATTGGTTGACTTTCATCTTGGAAGCAAGTTAATTTGGTTGTAAATTGATCTTTATGAGAAAGCTTAAGGCTAATTGATCAATAAATATGTAAAGCCAGTTAAGTGGCTAAAGGTTATAAACAGAAAGATGAAGTAGATTTCTTTGATATATATTTTTCTCAATCACATTACATAGAAAAAGTGTTGAGAAAGTTTGAACTCTAGAAGAATAAACTGCGGTTATTCCTTATGGTTCAAGTATGAAAAGATGAGGGTGTATCATCTTTGGAATATTCTAGAGAGTGTTATGTACATAATGAGTTGTACAAGACCCAATATAACCTACTAAGTGAGTAGATTGTCTAGATACACCAGCAATAAAAAATGTAGTCAGAATACTAAGATATCTTAAGTATACTCTGAACTATGGATTGCATTATACACAGTATCCCCATGTACTCGAAGAATTTAGTGATGCTAACTGGATATCAGATAGCTTAGAGACTAAATCAACTAGTGGGTATGTCTTTACCCTAGCTGGAGTAGTTGTTTCTTAAAAATCTACGAAACAGACGTGCATTGCACAATCTACGATAGAATCTAAGTTCATTACCCTAGATGTAGTGAAGAAGCGAAATGACTTAGGAATTTTCTAAAAGATATTCCTTTATGGTCAAGGTCTGTAAACGCGATATGTATCTATTGTGACAATTTAGCTGCTTTTGCAAGAACTAAAAATATTGTCTACAATAGGAAGTCGAGACATATTGGGCATAAAACATAATTGGATAAGACAATTGCTCACTAATATTAATTGACTATATGAAGTCAAAAGAGAATATTATTAATCCTTTAATTGAAGGAGTGATGAAAGAGCAAGTGATGTATACATCGAGGGAAGTGGGATTAAAGCCTATTAAATGAACTATTTGGTGGTAACCTAACCTTGTTGACTGGAGATCCCAAGATCAGGTTCAATAGGCAACTAAGCCGGAATAGTTCATAGCAACACACAAGGACCTTCAGTCCTAGCCCATTTCCATAAATTGTGTGTAAAATGTGAAAGTTAAGATAATATTGATAAAGGAGTATTTTTAGAATATTATAAATCAATAGTTATCTATATGAGAGTAGAATTGGGTCGGTTCTTTGAGAACAACATAGGCTTGTGTTCTCTAAAAACTCTCACGAATGCGAGATCGAGTCCAGGACCAAAACGGACTAAACCGTATAGAACTCAATAGAATGAATTACGTTATGTGTGATAGATTATTGTCTCAATTTACTAATAAAAGGAAAGTTCAAGAAATTAATTTCACTATTTCTTTGGTAAATTCGATAGTCAATCACTAAGGAAGGTTCAAGTTCAAAAGACACCTTTTCCTGATGCATAACTTAGCTGGTGCTCTCCAAAATTTTTACAGTTTTTTATTTTTCATGTTTTCTGAGTTTAATTACTTTCATGTGGGGGATTGTTGGAAATTTTATATATATAATGTGATATATATAAAATAATGTTTGAAAGTAAGATGTTAAACCAAAGTAAAAAAAAAACTAAAATTCTTTTTAGTTTTGTTTTGAATTTCTAATTATTTATATTTATATATATAAATAAAAATATTTGACTAAGTCAAATACTGTGGCTTCAACTTTGATTTATTGTGAACGTTGGTCTTTAACGAATTTCATTACCAAAAGTTAATGGAATTTGCGGAATGAAAAAAAACGGAAACCACATAAATTTGAATGTTTTTGTTCAAGTTTTAATTACATAATTTTGGGAGTTATTGGTATGTTTCCTATAAATAGGATTTCATTCCACCGTATGAAATGTCCCAAATCAATTTATATATATATTGATTTTCTCTTCTCATATGTTATTCTTATCATATATTTTCTTGAGTCTTTTGTGTAAAAGCTTTGGAGAGCTGTTCTAGAGGGTTCTGCCAGGTTCGTGTGTATCTGGTTATTGATCACACGAAACACGTCGTCATATCTTGCGAGTCAATATGCCATAGAACTGCAAATAACCGGAGAGGGGCAATATCGTCTTAAGGACAGTGCAACTACACGCTTCGACGTTCATCATTTTATGGAAAAGTTATTATAATTGTGATTTCGATTCAGTTAAATTATTGTTATTACTAATATGTTTTGATTGTGTATTTCAGTACCGATATCAATAAACATTTATACATTCATCTCGATTGTTGTTATTGAGCTCCGGATCCAACACATTTTCCTTGGATTTTTTAGTAGAAGCTGATTTTGGAAGAATCCCCATCAATTTCCAGAAATTTTGGTGAGTTTTCTTTGCTAGGCTTTCATGAGTTTTGGGTGTTTTCTTATTTGTAGTTGTAAGACCATTTTTCTTTGAGTTCTATTTGTTGGGATTGAGGCCTCTATAAAAGAGTTCTTGTGCAGAATTCCCAAGGATATTTCCTTGCAGTATAATATAATAAAAAAACAAATGCATAAAAGAATTACTAATCCTTGTAGAGAAGTGTCTCACTCTTCCTCCTCGTTCTTGGTTACGATCCTGAGACCACCAAAAAATGTTACTCACTAAACAAAAAAGATAATTGGTGCATGGGCACTATCCTCTTTGAAAAAGGAAAAGAAAAGAAAAAACGTTTCTTCCCTATACCCTAGGGGAGTCAGCGGCAATGAGAGAGGGACGAGAGGAATTTTCTGAGCATTTTCTTTTGCTCTCTTAGTTGTGTGTTTTGGGGTCAACCCTAAGATTCCTATTTATAGGTAAACTAAGGTCTCAAAAAATCTTTGAATATCTTTTTAATTATCAAATAATTAATAAAGATATTATAAAATATATTTTAAATAATTAAGATATAATACCTTATTCCATAATAAGATATTCCCATATCACTATTTAAATTAATCATTATTAATTTAAAATAATTATTCCATATCTCACTCATTTAAATTAATCATATTAATTTAAATTAAGATATTCCATATATATATTTTTTAAATATTTAGATAGACTCCTCTATTTAAATCCCCATCAATTTTAGACAACTGCAAAATTAATTTAATTAAATAGACTCTTCTATTTAATCTTTCTATTATATAATTAAATAAACTATTCTATTTAATTTCACCATTAATTAAATAATCAAATAGACTCTTCTATTTAATTTCATTTAATTAATCAAATAGACTCATTTATTTGCATTCGCCTTAATTGATTTGACAACTTCAAATCAAGTACTAAAAACCAATTTTCCAATGAAATTAATCCATGCTAATTTATGTTCTCAATTACATTCGTTAGCTCGGAGGACTTAATGGACCTATAGGTCTAAGCTCCAATTATCTAGAATTATCTTGATCAAACGCGTTCAATCAATTAATTCTTATATTCATTAACTCCTAGATAACTCCACTAAATATCTAGAGTTGCACTCTTAGTACTATAGACATAGTTATGCCAATTGGCTAATCATTAACTACACGGGTGAGAAATAGACATCCCATTGAACTTTTGATAGGTAAACTAGATGACAACATATTGATCTAAAGGAGGTTAGTAATTTTTGTTCAACTTGTGTGCTTTATTCTTTTAACTGATCCTAAAAATATAAAAAGGCCTTGGTAAATTCAAATTGGGTTTATGAGAACTTGAGTATTTTTCTACGAATAATGCATGGATTGTAATTTATAACATCATTCCACTAATGGCGTAATTAAATGGGTATTAAAAAATGATTTTATATAACTAAGTAGTGGCATATCAAGACTCTTAAATCGACACTAGACCAATAAATTTATGATCTTGTACTAAAATACATTTAATCTTTTAATATATTTCTCAACACTCCCCTCAAATATTAAGGCTCAATCACATGGACTCAAACCAAGGTGATACACACTCAAATGCTTTAGAGACTGAAGATTGTCCCAACAAACCAACATGAGTCACTTAATCAAGCTTTAAAATACTATACCTTGCATTTCTTTATATTTTAATCAACTTAAATTTAGCTTAAAGCAACGTAAGTTCATATTCAAAAACTAACAAAAACAAGACTTTCTACTTTTTTTTGTGACGACCCGTCACTTTTAAATAATTTAAATTAGAAAACACAGCGGAAGTCTTTATATTTTAAGAAAAATGGCGTGGCTATGTTTGAAAATTGGCTAGCCAAAACCTGTTTACATCTTAATTTCAAAATCTAAATAACACAAGGAACATTAAGTTCCTATCAGGAGTTCAAAAGCTTATAATCATAAAATAAAGACAAAAGCTCTTAAGAGCTATATACAATTGTACAAATCTCAAAATTATATAAAATTCACAAAACAATGACATGGACTTTTACATAACACCTAGTCCATCTCGAAATCAACATCCCTCGATCATGCAACACCATCTCCTTTTCCACGACCTCTAGTCAGAGCATTACCTGAAATTTTTGTAATATCATGAGCTAACAACTTAAGCCCAGTGAGAATAATAAGAATAAAAAGTAAAGATAGACCTCAAACTCGCATTTCGATTTGTGTCCAATTAATCTGACACAATTCACTCCTAAAGTTCTCCAAACTTTAGGTAATTTCATTATAAACTTTCCAAAGGATGATACTACTAACACACGTAGTCTAATCCTCATCCATTAACTTGTTATGACATAAATAAGAAAAGTAAATAAACTTTGCATAAAATATAACATCTTAATTCCTCTTATTATTTTACTTTCCATTATGAAATATACAATCCTTTCTCCATGATATAATTCCACCGATAATATGCATGAAGGTAATGAAGACATCAAGTAGGATTCGCATTCACCTTTTATGCATAAATGAAGGTAATGCTAACACTCCCCGTAGGGTTCAACATTCTACCTTATGTATGAAGAAGGTGATGCGGACAATCCCCGTAGGGTCCAACATTCTCCCCTCCTTTTCTTTCTCACTTTCGTTTCTTTTTCTCATTTTCGTTTCTTTTTCTCGCTTTTGTTTCTTTTTCTCGCTTTCGTTTCTTTTTCTCACATTCCTTTCTTTTTCTCGGAAGGTGATGTAGACATTCCTCGTAGGGTCCAACATTTTCCCCTTCCTTTCTTTCTCACTTTCCATTTCCATCAATGATATGCATGAAGGTAATGAAGACTCCCGTCGGATCCACATTCACCTTTTATGCATGAAGGTAATGGGGACTCCCGTCGGATCCACATTCACCTTTTTTTGTTTCTCGCCTCCCTTCTCTTCCATTTCAATGATGTAAGATAATATGGTGCAAGATGTTATGGTGCAAGATGTAATGATTATGCTTGCACATGCTTGTAAAAAGTAAATAAAGTAAAGTGCGAATAATAAAGTAACCGAAACAATTATAAAGTAAAGGGGCATAAAGTAAATAAATAGGAAACTCCGGACGAAAGATATGTCAATCGAACTCCGCTAACAATAATAAAAGTAAAATCATATCTTAAACGATTAACCTATACCTTCAAAGATTCTAAACTTCCAATATAATCCGAGGTTCTATTAACTGTTCTATCTAAAAGTTTGGATCTTTTAACTTCCAATGATCCAACCTATGCTTCGAAACGAATCTAACTTAGAATCTTCTAAGATTCAATAGTTTCCTCGAGAACTCCTAGGTTCACACTTAAAGGATTAACTCCTAATCCTAAGGGCACTAACTCACATCCCACTAATCTTAGATTCGGATTCTAGTCTTAGTTTCAATTCTACAAACCATTATACTTATTTGCTTTCTGTAGTTACTTTAAATCCTAACTATTCTCACCTTTGCCAAAAAAAGACTTGCTCCAAGTCTCAAATTTCCACGAAACAACAACCGAGCAATCGCACCTACAATTAACCAATTGCACAACATATTACAACTCATAACTAAGATGAGAACAAGTGTGCATTTTCGGGTGAATAGTGATTCGGGTGAATAGTGTTTTTCAAAAATCCGGGCTCAAAACCGTCAAATTCCATGATAGAAATTCATGATTTCAACTTTAAAACTCATTTATAATAAAAAACGAACAAAACCACCTAAAAAGTTTTGAAAACTTACTTTTTGGGACTTCCCTTAGAGGACGGGAAACTCCAAAAAGGTAGGTTGGATAGGTAGCCCTCGTCCCTACCAATCCAACGCAACCGAAATCAAGCTGATCCATTGAGAAACGAATGAGAAATGAAGAAAAGAAAAACTCACCCATGGTGGATGGTCTCTACGGCAAGGAGAAGAAGAAAGGAAGAAGAAAATGAAGTCAAATAGTCAATTTTGTGATTTTTAAAGATGAGTGAATAGTGATTTTAGATATTTTAAGAAATTAGAAATGACGGTTGCGTCCTTTTATGACTTTTGACTTATGAATCGAAACCCGAAGCTCTTAAATAAATCTAAAGGTGATTAATAATTATTAATTGGCCTATTAATAATTATTAATGTCACCGAAACGAATTTAAAGTATTAAAACGATTAAAAAGGATTTTGGGCGAAATTAACTACTAAAATCGAAATTACAAAAATAATAATTATTCTAAATACTTAAATTGAAATAAACAAATAAATAACATTAAATAAATAATAGAATAAAATAAATAAATATAATTAAAAAAAAATTCACTTCAAAATAACAGGACGTTGCATTTTCTTTGCCTAAACACTTTTTATTTATCCTAATTTAAACTATAATAGCCCAACCCATTTAAAAATTCACAAAAATAAGGTTTAACTTAAAATTTATTGTGTTCATGGTTTTTTTTTTCAGACTTTTACCAAGTGTGAAAATTCATATCTTTCTTCTACTAAAAGAAATCAGGTGATTCTTCTTTCTAAATTTCACGTTTTGAGTCCAATTCCATATAAAAATAATCATTACGATCAAAACTCTTACTAACGCCATATTCTTTTCAAACACAGAGATCTCATGGAATCAACAGGTATACGTTTTTCTCAAACTCAACTTTAACCTTCAAAAACTTCATGTGCACTAAATGTGTTAATAGTATAGTAAAATGTAAATGAAATTAAAATCTTCAAGCATGTAAAATGTAGAAAAAAATATATATCCGAATTAAAATAATATCTCAAAAACTTAGAACCATTGGTATTCATAAAACCTTTATAACCCCATAAGTGATTGTTGCATAATAACACTCGTATGGGTCTTTAGAAAAGAGAGACATAAACTTGACTAGTTTGCTAATTGGCTTAGACAAAGAGACCCGACCCCAATAGTGGATGAAGTGGGCCTGTGTGGACTTTCCCAGTAAATGACCACACACCAACTTCAAATAATTAAAGGTTATTATCAAAGATTATATATATATAATTAATGAGAGCAATTTAAATATTTAGAAATGAGAATAATTAATTTAAATTAATTTGATTAATTTAAATATGATAAAAGAATATCTTGAATAATTAATTGGATTAATTAAAAGATATTATATCATATCTATTGAAATGAGATTTTGAATAACTTTATTTAATTATTTTGATAATTAAATTTAGATTTAATTTTAAGATTTTCTGAGATCTCATCTCCTCCTATAAATAAGAAAGGGTTTTGGAAAACCAAACACACGGAAGTTCAAAGAGTTGAAAAAGTCTCAGTTAAAAATTTCTCTCTTATTCCCCCGTTGCTGCCGCTTGCCACCCTAGTGGTATAGGTAAAAAAGTTCTTTTCCCTTTTTTATTTTTCCAAGAATGGTTGTGCCCACGAACAATTCTCCTTTGCGCTTAGTGAGGAAAATTTATGGGTGGTTTGAGAATCGTAACCAAAGAGGAAAATCAGACACTTCTCTACAAGAGTAAGTTTTATGCTCAATGTTTTAGATTCATATAGTACTTCGAGGAAAGATGCCTGGGAATTCCGCTGCGCAGATTTCTTATTAGAGGTCTTAATCCCAACAATTACTTGTACCAGCTCATTTAATATTTATATATACCCACACCATCAATTAAATGCCACATACAACCTACATTGAAAAGTTGATAGAAGGATGAAAAATATCGGATTTTGAAAGTGGATGGACTAAAAGCGCCGTTTTTTGAAAGATAGGGATGAAAATGAAACTCGAGTGAAAGTCGAGGGACCAAAATGGTATTTTAAACAATATAACATGATAATATCTTTTAATTGGGAGATAATATTAATCTCTTTATTAATTTATTTAAATAATTAGTTTATTTAAATGGAAATTAATTTAATAGTTAATAAGTTGGACATATTTATTTCAAAGAGAGTTTTAAAATCCAATTGATTTCGACCTTAATAAGTAAATGGATGAGATCCATTAATTAATTGCTAATGGGGTTTTTGGCCCTATGGTATTAAATATGGAATATTTAAATTTTTTTAAACTAATTATAAATATTATATTATCCAAGGACGCAAAAATAAAGGGAAGAAAGAGATTTTTGTTTCTTCCCTCCCCATTGGTATTTTTGTCACACCATGATATAATGGAAGAGCTTCTTTTCCATTATATTTATGGTTAGAAATAGGATTTCTTAATTGTGATTAAGAAACTCAGTTGCCTATTTAAAGAAACATTGGGAAATCATAATTAACACAACAATTCAATTAGAAAATTGAAAAGCTTTTTTTTTTCCTTTCTCGCCTATTCATTGTCGATTTTCATAATGTAAGAAGATGAAAAATTCTTTTCTTTTTCTTTTTTACTTCCGGTTCGATCACCATCGGGTTTTGCTTACGATTGGAATATAGTTTAAAAGCCTTGGTGAAAATTAAAGAACCTCTAACCAATCCTCCCTTAATTTTTTATATACAAATATTATTTACTTTTCAAGTTCATGATGTTTTTCATTTATTTGGCATAATAATAACGTTGATCTGACTCTTGTATGTTAATTAAAATGTTTAATTTAAACTAATTAGTTTTTACTGCATAAAACTTAAATCTCACATCCTTTAATTTTGGCTGTTTTAAGTTTTACATCGTATATTTTTGCACGTGTCAGATTGGTTTTTGTAGCCTTTATTTCATGGTTTTAAATCAAAATTTCATCTCTGACTCTAATTTTTGTTTGGGTATTACAGAAAATATTTCCAATAAATAGGAACCAATTATTATTTATTATTCTTACCTAAAATAAGAATCTTATTTTCACTCTCTCTCTTTCATTCTCTTCCCTGTCTTTCTTTTCAATTATTTTTTGAATTTTTTCTATTATTGTTGGGAGCAATGTTCTTGTCTGAGTTTAGCCAAAAATTCTTTGTCTGTGTTGTTGTTCATTAGAGTGTCATTGTAGTATCCTACCGAGACTATTGTCATTGGCTGCAAGTGTAATGACCCAATTTTTGTTAAATTTTATAATTTCAAAGTCACAGCGGAAGACTTGGTTTTAAAAAAAAGGGCATAGATTCGTTTAAAAATCGGATTATCCAAAACTTATTTACATTGGCCCAATTCAGAGAAAGCAATAAACATGGAATGCGCATTCCAGATTATGATTAAACTTCTAAAAGAAAGCCTTAAAACCTTAAGACATTTACAAATTTTAAACAAATGCTCTTCCGAGCCAAAAACACAAAGTAAGAAAGGATGATAATATGTTTACAAGCATTTCAAGAAATGCCAAACCAAAATGAGTCATGTTCCTGTCCATCCATTAGCTCGACATGTCATACAGCGCCACCTCCTCTACCACATCCCTTGCGACGAGATTTACCTGAAAAATTATAAGTGTAGCAACATTAGCATAAAATGCTAGTGAGAGTAAAATGAAAGCAAGTAATCCTACCAGGAATCTGTCTATGAGGCTGTGTCCCTCTACCTGGAAGGTCGTCCTCAGCCTTCCTCTTCTGAGAAGAGGTCTTTACAGCAGTCACCTTAGCATTTTTCTCAGAATCACCAATATCTAGAGCCAAAGCAGCATTCAAAGCATCAGCATATGTCGCAGGCTGCAAAGCTCGTACCTGCCCTCGTAGTTCTGCTCTCAAACCCACAATAAATCTCTTTCTCTTGCTCTCAGGATCAGTAACATGTCTGTTAGCAAATTTTGACAATCGGTCAAACTCTCTCATACTCAACAACAGACTTATCATCCTGTCTGAGTGTGAGAAACTGTATCTCTAACTGATCCCGTGTATCCTCGGGGTAATACTTTTCAAAGAACTTTTCCCTGAACATCTCCCAACTAACTTGCAACTCAGGACTGAGAGTACGGGATAAACCATTCCACCAGAATAATGCATCATCTACTAATGAATAGATCCCACAATAGACTTTCAGATGATCGAGAATCGAAGGAAACCAAGTACTCTCTCTACTCTGGTAATCCATCTCTCTGCGACTGCCGGGTTAGTAGATGTCCCATCAAACTCAGGAGTGTTATATCTCATATATTCCTTCAAAGTTTTCGCAACATCAGTAATACCTGACTGGTCTACCACTAGAGCAGGTGCTCTAACAGGAGGTATAACCTGATTAGTGAGTCCTCCACCACCTCGTAACAAATCTAGATAGTCCTCTTTTAAAATGGTAATACTACTACCACGCCTAGTAGGCTGATCAACTAGAGGCTCATCCCCTCGATACACAGGTGGAGGTGCTGGTGGTGTAACTGCTCTAGTCCAACCTCTGCCTCATACCGTAGCCCATACTCTGCCTCTACCTCTCCTAGATGCCACTACTCTCGGAGGCATACTGAAATCACAATCATAAAAACCTCATGTGAGATACTAGGAAAGGAAAAGCAAAAATACAAATAAAGTTATCAAAAGAGAGCATTCTAAGGATACCTGGCGCTGTTGACCTCGAACGATGATTGGAAGAGTACAAAATCAAAACATGAAAAACATGCGACACATATGGTCTACAGAACCAAAGAGGCTCTGATACCAACTATAACAACCCGATTTCCGTTAAATTTATAATTTCAAAGTCACAGTGGAAGACTTGGTTTTTTTAAAAAAAGGGCATGGGTTCGTTTAAAAATCGGATTATTCAAAACCTGTTTACATTGGCCCAATTTAGAAAAAACAATAAACATGGAATGCACATTCCAGATTATGATTAAACTTCTAAAAGAAAACCTTAAAACCTTAAGACATTTATAAATTTTAAACAAATGCTCTTCCGAGCCAAAAACACAAAGTAAGAAAGGATGATAATATGTTTATAAGCATTTCAAGAAATGCTAAACTAAAATAAGTCATGTTCCTGTCCATCCATCAACTCGACATGTCATACAACGCCACCTCCTCTACCACGTCCCTTGCGATGAGATTTACCTGAAAAATTGTAAGTGTAGCAACATTAGCATAAAATGCGAGTGAGAGTAAAATGAAATCAAGTAATTCTATTAACCCAATTCCATACCGAAAATTGTGTCCAAAGGCCTAAATTGCTCTGTACTACCCATTCCACACTTCTAATTTCGACACAATCATATAATGGTAATATAACTTCCCATACGTAGACCTTCAATCCCGTAAAGTATTGAAATAGTGAAGTAAAAGTACTAACTATTACTAAGTCTTTCTCAACAATTCTAATGAATATAAATAATTGTATTAGAAACATTATTTGTTACCATACAAGTTTCATCGTAACGTGTTACCGTGTGGATCAACATCAACATACTATCACATACGATCTTACCATATCAAGTGTCATTGTAACGTGTTACCGTATGGATCAACATCAAGATACTACCACGTACGGTCTTACCATATCACAAGTCATCGTAACGTATTACCATATGGATCAACATCAACATACTACCACGTACGGTCTTACCATATCACAAGTCATCATAACGTGTTACCGTATGGATCAACATCAACATACTACCACGTACGGTCTTACCATATCACAAGTCATCGTAACGTGTTACCGTATGGATCAACATCAACATACTACCACGTACGGTCTTACCATATCACAAGTCATAAAGTTTCCTAGTAAGTTAGATAACTTAAATAAGATTTTACTAAGCTACTAAAGAATATAAACCACTTAGAATTACACAAGTTATCTCTCACTTGCATCTTATAAACCACTTTGACTCACAAACCACTGAAAGAACCTTAAACTTCCACTTTCATCTTAAATCTCCAATTTCATCTAACTCTTCAATTTCATCTAACTCTTCAATTTCATCTTACAAGACTTCCAAACACCCTCAATCTGTCCTTTTTCATCCAGAATCACTAGAACTCCAAAGTCACTCCACTCACTTCTGAGTCTAAAGTCACCAACCAAAGTATTAACTTCTAGAAGTTAGTTTTATCACTTAACCTTGATTAACAATATCATAACGAAACTTAATTCATAAAATTACTAACTTCCAATTTAAAATCACATTGGATTTGTAGTCAAGCTTCCCAAAGTATCGAGATAAATCCGCGCGAGCAATCACAATCCTACAAATTAATTGCACCTAATAATCATTAATTAACCAGAAATCGAGCAAACGACATCTAAATGCATAAAATGAAGAGAAACCTGGAAATAGACCCTATGGAGCTCTCGGCCATACAAGGTAAAAAGGGGCTCGGGTTCAGTTTTTCGGCTTTTATGCATTTTAGAGGTATTTCGGGTTGGTTTTGATTACTTTGGAAGTTCGTACTATCAATGGGTAACCGTAATTTAGGGTTTTGCACAATAATCGATTCCCGAAAAATTAAGTAAAATACAAAATAATAACAAACTAAACACCCTAACAATGACCAAGTGAGAGAAAAACAAATGGAACGTGTTTTCCACTCAAACTCGGTTTTAGGGTTATGGAAAGTTTCTAAAATTGCCTAAAATGACTTCCTCAATTGAAATCTTCGAGTTTCTCGGCAAGAAATCGATGATTTCAATCTTGGACTCCATTAAAACACTATTCATAGCTAAATTTAGAAACTTTGTCATACCTTGAGGCTTTTAGAAAATGGAGGAAAACCTCGATTAGTAGGTTAGAAATGATCCAGGGTCGAGGGCTTTTCAACGCAACTAAAATTACATCGATCCATCGAGTATTAAAAAAAAGTCAAAGAGAGAGAGATGAAGAGAGGGAGTTTCAGCCATGCAAGGAGAAGAGAAGAAGAGAAAGATATGAATTTTGTCTAAAGTTTGACTTTTAAAGAGAATGATGAAATAGTAAATTGATATTTTTAAGAAATCGGAAAATGACGATTACGTCCTTTTGAAATAATTTAGTTATAAAACGAAACCCGAAGATCTTAAATTAATCAAAAGGTGATTAATAATTATTAATTGGCCCGTTAATAATTATTAATTCAATTGAAACTAGTTTAAAGTGATAAAAGGATTAAAAAGGTTTTTGAACGAAAATAACTACTAAATTCGAAATTACTAAATTTAAACTAACTTTAAATACTTTAATTAAATAAAATAAATAAATAAAAAATTTTACGTCAAAAGTAACGGGACGTTATAGCAAGCAAACCCAATTCATGAATATTATCTTTATGACAATGCTTCTCTGCGTGCTCGATGATTTGTTCGAACGATGTGTTTATCTAATCCATCTTTATTTACATACTGTAATTTCTTGCTATTACACATTGTTGTTGCTTACTTTTCATCTTGCTGACTAAACGTACTTGTTAGCTCCACGTGTGCAGCAAATGAAGATAAATCGATGCGTATCACTGGAAATTAAGCTGAGAATCTACAAAGAAAGAGACACTGGCATGATGCAGACCACCTACACTCCGACGATCAAGTTAGAATCAGAATTTTAGACAAGTTTTTATAAGCTTTTTGTAGTGTACCTCAATCAATTGTAGTCTCTCTATTTATAGAGAGTCCACTTACTAGTTTCTTGCCTTTAATCTTTGTAATGATTAGAGCTAGATGTAGCAGCAGTGCTACTGACGTCCTAGGTCGGCTCGATGGAGAAGCTGGGTGTGACGGGTGACAAGTGAACGTGAGGTTGGACAAGGAAGATTTATGTATTTCATGATTTCCTTTAGCCACTCCTCTTTCCCAATGTTAAGAAGATCGTGTGTTTAGACGGGCTCCCTGAGCTTTTCAACTGCTCATCAATAGCCTCGATATTTGTGTGGTAGCTATGATAATTGTCAAGATCATGCCCTCAGCCCGCCTTAGCCACCTTGATATCTGTGAAACAGTATGTACTCTTATCCACGCATACTTCTGTAGTAGCCAGTATTAGCTGTGTAGCGGCTACCTCAATATTTTTGCAGTAGTTTGTAGTCATCATATCTCGATCTCTGTGTGGTACCTCATTTTTCCTTTAGAGAGGATGACTTGTTTCCATACTCCACGTCATTACATGTGTGTCAAAGAAATATTTAGCCTAAAAAATCCACCTACAACAGTGGCCCCTTACTCCCTAGCTTGGTACGTTTGCTGAGTAGTTTTAATATCTACGTGGAGATTTATCAAGTAGGGAGTATGTAATAATATTTATGACAAATATAAAACTTATCCAAAATATTTCTAAAATGAAAAAAAGAAAATAATGAAAAGTAAGTCGGTTATATTTTCCTATAAATAATGGGGGAAGTTTTTCTTTCACTTCCCAGTTATATCACCTGATGGAGACTTAAGAGCATTAGATAATAGTATTTTCTCTCTTTCTTTTCTTCTCTTTTCTTTTGTCTTTTTATTTTATTTTATATTTTTTTAGGCTGGCCTGATTAGGTCAACACTTTATGCTAAGCCTTTAACACCTGGCAGCAAACCCGACTGAGTCACGCGCTGACCCAATTGGGTTTTTCCTGACCCAGTTGGGTCAGGCCCACTTAGGCCTTTTTTTAACTCGTTCTCTTCTTGTATAGGGTTATTCAATAGTATTTAGCGCTTGTCTTGTTGCGCACTCAGGTACACCATCTTTCCTTCTTTGTAGTGTCTGAATGTAATCACAGCTCTTTTAAACGTATTAGTTATAGTTGATTAAGCATGTCTAGTGAAGAGTGCTGGAGTTTCTGCCATAAATCTTATGTAATCCAATTAAACTATAAATAAATAAAGGAATTATAAATTAGTAATATTTACATTGTCATTTATTATTAGTTTAATAAATGTAATCCATCATAAGATCCAGAGTTACGTATGATAACTTAAAGTGAGCATATGATGCGGGAAGATTCACTTAAGTGTAACTCAAATAGTATGTGGTACATGAATAAAGGTTGGGTGCCTTATTTCTGGTAACACCACTAACACGGCCCACTTGTGAATTGGCACAAGTGATCTTATCTGGATCGCTCATGTAGAGACATGTGAGTGGGGGTGTTGCTGCAATAGAGATTGTAGTAGACTGGACTAAGATAAACTTACTGTCTTCTGGGAAAGGCGTTACAGAAAGACACTTCGTTTATCAACCGGTTGATCATGTACAATTGATCTTAATCCTGAGTGGATTACAAACTCCTGTTCGCAAGAGACAAGCCTTTGATTTGCATAGGTGAGAGTGACTCGTATAGTTCGCTCAATATGCCTCCCACTTTGGGGATTGCATCTTGCTTATAGCTGGGAACGTAATTACACAAGAATTGGAATTCACTCTTTTCCATATAGGAAAATAGATAAGTAGTTCCCTTATGGACTGATTTGGTCTTGAACAGCGGGGCCCCATATTCCTCTGACCAAGGAAAAGGTTAAAGACGCATAATGGAGATTATGTAAGGTTGTTCATTGGAGAATCAGTTGGGCTTAAGGAACAAGATGTATCATGGAGGTTAATACGGTGTAAATACCTAGCCATGGATACGAACTAACTTGTGAAGGATCAAAGTGTAGTTAATGATTATAGCCAATGGATATAATTATGTCTATAGTACTAAGAGTGCAACTTTAGATATTTAGTGGAGTTATCTAGGAGTTAATGAATGAGAATTAATTGATTAAAAGGAGTTTTAATCAAAGGTAATTCTGGATCATTGGAGCTTAGTCCTAGAGGTCCATTAAGTCCTCCGAGCTAACGCATGTAATCGAGAACATAAATTAATATGATTAATTTCTCTTTGGAAAATTGGAAATGAATAGAGGAGTCTATTCAATTAATTAAAGGAAATTAAATAGAGGAGTCTATTTAATTATTAAAAGAAGAGTCTATTTAATTATAAGAGATTAAATAGAGGAGTCTATTTAATTAAATTAATTTTGTGTTGTCCAAAATTAATGGGGATTTAAATAGAAGAGTCTATTTAAATATTTAATTTGAAATTATCAAATTAAATGAGGAAATAAATAAAAGGAGTTTTATTTATTTAATTATTTAACGGAATTGTTCCATTAAATAATGAGGAAAATAAAAATGCCCAATATTGTCATATGAGGATGACATGGGAGTGTGACCCGGGGTGGGGTCACACGCCCCCTTGGTCAAAGGGTTGACCAAAAAGTTTGCATTTTTATTTATTTAAAATATATGAATATCTTATTTTAAATTAATATGATTAATTTAAAATGGAAGATATGGAATATCTTATTTTTAAATTAATATGATTAATTTAAATGGAAGATATGGAATAATATATTTAAATTAATATTGATTAATTTAAATAAAAAATATGGAATGTTTTATTATGGAATAAAATATAATATCTTTATTATTCAAATATATTTTAGAATATCTTAATTAATTATTTATTAATTAAAAGTTATTCAGAAGATTTTCTAATGCCTTGGTTTTCCTATAAATAGGACCTTTGGGGTGACCCCAAAACACACAACCAAGAGAGTTAAAGTAAAGGCTCAGGAATTTCCTCTCCCCCCTCTCTCTTGTGCTGCCCATAGGGTGATTGGGAAGAAAATTCTTCTTCTCAATTTTTCCTTTTTCCAAAGGAGATAGTGCCCACGCACCGATTCTCTTTTGTGCTTAGTGAGAAAGATCTTTTTGGTGGTCCCTGGATCGTAACCATCGAAGAACGAGGAAGAGTCAGACACTTCTCGACAAGGGTTAGTATTTCTTTTATGCATTTAGAATTTTGAATTTATTATACTGCAAGGAAAGATCCGTTGGGACTTCCGTTTGAGAACTCTTTTAGAGGCCTCAATCCCAACAACTGGTATCAGAGCAGTCTTGTTAATATAATATTTTCAAAATTATATGATGGGAATTGAAAACGATTTTAAAAACGGTTTTTAAATTGTGGTTTTGCGTTTTGGTTGAATTAGGATTTATTGGCCTAGGGTTTTCTTTCCTATAAATTTTGTAAACCCTTCATTGGGTATAGGAAAAATTTTGTAATCGTTTTAGTCATATGGGATATCGATCGAAACGATGGAGGAAAGAAAAGATGAACCGGATCCCGGCCGGTACCGAAGGAGTCGGTACCGCGAGCTGTAGGTGGCGAAGACCCGCGGCGGCGCTGCGGCAGCGGCATTCCAGCCGCTACCGCAGCTGTAGCGGCAAAACGAAAAAAAAAACAAAAAAAAAAAGGGAAAAAGGGGCGGCGGCGCCTAGGGTTAAAGCCCTAGGTGCCTCCCCTGGTTTTTCCGGTTTTCGTTTTTCTGGAGATCCTGGAGATGTTCGTGATGAAGATTATTTCTATATTAGATATAGGTTTAATTTTCATAGTTTTGGCCAATAGTATCCCAACCAAAATTGCTTATTTATTTATTATATATGTGATATATATAAATATTAATTATTGATGTATAATGTATGCCATAAATAATTATTCCCATCATAAATGCATAAATGCCATGATCATGCATCATTAATAGAGATTATTGATATTATGCTCATGCCTTGTTTAAATATAATTGTTATATTATTGTGCTAGAATTTTAATTAAGGGGTTAATTAGTAATTACTAGCAGCATGTTTTAGGTTTTAATTAAAATGGTCTAAAAGAGTTTAGTAACCAACATTTTAATTAATTGTTTAGTTTTAAATAGGATTTGAAACTAAAACCTAAAAGATGAGGTGTCACTATTTTTAATTAAAGAGTTAATTAAAAATTAATGAAGTTGAGTTTATTAATTAAATATAACTCTGGCGAGAAAGCTCTGCCCAAGATAAGAGGTTATTTAATCGTTCCATTAACACGGGACCCCTCTAACTGGGAGCGATCTGGGAGTCATATTTTATTAATAATTCTCTTCATTGAGACGGTGCATAATGTGTTAGGATTAATAGAGATTAATCACTTGGCTTTCACATTAAAATCAATCTAACCAATCTATAAGAGCTATTATAAGTTAGATTGAACTTAGATATTAGAGGTAGCCTGGGTATATCTAAGTTAAAAGCCTTCGCTAGCTATATTGAGTGGAAGAAGGACAAGTGACAACGTGTCCTGCGATCTCCAAGTTGGAATCAATGTGTGAGATTCATATAGGGCTTCTGTGGTGTTGGTAACTCTTCACTCATTCCCTCCGGAAAGTAACCGTATGAATCAATACCCGGGTAATTCTCTTTGGGATAGGATTTTTTAAAGCTCTTGATGTTTGACTCTCCCTTCGGTGACACTCATCAAGATAACTTTAAGCGATCTAAAACTTGGGTTACACTCAAAGGGATCCATTTAGAAAGATACTTAAGACTCTTGATGTTTGACTCTCCCTTCGGTGACACTCATCAAGAATAATATTTAAGTGATCTAGATGTTTCACCGACCAAAACATGGTAACTAATAGAACCGTAGGATATGAGATAGCCTGGGGATGTTCATTAGTTGAGAGGAGTCTCATTTTAGTGGGAGGGAACCTTGACCTGCCTACGTAGGCATCGTTCCTATTTCACTAATATGCCATGGCATTGAAATTGTGTTTTAAGGTTTTAGAATTTCATTAAATGTGCATTCATGCATCACGTTTAATAGATGCCAAAAGTATGAATGAATGGATATGTAAAATTGTATTACTAAGCATGTGTTTATTTATTTATCAGCAATATGTCGAATAAAAATTTCTTGACTTGGAAAAACAAACCTACAATGAATGATGAGAACTATGACACTTGGGAATCAGAGCTATTTGATATTCTGGTCAATGAGCACGTTCACTTTGTTCTTTACACTGATTGTCCTGAGGGTCCAAACCCAGTTCTTCGAGGCGTGTGGGATCCATATGAGAGATGGATCCAGAGCGATGAGATAGCTCAGATGTACATTCTAGAAAGACTTTCTTTCCACATGTACAGGATGGTAGAATTGGCTGCCACCGCACGAGAGATGATTAACATCATCCAGGACACTCGAGAGAACCCTCAATATAAGTTTCTTGCAATGAAGTATGCAAGAAAAAGAAGAGCTTACGTATTGGTAAATATGATTTACTTAGTGACATTATGAGATAATGAGGATATGATCCTGTTGAATTTATGGAAATTCAATTCACTAACTCAACTTCTTTTTGCATGCACTAATTTTCGAAAGTTCGTGAATTCAGCTCCAGAGGATAATTTCAAAAGGAGAAAGATTGAAATCAATAATGGTAAATACGATTTCTTGTTATTTGTTTTCAGTGATGAATTATGAGATAATTCTAAATCATAATCTTTTCTTTTGACAGTGGAAGAATGGAAAGGAAATAGAGACTTCATGAAGTCCGCGCTCTGGAGCTTGAAGAAGTTATTCTAGTCATTTAATGAACCATTGATAGGATCTATGTCATAGAAACTATTTTAGTAACTTGTTGTTACTTTCTATTTATGTTTGAGAAACATATGATTATTTTATTATGAATAAAATAAGTATTGGTTCATTTATAAAGTTGTTGGTTATCTTTAAATAATATGTTTATTTTCCTGAACACTGTTTATTATGTTCCTGGTTTAAACCGGAACATAGTTTCTTTGGGTTGTATTCGTAAACAACATTATACCGTGGATTTCGGTATTAATAAAGTTGATATTTTTAAAGATGGAAACTTTATTTGTTCAGGAATAGAAGATAACAATTTATATATACTAACACCGTTAGTATGTGCAACACTTTATAATATTGAGTTGTTCCAGACTGCAGAGTCTAGAACTAATAAAGGTAGAATTTCTAAAGATGAGACCCTTCTATGGCATCTAAGGCTTGGCCATATTAACCTCAATGGAATTCAAAGACTGGTTAAAAGTGGACCTCTAAGTAACTTAGAGCTTGGTACACTCCCAGTATGTGAATCCTGTATAGAGGGTAAAATGACCAAGCGTCCTTTTTCAGCTAAAGGAAATAGAGCCACAGAACAACTAGAGCTTATCCATTCAGACCTTTGTGGTCCGATGAATGTAAAAGCTAGAGGTGGATATGAGTACTATGTGTCTTTTATAGACGACTACTCAAGGTATAGGTACATTTACCTGTTGCAATTCAAGTCTGAAACTCTTGAGAAATTCAAGGAGTTTAAAGCTGAAGTTGAAAAGCAACTTGGTAAATCTATCAAGACACTTCGATTAGATCGTGGTGGGGAGTATATGGACTATGAGTTCAAAGACTACTTGATAGAAAATGGGATTACATCCCAACTTTCAGCTCCTGGTACACCTCAGTAGAATGGTGTAGCTGAAAGAAGAAATATAACCTTACTCGAAATGACGAGATCAATGATGAGCTATTCATCATTACTAGAATCTTTTTGGGGTTACGCATTGGAGACTGCGTTATACATCCTAAATAGGGTACCTTCTAAAAGTGTTTTAGAAACGCCTATTGAGTTATGGTCGGGACGTAAAGTAAGCTTGCGTCACTTTCGAGTATGGGGATGTCCAGCACACGTGCTGAAAACGAACCCTAAGAAATTAGAATCACGGTCTAAGGTATGCTTCTTCGTAGGCTACCCTAAAGAGACGCGTGGTGGGTTGTTTTATAGTATTGAAGAGAATAAGGTATTTGTGTCAACAAATGCTACATTCTTGGAAGAGGACTATATAGGAAACTACAAATCTCCTAGTAAATTAGTACTAGAGGAGATGATTCCAAGTGAAACCACTAATGAGCCAACAATTGTTGTTGACTTGCCTATCTCTTCAAATAGGAAGAGAAATTCTAGTCAAATCCAGTTAAGTCCCCGTCGTAGTGGAAGGGTATCCAAGTTGCCCGAATGATATTTGGGATTAACTCAGGTCAATGATGGTGGTATTGACCTGGAGGATCCATTGTCTTATAAGGAAGCAATGGTGGATGTTGACAAAGAAAAATGGCTAAAAGCCATGGATCTCGAGATGGAGTCCATGTACTCCAACTCAGTCTGGGAACTTGTAGATCAACCAGTTGGGGTAAAACCCATTGGGTGCAAGTGGATCTATAAGCGAAAACGTGGAGCCGATGGGAAAGTGGAGACTTTCAAGGCTAGACTTGTAGCAAAGGGGTATTCCCAAAAGGAAGGGGTGGACTATGAGGAAACCTTCTCTCCTATTGCTATGTTAAAGTCTATTAGAACTCTTCTATCCATAGTAGCCCATTTTGATTACGAAATTTGGCAGATGGATGTCAAGACAGCATTTCTGAATGGCTATCTTGAAGAGAGTATCTATATATGCTCCAACCAGAGGGATTCATTGTTCAAGGTGAAGGACAAAAAGTTTGTAAGTTGCTAAAATCCATTTATGGATTAAAGCAAGCTTCACGGTCTTGGAACAAACGATTTGACACTACGGTCAAATCATATGGCTTTGAACAGAATGTTGATGAGTCTTGTGTTTACAAGAAGATACTCAACAAGGATATGGTTTTTCTCATTCTGTACGTGGACGATATCTTACTTATTCGGAATAATGTAAGGGTATTATCGGACGTTAAGAAATGGCTAGCTAACGAATTCCAAATGAAGGATTTGGGAGAGGCTCAATATGTTCTTGGTATCCAAATAATAAGGAACCAAAAGAACAAGACGTTAGCGTTGTCTCAGACATCCTACATTGACAAAATAGTTGCCAAGTATGGGATGGATAAATCCAAGAAAGGAGCGTTACCTTTCAGGCATGAGATTTATTTAACTAAGGACCAATGTCCTAAAACTCCTCAAGAAGTTGAGAGTATGAGACAGTATCCTTATGCATCAGCAGTTGGAAGTCTAATGTATGCGATGTTGTGTACTAGACCGGACATCTGTTATGCAGTAGGGATAGTAAGTCGTTACCAATCAAACCCTGGTTATGAACATTGGGTTGCAGTCAAGAATATTCTCAAGTATCTTCGGAGAACGAGAGAACATGTGCTAGTGTCTTGTAAAGAGGATTTGATTCTCAAGGGGTACACGGATTCGACTTCCAGGCGATATAGGAATTCTAGGAAATCCACGTCTGGATCGGTTTTCACACTTTGTGGTGGAGCCATTGTTTAGAGGAGTATAAAGCAAAGTTGTATTGCTGACTCCACAATGGAGGCTGAGTACGTAGCCGCTTGCGAAGCTGCTAAAGAGGGTGTCTGGCTTAGGAAGTTCCTAACCGATCTGGAGGTAGTACCAGACATGGACAAACTCATAACACTGTTCTGTGATAACAGTGGTGCTGTAGCGAACTCCAAAAAGCCTAGAAGCCACAAACGGGGAAAGCACATAGAGAGAAAGTATCACCTGATAAGGGAGATAGTCCAAAGAGGAGATGTTGTAGTGACAAAGATAGCCTCTGAGGATAATATTGCTTATCCATTTACAAAGACGCGTCCGGCTAAGGTGTTTGAGCGTCATATGGGTAGTTTAGGATTACTAGATAAATCTCTGTAAAGCTTTAGTGCAAGTAGGAGATTGCTGGGGTTTCTGCCCTAAATCTTATGTAATCCAATTAAACTATAAATAAATAAAGGAATTATAAATTAGTAATATTTACATTGTCATTTATTATTAGTTTAATAAATGTAATCCATCATAAGATCCAGAGTTACGTATGATAACTTAAAGTGAGCATATGATGCGGGAAGATTCACTTAAGTGTAACTCAAATAGTCTGTGGTACATGAATAAAAGTTGGGTGCCTTATTTCTGGTAACGCCACTAACACGGCCCACTTGTGAATTGGCACAAGTGATCTCATCTGGATCGCTCATGTAGAGACATGTGAGTGGGGGGTGTTGCTGCAATAGAGATTGTAGTAGACTGGACTAAGATAAACTTACTGTCTTCTGGGAAAGCCGTTACAGAAAGACACTTCGTTTATCAACCGGTTGATCATGTACAATTGATCTTAATCCTGAGTGGATTACGAACTCCTGTTCGCAAGAGACAAGCCATTGATTTGCATAGGTGAGAGTGACTCGTATAGTTCGTTCAATATGTCTCCCACTTTGGGGATTGCATCTTGCTTATAGCTGGGAACATAATTACACAAGAATTGGAATTCACTCTTTTCCATATAGGAAAATAGATAAGTAGTTCCCTTATGGACTGATTCGGTCTTGAACAGCGGGGTCCCATATTCCTCTGATCAAGGAAAAGGTTAAAGACGCATAATGGAGATTATGTAAGGTTGTTCATTGGAGAATCAGTTGGGCTTAAGGAACAAGATGTATCATGGAGGTTAATACGATGTAAATACCTAGCCATGGATACGAACTAACTTGTGAAGGATCAAAGTGTAGTTAATGATTATAGCCAATGGACATAACTATGTCTATAGTACTAAGAGTGCAACTCTAGATATTTAGTGGAGTTATCTAGGAGTTAATGAATGAGAATTAATTGATTAAAAGGAGTTTTAATCAAAGGTAATTCTGGATCATTGGAGCTTAGTCCTATAGGTCCATTAAGTCCTTCGAGCTAACGCATGTAATCGAGAACATAAATTAATATGATTAATTTCTCTTTGGAAAATTGGAAATGAATAGAGGAGTCTATTCAATTAATTAAAGGAAATTAAATAGAGGAGTCTATTTAATTATTTAATTAATGGTGGAATTAAATAGAGGAGTCTATTTAATTATTAAATAGAAGAGTCTATTTAATTATAAGAGATTAAATAGAGGAATCTATTTAATTAAATTAATTTGTGTTGTCCAAAATTAATGGGGATTTAAATAGAAGAGTCTATTTAAATATTTAATTTGAAATTATCAAATTAAATGAGGAAATAAATAAAAGGAGTTTTATTTATTGGAATAAATAAAAGGAGTTTTATTTATTGGAATAAATAAAAGGAGTTTTATTTATTTAATTATTTAACGGTATTGTTCCATTAAATAATGAGGAAAATAAAAATGCCCAATATTGTCATATGAGGATGACATGGGCGTGTGACTCGGGGTGGGGTCACACGCCCCCTTGGTCAAAGGGTTGACCAAAAAGTTTTCATTTTTATTTATTTAAAATATATGAATATCTTATTTTAAATTAATATGATTAATTTAAAATGGAAGATATGGAATATCTTATTTTTAAATTAATATGATTAATTTAAATGGAAGATATGGAATAATATATTTAAATTAATATTGATTAATTTAAATAAAAGATATGGAATGTTTTTTTATGGAATAAAATATAATATCTTTATTATTCAAATATATTTTAGAATATCTTAATTAATTATTTATTAATTAAAAGATATTCAGAAGATTTTCTGATGCCTTGGTTTTCCTATAAATAGGACCTTTGGGGTGACCCCAAAACACACAACCAAGAGAGTTAAAGTAAAGGCTCAGGAATTTCCTCTCCCCCCTCTCTCTTGTGCCGCCCATAGGGTGATTGGGAAGAAAATTCTTCTTCTCAATTTTTCCTTTTTCCAAAGGAGATAGTGCCCACGCACCGATTCTCTTTTGTGCTTAGTGAGGAAGATCTTTTTGGTGGTCCCTGGATCGTAACCATCGAAGAACGAGGAAGAGTCAGACACTTCTCGACAAGGGTTAGTATTTCTTTTATGCATTTAGAATTTTGAATTTATTATACTGCAAGGAAATATCCGTTGGGACTTCCGTTTGAGAACTCTTTTAGAGGCCTCAATCCCAACAAAGAGGAGAATTATAATTCAGAGTCTGCTTTTCCTGAGAATAGTACGTTAGATTCATCCCACAACGAGCATGAATTTTTTTCATTATCCTGCTCCTTGCTCTGTGCCTTCCACCACTCAAACACTCAAAACTTTTAATGTCGCTCAAACACCCTCTAACTCAACGACAACTAGTGATTCCATTTTAATCTCTCTGACCACCCTAGAATTAGTGTTCTTCATCAGAATAACTTAGTGCTATTGGAAGGCTCTCCAGTTCTTTTTTTTTTAGTTTTCTTCTTCGAATATGACTAGGAGGGACCTCGATACACTAAGAAGTTGCTCGAGGAGAAGTTGCTCTTAATATCAAGATGTTTGAATGTGGGGTCCGAATTCCTTTACATCCATATGCTCAGGGGTTTTTGCATGAGTTGTGTATCGCTCCTTGTCAATTAGCTCCTAGTGCGTGGAGCATACTACTAGGATGTTGGGTGCTGTGAAGTATGATTGGAGATGTGAATTTTTTACATACCTAGACTCTTTATACACTTTATCACTTAAAGCCCCTTCCATGATTTGACTATATTTATTACCTCACTGCCCGAGAGATCCCTTTAGTACTTAGCTGGCTCTAGTGAGAGACTGGAAGCGTAAATGGTTTTTTGGAGGAGGTGATTGGTTAATGCATACCCCTGGTCTGAGCTCTGCATATCCTACTCATGTGTCTTTTAGTGTACTTAGTCTGTTCATCTTTTAACTTTTAGGACTTCACCTCACTATATACGTCAATGTGTCTCACGTATATTTATTTTGTATTTTCAAGTTGCTGAACAGCTAGATGTCTATTTTATATTCACAGCCAAGCATATTCTACGTATCTTGAATCTCCTAGAAGAAGAAAGATCTGCTTCAACTTTAATTCGTGAAAAATGCTTATGTGATTCTGGGCCGTTGTCCAGGTAAGACTAAGAGTTAATTTTTTTTTTTTGCTATCTTATTTCATCCCTTTGTCAGATATGCCACCTCATATTGATAAGGACATTCGTAGTCATCGAATGGCTCTGGCTAAAGCCCTTCGGGATGAACCCCCTAGCCAGCGTCAACGAGTGGCACTAGTCGCACAGGCTACTCCATCAGCAGTTGAAGTTCAAGTTACTAATGTTCCTTAGCCTAATCCCTTCCAGGTGGAGGTAAAGTCTATTATACATGATATGCGTGCGATCTCAGGGGGTGGACATCGAGGCATCTCCCTTGAAGAACAATTCAGGGTAAGTTCATCTTTCGTATACTTTTCTTGATTTGAAGTTACTAACTTTCCACTTTATTGTATTTGCAGTGTAGTACAACACTCAGCCTTGCTACTTCGAGGCAATCACGAGAGATAAGTAGACTCTTAGAGGAGGTTAGGAGGGCAAACGAGGTAACCCAACAGGTTGTTGCTGCTAGAAAATGTCTATTGCTCGCATGAATCAATTAATAGAGGAGCATAACCGCACGTCTTCCGCTTTACAGGCTGAGAACCAACAACGTAAAAGCCAAATGGAGGATGGTGCTTTTTCTGAAGAAGTTTGAAGGTTTTTCACATTTCCTGCCACTTCAACATGAACTATAGGAGTATGGGTTTGATTTTGCCTGTCGTTCGATTCACGAAGCCAATGTTGAATGGGATATCGACTTCGTAAGACAAAAGGCTTATCCAGGGGATGCAAGACCTAGTGATGTTGGAGCAAAACCTGAAAACATAGGAGACGAGACTTAAGTCGTTTATATGATTTTTCTTTTTAGTTTTATGTAAAAAGACTTAGTAGACAAACTTTGAATGTTGTAAGGTCCACACAGTAGCTTGTATGGTCCCTTGATTGATACTTTACCAAACTTTGGTTTGTATGCTTTGTTGATGAGAATAAAATTTCATTTTTATCTCATTCTCATCTTGTTTATGCTATTTTGTTATAGTTTACCATGAGATCCTTATGTTCTGGGTTTCTAGCTTGTCTCAAGCCTTAGATTGACCAAGCTGGGATGAACTTGTCCTTGCTAATGCCTAGCAAGTTGTACGAATGTTTCCTCGCCCACCTCAACTCTACTTTGTTATAGTTCTTACTCTTTAAACAGTCCTTTTATAAAGGTTTTCTGCTGATCTTGTTTACTTGTCACTAATTGACCTGGTCCCCACTCGAGTGGGCTGACAGTCTAAAGCTCATCTCGAGTTATTATATTAGTGAGTAAACAATAACTAAAAGTAGCCAAAAAAATTATGTCACCATCACAAAATATACTTTAATTCATTGTGGTGACACAAAAAAGGTGGAACTGGTAAACTATGTTAGAGTGTCTACAGGTAATATGCTTTTAGATGTTCAATATTCCACGGGTGAGGAAGAGACTTGTTTTCCATATCTATCAAGTGATATGAGCTAGAATTGATTACCTTTGTGACCTTATAGGACACTTCCCATGTTGGACCAAGGGCTCCAATAATAGGCAACACCTTTCTCAGCACAAGATCCCTTACCCTAAAGCTGTGCGGTTTTACTTGTGAATTATAATAATGTGCTACCCTGTTTTTATATTCGGCAGCATGAAGGCGACTCACATCTTGGTGTTCTTCTAGCAGGTCTAAATTTAGCTTAAGGCATTTGTCATTAGTCTCCATATTAAAATGATGAGTCCTTAGGGATGGGAGTCCAACCTCAACAGGAACAACGACCTTAGTCCCGAACGCAAGGGAGAATGGAGTTTCCCCTGTGGATATTCTAGTTGTGGTCATGTACGCCCACAACACATTAGGGTGCTCCTCTGCCCATAAACCCTTCAATCCTTCTAATTTAGTTTTCAAATTTCTCTTGATGATTTTATTAATAGATTCTACTTGACCATTTGTTTGTGGATGGGCTGTGGTAGAGTTCTGATATTCAGCTCAAAACCCCATGACTTGAATTTCTCATTATCAAACTGATTTCCATTGTCTGTCACTATGCATAAGGGATGCCAAACCTGGATGCCAAGTTCCTTCATATGAACTCCATAGTTTTATGCTCAGTTATGGTGGCCAGTGCCTCAGCCTCAGCCCATTTAGTGAAGTAGTCCACATCTACTATTGCAAACTTTGTTTCACCTTTCCTCTGAGAGAGGGGTTTGATCAGGTCAACCCCCGACTGCACAAAAGGCCACGAGCTCATGATACTAGATAGTGGTTCAACTGGTTGTCTGGGTATCACAACATAACGTTGGCATTGATCACATCTCTTAGTGAACTGTTTGACATCTTCATTTAATGTGGGCCAGTAGTATCTTTACCTAATGATTTTGTTGATCTATGACCTGGCTGTAGAGTGGTTTCCACACACTCCCTCATGTATCTCTCTTATCACATAGTCGGCTTCTTCATGTTCAACACATTTGAAGAGGGGTAAAGAGTAACATCTCCTATATAACACATCATTTTGTAGAATGTAACGAGTAGAGCTTGATATCGAAGCCTCCGTGCCTCCAATTTTTCAGAGGGGAGTTCCCCATCTTTTAAAAAAGCAAATTATTAGCTCCATCCAGGTAGATTTTTCAGCTTGGTCAACATCCAAGATTTCGACTTCATTTATGCTTGAATTGGAGAGAAACTACACAGGCACCATCCTACTCAATTCTATCTGGTATCCAGATGCCAAGCGTGCCAGAGAATCAACATTAGCATTTTCTGAATGAGGTATTTGTTTACCTCCCATTTATCAAATCCAGTGAGCATATCTTTCACCTTATCCAGGTAGACTGTCATTCATTCTTCCTTGACGTGATACTCTCCGATAATCTAATTCACAAATGGCTGAGAATAGTTGAGTATTATATGCTGGATCACTCCCACTTTCTTTGCCAGCTTTAATCCGGCCAACAATCTTCATACTCATCTTCATTATTAGAAATTTTGAAGCCAAATGCTAAGGCAAATTCAATATGTGTCTGCTCAGGTGAAACTAAGATGAGACCTGCGCCACAACCTTGCGCATTGGATGATCCATCCACATAAAATGTCCAGGTGGACTCTTCCTTACATGGTTGAATGAGTTCTCCTTCATGGTTCGGCTCAGGTGTCAATTCTTCCTTTTTAGGTGTGAATTCAGCTATAAAGTCTGCAATCGCTTGACCCTTCATAGCCGTTTTCAGCTTGTATTGAATGTCATATTCACTGAGCTCCACCGTCCATTTCATTAATCGACCATATTCTTCAGGTTTTTGAAGCATTTGCCTCAATGGATAGTTAGTTAGCACCACCACCTTATGAGCTTGAAAGTAGGGTCTCAACCTTCGACCTAAGGTCACCAGTGCTAACACCAGCTTCTCCATTTGGAGGTACCTAGTTTCTGCATCAACCATTACTTTGCTTGTATAGTAAACAGGCTACTTAACTCATTGATGCCTTTGATACAGCTAAATATATAAACAATTCTTCGCCTATAATAGGCTTAGAGAGTAAGGGTGCAAAGGCCAAATATTCTTTGAGCTGCAAGAAAGCTCTCTCACATTCCTTGGTCCATTCAAACTTATTATTTTTTTCTTAGGATTTTAAGAAATGGAAGACATTTATCAGTGGCTCTAGAAACAAACTTGTTGAGAGCCGCAATTTTCCCATTTAAGCTTTACAATTGCTTGAGGTTATTTGGAGACTCCATCTCCAACACAACTTTCACTTTGTCCATATTTACTTCAATACCTCACTGGTGAACCATGAACCCAAAGAACTTGCCCAAGGTGACTCCGAATGCACATTTTTAAGGGTTAAGCTTCATTTGGTACTTCCTTAGAACACCAAAGGCTTCTTTTAAGTCTGTTGTATGTCGTTCCGCATGTGGACTCTTGACCAGCATGTCATCGACATAAACTTCCATATTTTACCTATATGCTTCTCAAAATCTTTATGTTGCACCTGCATTTTTTAGTCCAAATGGCATGACCTCGTAACAATAAATGCCTTGACTAGAAAAAAATGACGTCTTCTCTTGATCAGGTTGATACATCCTGATTTGGTTGTACCCTGAATAGGTATTTATAAAAGTCAACATTTCATGCCCAGCTGTGGTATCTACAAGCTGGTCAATTCAGAGCAAAGGGAAGCTATCCTTTACACATGCTTTGTTAAGGTTAGTGAAGTCTATACACACCCTCTATTTTACAATTGTCTTCTTCACTAACACAACATTAGAAAGCCAATCAGGGTAATGAACTTCACGAACAAATTTAGCTTTCAACAGCTTCCCTACTTTTTTAGATATGAAATCATTTTTATTCTAATCAAACACCCTGCGCTTTTGTCTGATTGGTCGAAAGTTCGAGTCCACGTTCAGCTGTGCACCATAATACTTTGGTCTAAACAGGGCATATCCTCATGAGTCCAGGCAAACACATTTGAGTTTTGCTTAAAAAATTTCTATCAATTTCTTTCTCTACTCGGCTGCCAGTCTTGTTCCAATACTGACACGTTGATCTTCACTTAGGAGTGGGACAGACTCTAAGTCTTTTGTGGGGGTTGCCCTCTATTCAGTCTTTTTTGGTATAATCAGAGTAGGTTTCTCTACTCTCTACCGCTAAAGTAGGCTGCACCATCTGCCTGGATTGATTCTTTTGGCATATTCTAACTACGTGCACTAAAACATCTTTCATGGCTGTTCGATAAAACTCTCGAGAGGCTTTTTGTTCACCCTTAACCATTCCCACCCCGCAAAGGGTATGGAACTTCATTAGGTGATGGTAAGTTGACAGGACTGCTTTCATTGCATGGATAGAGGGTCTTCCCAAGATGATGTTATAAGCTAAAGTGCAATTTATGAATAAGAACTCCACCATCTTAGTAACATGGTTTGGTTCCTCTCCAATCATAACTAGTAGCTTAATACTGCCTTCTAGGATGACCTGGTCACCTCCAAGCCCAACTAAACAACTCCTCTATTCCCAACCCCATTTCTTTAAAGGTCTTAAAGGATAAGATGTCTGCTGAACTACCTCCATCAACAAGAACTCTATGCACTTTTTTATTCGCAACTCTGATATCCACCACCGGTGCGTCATTGTGTGGCTGGAGAATTTCATTTACTTGTTCTTCAGTGAAAATTAGTGCGGGAAACTCTGCTTTGCTAGTAGAAAGCACCTCTAAATGAGATGGGGCGAGCCTCGCTTCACGGGCACTCTCTTTTCTTTTTCGATTGGATTCCCCACTAGCTGGACCACTAAATATAGTCTTGATTTCATCAGTATCCTTTCTACCACCCTCCTTTTGTTTTGTATTCTCCTTTCTATTATTCAGATGATAATTTCTTCTCACTAACTTTTTCATGTATCCACTCTGGATTAAAGACTCGATTTCTTCTTTAAGATCGAAACATTCTCCAGTTGAGTGACCATGATCTTTATAAAACAAGCAATACTTATCTTTGTTTCTTTTATTTGACCCTGCATTTATCTTAGTAGGCCATTTCAGCAAATTCTTATCCCTAACTTCCATCAGGAGTTGTTCAACAGGAATAGTAGTAGGGGTGTAACGTTTAAATTTGCTCAGAGGGAGACCACGACGCTCAGGTTAATCCGCCACCCTTTTTCTCTTACTATCGAATTATTGTGCCTCAATGTGACCTTTGCCCCTGACTTGGCGTTGTCTACTACTCCCTTCGTCAGAAACTTTTCTTGAACTGAGCAACTCTCCAACACTCATGTACTTTTGTACTATTGAGACAAGTTCAGTATAAGTGGTTGGGGTTTTCTTCGTGAGGGATCAGAGGTGTTTTTCGTCCTTTCTTGCGATCATGGATATGAGAGCAATATCATCACTGTAGCTTTCAACCTTAAAGGCTTCACTATTGAACCTCACTATGTAATCTCTAAGGCTTTCTTCTGACCTTTAACGCACCGTCAGAAGGTGCATTGCTGGTTTTTTATGATCTTTTCCTCCGAAGAATTGTGTCACAAACGCCTTAGTTAGTTCCTTGAAATAAGAGATTGAACGTGGCTTCAATTACCTATACCATCCTTTAGCTGGGCCAACTAGGGTGGTGGGAGAGCTCTACAATTTATCACGTCTTGGACTCTCTAGAGCTCCATTTAGGTCCAAAACGTGTCAACATGTTCCAGTGGGTCACGTGATCAATTGTAAGGTGTGACAGTAGGAATCTCAAATTTGTAGGGTAACTCAGCCTCCATGATGTCTTCTGTAAATAGTGGTTCTGTTTTTTTAATAGATCTTCCAGTGCTAGTGGATTTTTGCCTTTGTATTCTTTCTGCATGCTGCCTAGTTGGTCCTGCAGCTTCCTTAGCTCAGGTGCCCATAGTCACTAGCTTTCAGCAGTTGACTTCTCCACTTCTTGTTGAGGTTTTCTTTTTTGCTCGAGGATGTTTCATAAATATGTTCCCCCCGGATGGTGAGAAGGCTCGTGGTTAGGAGAGGCCACTGGATGAGTGTTTTTCCTCTTCGAACCACCCTCCCCACAAAATTGGGATTCTGCTTCCTTCTCCAAGGGCATTTTTCCCTTAGCATTATCCTTTCGAGTTAAGATATCCAATACCTTGGTCATTTCTCTATTGAAGCCTTGCACTTGCACTTGCACTTCTAACTCTGCGATCCTTTCACCCTGTCTTGAGGGTCGTTTAGGTGGTTGTTAATCTTCCTTCGTCTTGGAGCCTTATCTTGCTCCTCTAGTCATAGTGATCATCATTATTGTGACTTCGACTCATTTTCAGTAACACGATCTTTGCGTTTCCCACAGACGGCGCCAATTGTTGTTGCGTAATTTTTATCTTGCTGACTAAACGTACTCGTCAGCTCCACGTGTTCAACAATTGAAGATAAACTGGTGCGTATCGTTGGAAATTAAGTTGTGAATCTGTAAAGAAAGAGACACTGGTGTGGTGCTGGCCACATACACATCGACGATCAAGTTAGAGTCAGAATTTTAGCAGAGTTTTTGTAAGGTTTTCGTAGTGTACCTTAATCAGCTGTAGTCACTCTATTTATAAAGAGTCCGCTTATTAGTTTCTCGCCTTTAATCTTTATAATGATCAGCGCTAGATGTAGCAGAAGTGCTACTGACGTCCTAGGTTGGCTCAATGGAGAAGCTGGGTGTGACGGGTTACAAGTAGACGTGAGGTTGGATAAGACACATTTCTGTATTAATTTTATGATTGTCCTTAGCCACTCATCTTTCCCAATGTGAGGAAGATTGTGTGTTAGACGGGATTTCTAAGCTTCTCAACTGGTCATCAATAGCCTTGATAGTTGTAGCTAATTGTCTAGATCATGCCCTCAAACTTCCTTGGCCACCTTGATATCTGTGCGACAGTCTGTACTTGTTGGGAAAAAACACCTTCCCACATTCATCGTTAGGAATAAAAAGAAATAAACGAGAAATTATAGAAATAAACATAATCAGATGACACAAGGATTTATACTGGTTCAACCAAATTGGCTACGTCCAGTTGTTACCTCTACGGATTTCACTATGATGAATTAGAGTTACAATAGAGAAATATTCAATACACTAAATCATGTATTAACCGCTCAAAAGCCCTCAAGAAAGAAAACACTTTCTTTACAATATTTCTCTCAAACTCACAAGTCTCTCTCGTCACACTTAGTTTTCTCTCTATCAGCTCAATGGTACAAAAAGGTTACAAACCTTTTTATATTTTCCTTTGCTTCACATTGCTCCGTAGATTAAATCCACTGCCTCACCAATTCATGTAGATAATCCACCACGTCACAAGATAAGTCTCAGCCAAATGAAATCAATTAGGCTTTGACCTTTTTTTTTTTTTGTCCTTTTGTCATGAGGGTGGGCTTTAAACAATGAATGGGCTAATGGCCTTCGTAAACTTCTTTAATAATTTTGATTTTTCTTCACAAATACACAACAAAGTACTATCATCCACGCATACTTCGCACTAGCCAGCGTTACCTGTGCAGCGGCTACCTCAATATTTGTGCAGTAGTTGTCGTCATATCTCGATCTCTGTGTACCTTAGTTTTCCTTTAGAGAGGATGAGGTGTTTCCATATGCTACGTCATTACATACGTGTCAAAGAAATATCGAGCCTTAAAAATTCACCTACAACACTCATAAATCTATTCTGTACGCAGATGGTACTTTTTATCTTTGTATTCCAGATTCCTACAAGTTATACTAAAATAATAAAGTAAAAATATTTGTAAATTTTGCATCTTTTATTTAAATTTTAGTATTAATGAAAAATCTAGTCGATATAAATCATATATATCAAAATAGTTATATAAATAATGCAATATAATTAAGTAAGCACACACTTGATTATTTATGTAGATTTAAACTATATTTTATTCTCTTTCTTTGATAAGTACTTAGAGTTTGGCAAGATGACTGATATCGTAAGGGTGGACATGGAGAGGAGATTGAGCATGATAGGATCTTCTTGCAATGGCCATATATAAAGCTTCAGTTGAATGAACTACATCCCAATATAAATATTGGGTCCGATTACCACATGGAGTTCTTGAAGGAATACACCTCACTTGACCAGGTTCAACTTCACAGCATGGAGCATCTGAAACTACAAAATCTGCATATACAAAATTAATTTTTCAAAACAAAAAGATTTTATGTCATATTGGAAGGGTAGTGTCTTTTTTTATCTTCTAATTTTTTGCTGTGTGTTTTGTGCACCTTTTACATTCTATTAATTAAAAAATGATAATATTTAAGTCCGGTCAAGAAAAACTCATGTTTTCCTATGTGTCTCTTTATTATTCAATCAAATATATTAGTAATACTTCACCATCATCATCTGGCTCGCAGTCTAAAGGTCGACCCAAGCTCGACTCAGATTCGGCTCGAGCTCGGCCCGAAAGTCAACGTTTGATGGGCTGGCTCGGCTCAGCTCGTTAAATATTTGGATTGGATATAAGCCTCCATTTTTTTAACGAGTTGGCTCGTGGGCCGGATCGTTTGAGCCTCCATAGGGCCGATCCAACGAGCCGGCTCGAGTTCGGCTCAAATAAATCTCGCAATATTTTTTTATTATTTAATAGAATTTTATATTATTACCAATTTAAAAATTAATAATATATCTCATTTCTTTTTATATTATATGCTTGAATCACTATAATATAAGTTGAGAAAAATGCATATGATTGACAAATGAGTGGGTGCATATTGTAGTGATGCACTTTAAAAAGTGATTTTGAAAGTTATGCATCATTGATTTTTGAGATAATGTAATACAAAAATGAACTCATATGATAGGATGAGCTTGGCTCACTCCAACGAGTTAGGCCCAAGCTCAGTTCAACGAGCCTTCTAGTGTTTGGGCCGAGCTGGCTCGGCTCGGCCCATTGATGATGATAAATCATACTAAAAAAATTTATTAGTGAAACCAATGTGTTTTTTTAGAAATATTTATAGTACTCCTCCCTTTAATAATTAGTCAATCATATGGAGCTGGCAAGTAGTGGACCTCTCATAGTTTCTTTATTATATTGATATATACATATGTCAATATATTAAAGAAAGGTGTACAAATTTTTTATTACAACAGGAGAATTAGAAATTACCTCATATGATCTATCACCCACTATAAGATTTGATTCAATATCAATAGGACACATAAGAAAGTGAGGAAGAATTTCTCTTAATCGGTCAATACCTAAATATTCTTTTAACAAAGGGCTTAATGACATAACACACTTGGTAATTTAATGTGGTGGTAAACATGCTTCTAACCCTCTTAAAATGGTTGTGTTTCCAAATTTAGTTTAATTTTAATAAATTGCAAAAATCTATTTTCTTGGTCATATGATATCTAATTATAAAGATTATATTTAGAATTATGTTAAACTATAGTAGTATATTTTATTTAGAAATGAAGTGATGTGATATTTATTGAGAAAAATTATATATAAAAATTCATTTTAAAAATAAGGGGATGTAATATTAATAATTTGTTTAATACAATTAAGGTATATAAAGAATTGAACCATTCACTCATAAATGAGAATGTACTAATACATTTTATATGTATAAAAAAGGTTATAAAAAATTCATTAATTTACCTGGAGATGAAGAAGCAATAGAGCTTATTTCAAATATATTAATAAAGATAAACTTTGCACCCATCAATTTGGTATTGAGATCCTCTACTAGAGCCTTGAGCTGAAGATTGAAAAGCTGAACAGCATTATTAATGTTATCAACACATTGAGATCCATTGGTGTTAAAGTTAGCCCTTGCATTTGGAGTACATCCTATTGGCCTCACTCCAATCATAGCGACCTTTCTAGCTCCTTGGTCATACAAATTCTATAAAAAAAATTTCAAAATATTAGTGAATGTCAAATCATTTGTCATACATAATCTAAGCTATTTGTTTATAATCCCCACTAAAATAAGAACGATGAAACTTATGCAATAAAAAATAAATAAAAGGAAAAAAGAAAGAAATAAAAACCAGAATTTATACAGATTTTCAATTGACACGTTATGTCTTCTGCTGATTACAGGTTCCACTATAAAATTGAAGATTATATCAATTAGACGAATAATAAGAGTGTATAATTGCTCTCAGTTATACATATTATTTGAGAATCTACCTAAACGATTACCCTTCTCTATTTTCTCTCAGTAAAACAAGCCCTCAAATAAACTCTAATTGCCATAGTGGGAGGCAAAGCCACCACCCACTACCATAGATAATCTCTCACCCACGGTGAAGAGATTAAGAAGAAGTCGTCGTATGAGATTTGACCTTATTTCTTCTTATCATGATCTGACGTAAAATAGCTTATTTATATGCTATCTCCCAACAAAAGAGTTCACCGCCACAATTGTAACATATATGTTGTTGCGTAAAAATGGAGAGCTTCCACGTAGGCAACGAACTTAATATATGGGACGAGTCGGAGGTAGTGCACTCCTTCGACGGCGTGCTACGTAGGTACCTACACAGCAAAGGAAAAGAGCATCGGTGTGGTGCCGGCCTAACACCCTCCGATGCTAAAGTCAGAGCAAGCAGAGCTATTGTGCCAGAGAGAATAGTAGTAGAAATTAGTTACCTAATGAATGAATTTCTTCTCCTATTTATAGGAGAATAGGTTGATGACATCATCATGCCACGTGTCACGTCAGGATTGGGCCATGTGTTGCTTCTCAATTACGTGTTGCTTGCAGGTTGCGCCACGTGTCGTTTTCCAAGTGGATACTTGTATTTAGTTTAAATATTTAAGTCTATGTTAGAGACTGCGTAGCCAGGTCTTTCCAGGTGCGTGGACTTTATGACTAGGTACCGCGGTCGGACCAGGTACCGCGGTCGGACTAGGTGCCCAAGTACCGCCGTCAGACCAGGTGCCCAAGTACTACGTCAGACCAGGTACGTAGACAAATATTGTCAAGTTGTAAAATTCCACGTGTAATCCAATTTCACCCCACAACAGAGGCCCCCTACTCCCGAGTTGAGTTGAGATGTGAGTTCAATGTTACTTGGGAGTATTCTTTCAAAGTGGAATTTTACCTCGGTGATGTTTCTAAAATTATTCTAAGTGTTGAATTTTGTAGAACTTCAATTTTCTGCCTTTGTAGCTTGAATTTTCCATCTTTGCAGTGGTCAAAATTTTGAGAAAATACTTGGATATTGATAGGTTGAATTTTCTATCTTGGTCGTTTTGGAGTTGGGTTATATGTCCAAGTTGTCACGCTTAATCATCACATATTTCGCCCCCTTTGATTTTAAGAGTAAAAATTCTCTTAAAATCAAATATATTAAATCCTTTCATCTATTATTGGAAAAGTGATCACAAAAATCGAAATGAAATTAAATTGATGAAGAGTGTAGAATAAACATGGAGTAGAAAGCGAAAGAAGAAAGGAAAAAGAAAAAAATTTAAAAAAAACTAGGGGGAGGGGTTCCAGACCCGCGAGTCAGGATTTGACCTGCGGGTCTGGTAATGACCCGCGTCCCCTACTCTTTTTTTTTTTTGAATTTGATGAACCCTCGGGTCAAAACCTCACCCGCGGGTGGGGTCGCGGGTCAGGTTTTGACCCACGACACTCTTGGAATTTTTCTTTTCTTTCTTCTTCTTTTCTTTCTTTTTTTTTCTTCTTTCCTTCCTTCCTTCTTCCTTGTTTCACTTCAAGAATAATAAAAACTCATGGGTTTTATGCCAACCCTCATATTAATCCGGGCAAAAGCCAGACCCACCGTGTTGACTGGTCAACTAGTTGACTTTTTTTTCCCCAACCAAACTCTACTTGGTTTTTGGGAGTTAACTTCTTGTTGAGTCTTGATTGGGTTTGGTTTTTTTAAAAAAAGCCCCGCACTCTTCATAAACTTAGAATTTTTCTTCTTTTACTAGGTGCGGCTCGTTAAAGTACTGCACTCCCTAGTAGACTTATAATTTTTTCTTCTTTTAAATTCATCTACCAGGTGCGGCTCGTGCGAGCCCTGCACTCCCTAGTAGACTTAGAATTTTTTATTCTTTTAAATTCTTCTACCAGGTACGGTTCGTGTGAGCCCTGCACTCCCTGGTAGACTTAGAATTTTTTAGTCGTTTTAAATTCTTTTTCTTGGTGCGGCTTGTGCGAGCCCTGCACTCCCTGGTAGACTTAGAATTTTTTAGTCGTTTTAAATTCTTCTACCAGGTGCGACTCGTGCCAGCCCTGCACTCCCTGGTAGACTTGGAATTTTTTAGTCGTTTTAAATTCTTCTTCCAGGTGCGGCTCGTGCGAGCTCTGCACTCCCTGGTAGACTTGGAATTTTTTAGTCGTTTTAAATTCTTCTTCCAGGTGCGGCTCGTGCGAGCTCTGCACTCCCTGGTAGACTTGGAATTTTTTAGTCGTTTTAAATACTTCTACCAGGTGCGGCTCATGCGAGCCTTGCACTCCCTGGTAGACTTGGAATTTTTTAGTCGTTTTTAAATTCTTCTACCAGGTGCGACTCGTGCGAGCCCTGTACTCCGTGGTAGACTTAGAATTTTTTAGTCGTTTTAAATTTTTCTACCAGGTGTGGCTCGTGCGAGCCCTGCACTCCCTGGTAGACTTAGAATTTTTTAGTCGTTTTAAATTCTTCTTCCAAGTCCATCTCGTGCGAGCCATGCACTCTCTAGTAGACTTAGAATTTTATAGTCATTTTAAATCCTTCTACCAGATGCGGCTCGTGCGAGCCCTGCACTCCCTGGTAGACTTAGAGTTTTTTAGCCGTCTTAATTCTTCTACCAGGTACAGCTAGTGCGAGCCCTGCACTTCATGGTAGACTTGAAATTTTTTAGTCTTTTTGAAATTCTTCTACCAGGTGCGGTTCGTACGAGCCCTGCACTCCTTGGTAGACTTGGAATTTTTAGTCTTTTTAAATTCTTGTACTAGGTGCGGCTGGTGCGAGCCCTGGACTCCCTGGTAGACTTAGAATTGTTTATTTAGCTCTTCCACCATGGCGGACTTAGAACTTACTGTAGCAGGTTCACGTAGTTGGTCCCCACTGGAGTGGAGTTTTACGTCTCTAAATCTAGCTCGAGTCTAAGAGTTCTCTAAATGATTTATCTCTCATAAATGCATTAAGTAGAAAAAGTACGGTCTTATTCATTTTATTTTCGAACTTCTTATAATAAAAATCTTTATTGGAAATGAAAACTGTAATAAATAATATTGCTAAAATGAAATCTAAGTTGCTTGACATCATCATAGGTAGAGTAGAGACTTTTAGATGAGTTTAATCAATGTGTTGATGCCTTGGCGAATACCTCAGTGACCTAACATGGTCCTTTCTAGGGCTCGGGCTCTTTCTCAATAGTCGGTCCTTTAAAGATGGTTCTTATGTCTCCATGTGGAAAATCTTGATTATCACGATCATAGTCTTTCTTATCTCTTTTACTTCTCACGAATTCTTTCAAGTACCCTTTTTGAATAAGGGTTTCAATTTCTTCCTTGAGATCGAAGGAATCAGAGGTGGTATGACCGTGGTTTTTGTGGAAGAGGCAATACTTATCTTTGTTCCTCTTGTTTGACTCTGCTTTCATCCTAGGCGGCCACCTAACCATGTCTTTATCTTTTATCTCCAAGAGTAGTTTGTTCAATCGAGACCGTGGTGGGAGTGTATTTTTAAACTTACTCGGAGGAAGACTCAGCTTCTCAAGTTGATCTCCCGACTTATGTCTTTTGTCATCCTCGTGACGATCACTCCCCCAAACAAACTCTTCTGTTTGATCTCTATTCTTGTGTTCTGATCGTTTACTACTACCTCCTTCATCTGAAGTCCTTCTTTCACTAAGCAACTCCCCTGCGCTCATATATTTTTGCGCTCTAGCGAGAAGCTTGGTGTATGTAGCAGGCGTTTTCTTGCCTAGTGACCACAATAACTTTTCATCTTTCAAACCAGCCATCACAGCAATCAGAGCGACACTGTAACCTTCCACCTTCAGTGCCTCATTATTAAATCTCACTACATAGTCTCGGAGACTCTCCTCTGACTTTTGACGCACAGTCAAAAGGTGCGTGGCTGGTTTCTTATGATCTCTTCCACCAAGGAAATAAGTTACAAAAGACTGAGTAAGATCTTTAAATGAAGATATGGACCTCGGCTTGAGATGCCTGTACCACTCGCGAGCAGGACCTCCTAATGTAAGGGGGAACGCCCTACACTTGATAGCATCTCGGACTCCCTAGAGCTCCATCCAGGTCTGAAATGTATCAACATGCTCGATTAGATCCTTTGAACCATCGTAGGCAGTCATTATTGGCATTTTAAACTTGGTTGGAAGCTCCACCTTCATTATATCATCAGTGAATGGCGGCTCAGTTTGCTCGAGTAGATCTTCCAAGACAAGAGGAGTCTTTCCTCTATACTCTTTTTTCATATGACCAAGTTGATCTTGGAGCTTTTTCAACTCTGGTGCCCAAGGCTGGGTATTTTCTACAGTAGACTTCATAACATTTACATGTTCTTTTTGTTAGGAATGGTGTCCTAGAACATGTAATTATTTAATAATAATAATTTATTAAGAATAAATTAAATAAATAAACATAAGTTCTTTATATTATCTAGATTGATTCAATTAATGATATTAGGAATATATGGAAATATATAAATATCAAACATTCAAATAGTAAAACCCTAAGTCACTCTTATGAAATCACGACTTAGTATGTGAGTCATACGAGAGGATTAAAGTCGAGATGAGTAACTTAAACGTGTCTATAGTAAACGGATAACGTTTGGGAACCTTATCCTGGTAACACTGTTGATAGCTTCGTATTTTGTTTATAGACAAATGATCGAATCCTGATAATTCATGTGGGAGACATGAAATGGAAGTATCATATGCAATATTGATTGTATAAGACAGGACCATGATGTTCGATCAAATTTCTCATTAGTACCGTTTACGAGAAATAATCGAATATCAAACTAAGTTTATCAACTGTGATAGATCTCAATCCTGAGTGAAATGCGGACTCCTATTTGTGGAGTTATGTTCTTTGATTCACATAGTTGAGAGCGATCTGTAAGAACACTCAATACACTCCTGTTTTGGGAACATGACTAGATAAGTAGCTGGGAACTCATTTTCACGAGATGGAATTCATAACTTTCCTATAAATTAACCAGGTATCGGTGCGATACCTAAACATTTTAGGAACTTTAGGAAACTCCCTTGATGTACTGATTCGAGACATGAACAAGTGACGTCACGACTTCTATTGATCACAGAAGTATCTTATCTCTAGTTCGACTAAAGATAAAGTTCATTGGAGAATCAGCGGGAACACAAGGATAAAGCGGTAATTACAGGGGCAAAACGGTAAATTTATCCGCTTGTAATTATGAGGGTTCCACGTAAAGGATAATATCACGATATAAATAATGATAAACTAAATGGACAATAACTCATCTATAGTGAGGGGAGTTCACTATGAATCTATAGTGGAATTATTCATAGTTAGATAATAAGTAATTAATCGATTATGTGTTAATCACTTAATTGACTAATTATTAAGCCCATGATCTATAGGTCCATCGGGTCCCTATGCTAGCCCAAATATCGTAGTCGCGAAATCAAGTAGAAGAAATGGAAATTTTAAGTAAAGTGAATTACTTAAAATAGGCAATATTAATTGTTTAAATATTGAGTATATTTAAACGGTAATTAATATAAACATTATTAATTGTTTAAATAATGATTTTATTTAAACAGGAAATTAATAATGAAATATTATTAATTAGATATTATTAATTATTTAAATATTGAGTATATTTAATGGTAATTAATAATTTGAAATTAATTAACAATTATTAATTGTTTAAATAATAAATTTTATTTGAACAGAATTAATAATTAAAATTAATTAATTAATAATAAAATGTTATCAATAAAATTATTAATTAAATAATGAGTTTATTTAATGGAAATTAATAATTAAAATATTTATTATTAATTATTTAAATAATGAAAATTATTTAAATGGAAATTAATAATTAAATATAATTTGATAGTATTTAGTCAGGAGAAAATATTAATATTATTAATTGTTTAAATAAAATATTTTATTTAAATGGTAATTAATAAATAAATTAATTAAGTTGGACTTATTAATTTAAGAGAGAATTTTAAGCCCAATTGGATTAATGAACCCAATTGAAATTGGCCCAAAATAATTAATTAAATAAATTAGAATTATTTATTAATTATTAAGCCAATTTTCGGCCATGACATGCATTTTAGGAAGAGATAATTGTTTGAATTATATCCTAAAATAATTACATAGATTTATTTACCCAAGATAAATAAAATAAAGAAAATAAAATAATCTCCTATTTATCTATGGCATTTTCAAAATTGCAAGATAAAGGAAAGAGATAATCTTTTTTCTTTTTGTATTTATCTCTATAGATTAATCCTAATGGGATTAGGATTCCTATTTTCTTATAAATAGGAGGGTTGGGTCATTCATAAATCATACAATTCAATTCCTTAGAAATTCGGAATTCTCTCTTCCTCCTCTCCTCCCCTATTGCCGATTTTCATAGGCCATTGGGAAGAAAAATATTTTTTCTTCTTCCCAATTTCTTCTTAAGTTCGATCCCACAATCGGATTTCGTTTGATCGATCGGGATATAGCGTAGAAGATCCGGTGTTGCTCAGGATTTGATGCTGTAAAGAAACCTCCAACCGATTCTTCATTAATCAGTCAATGTAAGTTCCGGTTTTAATTTTCGAAAATAAAGCATGAATCTACATGTTCTTCGTGTTTTTATCACAAATTGCATGATATTAATAGATCCTAAATTAAGTGTTAATTTGTGTTACTAAATAAATTCCGCTAATTTAGTAAATCATCCCTTCACTTTTCTCTTTTGATTGAGAACTTCTTTGAGGTCGAACTTTCATTTCTTACTAGGATGCTGGTTGCGGGGAGAGTTATAAGAGGAAGAGGAATTGTCCTGGATATTTAGATTTGACTTCCCCTTTGAGCCACCCTTCTCATGATTCCGCGATTCACCTATTCGCTCTATAGGTCTTTTGTCTTTTTTAGATTGTACTTCCTGGTTGTGAGCAGGGGCTTGATGATCAGCTTTCTGTGTAATAATTTTGAGTACTTTAGCAAGATCTCGATCCACACCTCGAACATGCTCTTCTAGAGCATCTACCCTTCCGTCTGCATTGGCACAACTCTAACAACTTCTTGATTTTCATCAGCTTGTTGTTGTTGTCGTTCTCAAATGCTACCAGTTTGATATCTCGTATTACGAGGGTTACGATTTTCACCGTCATCTATATCATCACCATGTTGCTGACTTCTACGACTCATCCTTGATAGTAGAACACTTAGCTATATACTCTCCCCACAGACGACGTCAAATGTTGTTGCGTAAAAATGGAGAGCTTCCACGTAGGCAACGAACTTAATATATGGGACGAGTCAGAGGTAGTGCGCTCCTTCGACGGCGTGCTACTTAGGTACCTGCATAGCAAAGGAAAAGAGCACCGGTGTGGTGCCGGCCTAACACCCTCTGATGCTAAAGTCGGAGCAAGCAGAGTTAGTGTGCTAGAGAGAATAATAGTATAAATTAGTTACCTAATGAATGAATTTACATCATCGTGCCATGTGTCGCATCAGGATTGGGCCATGTGTTGCTTGCGGGATGCGCCATGTGTCGTTTTCCAATTGGATAATTGTATTTAGTTTAAATATGTAGGTCTATGTTGGAGACTGTGTAGGCAGGTCTTTTCTGGTGCGTGGACTTTATGACTAGGTACCACGGTCAGACCAGGTACCCAGGTACCGCGGTCGGACCAGGTGCCCAGGCATCGCAGTCGGACCAGGTGTCTTGGTACCCCGGTCGGACCAGGTGCCCAAGTACTGCGGTCAGACCAGGTGCCCAAGTACTGCTGTCAGACGAGGTGCGTAGACAAATATTATCAAGTTGTAAAATTCCAAGTGTAATCCAATTTCACCCCACAACAATATATATATACACTTTTCTTTAATAACCTACACAACCTAACATAACAAGTATTTTGATTTTTTAATATATATACATATATTTTTTAATTATGTTGTTTTAAGCAACTGATCAAAAGGATCATTTAAAAATAATTTTCTTATAAGAAAAGAAAAGCAAGCTATTTATTTTTAGTTCCAAACAACCCCTTTGTTTTAATTTTTAAATGTGATAAAATATAATTTGGTCCCTAAACTTTTATTCCGGTTTCATTTTCGTCCTTAAACATTTAAAGTGATATTTTTTCGTCCCTGAACTTTACATTTGGTTTCGTTTTATCAATATTTTATCTTCTAAGATAGTTAAAAATACTCACAGCATGCAAACCCGAGCTAAATCATGCATATCTAAGAAGAAATCTTCAGCTATAGTTACTAATAATGTTCTTGATTCTGAACCAACATCCTTCACTCAAACATCTAAGTTGCCTCCTTGGCAAGCAGCTATGAATGAGGAGTATTCAGCTCTTATGCATCAACATACTTGATCAACCAAGAATAAGAATAATATACCTAGATGGCAGTGTTGCACATCATAAAGCTATGAAAGACGTCTTCGACTCCTTTGCTTAAGAATAAAAATTTAATTATCTGTAAATGGGTCTATTAAAGTCAAAAGACATCTAGATGGCAATGTTGCACATCATAAAGCTCGTTTAGTAACAAAGGGATTTCATCAAGAGGAAGGTGTTGATTTTTAGGAAATATTTAGTTCGTTATTAAAAAGCCAACAATCCGTTTAGTTCTCTCACTTGCAACTCGATACAAGTGGTCTGTTCGACAACTTGATGTTAAAAATATTTTTCTTCATGGTGAACTTCAAGAAAAGGTATATATGCAACAACCACAAGGTTTTATAAACTCTAATTTTCCAGTCTATGTGTGTCAACTATACAAGTCTCTTTATGGCTTCAAACAAGCTCCTTGAGCATGGTTTGAATGTTTCACCACCTATTTGCAGAATTTTGCTTTCAAACCATCATTAGTTGATTCTTCCCTATTTGTTCGAAATTAGAATGACTCTCTTACATATCTTCTTCTTTATGTTGATGATATTATTATTACGGGAAATGATCTAGCTTATGTGAAAGTTCTTATTGATCAATTACGTTTACAATTTGAAATGACTGATTTGGGCAATGTGAAGTTTTTCTTTTATTTAGAAATTGCATATACAGGATGTTTTGAAACGTTTTGATATGACTGACTCAAAACCATGCAAAACTCCATGTTCTTTAAAGCCTTCTCTTGAGTCTTCACCAGCTTGTTCTATCACTGATGTCTCCTTGTATCGATAAATGGTTGGTGCTCTCCATTGCCTAACTTTCACAAGGCCAGACATTGTCTTTGCTGTGAGCAAGGCATCTCAATATATGTAAAATCTCACAGTGGCACAATTTGGGGAGGCTAAGAGGATTCTTAGATATTTTATTTGAGAATGGGTTGTCCGAAATAATATTTAACTTCACAACCACCTCCTGATATTTGTACAAAAGTTTTGATATTGGAAAGACTACAATTTCTACGATACGATCCAAACTCGTTCCTTCTTAGTAGAAGTAGTTTGAGGGGAGATGTAAGTATAGACTATTAATGAGCTGTTAGAAATTAATTATTGTTATAGGCTAGTGTTAGTCTATAAATAGTAATGTTCTTCTCTATACATTAATGGAAAGTTTAAAGTTATTTTTATAATACGTAAGAACTCGAAAGTAGATGGTCTATAATGATGGCTAACCTTTAATTGGTGAGACAACTGTCGAATTAGAAGTGTGGCATATTGTTGTGGAGTGTAGAGGCTACTTGTTGGATAGAGTGATGAGAAATAATTGGCTTGATAATCGTTGGTCCCAATTTCAACACTATATATGCATTTCCTAAGGTATGCAGCTGTGGACTTGTTGCTTCTCATTATCCCATTTATTCTTGAGATTATCGCTTGATGATTTTTCAACTGATCGTTCATACTTGCTATAGCACCCTTCAGTCATAAAAACACAAACGTTTTACTTCAACCCTCATAATTTTCATTACTAACAAATCTATTTATTAAATCATTACTAATCTTAAAAACTTGATCGCTTTTGATTGGAACTCAGAGACTTTCTGTTTTGATCTTGTAATAAATCATATCATGTTTGTTTGGTTTTTTTTTTTTAAAGTATTGTTCTTTGGTCTAAATGGTTGTTCGGTTTTTTCAAGAAAAATTAGGATGTCAATTGAGAATTAAAATAACATTAGTCTTATTTACTTTCTAAAAAACGGTATTAATATATTTTTCGTTTAAAATTTTGCTATTTAACTACTTTTAAATTATTCAATTATTTATCTGAATAAGAATATATTGCATTTTTTTTTAATTAAAAAAATTTATAACATCGGAATTTTAACTTATAAAATACAACCAATAGCACTTTTTTATACCTTATTATTAAAAATAGCAAATTTTTTATATATTTTCAAAAATAACATTTTTTGTTCTAATTAATTAATTAATACATTTTTTTCAATAAATTTATTAATTTTAATTTTTTTGTAATATTGAATGATCAATCGTATTATTCTTTCTTTTTTTTTTTATATTTTTAATCGAGTTGTTTTAAATGAAAATTCAGTAATATTTCATGTAGGTAAGTTTTTATGATTTTGATAAATTCAATATAATAAAAGTTAAAAATAGTGTTATTTTTTAAAATTCTTAAAAATTTTACTATTTTGAAAATTTCAATTTATTAAATAGCTTTTTTGAAAATATCCTGATTTTATTTTGTTATTATTATGAAAGTATAATATTCTCAAATTTATTATATCTAATTTTCTCATATAACAAAAATAATAATTTAGACCTATTATACTAGTTGTTGAGTAATAAATAAGATATTTACATTCTAAATTGTTGTGACATTTTTTGAGAATGATAATTTTACTCATTATTTAGTTTTTAATTAATAAACAATGATTTGATAATTAAGTGAAGGATAGATTCTATTGTAAATAAAATTAAAAAAAAAAAACTTAAAATGAAACTAAAAATAAAAGATTTTTTTTTTCGGGAAATTTCATTGGATACCAGAGTTTTCTGCATTATTTATAAGAAAAAGTAAATATAAAAGTTTTTAAAAAAAACTCTCATTCATGTGAATGAAAGGAATCAATGATAACTTATAAGCTAACTTGTGATAACTTATTAGGTAATATTACCTGCACGAAATATCAGTTGATACATTGAATCAGTAAAATAAGTGATTATCTATGTGTTGAATCACTAATCACTTGTTCGAAAATCAGTAATTACTTAAACAAAACTAGTGATATTTTTATAAAATTTTAGATACGAATTTGAGTTTTTTGCTATTTTTAGCAATAAGTTTTTGATATGTGATTTTTGTAAATATTTGACCTAATTCTGGTATAGGTGTAAAATCCTTTTTTTTCTCTCTATATAAATGAAATACAACCGAAGAGAAAACTTGATTTCGAATATCATAGAAGTTAGTTACCAAAAATCTTCCAGTTTCATCTCTGATTCCTCCTCCTCCAGATGCATAATTCACACCCTGAATTATTTCTCGACCTTTTGCTTTGGCAAATGGAGGAATATAGTTTTGGAAACCCAAATATTCAGCTACAAAATGGGGAAACTGTTTTAATTCAACTTAATATAATCTTATACACATATTATCACATATGCCATACGGGCAATTACCCGTTATTTTTTTAAAACACTTGATCAATTGTCTTAATACATTTTATTTATTTTACACCTTTCTTTTTCAAAAACAAAACCTATATCAACCCCTGATAAATTTGTTTGAATAAATATGTGTCTTTTTTTTTTTTTGGCAATTACTACCTACTAATTATTGAAATATCAGAACTTTTCAAAAATTATTCAAATAGTATAATTATAGTTCAATAATTTATTAAACTAAAAATATTAAAAAATTTAACAAATTCATTGAAAATAATAATAAAAAATGATCAAATAGTTCAATAAATTATTGAACTTGAACTTAAAAAACCGAAAAACAAACAAATTCACTAAAAATACCTATGAAAAATAGTTCAATAATTTATTGAACTATAATTATGCTATATGAGTAATTTTTAAAAAGTTCTGACGTTTTAGTAATTAGTATGCATATTTATGCTATTTGAGACAAATTTTTTTCCCATAACTTTAACCGTTGATGGTAAGCGAATATAAAATTATAAAAAGAAGAAAGAATATTACACTATTAAAATTAAAAGAAAAAAAAAATCAACTGATGAAAAGAAATACAAACCAATGAAATCCACAAGATTTCGGCCATTGGTGAATCTGCCAGTGGCACCTTTTGGAAAGTCGATGCCATATGGTTGGAAGTTGGCCTTTGATAAAGTTGGAAGATTGTTATTATTCCCATTATCTGATACTGAGCCACCAAAGATGAAGTAACAAGGCACTTGAGGTTTTCCACAAACCCAATAATCGTGTTGCAAATGTAACATTAATAATAAAACATAAATCTCCATGAACAATGCCTTATAATTGAGCTTCATGTTTTTTTTTGGGAAATTTAAGGACAGAGTTAATCAAATGTTGTCTTGGGGTTTTTCCATTTATGTAAGGTTAATGAAAATAATGGAATTCTTTTTGAAACAATTGAGGAAGAAATGGAATGATGGGAAAATTTTGATTTGGTTGACTTTTCATTTTATGTCATTAAGTTGGATGTTAACTACAATTAACCATGCCTAAATGTTTAAATTTATACTTTTGTGTACAATCAAGTCATTAACATTAAACAGAAATTAAAGAACACTAAGAAATTATAACAATTGGCAAAGGAAAATAAGAGTAAAAAAAAAAAACTAGATTTAAACCAAATTTTTGTTTGACTTTTCATTTTATGTCATTAAGTTAGATGTTAAATTCAATTAACCATAAATAAATGTTTAAAGTTATACTTTTGTGTACAATCAAGTCATTAACATTAAAGAGAAATTAAAGAAGCTAAGAAATTATAATAATTGGTGTTGTTGCGTAAAAATGGATATCTTCCACACGTAGGCAACAAACTTAATTTATGGGACGAGTCAGAGGTAGTGCGCTGTTTCGACGACGTGCTACGTAGGTACCTGCACAGCAAAGGAAAAGAGCACCGGTGTGGTGCCGGCCTAACACCTTCCGATGCTAAAGTCAGAGCAAGCAGAGCTAGTGTGCCAGAGAGAATAGTAGTAGAAATTAGTTACTTAATGAATGAATTTCTTCCCCAATTTATATGAAAGGAGGTTGATGACATCATCGTGCCACGTGTCACATCGGGATTGGGCCACGTGTTGATTCCCAATGACGTGTCACTTGTTGGTCATGCCACGTGTCATCGTTTGATTGGATATCAATATAATGTAGTTTCTTGGTCTTTGCACTATAAGAAAAATAGGAATAGGCCACACTAACCATTTTAATAGGTGACACAATAAAATAAAAAAGCGGATGAACAGTTCTTTTTTAAAAGAAAAATGAAAACCACGTCACCCAATCTTTTAAACAAAATGGCAGATGAAGACTAGGGAAAAAGAAAAAGAAACTCTCTCTCTCACGAAAGCCTCGAGCCCTCTCGCTCTCTCCCAAATTATTCAAACCAAATTGCTCCTTTGATAGTTCTCATTCGCTCAAATCTCTCTCGCGATTTCTCCTTCCACATCTGATACAATTTCTTCTGTCGTTCCCCATCACGAGTTTTTCATTTGCTCGACCAAAACCCTCGCCGTCGAATCGAGAAGATCTTCGCGATTTTGTTTTCATGTGAAGCTTCGTTGTAAAACCAGATCTATTGAAAATCGAAGCCACAAACCGCAGATCTGATCAAAGTTACCATTAACACCACTCAAAGGTTCCATATGTTGTTCGTTCGAAGAAGCTTCTTCAGATCTAAAGTAGATCTGATTCTTGCTGATCATCTGTGGCTAATCATCCTCATCTCAGTCAAAACAAACGAGTTTAGTGAAGAAGATATAGAGAGATTTGTGAAAAAAAATGAGGAAGAAAAGAAACCTGAAGATTTGTTCTTGTTTGTTAGTCCTAGTTCGATTTTCTGTCAAATCACTGGTTTTAACATTAATTTTTTGGTCGGTAGGTTTAAAGCTTTTAGATCTTCATTCCACTCCATCGTTCTTCAATTTTAATATTCTCTTTTTCTAAATTTCAGATTTCAGATCTTCAACAATGGCGAATGCTGAGCCATTTGCCTTTCAGACTGAGATTAATTAGCTTTTAAGTCTGATTATCAACATCTTTTATAGTAATAAAGAGATCTTTCTTCGTGAGCTTATCAACAATGCCTCTGATATATGTTTCCTTTACCTTTTCTTTCATAGATCATTTATTAATTATGCGTTCTAGATGATTTTATTAATAGAATTTTTCTGTAATTCTTGGTTTGGATTCTTATATATTTTTGGAATCGTTATTTAGTTTTTAAACTTTCATTTCTTGTTTGATATCTATGATTTTATCTGCATAGAACATTATTCATTAAGAGTAAGGGAATCACTGTCTTGATTTTTCTTCCAGTTTCAGTTTCAGTTTCATTTTTTTTGTTTTTTATTTTTTGTATTTGTTTATCCTGAATCAGTTTTCATTTTACCACTTTCATTGGGTAGAAGGCATTTTGAAGCTTGGGACAAAGGAGAATTTTTGTTGTAATGAAATGAACTATTTACTTTTTTTTCCCTTGATTTTATGTTTATGTTTTCTACTTTAAATTGTACCTATATTTTGCATACAGCCCGTTGACAACGCTTAGAGATGATGTGATTCTAATAATTCAGGATATTGAAGGTAATGAGATATCGCGTGCATGTTTTTTCGATAGATTTTCTTTTCATATCTCATTAGGTCATAGTAGCAATGAGGTTGATAGAGATTGTTTTGTTTTGGGGAAGGTGTTCAGGCTAAATCAATTGTTGAGAAAGGTTATTGGGATGATCTTTTTCCTCTTTAAGGGGGAAGCCATGTGCTTTTGCAGTTTCAGTTTTCGCTCAGTGATGATGATCGTACCCGAGTTTGAATGATGGTACTCTCTTTATCTTTTCTTTTTCTCCTGAACAAATTGTCGCTTTTGATGTGATTTGTTCATCGTTGTCTCTTTCCTCTCAGTGGTGTTACTACAATTATAGATAACTAGTAATCACTTTGTTATTACTTGATATATTTTCACCTTTCTAATTAAGTATTTTGTGTCATGATAGATTAAGATGATTCCCTATTTATAGTTTCTTATTATTTATCTTGATGGTTAGAGCCGATTTTGTTTAGTTTTTGTGACTAATTTTATGAATATAAATGAAAGTTACTGCACTTATATTTTCAAAATAAAGAGGCCAATGAAGCCGAGGAGAAAATGCTATTCAATCTATTGTATTTCACTAAGAAAAGAAAATTGTTAATATTTTTGCTCTTTAGGCCTTAAAAATTACAATCATGATCGGGGGGACTCTTGTTCTTTTTTACAAGACAAAGGAGAAAAAAGGTACGTGACAACTTTCGAGCTATAATTTGTTTCATGCTTTTGTTCCATTATATGTTTGGACTTTTACATTTCACAACTTTTCAAGCATCTAATATACTAACTCAGCTTCAAAGAAATGAGAAGGCAAAGACTGCATTATTATTTTAGATAACTTGATAATGCACCTTATAAACCTGTTATTTATCATCTTTCTCCCCTTCCCAAAATGAAAATAGTATCCATAAAATGGTCCAAGTGGAATATATATACTGGCCATTTTTGAAATGAAAAATGCATCAATCTATTTTTCCTTTCTCTATTTTACCGTTTTTCCTATGTTTTTTTCCATAAAAATGGTTACTTCAATTAAAGGAATTAAAGTCCCTTTATAACAAGAAAAGTGTGCATTTGCAACTTGATAGAACACGATAAGAAATAACAAGATTGTTGTTTTCTAGGCATATGGTTTTAATTTTTTTATATTTTTAGCTCGACGTCAACTTCTATTTCCTATAGTCTACCACTTTCCTTTTAAAAAAAATTATCCATGTTTTTTCTTTGCAATCTGCTCCTAGTGGAGGGGAAGATAAATGATGGTATCTGATTTTTTTGTATTCTTCTTATGATACTGTTTAGTGGCAATTTTCAAAGCTATTAACATTAGAATGTTACCATTGAACTTGTCTTTGTTTCCAGTTTCCTACTTTAACCTTAAATATTTAAGTTTTTATGTCTAAATAGTTTTGACTATGGTAAGACAAAATACACTGTTGAATTTCTGTTTTGGTGTAATTTAACGTTCTGTTCTGTATTTTGTGAAATGTAGAAAACGCGTATTCAGATTTGTTTGTTTGAGCAGAAGGACCTTAGGATTGAAGGCCGAATTATCGTAAGTTTTTATCTAATGTTGGTTTAGCATGTTTTTGGTTTTAGCAAGTAATGATTTTGTGAATTGACGTTGATAAATGTTGATCTTTTGGTATATATTTTGTAAAGTTTTCAGGGCACTAGTTTTCTTCTGGGTACATGCTTGTAATTGATACTTCGACTTTGTTGCTGGATGGATTTATGATTATGTGAAGTCGTGTTAGAAAGTTCGCAGGTGTCTTGGCTTAGTACTTTTAACTTCCTTGCTCATCTATATCACTTTTCTAGGAATCAATGAACTATGAACAAAGTTTCTGGAATCAAATTGAAGTTTGATTACACTGCAGATAATTTAATAGTGTCCAGTTGAACTTCATGCTGCTTATTAATTTTGCATCCCTTCTATTTGGTGCTTTAGACTTTAGTATGTTAATTCAATTGATTACAGTCTGCAATAGTTTATTGTAATCCAGCTTACTATTAGCAAGCTTTTTGAACCAAATTTTAAATGATCATACCGTAAATGAGAAAATCTAATTTCTGTAGAGAGCGGGGGTGGAATGTGCAAGGATGATGACAAATATTTAAGCATTTTCAGCAACATCAATTATTTGAATGCCAAAATAAGGAAGCTAGATTATCTACTTCTGAGAAATAAATTTAAGAAGTCTGGGAGATTTTCTTTTTTAGGTTACTCCTTGGTTCATTTTTTTAAACTTATTTTGTAATTGTACATCATTTTTTTAATCAATACCAGGTTGATGTTTTGTAGCCTCCAGTGGATGAATAGCTTGGGAATTGTTTGGCAGAACATTTTTTAATAATAGTTTTCAGAATAATAAACAACAGAAAATAAATACAATAATTTGTGAATATTTTGCTGTTTTCATGTGTTTTCTCTCTAACTACTCATATACAATTATTTATTGTATTTTTGGGTATAACAGTAACTAGTTGCTGTTTAAAATTGTATTTTTCTATGTTTTGATGTCATAGATTCTACTCAACTGCTGCTTGCTTCTAAGTTATGACATGGATAATTTGTTTCTATGAGTTGTGGATTGTAAATTTTTTACATTGTCTTAAGTTCTGTTTTGAAGCAGTAATATATATTTGCAAAGGATAAAAAAAATTATTTGCTTTCAATTGGGTAGCTTATTAACGGCATCGGTACTTTACTCTTATGAATCTTATCGATGTAGTTAGTAGTTTGAATTACAAGATGAACCATGTCTTTTAGTTTTAGTGTTTATTGGAAATGGAATGGTTCGTTTATGCTTCAATATCCTGCTTGAGACTTTTGAAAAAGAATTTTGTTCTATTGGAGGAATTGGTTTGTTTTTAGGAGCTCATTACTCGAACTATCTTGGTCATCGGTTTTCAATCGTGTTTTTCCTGAAATTATACAATAATTTTATAAATGCAAAAGAGAAGAATCTAACTAGTTTAAAATTGTCATTGTTCAGATCGTGACATGCTTGAAGTAAGATTTGGAGGAATGACGACAGAAGATCCTGACATGCGGGTTGGTTATTGAAATTTTGATAGGAGTGGTGATTGAAGTTCTTTTAGCAATTGTTGCTTTATTGTCTATGTATGATGTAATTTAATTTTTTGATTAAAAATATTGTAATTTCATGTAGGCATTTAGTGATTTTTTAATTTTTATTGTAATATTTTATTTAAATTTGACAGGTGTATTAAAAATATTATTTGAAATCAATTAATAAAAAAATATTTTTTTTCTCAAATTTTAGACAAAAGGTGACGGTTTTTCCCCGTCACCTTTTCTAAAAGGTGACCTTTTTTTGGCGTCACCTTTTAGAAAAGGTGACGTTCTTTTGGCGTCACCTATTAAAAAAGGTGACGTTCTTTTGGCGTCACCTATTCGAAAAGGTGACGTTCTTTTGGCGTCACCTATTCGAATAGGTGATGGGTTTTTTTGGACGTCACCTATTTAAATAGGTGACACTGCCATAGGTGACGGTCAAAAGGATGTCACTTTTTCCCGAAATTCTTATAGTGTTGATATGTAGTCTTATTATATGACGTAGACGCAGACTCTCGGGACTATGTAATCGTACCTTCCTAGGCGATGTAGACATAGCCTTCCAGACGACGTAGACGTAGCCTTATTAGATGACGTAGACGTAGACTCCCAGGCGACGTAGACGTAGCCTCCTAGGTGACATAGCTTTATCTTTTCAGGTGACGTAGACATGCCGATTGTGCATTCTTTGAACAAGTTTAGAAATTCCACTTGTACTGATAAAATTTCACCCATAACAGTGGCCCCCTACTCCCGAGCTGAGTTGAGACGCGAGTTCACTATTGCTTGGGAGTATTCTTTCAAAGTGGAATTTTGCCTCAGTGATATATGTGAAAATATTCTAAGCGTTGAAGTTTGTAGTGTGAATTTTCTGCTTTTCCAGTCGTCAAAATTTTGAGAAAATACTAAGTATTGGCGCTTGGTAGTTTGAATTTTCTGGTCTGGTCATTTTGGAGTTGGGTTGTATGTCTAAGTTGTCTGATTCAATCATCAAGTACATCGCCCCCTATGATTTTAGGAGTAAAATTTACTTCTAAAATCATAGTATAAATGTAAGTCTCCATTGTCCATTGTAGAGAAAAATTTTAATTAACAAGAAAGTAGAGAAATGAGATTTTTTTTTTGGCGATGTCATCAGGGCTATGTCACCAGGGCTATGCCAATAGGGCTATGTCACCAGGGCTATGCCAATAGGGCTTTGTCATCAGGGTTGTGCCATCAGGGCTTTGTCATCAGGGCTGTGTCAACAGGGCTATGTCAATAGGGCTTTGTCATCAAGGCTATGTCAATAGTGCTTTGTTATCAGTGCCTTGTCATTTGTACTTTGTTTTGGAGCTGTAAAAAATTGTTTGACCCCGTCCTATGACCAGTTGAACTTTGACCCGATGACGGTTGACCGTTGACCTTTGACAGTTGACTTTTTTTTTTTTTGCCTTGCCTTGCCTTAAAGATTTGTACCTTATAATGAGACTTCGTCATTTAGGCGTTGTCATTAAGGCTTTGTCATCAGGGCTATGTCAATAGGGCTTCGTCATCAGGGCTATGTCATCAGAGCTATGTCAATAAGGCTTCGCATCAGCACCTTGTTATTTGTATTTTGTCTTCGACTTGTAAAAAATCGCATGACCTCGTCTTTTGATCAATTGACCCGTGACTTGTGACCCGTCGATAGTTGACTTTTTGACCCATTGAACGTTGACTTTTTGACCTTCGACCGTTGACTTTTTTTTTTTAATTCTTCTACCAGGTGCGGCTCGTGTGAGCCCTGCACTCCCTGGTAGACTTAGAAATTTTTAGTCCTTTTAAACTCTTCTACTAGGTGCGGCTCGTGCGAGCCCTGCACTCCCTGGTAGACTTAGAATTTTTTAATCGTATTTAAATTCTTCTATCAGGTGCGGCTTGTGCGAGCCCTGCACTCCCTGGTAGACTTAGAATCTTTTAGTCGTTTTAAATTCTTCTACTAGGTGTGTCTCGTGCGAGCCCTGCACTCCCTGGTAAACTTAGAATTTTTTTGTCGTTTTTAAATTCTTCTATCAGGTGTGGCTCGTGCGAGCCCTACACTACCTGGTAGACTTAGAATTTTTTAGTCGTTTTAAACTATTCTACCAGGTGCGGCTCGTGCGAGCCCTGCACTCTCCCTTGTAGACTTAGAAATTTTTAGTCGTTTTAAATTCCTCTACCAGGTGTGGCTCGTGTGAGCCCTGCACTACCTAGTAGACTTAGAATTTTTATGTCGTTTTTAAATTCTTCTATCAGGTGTGGCTCGTGCGAGCCCTGCACTACCTGGTAGACTTTGAATTTTTCAGTGGTTTTAAATTCTTCTACTAGGTGCGGCTTGTGCGAACCCTGCACTCTCCCTGGTAGACTTAGAAATTTTTAGTCCTAGGTGCGACTCGTGCAAGCCCTGCACTCCCTGGTAGACTTAGAATTTTTTAGTAGTTTTAAATTCTTCTACCAGATGCGGCTCGTGCGAGCCCTGCACTCCCTAGTAGACTTAGAATTTTTTTAGTCGTATTTAAATTCTTCTGTCAGGTGCGGCTCGTGCGAGCCCTGCACTCCCTGGTAGACTTAAAATTTTTTAGTCGTTTTAAATTCTTTTACCAGTTGTGGCTCGTGCGAGCCCTACACTCCCTGGTAGACTTAGAATTTTTTAGTCGTTTTTAAATTCTTCTATCAGGTGTGGCTCGTGCGAGCCCTGCACTACCTGGTAGACTTAGAATTTTTTAGTCGTTTTAAATTCTTCTACCAAGTACGGCTCGTGCGAGGCCTACACTCTCCCTATTAGACTTAGAAATTTTTAGTCGTTTTAAATTCCTCTACCAGGTGTGGCTCGTGCGAGCCCTGCACTACCTAGTAGACTTAGAATCTTTATGTCGTTTTTAAATTCTTCTATCAGGTGCGGCTCGTGCGAGCCCTGCACTACCTGGTAGACTTAGAATTTTTCAGTGGTTTTAAATTCTTCTACCAGGTGCGGCTTGTACGAGCCCTGCACTCTCCCTAGTAGACTTAGAAATTTTTAGTTGTTTTAAATTCTTCTACCAGGTGCGGCTTGTGCGAGCCCTGCACTCCCTGATTGACTTAGAATTTTTTAGTCATTTTTAAATTCTTCTACCAGGTGCGGCTCTTGCGAACCTTGCACTCCCTCGTAGACTTAGAATTTTTTAGTCGTTTTAAATTCTTCTACCAGGTGCGGCTCGTGCGAGCCCTGCACTCTCTGGTAGACTTAGAATTTTTTATTCGTTTTAGATTTTTCTACCAGGTGCGGCTCGTGAGAGCCCTGCACTCCCTGGTAGACGTAGAATTTTTTATGTTTAGCTCTTCCATTTGATGGACTAGGAAGTTTTTCATTTTGTTCTTCCACCTTGATGGGCTTAGAACATTTTCAATATTTTCTTCCACCTAGGTGGACTTAGAACTTTATGCTCTTCCACTTTGATGGACTTAGAACTTTTTCATTTTGTTCTTCCACCTTGGTGGGATTAGAACATTTTCAATTTGTTCTTCCACCTCGGCGAACTTAGAACTTTTTGCTCTTCCACCTTGATGGACTTAAAACATTTTCATTTTGCTCTTCCACATTGGTGGGCTTAGAACATTTTTAACTTTGTTGTAGTAGAATCGCATAGTTGGCCCCCACTCGAGTAGAGTTTTATGTCTTGAAGTCTAACTTGAGTCTAATTTTTCTCAAATGATCTAACTCTCATAAATGCAATAAGTAGAAAAAATACAATCTTATTCATTTTATTGTCGAACTTCTTACAATAGAAGAATTTATTGGAAATGAACAATGGAATAAATAAAATTTCTGAAATAAAATCTAAGTTGTTTGACATCTTCATAGGTATTGTAGAGCCTTTTAGATGAATTTGATCTCAGTGACCCAGCATGGTCCTTTCTAGAGCTTGGGCTCTTTTTCAATAGTTGGGCCTCCAAAGATGGTTCTTATGTCTCCATCTGGAAAATCATGATTATCACGGTCATGATCTTTCTTATCTCCTTTACTTCTCACGAATTCTTTCAAGTACCCTCTTTGAATAAGGGTCTCAATTTCTTCCTTGAGATCAAAACAATCAGAGGTGGTATGACTGTGGTCTTTGTAGAAGAGGCAATACTTGTATTTGTTCCTCTTGTTTGGCCCTGCTTTCATCCTAGATGGCCACCTAACCAAGTCTTTATCTTTGATCTCCAAGAGTAGTTGTTCAATCGGGACCGTGGTGGGAGTGCATTTTTTAAACTTACTTTGAGGAAGACTCAGTTTCTCAAGTTGATCTCCCGACTTATGTCTTTTGTCATCCTCATGACGGTCAGTCCCCAAGACAAACTCTTCTATTTGATCTCTCTTCTTGTGTTCTGATCGTTTACTACTACCTCCTTCATCTGAACTCCTTCTCGCATTAAGCAACTCTCCGGCGCTCATATATTTTTGCACTCTAGCGAGGAGCTCGGTGTATGTAGCAGGCGTTTTCTTTCCTAGTGACCACAAGAACTTTTCATCTTTCAAACCAGCCATCACAACAGTCAGAGCAATATCATCACTGTAACCTTCCACCTTCAGTGCCTCATTGTTAAATCTCACTACATAGTCGCAGAGACTCTCCTCTGACTTTTGATGCACAGTCAGAAGGTGCGTGGCTGGTTTCTTATGATCTCTTCCACTAAGGAACTGAGTTACAAAAGACCGAGTAAGATCTTTAAATGAAGATATGGATCTCGGCTTGAGCTGCCTGTACCACCCGCGAGTAGGGCCTTCTAATGTAAGAAGGAACGCCCTACACTTGATAGCATCTCGGATTCCCTGGAGCTCCATCCAGGTCCGAAATATATCAACATGCTCGATTGGATCCTTTGAACCATCGTATGCAGTCATAGTTGGCATTTTAAACTTGGTTGGAAGCTCCACCTCCATTATATAATCGGTGAATGGCGGATCAGTTTGCTCGAGTAGATCTTCTAGCAGAAGAGGAGTCTTTCCTCTATACTCTTTTTTCATATGACCAAGTTGATCTTGGAGCTTTTTCAACTCTGGTGCCCAAGGTTGAGAACTTTCTGTAGTAGACTTCTTAATATTTGCATGTTCTTTTCTCTTTGATTGAGAACTTATCTGAGGTCAGACTTTCGTTTCTTACTAGGATGCTAGTTGGGAGGAGAGTTAAGAGAGGAAGAGGAATTGTCTTGGATATTTAGATTTGACTTCCCCTTTGAACCACCCTTCTCATGATTCCGGGATTCACCTATGCGCTCTATAGGCTCTTTGTCTTTTTTGGATTGGACTTCTTGATTGTCAGTAGGGGATTCATGGTCAGTTCTCTGTGTAAGGATTTCGAGTACTTTAGAAAGATCTCGATTCACACCTCAGACTTGTTCTTCTAGATCATCAACCCTTCGGCCTGACATTGGCACAACTCTTTCCACTTCTCGATTTTCATCAACTTGTTGTAGCTCCCTAGTGCTACGAGTTTGATGTCTCGTATTATGAGGGTTACGGTTTTCACCGTCTTCAGTATCATCACCGTGTTTCTGACTTCTACGACTCATCCTTGATGGTAGAACACTTAGTTATATACTCTTCCCACAGACGGCGCCAAATTTTGTTGCGTAAAAATGGATATCTTCCACGTAGGCAACGAACTTAATTTATGGGACGAGTCGGAGGTAGTGCGCTGTTTCGACGGTGTGCTACGTAGGTACCTGCACAGGAAAAGAAAAAAGCACCGGTGTGGTGCCGGCCTAACACCCTTCGATGCTAAAGTCAGAGCAAGCAAAGCTAGTGTGCTTGAGAGAATAGTAGTAGAAATTAGTTACCTAATGAACGAATTTCTTCCCCTATTTATATGAGAGGAGGTTGATGACATCATCGTGCCACGTGTCACATCGGGATTGGGCCACGTGTTGCTTCCCAATGACGTGTCACTTGTTGGTCTTGCCACGTGTCATCGTTTGATTGGATATCAATATAATGTAGTTTCTTGGTCTTTGATACGTAGTCTTATTAGATGATGTAGACGTAGACTCTCGGGACTATGTAGACGTACCTTCCTAGGCGATGTAGACGTAGCCTCTCGGGACTATGTAGACGTACCTTATTAGATGACGTAGACGTAGACTCCCAGGCGACGTAGACGTAGCCTCCTAGGTGACGTAGCTTTATCTTTTCAGGTGACATAGACAAGCCGATTGTGCATTCTTTGAACAAGTGTAGAAATTCCACTTGTACTGATATAATTTCACCCATAACAATTGGCAAAGAAAAATCTGAGTAAAAAAAACGAGATTTAAACCAAATTTAAAATAATAGTTTTTGAAAAAATTATGGAAATTATTGAACAATAGTTCAATAAATAATTGAACTACAATTATATTATTTGAGTAATTTTTAAAAAAATTCTAACATTTTAGTAATTATTAGGTAAGATTATGTTATTTCAGTAATGAGTCATTATTAAAAAGGAAGAAATAAATTGTTGGTGAGCAAGTTTAAATGAAATATGTCCCATCATAAAAAAATACAAAACTGATTAAAAATATCACGTCATCCTCCTAAAACCTTAATATAATGTCATGTCACTGAAGAAAAATCTATAGAATTTATTTCAAAGAGCATAAATCTCCATATTAATTATTAAAATGTCGGAGCTTTTTAAAAATTACTCAAATAGCATAATTATACTTCAATAAATAATTGAACTATAGATCAACAAATAATTGAACTATATACTTCGTTATTTTTCATGAGTATTTTCAATGAATTTGTCTTTTTTTTTTTTTAAGTTTGAGATCAATAATTTATTGAACTATTTGATTATTTTTCATTATTATTTTCAATGAATTTGTTAGTTTTTTAGTTCAATAAATTATTGAACAATAATTATACTATTTGGGTAATTTTTATAAATTTCTAACATTTCATTTCAGTACTTAATATATATATGTTATTTCAATAATTGTCTAAAAAATCTATCCATAGAAATCTATTAGAAACATTTCTAATAATTGAGATGTTAAAATGTTAGTTTTCAAATCCATGGACCAAAATTGAACTTTCCTCAATACTAAGGGACAAAAAAGTATTTTGCTCATTTTTTCAATTGATATTCAATGTCTTAAAAACTTGAATACTCTATTTTATTTATATTAATCAATATTTTATTTGATATTTATATTCTTTTTTCTTTTAAAGAAACTATACATGCCTATTAATTAAACTTTTTATTTATTTAACCAATAAGCTTTATTGATCCTTTTAATTATAAAAATATTTCTTGTTAATACATTTAATTATGCTGATGATATTATGAAAAGATTAAATTTAATATACGATATTTTTTTTTCCAAAATAAAAGTATAGATAATGATATAAAAAATTGAAAATATTATATTTTATAAAAAGATAAATTAGAAACTGGAATTGTAACGTCCCGTTATTTTATACGAATTTTTTATTTAATTTAATTATTATTATTTGATGTAAAGCACTTAATTTAATTTTAGAATTTATCAATTTAAATTTTAGATTTAATTTAGAATTTATAACTTTGAATTTATGAGTTAATTTCGTTCGTAAATTCTTTTAATCGTTTTATTAGCTTAAATTAGTTTTGGTCATATTAATAATTATTAACGGGCCAATTAATAATTATTAATCACCATTGGACTAGTTTAAGAACTTTGGGTTTTGATTTATAAGTTAAAATTCATTAAAGGGAATTAACTGTAATTTCCGAATTTTTTAAAATATCTTGCACTATTCATGTTCTTCTTTAAAACACCAAATAGTCAACCAAAAGACTCATTTTCTCTTCTCCTCCATTGCTCAAAACCGTGAGCCTCAATCCATGGGATATTCCCATGGGTTTTCATCATTTCTCAACCGTTTTCGATAATGTCAGTTGCGTTGGATTGCTCAGGACGAGGGCTATCTATCCCACCTAACCTCGTAGTGTTTCTCGTTCTCTAAGGGAAGCCCTAAAAAGTAAGTTTTCAAAACTTTTTACATGGATTTCTTTTTTTTTTTTATTATAAATTAGTTTTGAAGTAAAAATCACGTATTTCTATCAAGGAATTTGATAATTTTGAGCCCGAATTTTTTAAAAACACTATTCACCCGAAAATCATACTTTTTATCATTTTAGTTATGAATTATAAAAATATTTTCGGTTGATGTATTGTAGGTGTCGGTTGCACATTGAGGCCTCATTGAACCATTGGATTGAACTTAAATTGATAAGGTAAGACTAAATAGAACTTAAAGTAAACTTAGAAACCGAATAAGTTGAACAATTTGTAAAATCGGAAGTTGAGATTAAGGTTTGAATCGAAAGGATTAAAGGAAGTGACCTAACATGCTTAGGCTTGGGAGTTAGTTCTAATTGAGTGAGAGAACTCATAAATATTTCAAAGGAAACGAATAACTCTTGGAAGTTCTAAGTTTACATTCGCTTCCGCATTTACTATTGATTATCGAAAGTTGAAAGTTCGAAGTATAATAGGTTGAATAAGGAATTTGGATAAGAAACTTTGCACGTTTACTGAAAGCAATAGAATCATTTGAATTGGAGACTTTATGATAAAGTTAGTAATTCAAGATTAACTGAAGGCCGTTTGGCTTGATTTATTTATTGTTTTCTTATCAGAAGTTCCTAATTTCTTGTTGTATGTATAAGAGTAATTCGTGATCCATTTACCATTATGTCCTTTTGATTACTTTGAATGTTTATATTTATTTTACTTTCACTTGAAAGCATATTCATATCATATCATATTGCATAATCGAAATTGGGAGGAACAATGAGACATGCTAAAGGACTGCAGGACTTTGCATTGTCTGGTATTATTCTCTTATGTTTATGTATATGTATCATGAGGAATGCTAAAGGACTGCGGGACTTTGCATGATCGGAGGAGATGGATAATGAGATAATGATGGAACTATGCGAGTTCACATTATCTAGTAATATCCATAATTACTATGATACATATACGAGGATACAGGGGTGCATTGAACCTTGTATTCGGTGAGTGAGATAATGAGGTAATGATGGACTGTGGGACTTCATTACCTGACATTATTCACTAGAGGTGAGAAGATATTATTGATGTAAAGGTTGAGTGCCTTTTACACTTGTTGAGCGAGATAATGAAGTATTGATGGACTGCGGGACTTCAATACTGTCATTATAAGCATTTGATGATATTATATTGATGTAAATATTGAGTGCCCTTTTCACTTGTTGAGTGAGATAATGAAGTATTGATGGACTGCGGGACTTCAATACTGTCATTATAAGCATTTGATGATATTATATTGATGTAAAAGTTGAGTGCCCTTTACACTTGTTTAGCGAGTTAATGAATAATGATTAGACTGTGTATGCTAATATTATAGTCATTAATCGCTAGTTGTGATTGTTGAATATATTAAGTCCGAGTGAGCTTAACATTATTTTACTAAACATAAAGGAAAGGTAAACTTTATTTTATTGCCTGAGTCACTATAAAGAAAGAGAAACGAAACATTATGTATGACATACATTTCTATAGAGAAAAGAAATGAAATATAATGTATTGTCGAGTGATATAGGAAAGAAAAATGAGATTGAATTGTATAATGAGAGAATACAAGGGTGTATTGAACCTTGTTTAATTATCATGATATATATGTAAGAGAACTAGATTCTCATAAATTGGAAGATCTTGAAATTGGAGATTAATACTTGATACAAACCTTATGTATAGTATAAGGTATTAAAGAGAATGAAATAAGATTAATATGTGTGTTAGAAACACATTCTCCTAAAATACTTGGAAGTTAGTTCCTCAAATTGTATGTGAGATTTGGTAAGTAAAAGTGGAATATTTGATTCAAAACCCTTTTTGGTGGATGAAAGGTAAGGGTATGTGAGTTTTACTTGGACACAAATCCGGATGGGGGTTTGGAGTCTAATGTTACTTTACTTTCTATTTATTTTTACTGGGCTTGCTTTTAGCTTATGATATTACAAACATTTTCAGGTAATGCTTGGGGTCGTGGGAGAGGAGCTGGTCAAGTCTGATCTAGTTGATGATGATGGCGGGATGAACTAGAGATACTTTAAAGTCCATGGACACACATTTATTTCATGTTTTATCTTTTGAGTTGTATATTTGTATATAAGCTCATAAGAGCTTTTGTTTTAACTTTTATCACCTTGAACTCCTTTAATTTTTACACAGGAATTGCATTTCCTGTCGTTTAAATTCTCAGATTGTGAAAAGTGTAAACAGGTTGTGGATAGTCCAAGTTTTAAACATATCCATTCCAAATTTTTATTAATATTAAGTCTTCCGCTGCAATTTGATTTTAAATGATTTAAAAGGAGTCGGGTCGTCACAAGAATTGTGTTATATAATATAAAACATTTAAATGGGAGATTGTAAGACCTGTTCCTGTAGATATCGTATTCATCCGCTTAATTTTATTTATAAATGGTTAGGTTATTATTTTTTTAGGGTTTAGGAATTAAGTGGTTAATTGTTCCATTCGTTGTGCGGATGGATTAAGAAGTTCTTGGAAAAATGAGTAAGTTTCCATGAACTATTTTCTTTAGTTTTAAATATAATTATCCTAATAGTTGAAATTCCAACCTATTTAAATTTGTAATTTAAGAAGGAAAAAAAACCCCAACGCTCTATTTATGTTCCAATCGAAACCAAAATCCCTACCCCGATTACAGTTTTATTCAAAACCAAAACCTCATTCGGCTGAAAAACCCAAAACCCGAAAGGGATAATTCAATATATAGTCTATTCTGGCTATACATTAAGTTTTTTTAGGGGAAGTTTCAATGGGTTAGTGAGTTTTCTCCACTATTTTAAAATATGTTTATTAAAAAAGATATTTGTAAATCTGGCAGAATTTTAAAACACACGCTTACAATAGAATAAGATTTTCTTTATAATCTCAATTATACCCTTGCATCTCTCTCACCTTATTATACCTACATGTGTTCCCCAATTAATGTTTTCCTTCATATTCTCTTTCGATTTCCTCTGTATTTATCTTTCATTCTTTAGGTTCGTTAATATTCATATTTCCTTTTTCATCAGGTTTGTTCTTTGAATTTTGTTCTTTCATTCTGAATTTTATTTTATTCTTTGATTTTCTTTATTTTGACTTAGTTTTTGGAATTTTATCGACTTTGTTGACTTTGTCTCTGTATATTTTTTTTGTTCAAATGATTATGTTTTTCTCTGGATTTTCTTTCCTTCATCAGGTTATACAATTTAGTCTATCATATGTTGTATAAGGTTTGATAGGTTATAAGAGAAATATGGTTTTTTATGTTATTTTGTTCCTTCAATCTTTTTTTTTTCTTCTTCATCTCGCTCTGATTGAAAAAGAGAGAGTCTATATATAACCATTGATTACTTAGAGTAATCAAAGTAATCAATGATAGCATAAAATTTAATCAGAGAAAGTAGTGATACCGTGAAATAGAATCAAAGTAATCAACAATACGTAAAACAGAATCAGAGTAATAAGTGATACAAAAACATAAACAAATTATTATACTAGTGGAGTAATCACATTAATTGAATTTTAAGTATACATATAACTTCTTTTCAATAGTTTGTATTTTTTAGGTTTATTTAACTAATGGTGCTAAATTTCAAACTATGGATCGAGTTGTTCAATATTTGATTAATTTGAATGATAGATGTGGTGGTTATCGTGTTTGAAATTTGGATGAGATCACATGTCGTCATGCATATACAGTTATTCGTTCGTGCGATGAACTTGAACTTGTATTGCTATGTGTCTGAATACTATATGTATACTTCAGTTTTATCAACTTATAATAGCTCAATTCATCAGAAGACTTTGTTTTAATACCTGTGATTGTGAAGCCTAGAGAGTTCATTTTCATTTTTATTTTTGACTCCAGGTTCTTAATATTCCATTACTTTCTTTCAACAAATAATCTGGAACCTTGGATTTAGACATGTTGAAATAGCTAACAAATCTTTCAAAACTTTAACTCTGAAGCACCAACTTGTCAGTTGAAAAAGATAATAATAAGTTATAGTATATACTTGATTTGCGACAGTAATCAATGATTAACAATAGTAGCATCAGAGTTTGAGTGGGATCAATTATTTGTAACAATAATCAGTGATTAATAATAGTGAATCAATTATTAATAATAGTGTAATCAGTGATTAGTAATAGTGAATCACTAATTTGTAATAGTGTAATCACTGATTTGTAACAGTGTAATCAGGGATTAATTAGGTGAGGCATCCCAATTTTTTAAAAAATTGGGAAAATAAACTTACCTAGAATTTATTTAGTAAAAGCATATGGTTTTGACCTTTTAGACTTCAAATACGTAGTTCTTGACTACGTATCCTAGGTGGCATCTAAGTGGTAGCAGATGTGGCACGGATGGAAGGACAGGGTGTGGCAGAGAGTTAATAGAATACGTAGCCTTGAACTATGCATTCCATTTTACGAAGAAAGAATAATCAAAGACTACGCATTTACCTTAAAAGTGAATGCATAGTAACAGACTACGAATCCAATTTAATAACCAAAACGCCTCTGGACAAAGGCATTCAGTTTCAGCAAAAAGAAAAAAAACAGTGCAACCTTCATTTTTCTCTCAAAACCCTAGCCGTTTTCCTTCAAATCCGGACAATTTTTAAGTGATTAAGGTGAGATTTTCATGTATTTTGACAATGTAGTTAATTCTCTTTGATTACTTTCTCTCAAATTTGAATTTGGTTATGATTTAGAGATTTTTTTATTTCAAATTTGTAAGTTGGTTTTGTTCGTTTCCGGCGAGATTGATCGTATTTCTAGCCACTATTCTTATATCTCAATACATTTCAAGAATATTTGGTAAGTTTTTGAAGAGATTAATTTATTTAAGTTTTTGATAGAAAATGTTATTTAGGGAATTAAAAAATGTTGATAGAAAATGTTATTTAGGGAATTGAAAGATTTTGATATATATTAATTGAATTGAAAAATTGTATATTTGTTGAATTGGTCTATTATTGTGTGTTTTGGTTTTGGATTGAGATAATTGGATGATAGATTGGTGTTATTATTGTGTGAATGGAAATATAATTGAAGGAAATAATGGGATTGAATATGATAAACCGGCAAGTCGAGTGTTGAACATTCGTAGTAGGTATTGGGTACGCCAAAAACTTGACTTAGATAGAAGTTCACCTGGGAATTTGTTTATAAATATGGGTCTAGAACACCTTCTAGGAATGAATGGTTTGTGTCTCTAATCATTCGTAGTGAAGATGATCTCACTTTTATGATGAATTTCTCACCCTCTCCACAACACCTAGTATAATTGTTCCTTAAAATACCAAGTGATGGGAGTCATATGCCAGGTATTTCTAGAAATTGAGTAAGTGAGAGTGAGGAGGTAGAAGATAATGAGGATGGTGTTGGAAGAAAAGATATAGATCATTGTGTAACTGGGGTATGTGAACCATTTGGACGTTTCAATTCAATACTAGCATCGAATGACGAAGATGTTGAAATAGACATGTTTACTAATGAAGAAAATATTGATGAGGGAGATGGGCATTTCCACGAGGTTCTTTCACCGTTATGTCTAAATTAGACATGGAGTACATTAATTCAATGACTGCCTTGGGTCTAGAAATTGTAGAAGGAGGAAGATCTGCCAAGTTAAAAAAAGGAAAGACTTATGTCTCGAAACTCGATGTTAAAAATGTTGTAATGAGGCATGCCATACTTGGCTATCATCACTTTGATGTAATGCAATCGAACAAAAAGTTATGGGTTGTTCAATATAAGCAATATAGAAACAGGTGTGAATGGAGGCTTCGTCCATGTCCTCGAAAATCCCATGGAAAGTGAGAAACAAGAAGATATTATGGTGTGCATACTTTTATTTTTCAGAATTACTCACAAGATCATGAGAAAATTTGTAACGACCAGGCTTGTAAGCAAGCCTAGGACGCTAGTACGCAAAGCGAAAGCGTAGGATTTACATACTTTGTTTAAAAACAAAACAGTAAAATACCTGGACATAGATTTCAAGAGAAAAGTTCCAAAAGAAATCCTGCATTATATTAATTCTCGGCACGTCGGCCCTTCTCAAAATATCAAGTTACTTTAAAACGTAAAAAAGTATATGGGGAACCGTAAAAATAGTTATTACAACCCTTGTTAAAACATACATAGTTATGTACAAACATTTCAAAAGACATGACATAAACCATAAACTCGAAATGACCCACTATCCACTTCCATAACAAATGATTTGGTTATAAAAAAAAAAAAAACAAATGATTTGCAAGACCGGTGGCCTAATCCAAAAGCTTCCATCCCGAAGCATCATCGAGCACCACCTGTCGAGCCTCAACCACGTCCCCTACCGATACCTGAAAGGTGATATAGAGCACTTTTGAGCATCACTCAATGAAAGAAAAAAGAATTAAAGAAATGATGTGCGATGCTCAGAATGATATGCTCAAATGAATTCAAGTACCAAGAATGCATACGAATGTACTAAAAATCAAAGACATGTATGTTTGATCAAACCATTGGTTTCGAGTTCGAGATTAAGCAGAGTCAACAACATTCAAACCGATATAACTTTCCATTATACTTTCCAACAACATAGTTTCCGTATACTTTCCCCGTGTTTTACTTATACGCATTTAACAAATCATCACATAAATCCATCGAGCCGTAGCTCATTATCCTCTTCCAGGCTATCGTAATAGCCACTCTAGCTTCCAGGCCATCCACCACACACTGCCTTGGAGCTACATACCTTCTGTCACGGTAACCATATGTAACGTCCAACAACCACACACCATTACATAGGTTACGACCTCATGGCATTTCAACAAACACATGATATACATGAATGAAATGAAATGTAATTAGCTATGCTTTCTCAAATACTTTTATCGGAAACAAATCTCGACATAACGAACATAAGTAAGCAAGACTTCCACGTAGCATATGACTCCATCCATCACTTGACACTTTTAAAGTGCTCAAACAAGCATAAAATGCATACTTCAAGTACCATTCTCTAACACCTTAATTTTGCAAATCTCGTCAAACGTCAAATTGAAATTCATCGAGCATATACATATAAATAAGACCCATCCAGTATATGACTTGATCTTTAACTTGAAGCAAGTAAAAATGCAATTAATCACGAAGGAATAGCTCATAGTTATATGCAAAAGCAAAGTTGGTTCATGGAAATTCCGCACTTTCAGAATTCTCAAGGACATGTCAAGCTTAGCCCTCATTTTTAGTTCCTTTCACAACCTCCAATTCCCATCAATTTCATACAACAAAGAGTCCCCAAACCAGCCATGTTCAACTCTAACATTCAAACCAAAACATCCTACTAACAACCACGTGTTGGGGATTGAGGCCTCTAAAAGAGTTCTCAAGCGGAAGTCCCACGGATCTTTCCTTGCAGTGTAATATTAACAAAATCTAAATGCATAAACAGAATACTAACCCTTGTCGAGAAGTGTCTGGCTCTTCCTCGTTCTTCGATGGTTACGATCCTGGGACCACCAAAAAGATCTTCCTCGCTAAGCACAAAAGAGAAACGGTGTGTGGGCACTATCCTCTTTGGAAAAAGGAAGAGGGAAGAAAAATATTCTTCCCTTTACCCTAGGGGGCGGCGGCGACACTGAGAGAGAGGGAGAAGAATTTTTCTGAACCTTCTCTTGGTTGCTTAACCGTGTGTGTTGGGGTCACCCCAAAGGTCCTATTTATAGGAAAACCAAGACCTCAGAAAATCTTTTGAATAACTTTTAATTAATAAATAATTAAGATATTCTAAAATATATTTGAATAATAAAGATATTATATTTTATTCCATAATAAAATATCTCATATCTTTTATTTAAATTAATCAATATTAATTTAAATATATTATTCCATATCTTCCATTTAAATTAATCACATTAATTTAAAATAAGATATTCATATATTTTAAATAAAATAAAATGCAAAACTTAGTCAACCCTTTGACCAAGGTGGAGTGTGACCCCATCATGGGTCACACGCCCCTATCATCATCCCATGACAATATTGGGCATTTTATTTTCCTTTTTATTTAATGGAACAATTCTAATAAATAATTAAATAAATAAAACTCCTTTTATTTATTCCAATAAATAAAACTCCTTTTATTTATTTCCTCTTTAATTTGACAATCTCAAATTAAATATTTAAATAGACCCCTCTATTTAAATCTCCATTAATTTTTGACAACTTCAAAATTAATTTAATTAAATAGACTCCTCTATTTAATCTCTCTAATATATAATTAAATAGACTCCTCTATTTAATAAATAATTAAATAGACTTTTCTATTTAATTTCACCATTAATTAAATAATTAAATACTCTTCTATTTAATTTCTTTTAATTAAACAAATAGACTCCTCTATTTGTATTTGCCATAATTGATTTGACAACTTCAAATCAAATGCTTGAAATCGTTTTTCCAAAGAAATAATCATCACTGATTTATGTTCTCAATTACATGCGTTAGCTCGGAGGACTTAATGGACCTATAGGACTAAGCTCCAATGATCCAGAATTACCTTTGATTAAAACTCCTTTTAATCAATTAATTCTCATTCATTAACTCCTAGATAACTCCACTAAATGTCTAGAGTTGCACTCTTAGTAATATAGATATAGTTATGTCCATTGGCTATAATCATTAACTACACTTTGATCCTTCACAAGTTAGTTCGTATCCATGGCTAGGTATTTACACCGTATTAACCTCCATGATACATCTTGTTCCTTAAGCCCAACTGATTCTCTAATGAACAACCTAACATAATCTCCATTATGCGTCTTTAACCTTTTCCTTGATCAGAGGAATATGGGGCCCCGCTGTTCAAGACCGAATCACTCCATAAGGGAACTACTTATCTATTTTCCTATATGGAAAAGAGTGAATTTCAATTCTTGTGTAATTACGTTCCCAGCTATAAGCAAGATGCAATCCCAAAAATGGGAGGCATATTGAGCGAACTATTCGAGTCACTCTCACCTATGCAAATCAAAGGTTTGTCTCTTGCGAACAAGAGTTCGTAATCCACTCGGGATTAAGATCAATTGTACATGATCAACCGGTTGATAAACGAAGTGTCTTTCTGTAACGGCTTTATCAGAAGACAGTAAGTTTATCTTAGTCCAGTCTACTACAATCTCTATTGCAGCAACAACCCATTTCACATGTCTCTACATGAGCGATCCAGATGAGATCACTTGTGCCAATTCACAAGTGGGCTGTGTTAGTGGTGTTACCAGAAATAAGGCACCCAACCTTTATTCATGTATCACAGACTATTTGAGTTACACTTAAGTCAATCTTCTGGCATCATATGCGCACTTTAAGTTATTATAAGTAACTTTGGATCTTATGATAGATTACATTTATTGAACTAATAATAAATGACAATGTAAATATTACTAATTAATAATTCCTTTATTTATTTATAGTTTAATTGGATTACATAAGATTTAGGGTAGAAACCCCAGCAGTCTCCCACTTGCACTAAAGCTTTACAGAGATCTATCTAGTAATCCTAAACTACCCATATGACGCTTTAAACACCTTAGTCGGGAGCATCTTTGTAAACGAATCAGTAATATTATCCTCAGAGGCTATCTTTGTCACTGCAACATCTCTTCTTTAGACTATCTCCCTTATCAGGTGATACTTTCTCTCTATGTGCCTTCCCCGTTTGTGGCTTCTAGGCTCTTTGGAGTTGGCTACAGCACAACTGTTATCACAGAAAACAGTGTTATTTGTTAGGAATTTCCTAAGCCAGACACCCTCCTTAGCAGCTTCACAAGCAGCTACGTACTCAGCCACCATTGTGGAGTCAGCAATACAACTTTGCTCCTCCAAACAATGGTTCCACCACAAAGTGTGAAAATGTATCCAGACGTGGATTTCCTAGAATCCTTATCTGCCTGGAAGTCAGAATCCGTGTACCATTTGAGAATCAAATCCCCTTTACCGTACACTAGCACATGTTCTCTCGTTCTCTGAAGATACTTGAGAATATTCTTGACTGCAACCCAATGTTCATAACCAGGGTTTGATTGGTAACGACTTACTATCCCTACTGCAAAATAAATGTCCGGTCTAGTACACAACATTGCATACATTAAACTTCCAACTGCTGATGCATAAGGATACTGTCTCATACTCTCAACTTCTTGAGGAGTTTTAGGACATTGGTCCTTAGTTAAATAAATCTCATGCCTGAAAGGTAACTCTCCTTTCTTGGATTTATCCATCCCATACTTGGCAACTATTTTGTCAATGTAGGATGACTGAGACAACGCTAACGTCTTTTTATTTCGGTTCCTTATTATTTGGATACCAATAACGTATTGAGCCTCTACCAAATCCTTCATTTGGAATTCATTAGCTAGCCATTTCTTAACGTCCAATAATACTCTTACATTATTCCCAATAAGTAAGATATCGTCAACGTATAGAATGAGAAAAATCACATCTTTGTTGAGTATTTTCTTGTAGACACAAGACTCATCAACATTCTATTCAAAGTCATACTATTTTACCGTAGTGTTAAATCTCTTGTTCCAAGACCGTGAAGCTTACTTTAATCCATAAATAGATTTTAGCAACTTACATACCTTTTGTCCTTCACCTTGAACAACGAATCCTTCTGGTTGGAGCATATAGAAACTCTTGTCAAGATACCCATTAAGAAATGCGGTTTTGACATCCATCTGCCAAATTTCATAATCGAAATGTGCAGCAATGGATAGGAGAGTTCTAATAGACTTTAACATAGCAACAAGAGAGAAGGTTTCTTCATAGTCAACCCTTTCCTTTTGGGAATAACCCTTTAATACAACTTTAGCCTTGAAAGTCTCCACTTTCCCATCGGCTCCTCTTTTCCTCTTATAGATCCACTTGCACCCAATGGGTTTTACCCCAACTGGTTGATCTACAAGTTCCCAGACTGAGTTTGAGTACATGGACTCCATCTCAAGATCCATAGCTTTTAGCCATTTTTCTTTGTCAACATCCACCATTGCTTCCTTATAAGACAATGGATCCTTCAGGTCAAATCCGCCATCATTGACCTGAGTTAATCCCAAATATCGTTTGGGCAACTGGGGTACCCTTCCACTACAACGAGGACTTAACTAGATTTGACTAGAATTTCTCTTTCTATTTGAAGAGGTAGGAAGTCATTAGTGGTTTCACTTGGAATCATCTCCTCTAGTATTAATTTACTAGGAGATTTGTTGTTTCCTATATAGTCCTCTTCCAAGAATGTAGCATTTGTTGACACAAATACTTTATTCTCTTCAGTACTATAAAACAACCCACCACGCACCTCTTTAGGGTAGCCTACGAAGAAGTACACCTTAGACCGTGATTTTAATTTCTTAGGGTTCGTCTTTCGCACATGTGCTGGACATCCCCATACTCGGAAGTGATGCAAGCTTATTTTACGTCCCGACCATAACTCAATAGATGTTTCTAAAACACTTTTAGAAGGTACCCTATTTAGGATGTATAACGCAGTCTCCAATGCGTAACCCCAAAAAGATTCTGGTAATGATGAGTAGCTCATGATCGATCTCGTCATTTCGAGTAAGATTCTATTTCTCCTTTCAGCTACACCATTCTGCTGAGGTGTACCAGGGGCTGAAAGTTGGGATGTAATTCCATTTCCTATCAAGTAGTCTTTGAACTCATAGTCCATATACTCCCCACCACGATCTGATCGAAGTGTCTTGATAGATTTACCAAGTTGCTTTTCAACTTCAGCTTTAAACTCCTTGAATTTCTCAAGAGGTTCAGACTTGAATTGCAATAGGTAAATGTACTCATACCTTTAGTAGTCATCTATAAAAGACACATAGTACTCATATCCACCTCTAGCTTTTACATTCATCGGACCACAAAGGTCTTAATGGATAAGCTCTGGTGGTTCTGTGGCTCTATTTCCTTTAGCTGAAAAAGGACGCTTGGTCATTTTACCCTTTATACAGGATTCACATACTGGGAGTGTACCAAGCTCTAAGTTATTTAGAGGTCCACTTTTAACCAGTCTTTGAATTCTATTGAGGTTAATAGCCTTAGATGCCATAGAAGGGTCTCATCTTTAGAAATTCTACCTTTATTAGTTCTTGACTCTGAAGTCTGGAACAACTCAGTATTATAAAGTGTTGCCCGTACTAACGGTGTTAGTATATATAAATTGTTATCTTCTATTCCTGAACAAATAAAGTTTCCATCTTTAAAAATATCAACTTTATTAATACCGAAATCCATGGTATAATGTTGTTTACGAATACAACCCAAAGAAACTATGTTCCGGTTTAAACCAGAAACAAAATAAACAGTGTTCAGGAAAATAAAAATTTTATTTAAAGATAACTTTATATCAGCAACAACTTCAACATCCACCGTCTAGCCTTTTCTATTCCTTAGAGACACTTTTCTAAGCTTGATCGTTCTTCAAGAGTTACTATAGGAACTATTCCTCTCTTGGAATTATTGGTAGGGTTGATAATTCCCCTACCCTGCATCTTCTAGACCCTCTACTTCTTATTCTTAGTACCTGAGCAAAAGGCACAATGAGCAGTAGCAACATTTGCTTCCACAACTTTCGTCTTCTTACCTTTCAACAATATAGACTCGAAAGTTTGTAGCTCATTAAAAATCTAGGACATAATCCATGCCCACCTTGTTCAAAATATAGTTACTTTTGAACTATAAGAAGCTATCTGGAAGATTTCAAGAATCATGTTGATCTGGCTAGTCTCGTCTATAGTACCATCATTCATCTCAGCCATATTGAGATGGACCATTATGATGTACTCGAAAGCCTCGTGTTTGACTTGCTCAGATGGCTTGCCAAACATCTCTTGTGCCGATTGCAGCATCTCATATGCTGTAGGCAGAGGTTCAAGCTTTTTGGATACGACTTCAGTAAGTCCAGCCAAGATATAGACACGAGCTTTCTCGTTAGCCTTGATCCAGCGATCATATGCCTTTCGAACAGTTCGAGAGGCATTAACTAGTAATTCTGAAGGATATTCCTCCAGAATGGTGAATTTGAGATCTCAATAACCAGAATGTTATTGATGTTGTTTTTCCAAGTGGCGTAATTTTCAACATTCAGTTTTTCAGTAGTAAGAATATCAATTAGAAAGTTTGCTGATAAATAAATAAACACATGCTTAGTAATACAATTTTACATATCCATTCATTCATACTTTTGGCATCTATTAAATGTGATTCATGAATGCACATTTAATGAAATTCTAAAACCTTAAAACACAATTTCAATGCCATGGTATATTAGTGAGACAGAAACGATGCCTACGTAGGCAGGTCAAGGTTCCCTCCCACTAAAATGAGACTCCTCTCAACTAATGAACATCCCTAGGCTATCTCATATCCTACAGTTCTATTAGTTACCATGTTTTGGTCAGGCAAAACATCTAGATCACTTAAATATTATTCTTGATGAGTGTCACCGAAGGGAGAGTCCAACATCAAGAGTCTTAAATATCTTTCTAAATGGATCCCTTTGAGTGTAACCCAAGTTTTAGATCGCTTAAAGTTATCTTGATGAGTGTCACCGAAGGGAGAGTCAAAAATCAAGAGCTTTAAAAAATCCTATCCCAAAGAGAATCACCCGGGTATTGATTCATACGGTTACTTTCTGGAGGGAATGAGTGAAGAGTAACCAACACCACAGAAGCCCTATATGAATCTCACATATTGATTCCAACTTGGAGACCGCAGGACATGTTGTCACTTATCCTTGTCCCACTCAATATAGCTAGCTAAGGCTTTTAACTTAGATATACCTAGGCTACCTCTAATATCTAAGTTCAATCTAACTTATAATAGCTCTTATAGATTGGTTAGATTGATTTTAATGTGAAAGCCAAGTGATTAATCTCTATTAATCCTAACACATTATGTACCGTCTCAATGAAGAGAATTATTAATAAAATATGACTCCCAGATCGCTCCCAGTTAGAGAGGTCTCATGTTAATGGAACGATTAAATAACCTCTTATCTTAGGTAGAGCTTTCTCGCCAGAATTATATTTAAATTAACAATTACAACTTCATTAATTTTTAATTAATTCTTTAATTAAAAATAATGACACCTCATCTTTTAGGTTTTTGTTTCAAATCCTTTTGGTTGCTAAACTCTTTTAGACCATTTTAATTAAAACCTAAAACATGCTGCTAGTAATTACTAATTAACCTCTTAATTAAAATTCTAGTACAATAAATATAACAATTATATTTATACAAGGCATGAGTATAATACCAATTATCTCCATTAATGATGCATGATCATGGCATTTATGCATTTATGATGGGAATAATTATATATGGCATACTTTATGCATGAATAATTAATATTTATATATATCACATATATAATAAATAAGCACTTTTGGTTAGGATACTATTGGCCAAATCTATGAAAATTAAACCTATATCTAATATAGAAATAATCTTCATCACGAACATCTCCAGGATCTCCAGAAAAACGAAAATCGAAAAACCAAGGGGAGGCACCTAGGGTTTTAACCTTAGGCGCCGCCGCCCCTCCCTTTTTTTTGTTTTTGTTTCGTTGTACCTGCTACAGCCGCGACAGCGGCTGGAATGCCGCTGCCGCTGCGACTCGCGGCGGCGAGTAGCGCGCCGCCACTGCGGGTCTTCACCTCCTGCAGGTCGCGGTACCGACTCCTTCGGTACCGGCCGGGATCCGATTCATATTTTTCTTTCCTCCATTGTTTCGATCGATATCTCCATATGACTAAAATGATTACAAATTTTCCTATACCCAATGAAGGGTTTACAAAATTTCTAGGAAAGAAAAACCTAGGCCAATAAATCCTAATTCAACCAAAACGCAAAACCACAATTTTAAAACTCCTTTAAAAATAGTTTTGATTCCCATCATAAGTTTTGAAAATATTATAAACACGAGACTGCTCTGACACCAGTTGTTGGGGATTGAGGCCTCTAAAAGAGTTCTCAAGCGATAGTCCCACGGATCTTTCCTTGCAGTATAATATTAACAAAATCTAAATTCATAAACAGAATACTAACCCTTGTCGAGAAGTGTCTGGCTCTTCCTAGTTCTTCGATGGTTACGATCCTGGGACCACCAAAAAGAACTTTCTCGCTAAGCACAAAAGAGAAACGGTGCGTGGGAACTATCCTCTTTGGAAAAAGGAAGAGGGAAGAAAAATATTCTTACCTTTACCCTAGGGGGCGGTGGTGGCACTGAGAGAGAGGGAGAGGAATTTTTCTGAGTCTTCTCTTGGTTGCTTAACCGTGTATGTTGGGGTCACCCCAAAGGTCCTATTAATAGGAAAACCAAGACCTTAGAAAATCTTTCGAATATCTTATAATTAATAAATAATTAATTAAGATATTCTAAAATATATTTGAATAATAAAGATATTTTATTTTATTCCATAATAAAATATCTCATATCTTTTATTTAAATTAATCAATATTAATTTAAATATATTATTCCATATCTTCCATTTAAATTAATCACATTAATTTAAAATAAGATATTCATATATTTTAAATAAAATAAAATGCGAAACTTAGTCAACCCTTTCACCAAGGTGGCGTGTTACCCCATCATGGGTCACACGCCCCTATCATCATCTCATGACAATATTGGGCATTTTATTTTCCTTTTTATTTAACGGAACAAATTCCAATAAATAATTAAATAAATAAAACTCCTTTTATTTATTTCCTCTTTAATTTGACAATCTCAAATTAAATATTTAAATAGACTCCTCTATTTAAATCTCCATTACTTTTTGACAACTTCAAAATTAATTTAATTAAATAGACTCCTTTATTTAATCTATTATATAAATAAATAGACTCCTCTATTTAATAAATAATTAAATAGACTCTTTTATTTAATTTCATCATTAATTAAATAATTAAATGCTCTTCTATTTAATTTCTTTTAATTAATCAAATAGACTCCTCTATTTGTATTTGCCTTAATCGATTTGACAACTTCAAATCAAATGCTTGAAATCGTTTTTCCAAAGAAATTAATCATCACTGATTTATGTTCTCAATTACATGCCTTAGCTCGGAGGACTTAATGGACCTATAGGACTAAACTCCAATGATCCAGAATTATATTTGATTAATACTCCTTTTAATCAATTAATTCTCATTCATTAACTCCTAGATAACTCCACTAAATATCTAGAGTTGCACTCTTAGTACTATAGACATCCACTAGCTATAATCATTAACTACACTTTGATCCTTCACAAGTTAGTTCGTATCCATGGCTAGGTATTTACACCGTATTAATCTCCATGATGCATCTTGTTCCTTAAGCCAAACTGATTCTCTAATGAACAACCTTACATAATCTCCATTATGCGTCTTTAACCTTTTCCTTGATCAGAGGAATATGGGGCCCCGCTGTTCAAGACCGAATCAGTCCATAAGGGAACTACTTATCTATTTTCCTATATGGAAAAGAGTGAATTCCAATTCTTGTGTAATTACGTTTCCAACTATAAACAAGTTGCAATCCCCAAAGTGGGAGGCATATTGAGCGAATTATTCAAGTCACTCTCACCTATGCAAATCAAAGGCTTGTCTCTTGCGAACAGGAGTTCGTAATCCACTCAGGATTAAGATCAATTGTACATGATCAACCGGTCGATAAACGAAGTGTCTTTCTGTAACGGTTTTACCAGAAGACAGTAAGTTTATCTTAGTCTAGTCTATTACAATCTCTATTGCAGCAACACCCCCACTCACATGTCTCTACATGAGCGATCAGAATGAAATCACTTGTGCCAATTCACAAGTGGGCCGTGTTAGTGGTGTTACCAGAAATAAGGCACTTAACCTTTATTCATGTACCACAGACTATTTGAGTTACACTTAAGTGAATCTTCCCGCATCATATGCTCACCTTATGTTATCATAAGTAACTCTGGATCTTATGATGGATAAAATTTATTAAACTAATAATATATGATGATGTAAATATTACTAATTAATAATTCCTTTATTTATTTATAGTTTAATTGGATTACACAAGATTTAGGGCAGAAACCCCAACAATCTCCCACTTGCACGAAAGCTTTACAGAGATTTATCTAGTAATCCTAAACTACCCATATGACGCTCGAACACCTTAACCGGAAGTGTCTTTGTAAATGGATCAACATTATTATCCTCAGAGTCTATCTTTGTCACTATAACATCTCCTCTTTGGACTATCTCCCATATCAGGTGATACTTTCTCTCTCTGTGCTTTCCCCGTTTTAGCTTCTAGGCTCTTTGGAGTTTGCTACAGCACCACTGTTATCACAGAACAGTGTTATGGGTTTGTCCATGTCTGGTATTACCTCCAGACTGTTAGGAACTTCCTAAGCCAGACACCCTCTTTAACAGCTTCGCAAGTGGCTACGTACTCAGCCTCCATTGTGGAGTCAGCAATACAACTTTGTTTTATACTCCTCCAAACAATGGCTCCACCACAAAGTGTGAAATCTTATCCCGACGTGGATTTCCTAGAATCCTTATCTGCTTGGAAGTCAGAATCCGTGTACCCCTTGAGAATCAAATTCTCTTTACCGTACACTAGCACATATTCTCTCGTTCTCCGAAGATACTTGAGAATATTCTTGACTGCAACCCAATGTTTATAACTAGGGTTTGATTTGTAACAACTTACTATCCCTACTGTATAATTGATGTCTAGTCTTGTACACAACATCGCATACATTAGACTTCCAACTGCTGATGCATAAGGATACTGTCTCATACTCTCAACTTCTTGAAGAGTTTTAGGACATTGGTTCTTAGTTAAATAAATCTCATGTCTGAAAGGTAACGCTCATTTCTTGGATTTATCCATCCCATACTTGGCAACTATTTTGTCAATGTAGGATGTCTGAGACAACGCTAACGTTTTGTTCTTTTGGTTCCATATAATTTGGATACCAAGAACATATTGAGGCTCTCCCAAATCCTTCATTTGGAATTCAATAGCTAGCCATTTCTTAACGTCCGATTATACCCTTACATTATTCCCAATAAGTAAGATATTGTCAACGTATAGAATGAGAAAAACCACATCTTTATTGAGTATCATCTTGTAGACACAAGACTCATCAACATTCTGCTCAAAGCCATACGATTTGACCGTAGTGTCAAATCTCTTGTTCCAAGACCGTGAAGCTTGCTTTAATCCATAAATAGATTTTACCAACTTACATACCTTTTGTCCTTCACCTTGAACAACGAATCCTTCTGGTTGGAGCATATAGATACTCTCATCAAGATACCCATTTAGAAATGCGGTTTTGACATCCATCTGCCAAATTTCATAATTGAAATGTGCAGCAATGAATAAGAGAGTTCTAATAGACTTTAACATAGCAATAGGGGAGAAGGTTTCTTCATAGTCAACCCCTTCCTTTTGGGAATATGCCTTTGCTACAAGTCTCGCCTTGAAAGTCTCCACTTTCCCATCGGCTCCTCGTTTCCTCTTGTAGATCCACTTGCGCCAATTGCGTTTTACCCCAACTGGTTGATCTACAGGTTCCCAGATTGAGTTGGAGTACATGGACTCCATTTCAAGATCCATAGCTTTTAGCCATTTTTCTTTGTCAATATCCACCATTTCTTCCTTATAAGACAATTGATCCTCCAGGTCAACTCCACCATCATTGACCTAAGTTAATCCCAAATATCGTTCGAGAAACTTGGGTACCCTCCCACTACAACGAGGACTTAACTGGATTTCACTAGAATTTCTCTTTCTATTTGAAGAGATAGGAAAGTCAACAACAATTGTTGGCTCTTTAGTGGTTTCACTTGGAATCATCTCCTCTAGTACTAATTTAGTAGGAGATTTGTGGTTTCTTATATAGTCCTCTTCCAAGAATGTAGCATTTGTTGACACAAATACTTTATTCTCTTCAGTACTATAAAACAACCCACCATGCGTCTCTTTAGGGTAGCCTACAAAAAAGCACACCTTAGACTGTAATTCTAATTTCTTAGGGTTCGTTTTCAGCACGTGTGCTGGACATCCCCATACTCGGAAGTGACGCAAGCTTACTTTACATCCCGACCATAACTCAATAGGTGTTTCTAAAATAATTTTAAAAGGTACCCTATTTAGGATGTATAACACAGTCTCCAATGCGTAACCCCAGAAAGAATATGGTAATTATGAATAGCTCATCATTGATCTCGTCATTTCAAGTAAGGTTCTATTTCTTCTTTCAGCTACACCATTTTACTGAGGTGTACAAGGTGTTGAAAGTTAGGATGTAATCCCATTTTTTATCAAGTAGTCTTTGAACTCATAGTCCATATACTCCCCACCACGATCTGATCAGAGTGTCTTGATAGATTTACCAAGTTGCTTTTCAACTTCAACTTTAAACTTCTTGAATTTCACAAGAGTTTCAAACTTGAATTGCAACAGGTAAATGTACCCATACCTTGAGTAGTCGTCTATAAAAGACACATAGTACTCATATCCACCTCTAACTTTTACATTCATCGGACCACAAAGGTATGAATGGATAAGCTCTAGTGGTTCTGTGGCTCTATTTCCTTTAGCAGAAAAAGGACGTTTGGTCATTTTACCCTCCATACAGGATTCACATACTGGGAGTGTACCAAGCTCTAAGTTACTTAGACGTCCACTTTTCTATTTAATAATTAAATAGACTCCTCTATTTAACTCCACCATCAATTAAATAATTAAATAGACTCATCTATTTAATTTCTTTGAATTAATCAAATAGACTCCTCTATTTAATTCCATTTTTTCAAAGAAATTAATCATATTAATTTATGTTATCAATTACATGCGTTAGCTCGGCGGACTTAATAGACCTATAGGACTAAGCTCCAATGATCCAGAATTACCTTTGATCAAAACTCCTTTTAATCAATTAATTCTCATTCATTAGCTCCTAGATAACTCCACTAAATATCTAGAGTTGCACTCTTAGTACTATAGACATAGTTATGTCCATTGGCTATAATCATTAACTACACTTTGATCTTTCACAAGTTAGTTCGTATCCATGGCTAGGTATTTGCACCGTATTAACCTCATGATATATCTTGTTCCTTAAGCCTAACTGATTCTCCAATGAACAACCTTACATAATCTCCATTATGCGTCTTTAACCTTTTCCTTGATCAGAGGAATATGGGGCCCCGCTGTTCAAGACCGAATCAGTCCATAAGGGAACTACTTGTCTATTTTCCTATATGGAAAAGAGTGAATTCCAATTCTTGTGTAATTACTTTACCAGCTATAAGCAAGATGCAATCCCCAAAGTGGGAGGCATATTGAGCGAACTATTTCGAGTCACTCTCACCTATGCAAATCAAAGGCTTGTCTCTTGCGAACAGGAGTTCATAATCCACTCAAGATTAAGATCAATTGTACATGATCAACCAGTTGATAAACGAAGTGTCTTTTTGTAATGGCTTTCCTAGAAGATAGTAAGTTTATCTTAGTCCAGTCTACTACAATCTCTATTACAACAACACCCCCACTCACATGTCTCTATATGAGCTATCCAGATGAGATCACTTGTGCCAATTCACAAGTGGATCGTGTTAGTGGTGTTACCAGAAATAATGCACCCAACCTTTATTCATGTACCACAGACTATTTGAGTTACACTTAAGCGAATCTTCCCGCATCATATGATCACCTTAACTTATTATAAGTAACTCTGGATCTTATGATGGATTACATTTATTAAACTAATAATAAATGGCGATGTAAATATAACTAATTAATAATTCCTATATTTATTTATAGTTTAATTGGATTACATAAGATTTAGGGCAGATATATCTTTCACGTGGAAAACTCATAATTACAGGTGGGATAAAATTTCTGTTTTGCCCCTGTAACTACTACTTTTTCCTTGTGTTCCCGTTGATTCTTCAATGAGCGTTATCTGTTATTGAACTAGAGATAAAGTACTTTTGTGATCAATAAAAGTCGTGGCGTCACTTGTTCATGTTTTGAATCAGTACATCAAGGGGGTTTCCTAAAGTTCCTAAAATGATTAGGTATCGCATTGATACCGTTAATATATAGGAAATTTATGAATTCCATCTGGTGTAAATGTGTTCCCAACAATTATCTCGTTAAAACGGGAGTGTATTGAGCGTTCATTCAGATCGATCTCAACCATGTGGATCAAATAACATTACTCCATGAATAGGAGTCCACATTTCACTCGGGATTGAGCTTTATCAAGGTTGATAAACTTATTTTGATATTTGATCATTTTTCGTAAAACGGTACTAATGAGATATTGATCAAATATCGTGGTTCTGTCTTATAAAATCACCATTATATATGATACTTCCACTTCCATGTCACCCATATCAATGATCCGGATAAGATCTTTTGTACTTTATACAAAGTGGACAGCTATCAACAGTGTTACCAAGATAAGATTCCCAAGCGTTATTTATTTATCGTAGACAGTTGAAGTTACTTATCTTGACTTTAATCCTCTTGTATGACTCACATACTTAGTCGTGATTTCATAAAAGTAACTTAGGGTTATACTATTTGAATGTTTTAATATAAATATATAAAATATTCCTTATATTGTTAATGAATCAATGTGATTACAAAATACTTGAGTTTATTTATTTAGTTTATTCAAAAGTAAATTATATGCATTAAATAATTACAAGGGACACCAATCCTAACACTATGTAGTTTATTAGTGTAACTCTTTTGTCTACTCTAAGTAAGACTCATCATCTCTTTGATGAGATCAATAGACTCGCTAATCATCTGCACAAGATCTTTAATTTATTCAAAAATAAATTATCTGTATTAAATAATTACAAGGGACACCAATCCTAACACTATGTAGTTTATCAGTGTAACTATTTTGTCTACTCTAAGTAACTCTCATCATCTCTTTGATGAGATCAATAGACTCACTAGTCATCTGCTTAAGATCTGGTCCCAAAAGTTTTCTCTCACTGAATTTGTCACAATGGGTTGGAGATTCACACTTTCTACCATAAAGTGCCTCAATGGTGTCGTCTCGATGGTAGCTTGGAAACTGTTATTATAAGAAAACTCAACAAGATACAATTTTGTATCCCAACTACCATCGAAGTCTAGAGCACAAGCTCTCGACATGTCCTCTAGTATCTCATTAACTCTCTTAGTCTTTTCATCGGTTTCCATCTAGAAAGCGGTGATAAACTCTAACTTAGTGCTCATAGCACTATGTAAGGTCTTTTAGAACTTCGAAACAAAGTGCATGCCTCGATCAGAAACTATGGTGACCGCTCCCATGCAATCTCATTATCTTCTTCAGATATAACTGAGCCCAAGTCTCCATAGGGTAAGTCAACTTTCCTTGTATAAAGTAAGTTGTCTTGGTTAATCTATCAATGACCACCCAAATTGTGTCGTATCACTTGCCCCCCCCCCCCAATAGTGCATAGATGAAATCCATGGAAATGTTCTCCAATTTCCACCTAGGCACACTTAACAGATTTAGGTAACCCGATGAACTATTCCCCAATATCTTGACTTGCTGACAAACTAAGCATTTACTCACATAATCTGCAACTTCATGTTTCCTTCCTGGTCACCAATAATGTTGTATCAGGTCCTTACACTTCTTAGTGCTACTTCGATGCACAGAAAAGATGAAAATGTGAACCTCCTCCAATAGTTCCTTCCTTAAATTGATCCTAAAGGAATACAACACAGCTTTCTACGATACATCAAAGTATTATTAGTGGAAAAGGTTAAGTGACTCGGTATATCAAACTTTGCCTCTTTAAAACTCATTATTAGATGTTTATCGCCTTTCTGTGAGTCAAACTAGCTAACCCCACATTAACCTTAGTCGTGAGAAAAGATATTTCAGCTCGCTCCATATCCCATCTAAGTCTCAACTGCAAAGTGGTCAAGGTTGATGTGTGCGACAACTTCCTACTAAGTGTATCAACAACTTTATTAGCCTTCCCTAGAACATTGGATATCACAATCCTAATCTTTCACCAACTCCAACCATCTGCGCTGTCTCATTTTCAATTCATTTTGAGTGAATAACTACTTAAGGCTCTTGTGATTGTTGTATATCAAGATCTTCTCACCATACAAGTAATGTCTTCAAATCTTTAAAGCAGGAACTGCAGCCGCCAACTCCATATCATGAGTTGGATATTTCTTCTCATGCTCATTCAACTTAAGGGAAACATAGACAATCACCTTCCCATGTTGCATCAACATGCAACCCAACTTTTTAGATGAATCAGCATACAGTGCAAGGCCACCCGATCTATCTGAATATACTAACCCTAGTGTTGTCACTAGCCTTTGTTTCAGCTCCTCAAAGCTCTTTTCACACTATACTAATCATATAAAATCCACTCCCTTCTTAGTCAAATGAGTCATTCATGATGCAACATTAGAGAAATCTAGAAAAATTCTCTTATAGTACCCTATAAGTCCAAGAAAATTCCCAATCTTTATCACGTTAGCAGGTCGGGGCCAACCGCTAATTACCTCAATCATGGAATGATTAATAGAAATCCCCCTACTAGATACCACATGACCCAAGAAGGCCACTTCCTTCAACCAGAATTCACAGTTAGAAAACTTTACATAAATTTTATGAGCTCTTAACGCTAACAACATCTTCTCCAAATGTATCACCTGTAACTCCTTAGTCTGAAAATAAATCAAGATATCATCAATAAACACTATCATAAAGAAGTCTATCAACCTCTAAAATACTATATGCATGAGATCCATAAAAGTTGTTGGGGCGTTAGTTAATTCAAACGACATTACCACAAACTCATAATGCCCATAGTGAGTAGGAAAAACTATTTTCAGGATATCCTCCTCTCCAATCCTCAACAGATGGTATCCAAATCTAAGATATATCTTAGAAAACACAGTGGCTTCACTTAGCTGATCAAAAAAGTCCTCTATCCTTGGCAAGGGGTACTTGTTCTTCACTATAACATGGTTCAACTTCCAATAATAAATAAACAACCTCACCAAACCGTATTTCTTCTTCACAAATACTTGCTGGGATTTTTGCCCTAAATCTTATGTAATCCAATTAAACTATAAATAAATAAAGGAATTATTAATTAGTAATATTTACATTGTCATTTATTATTAGTTTAATAAATGTAATCCATTATAAGATCCAGAGTTACTTATGATAACTTAAAGTGAGCATATGATGCGGGAAGATTCACTTAAGTATAACTCAAATAGTTTGTGGTACATGAATAAAGGTTGGGTGCTTTATTTCTGGTAACACCACTAACAAGGCCCACATGTGAATTGACACAAGTGATCTCATCTAGATCGCTCATGTAGAAACATGTGAGTGGATAGAGATTGTAGTAAACTAGACTAAGATAAACTTATTATCTTCTGAGAAAGACGTTACAGAAAGACACTTCGTTTATCAACCGGTTGATCATGTACAATTGATCTTAATCCTGAGTGGATTACGAACTTCTGTTCGTAAGAGACAAGCCTTTGATTTGTATAGGTGAGAGTGACTTGATATAGTTCACTCAATATGCCTCCCACTTTGAGGATTTCATCTTACTTATAGCTGGGAACGTAATTACACAAGAATTAGAATTCACTCTTTTCCATATAGGAAAATAGATAAGTAGTTCCCTTATGGAATGATTTGGTATTGAACAGCGGGGCCCCATATTCCTCTGATCAAGGAAAAGGTTAAAGACGCATAATGGAGATTATGTAAGGTTGTTCATTGGAGAATCAGTTGGGCTTAAGGAACAAGATATATCATGGAGGTTAATACGTGCAAATACCTAGCCATGGATACGAACTAACTTGTGAAGGATCAAAATGTAGTAAATGATATTAGCCATTAGACATAACTATGTCTACAAGTACTAAGAGTGCAACTCTAGATATTTAGTGGAGTTATCTAGGAGTTAATGAATAAGAATTAATTGATTGAAGGAGTTCAGTCAATGTAATTCTAGATCATTGGAGCTTAGTCATATAGGTCCATTAAGTCCTCCAAGCTAACGCATGTAATTGAGAACATAAATTAATGATGGTTAATTTCTTTGGAAAAATGGTTTCAAGCATTTGATTTAAAGTTGTCAAATCAATTAATGCAAATACAAATAGAAGAGTCTATTTGATTAATTAAATGATATTAAATAGAGGAGTCTATTTAATTATTTAATTAATGGCGAAATTAAATAGAAGAGTCTATTTAATTATTTATTAAATAGAATAGTCTATTTAATTATATAATAGAGAGATTAAATAGAGGAGTCTATTTAATTAAATTAATTTTGAAGTTGTCAAAAATTAATGGGGATTTAAATAGAGGAGTCTATTTAAATATTTAATTTGAAGAAGTCAAATTAAAGAGGAAATAAATAAAAGGATTTTTATTTATTTATTTAATGGAATCGTTCTATTAAATAAAAAGGAAAATAAAATGCCCAATATTGTCATAGAGATGACATGGTGGGCGTGTGACCCTACCCATTGGTTAAATGGTAACCAATTATTTGCAATTTATTATAATTAAAATAAAATGCAAATAATTGGTTAAATTATATGAATATCTTAATGGTTAAGATATGGAATAATTATTTTAAATTGATAAAGATTAATTTAAATAAAAGGTGTGGGATTATCTTATTATGGAATAAGATATTATATCTTAATTATTTAAAATATATCTTAGAATAACTTTATTAATTATTTGATAATTAAAAAGATATTCAAAGATTTTCCGAGGTTTTGGTTTTCCTATAAATAGTACCTTTGGGGTGACCCCAAAATACACACGGTTAAGCAACCAAGAGAGACTCAGAAAATTCCTCTCCCTCTCTTCTTGCCGCCGCCACCCCCCCCAGGGTATAGGGAAGAAGTTTTTTTTTCCCTCTTCCTTTTTCCAAAAGGGATAGTGTCCACGCACTGATTCTCTTTTGTGCTTAGTGAGGAAGATCTTTTTGGTGGTCCCAGGATTGTAACCATTGAAGAACGAGGAGGAGCCAGACACTTCTCGACAAGGGTTAGTATTCGATTTTATGCACTTAGAATTTTGTTAATATTATACTGCAAGGAAAGATCATTGGGACTTCCGTTTGAGAACTCTTTTAGAGGCCTCAATCCCAACAATACATTGGGATAAGAAACCCTAGTATAGGAGCTCCTGTAGCTGGGATTGAGCTTTCCGGGTCAACTTTCACCCTATAGGGTGCCTTAGACAAAAGGGCGGTCCCAAGAATCACCTTTATTTAAAAATTTAAATATCTCACAGAGGGTAAGCTAGTTAACTCATCCAGAAAAATATCATGGAAGTCTATAACTATAGGTACATAATCTAAGGTAGCCTCTCACTAACTGACATATCTATTATGCTAGCCAAGTAGCCCTATGCACCATCGCTCATATGTGCTTTAGCCTGTATCATCGAGATGTCTATATGTGTTACCCTCCTACTAGACCCTTGAAAATATAATCTAGTTCCACATGGGCTAATCAAGTTGAACCCTTTTTTACTACAATCAATTATGGTGTGGTTGAGTGATAGCCAATCCATGCCAAAAATAATATAAAAATCAAATAGAAGCATCACAAGCAAAGAAGCATGAACACAACTACCCATAATGCATAGCTCGTCAATAGTAATCACCCTTTGCACAATTACAGACTTTCCAACTGAGGTACAACCACACAACTCATGCCTTAATGACCTAAACCCTAAACAGAATGATGTGTAAAGTAAGTAAAGTATGCAAGGGCATAAAGTGAAGGAAAGTGGAAAATAAGGAAAGTCTGTTATGAAGGATTGATTAATGGGAATAATAACTTGTTGAATGTTTTCTCACTTGCTCTTGTTACTTGTTGTATTTTCAGGTTATGGCCTATGGATGTTCGGGACATGATCCGGCATGCGTTGTTAAGCTCGAGGTCAGAAAGAAATGATGCATACTTAGGCTTTGGGCTTGAACTAAATGAGCCTTAGTATGTTGAACTAAGTCTAGATATTTTGTATGAATTTATGTCTGTAATTAAGCACTCAAGACTTTATGATGTCATGTTGATAGTTTGATAGTTTCAACATGTGACATCGTAACTTTCCATGTAAACTCATTATTATTATTTATGAAATTGTTAGGAATGGTGTCCTAGAACTTGTAATTATTTAATAATAATAATTTATTAAGAATAAATTAAATAAATAAACATAAGTTCTTTATATTATCTAGATTGATTCAATTAATGATATTAGGAATATATGGAAATATATTAATATCAAACATTCAAATAGTAAACCCTAAGTTACTCTTATGAAATCACGACTTAGTATGTGAGTCATACGAGAGGATTAAAGTCGAGATGAGTAACTTAAAAAGTGTCTACAGTAAATGGATAACGTTTGGGAACCTTATCCTGGTAACACTGTTGATAACTTCGCATTTTGTTTATAGACAAATGATCTAATCCTGATCATTCATGTGGGAGACATGAAATGGAAGTATCATATGCAATGTTGATTGTATAAGACAGGACCACGATGTTCGATCAAATTTCTCATTAGTACCGTTTTACGAGAAATGATCGAATATCAAACTAAGTTTATCAACCGTGATAGATCTCAATCCCGAGGTAAATGCGGACTCCTATTTATGGAGTTATGTTCTTTGATTCACATGGTTGAGAGTGATCCGTAAGAACGCTCAATACACTCCCGTTTTGGGAACATGACTAGATAAATAGCTGGGAACTCATTTTCACGAGATGGAATTCATAACTTTCCTATAAATTAACGGTATCGGTGCGATATCTAAACATTTTAGGAACTTTAGGAAACTCCCTTGATGTCCCGATTCGAGACATGAACAAGTGGCGCCACGACTTCTATTGATCACGGAAGTATATTATCTCTAGTTCGACTAAAGATAATGTTCATTGGAGAATCAGCGGGAACACAAGGATAAAGCGGTAATTACAGGGGCAAAACGGTAAATTTATCCGCCCTGTAATTATGAGGGTTCCACGTGAAGGATTATATCACAGATATAAATAAAGATAAACTAAATGGACATAACTCATCTATAGTGAGGGGAGTTCAGCTATGAATCTATAGTGGAATTATTCATAGTTAAATAATAAGTAATTAATTGATTATGAGTTAATCGCTTAATTGACTAATTATTAAGCCCATGATCTATAGGTCCATCGGGTCCCTATGCTAGCCCAAATATCTGTAACGTCCCGTTATTTTGAAGTGATTTTTTTTATTTATTTATTTTATTTATTTATTTATTTAATGTTATTTATTTATTTATTTATTTCAATTCAAGTATTTAGTTTAATTATTATTTTGTAATTTCGATATTAGTACTTAATTTTTCCCGAAATTCATTTTTATCGTTTTAATGTTTATTTTTCGCCTCGGTGACATTAATAATTATTAATAGGCCAATTAATAATTATTAATCACCTTTAGATTTATTTAAAAGCATCGGGTTTCGATTCATAAGTCAAAAGTCATAAAAGGACGTAACCGTCATTTCCAAATTTCTTAAAAATATCCAAATACTATTCATTTGTCTTTAAAAATGCATTTTTGACCAAAATTGACCAAACTTGTCATTTTTTTTCCTTGCCATTGCCGTGAGCTTCTCATCCATGGATGAGAAGAAAATTTTCTTGGCTTTTCTTCGTTTCTCGACGGATCGTCGTGTTTTTCGGTTGCGTTGGATTGGTAGGGACGAGGGCTACCTATCCAACCTAGCTTTTCAAGTTTCCCGTTCTCTAAGGGAAATCCCAAAAAGTAAGTTTTCAAAACTTTTTAGGTGGTTTTGTTCGTTTTTGATTATAAATGAGATTTGAAGTTGAAATCATGAATTTCTATCATGAAAAATGACGATTTTGAGCCCGGATTTTCGAAAAACACTATTCACCCGAAAACACTATTCACCCGAGACACTATTCATCCGAAATCACTATTCACCCGAAATTGCACATTTGTTCGCATATTAGTTATGATTTGTAATATGTTGTACAATCGGTGAATTGTAGGTGCAATTGCTCGGTGTTTGTTTCGTGGAAAAATTGGAAATTTGGAGTTAATTGGCTAAGGTGAGAATGATTAGAATTTAAAGTAACTATAGAAAGCAAATAAGTACGTTGATTTGTAGAATAGGAACTAAGACTAGAATCCAACCTAAGGTTAGAGGATGTGAGATAGTGCCTTAGGATTTGAAGTTAATCCTTTAGGCGAGAAACTTAGGATTTCTCGTTGAAAACCTCGAATCTTAGAAGATTCTAAGTTAGATTAGTTTCGGAGTTTAGAATGGTTCACTTGGAAGTTTAGAATCTTTGAAAGTTTAGGTTAATCGTTATGTTTTGACCTTTACTTTTATTATTGTTAGCGGAGTTCGATCGATAAATCGTTCATCCTGGGATTCTATCTATGTTACTTTATGCCCTTTACTTTATGTTCTTTACTTTATGCCGCTTTACTTTATGCTTGTTTCGGTTATTTAATAATCGTACTTTACTTTATTTATTTGTGCAAGCATATGCATAACATTTTGCACCATTATTTATTATATTATAACATCTCGCATCATTGAAAAGAGAAAAGAAAAGAATGAAAGGAACGGTGGATGAGTGGATACCCACGTTACCTTCATGCATAAGGTTGAATGGTGGATGAGTGGATACCCACATTACCTTCATCATGCATAAGGTTGAATGGTGGATGAGTGGATTCCCACATTACCTTCATACATAAGGATAAGGGTGGATAGTTTGTAAAAATCCACATTACCTTCATTTCATGCATAAATGGCGAATGCGTAACCTACGGGATGTACTCATTACTTTTATGCATATGATAGACGAGAAAGAAAGTCGAGATGTTATATTTTTATGCAAAGTCATTTACTTTCATTACTTTATGATATAATAAGTTAATGGATGAGGATTGACTACAAGTGTAGTAATGTCATCCCTTGGAAAGTATGGAATAGAATTACCTAGAGTTTGGAGAACTTTAGGAGTAGAATGTGTCGGTTTAATTGGACACAAATCGAATGCGAGTTTGAGGTCTATCTTTACTTTTTATGCTTATTATTCTCACTGGGCTTAAGTTGTTAGCTCATGATATTACAAACATTTCAGGTAATGTTTGGGATCGTGGAAGAGGAGTCTGGCGCGCTTGATCGAGAAGATGATAATTTTCGAGATGGACTTTGAGTTATGTAAAAATCCATGTACATGGTTGATTTGTGAAAATTATGTCATTTTGATTATTTGAACTTTGTATTTAGCTCATAAGAGCTTATGGTTGTCGTTTTATGATTATGATCATTTTAAACTCCTGGATGGAACTTAATGTTCCTTATGTTTTAGATGTTTGAATTTAAGATGTAAACAGGTTTTGGCTAGCCTATTTTCAAACATAATCACGCCATTTTTCTTAAAATAAAAGACTTCCGCTGTTTTCTCTGATTTTAATTTATTTAAAATGACGGGTCGTCACAATATCGTTGTAGCAAAACTAAGTTATTAATTTAACTTAGGAAGAACAAACAATTTAAGTAATTGATTTTACTTAAAATTAGGCAATATTAATTATTTGAATAATGAGATTATTTAAATGAAAATTAATATTAATATTATTAATATTGATACAATATTAATTGTTTAAATAAAGAGTTTATTTAAATGGAAATTAATATAACATTATCAATTATAATATTTTAAGGCAAAATTAATTGTTTAAATAAATAAATAATTTAAACGGGAATTAATGTTAATATTATTAATTATTTAAATAATGAGTTTATTTAAATGGAAATTAATAATTAGTATTATTAATTAAATGATTTAATTTAATAATAAATATTAGAGAGAATTAAATGCAATTGGTTTAAGAAACAAATTGGTGTTAGCCCAAAATGATTAATTAATTGAATAAGATTCAATGGTAATTAATATATTAATTTTAGGCTATATGTATTTAAATTAGAAATTATTATTTGAATTTTTTCTAATATTAAATATATAAGTATATAATAAAGAAAAGTAAATAAATAATAAATAATTAAAAATTAAAAATTAAAAATAAAGGTGCATGTCTCCTTTTGCTTCAGTGCGTCCATCCCGTGCAATGGTGGTCATGGAGATATGATTTTATTTTTAAATTTATTTATTCATATTTATTTATCTTTTCTATTATTTAAATATATAATTATTAAATAAATAAAGAATAAATAAATATAAATATATATATACCATGTTGATAGTGGCGTGCACATGGGCTGATGAAGCTAAAGATTATATATATTTATATTTTCTATTTATTTTAATAATTTGGAGATAAGCTTTATCTAATTAGATTAGATATCATATTTTCCTATAAATATGACCATTGAGATTCATATTTTAGATACTTCTCACTTTAATTAGAAAAGTGAAAATTCTCTCTCAAGTTTTTGCCCAATTGCCGATTTTCCTTAGGGAAAAATTTAGAAGAAATTTTTTCTTCTTTTGTTCTTCCAGTTCGATTCCCACAAGTCGGTTTTGCTTTCGATCGGGATATAGCATAGAAGATCCTGGTTCTTGAGGATTTGATGTCAGTAAAGAAACCTCCAACCGATTCTCCACATTTTACTCAATGTAAGTTCCGGTTTTAATTTTCGAAATTAAGCATGAATCTACATGTTTTTATCACAAATTGCATGATGTTAATAGATCCGTTATTAAATGTTAATAAGTTTACTAAATAAATTTCCGCTAATTTAGTAAATCATCCCTTCAATTGGTATCAGAGCTAATTTTAATTATCATGCAAATTTGTGTTTTTCGAAAATTTGGTGGGTTGCATAAAAATCGTTTTATGTATGTTTATATAAATTGTGCTATATAAATTGTGGAGGTTTGCTAATTGACTGTTTAGGTATTCTTGAGGCACTTAGGATTTTAAATTTTAGTAGAAAATTTGTAAACCCTAAATTTAGGGTATAAGAAAAATTTGTAATTTTCCCATACCAAAGGAGGCAAAAATCGGCACTACCAAGGGAGGAAGAGGAGAATTTTTTTTCACCAATCCATGAGATCCACGCCCAAGGAGAGAGAAAAGGATGAGATAAGGTAAGATATGGTAAGATATTTTATCATAATTATCTTGTTATCTCAATTTAAAAATTTAAATATTCAAGATAAGGATAAAATCTTTTTAAGATTATCTCCCTATCTTTAATTATGAATTTAGAAATTGAGATAAGATTACATGGAAAATATTTTCTTCATTTTTTCCATATAATTAAAAGATAATTATTTTAAAACAAGTATTTATGAAAATATTAAGGAGATAATATTTTCCCCATAAATACCCATGCCCACGCCTACACCATGGAGGAGAGAGAAAGTTGAAGCCTCAAAATTCTACAATGGAAGGTTTAAATTAAGTTGTAATTTAATTTTCCGTTTTAGAAATAGTGCCAAGAATACCGGTCAATTTAGCTATTTATTATTTAAATTTTTATATGTATGATATAATTTTTTTTAAATAATATTCATGCATAAGAGTATGTCATGTAGAAAATCCCACCATAGGTTGTATGATTTTAATTAATTGTACATACATGCATCATGATATAATATGTGTTATTATATGCTAATGCATGTGAAGCATGCTATAATTTTATATTATAAATGTTATTATCGAAATTATATTCTAATTGTTTTAGAATTAATAGCATGCTTATTTAGTTAAAATTCAAAAGTTAAATCTAGTTTAAAAGTTGAATAGAAACTAAATGAATTATTTGTAATATGGAATTATTGTTTAAACAATTGGGCCAAAATCCATATAAGATAAACAAATAGAAACTTTTAATTAAGGGTTAATTAAAAATTAATAATTGAGATTAATTGAATTGAATGGATCTCCAGCGAGAAAGCTCGCCAGCGATGAGGTTTCATAAAGTTCCCCTAACACCGGAGCGCCTCTAACTGGGAGCGATCCGGGAGAAAAGTTCAAATTAATAAATCAAAATTATTAAGACGGCGCATAATGTGATTAGTTTAAATTAGGAAAACTTGAACAATCACTTTATAAAATTAATCTAACCAATTTAAGAGTTAAAGTTGATTAGGTTAATTAAAACTTGGATTAATGAGTTAGCCTGAATTAGTCTAAGTTATGAAACCCTAACTCAAAATATTAAGTGGGAGAAGGAAACATGTCAATGTATCCTATGGTCTCCACTAATGGGCTCAAACGTGAGATTTATACATGGCCTCTGTAACACCTGCTGCAGTGTTCATTCCCATAGGAAGGTTTATTGTATAAATCAATATCAAGTTGGGTCTCCCGAAAGGGATAAAGAATTTTAAATGAGATTGATTGAAGATCGAATCTACACTTCGTAGACACTCTTCAATTTTATTTAAAAGACTAAATTAGTGGGTCACACTTAAAAGAAATTTGATAAATTTTGTTATCAAAACTCCTGGACCAAATACACGGTAAACAATGACATAGGAATATGAGTTATTCTGGAGTTGTCAATTGTTCGAGTGGCATCTCGTTTTAATGATGGTAACCGACCTATCATTCGACGGCACTTCACCTAGTATCATTAAAATATCGTGACATAGTAACATGTTTTAGGGCTTTTCTGTTCATTAATATGTTCGCATTCATGCATCATATTTAATTATATGTCGAAATTTTGAGTATTTGAATGTTGAATGCATGTTAGATTAGTAAGATAAAGTTTATTTAAATTTCAGAATATAGCATCTGTTTTAGTCACTATACTTGGAAAGAACAAACTAAACTATGAGAACTGTGTTTCCTAGAAAAGGAAATGAATAATTTAAGTAAAGCAGTTTACTTGAATAGACAGACAATATTAATTATTTAAATAATGAGTTTATTTAAATGTAAATTAATATCATTGTTATTAATTATTTAAATAATGTGTTTATTTAAATGGTAATTAATAATAAAATATTATTAATAAATAATTATTAATTATTTAGGTAATGTGTTTACCTGAATGGAAATCAATAATTAAACATTTATTATTAATTTTAAATAATAGGGATTATTTAAAAGGATAATATTAAATAACCTATTTATTATTAATTTAAATAATTTCGATTATTTAAATAGAAAATAATAAATATTTATTAATAATAAAGTACAAAAATCGGAATATAATATTTTATTTAAATGATTGATTTAAATATGAAGAACTGATAAATAAGATTTATTAATAAGGAAGAATCTATGATTGAATTAATGAATTCAATGGATTTTGGTTCAAATTATTTGAATTATTAAATACCAAAATCGAGTCATATATAATATTTTAGGAAATAATTGTGGAATTATTTTGTCTAAAATAAATATATAAAAGAATGTTCAACCAAAGACAAATTAAACAAAGAAAAATTAGTTTTTCTTAATGATTTTATACACATAAAATCGGCACGTAAGATAAATAAGGAATAAAATTTGATTTTATTCTTGGCATTTATCTTGTATTTATTTTAATAGTATTTCCTAATTCAATTGGAAAACTGTTTTGCGTATAAATACAAACGTCTTGGTTGTTCATTCAAAAGCTTCTAATTTCAATTTTCGAAATTGAAAACTATTATTCTTCCTATTTTTCCTCATATTCGATTTACTATAGTCTAAATGGAAGACAAATATTTTTTTTCTTCCTAAACCATAGTTTTCTAGTTTAGTTTAGTTATCAATTTGTTTTTATTTTGAATTATGTAATAACTATTGGTTCTCATTTCGTATGAACCAAGTTTGGGAATATTTTAAATAAGAGTTATTTAGGTAGATATTCCTCTACAACTATATTACAAAGTTCCAAAGTGTGATTGGATGGTTATTCAAAATACTTAGTATAAAACAAATAAATTCCAAAACCAAATTCTAAACTCCGAAATATCTAAATAAGTTATAAGGTTTAAAAATGTTTAAATACTTAAGTCTATAATTACTTAAATAAGTTAAAAGGATTAACCTCTTAAAGATGGTTCTCAAGAATTTGAGATGATAACCATATTAATCCACGAACTTATGGGATAAGTAAAATCGAATATCTTTGATTTATCAAAGATAAATAGACTTAAACATCACTAAAGTTAGACATTTAGATGTTAGAACTTAAGTGATAAGTAAACATTAAATCAATTTCTAATGTTCCAAATATTCAGTTATTTAAAAGGATGTTTTAAAGAAGTATTAACTGATATGGAATAAACAAAATAGAAATTGAAGAGTAATAATTAGTGAATAATTGAATTCACAAATTATCAAAGAAAAGTTCAGTAAATCAGTGATACTGAAAAAGTTTAAACCATACTTAAGATAGAAAAGAATTACAATGATTTTATTTCACAATAAAACAAGTAGTCATTTAAAAGTTTAAATGGTAAAACTACTTATAGAACTTTATTTGAGTGGGAGCGTCATAATACGAACCAAAGGACTTTCGAAGTCCAAGTGAAACTCATTGACTTCAAAATCAATGAATAAAGTTCAAAATAAGTGAAATAAAAATGACATGAATTTTCAATAGTTGAGTTGAAAATGGTCACTTATACTTATACATTATTTTGGAAATAATAAGAAGTATAGAATTGTAATCATTGAACAAATGAAAGTAATGGAGAATTACTTTGTAGTGGGAGCTTAAGAATTTCGAGAATCCTAGAACCAATGTGACTAAAATAAAATTTACAAATAGTATGTTAGTGCACATAGATAAAATGGGAGATTTTATGAGTTGCACGGGCTCAAATTCGAACATGAATTTACTTCCATGTAAGCATTCAACAAAAGATCTTTGCGAATTAAACATCAAATGAGTTAAGTATAAGTAAAATGAGTTTTTACTAACTAAACTCTAGATTCGCGTGGTTACTAAGTTGTTAGTAAATGAAAAGGTGGTTGAGCATGATGGTTTCAAATCAATAGTTAATAGAGTTTATTTTATGACGATAAAATATGGAATCTATTACACTTAATGAAACTAACATCAGACAAAAGAAATACATACTAAACAGATGAAAACGTTACTGATAAAATATTAAAATGACTACCATGGCTAAGTAGTTGATAGTCATCCAGTTTGACTGAATTACAAGTCAAATCTCCAAAGGTCTAGGACAAGTGGGAGATTGTTAGGAATGGTGTCCTAGAACTTGTAATTATTTAATAATAATAATTTATTAAGAATAAATTAAATAAATAAACATAAGTTCTTTATATTATCTAGATTGATTCAATTAATGATATTAGGAATATATGGAAATATATTAATATCAAACATTCAAATAGTAAACCCTAAGTTACTCTTATGAAATCACGACTTAGTATGTGAGTCATACGAGAGGATTAAAGTCGAGATGAGTAACTTAAAAAGTGTCTACAGTAAATGGATAACGTTTGGGAACCTTATCCTGGTAACACTGTTGATAACTTCGCATTTTGTTTATAGACAAATGATCTAATCCTGATCATTCATGTGGGAGACATGAAATGGAAGTATCATATGCAATGTTGATTGTATAAGACAGGACCACGATGTTCGATCAAATTTCTCATTAGTACCATTTTTACGAGAAATGATCGAATATCAAACTAAGTTTATCAACCAGGTGATAGATCTCAATCCTGAGTGAAATGCGGACTCCTATTTATGGAGTTATGTTCTTTGATTCACATGGTTGAGAGTGATCTGTAAGAACGCTCAATACACTCCCGTTTTGGGAACATGACTAGATAAATAGCTGGGAACTCATTTTCACGAGATGGAATTCATAACTTTCCTATAAATTAACGGTATCAGTGCGATATCTAAACATTTTAGGAACTTTAGGAAACTCCCTTGATGTACTGATTCGAGACATGAACAAGTGGCGCCACGACTTCTATTGATCACAGAAGTATATTATCTCTAGTTCGACTAAAGATAATGTTCATTGGAGAATCAGCGGGAACACAAGGATAAAGCGGTAATTACAGGGGCAAAACGGTAAATTTATCCGCCTGTAATTATGAGGGTTCCACGTGAAGGATTATATCACAGATATAAATAAAGATAAACTAAATGGACATAACTCATCTATAATGAGGGGAGTTCAGCTATGAATCTATAGTGGAATTATTCATAGTTAAATAATAAGTAATTAATTGATTATGAGTTAATCGCTTAATTGACTAATTATTAAGCCCATGATCTATAGGTCCATCGGGTCCCTATGCTAGCCCAAATATCGTTGTAGCAAAACTAAGTTATTAATTTAACTTAGGAAGAACAAACAATTTAAGTAATTGATTTTACTTAAAATTAGGCAATATTAATTATTTGAATAATGAGATTATTTAAATGAAAATTAATATTAATATTATTAATATTGATACAATATTAATTGTTTAAATAAAGAGTTTATTTAAATGGAAATTAATATAACATTATCAATTATAATATTTTAAGGCAAAATTAATTGTTTAAATAAATAAATTATTTAAACGGAATTAATGTTAATATTATTAATTATTTAAATAATGAGTTTATTTAAATGGAAATTAATAATTAGTATTATTAATTAAATGATTTAATTTAATAATAAATATTAGAGAGAATTAAATGCAATTGGTTTAAGAAACAAATTGGTGTTAGCCCAAAATGATTAATTAATTGAATAAGATTCAATGGTAATTAATATATTAATTTTAGGCTATATGTATTTAAATTAGAAATTATTATTTGAATTTTTTCTAATATTAAATATATAAGTATATAATAAAGAAAAGTAAATAAATAATAAATAATTAAAAATTAAAAATTAAAAATAAAGGTGCATGTCTCCTTTTGCTTCAGTGCCGTCCATCCAGTGCAATGGTGGTCAGTGGAGATATGATTTTATTTTTAAATTTATTTATTCATATTTATTTATCTTTTCTATTATTTAAATATATAATTATTAAATAAATAAAGAATAAATAAATATAAATATATATATACCATGTTGATAGTGGCGTGCACATGGGCTAATGAAGCTAAAGATTATATATATTTATATTTTCTATTTATTTTAATAATTTGGAGATAAGCTTTATCTAATTAGATTAGATATCATATTTTCCTATAAATATGACCATTGAGATTCATATTTTAGATACTCCTCACTTTAATTAGAAAAGTGAAAATTCTCTCTCAAGTTTTTGCCCAATTGCCGATTTTCCTTAGGGAAAAATTTAGAAGAAATTTTTTCTTCTTTTGTTCTTCCAGTTCGATTCCCACAAGTCGGTTTTGCTTTCGATCGGGATATAGCATAGAAGATCCGGTGTTGCTGAGGATTTGATGCTGTAAAGAAACCTCCAACCGATTCTCCACATTTTACTCAATGTAAGTTCCGGTTTTAATTTTCGAAATTAAGCATGAATCTACATGTTTTTATCACAAATTGCATGATGTTAATAGATCCGTTATTAAATGTTAATAAGTTTACTAAATAAATTTCCGCTAATTTAGTAAATCATCCCTTCAGAAATGGACTTCTTTTGTTTAAGGTGAAGATTCTTGCAAGCATGTTTAGGTTGAGTGTGACGACCCGACTCCTTTTAAATCATTTTAATACCAGAACACAGCGAAAGACTTAAGATTTAAAAAATTGACATGGTGATATTTAAAACTTGGACTATCACAGAGAAATTAAAAGTGGAATACGCATTCCATAATTATGAAAGTTCAAAATCATAAAAATTCTAAAGTAAAAATGCTCTCATGAACTCATTACTACACGTGCATCAAAAGATGGAAAACAAAATAAACATTAGTCTATGGACTATACACTTTCTCTAGTTCATCTCTCCATCATCATCACCAAGATCAAGTAGCACCAGCTCCTCTCCCACGACCTTGACCTCGACCACCGTCGATATCTGAAAATTTTGTAATATCTTGAGATAAAGTCCAGTGAAGATAAACAGAAAATAAGGTAACATTAGTCCCAAAACCCGTATTCATATTTGTGTACAAATTACTTTGCTACCCAACCATTTCAAGGGATTCACTTTAAGTATTACAATTTCCAATTTCATGATCTCCCAAGGGGACAAGAACTAACTCCCAAGCATAACAAAGTATCATATTTCACTATACAAATCAATCCCATCCCTTGCTCTATAGCAAATCTGGCTATACATAACATTAATTTCTTTTCTCTATGGCAACTTAGGCTATTCATAATATTTCATTTATTTTCTCCATAATAACTCATGCTAAACTCACTCGGTCTCAACTGGCCTCAAACAAGAAAAACAAGCGATTAATGTCAATAATGCTAGCACACTCAGTCTCAACATTATTCATTAACTCACTTAACATATGTAAAGTACACGCAACCTTTGCATCAATATAACCATCAACATGCTTATAATGACAGTATTGAAAGCTCACCCAGTCTAACAATACCTCATTATCTCGCTTTCCAAAACTAAGTACATGAAGTCTTTTGAATAATATCTTCCCACTTCTAGTGAATAATGACAGGTAATGAAAGCTCACGCGGTCTAACCATCACCTCATTATCTCACCCACCAAATAGAAGGTACACGCAACCCCTGTATTTCTCTCATATATGTATCACAATGATTATGGATAATACCAGATATTGTGAGAACACGCAATCCCAACATTATCTCATTATCCACCCCCCCTATCATACAAAGTTCACGCAGCCTTTAGCACTCCTCATGATACATATATGTAAACCGAAAATGAATAATACCAAACAATGCAAGCACACTCAGTCTATGCATTGTCTCATTATTCTTCCCATAATAATAATGCAAGAATAAACATAATATAGCCTTAAAGTGCAAGTAAACATAATTAACTATTCAAGTAATCGAAGGAATAATAAACTATCATTGATGCCTATATCATTAGCTACATTTATTTTCTTAAAACAAGAAAGTACCCATAGTCTCACAATTCAGAATTTCCATAAAAAAATTCCATGACCTGCAAATCCATAATGTCTCATAGCAGAAAATAAAGTCAAGCCATAAGGCTTTCAGATAGCCACATGATAATATTAAAAGTTAAGCCTATCGGCTTTCAGATAATCACATGACAATATAAAACGTAAGCCCATTGACCTTCAGATAATATCAAGTTATTAACTTATCATAAAAGTCTCATTTCATTCTTTTAAATAATCAAGTAAAATCCCATATTCAATTCCCTCGCTCATCCCATTATACTTGGAACCTTCAAATACCCGAAATCATCAAGAAACGCCCAACTGAACGTAAACTTAGAATTTCTAAGAGTTAGTTGTTTCCACCAAACAAACCATGAAAATAGATAAGTAGGTCTCTTTTGGACTGATTCAGGGATTGAACAGTAGGGCCCCACATAACTCTAATCAAGGAACTCGTCAAACGCATAATGGAGATTATGTAAGGTTATTCATTAAAAAATAATTAGGAGCTTAAGGAACAAGATGTATCACGGAGGTTAAATTGATAAATTATCTAGCTGTGAATATGAACTACTTGTGAAGGATCAAAATGTACGTATGTTAATGATTATATCCAATGGACATATTTATGTCTATAGAACTAAGTGTACAACTTTAGATATTTAGTGGACTTTATCTCAGAGTTAATGAATAAGAATAAATTGATTAGATAATTTTTAACTAATTTAATTCTATATCATTGGAGCTTAGTGCTATAGGTCCATTAAGTCCCCAGGCTAACACATGTTAATGAAAACAATAATTAATATGATTAATTCCTTTTAAAAATAAGTTTAAGTAATTAATTTGAAGCTAACAAATTAATTCTAAATGCAAATTAAATAGAAGAGTCCATTTAAATATTTAATTATTTAATTTTAAAGTTGTCCAAAATTAATGAGAGATTAAATAGAAGAGTCTATTTAATTATTTAAATTTGAAATTGTACAAAATTAATGGAATATTAAATAGAAGAGTCTATTTAATTATTTAATTTGAAGTTGTCAAATTAAAGGAAAGAAGGATAAATAAAAGGAGTTTTATTTATTTATCTAATAGACTAAGTCTATTAATTATAGAGGATGTTTAATATGCCCAATCACTTCTAATTGACCCAGGCATAATGGCTCGAGCCCAATGATAGAAGAAGTGGGCATGTGGATCTTCCTGGTAAAGGGTCACACGCCAACATCCTATAATAAAGAGTTATTATTAGGCATTTTATATTTAAAATATCTATGGTTAAAATATTAGATTAATTTAAATGTTTAGATATAGAAATAATTAATTTTAAATTAATTAGATTAATTCAAAATGTGATAGAGAAATATCTTGAATAATTAATTAGATTAATTAAAAGGTAATATATCATATTTATTCAAATAAAATTTTCAATATCTTTATTTGATTATTTAGATAATTATATTTTAGATTTAATTCAAATTTTAAAGATCTTCATATATCTTTTCTTTTCCTATAAATAGGAAAGAGTTTTTTTAGAAACCAAACACATTGAGGTCAAGAGTTGTAAAGAAAACTCAGAAAATTCCTCCTTCTCCTTTCCCTCTGTCGCCGTCGCTCAGTGTGGTGTAAGTGAAAGATTCTTTTTCTTTCCCTTTTCCTTTTCCATGAAAGATCGTGTCTACGGGTCGTTTTTTCTTTTTTTTTCTTTTTTACTTAGTGAGGAAGATTTATTGGTGGTCCCAGGATCGTTACCATGTAGGACAGGCCGAAACTTCTCTACAAGGGTATGTTTTTTATGCTTTTATTTTTAGATTAATATTATTCGGCGAGGAAAGATACTTAAGAATTCTGCTACGCAGATCTTCGATTAAAGGTCTCAATCCCACAGAAGTTGGTGATTCTCTTGAACATCCTTCCTTTTATCTCCGAGAATCTTTACCTGCGAAGGTTTATGGCTTGATTTAGCAACATCATGATGATGTTCCAACTTATTCATAAGAAAAGCAATTTTTGAGTCTTGTTCATTGACTACTTTTGTCAGCATAAAAATTCTCTTCCCATGTAAGCCATCTTGTCTTCGATACTACGAGTATCTGCCATCATGACAAACATAATCTCAGCATTTGATGAATCAATTGGTCCCTTGATATTTTCACAGGGATAGTAAAATATATTTGAATTCACAATAAAAAATAGGGTTACCTTAGATGTATAACATTTTCTTCATGATGAAGTATTTCCAGTTGCTTCCTCATTTTGCTCTCAGCAACAGAGAAAGATTGAATTTATGGTAATAGAACATTTTAAGAGTCACTTGAAGTAGTGGCCTTTAAAGGTACTTTCTTAAATGTCATTGTTTCCTTAATGTATGAATAAAAAAAAGATGAGAGGTAGAGATAGTTCCACCGAACGTGCCAATTTGTGAAAGGATGATTTACTAAACTAGCGGAATTTTATTTAGTAAACTTATTAACATTTAATAACGGATCTATTAACATCATGCAATTTGTGATAAAAACATGAAGAACATGTAGATTCATGCTTAATTTCGAAAATTAAAGGTCTTTTACTTACATTGAGTAATTAATGGAGAATCGGTTAGAGGTTTCTTTACAGCATCAAATCCTCAGCAACACCGGATCTTCTATACTATATCCCGATCGAAAGCAAAACTGATTTGTGGGAATCGAACCGAAAGAACAATAGAAGAAGAAATTTCTTCTAAATTTTTCCCTAAGGAAAATCGGCAATTGGGCAAAAACTTGAGAGAGAATTTTCACTTTTCTAATTAAAGTCAGAAGTGTACAAAATAAGAATCCCAATGGTCATATTTATAGGAAAATATGATATCTAATCTCTATAGATATTTTTATCTCCCAATTATTAAATAAATAGAAAATATAAATAAAATAAATAAATTAGTTAAAAATAAAAATCATCTCCCACAATTACAAATACACGGACGGACGCGCAGAAGCAAATGGAGATTTGCACTTTTATTTTTATTATTTATTTAATTTTCTTTATTATATATTTATATATTTAATATTAGAAAATTCAAATAAGAATTTCTAATTTAAATACATTTAGCCAAAAATTAATATATATTAATTACCATTGAATCTTATTCAATTAATTAATTATTTTTGGGCCAAAACCAATTTGTTTCTCAAACCAATTGTTTTTAATTGTTTTAATTCTCTCTAATATTTATTACTAAATTAAATAAACTCATTATTTAATTAATAATACTAATTATTAATTTCTATTTAAATAAATTATTTAAATAATTAATAATATTAACATTAATTCCCGTTTAAATAATTTATTTATTTAAACAATTAATTTTGCCTTACATTATTATAATTGATAATGTTATATTAATTTCCATTCAAATAAACTCTTTATTTAAACAATTAATATTGTATCAATATTAATAATATTAATTTTCATTTAAATAATCTCATTATTCAAATAATTAATATTGCCTAATTTTAAGTAAAATCAATTACTTAAATTATTTGTTCTTCCTAAGTTAAATTAATAACTTAGTTTTCCTACAACGATGTTTGGGCTAGCATAGGGACCTGATGGACTTATAGATCATGGGCTTAACAATGAGTCAATTAAGTGATTAACACCTAATCAGTTAATTACTTATTATTTAACTATGAATAATTCCACTATAAATTCATAGCTGAACTCCCCTCACTATAGATGAATTATGTCCATTTAGTTTATCTTTTAATTATATCTTTGATATATCCTTCACGTGAAACCCTCATAATTACAGGCGGATAAATTTACCGTTTTGCCCCTGTAATTAGCGCTTTATTCTTGTGTTCCCGCTGATTCTCCAATGAACTTTATCTTTAGTCAAACTAGAGATAATGTACTTCTGTGATCAATAGAAGTCGTGGCGCCACTTGTTCATGTCTCGAATCAGTACATCAAGGGAGTTTCCTAAAGTTCCTAAAATATTTAGGTATCGCACTGATACCTTAAATTTATAGGAAAGTTATGAATTCCATTTCGTGAAAATGAGTTCCCAGCTACTTATCTAGCCATGTTCCCAAAACAGGAGTGTATTGAGCGTTCTTACAGATCGCTCTCAACCATGTGAATCAAAGAACATAACTCCATAAATAGGAGTCCGCATTTAACTCAGGATTGAGATATATCACAGTTGATAAAATTAGTTTGATATTCGATAATTTCTCGTAAACGGTACTAATGAGAAATTTGATCGAATATCGTGGTCCTATTGTAACAGCCCGAAATTTTCCCAAACATGGAAATCATAAATCAAAACAGCGGAAGCTTAAATTAAACAACTTCAGTTCATTTTCATTAAAATTTCAATGAAAAATTTGTTCAAACATTGATCGCGATCTTTATTCAAAAAATTAAAATCAATGTACTTTCTTATTTCAAAGTAAATGAACTAATCAGTTCATATAAAAAAATGGTAAAACAACATCATTGTTAAAAATCAAATCCCAACCCAAAATATCTAAGAACAATAGAATAAAAGGTCGCCGGCGTGTAAATCTATTCCAACCAATCCACTCGCCTCGAACGTCATCAACCACCAGTTTCTTCTTTCCTTTACCTGAAAAAAAAATAAGTGTAGCATCATGAGTAGAAAAATGTTAAATATAAAATCACGCCATGAGAGATTTTTCTAAGACTTTAAGTCCTTTATCGGTATCACAACTTCCGAAAACACTCATTCACCCAAAGCTCTCTTAACTAAAACATTCCTCCACAATATCTTTTAATCCTCAAATTAAAAGAATTTAAACTTTCGAAACAGTTCTAAACTCCCATTCTCATTTAAAACTTTTCGATCATTAACTTTCTAATACCTCTAATCTCCTTTTTGTCCGCAAACAAAAAGAGACTATACTCAACAAGGCATTTAAAAACTGTTTTCACATATTTAAATCCTTTTGAGTTTTAAAATATTCTTTTCCATTGTACATATGGAATGAACCTACCCCGTTAAGTGCTATAAAGTCGTGCACAACCGTATAATCTCCCTTAACGGCAAATATTCTTCTTTAAGCAAGGCCTTTGCTTAAAGCGAACCTACTACCATATTACTCGAGGTATTTAAGTAATATGATCCTATACATCACTACTATGATGTTCATACGAGTCTAAACTCACATTTTTCGAAAATCACTCATTCTAGGCCAGAAATTCCTTGAAATTAAATTCTGGAAAATCCCCCTTTAAACCACTCTAAAACGTCCCAAAATCACCCAATAAAACATCCTTGGGTCACTTCCAACAACTCCCAACACTTTACAAGTCTAGAAGCGAAACTAGCCTAAACTAGTGTAGTTTCGCTCCTTTTTCGGACAATTTAAAGTCTCTAATATTCTAACTAAATTTTGGCAGCATAACGCCTATAATAAGCCTCCCAAAACAGTACCTAAACATAGAGAATAAGATTCCAACAGTCCAGAGCAGAGTAAATAGTAATTATCTATCCACCTAGGCTTAATTGTCGGCTTAGTGGGCACTAATTCATCAATAAGGCATTCATGGACAGCAACTTAGAACATCTTAAAAACATCCAAAATATGCATAAGAGTTTAGTTTCAAGCCAGAGATCACAAAGAATCAACTTATGTAAATACCGATACAAAAAGTCATCTAAAGCATTCTTTAAAATCCAATTTTTGTCATACTTAATTCCCAACACATCAATTCCTTAAAACAGCCCATAAACATCCTTAATATATTTTTAATCACCCAACATCATGCTAAAATTTCAGAGATTACTTGTAAAGAAAAAGAAAAACGCAAACACGCATAATTTAAAACTTAACAAATTTCTACTCACCTTAGGTTCTTCAATTTCAAGATTTCGCTTTTCTTTATCCAAGACTTCCAAAACCTTGAACCCTAAATTGAAAAGAACTTCTCAATTCTCCACCAATCTTTCACCAAATGCTTTCAATCGAAAAATACACCTACTACGACGAAGAAACAATCGAAAACCAATTAAATTTGGATAAAACTTAATAGGGCCGAATTCGTTTTTACCCCATAACTTTTTCTACAGATTTTAGATTGCTGTGAAATTAGTCTCAATGGAAAAAGGATGAAAAACTGATCAGAAAGCACTACTTACTTGCGTAAATCGGAGTCCGGATGAGGAAGTTATGGCCAAAATACTTCTATGGGTTACATTTAGGCGAAAATTGGAGAAAAATGGAGAAGTGGAGGCTGATTTTCGGAAAAAGGAGGAAGGAGGAGAAGGTTTTAGGGTTTAATCCCGAATTCAATTAATTACGAAAATGCCACTACATTAAAACGATCATAACTCATTCACCGGGACTCAGAATGATGATCCGTCAGTTGCGTTGGAACCGTAATAACGAGACGATCAACATCATCTAAAAATATGGAAATAAACTTGTGATTTTACTGTTGATATTTAAGAAATTACCAAAATGCCCTTACGAGAAAACGAGATAGTTCACATCCAAGTTATCAATCCAACCTCATTAATATCATTTGAGAAAATAATATTAATTTCATTTTTTTTTTGTCTTAATTGGTAACGAGTCGTTACACCTATCTTATACAATCAACATTGCATATGATACTTCCATTTCATGTCTCCCACATGAATGATGAGGATTAGATCATTTGTCTATAAATAAAATGCGAAAGCTATCAACAGTGTTACCTGGATAAGGTTCCCAAACGTTATCCATTTACTGTAGACACTTTTAAGTTAGCCATCTCGACTTTAATCCTCTCGTATGACTCACATACTAAGTCGTGATTTCATAAGAGTAACTTAGGGTTTACTATTTGAATGTTCGATATTAATATATTTCCATATATTCCTAATATCGTTAATTGAATCAATCTAGATAATATAAAGAATTTACATTTATTTATTTAATTTATTCGAGATAAATTATTATTATTAAATAATTACAAGTTCTAGGACACATTTCCTAATAATTTGTTCACTTAGAATTTTGATGTAATGAAATAAATTATTTATATTGATGAAGTTGAGTAGTTACAATCTCTAATAAATGTTCCTCTCTGAAACTTTCTCAAAAGTATAAACTTTGACTCGAGGGTCAATCAACGTATTCTAAAATCAAAGAATTGATTGGTTGAAATCTTCTAACTTGAACACTAGAATTCTTCAGGCTTGTGGTATCTTGATCTTTAAAAAATGTTGTCTTCGAATAATCCTTCAGGTTATCTTATCTTTATGGTCTTCAAGTTGTCTTTGATCTTCAAAGTTTTCAATCTTTAAATTCTTCAAATTGTCTTGAATCTTCTTTCTCTTTGAATCATCTTGGATATTCGGAGTCTTCGAAGATCGTCAAGGTCTTCGAGATTGTCTTGGGTCTTCTTACTCTCCAAAAAATCATTGTCCTTGAATTATGAATGGCCTACTCTATTTATAGAGTTTTCAATGGGCCTTTTGGTAGGTTGGGTTTAAGTTGATAATGGGATGTGCAACATGAGACAATCTGCTTGAGCAAGCTTACATTATCAAATGACCATGGAAAAAGATACGCAACATCATCATATTAATTGATTATGTCTTTTATTTTAAAATAGAGACACCAGTCAAATTATGATTGGTCTATGTTTAATGACGTGTAATTTTGTCATAGTTACGTTTCTCTTTCTACATTTACTAAAGTTATTAAAATATTTACCTAAATAAAGAACTTGCCCTTGAGGTGTAATCTAACTTGATTTTATGAACATCATATCGAAAAAATTTAAAACTTAAATTTTAAAATATGGTTTTCATCCTTTAACTTTTAAGAAGATTTAATTTAGTTCGTTACTTTGTAGTTAGTTTCAGATAAAATTCTTAATCTCAAAGCATGTGTTGTAATTTGTCTGGAAAACAAACATCATAGTTTGTGTTTAGGGTAAAATATCATTTTGGTCCCTGAACTTTTACTCTGGTTTCATTTTTGTCCCTAAACTTTCAAAAGTTACATTTTTCATCCTTGAATTTAAAGATTCGTTCCATTTTAATCCTTCCATCTGTATTTTTCTATCTAAGACACAAATGCAAGGTTTATGTGGCATGCAAATGATGGTATAGAAATATGCATTCAGGTTAAATGCCATGAAAACATTAATATAAAGTGAGGTTAATCTCATCATTTTCTCCTTTATTGGAGTCTTAAGCCTCACTGTATATTCATTTGTTCACGTCATTTAACCTCATTATATATTTATATAATGATACATCATCAATTACATGTCATATAAACCCTCCGATAGTGTCCCAAACAAAAAACCATAGGCGAAAGGACTAAAATGAAACAAATCGTAAAGTTCAGGCACAAAAAAATATCACTTTTGAAAGTTTATGGTAAAAGATGAAACCTAAGTAAAAGTTCAATGACAAAAATAGTATTTTACATTTTTTTAACAAATTTGGATTCCATATTCTAACAAGAAACATATATACTATCAATAAATAAACAAATTATGTTATTTATTTCACTTTGTTAAATATTAATGCATACATCAAGAACTTCTAGTTAAATAAACTTAACTATAATTTAACTGTTTATAAAATTATTATTATTAAAAAAACCTATATTTTAACCAAGGACTACGACATGTCGGAAATATGAAGGTACCGACAGCAATAAGGGGGGGGAGTCGTTCTTCCTGAGAATCGGCAATTTGTCGTCAAAATCGGTAAGTAGTCGACGATATCACCGGAATGTCACCGTAATCGTCGAGATGTCGTCGACAATATTCATCTTGTTGCTTGTTGATCTGAGTTATAGGGAGTTTCGAAGATAGATCTAGAAGAGAGAAGGAAGCGGCTACTGAGAGAGAGAGAGAGAGAGAGAGAGAGAGAGAGAGAGAGAGAGAGAGAGAGAGAGAGAGAGAGAGGAAGGAGGCGGCTGAGATATTTTTTTGGGGTAAAATTAGGGTTTGTTTGATATAAAAGTGAAATGGGTGGACTCTAGGGTTGGGTTGGGCTTTTATTTTGGGCTTAGTGTTAAAGTGGGTGATTGTTTTTGTTTTCAATTATTAATATTTACTAATATTCAAAAAATCTTTTATAATACTTAGATAAATTTGATATAAAATTAAAAAATTATCTAAAAATATGAATTTATTGATGTTTATATTTGCATTAAATGAGAGGAAAAATATGCACGCTAAGCACCCATAGAAAAACAAACTTGACAACCAGCCAACTTAAGCACAATATATACATCCACATCCATGCTCATGTCTTTCCGTGCTGCCCACACTCATAACAAGTTTGTGGCATCCAAGTTAAGATACACGAAGCAGGCAAGCAGCCCAACAAATTTGCGACAACGTAACCCATGGGCCATAACAAGTCATCCAAATGGCTGACATTAAGTTTCATATTTTTCATGTTAGGCAACATCTCAAGGAAAAACAGTCTTCCTTAACCAAACACATCAGAGGCGGGAGTATAATTCTACGAGTTTCTTCATGTACAGACTCTATTAGACTCCCAGTGTTTCTCATAAGGCCCTATGAGTATCCATTCTTTTGGACCATACCCAATAGAAAATCCACATGCTTAATTATAATATGATCAATTCAATAGCCCATATAATTAAATAGCCAATAATACAATTACATTAGGGCAATTTTCTAAACCACCCTAATTTAGAATGTGATTATCATCTTTTCAAAAGTACCCTTTTTTTTTAACCGTCACATCTAATTAAAATGTAATTCCTATCATACCCTTAAATAACCCAAAAATAACTTCCTATAAAATCTGCTAGAAATTCAATCACCATCCTACTTATTTCAAAAACTAAAATAACTGTGCATTTACATAGAACATCTACCACCCTCCAATGATATTTGAGAATGAAACCATATAACTTTTTTCTTACCAAAAAATGATATAGAGAATGTTTTTTATTGATAAACTTTTCAATTTGATTAAAAAAAATGGAGTCAAATAAAGTTTATACACAAAATCAAAAGAAAACTTCACATAAAAACATCAAATAGTAAAACTAACAATCACAAATTCACAAACAATACATTTCAATATAATAAAATACATAATACTTCATTTATAATCGACAGAAAGAAATATAAAAATAGTAAATCAATCCCCCTGCATGAAATGCTTTAGTCTATAATACTTCATAAAGAATGAAAAATTGAGTCTTTCAAAAAATATATCTATATTCAGATATTTCAATGTTGGTGAAAATCATTAATTCATGAAACAAAAAATCCATATGCTCTGTTCTTCAAGTTCCTGACTCAGCTTTTGATATGGCGGAAAACAATTATAATCCAAAAATTTGCATAGTTCGCTTGGATAAGGCCATGCTAATGGAAGTTAAGAAAACTAATGTCGATGGATATTCCAGAAGTGTCAAAGTTAATGTCAATGATGAAATTTTTTATTTTTCACTATAATTCATATACAATACTATAATTATACTTTTGGTTCCTAAAATGATTTCCGCATAACGAAACATAATTGATCTACTGGATCTAGGTTAATCTTCCATCTTTATTCTAATGGATTTGATTTTGATTTATTAATCTAGCACAATAGATGTTGGATTATAACTTGTGATGTGGATTTATTGAATCAATTTTATAACATACCCTCCCAAATGAAATTCTGGTCTTGAATCCATCGTTGGTTGAGCTGAGTTTATAGTGGATTAGAGCTGATGCTGAAGTAGATGAAGGTATTTTAGCCGAATAACTTGACTCTTCTTCTTGTGTTCTATCTTCTCCTTGGCTGTGTTCTCTATTTTCTTTTCTAACTTTTTTACGTTTGTTAATAACAACATCAAAAAGTCACCATAAAAAGCAAAGAAATATACAAAGCAAGAACAAACTTTACTCCCAGTAAGTAAGTAATATACTGTTTCAACACAATTTTGAACAAAAAATCTGGAATTTACATTTACAAACAAGAGAGGGGACATAATTGATATGGTTACAAGTAATGGACAAAATTATATACAACAAAACAGGGGAATATATGAAAAGGATAAAAGAAAACGAATGAAATATGCGGTAATAAGGCTTTAATAAATCCGAGATATCGAGCAAAGCAACCGAGATTCTATGGTTAGTATCATCAAGCCTTACCTCAATCATTTCCTCATACCTGTACAAAATTTAATTTCAAGCTATAAACAAAGGCGAATTCTCTTCTCCTCCCCCTCCGAATCTGCCATTGTCGAACCGGTGTGTCTCTCTGCCATGCATCTTTTGTAAGGCACAAACCCTTTGGTATTCTTCCCATGGCTGCTTCTTAATTCAGAAAATAATGATTTTCCAATCAATTCGTGTTTGGAAACTGAATCCAAATCCTTATTTTCCACTTTGGGAAATAGCCTGGAGCTCTGGATGTCAATATCCACACAATTATCACCATTTTCGCAGCCGGTGTTTGATCCGCACCATGATTGATCCTTGTGACTTTCTTTATCATCAATTTCTGAATTCAAATCTGAATCTTCTTTAGTTGTGTCTTCCTTAAAATAGTGTACAAAAGAAAATGGACAACCACCACAAGAACTCCACCACGATAGTGGAACTGCAGAACGATCTCCGTGATTTGAGTTGCCGTTGTTGAGTTTTATGAAATAGAAAGCACCATGACTCCAGGTACCCTCTTCATTTCCCATATGGTTTCCCATCTGTTTATTGGTAGGCTCTGATGCACAAATCTCCACAGTTGGAATCAATTTGTGTGGATTTGTAACCAAAACAGTTCGTCCGAAGAGCTTAAGACTCTGCATTGATATATCTTGTGTCGAGACATCTTTTTCATCTACATCGTCCTTCGGAAACAACTCTAAGTTCTGTCATCCAAAAGAAATAACCTTTTAGTTGAATCAATAGGGATAAAGTGATTCACATAAATTTATGAATTAGGGAAAACAGATTAGGCTGTACCATTGAAAACTTCTCTTGGGAGATTGAATTTCTTGTCTCCAGGACTGATCTTGGAGATTCATTTTCCAATGAAGATGAGTTTTGTTCTGTGCATGCTAACCCACTGGATACAAATGGAATAGACGAAGCAGGAGACTGACTGTCATGAAGAATGCTCGATTTGACCGAAATCAGCGCATCCGAAGCTACTATAGTTGATGTTGAAGACTGACATTCTTTTTCTGAAACTGAAAGTTGTGGAGTCAGAGACCTTGTCTGCTCTGAAATGGAGGCTACATTCTGAACTTGATGTGGTTCTTTACGGGGATATGGATGCAGAGGTTTTCGTTTGGGACGAGGAGGAGGAATCTCAATGCATCCTACTCCTACCAAAGTCGTGCTACACGCATTCGAATTACGAGTGACCTAAACAACAAATGAAAGAGAAGTCAGACAATCACGATGGACATAAGGATTAATCCTTCAAGGAATGCTTTCGCGCCTTGAGAATCTTCACAATTACTTACATTTTAAAATTCTGAATATGTATATTATGGTAGATAATGGATACTGGAATAAGAGCAATTGACCTTGGAGAAAAACTTCTGGGCATGGCTACGAATCTGAACCGCAGTCTTCGTGCCCACATGTTCTATAACACACAAAAAAATCGAAAGAAAATGATGAGAAATCCTGTATCCACTATTTGCTAATGTACCGTTAACGCTTTTTTCGGTTCGATTATACCTTCTATTTGTCGCCAGTCCCGACCATACAGCTTCAGTGCTTCCAAAAACTTTTCATGCTCTTCTTCTTTCCATCGTTCCCTTTGTTTCGTGATCGTGTATGGCTTCCTTACCTAGATATAGGTAAAATATATTAAGTAAAAGCTTGAAATGAAATGTATCTGAAATCTGAAACAGAGCAATTAGGCAACAAATATTGAACCTTGAAAGCAAATTCATTTGCTAAAGAGTGTTGGCCAGCAGCCATAGATGATTCGTTGAAAGCTGAATTATTGTTATCTGAATGAAGACTTCCACTAGGGTGCTACATGGAGTAAATAATCAGAAGACAAGTTAACAAAATATGAGTAAAAATTCATATATTTATCAAATATAAAGTAATCAAACAAATAAAAAATAAATCACATAAAAAAAGGTTTGTTCGTCTTTTTTATTTTTTATATTACATCAGATTTGGGGGTGGAAGACTCGAACTTTCAATCTCAAATGATTGTGACTAACTATTTGAGTTATACTCGATAAAATCAACAAGTTAACTAAGCATAACTGCTTCTCATTCAAAATCAATTATATAAGGCCGAAATTTTCGCCAACAGTATATACGTGTTCGTTCAAATTTCTCGTATTGACCAATAAGCATCATATGGACATAAAACTGTTTGTTTTAGTGGGGGAAACTCGTGTTCCCAATCATTTCTCGATTCTGACACCCTCAATTTTAAGATCTATTCATTAAAAATGTTTTAAAAAAAAAAAAAAACAGACAGACAAAAACAAAACAACTTTTAAGATCTAAACGCTTAGCCACTAAGACACTAAAATATAAGCTTCGTTTTTATTTAGATATTACATCAAATCGAGAGAGAAAACTCGAATATTCGAACACAGAGCAAAAGAAAAATAGAAGGCATACTTGAGATTGCATGATTGCAGCATCCATCATTACTTGAAGTACTTTAACGATACCAATTTCAATTAAGGAGAAAATGATTAAAACAAAAACTATTGAGATTAATCATATTCATAGAATCCCAAGAATTGAGTGAATGAAAAAAGAAGGAAGAGAGAAGAAAAATGTGAAATAACTCAAGTCTGATTGAACAGAGGAAATAGGATTGAAGAACAGAACAGATTATAGAAACAAAAAAAAATGAAGGAAGAAAGAAAGAAAGAGAAAAAAAGAAGGATAAGGAGATGGAAATTGAAAGAAGAGAAAAGAAAAGTGTAAAGGAAAATCTGTGAAGGAAGAGGAAAGGGAGAGAAAGGATATAAGCTTGGTTTGGATTGGAACGAGCAAGAGACTGAAAACTTTTGCTACCGGTGATCCATTAAAGTTCCTGCCTACGTGTTGCCTTTTCACCTTTTTTTTTTTTTTTGGTAATTACTCATTTAATTTTAAAATTGATGTTAAAAATAGTTTTGTGTAATTTCAAAATCCATATAAAAAGAATAATTAAATAATGAACAACATAACTCAAATTTAAATTATTTCGACTAAGTATTTAAATAATTTTTTTTTACATATTACATTAAATTGGTGAAGGAAGACTCGAACATTCGATCTCATGGGTATGGAGTAAATGTCTGACCAGTTGATCTATGTTCTAGTTGGCTTATTTAAATAAATTTTGATCGGTATATTTTATTATTAAAAATTGTTTTAATGGGATATATTTGAGAAAATGTGAAACCCAACCCATATACGCCTTTAAAAATATCATTTTTTTTTTAAATTTATAGATTTTAAAAATATTAATTCCGGAAATGACATCAAGTGAAATTTTTGTATTTTTATTTTAATTTATTAGATTAAAAATTGGTAATGTTTGAGAAATATGAAAAATAAAAAGCCAATTTCAAGTCCATATTATAAATAATACAATAAAAATGTTATAAATTGATTTTATAATATCCTAACAAAAAACATAAATTAAAAACTTAAAATGATATAAAAAAAACTTGGGATATTTAATTAGATGGTATTTTTTTAATAGATATATTTTCATAAACATGTAAGGGTTGGTTCCATATATGTTTGGAGTTAAGAAGTAAAAACATGTTATTCTTAAAAAAGTTAAAGCAAATTATTATCTTCTAAAATAACACTTCATGAAATATTATTTTTGAAAAACTACTATAACTTATCAAATTTAAAGTTTTTTTTTTAATATTAATACATTAGTGGGAGAAAATATTTGAATTTTTAAATTGGTGAATAGAATACCAATTTTTTATTGTTAGATTAAATATTAAAATCGAATTGTAGACAAATTGAATCCATATCGATGTACATAAATTAAATAAATTAGGTTGACTAATATTTTATCATTAGTTTTTTAAATTAAAGTTTGTATTTCACTTTCAGCCGAAACATCAAGAAAAAATGAAAGTGAAAAATAGGGGGGAAAAAAAACTTGTGGTTGAGGTCCAAAGTATAGAAGCAAGACACGTGGCAGTTTATTCTATTATCTTCTCCGGCAGTTTGGGCAGCGCCCTTTAAATTCGGTGGCAGAAAAAATCGCCACTAATAAAGTAATAAGATTCTAGCCCCTCCCCCTGATGTCATCACTTTCTGCCCTTTAATGGAAATTCAAAAAACCATTTGTCTTATGCTTATCATGTTTTAGGATAATGGCCCTTTTTTATTTTATTTTATTTTTCTCTCTAATTTATATATTATATTTTTATGATTGAAAAATGGTTTTAAACTCGTAACCGATTTAATCAAATCCTTCTAAAAATGTATTTTAGAATTGATTTTTTTTTAAAATATTTTTTGAAAAAGATATTTTTCATATTGAGATTCCAGATCTAGATTGATGGAATCGAAAAATGTCATTTTTAAATTACCTCATAAAAAATGTCATGTGTTGAAATTACTTATTTTTTCAATTGTTCAAATTAAAAGTTTAAGGGTGTAAATATTAATTTCTATAATTTAAGGGTGGTTTATATAATTATTCTGAAAAATAAGTAATTCTTATAGATGAGATTTGTGATTATCATATAAATTAGTAGATGAAAAATATATAACTTTATACACACAAGTAAATAGGACTTATGGTGGGCCAAAATACATCGTATGGAAATGTTAAAAGTTCACCAATGAGAGTAGGGATTCAAACCCTACCATCTTTTAAAGCTCTTCCATTTTATCCATGTGTAAAAAATAGGACGTGAATTCATATATTTTTAATATATCTAATAAACATATGTGAATCATGTCATTATTTTTAGCGGTTTTACAAAATAGGTTTTTTTAAGAATTGATTTTTTCAAATATAATAAAGTTATGACATTTTTTATTATTGACATTTCTCAAATTGAGATATGCCAATCTCAGTTCTCAGTCTAAGATTGATTTAATCTCAATATAAGAAATGCTATTTTTGAAATTACTCATTTAAAATATCAACTATTGAAATTTCCCTATATTTTTTTTATCATATATAACACATAAAATAAAATAAAAGATACTATTTAGTGTAGATAATTGTTTAAAAAAAATAATTCTTTTAATTAAACTGTATATAATTTTTTTAAAGAATGTAATCAAGTATAATTTGATGGTTGATTTCATCATATTTAATTAATTAATCAAGTAAAAAAAATCTAAAAAAAATTAGTTTTTAAAGAAGAACCTTTAATTTGATCAATAGAATTAATTAAAAACATATTTTGTAAACTACATGGTTTGAATTTACACCATACTACTCTATATTATTTTGATAAATAAATTAATTCAAGATTAACACAAAGTTAAATGGATTTCCTAAAAAAATTAATAAATATATATAATATATAATTGAGAAGAGAAAAAAGAAAAAGAAAAAAAGAATAAATATCTCCGTCAAGCCTTGTAATATTCCAAGTCCAACAGAGAGGCGGAGAAGGTAGGCCATGAATTAAAGATGAGGAACCGAATTTAATTTAAATTAATAATTTTTTTTAAAAAAAGAAAAGAAAAAAAAAACATGTCAGGTGGTATAGAAAGGCTGTCATAAATTATCTGAATGCGCTTTTTGGCCACGTCATTTTCTATTGGTTACTTTACCACGTGGACAAGGGCAAGCCAATACCATCTCAGCGTTGTGGATGTCTCCTCTCATCTCGCTTTTCATTGGTCGCATGAATTTATTTTAAATATATTAAAATAGGAAAAATATCGCAACCACAAATTATCCAAATAAGAACCGTTGGAGAACGAAAGGTGGATATTGAACCGGCGGTTTTAAAGTATTGACAGGTGGCATATGCGCATTGGATATGGTATGGGAGCTTCGTGAAGGCATAATTGGAATGCGATTGCCGTTTGATTTTTCTAATCCTCTCAAGTGGATATTGATTACATAATGTAATGTCCAAGGTTTATTTTAAATATCTAAATTCTATGATTTATGTTCTCGATCATGTCCCTCTTTCTTTCCAAAACAAAACTTTAATAGATAGATTCCATAATACTATGATTACTAATATAAGATACTTCTAAATTAACTTATATAAATCTTGTGGGTGGGTGAAATTATATCAGTACATGTGGAATTTCTAAACTTATTCAAAGAATGCTACGTCACTTGGAAAGATAAAACTTCTTCATCTCGAGAAGCTATGTCTACGTTGCTGGGAAAGTACATCTACGTCATCTCGAGAAGCTATGTCTACATCATTTAATAAGGCTACAAATCTAAGACCAAGAAACTACATTATACTAGTATCCAATCAAAATATGACACGTGACATAACAACATACGACACGTCGTTGGGAAGCAACACATGGCCCAATCTCGACACGACACGTGGCACGATGATGTCATCAACCTCCTCTCATATAAATAGGAGAAGAAATTCATTCATTAGATAACTAATTCTACTATAATTCTCTCTGGCACACTAGCTCTGCTTGCTCTAACTTTAGCATCGAAGGGTGTTAGGCCGACACCACACCGGTGCTCTCTTTGTTTCCTGTGCAGGTACATAGTGTTAGGAATGGTGTCCTAGAAGTTGTAATTATTTAATAATAATAATTTATTAAGAATAAATTAAATAAATACACATAAGTTCTTTATATTATCTAGATTGATTCAATTAATGATATTAGGAATATATGGAAATATATAAATATCAAACATTCAAATAGTAAAACCCTAAGTCACTCTTATGAAATCACGACTTAGTATGTGAGTCATACGAGAGAATTAAAGTCGAGATGAGTAACTTAAACGTGTCTACAGTAAACGGATAACGTTTGGGAACCTTATCCTGGTAACACTGTTGATAGCTTCACATTTTGTTTATAGACAAATGATCGAATCCTGATCATTCATGTGGGAGACATGAAATGGAAGTATCATATGCAATGTTGATTGTATAAGACAGACAACGATGTTCGATCAAATTTCTCATTAGTACCGGTTTACGAGAAATAATCGAATATCAAACTAAGTTTATCAACCGGTGATAGATCTCAATCCTGAGTGAAATGCGGACTCCTATTTATGGAGTTATGTTCTTTGATTCACATAGTTGAGAGATGATATGTAAGAACGCTCAATACACTCCTGTTTTGGGAACATGACTAGATAAGTAGCCTGGAACTCATTTTCACGAGATGGAATTCATAACTTTCCTATAAATTAACAGTATCGATGCGATACCTAAACATTTTAAGAACTTTAGGAAACTCTCTTGATGTACTGATTCGAGACATGAACAAGTGACGTCACGACTTCTATTGATCACAGAAGTATCTTATCTCTAGTTCGACTAAAGATAAAGTTTATTGGAGAATCAGCGGGAACACAAGGATAAAGCGGTAATTACAGGGGCAAAACGGTAAATTTATCCGCCTGTAATTATGAGGGTTCCATGTGAAGGATATATCACAGATATAAATAAAAGATAAACTAAATGGACATAACTCATCTATAGTGAGGGGAGTTCAGCTATGAATCTATAGTGGAATTATTCATAGTTAGATAATAAGTAATTAACTGATTATGTGTTAATCACTTAATTGACTAATTATTAAGCCCATGATCTATAGGTCCATCGGGTCCCTATGCTAGCCCAAATATCGTAGTCGCGAAATCAAGTAGAAGAAATGGAAATTTTAAGTAAAGTGAATTACTTAAAATAGGCAATATTAATTGTTTAAATATTGAGTATATTTAAACGGTAATTAATATAAACATTATTAATTATTTAAATAATGAGTTTATTTAAACAGAAAATTAATAATGAAATATTATTAATTAGATATTATTAATTATTTAAATATTGAGTATATTTAAATGGTAATTAATAATTTGAAATTAATTAACAATTATTAATTGTTTAAATAATAAATTTTATTTGAACGGAATTAATAATTAAAAATTAATTAATTAATAATAAAATGTTATCAATAAAATTATTAATTAAATAATGAATTTATTTAATGGAAATTAATAATTAAAATATTTATTATTAATTATTTAAATAATGAAAATTATTTAAATGGAAATTAATAATTAAATATAATTTGATAATATTTAGTCGGGAGAAAATATTAATATTATTAATTGTTTAAATAAAATATTTTATTTAAATGGTAATTAATAAATAAATTAATTAAGTTGGACTTATTAATTTAAGAGAGAATTTCAAGCCCAATTGGATTAATGAACCCAATTGAAATTGGCCCAAAATAAATAATTAAATAAATTAGAATTATTTATTAATTATTAAGCCAATTTTCGGCCATGACATGTATTTTAGGAAGAGATATTTGTTTGAATTATATCCTAAAATAATTACATAGATTTATTTACCCAAGATAAATAAAAATAAAGAAAATAAAATAATCTCATATTTATCTATGGCATTTTCGAAATTGCAAGATAGAGGAAAGAGATAATCTTTTTCTTTTTTGTATTTATCTCTATAGATTAATCCTAATGGGATTAGGATTCCTATTTTCTTATAAATAGGAGGGTTGAGTCATTCATAAATCACACGTGCCAATTCCATGAAAGTTGGAACTCTCTCTTCCCCTTCTCCCCCTCATTGCCGATTTTCCCTATTCAAAATTGGGAAGAAAATATTTTTCTTCTTCCCAATTTCTTCTAAAGTTCGATCCCACAATCGTGTTTCGTTTGATCTATCGGGATATAACATAGAAGATCCGGTGTTGTTGAGGATTTGATGCTGTAAAGAAACCTCCAACCGATTCTCCATTAACTACTCAATGTAAGTATAATTGATTTTAATTTTCGAAAATATAAGCATGAATCTACATGTTTTTCACAAATTGCATGATATTAATAGATCCTAAATTAAGTGTTAATTTGTGTTACTAAATAAATTCCGCTAATTTAGTAAATCATCCCTTCAATTGGTATCAGAGCTAATTTTAATTATCATGCAAATTTGTGTTTTTCGAAAAATTTGGTGGGTTGCATAAAAATCGTTTTATGTATGTTTATATAAATTGTGTTATATAAATTGTGGAGGTTTGCTTATTGACTGTTTAGGTATTCTTGAGGCATTTAGGATTTTAAATTTTAGTAGAAAATTTGTAAACCCTAATTTTAGGGTATAGGAAAAAATTTGTAATTTTCCCATATCAAAGGAGGCAAAATCGGCTACACCAAAGGGGAGGAAGAAAAGAAATTTTTTCTCTATCAACAATGAGGTCCACGCCCAAAGGAGAGAGAAAAGGTAAAGATATGGTAAGATATTTTATCATAATTATCTTGTTATCTCAATTTAAAAATTTAGATATTTAAGATAAGGATAAAATCTTTTAAAGATTATATCCCTATCTTAAATTATGAATTTAGAAATTGATATAAGATTACATGGAAAATATTTTCTTTATTTTTTTTTCCATATAATTAAAAGATAATTATTTTAAAACAAGTATTTATAGAAATATTAAGGAGATAATATTTGCCCCATTAATACTCATTCCCACGCCTACACCATGGAGGAGAGAGAAAGTTGAAGCCTCAAGCTCTACAATGGAAGATTTAAATTAAGTTGTAATTTAATTTTCCGTTTTAGAAATAGTGCCAAGAATACCGGTCAATTTAGCTATTTATTATTTAAATTGTTTATATGTATGATATAATTGTTTTAAATAATGTTCATGCATAAAAGTATGTCATGTAGAAAATCCCACCATAGGTTGTATGATTTTATTAATTGTACATACATGCATTATGATATAATATGTGTTATTATATGCTAATGTATGTGAAGCATGCTATAATTTTATTTTATAAATGTTATTATCGAATATTATATTCTAATTGTTTTAGAATTAAAAGCATGCTCATTTAGTTAAAATTCAAAAGTTAAATCTAGTGTAAAAGTTGAATAGAAACTAAATGAATTATTTGTAATATGGAATTATTGTTTAAACAATTGGGCCAAAATCCATATAAGATAAACAAATAGAAACTTTTAATTAAGGGTTAATTAAAAATTAATAATTGAGATTAATTGAATTGAATGGATCTCCAGGCAGAAAGCTCGCCCCGATGAGGTTTCATAAAGTTCCCCTAACACGGAGCGCCTCTAACCGGGGAGCGATCCGGGAGAAAAGTTCAAATTAATAAATCAAAATTATTAAGACGGCTCATAATGTGATTAGTTTTAATTAGGAAAACTTGAACAATCACTTTATAAAATTAATCTAACCAATTTAAGAGTTAAAATTGATCAGGTTAATTAAAACTTGGATTAATGAGTTAGCCTAAATTAGTCTAAGTTATGAAACCCTAACTTAAAATATTAAGTGGGAGAAGGAGACATGTCAATGTATCCTATGGTCTCCACTAATGGGCTCAAAATGTGAGATTTATACAAGGCCTGCTAGCAACACTGCTGCGGTGTTCATTCCCATAGGAAGGTTCTTTTGTATAAATCAATATCAAAGTGAGTCTCCTGGAAAGGGATAAAGAATTTTAAATGCGATTGAAGACCGAATCTACACTTCGTGGACACTCTTTAATTTTTATTTAAAAGACTAAATTGGTGGGTCACACTTAAAAAGAAATTTGATAAAGTTTGTTATCGAAATTCTTGACCAAACACACGATAAACAATGACATAGGAATATGAGTTATTCAGGAGTTGTCAATTGTTCGAGTGGCATCTCGTTTAATGATGGTAATCGACCTATCATTCGACGACACTTCACTGGTATCATTAAAATATCGTGACATAGTAACATGTTTTAGGGCTTTTCTGTTCATTAATATGTTCGCATTCATGCATCATATTTAATTATATGTCGAAACTTTGAGTATTTGAATGTTGAATGCATGTTAGATTATTAAGATAAAGTTTATTTAAATTTCAGTAATATAGCATCTGTTTTTGTCACTATACTTGGAAAGAACAAACTGAACAATATTGAGAACTATGTTTCCTAGAAAATGAAATGAATAATTTAAGTAAAGCAGTTTACTTAAATAAACTGACAATATTAATTATTTAAATAATGAGTTTATTTAAATGGAAATTAATATCATTGTTATTAATTATTTAAATAATGTGTTTATTTAAATGGTAATTAATAATAAAATATTATTGATAAATAATTATTAATTATTTAGGTAATGTGTTTACCTAAATGGAAATTAATAATTAACATTTATTATTAATTTTAAATAACAGTGATTATTTAAAAGGATAATAGTAAATAACATATTTATTATTAATTTAAATAAAGTCGATTATTTAAATAGAAAATAATAAATATTTATTAATAATATACAAAATCGGAATATGATATTTTATTTAAATAATTGATTTATTGAAATAAATATCAAGAGTTAATAAATAAGATTTATTAATAAGGAAGAACCTATAATTGAATTAATGAATTCAATGGATTTTGGTTCAAATTATTTGAATTATTAAATACCAAAATCGACTCATATATAATATTTTAGGAAATAATTGTTGAATTATTTTGTCTAAAATAAATATATAAAAGAATGTTCAACCAAAGACAAATTAAACAAAGAAAAATTAGTTTTTCTTATTGATTTTATACACATAAAATCGGCACGTAAGATAAATAAGGAATAAAATTTGATTTTATTCTTGGCATTTATCTTGTATTTATTTTAATAGTATTTCCTAATTCGATTGGAAAACTGTTTTGCGTATAAATACAAACGTCTTGGTTGTTCATTCAAAAGCTTCTAATTTCAATTTTCGAAATTGAAAACTCTTCTTCTTCCTATTCTCCTCGTAACCGATTTTACAATAGTCTAAAAGGGAAGAAAATATTTCTTTTCCCAAACCATAGTTTTCGAGTTTAGTTTAGTTATCAATTTGTTTTTATTTTGAATTATGTAATAACTATTGGTTCTGTAACGTCCCGTTATTTTAGAGGTAATTTTTTTTTATTTATATAAGTATTTATTTATTTAAAGTTAATTTAGATTTAGTTATTTAGATTTAAATAGTTATTTTCGTTCGGAAACCTTTTTAATCGCTTAATTAGCCTATTTTAGTTTTGGTTGTATTAATAATTATTAATAGGCCAATTAATAATTATTAATCACCATTGGGCTAGTTTAAGTGGTTCGGGTTTCGTTTTTAAAGTAAAAGTAAAAGAGGAACGTAGGCGTTATTACCCGATTTACTAAAAATCACAAAAACACTATTCATCATCCTTTAAATACCAACACTTAGCCATTTTGAACACAATTTCTGCATCTTTTTCTTCCTTGCTGCCGTGGCCCGTGAGCATCAAGACCCCCCCCCCCAAATTTTTGATTTTCTTTATTTCTCAACGGATCGTATTGATTCACTTTTAGGTGTTACTAAAGAGAGTAGTAAGTTTTGCATATTGTTATGCACGGTTTGTGATTGGTGACTGTGATGTCACGGTGACAGTGAGGTCACGGAATGGTTTGTGATTGGTGACTGTGATGTCACGGTGATAGTGAGGTCACGGAATGGTTTGTGATTGGTGACTGTGATGTCACGATGACAGTGAGGTCACAGAATGTTTGTGATTGGTGACTTGCATATTGTTATGCACGGATGTCACGCGGTGACGAGAGGTCCACGAGAATGTTTGTGATTGGTGACTTGCATATTGTTATGCACGGATGTCACGGTGACAGTGAGGTCACGGAATGTTTGTGATTGGTGACTTGCATATTGTTATGCACGGATGTCACGGTGACAGTGAGATCACGGTATGGTTGTGATTGGTGACAAGTGGTCACGGATGAAATGAGAAATTTACTTTGATATTTACTTTGTTAATTACTTTGTCATTTACTTTGTTAAGCACTAGTACCTACTTTAACTACGGGCTTGAATGTTTACTTTCCGAATTTACAAGATAGTATAATGGTTTGATCTTTTATGTAAAGTACATGGGATTATCGAATGGGTAGTGCAAAAGTACATTAGAATTATTTGGACACATTCTCCGATATGGAATTTGGTTCATAAAAGTGCTTGCATCCATCTTATTCTCACTAGCATTGTTTGCTAATGGTGCTACACTTAAACTTTTTCAGGTAATACTCGTGGTAGAGGACGAGGTCGTGGAGGTGGTGCTGCGTGATCTCGAGTGAATGCTTATGGATACTTGGACTAGTAAATCTATGTTTGGAGTATTTTAGGAATGCCATATATACATATAAACTTGAAATAAAGTCCTAAAACTTGTATTTTGTGGCTCATGAGAGCCTAAGATTGGTTGTTTGTATATTATGAGTTTACTTTCTCTGATTTGAGTATATTCTGGAGTAGGAATATATGTGATTAAAATTTTCTGAGATGAGTTCTTAAAAACAGGTTTAGGGAGTTCGTATTTTAAACGGATCCACGCCAAATTTTTGTAAAAATAAGTCTTCCACTGTTTTACTTCTGATTTAAAGAATTGTGAAAATTCGAGTCTTTACAGGTTCTCATTTCGTATGAACCAAGTTTGGGAATATTTTAAATAAGAGTTATTTAGGTAGATATTCCTTTACAATTATATTACAAAGTTCCAAAGTGTGATTGGATGGTTATTCAAAATACTTAGTATAAAACAAATAAATTCCAAATCCAAATTCTAAACCCCAGTATATCTAAATGAGTTATAAGGCTTAAAAATATTTAAATACTTAAGTATAAAATTACTTAAATAAGTTAGAGGGATTAATCTCTTAAAGATGGTTCTCAAGGAGTTTGAGATGATAACCATATTAATCCACGAACTTATGGGATAAGTAAAATCGAATATCTTTTGTAACAACCCGCTTTCCGTTAAATTCTTTAAAATCAAATGCACAGCGGAAGACTCAATTTTTAAAGAAAAACGGCATGGGTTCGTTTAAAAATTGAATAACCAAAACCTGTTTACAACCCAAATTTTCAGAAAAAGCGATAAATCGGGAATTTCGCATTCCAAAAGACATTTAGACCATAAAACATAGACATATTTTACACAAATACCCTTTCGGGCTCAAAAAGACACTAGTATGTAAAGATGGAATAATTTACAAGCATTTCAATGAATGCTAAACAAAATGAGTTCTTAGTATTGTCCATACACCATCTCGATCAGTCACGTGGCTCCACCTCCTCTACCACGCTTCTTAGCTCGAGGTTTACCTGAAAATTGTAAGTGTAGCACCATTAGCATAACATGCTAGTGAGAGTAAAACGAAAGCAAGTAATCCTATGAACAATATCTCATAACCGAAATCGTGTCCAAAGGCCTATAATGCTCAGATTACCCACATCCACACTTCTAATTTCCATACAATCAATCGATAGTAGAATACCACCCGTACACGTCATTCAAAACCAAGAGATAGAAATAAAGACTTAAAGTAAAAGTACCGGAGTATATGTAATTGTAACATTAGCATTCATTATTACCAAACTAGTTTCATCGTATTGGGTATACCATACGGATAAATATCACATACTAAGCCCGTACGGTATTACCATATCACAACCATCGTACCGGGTATACCATATGGATAAATATCACATACTAAGCCCGTGCGGTATTACCATATCACAACCATCGTCATCGGGTATACCATATGGATAAATATCACATACTAAGCCCGTGCGGTATTACCATATCACAACCATCGTCATCGGGTATACCATATGGATAAATATCGCATACTAAGCCCGTGCGGTATTACCATATCACAACCATCGCATCGGGTATACCATATGGATAAATATCGCATACTAAGCCCGTACGGTATTACCATATCACAACCATCGTCCGGGTATACCATATGGATAAATATCACATACTAAGCCCGTACGGTATTACCATATCACAACCATCGTACCGGGTATACCATATGGATAAATATCGCATACTAAGCCCGTACGGTATTACCATATCACAACCATCGTACCGGGTATACCATATGGATAAATATCGCATACTATTAAGCTTCCTAAAAGTTAGTTAATCTCAAAGAATCCTACTAAGCTATTACGAAGCCTAACTATCTAGATTACACGAGTTAACACTCAAGTGTATCTCTTGAGCTACTTTAACTTTCAACCACTCAAGTAACTCTCATTCCACTTTCCTCTATCATCTCTAATTCACTTTGTAACACTTTCAAACCACTCCGATGTTTCCTTTTCATCGAACTAAATATAGTTCCAAAATTCCTCCACTAACTTCCGAATTAAAGTTTCTAACCAAACTTAAATTCTAAGAAGCTAAATCCCGCTTAACTTCGATAAACAATAACATAACGAAACTTAATTCATAAAACAACTAACTTTCATTTTAAACTCACCTTGTAAACGAAGTCAACTCCGAAACACCGGTTGACCAAAAATCACGATCGATGCACGAAACCTATAATTAAATACACCTAAAGTATATTAATTAACTGAATCGAAGAACGATCATCACGATACTAAAATAAAGACAAAACAACCCGGAACTTAAGCCAAGAGGCCCACGGCCCAAGGGAAAGGTAGAAAAGGAATTTGTTTTCCGGATTTTAAGCACTTTAAAGACATTTTGGTTTGGTTTCGGTACTTTGGAGATTGGTAACCTCAATGGGTATTCACAAATTAGAGTTTTGAGCATTAAACCATTTCCGAAACAATTAGAAAATAGCAAAAACATAAAAAACTAAACATCCTAAATCAAGCCAAAAGAAGGAAAACCACAAGGAACGGGTTTCCGACTCAAACTCGGTTTTAGGGTTTAGGGAAAGTTTCTAAAATTGACTATAAAGACTTCCCCGAATGAAACCCTCAAGCTTCGGTGAACGAATTCGAAGATTACAACTTAAATCCACCATTAAAACACTATTCACATCAAAATTAAGAAACTTTAACATACCTTTAAGCCTCGAGAAAACGAGCAAAAACCTCGATTGTTAGGATGGGTAGAAAGGTCTCGGCGAGAGCTTTCCAAAGCTTCAAAAATCACGTAAAACGGACGAGAAACGAAGCCGGGGCGACGATTTCTTTCTCTCCTCTTTTTTTCTCTCTAAGCTACGGGTTTGGGATGAAAAATGAGAAGAAAATTTCATATTTGGTCTAATTTTGGCTTATTTAAAGAGAAGGAGGAATAGTGTTTAGATATTTAACAATTTGGGAAATGACGCCTACGTCCCTCTTTTACTTTTACTTTAAAAACGAAACCCAAAGCTCGTAAATAAATCTAAAGGTGATTAATAATTATTAATTGGCCCGTTAATAATTATTAATGTCACCAAAACATATTTAAAGTATTAAAACGATTAAAAACAAATTCGGACGAAAAATAGCTACTAAAATCGAAGTTACTGAATTAAAACTAAACTTTAAAAGCTTTAATAAATAAAAAAAAAATTTACCTCTAAAAGTAACGGGACGTTACATCTTTTGATTTATCAAAGATAACTAGACTTAAATATCACTAAAGTTGGACATTTAGATGTTAGAACTTAAGTGATAAATATACATAGAATCAATTTCTTGTATTCCAAATATTCAGTTATTTAAAAGGATGTTTTAAAGGAGTGCTAACTGATATGGAATAAACAAAACAGAAATTGAAAATAATTAGTGGATAATTAAATTCACGAATTATTAAAGATAAGTTCAGTAAATCAGTGATGCTGAAAACTTTAAACCTTACTTAAGATAGAAAAGAATCACAACAATTTTATTTCACGACAAAACAAGTAGTTATTTAAAAGTTTAAATGGTTAAACTACTTGTAGAACTTTATTTGAGTGGGAGCGTCATAGAACGAACCAAACGGACTTTTAGAAGCCAAGTAAAACTCATTGACTTCAAAAATCAATGAATAAAGTTCAAAATAAGTGAAATAAAAACGACACAATTTTCAATAGTAGAGTTGAAAAGAGTCACTTATACTTATACATTATTTTTGAAATAATAACAAGTAGAAAATTGTAATCATTAAACAAATGAAAGTAATGGAGAATTACTTTGTAGTGGGAGCTTAAGAATTTCGAGAATCCTAGAACCAATGTGACTAAAATAAAATTTACAAATAGTATGTTAGTGCACATAGATAAAATGAGATATTTTATGAGTTGCACGGGCTCAAATTCGAACATGAATTTACTTCCATGTAAGAATTCGACAAAAGACCTTTGCTAATTAAACATTAAATGAGTTAAGTATAAGTAAAATGAGTTCTTACTAACTAAACTCTAAATTCGCGTGATTGCTAAGTCGTTAGTAAATGAAAGGTGTATGAGCATGATGGTTTCAAATCAATAGTTAATAGAGTTTATTTTATGGCGATAAAATATGGAATCTATTACACTCAATGAAACTAACATCAGACAAAAGAAATACATACTAAACAGATGAAAACGTTACTGATAAAGTATTAAAATGACTACCATGGCTAAATAGTTGATAGTCATCCAGTTTGACTGGAATTACAAGTCAAATCTCCAAAGATCTAGGACAAGTGGGAGATTGTTAGGAATGGTGTCCTAGAACTTGTAATTATTTAATAATAATAATTTATTAAGAATAAATTAAATAAATAAGCATAAGTTCTTTATATTATCTAGATTGATTCACTTAATGATATTAGGAATATATGGAAATATATAAATATCAAACATTCAAATAGTAAAACCCTAAGTCACTCTTATGAAATCACGACTTAGTATGTGAGTCATACGAGAGAATTAAAGTCGAGATGAGTAACTTAAACGTGTCTACAGTAAACGGATAACGTTTGGAAACCTTATCCTGGTAACACTGTTTATAGCTTCACATTTTGTTTATAGACAAATGATCGAATCCTGATCATTCAAGTGGGAGACATGAAATGGAAGTATCATATGCAATGTTGATTGTATAAGACAGGACCACGATGTTCGATCAAATTTCTCATTAGTACCGTTTACGAGAAATAATCGAATATCAAACTAAGTTTATCAACCGTGATAGATCTCAATCCTGAGTGAAATGCGGACTCCTATTTGTGGAGTTATGTTCTTTGATTCACATAGTTGAGAAGCGTCTGTAAGAACGCTCAATACACTCCGTTTTGGGAACATGACTAGATAAGTAGTGGGAACTCATTTTCACGAGATGGAATTCATAACTTTCCTATAAATTAACGGTATCAGTGCGATACCTAAACATTTTAGGAACTTTAGGAAACTCCCTTGATGTATTGATTCGAGACATGAACAAGTGACGTCACGACTTCTATTGATCACAGAAGTATCTTATCTCTAGTTCGACTAAAGATAAAGTTCATTGGAGAATCAGCGGGAACACAAGGATAAAGCGGTAATTACAGGGGCAAAACGGTAAATTTATCCTCCTGTAATTATGAGGGTTCCATGTGAAGGATATATCACAGATATAAATAAAAGATAAACTAAATGAACATAACTCATCTATAGTGAGGGGAGTTCAGCTATGAATCTATAGTGGAATTATTCATAGTTAGATAATAAGTAATTAACTGATTATGTGTTAATCACTTAATTGACTAATTATTAAGCCCATGATCTATAGATCCATCGGGTCCCTATGCTAGCCCAAATATCGTAGTCGCGAAATCAAGTAGAAGAAATGGAAATTTTAAGTAAAGTGAATTACTTAAAATAGGCAATATTAATTGTTTAAATATTGAGTATATTTAAACGGTAATTAATATAAACATTATTAATTGTTTAAATAATGAGTTTATTTAAACAGGAAATTAATAATGAAATATTATTAATTAGATATTATTAATTATTTAAATATTGAGTATATTTAAATGGTAATTAATAATTTGAAATTAATTAACAATTATTAATTGTTTAAATAATAAATTTTATTTGAATGGAATTAATAATTGAAAATTAATTAATTAATAATAAAATGTTATCAATAAAATTATTAATTAAATAATGAATTTATTTAATGGAAATTAATAATTAAAATATTTATTATTAATTATTTAAATAATGAAAATTATTTAAATGGAAATTAATAATTAAATATAATTTGATAATATTTAGTCGGGAGAAAATATTAATATTATTAATTGTTTAAATAAAATATTTTATTTAAGTGGTAATTAATAAATAAATTAATTAAGTTGGACTTATTAATTTAAGAGAGAATTTCAAGCCCAATTGGATTAATGAACCCAATTGAAATTGGCCCAAAATAAATAATTAAATAAATTAGAATTATTTATTAATTATTAAGCCAATTTTCGGCCATGACATGTATTTTAGGAAGAGATATTTGTTTGAATTATATCCTAAAATAATTACATAGATTTATTTACCCAAGATAAATAAAAATAAAGAAAATAAAATAATCTCATATTTATCTATGGCATTTTCGAAATTGCAAGATAGAGGAAAGAGATAATCTTTTTTCTTTTTGTATTTATCTCTATAGATTAATCCTAATGGGATTAGGATTCCTATTTTCTTATAAATAGGAGGGTTGAGTCATTCATAAATCACACAGTTCAATTCCATAGAAAGTTGGAACTCTCTCTTCCCCTTCTCCCCCCTCATTGCCGATTTTCCCTATTCAAAATTGGGAAGAAAATATTTTTCTTCTTCCCAATTTCTTCTAAAGTTCGATCCCACAATCGTGTTTCGTTTGATCGATCGGGATATAGCATAGAAGATCCGGTGTTGTTGAGGATTTGATGCTGTAAAGAAACCTCCAACCGATTCTCCATTAACTACTCAATGTAAGTATAATTGATTTTAATTTTCGAAAATATAAGCATGAATCTACATGTTTTTCACAAATTGCATGATATTAATAGATCCTAAATTAAGTGTTAATTTGTGTTACTAAATAAATTCCGCTAATTTAGTAAATCATCCCTTCACATAGAGTGCTTGTCAACTACTCAACACATCGCCTACGTAGCACCTCTAGTGCAGCGCACTACCTCCGACTCATCTCATACTCTAAGTTCGTTGCTTAAGTGTAAGCTCTCCATTTTGAGGCAACAACATTTGGCGCCGTCTATGGGAAGAGTATATAAATAAGTGCTTTACCATCAAGGATAAGTTGTAGAAGTCAGTAACATGGTGATGATATAGATGACGATGAAAACTGTAACCCTCGTAATACGAGATATCAAACTCGTAGCACTAGAGAACGCCAACAACAACCAGTTGATGAAAATCAAGAAGTGGCAAGAGTTGTACCCAGTGCCAGACAGAAGGGTAGATGTTTTGGAAGAGCAAGTTTGAGGTGTGAATTGAGATCTTACAAAATTTCAAAGATACTCACTGTAACGTCCCGTACTTTTCGGTAAGTGTTAAATTAAATTAACATTATTTATTTTATTTTAATATTTACTGAAAGTGTTAGTAATTATTAATTAAATTTCTTTTTACAGGAATTTAAAATAATTACTTTAAAATCAATTGGAGATAAAGGAAAAGAAAATAAAAAAAGAAAAAAGAAAAAGAAAACGTGGCTGAGGCGTGGGAAGGGAAGAAAAGAGAAAAAAAAAAGATTAGGTCATTCTCCTTCTTCACGTGAAAACAAGGCAGTGACAAAAAGTTAGGAAATTCTCCTTCTTCTTCTTTCGTTTTTGATGTGGAATTAATCGATTTCGGGCTAATCGATTCACAATTTCACGATCTCTAGGTGTGAATCTCTTTAGGTCTTCTTTGATGGAGTTGTGGAGAAATTTGAGAAGAGCCTTCTTTCAAGATTGAATTGAGGTAATGATTCCTATTTTGAAACCTAATGTAGAATTGATAGATAACGAACGAATCAAAACCCCAAAATTCTTCCCCCGTCATAACCGTCCTACGTCTGTCCTACATCCGTCCTACACCCGTAGCCCTTTGTCATAACTGTCCTAACCCGAAGCCAAACCCGTAGCCCTCTATCATAATCATCCTAACCCGAAGCCAAACCCGTAGCCCTCTGTCATAACCATCCTAACCCGAAGTCGAACCCGTCACTCTCCGTCCTTATACTGTCCTAATTATCCTACCATCGTCCTACCCTGTAATCCCTCCGTGTCGAGTTGCCGCGCGTGTCCAGTTTTGTCTTCTCTTTATTTGTGTGGTATTTTTAGTGTAGATATTAAGTAGTTATAGGTTTGTTTCAGGTTCTTGAATTTCTTGGAACAAAGGCTAAAGTTTAGAACTTTGGAAGTTAGAGGTGAGTAGAAATTTGTTAAATTTTAAATTATGAATGTTTGTATTTTTCTATTCTTTAATAGTTAAACCTCTGAATTTTTAAGCATGTTATTGGGTGATTTAAAGTAAGATAAAGAGGTTTTGGGGCTGTTCTTAATGGAATTAAAGTTTGGGTTAAAGGAATTTATAAAATTGGACTAAGCATGCTTAAAATGACTATTTATATCGGGTGTTGCCTAAGTTACTTCCTTATGATCTTTGACTTTGATATTGGGTGTTTAAACTTGTTTTTGGATGTTTTTAAGTGTTCTAAAGTTGCTGGTTATAATTTTCCTATTGATGAATTAGTGCCCACTAAGCCTATAATTAAGCCTAAGTGGCTAGTTAGTTATTATTACATTGCTCTAGACTTTTGGAATGCTTTTCTCTATGTTTTAGGACTGTTTTGGGAGTCGTTTTATAGGCATTACTCCGCCGAAATTTAGTTAGAATTTTAGTAGTTTTAGATTGCCCGAAAAAGGAGCGAAACTACACTAGTTTAGGCTAGTTTCGTTTCTAGACTTGTAAACCGTTGGGAGTTGTTGGAAGTGACCCAAAAATGATATGTTGGGTGATTTGGGTCATTTTTAGTGTGATTTAAAGGTAAGTTTTCCAGAAATTATTCTTAGAAAAATATGACCTAAAGGGGGAGTTTTTGAGAAAAGTAAGCTTAGGCTTTCTATGAGTATCTTGCTTGTGATGAGAGGAATCATATTACTTAAATACCTCGGGTAATATGATAGTAGGTTCGCTTTAAGCAAAGGCCTTGCTTAAAAAAGAATATTGCCGTTAAGGGGGATTATATAGTTGTGCACAACTTTATAACACTTAACGGGGCAGGTTCATTCCATCCGTATAATGGAAAAGAATATTTCTCGTAAGAATTTAAATTGAGAAAAGAGTGTTTAAATTCTATACTGAGCATAGTCTCTCTTTGTTCGCTGGCAAAGAGGAGATTAGAGGTATTAGATAAAGTTTCTAAATCGAAAAGTTTTAAAATGAGAAAAGAGTGTTTAACTGTTTTGATTATTTTTATCTTGATGAGTTAGGAATTAAGAGATATATGTGTATATTGGAATGTTGTGATTAAATCCCGAGTGTTTGGAGTAAGTGAACTTTCGGAAGTCGGTGAGGCCGATTATGGACTTAAAGTCTTAGGAAAAATCTTTCATGGCATGATTTTTATTTTAACATTTTTCTACTCATTGGACGTAGCCTCATGATGCTACACTTATTTTTTTTTTCAGGTAAAGGAAAGAATAAGCTCAATGGCTGATAAGGTTCGAGGTGGTGATTGGTTGGCATGGATTTGTACGTCGGCGAGATTATCTTTCTTTTATTGTTTTTTTTTTTGGGATTTTATTTGGATCATAATTTTTGCTTTGTTTTAAATAAGTATGTTGAACAAACTATGTTTGTTAAATTTCTAAATACTGGTTTGAGGTTGTTTTATTTCGATGTTTTAAGTTTTGAATTAAAAACCGATCGGTATGGATTATGTCGAATTTGATTTTTGAATAAAAGACTGAAAGCCATTTGATTTATAAATGCTTCCGCTGTGGTTTATGTGTTTTCAATGTGTTTGGGAATTTTTGGGTTGTTACACTCATACAAAGGTCGGATCACCAAGCCCCTGGTGACAGCCATGATTTACAATCGAAGAAAGGAAAAGAAAAAGAGCCTATAGAAGGTGTTGCAGAGTCACGGAATAATGAGAAGGGTGGTTCGAAGGGGAAGTCAAGGCTACATACTCGGGACACTTCCCCTTCTTCCAAAAAGTCTTCTCCTAAGAGGCATCCAAGTATGAAAGAAAGGTCTGACCTTAGAGAAGTGCTCAACAAAAAAAGAAAAGTAAAAACTAGTATAGCAAAGTCTACTGCTGAAAGTTCACAGCCTTGGCCACCAGAGCTAAAGAAGCTCTAAGACGAGCTTGGTCATATGATGAAGGAGTATCGAGGAAAGGTTCATTCTGTGTTAGAAGATCTCCTCAAGCAAACTAAACCACCATTTACAGATGACATCATGTAGGTAGAACTTCCTACTAAGTTTAAAATACCAACTATGGCAACTTATGATGGTTCAAAGGATGCGATCGAGCATGTTGATACATTTCAGACCTATATGGAGCTCAGGGAGTTTGAGATGCTATAAAATGCATGGCATTTCCTCTTACATTAGAAGGCTCTGCACGAGGGCGGTATAGGCAGCTCAAGCCAAGGTTTATCTATTCATTTAAAGACCTTACTCGATCTTTTATAACTTAATTCCTCGGTGGAAGAGATCATACAAAATCAGCCACACACCTTTTGACTGTGAGTCAAAAGTCGGGGGAAAGTCTCTGAGACTATGTAGTGAGATTCAACAGTGAAACATTGAAAGTTGAAGGTTACAATGATGACATAGCTCTAACCGCAATGATGGCTGGATTGAAAGATAAAAGTTTTGTGGTCTCTAGGCAAAAAGACTCCCGCTACATATACAAAGCACAAAAATATATGAGCGCAGGAGAATTACTTAGTGTAAGAAAATCTTCAAATGAGGGAGAAAGTAGAAAACATCCTGAGCACAAAAGAAAAGATCGAATAGAGAACCTCACTTGAAAGTATGATCGGTACAGAGATGAGAAGAGAAGTAAGACAAAACAACGACCCTGAGGAGCGAGGTGTTCCCCTGCGACCAAGTTCAAGAAGTACACCCCACTATTATCCCAGCTGGACAACTATTAACGGAGATCCAGGACAAAAATTTTGTTAGGTGGCCGCCAAGGATGAAGGCAGGGTCGAATAAGAGGAATAAAGATAAACATTGTCTCTTTCATAGGGACCATGGACATAACACCTCCAGTTACTTTGATCACAAGGAGAAGATTGAAGCCCTTATTCAGAGAAGGTACTGGAAAGAATTTGTAATGAAATAGGAAGAAGGTCCTCGTGAGTCAAGATCCAATCAAAGAGATCGTGACCAAGGAAATGACAAACTCTTAGATGGTGAAATGAGAACCATCTTTGGGGCCCAGCCGGTGTATAATCAAGCAGGAAGAGAAAGGCGAGTGCAGAGAAGCGAGACACACTCCACCTAGATTGGAGGTGCTTACAACCAACACAACTGATTCAAGGCCAAGGATATTTTTTTATGAAGAAGAATCAATTGATGTAATTTATTCTCACAATGATGCACTGGTTGTGATTCTTATTGTGGCTAATGTAAAAGTCCATCGGATCTTGATTGATGGAGGAAGCTCGGTAGACGTACTCTCTCTTAACGCATTCCAGCAATAGAAAATCAGAATGGATAAGTTAGAAATAAGCTCTACAACTCTTGGAAGAATTGAATTGCTAGTAACATTTTGCCAGGCACCCAACAATGTAATGAAAATGGTAGAATTTTTAGTTGTTTAGTGTCCGTCAGTTTACAACATCATTATCGAAAGACCTACCATTCACGCTCTCAAAGTTGGTCCGTTCTTTTACCATCAAATGAGGAAGTTTCCATGGGTTAGGGGTGGTAAAAGGGAAACAAAAAGTCTCTTGAGAATGTTATTACACAGCTATGCGAGGCGTTGGGCAGGTAAATATGATTGATAATGAGCAGACTAAAGAAGAGGAACAATCCAATGCAGCCCACTCGGCTGAGGAAGTAGAACAACCACACTTAACAATTCTGCTAAAAGAGTTAGAACAGAGAGAAACACCCACTAAAGGCCTGGAGTCTATCTCACTTTTCAATGAAGAAAAATGTGTTAAAATCGGGACAAGACTTTGGGTAGAGCAAAGAAAAAATCTGATCAATTTTTTTTTAAACAAAACAATGATGTGTTTGCTTGGAGTCATGAAGATATGCCGGGAGTTGACCCCAAAATCATGGTTCATCTTTTGAATGTAGATCAAACCTATCGACCTGTCAGACAGAAACATACAGTATTCGATCAGGTCAGGAATGATGCTATAGCTGAAGAGGTAGGAAAACTTTTAAAAGCTGATTTTTTCTGTGAACTGTGCTATCCGGATTGGCTCTCTAATATGGTGTTAGTGAAGAAGGCTAATGGAAAATGGCGGGTATGCATAAATTTTACAGACCTCAACAAAGCATGCCCAAAGGATAGTTTCTCTCTACTTCAAATTGATCAGTTGGTAGATGCATCAGCAGGACATGAAATGATGACTTTCATGGACGCATACTCAAGTTACAATCAAATTAAAATGTTTGAATATGACCAAGAGAAGACGTCATTTGTAACAAGTCAAGGCCTGTATTGTTATAAAGTCATGCCATTTGGTCTAAATAATGCTGGGGCAACCTATCAAAAGATGGTAAATAAAATGTTTGCAAGTCAGATATGTAGGAACATGGAGGTATATGTGGATGACATGTTAGTTAAGAGTCGTAAGACTGACCAACACACTTCTGACTTAGCTGAATCATTTAATGTTTTGAGGAAGTATCGAATGAGACTCAACCCGGAGAAATGCGCATTTGGGGTAACTTTAGGTAAATTCCTCGACTTTATGGTTCATCAAAGAGGAATAAAAGCAAATCCTAACAAGTTACAAGCTGTCCTAGACATAGAATCCCTAAAAAACAATAAGCAATTACAAAGTCTCAACGGTAAAGTAGTCGCGCTGAACAGATTTGTATCCAGGGCAACTAATAAATGTTTACCTTTCTTCAAGATTCTTTAGAAAGGATGCAAGTTTGAATGAATGAAGGAGTGTGAACGTGCCTTCCAAGAGCTGAAACAATATATGAGCTCTGCACCTTTACTCTCGAAGCTCGTCATAGGAGAAGAATTATTGTTATACTTGGCTGTATTTGAGACAACGGTAAGTTTAGCCTTAGTTAGAGAAGAGGGTGGAGTTCAACTACCTGTCTACTACACCAGCAAATCTATGTTGGATGCTGAAACTCAGTACCCTTAAATGGAAAAATTGGCATTGGCCTTAATAACCTCAGCTCGAAGGTTGAGGCCATATTTTCATGCACATGAGATAGTGGTTCTGACAAATCACCCATTAAGACAAGTTTTACAGAAGCCAGAGACGTCAGGTCGTTTGATGAAGTGGGCAGTTGAACTTAGTGAATATGATATTCAGTACAAGCCTAGAATCGCTGTTAAAGGTCAAGTTGTGGCTGATTTTATAGTAGAGCTCACACCAGAAAAAGAAGAGTCACTTCCGACTCAAGAAGAAGTGTTTCATCCAAAAAAAGAACTCATCCTTCCACAAAGAGAAGAGTCCTCTTGGACACTCTACGTGGATGGGTCTTCCAACATGAAAGGCTGTGGAGCTGGCCTTATCTTAGTCTTGCAGGACCAAGCCCAAATTGAGTATGCTTTGAGGTTTTGTTTTAAAGCCTCCAACAACGAGGCTGAGTATGAAGCCCTTCTAGCCGGATTGTGTTTGGTAAGAAAAGAAGGGGTGAATCGTATCAAAGTGTTTAGCGACTCTCAATTAGTTATCAATCAAATAACAACAGAGTATCAAACCAATGGAGAAAGTATGGCAGCCTATCTAGCAAAGGTGAAAAATATTCTTTGCACCTTTGAGTGGTGGAAGGTAAATCAAATACCATGCTTAGAAAACTCTAATGTAGATTTGTTAGCATGCTTGGCATCTGCGTACGAGACTTAGTTAAGTCGTACAGTACTTGTAGAATTTCTACCCAGCTCAAACATAGATGATTTAGAAGTCATGGATATATATTGAGCATTCATTGCAGTCGTCCACCCCTTCCTGGATGGATCCCATCATAAAATTCTTAAGAGATGGGGAGTTTCCTCTTGACAAAGATAAAGCAAGACGGCTTTAACGCCGAGCAACCCACTATATCTTAGAAGGATATGTCTTATATAAGATATGTTTCTCTTTACTACTACTTAGATGCCTGTGGAGGCGGACTACATTATGAAAGAGATTCATGAGGGAGTGTGGTACCCATTAAGGAGGAAGGTTGTTAGCTCACAAAATCGTAAGGTATGGGTATTACTGGCCCACCTTGCACAAAGATGCCAAGTCATTCAGTCAAAGGTGTGATCAATGTCAACGTTTTGCTGTGATCCCAAGGCAACCACCTGAATATCTAACAAATGTCACAAGTCCTTGGCCATTCGCTCAGTGGGGAGGTTGACTTGATAGGGCCATTTCCTCAAGAAAAATGTTAGACTAAATTTGCTATTGTAGCTGTGGATTATTTTACTAAGTGGGTTTAAGTAGAAGCCTTAGCTAGAATCACCGAACGTAAAACTACTAACTTCATGTGGAGGAGCAAAGTGTGTAGAGAGACAATGGAAAACAATTTGATAATGAGAAGTTCAAGTCTTGGTGCTTAGAGCTCTATATTAAGCACTTTAAGTCCTCTCCTGCGCACCCTCAAGCTAATGGTCAAGTGGAGGCTATAAATAAAATTATTAAGAAGAACTTAAAGACCAAACTAGAAGGGTTGAAGGGGCTTTGGGCAGAGGAGCTGCCCAATATGTTATGGGCATACAGAACAACAGCTAGAACCTCTACAGGTGAAACTCCTTTCTCACTTGTGTTTGGAGCAGAAGTAGTTGTGCCAATTGAGATAAGACTCATGTCCCCAAGAGTACAATATTTCAATCCAGCGACACATGAAGAATGTCTAAGGTTAAGCCTTGATCTCCTTGAAGAGCATAAGGAGACTTCCTGTCTCCATGTTACTGAGTATAAAAATATGGTGGCACGATACTACAACTCCCGAGTCAAACCATGCAACTTCAAAGTGGATGATCTAATTTAAGAAAGGTGCTGCCAAATACAAAGGACCCAAATAGCGGAGCCTTAGGACCAACTTGCACTACAAAAAAAAGTCTATTTGCGACCAGACATTTGCGACCAACAGGTCGTTTTTATTGTAGAATGCGACCAAAAAAGCGACCAAGACAGCGGTGGCAAAAATGCTGGTCGTTCTGGAATTTTGTGCGACTGGATAGTCACAAAAATACGACCAAGAAAGTTTGGTCGCAAAAAAGTCAACATTTTGAAAAAACGACCAGATGGTCGCTTAAAAAGTGACTATCTGGTCGTAATTTATGTTGAAGACAAGTGACCAATTGGTCACATGAAAGAGTGACCACGTGGTCATTTTTATAAGCAACCAAATGGTCACTTTTGGACTCAGGCAAAATGCGACCAGATAGTCATTTTTTAGGGATAAAAAACGACCATCTAGTCGTTTATCTTCTAGGAAAAATGTGACCAGATGGTCGTTTATCTTCTAGAGTAAATGCGACCATCTGGTCGTATTAAATAATTTTTTTTTATTTAATTATTATTTATTTATTTAATTAATATTAAGAGTAATATTTATTTATTTAATTAATATTAATTAATTATTATTTATTTATTTAATGAATATTAAAATTTAATAATAAAAAATTGGAATTAAAATAAAAAATATATAAATCAAATATTCAAAAAATGTTGTATACAAAAAGAAATCATCTATCTACTGCGGAGGGGGGGGGTGGCGGAGGCGGCGTCGATGATGAAGGCCAGCCGTCTCGGGATCTGAAGTACGCGGCCAAAGATGCTGCGACCTGGGCCTCGACCCGTGCCTGCATAGCCGCCTCAATCGCAGCGACTCGAGAAACGAAGTCGTCACGCATAGCGTCCATGTCGGTGTGAAGCTGTTAAACCTCCTCGCGCAGCTGCTGCTCAATCGGAGAAGGGCCGGAGCTAGTGCTCGCTCCGCTCCGCTGGGGCCATGGCACATCCACATTAAGACGCCTCCCGTACGTGCCGAGACTAGGAACGGATCCATCTGGACGAACGCCTCCAGCAGCCTCCAAGAACGCCTGTCGACGGTCTTCCTGAGTTGGTTGCGAGTCGGGTCTGGGCAACCTCTGACTCAAAGACTCCTTGAAACGGTCCTAAATATTTAAAATTCAGAAAGTATGTAAAAGTTAGAAAATGATAACAAATTCTAAGTAATAATTGAAAAAACATATTAAATACCTGAGTTTGTTGCGCATTGTAGTCGATGATCGTCCCGTCCTTCTTCGTGTGAAGGACCAGGTGCAGCTCATCAGGCGGAACAGGACGACCATACTTTTCTTCCTAAACATATTATAAAAAGAGACAGAAATTAAATTAATAAATAATTGAAACAAAAAACAAAAAAATGACGTGAAAGAAAAATGACAATTACTTACCAATATACGATGGTGCTCGTCGTGAGGCTTTGCGCCACCGGTGTGCTTCCTTGGGTTCTTGGCCCGGTTGGCCTTATTCTTTGTAGACACTTTTTTGCCCTCTTGAGACTGCAAGCTCGCGAGGAGTCGGGCATGCTCCTCCTCGCTCATCCACACAAGCCGGTGTTTAGCTTGCTTCTGCCGCGCCCGATACATGAGGTCCTTGAATCGATCCTACACGTGCCTGTCCCATAGGGGGAACATCCGACCGTCCGTGACATCAGGATCGATCATAGGAAACTTGCCCTAAAAAAATTTGAAATAAGAAAACGTTAAAGTAATAAATTGATTGTTACAAATTTATAAATTAATTAATTATAAAAATAAGTGAAGTTATTTACCTTCCAGTTGTCGTACATCCGACGCTTCTCCGTCGTCAGAATCTTCGTCCAGCGAAGCTCGCTGGGTAGAGGCATGCTCTGGAGGACCTGTCGAAACCGCTTTGAAGCGGTTTGATGCGGCTGTATTCTGCAAAAAAAAAAAGTAAAAAATATTTTTAGGTTATAAATAACATGAATATTTAATTAAAAAAAATTACTTGTCTACTTACGTATCCCCTTCTATCCGAAGGGTCGGGTTTGTTAGGAATGGTGTCCTAGAACTTGTAATTATTTAATAATAATAATTTATTAAGAATAAATTAAATAAATAAACATAAGTTCTTTATATTATCTAGATTGATTCAATTAATGATATTAGGAATATATGGAAATATATAAATATCAAACATTAAAATAGTAAACCCTAAGTTACTCTTATGAAATCACGACTTAGTATGTGAGTCATACAAGATGAGTAACTTAAACGTGTCTAAAGTAAACGGATAACGTTTGGGAACCTTATCCTGGTAACACTGTTGATAGCTTCGCATTTTGTTTATAGACAAATGATCGAATCCTGATCATACATGTGGGAGACATGAAATGGAAGTATCATATGCAATGTTGATTGTATAAGACAGGACCACGATGTTCGATCAAATTTCTCATTAGTACCGTTTACGAGAAATAATCGAATATCAAACTAAGTTTATCAACCGTGATAGATCTCAATCCTGAGTGAAATGCGGACTCCTATTTGTGGAGTATGTTCTTTGATTCATATAGTTGAGAGCGATCTGTAAGAACGCTCAATACACTCTTGTTTTGGGAACATGACTAGATAAGTAGCTGGGAACTCATTTTCACGAGATGGAATTCATAACTTTCCTATAAATTAACGCTATCAGTGCGATACCTAAACATTTTAGGAACTTTAGGAAAATCCCTTGATGTACTGATTCGAGACATGAACAAGTGACATCACGACTTCTATTGATCACAGAAGTATCTTATCTCTAGTTCGACTAAAGATAAAGTTCATTGGAGAATCAGCGGGAACACAAGGATAAAGCGGTAATTACAGGGGCAAAACAGTAAATTTATCCGCCTGTAATTATGAGGGTTCCACGTGAAGGATATATCACAGATACAAATAAAAGATAAACTAAATGGACATAACTCATCTATAGTGAGGGGAGTTCACCTATGAATCTATAGTGGAATTATTCATAGTTAGATAATAAGTGATTAACTGATTATGTGTTAATCACTTAATTGACTAATTATTAAGCCCATGATCTATAGGTCCATCGGGTCCCTATGCTAGCCCAAATATCGTAGTCGCGAAATCAAGTAGAAGAAATGGAAATTTTAAGTAAAGTGAATTACTTAAAATAGGCAATATTAATTGTTTAAATATTGAGTATATTTAAATGGTAATTAATATAAACATTATTAATTGTTTAAATAATGAGTTTATTTAAACAGAAAATTAATAATGAAATATTATTAATTAGATATTATTAATTATTTAAATATTGAGTATATTTAAATGGTAATTAATAATTTGAAATTAATTAACAATTATTAATTGTTTAAATAATAAATTTTATTTGAACAGAATTAATAATTAAAAATTAATTAATTAATAATAAAATGTTATCAATAAAATTATTAATTAAATAATGAGTTTATTTAATGGAAATTAATAATTAAAATATTTATTATTAATTATTTAAATAATGAAAATTATTTAAATGGAAATTAATAATTAAATATAATTTGATAATATTTAGTCGGGAGAAAATATTAATATTATTAATTATTTAAATAAAATATTTATTTAAATGGTAATTAATAAATAAATTAATTAAGTTGGACTTATTAATTTAAGAGAGAGTTTCAAGCCCAATTGGATTAATGAACCCAATTGGAATTGGCCCAATATAATTAATTAAATAAATTAGAATTTTTATTAATTACTATTGTAATTTTCGGCCATATGTATTATTTGGGAGAGATAATTGCTTGAATTATATCCTAAAATAATTACATAGATTTATTTACCCAAGATAAATAAAATAAAGAAAATAAAATAATCTCCTATTTATCTATGGCATTTTCGAAATTGCAAGATAAAGGAAAGAGATAATCTTTATTCTTTTTGTATTTATCTCTATAGATTAATCCTAATGTGATTAGGATTCCTATTTTCCTATAAATAGGAGGGTTGGGTCCTGGGTCCTTCATAAATCACACAATTCAATTCCATAGAAAGTTGGAATTCTCTCTCCCTCTCTCCCACCCCTTGGGCCGATTTTCCCTATAGTCTTATTGGGAAGAAAATATTTTTCTTCTTCCCAATTTCTTCTTAAGTTCGATCCCACAATCGAATTTCGTTTGATCGATCGGGATATAGCGTAGAAGATCCGGTGTTGCTGAGGATTTGATGCTGTAAAGAAACCTCCAATCGATTCTCCATTAACTACTCAATGTAAGTATAATTGATTTTAATTTAGCATGAATCTACATGTTTTTCACAAATTGCATCATGTTAATAGATCCGTTATTAAATGTTAATAAGTTTACTAAATAAAATTCCGCTAGTTTAGTAAATCATCCCTTCAGGGTTGGCGGTGGCCCGAGGACGGCCAGTGCCAAAAGCTCAAGCTCCCGCTGGATCGAGCGCGGTGCCAGAAGTGGAGGGTCCCGCGACAGTAGTGGCTGGAGCCTGTGAGTCCTCCCCCAAACGCGGTGTCGCAATCTGCGACTCGCATGAAGCGAGGGATATGTCGGGTCGGGATTGTCGTCCAACTGTAATATCTCGTCCAGGTCAGCATGCGTCCAGTCCCCCGCATCTGGAGAACTGTCCAACTCCGGTGCGTCATCCTCTGGCGGTAGATCAGTGCGGTCTTGCGCATCATCGCCGGACATCGGAGGACGACGTTGGCGTGTCATTTTTCTAATCAAACTAATTAAATTTATTAATTAAGTATATTAAAATAAATTAAATTAAAATAATTAATTAAATAAACTAAACTAAAGTAAATTAAATTTAATTAATTAAATTAAAGTAAGTAAACTACACTAATTATTTAACTAAATTAATTAATTAAATTTAAGAAAAATAGTTAAGTAAGTAATTAAAGTAATCTAATATATTTAATTTACTAAATTAAATTAATGAATTAATTAATGAAACCAAAGTAAATTAAATTAATTAAAGTAAGTAAACTACCTAATTCAATTGAATTAATTTAAAAAAAGTAATCTAAACTCATAATGTGACTAAATTAAATTAATAATTTATTAAACTAAATTTAATTAAGTAATTAAACTAAATTTAATTAAGTAATTAAACTAAAAGTAATTTAACTATATTAAATTAATTAACTAATTACTTAACTAAGTTTAACTAAACAAATTAAAGTAACTAACTAAACATAATTAATTAAGTAATTAATTACACTAATTTAAAGTTAAACTAAACTATTCAATTAAATGCAACTAAATTTAATTAAGTAATTAAACTAAATTCAATTAATTAACTAAGTTTAACTAAACAAATTAAAGTAACTAACTAAACATAATTAATTACACTAATTTAAAGTTAAACTAAACTATTCAATTAAATGTAACGAAACTAAATTTTTTTTTAATAACTTAATTAAAACGAAAACGAAAACTAACCTCGAATACGCTACCGGGTTTTGGAGGTTTTTGAAACGAAATGGGTGAAAAACGGGGAACGGGAAAGGTAATAAAGAACGGTGTTTAGGGGAACGGGCAAAAATCAACGGGGGAACGGGAACGGGGAAAGAGAGAAAAGGAAAGAAAAAAAAGGAAAAGAGAAAGAATCGGGTGGGGAGTTTAAATTAAGAATTGCGACCATTTGGTCGCAATTTTGTAATTATGATGAGAAACGAAAAGTCGCTCGATTACGACCAGTTGGTCGCATTATGGTTCAAAAATACGACCAACCGGGTCGTATTTTAGAAGAATGCGACCAACCGGTCGTAATCGTGTCATTATGACAACCACCGTCACATCACGCTTCCCATCAACAAATGCGACCAAATGGTCGTAATTGTCAAATTAACCGCCATATTTTGCTACCAAATGGTCGTAATTATCAAATTCACCGCCAAAAATTTAATGAAAATTTAAATTTACCGCTGAAGAAAGCGACCAGATAGTCACTAAAATACGACCAAATAGTCGTAAATGAATACAAATTTTTAAAAAACTTAAGTCTGCATTTACATAGTTACGACCATATGGTCGCATTTTTGCTTAAAAATACGACCAGATGGTCGTATTTTTGAAGCAAAATGCGACCATTTGGTCGTAATTATACCTCTACATTTTTTTTATAACATATTTATATATATTGTTTAATGAAACACAACAATGACGATATTATAAAACATAAAGTGAATCATATAAATTTACAAAGTGTATTATTCTTCATCCTCAGTTTCTTCAGTCATTGCTTCTTCTTCTTCTTCTTCTTCTTCAACATCTCGAATAAATTCAGCATCAATGTCACGTTCGCGAGAAGTGGAAGCATTTGTATCGTCATCATGCAATGTTATCGTTCCATCATTCAAAGGACGTGCGGTACTTGCATTCTGGCCATCGTCTATTGCACGACATATTACTTGATCTTCTTGAAAAGCACCGGCTTCGTCTGCATGATCGTCTTTCTCGGACAGGTTTTCTTCTACTTGTCGTGGTTTAACTTTACAAACAACTAACCAATCTGACAGATCTCGTCTATTACTCGGATAGTTCGGGTAATAAACTTGAATCGCCTGTGAAGCGAGGACAAACCTATCAGCGGTGCGCATATGCTTGTACTTGTTTACCTCAACGATTTGTAAATGATCAATCTTACGGACTCGCCTCGTCTTGTTGTCTCGAACCAAGTGCGGTTGAACGAACAATGCGTTTTAGCGTCGGGCTTGCGTATTGAATCTCAAGAATCTCATCGATTACTCCAAAGTAATCGTCTTGATCTTAGAACACTTGACCTTTTATGCAAACACCACCGTTGTTTGTTGCCCTATTAACGAATGTGCCTTCGTTTGAAATCAATCCCGTTCTTGACGTATCCAGGATATGACCTTGCAATCCGTGCAGGTCCCTTTGCCAAAGAAATCATGCGAGGATCATCTACCAGGTAACGTAGGGGAGTCCACCTGTCATTCAAAGACACATAGAGTATAATTAGAAGGATATAGTATTTTTCAACAAATGACTTGACATGATATTTTTGACAATTTCAAATAACTCACGTATGACCGAACCAGGAACGAAACTCCTTCTCGATTATTGACCCCTCCTCACGGTAATGTAAGACCGACTCGTGTCATTCGAACGTATACGTTCGAAATAGTCCGTATGTTACGAAAATAGTAAGAAAATATTTTAAACAGTTGTGATTGTTAAGTCAATGGAATAATGTAACGTTACGAGAACTCACTCGATGTAAGGCTCGACTTCTGGGCAGTTGCATAACACGTAGGTCTGCATTACGTGATACTCAGAACCGGTCAACGGCCTACGCACTGATCTTTCAACTGTCATGCCAGGTTCAGTAAATATGGGCAGGTCGTTTACGTCAACACCTTCAAGTAAATTTTCGACAACGTTTCGGTGTCGCCGACGCCAACGCGCAACGAATGTGTTGATCAAAGTAGTATGAACAAAACGTGGTAGTCTCTTGCGTTAGGTACGCACTATAGATAGATCCTTCTACTCTTGCTTTATTTCCGACCGTCTTTTTCAACCGACGTAAGTACCTGTGGGTTACAAACAATTAAGTAAACCTCTAATATGTTTAACATTAAAAAAATTGAATTATATACAAAGTAAGTTTGCTAACATTTCAAATGGGTACATCCAGCGATAATGGACCGGACCCCCTAAGAATGCCTCGTATGGAAGATGCACTGGAAGATGCTCCATTGAATCAAAAAAGCCAGGTGGGAACATTCGCTCCAACTTACGAGATAATAACAATCTCCAGAACTCATTGAAGCGACGGTAGCTTGATCGATTCGTACACGTCAAGTCCCTGAAAAAAACACTCAACTCGGGCAAGCGGCTCCCAATGTCCGTTCTCTAGAACGGTCCAACGCGACGGGCATTAATCGTTACATGAATACATGACAGTCGTGGCTTTTCATACCGAACATGACATGTTTTTTACTGTCTATACACCGACTCAGATTCAAAACGTATCCGTCAGGGAATTTGATGGATTTGATCCACTCAAATAGTGTTTTCTTTTCATCCGTCGTCAACATGTACTTTGCTTTTGCGTAATTATCATTGTCGTCAGGCTCGAACTCAGGACGGTTACATATCTCCCGTACATCGTAACGTGCCTTCAGATTGTCCTTTGTTTTGCCAGGAACGTTCAAAACCGTATTGAAAATGTTGTCGAAGAAGTTCTTCTCGATATGCATTACATCCAGGTTGTGTCTGATAAGTAGATCTTCCTAATACGGTAGAACCCAAAAAATACTCCGTTTTTTCCAACCTGTGTTTTTTCCAGCCGCATTGTTTGCAAGCTCTGCACCTTCCACTGTAATCTTCCGCATCCCTATAGCATCTATACCGTGCAGAATCTGCCTTCCACTGTACATTATCGGGGGGCTTTCCTTTCTTACTCACCGACCCTTCTTCCAGTTAGTACCGTTTGAATGGAACGCGTGATTCAATGGCAGAAATCGACGGTGGCAATCAAACCAACAAGTTTTCCGACCGTTTCTGAGGTAAAACGCATCTGTGTCTAGCATGCAATGTGGACATGCGTATTTACCAGCCGTACTCCATCCTTGAATAGAGGATGGGGATCAATATTTACAATTACTAAACTAATGAACGCTAAGCAAAACAATAACAAAACTCATACTCAAGAAATAATGAACGTGAACGCAACATACTTGACAACATTGAATACGCAGGGAAGTCACTGATCGTCCAGATTAACGTCGCGCGCAACAAGAAATTTTGTTTCTTCGAGATGTCGTACGTCATGACACCGTCTGTCCACAACCTCTTCAACTCTGCGATAAGTGGTTGCAAATACACATCCAACTTATGTTTTGGACTTTTCAGGCCAGGTACGATCACTGTGAGAAAAATCACCAGATCTCTCATACACATCGAGGGTGGCAAGTTATACGGGGTTACCATCACCGGCCAAACTGAATATTGCGCCCCGGATGCCCCGAATGGGTTAAAGCCATCTGTGCATAAGCCCAATCTCACGTTTCTCGAATCTTATGCAAAATCAGGATGACAATTATTTAAATGCTTCCAAGCCGCAGCGTTTGAGGGATGTCGCATAACACCTTCATCCTGTGCATGCTCATGATGCCATCTCATGTGTGAAGCTATGACATCCGATGCATACAACCGTTGCAGACGTGCGGTCAGCGGTAAATAGAACATGCGGGCGTACTGAATCATCCCGCGTTTCCCCTTTTTATATCTTGGAAGGAAACAGAATTTGCAGTGATGCAGATCCGCATCCACATCCCAGTAGATCATGCATCCGTTTTGACACGAATCTATCTTCTCTACGGGTAACCCGAGTCCCTCCACTATCTTTTTCGTGTCGTACAAACTTTGCTGCATCAGGTTTTCTTGTGGAGCGCATCGACGAAACCACGATGCGACCGAATCAAATCCTCTAGCAGGTAAGTTATACTGCGCTTTTATATTTAAAAGTTTTGTAGCAGCAGCAAGTTGACTAACCTGACAACCTTCGTACAATGGTCGGCTCACTGTCTTCAGCAGATCATGCATCTTACGTGCTTCCGGATTCATTTCTTCTTCAACAACCCCTTTTCTTTCGTCGTCTACGTTCAAACTTTCGCGATAACTTTCATTTCCGCCCCCATATCCCACACCATCAAGTATCATCTGCTGCATCTGACTATACTGTTGTATTTCATTGGGTTCTTCGACGACAGCGTCCGCATTCGAGCTGCTACCCTCGTACTGTCTCGCTTCCTGTACTGCAGCGTCGAACATTTCCCTCGTCTCCCCATGATACACCCAGTGATAATAATTCCCCACAAATCCCCGACAATAAAGATGAACCTTCAAATCTGGAACCGGTATGATTCTCCTATTGTCGCATTTTCTGCACGGACATCGTAGCTTTTCACCATAATTCGCGTAATGAACAGTTGTCTTGCAAAACTCAACAAACTGTTCAACCCCGGCCACGAACTCATCGCTCAAATACCTGTCTATTAAACGAATATACATCCAGTCTCTCATTTTTCTTTTTTCTTATCTTTACAAATAATGGGAGGAGGAGATTTTATAATGCATTCCTCTGCTTAATTGCGACCTTATGGTCGCAAATTTACTACCATCTGGTCGTATTTCTCCCGCCAAAATTTCCCGCCTTTTTTTTACTACCAAGTGGTCACTTCCAAATGCGACTACTTGGTAGCTTTCTTCCAGCCAAATTTACGCGCCTTTTTTTGCTACCAACGTATATTTCTAGTCTCCAAAATGTGACCAGATGGTCACTTCCATAGGCGACCAACAAGTAGCTTTCTTCCCACCAAAATACGCTAAATTTACGTGCCTTTTTTTGCTACCAAACTATATTTTAAGTCACAAAAATGCGACCAGATGGTCGTTTTTTCAGGTGACCAAATGGTCGCTTCTTTCGCGCCATTTTTTGCTACCAAGCCATTTTTTAAGTCACAAAAATGCTACCACTTGGTCGTTTTTGAAGGTGACCAACTGGTTGCTTCTTTCGCGCCATTTTTTATGACTCCTTCTGATTTTGGTCGCAATCTGGTTGCAAAAAAAGTGACCAGATGGTCACTTTGAGTCAACCTTAAAAAAAAGTGACCAAATGGTCACCAAAAAACTACCCCCCCTTTTGTGGTCGCAAATGGTTGGTCGCATTTTGACTGTTTTTTTGTAGTGTTGGGAAGGACCATACAAGGTCACTAATATAGTGAGACTAGATACTTACAGATTGAAAGACCTCAAGACCTTCTATCAATGATTTGGCTATAATTTCACTTTTGTTTAAGTTATATCTACAGTAATTTCATTCCAATAAATGAAGTAAGAATGTACTCTTTCAATTTCATAAATTTATTTGTGATGAGAAGAATCAATGAGGCATAAGCAGAGGCTACTACCAAGTATGAATTTAAGCTACGCATAGAACAAGCTTCTTCAATAACTCACAAACTCAAGTAACACTTTAAGTTATAAAGTGCCATTTGAGTGGGGGCCTACTACTACTACTTTGCTTACTACATGCACTACCACTACGTATTACGCTTACCACTGCGCATTACACTGCTACACCTACAAAACTGATGACTAGCACAACAAAAATTAAGTTCATCAAAGTTCTAAGTTCATTCAAGGTGCAGGGCTACATAGCCACACTTGATTGATAAAACTTAGAAAAGATGAAAATTTAAATTCATCAAAATTCTAAGTTCATTATAGGTGTAGGGCTACGTAGCCACACTTGATTGATAAAACTTAGAAAAACTAAAAAGTTAAGTTCATCAAAATTCTAAGTTCATTCAAGGTGCAAGGCTACGTAGCCACACTTGATAGATAAAACTTAGAAAAGACGAAAACTTAAATTCATCAAAATTCTAAGTACATTCTAGGTGCAAGACTACGTAGCCACACTTGATTGATAAAACCTAGAAAAACTATAAAATTAAGTTCACTAAAAATTCTAAGTTCATTCATAATGCAAGGCTACATAGCCATATATGATTGACAAGACTTAGAAAATAAACTAAACAAAGAATGAAAGCAACATGAGATAAATTATGATTTCAAGGTAACGAAAAAGAAGATGTAAAGCAACATAAGTTCGGAGATATCCTAAACAAACGTGAAAGCATGATAAAAGCAGATTATCCTACCTATATGAAACTAAAGAAGAACAAAAATAAGTGCTAAACAAGTTCATCAATGGACATGCCCCACAAAACATAATAAAACTAAATCTGAGAAAGTCATCATACGGAGTTATCCACAGTTTCAATGTCAACATCATCATTGTGCCACATGGCGTTAGAAGAGGGGGAAGGTCAAAATGCTCCCTAACAAACTCGAGGTCTAAATATGGAAATCTTTTAGCAACTTCTTCAAGTGCTCCTTTGATGCCAAGGCCGAAAAGGTAAATCTTCGGGTCTACATCCTCATTAACAGCTTTAAACATGGTCGTCAACTCATCTTTATCCTCAGTCTTAGCTTTGAGTTCGCTAAGCTTAAGCAAGGTGTTTTTGTGCCTGCTTGAAATTTGATATGGGATTCTTTGTGCTTCGGCTAGTCCACTCTTTAGTTTCTCCTTTTCAACAAGCTCTACCTCCAGCAATCGTGCATTATCAGATGAACTTTCCTCATGAAGTTTCAATGCTTCTTGAAGACAGGAAATCTCTCTCCCTTGTAGAACAAATGCCATGTTCATCCTAGCCTCAGCCTAATAAAAGGCAAAGCAAGCATTTTAATCACCTGAGTAAGAGGAAAAAGAAACGATAAATAAAACAATGCATAGCATTAAGTAATCCTCAATATCCAATTCAACTAGATCTTGAGTGAGCATGGAACGTATATAATCTCGATGAAGCAACAAAATAGTTTGAAAATTTGAACTGATCAGTTCATTCTCTTTCTTGAAAGACTCATCATTCTCCCTATAGTAAATGCAATCGGGATTGGCTAAAGGGCATCAAACTTCACGGTGAGAAGAAGGACCTGCACTCAAGCTCAAAACCGTAGTAGTGCAAGATTTCTTGCCAACATCTAACTCACGACGACGTTTTTCAACCGAAGCCCCAAGAAGGTCAGATTGTTTTTTAGTTACTTTCTTTGAAGTTTGATTAGAACCATCTACACATTTTTTACGTTTGCTATCATCAATGAACTTGCGAGCTCTCTCAATTGTCATATCTGAAGTAACAACAAGGTGTCAGACTTGTGTTATGTTATGATACAATGTAAAAAAAATATATATACATATAGCAAAGACTCACTGATTTCCTCAATGATAGGTTTATCATGGCTAGAAGCGACGAGTGATTGGTCTGAGAGAAGGATGACAAGGTCACGTTGTTCAATCAGAACTCTTAAGATTTGATTAATTATCTCCTTAGTTGATTCACTTAGCAGAGCAATCTTCTAAGTTCTCACTGCAACACAATATAGGAAAGTCTAAAAATCAAAGGGTATAAAAAATAAGCTAGTGACAAAGTCTTATCGAACACCTACCAAAAAACCTGAATGACTTTGGCACACAGAGAGTACGATTACGATTATTTTGAGGAACCTCTGCCAACCAGTCACCACCAACGAAGAACTATTTACTTTTCCAATTGCTACAAATTTAAAGTTTCCCTACTATTCGATTTTTTTGAAAGTTTAAATCGTAGATAAACTTATCCGTAGGAAGATTCTTCAATCGTTAAAGAGCATGCACATTCTTATAAGTTAAATTTTCTCCACCGCTGTGAAGACGCTAAAGAACCCAGAATCCGAGTACAAAAATCCATCCGTTTGGCCCAAGCTGGGAAGGTGCTAGCCTAGCTAAAGCCAAAACTCTCTAGTGGAAGTGATGGAGAGGAAGTCTGACCCGACAAGCGAACAATTTCAAATAAAAACCTACTTCTACATCAGGAGGGCGATGGATCGCTTCTCCCTCACCTGGGCATCTAAGACTAACAGATAAGGGAATGTCGTAAATCGCTCTAATACGTTCTAAGTGCCCTATAGTAATGGTAGAAGGAGAAAAATCTATCTTAATATCTTGAGAAGAAGAAGAATCATCATCACCAACACTTTGGTTGAAAACATCATAGGTGCTTGAATCAGTCTCAGAACTCGACTCCCCAGAATCATCCTCGCTTACCAACTAATAACTAGACTCTTCACTCGACATCCTAAAATGAAAAGGATTCTACTTAGCTGTTGTTGAAACAACTACCTAGCTACAATACTTAAGTACACATAAAAAAAGGGTACGCTAAGAGGAAGACAGTTTCGTACCTGAAAAGAGAGGTGGTTTATGATCCTTTAAGGAAGCTACGACGATATGCAATCCCTCAAGCACACCTACAGAAGTGCACGGTAAATTATATGTTAAAAGTGATAGCGGGATGAAAACAAAGAGTCAACAATCAAAAGTCAAAGGTAAAAAAATCAATTGTCAATGAGTCACATGTCACAGGTCAACTGGTCAAAAGACGGGGCCATTTAAATTTTTATAAGTTTAAGACAAAGTACAAATGATAAAGCTCTGATGACAAAGCTCTAATGACAAAGCCCTATTGTCGTAGCCTTGATGACAAAGCCCTAATGACATAGCCTTGAGGACAAAGCCCTATTGACATAACCTTGATGAAAAAGCCCTACTGACATAGCCCGAAATGACAATGCCCTACTAACATAACCATATTAACATAGCTCTAAATGACAACGCTTGAAACAACAAAGGAAGATCACGTTCGAGTCAAAGACTCGGGGGAAAAAAAGTGGTCAACGATCAACGTTGACTGTTGACCAGTCAACAGGAAGAGCAAACCTGCAGATTGGGTCTGCATTTTACCCGCATATCGATCTGCGGATCTGCAGCAAAAAAAAATTGAAGGTTTCAGGGCCATAAAAAAAAAGAAAAAAAAAACCATAAAGCCTGCTGCGTGCGTCAGACAAAGAAAGAGGAGAAAAAAAATATTTTTTATTTTACCTTTTCTTTTCAAGTTTTTTAGTTCTTAATCCTTCTCATAATTTTTTTTCTTTTACCAATTCATAAAATAAAAGTGCAAAGCCCTAATTCAATTTGATTTTAAGAAAAATCTTTTCTTAAATTCAAAGGGGGAATATGTACTTAATGATTGTTTTGACGTTCTACCACGACGTTCTACCATATTGAGCCCTGCAAGATCGAGAATTTGAGAAAATAAAGTTTAGAAAAAAAAAATGGAAAGAAGAGGAAAAAGTAAGAGGGAAAAGAAGAGAAAATTTAGAAACTCACAAATTCTCCAAGTTATGAGTTATGGGAATGACTGAAGACTCCTATTTATAGAGATTTGATATTATCTCAAAGATTCGATATTATCTCTCAACCATTGGATCAAAGTGACAACAAACAGCTCAAATTACGTCATAGCCCAACCAAGATAAAGAGCTCAAGAAAAGATTATTGGATTATGGGCTAACAAAATTTTTTTTTTTTTTTTTGAGGCGGAAAGATTCAAGCTACCAAGCACGGACACCTGTGAAATTTTCTGAAACCGACAGAAGAATAAATTCCACCCTGAATTAATACTCCCAAGTGATAGTGAACTCACGACTCAACTCAGTTCGGGAGTAGGGGGCCATTGTTATGGGTGAAATTATATCAGTACACGTGGAATTTCTAAACTCATTCAAAGAATGCACAATCAGCATGTCTACGTCACTTGGAAAGATAAAGCTACGTCACCTAGGAGTCTACGTCTACATCGCTGGGAAGGTACGTCTACGTCACCCCGAGAAGCTACGTCTACGTCATCTAATAAGGCTACGTATCTAAGACCAAGAAACTATATTATACTAGTATCCAATGAAAAGATGACACGTGGCATAACCAACACGCAACACATCGTTGGGAAGCAACACGTGGCCCAATCTCGACGCAACACGTGACACAATGATGTCATCAACCTCCTCTCATATAAATAGGAGAAGAAACTCATTCATTAGGTAACTAATTCTGCTATAATTCTCTCTGGTACACTAGATCTGCTTGCTCTGGGTTTAGCATCGGAGGGTGTTACGCCGGCGCCTCACCAGTGCTCTCTTTGTTTCCTGTGCAGGTACATACAATGCTTGTAAACTACTTAGCACATCACCTACGCAACACCTCCAGTGTACCTCTGACTCGTCTCATACTCTGAGTTCGCTGTTTACGTAGAAACTCTCCATTTTTAGGCAACAACATAAGCTATATAAAAAATATAGCCTAATAAATACACAATCAATAATCTTAAATCTAAGTTTTGTTCTTTTAGGAAAGGAAATTGTATTTTTGGCTTAAATCCCTCATTATTTGAATGATAATTTGCACATTATATTACTACATGAATGCTTATTCAACTTCAATAAAATATCATCATCTTAAGTTACAATATTTAGTTAGAATAAATTAAATTTTGTTAAAGTGAAAAAAATGAATTTGAATACAATAATCGTGCTTAAAATATCTTAACTTTGACAAACTAAAGAATAACCTAAACGGTTAAAAATAGTGTCATAGAACTTGTAATTATTTAATAAAGATAATTTATTTTGAATAAATTAAATAAATAAACTTAAGTTTTTTTTAAACTACATTGAATCATTGACGATATAAGACGTATATGTTAATATATCAAACATTCAAATAGTAAAGATCAAAAGTTAATTTCATTAGATTACGACTAAGTATGTGAAACATTCGTGAGGAATCAAGTCGAGATGAGAAACTTAAAGTGTCTACAGTAAATGGATAACGTTTGGGAACCTTATCCTGTTAACACTGTTGGTAGTTGTCTTTATAAATTAATTTATTCAGATCATTTATGTGGGTGACATGAAATGGAAGTATCATATACATATTGATTGTATTATACTGGACCAAGATATTTGATCAATGTCTCACTTGTACCGTTTACGAAAAATGATAGAATATCAAACTAAGTTGATCAAATAGTGATAAATCTTAATGCTAAGTGAAATGTGAACTCATATTCATGGAGTTATGTTCTTTGATTTATATGGTTGAATAGCGATCTGTAAGAATGCTCAATACACTCGCGTTTTGGGAACATAACAAGATAATAGTTTAGAACACATTTACACAAGATGAAATGAATAACTTTCTTAAAAGTGACGGTATCACTGCAATACCTAATCATTTTAGGATGTTTAGGATGTATTGATTCAAGACATGAACAAGTGGCGCCATGACTTCTATTGATCACTGTTATGTGAAATCGTGATACGCAAGTGCACGCAGTCAAACAAGTAATAAAGTGATAAGAAAGATATTGTTCCCACGAGGATTAGTGATTTAAAATGGTGTTTAACAAATAATTTAAAGAAAATAAAAACAATGATAAATTGGGGTGATTTGATTTATGAAACTAAATAACTAAAATTGTGAAATTATGCAAAACTAAATGACAAAATTCTAAAGTAAGATGGACTAAAGTGGCTGAAATTACTCCTAAAATGTGCACAAATATTAAAGTGATTAAACTATGTAGAGATGAATGGTTGGAAAATCAAGAATCCCCCTAAAAAGTCTTAGAATTCACAAATGCTGCAGCAGTGCTGTGGCTGTGCTGCAGCATTCTGCAATAATAAACACACTTTATATGCAAGCAAACTCAAATGTTCATGTGACTTTGTCAAGCCTAGCATGATTCTAATTCTTAATCCAACTTAATTCCTATGTCTAGGTTAAATTAGATTAAAAATACGCTTTGATGCTCCGGTTTAGGCTTTAAGGTGTAAACACATATGTCTATGCATTACCAAAAACAATTTCAAGAATCGTTAACCCTTATCAATCAATATTCTTCCATTCAATTTTAACCTTTTCAGAATTAAAACTAAACTAAGCAATTTACTTAGGTTGATCAAGCATAAGCAAAGAGACAAGAAATATCAAACTATTGATTGAGCATAAAAATTGAATTCATTAAAGCTTGTGAAAACTAATTCCCCTTAGGGTTCATCTATCAATTCCAACCTAAGAAATTTAGTTCATAATGAAATTCAAATAAAAAAAAGTGTTCTTAAAAAATAAACCAAAACCTAACATAATCTAACAATGGATAATGGAATTCTAAAGAATGAAGAAGAAGAAGAGTAATCTAAATAAGAAGGAGAAGGAAATTCAAACGAATCTCCATGAAGAATGCTCTTTTTTCACTCTCCAAAAGCTGCTGCGTTTTTGCCTCTCTACCTCTTCTCACGTTCAGCCCCTCCTCCCCTCAAATCTGACTTTTGATCTAGGTTAATCTTCTCTTTTCTTTTGTTTTGGTCTTGGGCTTCCTTCTAATCTCCTCCAAATTGCTCCTAAGTTGGACCCTAAGTAGTGAGCTTATTTTATCTCAAGTGGATCTGCTGAAACGGGCCCAAAAATATGGCTTTTTGGGCCAAAAATCGTGATCTGCACTGCTGTCCAGATTCTGCTTAGTGTGCTGCAGCACAGCTGCAGCTTTGCCACAACACTTTTCAAAAATCTGCACTTTTTTCCTATTTCCTGCATGAAATTTTGCAATTCTTTTAGAACTTTCTTTCATTCAAATTGACAAAATTAAATACCAAAAGCCAAGAACAATCCTAAATATACTTTAAAGTGCTAAAAAACCCGAATTTTCCCAAAATAAGCTTTAATAAAGAATGATTCTAAATGAGTTCAAAGTGCACAAAATATAAGCAAAGTTCAATCAATTAATTATCACATAGGCATTAAAATAGGACCAAATAACTCTATTTTATAGAGTTATCAATCACAGATGTAATTATCTCAAGTTTGACTACAGATAATGTTCATTGGAGAATTAGCGGGAACACAAGAATAAAGGGGCTAAATTATAGGGGTAAAATAATAAATTTAACTCATATGTAATTATGAGTTTTTCACGTGAAGGATATATCACAGACACAATCAAATAAACTAAATGGACATAACTCATCTATAGTGAGGGGAGTTTAGCTGTGAATCTATAGTGGAATCATTCATAGTTAAATAATAAGTAATTAACTGATGACAGTTAATCAATTAATTAACAGATTATTAAGCCCATGATCTATAGATCTATCGGTTCTCTATATCAGCCCAAATATCGTAGTCATAAAATCAAGTAATTAATTTGACATATGAAGAAACAAACATTTAAAGTAAGTTACACTACAACAAATATGACATATAATGACAATGGATATTTCAAATAGATAGCGGGATTTAGAAAAGATGACAGTCTATCAAATTTTACAAGAACCAATGACATTCTAACACAATTCATGTTCGTTTTCTGTTAATTTTTGAAAACTCACATACATAATAACAGTCGAGATCTGCCATTAATTGGTAAGTAAAAATCATGAAACAATGACAGGCCTAGGTAGTCATTATAAAATTTGCAAAAACTTGAATTTTTAAGCTTATAATGACGGGCAAAGCCCATTATCATTTCTAAATATTTAGGATCAATAATGACCGTCATCGTTTAATATATTGTACGAAATTCATACCTAGTTTTCATTCAGTCATGTTTTCCTTAGCAAAAATTTTCCAAATTTCATTCAAAGCCGAAGAAGTTTCATAAAAAAAAAGTTCGAGGTTTTGGATTTTTTTTTTTTGTTGTTCTCGTCCTCTCAACTTTGATCTACCCTTCTTTCTCTATTAAATCGTTTCGTTCTCTCAATTTTCTAAGTTGTTCAGTCGAGTTCATTCAGTTAATGTTGAATATTATTTTGTAGATTCTTCTTTTGATATTGTAAAAGACAAAACCATTTTTTTTTCTTATTTTGATCTTTATTTTGAAGGTTTATATCAATTTTTAATCCTGTCTACTTTGATTTTTGTGATGAAAAAAAAACGTACTTGAAATTGATCGAGTTATTTTCTTGTGCTTGGTTATAAATTAAATGCAATAATGTTATTCACCTTTTTCCCTAACTTGTCTTATTGAATTTCTATCAATGCACCTCCTTTTCCCTACTAAAGACTTTTAAGGTCATCTAATGGTATGACTTTGTTGTTCATGAAATATATATCCTTGCCGAATTTGTATCCTTACCTTTTTTATGTTTGTCAAATTGTCTAGATGAACAAGCACTTGCTAATTTATGTTTTCCTTTATAGTGTATGCTTAATAATTGTTGTGAATTATTAAAACAAGAAAAATGACCTCATTGATAATTTTATAACAAACACAAATTATAACCACCCGTGTCTTCAGTAAGTAATTTAATTTCAATATTTAATATTATTTATTTTAAAATAATATTAAGTTTATGAAATGCCACCTAAGTTTTTTACCCTTGGTAATTAATTATGTTGACATGATTTTTTTTAAAAATGCTTTGTCATCATATTATTTGAAAAAAGACAGAAAAAAGGCGGTAGATCATTTACAGAAAAAAAGAGATTTATTCTCTTCTCCTTCCCCCCCCCCCCTTGCTGATGCTTCTCTCCCCTCTATTGGGGAAAATTTTGCTTCAATAATTCTTGTTGTAGGCGTGAATTCAAAGGGGTGAATTCGAAGGGGTGAAGATCGGGTATTCTTGTAACGTCCCGTGACTTTTAGGGGTAAAATTTTTTATTTATTTATTTTATTTATTTATTTTATTTATTTTTACTTTATTTTATTTATTTATTTATTTTAAAAATAAAGCTTTTAAGATTAGTTTAATTTTAGAAATTTCAATTTTAATAGTTATTTATGTCCAAAATTGTTTTTAATCGCTTTAATAATTAAAATTTGTTTTGGTGACATTAATAATTATTAATGGACCAATTAATAATTATTAATCACCTTTAGATTTATTTACTAGCTTCGGGTTTCGTTTTTAAAGCAAAAGTAAAAGAGGGACGTAGGTGTCATTTCCTAAATTGTTAAATATCTAAAAGTTACTATTCATTCATCTTTTAAAAGTCAAATTTTAGGCAAAAACTATCATTTTCTCTTCTCCTTTCCTCCTTGCTGCCATGACCACCAAAACCCCAACCCCAATTTTTGGTTTTTCTTTATTTCTCGGTAGATCGTCTCGATTCTACATCCATCGGAAAGCCCTTGGCCCGTAGATCATTTCCAACCTACCAAACGTAATTTTCGCTCATTTTCTCGAGGCTTAAAGGTATGTTAAAGTTTCTAAATTTTGATGTGAATAGTGTTTTAATGGAGGTTTTGAGTTGTAATCTTCGAATTCGTTCACCGAAGCTTGAAGGTTTCATTCGGGGAAGTCTTTATGGTCAATTTTAAAAACTTTCTCTAAACCCTAAAACCGAGTTTGAGCCGAAAACCCGTCCCTTGTGATTTTCCCTCTTTGGGCTATGTTTAGGATGTTAGGTTCTTTGTGTTTTTGCTTTTTAGTTAATTTTTCGAAAATGGATTAATATGCAAAACCCTAATTTTCGGTTACCCATTGAGTATGCAAACCTCCAAAGTATTCGAAACCAACCCAAAACATCTCTATATTACATAAAAGCCGGAAAATCAAACCCAAACCCTTTTTTCCCTAGCTTGGCCGAGAGCTCCATAAGGGTAGAATCCGGGATTTTTGTGGTTTTATGTGTTTAGATGTTGTTTGATTGCTTTTCGGTTAATTAATGTAATTTAGGAATAATTCGTTTGTAGGATTGTGAATTGTTCGTGAATTTACAACCTCGGATTATTCGGAGCTTGTCTTCAAGCTAAGGTAAGTTTAATGTGAAAGTTAGTGGTTTTATGAATTTAGTTTCTTTATGTAATTGTTTATCATTGTTAAGAGGGAGATAACTTCTTAGGATTAAGTTTTGGTTGGAGACTTTGATTCGGAAGTGTGTGTGGAAAGTTTGGATTTATGGTTAGTTCGATGATTAGAGAACAACGGAGAGGTTTGGAAGTATGGTAATGTGATTTGGAGATGTTAGATGAAAGTGGAATGGAAGTTACTTTGATGGTTTTGGAAGTTACTTTGATGGTTTTGGAAGTTAATTTGATGGTTTTGGAAATTACTTTGATTGATTGGAAGTTACTTTGATGGATTTGGAAGTAAAGTAATTAGAAGATGCACTTGAGTAGTAACTTGTGTAATCTAGTTGGTTAGGTTTCTAATTAACTTAGTAGAATTCTTTGGAGTTTAGCTAACTTTTTGGAAACCTACGGCACTTTGATTCTGCACGTGATAGTATGTGATTTTGATCCATATGTAATCATGGTGAGATGATTTGTGGTGACCTTAGGCACATTGATTTACACATGGTAGTATGTTGATTTTGGTCCATACGTATCATGGTGTGATGATTTGTGGGTACCTTGAGCACTTTGATTCTGCACGTGATAGTATGTGATTTTGATCCATATGTAATCATGGTGAGATGATTAGTGGGATAGTACATGGTAGTATGTGATTTTGATCCATATGTAACCATGGTACTATGGTTTGTAACTAGCACATGATAGTATGTGATTTTGATCCATATGTAATCATGGTGTGATGTTGGTACGACCGTATGTGGTATGTTGATTCGATTCCATACGAGCACATTACGATGATGGCACTACGGCACATGGTAGTATGTTGATTTTGATCCATACGTATCATGGTGCGATGATTTGTTATATGGTGAAAGTCCTGATATCCGATATGGTGAAATTCCTGATACCTATATAGTTAAATTCCTGATATCTATATGGTGAAATTCCTGATACCTGAATGGTGAAATTCCTGATACCTGTATGGTGAAATTCCTGATACCTGTATGGTGAAATTCCTGATACCTGTATGGTGAAATTCCTGATACCTGTATGGTGAAATTCCTGATACCTGTATGGTGAAATTCCTGATATCTATATGGTGAAATTCCTGATATCTATATGGTGAAATTCCTGATACCTATATGGTGAAATTCCTGATACCTATATGGTGAAATTCCTGATATCTATATGGTGAAATTCCTGATATCCAATGTGATGAGAGTCACGATGGTTTGTGATATGGCTCATGGTAGTATGTTGACTTCGGTCCATACGTATCATGTTGCGAGAGTTTGTGAATGGTACATGGTAGTACGTGGATTCGGATCCGTACGTACCATGGTACTATGATTTGTGATATGGCTCATGGTAGTATGTTGACTTCGGTCCATACGTATCATGTTGCGAGAGTGTAAATAGTACATAGTAGTATGTTGATTCGATCCATACAATAGCACGATACGATGAAACGTGTTTGGTAATAAAGATAGTTAATGTTACTTTACATATTCTTTAGAATTGTGTAGTAAGACTTAGTAGTGAATGTTACTTTACTTTAAGTCTTTATTTATATCTCATGGTATCGAAGGACGATTACGTGTAATATATGACTATCGAATGATTGTATGGAAATTGAAAGTGTGGATGTGGGTAGTATTGAGCATTATAGGCCTTTGGACACGATTTCGGTTATGAGATTTTGTTCATAGGATTACTTGCTTTCGTTTTACTCTTACTAGCATGTTATGCTAATGGTGCTACACTTACAAATTTTCAGGTAAACCTCGAGCTAAGAAGCGTGGTAGAGGAGGTGGAGCCGCGTGATTAGTCGAGATGGTGTATGGACAATATTAAGAACTCATTTTTGGTTTAGCATTCATTGAAATGCTTGTAAATTATTCCATCTTTACATACTTATGTCTTTTTGATCCCGAAAGGGTATTTGTGTAAAATATGTCTATGTTTTATTATTTAAATATCTTTTAGAATGCGCATTCCCGATTTATAGCTTTCTCTGAAAATTTGGGTTGTAAACAGGTTTTGGTTATTCAATTTTTAAACGAACCCATGCCGTTTTTCTTTAAAAATTGAGTCTTCCGCTGTGCATTTGAATTTAAAGAATTTAACGGGTTCGGGTCGTTACAATTCTTGGATCAATTTTCTACTTCAAATCCAAGAATTTAAGAAGGTAAGAAATTTTATTTTTTAAAGAAAATTCCAGAATTTGATTTCTTTCAATTCTTGTTTCAATTTCAAGAAGCATTCTTGAAGAATCTTGAAATTTTATTATAAAACCCTAACTCAATTTTCTTGAAATCTAAAAAATTTTCTTCTCTAATTCTGTTTTTTAATAAAAAAAAACGTACAAAGTCCCCTCTTTTGCACCCATGGAGGCGACACCATTGATGGTAAAAAATTTATTTTCTTTTCTTGTATGGTCGTGGGCCTCATTAGGAGGTTTTCGGGTTCGCTTTGCGTTTTCCATCAATTCCCTTCAAGTTTAATTTGATTTTAGTTAGTTTAGGACTTTATTTGTAGGTTTAGGGCCGTTTTAAAAGAAGTTGATATTATCCAACCGAAATTCTAAGGTGAGTAGACAATTTTGGCAAAAACGGTTGTTTTATTGCCCCTTGGTTCCATTAATGATTATTTAAGTTAAGAATATCTTTTAAGTGATCTTAAGGTTGATTTTAGGATTATTTTATAAATATTAATGATACTGTTATTTATGGAATTATTTTATGTTCAAGAATGCACTTTTTCCCAGGTTTAGGTTGTTTATAGGAAGCAAGTTCTTGGGTGTTGTGGGTAGTCTTTGGAAGTACTTTAGAATGGTTTGGATGAGTGAATTATGATGTTAGGGGGCTGTTTTAATGAGATTTGGAATTTGTTTGATATGTATCAAAATGATTGGGTAGTAAGGATGAAACTACCATTATTTAGTATTTATTGTACTTTACTTGTGATTGTGCATGTGCATGTGCATGGGAGATTCATATTGAATGACACATCCTTCAATAGAGAATATATGGAAGTTCATTTAGAGTTTGGCCAACTTAAAAGAGAATATTATAAAAAAAATTCTTATCTTGTATACGTACTTGATAGAGAATTATGCTTGAGAGGTTCGTATTGAATAGAGATATTCAATAGTGAATATGTTTCTTGGCTTTATTGTTTTGTTTAACATATATACTATTATGGTTGGGTTAACCTTGGAGTTATGTTGTATTTAAGATTGACTATATGTAAACTTGAGGAAAATTAGAGATTATGGAGATTAAGGGTTGTGGGATGTAACCTTGGACTTAATGTTATCGGAGGGTAGTACTCAAAGCATTTTTTTTTGTTAAAGTTGTTTACTCATTGGGCGAAGCCTCATGATGCTGTACTTTTTTTTAGGTACCAAAGGGAAAGGAGTTGGCAAGCTATGAGGAGATCGCTAAATGAAAGAGTTTGGATTATTTGGCGCCATGTCCTATTTTATTTAGTGTTTTGGATTTGTTTTTAAATAATCCGAGTCAAATTTATAAGGATATTGAGTTAACTTTTTTTAGTTGGTTTTAGACTTGAAGTAACATTTGGGTTTGTTATTTTCGAATTTGATTTGTTGAGACTATGTTTTGATTTTAAAGAAAGATCATGGCCATGTGAACGTTTTATTTCATTTTGATAATAAAGTGATCAATTTTTTTATTCATTATCCACTGCGTTTTTGTTTTGGTATTTTAAAATTGTCGGGTTCTTACAGATGGTACTATAGTCTTATGGTTCTGAAGACCGCATGCATCACATGCATAAATAATCTAAACTCTACGCCCTCAAACTTATTGGGTGCCAGGTATCTTAAAAAGTATGCTTTGAATTACTTACTACCCTGTTTAGTCAGTAGAATAGATTATTTTACTGATTGGTTGAGTCTTATACATTTAGTTTGTATTGCAGAATGCTTCCATTTGTGATGCGGGTCGTGGTAGATGTAGAGGCCGAGGCTGTCGAGATAAAGGCCGCGGTAGGCGCCGCAGTGTTGATCTCGATTTTGAGAGTGATGTTGGGTCATCGGATGAGGTGAATTCTTATGTTGCACCTACTGGGGGAGATGATGTGGGATATGAGAATTTTAATGAGTTTTAAGCACCTCCAGTTCCTTTAGTTGAACCTAACCCACCTGATGCACATGGAGTATTTGTTCCTCAAGTTGAATATGAGGAGATGCAAAGGGCCATGAGTAGAGTTGGGAATATAATCGAAGAAGTGTGATTTCTTATAGAGTACAAGAAGTATGCACTTAGAGAGTTCGATGGAAAGTCAGTTGATCCAGATGATGCTCAAAGATGGATCTCACGCATTCAGAGAGCATTCAGATTTGTTAATTGCCCAGAACACTTGAAGGTGCACCATAGCATCTGCTCTATAGTGGATGATGTACTTTACTGGTAGGGAGACCACAACTAGGACTTTGAACCAAACTCTTTTTGTGACTTGAGAGAAGTTCAAAGAAACTCTTTATGAGAAGTATTACTCTCAGGGGGTACAAAATTGTAAGCAAGTTGAGTTTCTGATCTTGAGACAAGGATGAAGATCTGTTCTTGACTTTGAAAGAGAAATTGACCAAATTTTGAGGTTTGTCGAGTATCAGGTGGCTACACCTAAATTTGGATTGTAGAGGTTTATGATGGCACTTGATGATGATCTTTGGGGGCAGCTTGAGGCAATTGAGCCTACAAATTATGCACCAGCTCTAAAAAAAGGGATTGCACTTGATCCTAAAAGTTGGGGAAAAGTAGTGATGAAAGAAAATGTTAAGGCCGTGGTTGGGAAAAAAGGAAAGCTGATAATGAAAAAGGATAGAGGCAGGATCAGGGCTATAACAAAAATCAGTTAGGCTAGCAATTTAGGCAGAATTCTCAGGGCAATTAGGGGAGGATGAAGCAGGGAGGGAATCCATATGGTAATGTTCCTTTTTGTAAGAATTTTAAGGGAATGCATTTTGTGGCTTGTCGAATGTCTCGAAAGTGCTATCTATATAAGAAGGAGGGACATATTGCATCAAATTATAAGACAAGACAGAATCTAGTTCAGGTAGGTAACGAAAAAGTAGCAGTACAAAATTAGACAAAATAGAATGTTCAACTAGGTGTCAGGTGTAGTTGTGACAGGTACACTATCGATTTTTGGATACTATTTTATTTATTGTGCATTTGTTGAGCATGCCGCTTTAGAAATTATGCCTCTACGATTTGAACTGAATGTTTCAACATAAGCAGGAGTGAATGTGTCTACTAATAGGATGGTTGAGACAATTGAGTTGTGTATGTTGGGAAAGTGTATACCTGCTAAGTTAATTGTTATGTCAATGAGTGACTTTGATGTTATCTTGGGTATGGACTAGTTGGAACCCAACTATGCCAACATTTATTGTCACAAAAGAGAAGTGAACTTTAAGAGTCCTTGTGGTGTGAGTTTTAAATTAGGGGGACAAGTAAGAAGGTAACACTTATACTCATTTTGATGTTGTATGTTAAGCCTTTTTTAGATGAAGGTGCTTGGGCCTTATTAGCTAGTGTAGTTGACACGACTGCTGAAGTAGTTAGTTTGGACTTTGTGAGAGAGTTCTCTGATGTTTTTCTCGATGAGTTACCACGTTTACCACCAGTTAGACATATGAGTTTTCAGATGGATGTCATTCTTGGTACTGCCCCGTTGTCGAAAGCACCTTATAGGATGGCACCAGCAGAACTTAAGGAGTTGAAAACATAGTTGCAGGAGCTGTTAGATTTAGGCTTTATTCGCCCAAGTGTCTCACCTTGAGGAGCGCGAATTTTATTTGTGAAAAAGAAGGATGGGACAATGAGGTTGTGTATAGATTACCAAGATTTCAATAAGGTAACTATAAAGAATAAGTACCCGTTACCTAGAATAGAGGATCTGTTTGACCAGCTTATAAGGCCTACAGTTTTCTCGAAGATAGACCATCAATTAGGGTACCATCAGTTGAGAATCAGAGAAGAGGATATACCGAAAACAACCTTTAGAACCCGTTATGGACACTTTGAGTTTGTGGTGATGTCTTTTGGGTTGTCCAATACACTAGTAACTTTTATGGACTTAATGCATACAATATTTCAGTGATATTTTGACTTTTGTGATTGTATGTATAGATGACATCCTAGTTTGTTCTAGAACAAAAGAGTTACACGCTCAACACTTGAGGACATTTTTAACTACGTTGAGAAATGAGGGACTTTATGCCAACTTCAATAAGTGTGAATGTTTGTTGAAGAAAGCTGCATTTTTGGGACACATAGTGTCAGATAATTGAATATCGGTTGATCCTTCAAAGATAGAGGCGGTTAGTAACTGACCCCGACCAACTAAGTCGTCGAGGGTTTAGTAGGTTATTACTAGAGGTTTATGCAAAATTTTACAAGAATAGCCTCACCATGACTAAGCTTATAAGGAAGGGAGTTCCTTATCAGTGGAATGAGGAGTGTGAAAAGTGTTTCGAAGAACTCAAAAGAAGACTTGTAACAGCTCTGTTTTTGGTTACTCTAGATGGTATAGGGGGTTTAACTATTTAAATTGATGCTTCCAAGAAAGGGTTAGTGTGTGTTGATGCAACATGGGAAAAGTTTTGTTGCCTATGCTTCTAGATAGTTAAAGTAGCATGGTAAAAAGTATCACATTCATGATTTCGAGATAGTAACTGTTGTGCATGCCTTGAAAATATGGAGACACTAGTATGGAGAAAAGATTATAATCTTTACAGACCATAAAAGCCTCAAATATTTCTTCACTCAGAAAGAATTGAACATGAGATAGAGAAGATGGTTGGAACTAGTTAAGGACTACGATTGTGAATTCAATATCACCCAGGTAAAGCTAATGTAGTAGTGGATGCTCTGAGTAAATAATTAGTTCATATGGTAGCTATTGTGGCAAGTCAGCCAAGGTTATAGTGGGAAATGGAACGGGTTGGAATATCGTTGATGTCTTTTGAGGTGACTGGTAGGTTGGCTAATTTGACTATGAAGCCAACTTTGAGATAGCGAATCATTGATGCACAGAGATCACATGAGAGTTTGGCAAGTTATTTCCTTGATGCAGATTCAGATTTTCTAGGGTATTATACTATTTTCATAGAAAATGCTTTGGTTTATCGTGGGCGTTTGTGCGTTACTAGGGAGGCTACATTGAAGAGGGAAATGTTAGAAGAAGCTCATAGTTCTATGTTTGCTGTGCATCCAGGTGGTAATAAGATGTATTGGGACCTGAGGTTACATTATTGGTGACCAGATATGAAAAAAGATGTGATTGACTTTTTGGGTATGTGTTTGATTTGTCAACAAGTCACGTTCAAAAAAAGCTCATCTGGTCTTTTGACACCCTTGAGTGTTCTATGTCATAAGTGATGGACTTTATCTGTGGGTTACCGTGAACAACAAAGGGTAATACTATGATTTGGGCGATAGTTGATAAATTGACCAAATCCGTGCATTTTTTCAAGGAAAATCGAATTATCCATTTGAGACATGGGCTAAGATGTATCTGAGAGAGATTGTGATATTGCACGAGGTGCCAGTAGCTATTGTGTCAGATTGGGATGCACACTTGTTTTCAAGTTTTGAAAGAGTTTGTAGAGTGCTATGAGCACTAATTTGAGTTATAGTACTTCTTTTTATCCTCAGAGTGATTGCCAACCAGAGAGGGAACCATATCGTAGAAGACATGTGTAACGTCCCGTTACTTTTAGGGGTAAATTTTTTTTATTTTAATTAAAGTTTTTAAGATTAGTTTAAATTCAGAAATTTCGATTTTAGTAATTATTTTCGTCCGAAATTCTTTTAAATCGTTTTAATACTTTAAATTCGTTTCGGTGACATTAATAATTATTAACAGGCCAATTAATAATTATTAATCACCTTTAGATTAATTAAAGAGCTTCAGGTTTCGTTTTTAAAGTAAAAACAAAAGAGGGACGTAGGCGTCATTTTCCAAATTCTTAAATATCTAAAAGACACTATTCATTCATCTCTTAAATATCCAATCAAAGGCAAAATTGCTCATTTTTCTTTCTCTTCTTCTCCTTGGGGCCGAGAATAGCAAGGAAGAATTATAAAATTTTTGGTTTTCTTTAATACTCGGTGGATCGTCTCGATTCTACTTCCATTGGAAAGCCCTCGGTCCAAGCTTCCTTTCCAACCTACCGATCGAGATTTTCGATCGTTTTCTCGAGGCCTTAAGGTATGACAAAGTTTCTAGATTTTGATAGGAATAGTGTTTTAATGGAGTTTTTGAGTTGAAATCTTCAAATTCATTCATTGAAGCATGAAGATTTCAATCGGGAAATTTGTTTTGGTCAATTTTAGAAACTTCCCCTAAACCCTAAAACCGAGTTTGAGCCGGAAACCCGTCCCATGTGATTTTTCCTCACTTGGCCATGATTAGGATGTTAGGGTTATTATGTTTTTGCTATTTACTTAATTTTTCAGAAATCAATTAATGTGCAAAACTCTAAACTACGGATACCCATCGATGTTGTGAACTCCCAAAGTATCCGAAACCAACCCAAAACACCTCTAATGTGCATAAAAGCCGGAAGACAAAACCCGAACCCCATTTCCCCTTGTATGGTCGAGAGCACCATAGGGAGAAAATCCAGGTTTTTCGTCGTTTTGTGCGTTTAGATGTTGTTTGAACGATTTCCGGTTAATTAATGTTATTTAGGTGTAATTCATTTGTAGGATTGTGATTTGATCATGGGTTTGCAACCTCGAATTGATCGGAGCTTTTCTACAAGCTAAGGTGAGTTTAAAATGGAAGTTAGTTTTCTTATGAGTTAAGTTTCATTATGCTATTGTTTATCGAGGTTAAGAGGGAATTAACTTATTAGAATTAATGTTTGGTTGGAGACTTTAATTCGGAAGTGAGTGGAGAGAATTTTGAATTATAATGAGTTCGATGAAAAGGAAACATTGGAGTGGTTTGGAAGTATTGTAAAGTTATTTGGAGACGTTAGATGAAAGTGGAAATTTAAGTTACTTTGAGTGGTTTGGAAGTTAAAGTAGCTTAAAAGATACACTTGAGTGATAAATCATGTAATCTAAGTAGTTAGGTTTCTTAATAACTTAGTAGAATTCTTTTGAGATAATCTAACTTATTAGGGAGCTTAACTTTTCGTGATACGACACATGATAGTATGTTGATTCATATCCATACGTATCATAGTGCGATGGTTTGAAGAATGGCACATGATAGTATGTTGATTTGGATCCATACGTATCATAGTGAGATGGTTTGCGGAATGGTACATGGTAGTATGTTGATTCGGATCCATATGGTACCATGGTACTATGATTTGTGATACGACACATGATAGTATGTTGATTCGGATCCATATGTATCATGGTGCGATGATTTGTGATATGGTACGACCGTACGTGGTATGTTGATTAGGATCCATACGAGCACGTTACGATGATTTGTGTTATGGCACATGATAGTATGTTGATTTAGATCCATATGTATCATGGTGCGATGATTTGTGACATGGTGAAAGTCCTGATAACCAATGTGATGAAAGTTACGATGATTTATGTATTGGTAAGACCGTACGGGATAGTATGTTGACTTCAGTCCATACGGTATCATGGTACGATGACTTGTGATATGGTACGACCGTACGTGGTATGTTGATTTCAATCCATACAATAGCACGTTACGATGAATCTTGTTTGGTAACAAAGATAGTTAACATTACAATTACATATTCTTTAGAATTGTGTAGTAAGACTTAGTAATGGTTGTTACTTTTACTTTAAATATTTATTTGTTTTACATGGTATTGAAAGACTATTACGGGTAGTATATTACTATCGTATGATTGTATGGAAATTGGAAGTGTGGATATGGGTAGTAATGAGCATTATAGGTCTTTGGACACAATTTCGGGTATGAAATTTGGTTCATAGGATTTCTTGCTTTCATTTTACTCTCACTAGCATTTTTATGCTAATGTTTCTACACTTACAAATTTTCAGGTAAACCCCGTCCTAAGAAGCGTGGTAGAGGAGGTGGTGCCGCGTAACTTGCCGAGTTGGTGTACGGACAATGTTGAAACATATTTTGGTTTAGCATTCTTAGAAATGCTTGTAAATTATTTTCATTTTCCATACTTATGTCTTTTTGAGCCCGAAAGGGTATTTGTGTAAAGTCTGCCTATGTTTTATGACTTAAATCTCTTTTGGGAAGTTTAAATTATATGTTGGAATGCGCATTCCCGGTTTATCGCTTTTTCTGAAATGGGTTGATGTAAACAGGTTTTGTATATTCGATTTTTAAACGAACCCATGCCGTTTTTCTTTAAAAAAATTGAGTCTTCCGCTGTGCATTTGAATTTAAAGAATTTAACGGAATCTGGGTCGTTACAACATGCTTAGAGCTTGTGCTTTGAAGTTTGAAGGTAGTTAGGATACACATTCGTATTTGGTGGAATTTGCATATAATAATAGTTATCAGCCAACTACTAAGTTCTTTTTATCTATATTGATTCATTGACGATATTAGGAATATATGTATATATTAATATCAAACATTTAAACATTAAAACTCTATGTTACTTTTATGAAATCGCGACTAATGTGTAATACAAGAGGATTAAAGTCAAGATAAGTAACTTAAAGTGTTTACAGTAAATAAATACAGTTTGGGAACCTTATCATAGTAACACTGTTGATAGCTATCAATTTTGTATAGTTTACAAATGATTTTATCCGAATTATTTATGTGGGTGACATGAAATGGAAGTATCATGTACAATGCTAATTGTATAAGACAGGACCAAGATATTTGATCAAATTTCTCAATTATACCGTTTACGAGAAATGATCGAATATCAAACTAAGTTTATTAATGGTGATAAATCTCAATCCTTAGTGCTATTCATGGAGTTATGTTCTTTGATTCACATGGTTGTGAGCGATATGAATAAATGCTCAACATACTCCCGTTTTGAGAACATAACAAGATAGTAGCTGGGAACACATTTACACGAGATAGAATTCATTACTTTTCTAAAAATGACGGTATCAGTACAATACCTAATGATTTTAGGAACTTTAGGAAAGTCCCTTGATGTACTAATTAGAGACATGGACAAGTGGCGCCACAACTTCTATTGATCACAAAAGTGGTTATCTCTAGTTTGACTATAGATAAAGTTCATCGGAGAATCAGCGAGAACACAAGAATAGGGCAGTAGTTATCGGGGAAAAACGGTAAATTTAATCCATCTGTAATTATGAGTTTTCCACTTGAAGGAAATATCACAGACATAATTAAGATAAACTAAATGGACATAACTCATCTATAGTGAGGGGAGTTCGACTATGAATCTATAGTGAAGTCATTCATAGTTAGATAATAAATAATTAATTGATTATAAATTAATCACTTATTGACTAATTATTATGCCCATGATCTATAGGTCCATCGGCTCCCTATGCTAGCCCAAATATCATAGTCGCAAAATCAAGTCATTAATTTGACTATTGAAGAAATAAACAATTTAATTAAGTTAAGTTATTTAAATATGCAATACTAATTATTTAAATATTGAGTAGATTTAAATGGTAATGAATAGAAACATTATTAATTTTTTAAATAATGAGTTTATTTAAACCAGAAATTAATAATGAAATATTATTAACTAAACATTATTAATTTTTTAAATATTGAGTATATTTAAATGGTAATTAATAATTGAAATACTATTAATTGGTAATTATTAACTATTTAAATAATTTATTTATTTAAATGAAAATTAATATTATTAATTAATAACAAACTATTATCAATTAATATTATTAATTAATTATATAATGAGTTTAGTTAATGGAAATTAATAATTAAAATATGATTAATTATTTAAATAATGAATATTATTTAAATGAAAATTAATAATCTAATATTAATTGATGATATGTAGTTGAGAGAAAATATTAATATTATTGTAGACCCCTAATTTTACCCGGTATTATTTAAAAATTAATTTTTACTTATGAATCATGATTTATATTTTTAAAATTAAATTGAAAAATGCAAGAGCAATCTAAAGGTCAATCAAAACCCAATAACTTTCTTTTAGTTGTCTTACTTTTCAAATTAGAAAAATGAAGAGGAATTATATTTGAAATGAAAAGGAAGAAAAAAAAAGGAAAAATGAATTTTTAAATGGTGAGATCGAAAGAGAATGATAAAAGAAATAGAGAAAAATGAGTGGAAATTCAAGGAAAAAGGAAAGTAGTGGATAAGTTGGAATTACTTTATTTTGAAATGAGTGGATAAATAACAGAGCAATGATAAAAGAAATAGAGAAAAAAAGGTGGAAATTCAAGAAAAATATTTTTATTAAAAATGAAAATTTGTGGATAAGTATGAAGGGTTTTGTTTTAAAATAAAAGTAAAAGAAAAGAAGTGGAAGAAGAGGAAATGTTTTGAATTATGTAGGCAAAAGAGCTATTAAAAGAAAAATGAAAAAATGAGTGATATTTCAAATACTGTTTTTGGAAGAAAGAGGGGGAAATGTATTTCAAATTTTGGATAAATGAAGATAAGAAAAAGAGGGGGAATGGAGTTTGAAGAGATTTTTAATAAAATAGACAAATATGGAAAAATGTCAAATAATAATTAAAAAAAAGTAATGAAAAAAAAAAGAAAGAAAAAGAATGAAAAAGAACCCATAAACCCAAAACATACCCTACCTTCTACAAATTCATCATACTATCTCATCCGAAAGGGTACTCTTCACTCACTAACTTCCATAGCCACCATTCATAAACTCCCTCAACCAGGGCCGGTCCTAAGAAAACAGGGGTCCAGTACAAAAATATAGTTTTGGGCCCTTTATCATATAAATTTGGGTAAAATGCAAATGAGACCCCTATGGTTTTTTCGAAATGCATGAACACCTTCTGTGGTTTGAAAATGGCAAATCACACCCCTGTGGTTCCAATTTTTTTCAATCAGACCCTTTCCGTTCAATGTCAATCATTTTCTTTTAGCCATAACTTCTTCGTTTGAACTCTGATTTAGATGATTCAAAATGTTTTGGAATCCTCATTTCATGCTCTACATAATAGTCATTTGGAAACTTTTAATTGATTAATAAGTAAAAGAGTTTATTATCATCAAAATACTTTATATGATTGACACTGTTAACTCTTTTGGTTATTGATGATTTAGAAGTTTTGAAGTGACCACAGCGTAGAGACCGAAATGAGGATTCCAAAACATATTGAATCATCTAAATCAGATTTCAAACCAAGAAGTTATGGCTAAAAGAAAATTATTGACATTGAAAGGGAGAGGTCAAATTGAAAAAAATTGGAACCACATGGGTTTGATTTGCTATTTTCAAACCACAGGGGGTGTTCATGCATTTGAAAAAAACCACAGGGGTCTTATTTGCATTTTACCCTATAAATTTTACTATAAAAAATCACAAAAATAATGAAGAAAAAAAACTAATTACGTTTTTAATGTATTAATTTGATTATTAAAACCAAAACAAATTAAAGTTAAATTTTAGGGGAAAAAATCAATTTATACCCCTGAACTTTACATTGTATATCAATTTAAACCTTAAACTTTATATTGTGTATTAATTTAAACCCTAAACTTTTAATTGAATCAATTTACACTCTGAACTTTAATAAATTGATCAATTTATACTTTTTGCTAGTAAAATTACTATTATTTTTGGAAAAACATAATTAGACGTAAGTGTTTTTATATCCAAATAAAGTTAACTTTTTTAATATTAATTTTATATTTATGTTAAATATTTTTATGGCTAATTTTGATAATTTTGGTGTCGGGTTTATTTGATAAAATAAACGGAGTTAAAATTAATAGATTATTTTAATTGAAATAATTCAAAGGAATAAAAATGGCAAAATTGATAAAAAAAAAAATTAATTGAAATGAATAAAGAAAATGCATCTTTTTAATTGAAATAAATTAAAGAAAAGAAAAAACATGGGTAAGAAAATAAATGGATCCAGCAAGGAATCGAAACCCAGGTGGTGAGCTCAACACATTAATTCATGACATCATGATTGCTAATGAACCACACTCATTCTTTGTTAGAATTTTTGCAGTATTTTATATATAATCTATTTTAACATTAACTTTAAAATTCTGGGGCCTTGTGCGATCGCCCACCTCGCACACCCTTAGGGCCGGCCCTGGTCTCAACTCCAATCCTCCACCATCTTTTTACTCACCTAAAACCTAGCCTCCAACTTCAACTAGATTATCATCCCACTCTACCCACTATTCACAAAACCAATTCTCATAACTCTATCATCTCACTTTCATGACAAACAAATGGAACTCAAGAGGCAATGGAGATGTTTGTGGCAATCCTCTTCTTTACATAAATATTATTGTTTATTCTTCTCTAGTTACATGATTGGTGTTCAAGTACTTCTTTCATCAAACAAAATAAGTTTCATTTTTTAAAAATAATTTCTTTTAGATTGAGTCTTCAATGTTCCAATAGTAACCATATTTATGAATACTGATTTTATCTATGTAGTATCTTTTTTTTCATGAAAATTTACTTGATTATGAATCTATAGGAAAAATAATCAAATAATTCTTATTTGTGGTTTGAAAGTTATGATTTTTGGAAATTTCAAATAAATTTATAGGCTGTCAGAATTTCTTGACCATAATCTATTATGTGATTCTCTAGTGTTTATTTTTTTAGATTAATTATTTATGACTAGTTTTCCTTAAAACTAGACTTACAAAGAAAAATTTAGAAACAAGAATCACTTCATTTCGTTTAGTATAAAAAAAGATATGATTTTTCAAATTTGGTACAAAATTCTGCAGAATTATTTTTGTGGTAAACTGAGAATGAGGTATTTTTTTTTCATGAAAATTTGTTTTTTTTATATAAAGTATGAATTTATTTGGAGGTGATAGGTAAATATTAGATTAATGAAGGATTTTAGGAGAAATATTAAAGTCAAATACATTTTGGTTAAATAGTTATAAAATATTCAAGGTTTTTTTTTTATACAAAGTGTTGGGGTGGGGATTGAACCACTCTCATGAGGGTAGAACTACAATGCCTTAACCAATGGGCTATGCCCTGGTTGGCAATGAAATATTCAAGTTGAAAGTTTGATTTGAAATCATTGTTATATTTTAAATTGGTTGGCTATATACTTTCATTTGATTGTCATATTTTTGTGTGTCATATCTATGATTAGGATTTATTTCCTTAGCTTAAATTAATTGACATATGATTTTGGTTAAGTTCATTGTTTTTTTTTACTTAATGTTACAAAACCAATTTCTTTTAAAAAATATTTTTTTTATTCAAAACTCATCTTTCCAAAAGTTTCTTAAAATTTGAAATTTGGGAGTATAAGGAGGTTTTGATCCTAAACTTCATGAGTTAAGAAGTTTATGGCTTGATATTAAGAATCAATTTAAATGATTTTTTTTTAAAAAAAAAACCCATTTTTACAAACATTCTTAAAAATTGAAATTTGGGAGTATAAGGATGCTTTGATCCCAAATTTCATGACTTAAGATGACTTATGGTTTGACATAAAAAAAACACTTTATAAAAGAAATTGTTCGGACGCTAACTTTAAATTTTCAAAATTTCTTAAAATAAATTAAAGTGATAAAAAGAAATCTAATTTAAAAAAGGGATTGTTACCATTGCTCATCCTCACCTTAAATAAAGAGAAACTTTAAACTTTTTGTTGTCAAAGAATGTTTTGAATCAAAAACCAAATTTTACAAAAAAGATTTATTCTCAATTTTTTTTTTAAAAAAAAAAAAACTCCTTTAAGGTTAAGGGAATGTGAGAAAATAAGGATGCTTTCTTCTCAAATATCTTAAGATGAGAAGTCTTGTGGCAGGATGCTATCACGAGACTTTATTTCTTCCCAATGGTTTCATGCAACTCATATTTAAGTAATTATATCATTATAGTTATTAATGATGCAATCAATTATATATGAGACATTTCAAAATAAACACAAAAAATCATTTTTCCTAATGGCTTTATGCCACTCACTGTTATTTAACAATATCATTAAAATGATTAGTGATATTTGGTTAAATAAACGTGGGACATTTCAAAATAATAGCAAAAACATTTTGTTTTAGTAAAAAGGTTTTTAATGACATAATAGAGATAATCAAAACAACAATCATCTTTCGAAAACGAATGCTTTAGGGTGCTAACATTTTCCCTAAACATGAATAAACTCCCGAACCCATTTTTCAAAGTTCACATACCATTTTATTATTGTCATTCTCGGATGACCAATCGTACCCGTTTTAAAACCAATGATTGGTGGCGACTTCTGTTTTCTTTCTTGTTCATTTCTTTACCCTTTTGTCAGGATAGAAAAGGACACTTGTCTTTAAGAAGGGTCGACCGCTCCACATCGCTCGGTGGCTAGCAACAATTATTAATAATTTAAATAAATTATTTTATTTAAATGGTAATTAATAAATAAATTAATATTAAAGTTTATAATTAATTAAGTTGAACTTATTTAATTTAAGAGAGAATTTCTAGCCCAATTGGATTAATGAACCCAATTGAAAATGGCCCAAATAATTAATTAAATAAATTAGATTTATTAATTAATTCATATTGGTACGTATTTTCATCCATACATGTGTATTTTAGGAAGATAATTGTTTGAGTTATATTCCAAAATATTTACATAGATTTTATTTACCCAAGATAAAATAAATAAAAATCAATTTTTTCTTTATAATACATGGTATAATTGGCCTTTAACATCCCCGATTTCCCAAAAACATGGAAAACATACAATAATAGAAGCAAACTTAAACAAATGAATTCTTCTCATTTCAATAAAAACATAAAATTCGATTACAATTTCAATCGATCTTATTTGACCAAAATAATTAAAACATCATTTCTAAAATCCTCCATCAATCACAATAAAGTAAACATGTCATAAGTCAAAAATATGAAAGCTCAATGTTCATTAACTACCCAAAATAAGAACATTGTTCAATCCCAAAACAACCAACAAGAGAAGAAGAAAAATAAAATATTTCGCCGGCGTGTAAATCCATGCCAACCAATCCACCTGCCACGAGCTCCATCAATTGCTAGCTTTCTTCTTCTTTTTATCTGAAAAAAAAGTAGCATCATGCCCAATGAGTAGAAAGTATCAAATATTAAATAATGCCATGAGATGAGTCTAGTCCAATTTCGGCCTCACCGATTTCCAAACAAGTTCGCTCATTCTAAACCATTTTATCTTAACCCCAATGCCTTAACTCTCGAAAAGAATTAAACACATGTTTCCATATTTCAACCTTCCGAGTTATTCTTCTTATGTGTTTGCAAAGCACACAAGTGAACCTACAAGTATATTCTTTTCCATTTGTACCTATGGAATGAACCTGTCCCGCTAAGTGTTATTAAGTCATGCATAACTATAATAATCTCTCTTAACGACATATTCTTCATTAAGTATGACCTTACTTAATGCAAACCTCCAATCATATTGTTCAAGGCATCAAAACAATATGATTTAAAAATCATCGCTCCCCAAGATGCTTAACAAGTCTAAGTTCAATAATATGAAAACATCATCAAAAGTCCACAAATCAGTTTTCCATTAGAAAGAGCAACTAGACTAAAGCATGCTTGTAATTTCCATATTTCCTACACTTTAAAATAAAATTCGTGCAACTTTTAATTGAGCAAAAATCACTCTAAAACTTTCTTAAACTCATCTTAAATCACCAAAAATCAGAATTGCAATACTTTATTAATGAAAAAGAATTATATCATAAAATTACGAAACATCTAATACATTCTACTCACCTTGTTCTTGAGTTTTAAAGAACCTTACTTCTTCTTTTTCCAAGAACTTCTACAACCTGGTACAAGCATCTAAATTAACTAAAACCTAACTAAAACTTGTACTAAACATACGCTAAATAGATACGAACAACGCGCAACGAACCGATGAAAAAATGACACGCAAAACAACCTTATGGGCCGACGGCAGAAGCAACCTTGCTGCTTCTTCTTACGGCAGTGGCTCTTCCGTGGTGATCCGGGGTCCCGTTTTGATAAATTATAACTTAGGTTAGATGGGTTATTCAAGGGAGAAACAGTTAGGTTTTCTAGGGTTTGAAGAATTGAGATTAGGCAATGGTTTTTCAATAAAATTTTGTTTTAGTAAGGAAGTCAAACGTAAACTTTCAAGAAGCTTAAATTTGAAAATTTAAGATAAAGAAATCAGATTTCAACCTTTCTTGAAACTTGACGAAACCTCCTTTCAACGATTCAAAATTCTCCCAAATTGATCACCACGAATCAATTGCACCTAACCAAGGATAAGACGACAAAAATTGATAAGAAAATTTGCCCAATGATGCCTAAGGTTCAGCGGTAATGAGAGGGAAAGAAGATAAAGAAAACCATTACCTCTTCTCTGTTACTTTTCCTCTTCTACGTTCACGTTCAGATGATGCCCTCGTTTTTTTTGCCCTTTTCTTTTTCCTTTAATCAAAATATTGATTTTTAATTTAATTAATTCCTGAAAAATAAGAAATTAATCAATTAAATACCAATTCTCTTATTTCTTCTCCAAAAATAATATTAAATAACGAACTTACCGGGAAATTGGCTATTAAAATTCGATCAACTAAAAAGGCTTTTCGTCGATGGGGATAAACTTCACACATCTCCTCCTCTCGCTCCCAAGTGCGATTCTCATGTGTCTGATTCCTCCATATAACCTTGACCAAATTAATAGTTTTATTCCTCAGAATCTTTTGCTTCCTACTCAATATCTCAACCGGTTGTTCCTTAAAAGACACGTCTGCATTCAACTGAACCGGCTCATAATCGATTGCATGATATGGGTCACCAATATATTTTCGAAGCATAGAGACATAAAGTACATGGTGAACCCTCAACAAAGCTGGTGGCAAGGTCAATATGTAAGCCAAAGACCCAATCGTCTCTAACACCTTAAACGGTCCAATGAATCTCGGACTAAGTTTTCCTTTCCTCCCAAATCTCATAACTCCCTTCATTGGAGCTATCTTTAGAAATACATGGTCACCAACAGAGAACTTAAGATCTGTCCTCCTCACACCAACATAACTCTTCTGCCTACTCTGTGTAGTTTTTATTCTCTCCCTAATATGCTCAACTAATTCATTTGTCATTTGTATCAACTCAGTCTCAACAAATTACTTTCTCCTACCTCATCCTAATGAACTGAAGATCTATACTTTCTACCATAAAAAATCTCAAATGGTTCCATCTCTATTGTAGCCTAATAAGTGTTGTAGTAAGCATACTCTACCAAGTATAGTTGCTCATCCTAACTTCCCCCAAAATCTAACACACAGGCTCTAAGCATATCCTCAAAGATCTGATTTACTCTCTCATCCTGTCCATTTTTCTTAGGGTAAAATGCAGTACGAAAAAATAACTTAGTACCCATGACACTATGCAAACTCTTCCAAAACTTTGACAAGAATCTAGTGTCTTGATCTGATACAACTGTCACTAGAACTCCATGTAACCTCACAATTTCCTTCAGATACAACTTTTCCCAAGTCTCTACTAAATAAATCGACTTCCCAAGAAAATAGTGTACTGATTTCGTCAGTCAATCTACAATGACCCAAATAACAGTATAACCTTTCAATGTGCCGGGCAAACCATAAACAAAATCCATAGCAGTGTCTTCCCATTTCTATTTTGGAACACTTAAAAGTTTCAAGTGACCATATGGACTTCTTCTCAATGCTTTCACCTGTTGGCACATTAAACACTTACTCACAAATTCTACTATATTCTTCTTCATTCCAGGCCACCAATAATGTACATTGAGGTCATTGTACATTTTGGTACTCCCTGGATGAATTATAAACATCGAGTTATGAGCTTCTACCAACACTCCCTTCCTTAAAACTTCATCACTTGGTACACACAAATGACTCTTATAAACCAAAGCATCGTCAGAAGCATAATCAAAGTTTCCAGGTAACCTTGTTTCAACATCTAAAAGGTAACCCCTGAGACTCTCATCAGTTTTCTGTGCCTAAAAAATCATCTGCCTCAACATTCAACACTGGTGTCACAGTCAATCTGGCCATACTGACAGTCATCTTAGATATAAGTATTTCAATCTCAACCTTATCCATCTCCCACTGAAGTATAGGATGTCTATTGATCAAAGATGCACTATGAGCTGATTTTCTACTCAGAGCATCGACTACTACATTAGCCTTTCCAGAATGATACTCGATATAAAAATCATAATCTTTAAGCAACTGCAACCATTTACACTGTCTCATATTTAATTCCTTCAGAGTGAAAAAATATTTGAGACTCTTATGATTTGTAAAAATAGGAATCTTCTCACCAAAAAGGTAATGTCTCCATATCTTCAAAGCATGTATCACAATAGCTAACTCTAAGTCATGGGTGGGGTATTTCTTTTCATGATCTTTCAACTGTCTAGAACCATCAGCTACTACTTCACTATATTGCATCAACACACAACCAAGGCATCACTATAAATACTCAAACTCCTTGAATCATCTAGAGTTACACAAACTGGAGCTGAAATTAGTTGTTTCTTAAGTTCCTCAAAATTCTTCTCACACCTATCATCCCAAACATAAGCAATGCCCTTCCTAGTTATCTTGGTCAAAGGTGAGGCAATCTTCGCAAAGTTTTGCAAACACCTTCAATAATAACCTGTTATACCTAGAGAGCTATGAATCTCAGCAACATTAGTAGGTCGAGGTCAACTACTAACTATTTATATTTTAGAAGGGTCCACAAATATCCCTCTATCGGACACTACATGTCCAAGAAATGGAACTTTATCAAGCCAAAACTCATACTTACTAAATTTGACATAAAGTTTCTCATTTATCAATGTAGTCAACACAATCCTTAAATGCTCAGCATGTAACTCCCTATTCTTTGAATACACCAACATATCATCAATGAACACTATCACAAATATCTAGGTACTTCTAAAATACAATATGCATCAAGTCCATAAAGGCAGCTGGGGCATTTGTCAAACCAAAAGACATCACTACATACTCAAAGTTACCATATCTAGTTCTGAATGCTGTCTTCGGTATATCAACATTTTTTATTATCAACTGATGATAACCTGAATGGAGATCAATCTTTGAGAAAATAGTTGATTTCTTAAGATGATCAAACAAGTCCTCTATCCTGGGCAAAGGGTACTTATTCTTGATAGTTACCTTATTTAACTCAGGGTAATCTATGCAAAGTCTCATAGTACCATCTTTCTTCTTCACAAACAAAACTAGACCTCCCCAAGGTGATACACTAAGATGAATAAATACCAGGTCTAACAACTCCTGCTACTGAGTTTATAACTGTTTTAGTTAAGCTATGGCCATCCTATAAGGTGATTTGATAATAGGACTGTTCCAGGAATAGCATCCATCTAGAAGTTCATCTGTCTACTTTGGGGTAATTTAGGTAATCTAATCTGGAAACATATCGGGAAACTCACTAGCCACATGCACTGATTTCAATCTGACTTCCTTAACTGAGTTATCTACTACTCTAGCCAAATAGGTTAAAGCTCCAATATCTAGAAGATGCCTACCCTCTAACGTCAAAATAACTACATGTGTCTCTTTCTTACTAGTCCCTCTAAACTTAAATAAAACTCCACAGGGACACACAATGTTTAATTCTCAGCATCATCATGATCCACAGACTTACCATCAAACTCATTTAAAGAATATTTCTTATACTCTCTAAGAAATCGAGCCTCATAAGTAAAAACCTCCAGTTTTACCAAGTGCTCTATGCATATCGTCGTACTCTAGCTTGAGGAATACATGCCCTCGGAGCAACATGTGGTACTTGAGTAGGTACCAGATATGGAAGTACCTCACAATTAACAAGATTCTAAAACTCTACATTATTCTTCTCAACCAGAGTATCATAGGATTTGATGTTATTTGATGACTCCGCATCACTCTCATAAGTGGGGTTAATTACAAGGCCTCAACTGCGACCCCTACCTCCTCGACCTTGGCCTCAACCACTACCCCCTTCACGTTCACCCATAGCAAGTGGAGGCATACTAGTAACATTAAAAATTCACATAAGATATAACAAACATCATTTGCAGTTACATCTTATTCTATCAACTTAAAACAACTTAGACATTCTCATTAATGGCAATATTTTAAAAATACATGGCACCAATGAGTTTGTGGAGTGGCAGTTGGTTCAAATTTATGGTCTTTAGAACCATAAGGGCTTTGATACCAATTGTAACATCCCGAATTTCCCAAAACATGGAAAACATACAATAATAACGGATACTAACTTAAAAACAAATGAATTCTTCCCATTTCAATAAAAACATAAAATTCGATTACAATTTCGATCGATCTTATTTGGAACACCATTTCCAAAATCCTCTATCAATCACAATAAAGTAAACAACCAATCATAAGTCAAAAATAAGAAAACTCAATGTTCATTAACTATCCAAAATAAGATTATTGTTCAATATCAAAATAAGCAACAAGAGAAGAAGAAAAAAAGAATTTGTCGGCGTGTAAATCCATGCATGCCAACCAATCCATTTTCCATGAACTCCATCAGTTGCCAGCTTTCTTCTTCTTTTATATGGAAAAAAAATATGTAGCATCATGAGGCTACACCCAATGAGAAGAAAGTATCAAATATTAAATAATGCCATGAGATGAGTCTAAATTTATTAAGTCCAATTTTGGCCTCACCAACTTCCAAATAAGTTCACTCATTTTAAACCATTTCATCTTAACCCCAATGCCTTAAGTCTCCTCTTTATTTGCGAACAAAGAAAGAGTTCACACTCGACAAGGATTAAACTCATGTTTCCATATTTTAACCTTTCGAGTTATTCTTCTTATGTGTTTGCATAGCAAACAAGAGAACCTACAAGTATATTCTTTTCCATTTGTAGACATGGATTGAATCTGCTCTGCTAAGTGGTAATAAGTCATGCACAACTATAATAATCTCTCTCAACGTCATATTCTTTATTAAGTAAGACCTTACTTAATGCAAACCTCCAACCATATTGTTCAAGGCATCAAAACATTATGATTTAAAAATCATCGCTACCCACGATGCTTAACAAGTCTAAGTTCATTTTTATTTGTCTAAAAACACCGTTTCAACAAAAAAAAAAAACACTCACTTGTTAAGGCTTTAACATAAAAATTCAAAATTCACGAATCAAACCATACTCTCAGCCTTTGAATGACCAAAAATCACCAAAGAAAAATTTTAAAACCCTCATAACGGTCACCCAAAATTTACCCAACACTAGGGGGTAAAACTAGCCTAAACTAATATAGTTTCCTTGTTGAATGGGCACTATTCCTACAATAATTTCTAAAATTCCAGCTGCAAAATATCTTTTTAATTACACCCAAAACATTCTAAAACATCATAAAAACTTCATCAAAAGTCCACAAATCAGTTTTTCCATCAGAAAGAGCAACAAGACTAAGGCATGCTTGTAATTTCCAATTTTCCTACACTTTGAAACCAAATTCCTGTAACTTTTAATTCAGTAAAAATCACTGTAAAACATGCTTAAAATCATCTTAATTCACAAAAAATCAAACTTGCAATACTTTATTAATGAAAATAATCATATCACAAAATTCATTAACATCTAGTACGTTCTACTCACTTTGTTCTTGAGTTTTAAAGAACCTCCCTTCTTTTTTTCAAGAACTTCTACAACCTTGTGCAAGCATCTAAATTAATTAAAAACCTAATTAAAACTTAACAAAACATACGCTAAATAGATATGAACAATGCGCAACCAATCGAAGAACAAATGACACACAAAACAACCCCTAGTGGGCTTCTTTGGGCTGACAAGGCGGCTGCTGCTTCTTCTTCTTGTGGTGACTGCTCTTTGGGGGGTGATCCAGGGTCCCGTTTTGATAAGTTACAAGTTAGGGTAGATGAGTTTTTCAAGGAAGAAAGAGTTAGGGTTTCTAGGGTTTGAAGAATTAAGATTAAACAATGGTTTTTCAAGAAAATTTGGGTTTAAGAAAGAAATCAAACGTAAAATTTCAAGAACATTAAATTAGAAAATTTAAGAGAAAGAAATAAGATTTTTACCTTTCTTGAAACTTGAAGAAAACCTCTTTCAACGATCCCAAATTCTCCCAAATCTATCACAACGAATCAATTGCACCTAACCAAGGATAAGACGATGAAAATTGATAAGAAAATTCACCTAATGATGCCTAGGGTTCAGCAAAAATGAAAGGGAATGAAGATGAAGAAAACTCTTAACTCTTCTCTAGGAATTTTCCTCTTCTACGTTCACGTTCAGATGATGCCACACTTTTTTTTTCTCTTTTCCATTTCCTCTAATCGAACTATTGATTTTTGATTTAATTAATTCCTGAAAAATAAGAAATTAATCAATTAAATACCAAATCTCCTATTTTTTTTCCAAAAAATAATATTATTAATCCAAAATAATATTAAATAACGAACTTACTGGGTAATGGGCCGTTACACAGCCATGAGGAGATAAAGGAAGAGAGAAAATCTTTTCTTTTATATTTATCTCTATAGAATTTTCTTAATTTGATTCGATATTTCATTAGCTATAAATAAGAGGCTTGGGTTATTCATAAATCACATCAATCAAATCCTTAGAAATTGAAGTTATCTCCTCACTTCCTCTCCAGCCCTTTGCTGATTTTTAGTGTTTAAAATAGGAAGACAAACAATTTTTTCTTCTTCCTAATTTCTTCTAAAATTCGATGCCACCATCGGGTTTTGCTTGTTCGATTGAGATATTCCGTAGAAGGCTTGATGCTATGTAACGTCCCGTTACTTTTAGAGGTAAATTTTTTATTTATTTATTAAAGCTTTTAAAGTTTAGTTTTAATTCAGTAACTTCGATTTTAGTAGCTATTTTCGTCCGAATTTGTTTTTAATCGTTTTAGTACTTTAAATATGTTTTGGTGACATTAATAATTATTAACGGGCCAATTAATAATTATTAATCACCTTTAGATTTATTTACGAGCTTCGGGATTCGTTTTTAAAGCAAAAACAAAAGAGGGACGTAGGCGTCATTACCCGATTTCTTAAATATCTAAAAATCACTATTCACCTTCTCTTAAATATCATCACTTAGCCAAAAAAATAGAAAAATCTGCTCCTTTCTTCTCCTTGCTGCCGTGAACCACAAACCCCCTCCCCCAAAATTTTGATTTTCTTTATTTCTCGGTGGATCGTATCGATTCTACATCCGTTGGAAAGCTCTTGGCCCGGGGATCATTTCCAACCTACTCTTCGTGATTTCCGCTCGTTTTCTCGAGGCCTTAAGGTATGTCAAAGTTTCAAAACCTTGAAGTGAATAGTGTTTTAATGGAGGTTTTGAGTTGTAATCTTCGAATTCGTTCACCAGAGCTTTAAGATATCATTCGGGAAAGTCGTTATAGTCATTTTTAGGAACTTTCCCTAAACCCTAAAACCAAGTTTGAGCTGGAAACCCGTTCCTTGTGGTTTTCCTTCTTTTGGCTTGATTTAGGATGTTTAGTTTATTATGTTTTTGCTATTTTCTAATTGTTTCGGAAATGGTTTAATGCTCAAAACCCTAATTTGTGAATACCCATTGAGGTTACCAATCTCCAAAGTACCCGAAACCAAACCAAAATGTCTTTAAAGTGCTTAAAATCCGGAAAACAAATTCCTTTTCTTCCTTTCCCTTGGGCCGTGGGCCTCTTGGCATAAGTTCTGGGTTGTTTTGTCTTTTATTTTAGTATCGTGATGATCGTTCTTCGATTCGGTTAATTAATATACTTTAGGTGTATTTAATTATAGGTTTCGTGCATCGATGGTGATTTTTGGTCAACCGGTGTTTCGGAGTTGACTTCGTTTACAAGGTGAGTTTAAAATGAAAGTTAGTTGTTTTATGAATTAAGTTTCGTTATGTTATTGTTTATCGAAGTTAAGCGGGATTTAGCTTCTTAGAATTTAAGTTTGGTTAGAAACTTTAATTCGGAAGTTAGTGGAGGAATTTTAGAACTATAATTAGTTCGATGAAAAGGAAACATCGGAGTGGTTTGAAAGTGTTACAAAGTGAATTGGAGAAGATAGAGGAAAGTGGAATGAGAGTTACTTGAGTGGTTGAAAGTTAAAGTAGCTCAAGAGATACACTTGAGTGTTAACTCGTGTAATCTAGATAGTTAGGCTTCGTAATAGCTTAGTAGGATTCTTTGAGATTAACTAACTTTTAGGAAGCTTAACGGGTTGTGATATGGTAATACCGACGCGGGCTTAGTATGCGATATTTATCCATATGGTATACCCGGACGATGTTTATGATATGGTAATACCGTCCGGGCTTAGTATGCGATATTTATCCATATGGTATACCCGGCGATGGTTGTGATATGGTAATACCGCGGGCTTAGTATGCGATATTTATCCATATGGTATACCCAGTACGATGGTTGTGATATGGTAATACCGTACGGGCTTAGTATGCGATATTTATCCATATGGTATACCCAGTACGATGGTTGTGATATGGTAATACCGTACGGGCTTAGTATGTGATATTTATCCATATGGTATACCCAATACGATGAAACTGGTTTGGTAATAATGAATGCTAATGTTACAATTACATATACTCCTAGTACTTTTACTTTAAGTCTTTATTTCTATCTCTTGGTTTTGAATGACGTGTACGGGTGGTATTCTACTATCGATTGATTGTATGGAAATTAGAAGTGTGGATGTGGGTAGTTGTGAGCATTATAGGCCTTTGGACACGATTTCGGTTATGAGATATTGTTCATAGGATTTCTTGCTTTCGTTTTACTCTCACTAGCATGTTATGCTAATGGTGCTACACTTACAATTTTCAGGTAAACCTCGAGTTAAGAAGCGTGGTAGAGGAGGTGGAGTCGCGTGACTGATCGAGATGGTGTATGGACAATACTAAGAACTCATTTTGGTTTAGCATTCATTGAAATGCTTGTAAATTATTCCATCTTTACATACTTGTGTCTTTTTGAGCCCGAAAGGGTATTTGTGTAAAATATGTCTATGTTTTATGGTCTAAATGTCTTTTGGAATGCGAAATTCCCGATTTATCGCTTTTTCTGGAAATTTGGGTTGTAAACAGGTTTTGGTTATTCGATTTTTAAACGAACCCACGCCGTTTTTCTTTAAAAATCGAGTCTTCCGCTGTGCATTTGAATTTAAAGAATTTAACGGAAAGCGGGTCGTTACATGCTATAATAAAACCTCCAACCGAATCTCCATAATTTACTCAATGTAAGTAAAATGGTTTTTATTTTCGAAAATAAGCATGAATCTACATGTTTTTATTCAATTTTGCATGATATTGTAGAAGATCTGTTCAACTCATGATTAATTAATTTAGGAAAACTTTCGCTACATTAACTTGTAACAATCTTCAAGTGGTATCAGAGAGGTCTTTATATATTATGCATAAATTGTCAAAATTTTGAAAATTTGGCGGGTAGCATAAAAATCGTTTTATGTATGTTTTATATAAATTGTGGTGGTTTTTTAATTGAATGTTTAGGTATTCTGAAGGCACTCAGGTTTTAAATTTTAGTAGAAAATCTGTAGACCCTAAATTTTAGGGTATAAGATAAAAATTTGTAACTTTTCCCAACCATATGATCGTTTGGCTATTAGATCGTTTAGCTATTCTTTGATTTTTTACAAGGTAAGGATGAATAGAATTTAACGTAAACTTATAAACTATATTTGTTGAACGATTCGTATGGTCGGGAGATAAGATTAAATTGGAATTAAGAGATTTAAGTATGTTCACTAATTTAAAAGTATTTGGTTGAATTTATGAGACTTTTAGTGGAATTGACTAGCTCTTGTTAAGTTAGAAGCTTATGGTCGTTTTGAGCTATTCATGATGTTTATGGTATTTAAAGTTTCAAGTGAAATGGGAAATGATTATGGAATATTGTATGTTTATGGAATAATGAGAATGAGTATTTATGTTATATTATAAGCATGTTAGTATTTGAAGGCCGGTTGGCTTGACTTTACTTTCATTATTATTATGGTGAGATTTGAATGCCTATAAGGCTTGACAAGTATTTACTTTTTGAGTGTAAATAATCTAGCTAAAAAGGTGATTAATGCTTATTAATTGGCCCATTAATAATCATTAATACGCCTAGTTCTAAATTAAGCTTCTAACGAAAATAAAAGGTTTACAAATGAATAAAATTTTCAATTTCTAATTAATAACTCAAAGTTAAATTTAAATCCTATGATTATAATAAAATAAATAAAAAATTATCTTGAACAAAAATGACGAGACGTTACATGGACCGTGAGAGCTATTTCATGCCTTGTATATCATTATTTGTGATATGTTGACTGTGAGGGGGTTTATGCACCTTGCTTGTCGTGAATGGTCTTGTACATGAGAGATGTACTTTATTTCGAGCAAGTTCATGTTTATGTATCTTGTAGGTAAATGAGACTTTGTTTTTTGAGCGATGGCTCGATTTTCATGAGTGGATGCTTTGGAGATGTAAGGTTCTACTTGAGGGTATGATTGGGTAGTTAAGAGATTGTAGGATCTTTTGGACACAAATCCGGATATGGATTTAGGATCTAATGTTACTGTACTTTAAATTTATGTAACGTCCCGTTATTTTGAAGTGAAATTATTTATTTTTTTATTTTATTTTATTTTATTATTTATTAATGTTATTTATTTATTTATTTCAATTTAAGTGTTTAGTTTAATTATTATTTTTGTAATTTCGATTTTAGTAGTTAATTTCGCCCGAAATTCTTTTTAATCGTTTTAATACTTTAAATTTCGTTTCGGTGACATTAATAATTATTAATAGGCCAATTAATAATTATTAATCACCTTTAGATTTATTTAAGAGCTTCGGGTTTCAATTCATAAGTCAAAAGTCATAAAAGGACCAACCGTCATTTCCGATTTCTTAAAAAAATATCAAAACACTATTCTCCTTTCTTCTTTAAATGACCATTGACCAAAATTGACTCTCATTCTTCATTTTTCTCTCCTCCAAACCGTGGGTGTACCTTTGGGAAGGGAAATTTTTGGCTTTTGTTCGTTTCTCGGCGGATCGACTCGATTTTGGTTGGATCGGAAAGCCCTCGGGTCTAGGATTCATTTCCACCTAACCATCGTGCTTTTCTCTCGAGATCCACGGAGTTCTCGGTAAGTAAAGTTTCAAACCCTAAGCTCCAAATAGTGTTTTAATGGAGTTTTCTTTGTTTTCTTTCGATTTCTTATCGTGAAACTCGGTGTTTGTAAGTACGAGAGTTGTTTTAAGAGTTTTTGGAAACTTTCCCATAACCCTAAAACTGAGTTTCAGTCGAAACCCTTTCTGTTTGAAATTTACCTTTTTGGGTTTGATTATGGGTTATAAATTAATGAATTATTGTTTATTTAAATTCAATTCGGGAAAGGGCATAATGTTCAAAAACCCTAATTATCGATACCCATTGAAATCGGGAATATCGAAATTACTTGAAACCAACTCGAAACACATCTAAATTGCCTAAAAGCCGGAAAACCAAAACCTAAACCCTTTTGTGAGGGGGGGCCGAGAGCCTCAAAGTTGGGGTTGTTGGGTTTTTCGTCGTTTTAAACGCTTAGATGTTGTTTGATCGTTAGTTGAATTATTTATTGATTGTTAGATGTAATTCTAATTGTAGGTGGTTTGAACTTTGCATTGACAGCGTTATCGAAGGTTTGGATTGAAATCTTCTTTTACAAAGGTGAGAATAGTTAGGATTTAAAGTAACTATAGAAAGCAAATAAGTATAATGGTTTGTAGAATTGGAAACTAAGATTAGAATTCGAATCTAAGATTAGGAGGAAGTGAGTTAGTGCCCTTAGGATTAGAAGTTAATCCTTTAAGTGAGAACTTAGGAGTTCTCAAGGAAGCATTGAATCTTAGAAGATTCTAAGTTAGATTCGTTTCGAAGCTTAGATTGGATCATTGGAAGTTAAAAGATCCAAACTTTTATATAGAACGATTAATAGAACCTCGGATTGTGTTGGAAGTTTAGAATCCTTGAAGGTATAGGTTAATCGTTTAAGTTGTGATTTTACTTTTATTATTGTTAGCAGAGTTCGATTGACATATCGTTCGTCCGGAGTTTCCTATTTATTTACTTTATGTCTTTTACTTTATGTTTGTTTCGGTTACTTTATTATTAGCACTTTACTTTATTTACTTTTTTGCAAGCATGTGCAAGCATAATCATAACATCTTGCACCATAACATCTCGCATCATTGAAAAGAGAAAAGAAAAGAAAGTGAGAAAGAATGGAAGGGAAGAATGTTGGAGCCTACGGGTAGTGTCCGCATCACCTTCAGAAAAAGAAAAGAAAGTAAAACTAAGAAAGAAGATGAATGGGTAGCCTACAGGATGTACTCGTTACTTCTTCATGCATAAGATTGAACGGTAGCCTACGGGATGTACTCGTTATCTTCATTCATCCATAAAGGGCGAATGCGAATCCTACGAGATGTCCTCATTACCTTCATGCATATGATAGATGGAAATAGAGAATCGAGATGTTATATTTTATGCAAAGTTATTTACTTTTCTTATTTTATGTCGTAATAAGTTAATGGATGAGGATTGACTACGAGTGTTAGTAATATCATCCTTTGGAAAGTTTAGAATGAAATTACCTAAAGTTTGGAGAACTTTAGGATTGATTGTGTCAGGTAAATTGGGCACAAATCGGAATACGAATTTGAGGTCTATCCTTACTTTTTATTCTTATTATTCTCACTGGGCTTAAGTTGTTAGCTCATGATATTACAAAAATTTCAGGTAATGCCCTGGCTAGAGATCGAGGGAGAGGAGTTGGTGCTGAATGATCGAGGGATGAAGACTTTGAGATGGACTAGGTGGTTGTAAAAATCTATGTACATGGTTTCGTGAATTTTATATAATTTTGGAGTTGTATATTTGTAAATGGCTCTTAAGAGCTTTTGTCTTTACTTATATGTTTATAAATCATTTTGAACTCCTGATAGGAACTTAATGTTCCTTGTGTTTTTAGATGTCTGAATTTAAGATGTAAACAGGTTTTGTCTAGCCTATTTTCAAACATAATCACGCCAATTTTTTTAAAATAAAAGACTTCCGCTGTGTTTTTCTAATTTAAATTATTTTAAAGTGACGGGTCGTCACAATTTATCTTCACTAGGCTATGCTCATGATATTACACTTTCAGGTACGAACTGTGGTTGTGGTTGTGACCAACGAGCTGGTGAAACTTGATCTCGAGGAACGATGATGTTGACATGGAGTAGAGGATCATATAGTCTATGGACTCATGTTTATTTTGTTTTCCATCCTTACTTCATACTTTGTATTTGAGCTTGTAAACATTTCTACTTTGAAGTTTATTTGGATTTATGGTTGATGACTGTTTGAGATTTTTTTACTTGAATTTTTATAAATTGAATGCTCATTCTGGTGTTGATTTATCTGATTGAGAAAAATGTATTTACAGGCATGGTGATAGTCCAAGTTTTAAACGTCATCATAAACAATTTTATTTAAAATTAAGTCTTTCACTATGCTTTTATTTCAAAAAGGAGTTAGGTCATTACAGGAAATGATCAAAACATATCTTAGATTGTGATAGATCTTATCCTGAGTGTGTTATGAATTTCTTCTTGTGGAGTTTTATCTTTTGATTTACATAATTGAGAGTGATCTGTTGAAATGCTCAATATCATTGCACTTATTAGGTACATGACAAAAATAAGGAGCTGAGAATATTTCAACACAAGATGGAATTCCGAACTTTTCTATCATGACAATATTTGTGCGACAGTTCAACATGATTCAGGACTTGAACAAGTGGTGCCACATCTTCTCCGAATCACAAAAGTATTGATTTACAATTAGACTACAAATATTGTTCATTAGAAAATCAACAAGAACACAAAAAATAAGATATAATTGCAAGGGTAAAAATGTCATTTTGACTCAACTATAATTATGCAGTGACCATGTGAAGGATACGTCACAATTGAATTCGATAACTAATAGACACAACTCATTTATAGTGAGGGGAGTTCAACTATCGATTTATAGTGGAATAATGTATAATTGACAATAGTATTTAATAGACTAATGAGTTTAATCGATTACTTAGCTTATTATTGGAGCTTATGATCTATAGGTCAATCCAGTTCCTATACTAGCCCAAATATCGTTGTATCAAATTAAGTTATTGATTTAACGTAGGAAGCAACAAATAATTTAAGTAAGTTTATTTACTTAAATAATGGCAATATTATTTATTTAAATAATTAGATAATTTAAATGGAAATTAATATTGATTATATTAATGGTTTAAATAATAAGTTTACTTAAATTATAATTGATAATAAAATAATATTTATCAATATTGTTAATTATTTAAATAGAAATTTATAATAAAATATTTATTTATTATTTAAATGATAAGTGTAGAGGGTAAAATCCCGCTCTACGACGAATGTCAATCTTCCTTGAATAAACCTCTTCTTGATACGAAAACCCTTGATAATTGTTTCTTCAAAGAATAACCCTAATTGACCAAGAACTAGAACCTAATATGTAAATTAATAACAATAAGGGAGATAGGCTACCTTGACGATCAAAGATCAAGAAGCATGAAACTAGTTTAAGTCTTCAAGATTCAAAACACTCTACAAACAACTTGATCAAGGTAGCTTGAATGCTCCTAAGAATTCAATCTAAATGAAGATTATATAGATGATAGATATGGATCTCAGCCAAGACAAGCACAATCAACTAGTTTTCTTTAATGCATCAAATCTAATTTAATAGAGAATAATAAATAATGAAGCCTTTAAATAGGCAAAGCTAGTTCTCTACTCCTAATATGACTCTAATTTCAAAAAAAATAAGATAGAGTGTAACGTCCCATTATTTTGAGGTAGAATTAATTTTTTAAATTTAGTATTCCTTTATTTAATTAATTAAAATATTTAATTAGCTTAATTCTGGTAATTTGGAATTTAGAAGTTTTAATCCTTATCTGGTAATTTTAGATTTCAAGTATTTATTGTGAACTAGGTGCATTAATTATTATTAATAGGCCAATTAATAATTAATTATCTTCTATTCTAGATTAATTGTGTTGATTAATTTTAAGGGATAGTTTATATTTTAAGAGCATGAGGTTTATTTTTAAAAGTTAAAAGGTAATTGGGGGACTCTTTAGCAATTAACTTTCTTGCTCATCTAAATTTAGAGTCATCTTCTTCCTCTCATTTGAAACAAAAAGACACAAAAAGCTCCATTCTCTCCCATTTCCGCCGCCTCTCCTAGAGCTCCCAAGGGACGGGTTTTTCTTGTCCCTTCTCTGATTCTCATGATTTCAGATGCGTTGGATAGATCGGCCCCCGATCTATCTTTTGAACTAACCTTGGAAGCATTCCTCCAATTTCTAAGAGGCCTAAGGATAAAATTACTCATTTTTCCTATTGGGTTTTATTTCCTTTTTAGTTTTTTGTAAGTTTGAGTTGAAATCTTCAATTCCATTCCATAGAACTTGAAGATTTCAAATCAAAGGGCTGTTTAAGCTTGTTATCGGTATTTCTTGTCTTAGACTTCTAAGAGATTTCAAGTATGTTTATCCTTGAAGTTTGTTTATCATGTGTTCTTAGATGTTTAATTTATGATATCGAGACTTTTTTATTACTTGGAACTTATTTTTTGAGACTGGGTTCTTCCAGCAATTAGAGTCTTTGGCATGTAATATATTCGATTTTACAGGATTATTGTAATCGATGAAAGTATGGGCTTATGAACCCATACGTTCTAATATTCTTGATTAACGATACTCTGATGAGTTGTTTTGAAAATGGTTCTCTGTTTATATTTTTGTATACGAATTTTTGATTCTTTATTATCACACATGTTTGCATGGAGGAATAATTAGATAATGCATAGACTATGTGTGCTTGCATTGTTTGGTATTATTCGTTTTTCGACTATCTATGTATCATGAGGAATGTGTTGAGTACGTGACCTGCATGAACGGAGGAGATGAATAGTGAGATAATGTTTAGTTGTGCGAGCTTGCATTATCTGGTATTATTCATAATTGCTATCATATATATATATAGTATATACATCTTAGACTGCGTGAGCTTTGCATGTCATGGGTGAGATAACGGGACCATGTAATGACTGCGTGTGCTTACATCATCTAACGTTATTCACCGGGGAGGTTCTTGTTCTATAATGTAAAGACTACGTGAGCTTGCATTTGTTCTTGTTAAGAATGTAAAGGTTTCGTGAGCTCTACATGATATTGGAGTGAGATAATAAGATCGTGCATAGACTGCGTGTGCCTGCATCATCTGACATTATTCACGTGATCTTTGATCTTTTTTCTTGTTCTTATTCTTTGTTGAGAATGCGTGAGGTTAACTTGTTTTAGTTGTATTCTTAAAAGCTTTAACGTATGATTACGTGTTCTGGTTATTACAAGCTTGGGAGACTTGACTACTTGCATGTTCTTTGTTCTTCGTTCTTGGGAGAATTGCATGATTTTGCATTTGAAAGTTTGTTTGGGTAGTCAAGAGATAATATGTTTCATTGGACACAAATCCGGATCAGATTTGGGATCTAAAGTCACTTTATTTTCAATTTATCTTCACTGGGTCTCCCGCTCAGGATATTACACTTTCAGGTACGGGACGTGGTCACAGTCGTGGTTGTGGAGCTGGTGCGGCATGATTCCAGATCGATGATGATAGATGGACTAGAGTCTTTTGTAGTCCATAGACTGCTTGAGTCACGACACTTTCATTTTGTCTGTTTTATTACCTTTGGGTTGTTGAGCTCTTTTTAGCATTATTATTTATGTTATTTGATTTCTATGGATTTATGGATTTATGAATTTATGTTCATTGTGGGTTTCAAACTTTATGAAAAGCGAAGCGCTTCCCATCTTTGAATGTTAAGGATTTTGGATTTTATTTTGAAATGATGAAGGATTATATCCTTCGATTACAGGTTTTAAATTGTTATTTTAAGTCTTCCACTTGCGATATTTATTTTTGTTTTTAAATAGTCAGGTCTTTACAGTTGGTATCAGAGCCTAAACGTTCAGTAGACTTCGTGCATCACACGTTTTGTTCTTATTTTACATGTTTTGCTTTAAGTCCATCATCTAGTCATCGTCTAAATCAGCTGCACCAGTTATTTCTAGACCTTTAACTTTAGAATTTAGCTACTTACTTATGTTTTAGTAGTAGAGTAGTGAGTTCTATTTTGCTAAGTATCTTATCCAAGTCTATGGTTGTGATACCATATGCCTCTTAGACATAGTGCTAGACAAGGCGGAGCGAGGGCAGTTGCACCTAGACGAGGTCAGGGTCGGGCTAGACACTTCACTCCTCCTCCGCCACCGCCACATGAGGATCTGAAGGACGGTAGAGGCTTGATACAAAGTGATGTCAAGCAAGATGATGATGTTCTCATGGTACCACCGCCCCGGCGAGGCTGGAGAGTTTATATGGAGGAGGATGATTATTATGATTTACTTCGGGAAGCGGGTAGGCCCATTGATCATGTTGCTCCTCCTCATAGATCAGATTATCAGGTAGCTGATCAGGGTGGCATTAATGATACAGCTAAGACCCTGAAAGAGTATAAGCGCTATGCGCCGGGTGAGTTTGACGGGACATCTATGGATGCTGCTCTAGCTGAGAAATGGGTGAACCGCATTGAGAGAGATTTTACCTTTATCCAATGCCTGGATAAGCTGAAGGTCCATTGTGGGACCTATTCTTTAGTTGATGATGCACTCTATTGTGGCAGTCAATTGCTAACTCACTTTTCTTTACCTTGGAGGTGACCTGGGAGATGTTCCATGAGAAATGTTTTGACAAGTATTACCTAGAGGACCACGAGATAAGTTGGAGGTGGAGTTCTTGACCCTTAAGTAGGGAGATTCGAATGTGGTAGAGTATGAGAGGGACTTTGACCGTTCATCCAAGTTTCCTGTGGGACAGGTTATTGATGTTCAGAGTAAGAAGAGAAGATTCATTGTTCGTCTGAGAGATGATATTAGAGGACATGTGCTCGCCTTGCATCCTGTCACTTGTGAGGAGGCTCTTGCCATTGCCCTTTCTTTGGAACGTTGTGTCTTTGGAAAAGAAAGGCAAGTTGGTAGCGACCGAACATACTTCCTCTAGCGGAGGACGACCATGCTTAATGAGGGACTCCATCTTAGTAGAGGCTACATCAGCAGCAGTAGGCTCAGGGTGGGGCCTAACAGGGATAGTTTAGAGAGCAAGGTCAGTCTCACCCCTATTGTCACAGTTGTGCCAGTTACCATTCAGAGAGATGTACTCTTCCATCGAGATGTTATCAATGTGGATATTATGGGCACCGCTCTTCCGATTGTAGGTCACAACAGCTTCAGCCACCACCGCGTGGTAATCAAATTAAGGGTGGTTAATAGAGACCTTAGGCACCGCCAACTCAAGGCCGAGATAGGAATCATGGCCGAGATAAGGGTAAAGGCCAGAGTAGGCAAGCTCAGCAGCACGGAGCACCGCCAGTTGCTCCTGTGCCACCTCAGGCACATCCCGCACCCACACAGCAGTAGGCTCATGTATTTGCTACCACAAGAGAGGATGCATAGATGGCAAGTACGGCAAGTACTATGGTGATAGGTACTTTGTCTATTTTTGGCATTCTGCTTCGTATTATTTGATTCTGGGGTGAGGCATTCATTTATTTCTATAGAGTTTGTTGAGTGTGCTGCATGTGATACTGAGTCATTAGGGCATGAGTTGCATGTTACCAGCCCTCTTGGGAAATCTGTCTTTGTGGATAGGATGATTTGTGCTGATGATCTATGCATTTTGGGCTATTATTTGCATGCTACTCTGACTATGATGCATATATCTTATTTTGATGTGATTCTGGGTATGGATTGGCTATCATCTAATCATGCCAATATTGGTTGTTTTGAGAAAGTCATTGACTTGTTGGGACCATGTGGGTCTAGTTTTTGTTTTCGTGGGACTAGTGGCAGAGTCACATCTGCTATAATTTCTATGGTTCAGGCTAGATCACTTTTGAGTGATGGAGCGTGGGGTTACTTAGCCAGTGTAGTGGATACCTCAGTACCCGAGCCTAGTTTGAGTTCAGTGCCAGTTTGGAGTGATTTTGTCTAGGTATTTCCAGATGAGTTGGCCAGATTACCACCTGTTAGGGAGTTAGACTTTCAGATAGAGGTTAATCCTGGGACAGTGCCCTTGTCTAAGGCACCCTACAGGATGGCACATATAGAGTTGAAAGAACTCAAAAGTCAGTTACAAGGGCTCTTTGATTTGGGATTCATTTGCCCTAGTGTATCTCCGTGGGGAGCACCCGTTTTATTTGTGAAGAAGAAAGATGGCTCGATCACTACAAAAAAACTGTCAATTTGCGATCAGAAAATTGCGACCAAATGGTCGTTTTTAGTGTATAATGCGACCAAAAAAGCGACAAAAATGGTGGTAGCCAAAAAGCTGGTCGGTCAAGAATTTGTGCGACTGGATAGTCACAAATATACGGCCAGAAAAGTTTGGTCGTAAAAAAGTCAACCTTTTGAAAAAACGACCAGATGGTCGCTTAAAAAGTGACCATCTGGTCGTAATATATGTTGAAGATAAGTGACCAGTTGGTCACATAAGAAAGTGACCAAATGGTCGTATTTCATGTGACCAAATGGTCACTTTTGAACTCAGTCAAAATACGACCAGATGGTCGTAATTTATGTTGAAGATAAGTGACCAGTTGGTCACATGAAACAGTGACCACGTGGTTGTTTAATAAGCGACCACATGGTCACTTTTGGACTCAGTCAAAATGCGACCATATGGTCGCATTTAATTTTTTTTTTAATTTAATATTCAATAATTAGTTAATTATTTATTAATTATTTATTTTATTTAATTAATATTAAAATTTAATAACAAAAAATTGGAATTAAAATAAAAAAAATATATATCAAATATTCAAAAAATGTTTTATACAGACGAAAGCATCCTAGAACTACTGCGGAGGGGCGGGGGGGTGGCGGAGGAGGCGTCGATGATGAATGACCGCCTCCTAGGGATCTGAAGTACGTGGCCAAAGCTGCTGCGACCTGAGCCTCAACTTGGGCCTCGACCCGTGCCTGCATGTCCGCCTCAATCGCAGCGACTCGAGAAACGAAGTCCTCGCGCACAGCGTCCATGTCCGCGCGCAGCTGCTGCTCAACCGGAGAAGGGCCGGAGCTAGTGCTCACTCCGCTCCGCTGATGCCGGGGCACATCTGCGAAAGACGTCGCCCATACGAGCCGAGCCCAAGAACTGATCCATCAGGCCGAACCCCTCCAGCAGCCTCTAAGAACGCCTCTCTACGGTCCTCCTGAGTCGGTTGCGAGTCTAGTGTGGGCAACCGCTGACTCAAGGACTCCGTGAAACGTTCCTAAACATTTAAAATTCAGAAAATAAAATAGTTAATATATAAGTTAGGAAAAATTTTAAAGAAAAAATTATAATTGAAAAAATTATTAAATACTTGAACTGCTTTCGCCTTATCGTCGACGAACGTCCCGTCCTTCTTCGTGTGAAGAACGCGGTGCAGCTCATCGGGCGGGATAGGGCGACCGTGCTTCGCTTCCTAAAAATATTAAAGATTGAAGAATAAAACATAATAAATTAATAACTAATTGAAAAAAGAAAACGAGAAAAAGTACGTAAGAAAACGACCAAAAAAAAAACTTACCAATCGACGATGGTGCTCGTCGTGGGTCCGGGCCCCGGCTGTGTGTTTGGTGGGATTATTCACGCGGTTGGCCTTATTCCTGCTTGACACTGCCTTGCCCTCAGGAGTGCTCAAGCTCGCGATAAGCCGCGCGTGGTCCTCCGGGCTCATCCACACGGGGCGGTTTGCTGCTTGCTTTCTGCGCGCCCGATACATGATGTCCTTGAATCGATCCCGAACGTGACTGTCCCATACGGGGAACAATCTACCGTCCGTGATATCGGGATCGATAACAGGAAACTTGCCTTGAAAAAATTGAAATAAAAAATTGTTGAAGTAATAAATTTATTTCTATAAATTTCAAAATTAAATAATTATAAAAATAAATGATGTTTTTTACCTTCCAATTGTCGTACATCCGACGTTTCTCCGTCGTCGGAATCTTCTACCAGCGACGGACACTGGGTAGAGGCATGCTCTGGAGGACCTCGCGAAACCGTTTTAAAATGGTTGTATGCTGCTATTAGAAACATAAAAATTATTGTGCTATTAGAAACTATTAGTTAACAGAAAAAAAAAACACTTTGAAAAAAGTTTAAAAGTTTAAAAATTAAGTAATTAAAACAATAAACAAAATTACTTACGTATCCCCTTCAATCCGAAGGGTAGAGTATGCGGCCTGAGAAGGCTGCGTGCATGAAGTGGAGGGGCCAGCTGTATCCGACCCTGATGTAGACCCGGACGCATACCCTGATGCTAAGCCAGGAGTCGTGGTCAGGGAGTCCTGCGGAAATCGTGGTGTCGCAGACTGGGTCTCAGGGACTGCATCATCGAGCGTGGCAACAAGTCCCGGCTCGTAACCGAAGAGGATGCTGTCCAACTCCTCTGTAGTCAGATCCGCAACAGGGGCAGCGACAGTAGGTGGCTACAGAGACGTCTCGTCACCCGCGTCGTCTGGCTCATCTGATTGGGGAGGACATCGTCTGCCCGTCATAATCCTACAACCAAACTAAACTAATTTAATACTAATTACGTAATTAAAATATTGAAATAAATTAAATTAATTAATGAATGAAATAATCTAAATTAAATTGATTAAATAATGTAAATTAAACTAACATAAATTAAGTAAATAATTTAAAATAAACTAATTAATTAATTTGAATTAAAGTAAATTAAAATTAGATTAATTGAACTAAAATGAAGTAATTAAAGTAAACTAAGTAATTGAAGAATTAAACTAAAATTAATTAAATTAAAGTAAATTAAGTAATGAAGAATTAAACTAAATTAGATTAATTGAACTAAAATTAATTAAATTAAACTAACAGTAATTAATTAAAACTAAAATAAACTAAACTAATTAATTAAATTAAAGTAAACTAAAATTAGCTTAAGTGAACTAAGTAATTAATTAAAGTAAACTAAGTAATAAAGATTTCAACTATTAGATTAAATTAAACTAAAATTAATTAAATTTAACTAACATTACTTAATAAAAACTAAACTTAACTAAACTAATTAATTAAATTAAACTAAAATTAGATTAATTGAATAATTGAACTAAAATTTATCAATTAATTAAAGTAAACGAAATTAGATTAATTAACCTTAAGTAAACTAAGTACTTAATTAAACTAAATTACATTAATTAAACTAAATTACATTAATTAAACTAAAATTAATGAAATTAACAACATTAAACTAAACTAATTAATTAATTAAAGTAAACTAAAATTAGATTAATTAAACTAAAGTAAACTAAGTAATTAAATTTAAACATAAACTAAAAACGTATACGAAACTAACCTCGTAATAGAAACCGGGATTGGAGGTTTAGGGTGTTTAGGTTTAGAGTATGAACGGGGAATGGGAATGGGGAAAAAACAACGGGGAACAGAACGGGGGAAAGAGAGAAAAGAAAGAAAAAAGAGAAAGAAAAACAGAACGGAAAGGAAAAGAAACGGGGGGGGGGGGGAAGGAAACTGTGGGGATTTTAAATCAGATTTTGCGACCAAACAGTCGCAAATATGTAATCATGACCAGAAACGAAAGGTCGCTCGTGCTGGGGAAATTACGACCATCTGGTCCGATTTACCATTATCCAGAACAGCTGTCATATCACGAGTCCTATCAACAATTGCGACCATCCGGTCACAATAATGAAATTCACCGCCAAACATTGCGACCAGGATGGTCGTAATTTTTAAATTCACCGCCATAAATTTCATGAAAATTTAAATTTACCGCTCAGATTTGTGACCATATGGTCGTAATGTCACTTATATTTTTTGAAAAATATAATTATACTTTTCCAAAAATACGACCAACTGGTCACCTTTCCCTTCTAAATTACTACCATGTGGTCACCTTTTGTGTGAAATTGCAACCACATGGTCGCAAATATTAATATATATATATTTTTTAATTGGGTTACTTTGTGGAATTTTACTCTGTTAAATTGGGTTACTTTCTGATATTTAGATATGAAGGGAACTCTTGTTTCCATGTTGTTATATTTGATCATAGTGCTTCTGAAATCTAATATCCATTCAACGAAAAGAAAGTGATGTTTAAAACTGAGCATATTGAAACATGAAGATGATGATGATTCTGTCCAAATATTTGACCATGTGGTCGCAAATATTAATATATATATATTTTTTAATCATTCATTAAAGAAATAGTTTTAATAAACACATACACATGGAATAATCAAGTTACGAAATGTCTCATTCATCATCGTCTCCAAGAAGTCCGTCACATAAAGTCTTCTTCTTCTTCTTCTGTTTCTTCATCGGATTCATCGTCTCGAATACATTCAGCATCAATGTCACGTGCGTGAGAAGTGGAAGCATTTGTATCATCATCATCATGCAATGTTATCGTTCCATCGTTCAAAGGACGAACAGTACTTGCATTCTCGACCATCGTCGATTGCACGACATCTTATCTCATCTTCTTGAAAAGCAACGACTTCCTCTGCATGGTCGTCTTTCTCGGACAAGTTTTCTTCTACCTGGCGTGGTTTAACTTTACAAACAACTAACCAATCTGGCTGGATCTCGTCTATTAATCGGATAGTTCAGTAATAAACTTGAATCACCTGTGAAGCCAGGACAAACCTATCAGCGGTGCGCATATGCTTAGACTTGTTTACCTCAACGATTTGTAAATGATCAATCTTACGAACTCCGCCTCGTCTGGTTGTCTCGAACCAAGTGCAGTTGAACAGAACAATGCGTTTTAGCGTCAGACTTACGTATTGAATCTCAAGAATCTCATCAATTACTCCGAAGTAATCGTCTTTGTTTGTGCCGAACACGTGACCTTTTATGCAAACACCACTGTTGTTTGTTGCCCTGTTCACTAAATGCGCCTTCGTTTGAAATCTGTAACCGTTACCGACGTATCCACCATACGACCTTGCTATCCGTCCAGGTCCCTTTGCCAAAGAAATGATGCGAGGATCATCCACCGGTAATGTAGGGGAGTCAACCTGTGTCATTGTTCACATACAGTAATGTTAGGATGATAGTAATTTTTTCAACAAAATGCCACGGTTTTTTTGACAATTTAAAATAACTCACGTATGCACTGAACCAAGAATGAAACTATTTGTCGATTATTGACCCCTCCTCGGCGTCTGTAAGACCAACTCGTGTCATTCGAACGTATACGTTTAGAAATAATCTGTATGTTACAAAAATAGTTAGCAAATAGTTTGTTTATGCGATGAAATAATGTTAAGTTACAAACTCACTCTATGTAAGGCTCGATCTCTGCGCAGTTGCATAACACGTATGTCTGCATTACGTGATACTCAGAATCGGTCAACGGCCTACGCACTGATCTTCCAACTGTCATGCCAGGTTTCGTAAAAATCGGCAAGTCGTTTATGTCAACACCTTCAAGTAAATTTTCGACAATGTTTCGTTTCGCTGGTCGAAACTGCTCTGCAATGTGTTGATCAAAGTAGTATGAACAAAATGTGGTAGTCTCTTGCGTCAGGTACGCACTACAGATAGATCCTTCTACTCGTGATCTATTTCCAACCATCTTTTTCAACCGACGTAAGTACCTGTGGGTACAAAACATAATTTACATTCGATCACTGTACTAATTTATACGCCTACATTACAAAATAACTGTGCTTACCTTTCAAATGGGTACATCCAGCAGTATCGTATGGGACCCCCTAAGAATGCCTCGTATGGAAGATGCTCCATGGAGTCAAAAAAGCCAGGTGGGAACATTCGGTCCAACTTACAAATAATAACGGCGATCTCTGAACTAATTGAAGCGACAGTAGCTTCCGTTAGCTCTGTACATGTCAAGTCCCTGAAAAAAACACTCAATTGGGCAAGTGGCTCCCAATGTCGATTATCTAGGAACAGTCTTAATGCGACGGGCATCAATCGTTGCATGAATATATGAAAGTCGTGGCTTTTCATCCCGAACATGATATGTTTTTTACTGTCTATACACCGACTCAAATTCGAAACGTATCTGTCCGGGAATTTGATGGATTTGATCCACTCAAATAATATTTTCTTTTCATCCGTCGTCAACATGTACTTTGCTTTTGCGTAATTATCATTGTCGTTAGGCTCCAACTCAGGACGGTCACATATCTCCGGTATATCATAACGTGCCTTCAGATTGTCCTTCATTTTTCCCGGAACGTTCAAAATCGTATTGAAAATGTTGTCGAAGAAATTCTTCTCGATATGCATTACATCCAGATTGTGTCTAATCAGTAGATCTTCCCAATACGGTAGATCCCAAAAAATACTCTGTTTCTTCCAACCCGTGTTTTACCTAGCCGCATTGTTTGAACTCTCTGCACCTTCCACTGTAATCTTCTGCATCCCTGTAGCATCTATACCGTGAAGAATCTCCCTTCCACTATACATGGTCGGGGGGGTTTGTTTTCTTACTCGTCTACCCTTCTTCCAGTCACTGCCGTTTGAACGGAAAGTGTGATTCAGCGGGAAAAATCGATGGTGACAATCAAACCAACAAGTTTTCTGACCGTTTCTGAGATAAAATGCATCTGTGTCTAGCATGCAATGTGGACATGTGTATGTCCCTGCCGTACTCCATCTTTTAAGAGGAGGAGATTGAGGTTCACACAATTAAATATACTGACTAAGGAAAGCAATAACAAAAGCTAAAACACAGACTAAAAAATTATATGAAAGCAATTAAAGATCAACATACCTGACAACATTGAATACGCAGGGAAGTCACTGATCGTCCAGATTAACGAGGCACGCATCAAGAAATTTTGTTTCTTCGAAATGTCGTACGTCATAACACCGTCAGTCCACAACCTTTTCAACTCTGTAATAAACGGTTGCAAATACATATCCAGTTTCTGTTTTGGACTTTTCGGCCCAGGTACGATCACTGTTAGAAAAATCACCGGGTCTCGCATGCACATCGAGGGAGGCAAGTTATACGGGGTTACCATGACTGGCCAAACTGAATATTGTGCCCCGGATGCCCTCAAACGGGTTAAAGCCATCCATGCATAAGCCCAATCTGACGTTTCTCGGATCTTGTGCAAAATCCTGATGACGATTATTAAAATACTTCCATGTCGCAGCATCTGAGGGATGTCTCATAACACCTTCATCCTGTGAATGCTCGTGATGCCATCTTATGTGCGAGGCTGTCACATCCGATGCATACAACCGTTGCAGACGTAGGGTCAGCTGTAAATAGAACATGCGGCGTTCGGAACCAGGCTGCGTTTCCCTTGTTTGTATCTTGGAAGAAAACAGAATTTGCAATGATGCAGGTCCTCATCCACATCCCAGCAAATCATGCATCTGTTTTGACACGAATCTATTTTCTCCACGGGTAATCCAAGTCTCTCCACTAGCTTTTTCGTGTCGTACAAACTGTGGGGCATATTATTTTCTTCTGGAGAGCATCAACGAAACCACGATGCAATCGAATCAAATCCTCTACCAGGTATGTTGTACTACGCCTTTATATTTAAAAGTTCTGTAGCAGCAGCAAGTTGACTTACCTCACACCCATCGTACAATGGACAGCTGGCTGTCTTTAGCATCTTGTGCATCTTACGTGCTTCCGGATTCATTTCCTCGTCTACAACCCGTTCATCTTCGTCTACATTTAAACTTTCACGGAAATTTTCATTGCCCCCATACCCCGCACCATCAAGTATCATTTGCTGCATCTGACTATACTGTTGTTCATCATTCCGTTCTTCGTCAACAACCTCTACATTCGAGCTGCTACCTTCGTATCGTCTCGATTCCTGTAATGCAGCGTCGAACATTTCCCGTGTTTCTCCCTGAAACACCCAGTGATAATAATTCTGTACAAACCCCCGACTATAAAGATACACCTTCAACTCTGTAACCGGTATGATTCTCCTATTGTTGCATTTCCTGCACGGGCAACGTAGCTTTCCACCATACTTTTCATAATAGACAGTTGTTATGCAAAAATCAACAAACTGTTCAACCCCGGCCACGAACTCATAGTTCAAATACCCGTCTATCAAACGAACATACATCCACTCTCTCATTTTCTTTTTTCTTAATGCTATCAAACAATGGGTGGAGGGGTTTTTATAATCGACTCTTCTGCTCATTTGCGACCAGATGGTAGTATTTTTGCTACCATTTGGTCACATTTTCCCGCCAAAATTTCCCGCCATTTTCCTCACTGCCCTGGGTCACATCAAGTCAGAATTTACGACCTCATGGTCACTTTTTGTGGTGACCACTTGGTAGCTTTTATCCTACCAAATTATTTATATATTACTGGTCACATAAAATCACAGGATTTGCGACCATTTGGTCACTTATTAATGTGACCACGTGGTAGCTTAATTCCCGCCAAATTTTTAAGCTACCACTGCTCAATAAAGGTCACCAAAATTGCGACCATTTAGTCACTTATAATTGTGACCACTTGGTAGCTTTCTTCCCTCCAATTTTAAGCTACCACTGCTCAAAAAAGGTCACCAAAATTGCGACCATTTAGTCACTTATTATTGTGACCACTTGGTAGCTTTCTTCCCTCCAATTTTAAGCTACCACTGCTCAATAATAGTCACAACAATTGCGACCAGTTAGTCACTTTTAATTGTGACCACTTGGTAGCTTTTTTCCTTCCAAAATTACGCGCCATTTTTTTGCTACCAAGTCATATTGTAGTCACAAAAATGCGACCAGTTGGTCGTTTTTTTTGGTGACCAATTGGTCGCTTATTTCGCACCATAATTTCGCGCCATTTTTTATGACTACTTCTGCTCTTGATCGCAATATGGTCGCAAAAAAAGTGACCACATGGTCACTTAGAGTCAACCTTCAAAAAAAGTGACCAGGTGGTCACCCAAAAACTACCACTTTTGTTTGGTCGCAAATTTCTGGTCGCATTTTGACAGTTTTTTTTTTAAGTGGATGAGATTGTGTATAGATTACCGGGTGTTGAATAGAGTCACTATGAAGAACAAATATCCTTTTCCTAGGATTGAGGATCTATTTGATTTATTGAGGGGATTGATAAATCTCTAAATGGGAGTTATTAGCATACCCAAAAGTCGATAAATCTAAGTAGAACATGAGTAATTTAGTATTAATAGCTTCGATTTAGTTGAATTTAATGAAAGATGAGAATAGCTTTCTCTTTTTGGTAATTCTTGCAATTATGTAAATAAACCTTAGAAAATTAGCTCTTTTCTTTATTTATTTATGCTCCATAACCTTTTGATTTAGTTGCTTGGATACAACCTTTTTAGTTAAGAATGTTCTCAAGATAGATCAGTCTTAGTGCAAGAAGGATTGATGCTGAGGCATTTGGAACAGCAAGGCTTGTAGATATTTTGTAGATGGCAGCTGTGTTTGACAAGACTGGCAGCTGTCACTATCTGCTACAGTGACTCGTAAGTGTAAAAATCGTCTGTCAGTCAGAAAAGCTTTAAAAGGTGTTCCTTTTTGGCGGGAAAAAGTTCTAGAAAAAGTTGGCTTTATAAGTTTTCCCTCGCATTGAACAAAGAGGAGAGACGAAGGAAAGACGAAAATAAGAAGGCGATAAGGAAGAAGGAGTACAAGTTTTCAGATTGTAATAGCTTGACAATTATATTATTTTTCTTTAAACATGAATAACTTTACTTTTAATATCTATAATTCTGTAGTTTTTGCTCCAATTAGCTAAGAGCCCTTATGGTGTTGTGCTATGAGGGCAGGGTAGGATTAACAACATGATAATGGAGACCTTGAATGCATAATCTATTTTGTGATATTGTTGCTCTTCATCTTTATCTTATTTAAAACTAAGTGAGAACATAGTAAGAAGAGTCTATCCTTATATTGAGAAATATTAGGGCTAGCATTTTAAAGAGTCACAACAAGCTTATGATCTTAGTTTAGAGATAAATCAAAATCATAGGTGAATCGGTATTTGAATGAAAGTTAAAAGAAGTAGGAGCACTATTTGAATGCTAGCATTTAGAGATAAAGCTTTCATCAAAATGTAACATTGGTGAACATTTGAGAAAATGGAGTCACTACTTCTTGTGACCTAACTCAAATATGTTGTATGAAATTGTACTCAAAGATCTCCAAGTGGTTTATGTCAATAAAGTCCATCCCTGCTCCCATGCCCAACATCTATCATTATCCTTGATTTACACCTCGTGATAGATCCGTTTAAGTGCTTCTATTAGTTATCTTGCAATGGGTTCATTTATTATCTTTCTTTGTCATTGTGACTTTACAATTAGTTACACAACTTTCCTTGTGAGACACGACACTCATTTACAACTACTATTACTTGTTGACCATGTGCACTTGCATGCCACCCTTCACCATCTAGTTTAATCACCATTTCCACCAATAAGTTTTTGGCGCTGTTGTGGGGGATAGTTTGTACAACTTGTGTATATTCATTCACTTACTAAATCTTCTTGTCAACGTTACTGATTTTCCTTTATATGTTGTTTTACCTGATTTACTTTTATGAGTGTTGAAGGAAGTACTCAGTCAGAAGAAGAAGAAGATATGATTCAGAGATAGAACAAAGCTTTCGAAGGAGGAGACTAACCAATCAAGCCAGAATTGAAGCAGCCTAGGAAGACAATAATGTACCACCACCACAAAATTTGGGAATAGAAGCACACGAACCACAATGAGAAAGAGAAGTTTTAAAAGCAGTACAAATGTTGAAGACAAACACCGAGTTATGCGTGATTTTGCTAGTCCTAATTTGGAAGGACTGGGACCTACGATTGCCCGACCAAATTTGGAAACAAATAGATTCGAGTTTAAGCCTGGACAGTTTGGAGGAGGAGCATATGAAGATCCTCACAACCACATTAGATTATACTTGCAATTGTGAAACTCATTTAAGATGCCTGGTGTACCAGATGAGACCCTTCGACTTTCTTTGTTCCCATACTCACTTAAAGGAAAAGCCAGAACATGGTTGCTATCAATGGATGCTAATTCGATCCATTGTTGGGCAGATTTGGTTGATAAATTCCTCACAAAATATTTTCCTCCGAGTAAAGCATCTCAAATTCAAATGGACCTGCAAAATTTTGTTCATAATGGGAATGAAACGCTTGTTGATGCATGAGAAAGGTGGAAAGAGATGATGGGGCATTGTCCACAACATGAATTGTCTGGTTGGCTTCAAATTGAAACATTCTAAATGGGGTTGGATGCCAGTAGTAGAATGATTATCGATTCTGCATCGAATGGAACCATAATTTCAAATCCTATGAAGAAGCTTAAGATATTTTGGAAGGGATAGTTTACAATAGTTACCAGTGCCCCAGCGCACCTATCCGATCAACAGAAGGAAGTCTGGGAGTAGAGCTTAACACTATAACACAACAAATGGCAAACATGTTCATGAAGAATTTAAATGCATCGATGGGAAATGCAAACCCAATGACAAATCAAAACAGCCCTGTACAGGGAGTGAATCAAAGGCAATCCACTTCATTCTATAATGGAGTCACGTGTACTATTTGTCAAGGAGGGCATCCAATGGAACTGTGCCAGCAAAACCCAGAATCTGTGAACTACCTTCATTTCAATAAAAAAATTAACCCATATTATGGTACATTCAATCTTAGTTGGCGTCATCATCCAAACTTTTCTTTGAATCAGAATAATAGTTCAGGAGCAGGTCCTTCAAATGCACCAGCACGACCACTGAATGCAAATCAAGGAAGCCAAGATACCTATCCACAACGAGGACCTACAACCAATCATCAACAACCAATGAATCAATTGATGAACCAACAGAAACCGGGTGCAGATAAAGTGAATTCACTTGAAAAGTTCATGAAGGAGTACATAACTCGTAATGAAGCGTCAATGAAGAATCAAGAGAACCAAGTGGGCCAATTAGCAACAAGGAAATCTACCTAGTGACACTGTCAACCTCTGTAATACAAATGCAAAGGGGAAAAGAGTTGAGCATTGTAACACAATCACATTGAAAAATGGGAAAACTTTTCTAGAGGACTCTCCTCACAAAGAACCCACCAAAAGAAAGAGAGAACTCCCTATTATCATAGAAAAGCCAGAGAAAGAGAATGACAGTGAAGTCAGACATGTCCCAAAGCAGAAGGTTAGTGCAACTCTGACCCCACCATTCCCTCAAAGATTTGTTAGACAAGAACATGATGCACAATTCAAAAAGTTTCTTGAAGTATTAAGGCAATTGTACATTAACATTCCATGATAGAACCTCTGTAGCTAATGCCAAACTATGTGAAATTTATGAAAGATATACTCTCAAGAAAAAGGAAATTGGACGAAGTGGAAACAGTGAACATGACATCAAAAGTCTGTTCGATTTTTCAACCCATCATACCACCTAAACTGCAAGATCCGGGGAGTTTCACAATTCCTTGTTCAATTGGCAATACCTACTGTGGAAGAGCCTTATGTGATTTGGGTGCTAGTATCAATCTGATGCCACTGTCTATCTTCAAGCAATTGGGAGTTGGAAATGCACTGCGTACTAGGGCAATACTTTAGTTTGCAGACAAATCCATAGCTCACCATGAAGGAAAATTAGAGGATGTCTTAGTTCAAGTAGACAAGTTCATATTTTCCATAGATTTTATCATCCTAGATTTTGAGCCAGATCGTGCAGTACCAATTTTACTTGGTCGTCCATTTTTAGCCAGAGGGAGGACTTTGGTTGATTTTCAAAAGCGAGAATTAACAATGAGAGTCAATGATCAGGAGGTAACTTTTAACATTTTTAATTGTTTGAAATTTCCTAACCATGTAGAGCATTGTTCTATGATTAATGTTATAGATTCAGTTGTCATAAAGCAATGGAAAAAAGACTGCTAAAGACCAGAGAAATCTCATTTTATGGTACAAGAAAGGATTGTCTTAGGACATAAAATTTCTAAAGCAGGAATAGAAGTTGATAAAGCGAAGGTGGAGGTTATTGAAGGAATGAATCCACCTACAAATGTGAAAGGCATGCTGGATTCTATAGAAGATTCATCAAAGACTTTTCCAAAATAGCAATGCCCTTGTGTTCGTTATTAGAACATAACACACCATTTGTGATGAATGATGCTTGTGTAACAGCTTTCCAGTTTCTTAAGACAACACTTATTCAAGCCCCCATTGTAATCCCAACTGATTGGACGCTACACTTTGAAGTCATGTGTGATGGCGGTGACTTTTCCATAGGAGCTTTCCTGGGACAGAAGAAAGGAAGAAATTTTCATGCCATTTATTATGCAAGCAGAACTTTGAATGAAGCACAGAAGAATTACACCACAATAGAAAAAAGCCTTTTAGAAATTGTGTTTGCCTTAGAAAAATTTCGATCATATCTCTTAGGAACAAAGATCATTGTTCACAGTGACCATGCTTCTCTGAAATACTTGTTGGCAAAAAAGGATGCTAAACCATGCCTCTTGCAATGGGTTTTGCAACTTCAAGAATTCAATTTGGAAATCCAAGATCAAAAGGGTGTGGAGAATCAAGTTGCATATCACTTATCTAGATTAGAATTCTTAAGAGAAGGATACGCAGGAGTGGAAATAAGTGATATACTTGCTGTACAAGATATTCAATGCCCTTGGTACACTGATTTTGCTAACTATATGGTTAGCAAGAAACAACCTTCTTCCATGTCAGGGCAACAATTAAAAAGATTCTTGCATCAAGCAAAATTTTACTCCTGGGATGAGCTGTTTCTATACAAACGATGTGAGGACTAATTATTAAGGCGGTATGCAGCAGATGAAGAAATTCAATCAATTTTATTCCAATGTCATAGCTCACCATATGGAGGTCACTTTGAAGGGGTTCGGACAGTTGCAAAGGTACTCTAAAGGAGGTTGTATTAGCCCTTTTTGTTCAAGGACACAAAAATTTTCACTCAGCAATGTGATAGCTGTCAACGAACAGGAAATATTTCCCAAAGACATGAGATGCCGCTGAACAACATATTGGAAGTGGAACTTTTTTATGTGTGGGGTATTGACTTCATGGGCCCATTTCCACCTTCTTTTGGAAATTTGTACATCTTGTTAGCTGTTGACTATGTGTCAAAGTGGGTTGAATCTGTTTTCCTGTTTTGGAACACCACGAGCCTTGATCAGTGATGAGGGAACACATTTTTGCAATAAGTTGTTAGATGGAATCCTTACCAAGTATGGAGTAAGGCACAAAATAGCCACAACTTACCATCCTCAGTGCAATTTTCAGGCTGAAGTCTGAAACCACGAGTTAAAGAGAATTCTAGAAAAAGTGGTCCACCCGAATAGGAAGGATTGGGCAGCAAAATTGGATGATTCTTTGTGGGCATATCATACAACATTCAAAACACTATTAGGCATGTCCCTTTACCAAGTGATTTTTTGGAAACCTTGCCATTTACCCTTGGAAATGTAGCATAAAGCATTTTAGGACCTAAAAGCTCTAAATTTCAACATGCAAAAGGCAGGAGACATGCAATGTTTTAAGTTGTTGGAATTAGAAGAGTGACACCAAGCTAATGAAAAATGCCAAGATTTTCAAAGAAATGGCACGACAAGAAAATACTAGGCAGAGATTTCAAGGAAGGAGATAGAGTGTTGCTCAACAATTCTCGATTACTGTTATTCCCAAGAAAATTGAAATCTAAATGGTCTGGACCTTTCACTGTTGCTAGAGTTTTTCCTTATGGAGCAGTAGAAGTCATTAGAAATGAATCAACAAGCACTTTTAAAGTCAATGCACATCGAATCAAGCTGTACTGGGGACAAACAGTGGATAGACAAAAGCTATCCATTCCTCTTTCTGATCCTTAAACCCATTGTCACCCGCAACAGTAGGACGCTATTTATTTCTTTCTAATCAAATTATTTGCTATCTGGTTGTGGCAAGTGTTGCATTTGAATTTCCTTTATAATTGAATGCATGAATATTTGTTCTACCCTACTCCATTTTAGTCTTCATTTTGCTCTTCTCTTTTCCGCATTTATTTCTTTATCCAGTTTTTTTTATCTTCTCTCTAATGATTGCATTCATGCATTGCTCACATGTCTTAGATTTTACAGACTTTCAATCTTCTCGATTTTTTCTAACCTACCAGTTATGGCATTTAAGTCTTTTTTTTATGCAGTAGTTAAATGCAAAGAACTGCACCTACTACGTCAGCAACGCATGCGTATAGTCGCACCACGTCCTCTTGCCAGTCTTGCATCGTCCATTTAATTTTTCATCTCCGCTTATAAAAACTCTCATTTCTTTCCCTTCTTTTTAACCGCACCTTTCTATTTCCCAATTTCACTCCTTTCGAAAACTTAACCCTACCGTTTCTTCTTTCCCACCTTAATGGTCATGACAAGGAATCAAGTGGATCTCTCTACCCCATGCAAGAAATCTACTCGCATGGCTGAAGCTTCTAGTAGTCGTGTATCCAAAGGCAAGGGTATTGCTTCCAACGATCCCATTCATCTTGACAATGCATTTGACATAAATGAGTCCGATTATGAAGTAGAAGATGAAGTTCCTGCCCTAGCAACATACTAGAAGTAGTACGCTTTTCATCTCCCTAGGTAGATCAAGCATATCGGAAGGTGTTTAAATGTTGTGAGATCCTGCATGAACGGGGATTTGAAATGATTGAAGGAGTCGCATGGGGTTTTCCTAGTTACATTGTTGGACCTATCGAGACACTGCATTTGGAGAAGTTTGCAAGACACCCTGATAAGCACCCAGTTCTTACTCTTGCACAAAAGTTTTACGCAAACTTTAGTGATCGCAACGAGTATTTGATCAAAGTCTGTGGTAAAACGATTTATTTCTCTCCAGAATCCATTAACTCTTTCTATGGGATTCCAGATTTAGGTGATTACTTTGCTGATCATCTAGAAATGCTCACACCGGAAATCTTAGACATGATTATTCAACACTTAGGGCACCCCTGAACACAGTGGTCAATATCCACCAAGGCATCTACACTGTCAAACAAGCCCACTTGAAACCCATGTCTAGAATTTGGTTGATCTGCCTTCTCACAAGAGTTATGCCAACCTCACACAAAACCACTATAAGTGTAGAACGTATACTATTGCTTTACTTTGTGATGATTGGTAAACCTATGAATTTTGGGCGGATCATTACGAGAGAGATGGAGAAATGTTCCGAGAATGCTGCTTCTGGAGGATGTTTAGTGTTTCCAAGTTTAATTACTAGTTTGTGTGAGCGCGCTGGTGTAATGTTTGACAACCGAGATGAAGTGAAGAATTTTAGCAGTGTGATAAATCGCGACTGCATGGCTAGAGTTTTTAGTCTCCCAAATTCTGTTTAACCACCCATCAACTTACCCAAACCTGAGCCTGCCCCTATTATGCCAACAGCAATGCTGGAAGCTTTACAAGTTATGATTTTGAAGATACAAGCCGACCTGTCTAGCTTTAGTCAAAAGACTCAACTCATGTGGACTTACCAAAACTGGAGCTGAAATTAGTTGTTTCTTAAGCTCCTCAAAACTCTTCTCACACCCATCATCCCAAACATAAGCAATGCCCTTCCTAGTTATCTTGGTCATAGGTGAGGCAATCTTTGCAAAGTTTTGCAAACACCTTCAATAATAACCTGTTAAACCTAGAGAGCTATGAATCTCAGCCACATTAGTAGGTCGAGGTCAACTACTAACTATTTATATTTTAGAACGGTCCACAAATATCCCACTATCAGGCACTACATGTCCAAGAAATGGAACTTTATCAAGCCAAAACTCATACTTACTAAATTTGACATAAAGTTTCTCATTTATCAATGTAGTCAACACAATCCTTAAATGCTCAACATGTAGCTCCCTAGTCCTTGAATACACCAACATATCATCAATGAACACTATCACAAATATCTAGGTACTTCTAAAATACAATATGCATCAAGTCCATAAAGGAAGCTGGGTCATTTGTCAAACCAAAAGACATCACTACAAACTCAAAGTTACCATATCTAGTCATGAATGCTGTCTTCGGTATATCAACATTTTTTATTATCAACTGATGATAACCTGAATGGAGATCGATCTTTGAAAAAATAGTTGATCTCTTAAGTTGATCAAACAAGTCCTCTATCCTGGGCAAAGGGTACTTATTCTTGATAGTTACCTTATTTAACTCAGGGTAATCTATGCAAAGTCTCATAGTACCATCTTTCTTCTTCACAAACAAAACTAGAGCTCCCCAAGGTTATACACTAAGACGAATAAATACCAGGTCTAACAACTCCTGCTACTGAGTTTATAAATGTTTTAGTTAAGCTATGGCCATCCTATAAGGTTATTTGATAATAGGACTGTTCCAGGAATAGCATCCATCTGGAAGTTCATCTGTCTACTTTGGGGTAATTTAGGTAATCTAATCTGGAAACATATAGGGAAACTCACTAGCCATATGCACTGATTTCAATCTGACTTCCTTAACTGAGTTATCAACTACTCTAGCTAAATAGGTTAAAGCTCCAATATATAGAAAATGCCTACCCTGTAACGTCAAAATAACTACATGTGTCTCTTTCTTACTAGTCCCTCTAAACTTAAATAAAACTCCACAGGGACACACAAATTTAATTCTCAACATCATCATGATCCATAGACTTACTATCAAACTCATTTAAAGAATACTTCTTATACTCTCTAAGAAATCGAACCTCATAAGTAAAAACCTTCAGTTTTACCAAGTGCTCTATGCATATCGTCGTACTCTAGCTTGAGGAATACATGGCCCCAAAGCAACATGTGGTACTTGAGTAGCTACCGGACATGGAAGTACCTCACAATTAACAAGATTCTAAAACTCTACTTTATTCTTCTCAATCGGAGTATCATAGGATTTGACGTTATTCGATGACTCAGCATCACTCTCATAAGCGGGGTTAATTACAAGGCCTCAACCGCGTCCCCTACCTCCTCGACCTTGGCCTCAATAACTACCCCATTCATGTCCACACATAGCAAGTGGAGGCATACTGGTAACATTAAAAATTCACATAAGATATAACAAACATCATTTGCAGTTACATCTTATTCTATCAAGTTAAAACAACTTAAACATTCTCATTAATGGCAATATTTTAAAAATACATTGCACCAATGAGTTCGTGGAGTGGCAGTTGGTTCGAATTTAGGGTCTTCAGAACCATAAGGGCTTTGATACCAACTGTAACATCCTGAATTTCCCAAAACATGGAAAACATACAATAATAACGGATACTAACTTAAAAACAAATGAATTCTTCCCATTTCAATAAAAACATAAAATTCGATTACAATTTCGATCGAACTTATTTGAAAAACCAAAATCATTAAAACACCATTTCCAAAATCCTCTATCAATCACAATAAAGTAAACAACCAATCATAAGTCATAAATAAGAAAACTCAATGTTCATTAACTATCCTAAATAAGATTATTGTTCAATATCAAAACAAGCAACAAGAGAAGAAGAAAAAAAGAATTTGTCGGCGTGCAAATCAATGCCAACCAATCCATTTTCCATGAACTCCATCAGTTGCCAGTTTTCTTCTTCTTTTACATGGAAAAAAATATGTAGCATCATGAGGCTACACCCAATGAGAAGAAAGTATCAAATATTAAATAATGCCAAAAGATGAGTCTAAATTCTTTAAGTCCAATTTCGGCCTCACCAACTTCCAAATAAGTTCACTCATTTTAAACCATTTCATCTTTACCCCAATGCCTTAACTCTCCTCTTTATTTGCAAACAAAGAGAGAGTTCACACTCGACAAGGATTAAACACATGTTTCTATATTTTAACCTTTTGAGTTATTCTTCTTATGCGTTTGCATAGCACACAAGATAACCTACAAGTATATTCTTTTCCATTTGTAGACATGGATTGAATCTGGTCTGCTAAGTGTTATTAAGTCATGCACAACTATAATAATCTCTCTTAACGTCATATTCTTCATTAAGTAAGACCTTACTTAATGCAAACCTCCAACCATATTTTTCAAGGCATCAAAACATTATGATTTAAAAATCATCGCTACCCACAATGCTTAACAAGTCTAAGTTCATTTTTTTTTTGTCTAAAAACACCGTTTCTACAAAAAAAAAAAACACTCACTTGTTAAGGCTTTAACATAAAAATTCAAAATTCACGAATCAAACCATACTCTCAGCCTTTGAATGACCAAAAATCACCCAAGAACAATTTTAAAACCCTCATAACGGTCACCCAAAATTTACCCAACACTAGGGGGTAGAACTATCCTAAACTAGTATAGTTTCCATGTTTCATTGGCATTATTCCTGCAATAATTTCTAAAATTCCAACTGCAAAATATATTTTTAATTACACCCAAAACATTCTAAAACATCATAAAAACTTCATCAAAAGTCCACAAATAAGTTTTTCCATCACAAAGAGCAACAAGACTAAAGCATGCTTGTAATTTCAAATTTTCCTACACTTTGAAACCGAATTCCTATAACTTTTAATTCAGTAAAAATCACTCTAAAACACTCTTAAAATCATCTTAATTCACAAAAAATCAAACTTGCAATACTTTATTAATGAAAAATAATCATATCACAAAATTACTTAAGATCTAGTACGTTCTACTCACTTTGTTCTTGAGTTTTAAAGAACCTCCCTTCTTTTTTTTCAAGAACTTCTAGAACCTTGTGCAAGCATCTAAATTATTTAAAAACCTAATTAAAACTTAACAAAACATACGCTAAATAGATATGAACAATGCGCAACCAATCAAAGAACAAATGACACACAAAACAATCCCTAGTGGGCTTCCTTGGGCTTACAAGGCAGTTGATGCTGCTGCTTGCGGTGACCGCTCTTTGGGGGGTGATCCAGGAACCCGTTTTCATAAGTTACAAGTTAGGGTAGATGTGTTTTTCAAGGAAGAAATAGTTAGGGTTTCTAGGGTTTGAAGAATTGAAATTAGGCAATGGTTTTTCAAGAAAATTTGGGTTTAAGAAAGAAACCAAACGTAAACTTTCAAGAACGTTAAATTAGAAAATTTAAGAGAAAGAAATAAGATTTTTATCTTTCTTGAAACTTGAAGAAAACCTCTTTTAACGATCCCAAATTCTCCCAAATCTATCACAACGAATAAATTGCACCTAACCAAGGATAAGACGATGAAAATTGATAAGAAAATTCACCTAATGATGCCTAGGGTTCAGCGGAAATGAAAGGGAATGAAGATGAAGAAAACTCTTAACTCTTCTCTAGGAATGTTCCTCTTCTACTTTCACGTTCAGATGATGCCACACTTTTTTTTTCTCTTTTCCTTTTCATCGAATCGAACTATTGATTTTTAATTTAATTAATTCCTGAAAAATAAGAAATTAATCAATTAAATACCAAATCTCCTATTTTTTTCCAAAAAATAATATTATTAATCCAAAATAATATTAAATAACGAACTTACTGGGTATGGGCCGTTACACGGCCATGAGGAGATAAAGGGAGAGAGAAAAATCTTTTCTTTTATATTTATCTCTATAGAATTTTTCTTAATTGGATTCGATATTTCATTAGTTATAAATAGGAGGCTTGGGTTATTCATAAATCACATCAATCAAATCCTTAGAAATTGAAGTTATCTCTTCACTTCCTCTCTAGCCCTTTGCTGATTTTTAGTGTTTAAAATAGGAAGACAAACAATTTTTTCTTCTTCCTAATTTCTTCTAAAGTTCGATGCCACCATCGGGTTTTGCTTGTTCGATTGAGATATTCTGTAGAAGGCTTGATGCTATAATAAAACCTCCAACTGAATCTCCATAATTTACTCAATGTAAGTAAAATGGTTTTTATTTTCGAAAATAAGCATGAATCTACATGTTTTTATTCAATTTTGCATGATATTATAGAAGATCTGTTCAACTCATGGTTAATTAATTTAGGAAAACTTTCGCTACATTAACTTGTAAAAACCTTCAAGTGGTATCAGAGTGGTCTTTATATATTATGCATAAATTGTCAAAATTTTGAAAATTTGGCGGGTAGCATAAAAATCGTTTTATGTATGTTTTATATAAATTGTGGAGGTTTTTTAATTGAATGTTTAGGTATTTTGAAGGCACTCAGGTTTTAAATTTTAGTAGAAAATCTGTAAACCCTAAATTTTAGGGTATAAGATAATTTTTTTTAACTTTTCCCAACCATATGATCGTTTGGCTATTAGATCGTTTGGCTATTCTTTGATTTTTTACAAGGTAAGGATGAATAGAATTTAACGTAAACTTAGAAACTATATTTGTTGAACAATTCGTATGGTCCGGAGATAAGATTAAATTGGAATTTAGAGATTAAAGCATGTTCACTAATTTAAAAGTATTTGGGTGAATTTATGAGACTTTTAGTGGAATTGACTAACTCTTGTTAAGTTAGAAGCTTATGGTCGTTTTGAGCTATTCATGATGTTTATGGTATTTAAAGTTTCAAGTGAAATGGGAAATGATTATGGAATATTGTATGTTTATGGAATAATGAGAATGAGTATTTATGTTATATTATAAGCATGTTAGTATCTAAAGGCCGGTTGGCTTGACTTTACTTTCGTTATTATTATGATGAGATTTGAATGCCTATAAGGCTTGACAAGTATTTACTTTTTGATTTATGATGTTATCTGAAGGCCTACGTGTCTACGATTATACGACGCTACAAACTGTAAGGTCTCTGTGAACCTTGCTTGTCGATAAATGATATATTATGAACTGTAAGGGATAAGTGAACCTTGCTTGTCGATATATGTGATTGTACGCCACAAATTGTCTGGGCTAAGTGAACCTTGCTTGTCGATATATGCGATTATACGTTACGAACAGTAATGGCTACGTGAACATTGCTTGTCGATGTATGATGATTACAGACTGTAGGGGCTATGTGTACCTTGCTTGTCGATATATGAGACTTGAGGGCTATTTTGAACCTCGTTTGACACTTTATGAGTTGTATGACTATAGGAGCTACTTTATACTTTACTTACCGTTATATGGGATAACATGGACTGTGAGAGCCATTTCATCCATTGCTTGTCATTATTTGGGATGTGTGGACTATAAGGGGGTTTTATTCACCTTGCTTATTGTGAATGAGATGAATGGTCTTGTAAATGAGAGATGTACTTTATTTCGAGTAAGTTCATGTTTATGTATCTTGTGGGTAAATAAGACTTTATGTTTTGAGCGGAGTGGATGCTTTGAAGATGTGAGGTTTTACTTGAGGGTATGATTAGGTAGTTAACAGAATGTAGGGTCTGTTTGACATAAACCCGCATACGGATTTGGGATCTATTGTTACTTTACTTTCAATTTATCTTCACTTGCTATGCTCATGATATTACACTTTTAGATATGGACTGTGGGTGTGGTCATGATCGAGGAGCTGGTGCGACTTAATCTCGGATGATGATGATGTTGAGATGGACTAGAGGATCATATAGTCCATGGACTCATGTATATTTTGTTATGCATCCTTACTTCATACTTTTTATTTGAGGTCATGGGAGCATTTCTACTTTGAAATTGATTTGGATTTATGGTTGGTGACCGTTTGAGACTTCTTTGGCTTGAATTTTTATAAAAGGAATGCGCATTTCGCTTTTGATATATCTGATTGAGTAAATTGTATTTATAGGCATGGTGATAGTCCATGTTTTAAACGTCATCATGCTGAATTTTTATTTAAAATTATGTCTTCTATCATGCTTTTATTTCAAAATGGTTTAAAAAAGAGTTGGGTCGTTACAGTTTGTATAAGGGCTTAAGGGTTCTGAAGACTATATTTGTCGCATGTTATGGTGTAAGTCCACTCTCTAGTCATCGTTTTAGATCAATAACATCTGTATCCCTAAAACTCTCATTCTTAAGCTTATTTTCTTTTGTAGTTAGAAAGTTTATGAGATAAAGTTATTCCTTTTAAAATGACTCTTGTTTATTGAGCTCGTTACGTCCCTCGAAAAGCCACTACGTGGCAATGTCAAATTGACCCATGGCTAAGATTTTGTAGGGGTCTCGAGAATGGGATTGCCTCGTGTACAAAATGTCAGTGTAAATGAGTCATGATACTCTAAGAGATTTTTTCAATTGATCCTCGACGTTCAATTGAACTTTAATTGCCGCTTAGTTGCTGAAGTATATGTATTAACTGAACATGTGGCTGACGTTTTATGTGTAAAAAGAGGCGTGTTTGTGTTTATAGTCTTGTGTTAAGAGAAGAGACACCTAAATCAGGTGAGTGTTTGTTGAAAAGTAATCAGTCTGGCCTGAGTCCAGTTAACTAGATTCAAATTAAGGGACAAGTCCCTAGTTGGAGATAAGAAAGTTGAATTATTATTGTTTATTGTAATTGATTGTGTTAGTGTGGCATTAAACTGAAAGAGTGTTGCCACTCAAGAGAGAAGGTTAGAACATTTCGTGATGGATTCCGATGAGGACCATGAATGATTGTGTTATTTGATCAATGGCCTAGTCTTGTAGCTATTACACTATGGATGTACCAATTTGAATTTGAAATACTTGAGATCGAATTATCGAGCACTTGGAAAAAAATATTGAGGTTTAACTAACACTAAGGTTGAGTGTTGGTATCTGATAAAGATCTAGGGAGAATGTTGTTGGATCGTAGTATCGATGACTTTTATAAGGCGATGTGATAGTTTGGTGTGATGACCCGACTTGCGATTCAAGCCTAGGACGCGTGCTCACAAGCGGGAGCAAGGACTATTTTACTTAGTTTAAACAACAATGAAACCAGACAGTGAGAATTCAGGCATGAAGTATTCATAAACTCTTTAAAAACCTACTCAGAGCTCAAAACCCAGCTCGTCAGCCGTTTCATAATATCATAAAAGTTTTAAAGGGTAAAAGACTTGGTGCACCACGAAAACATTATTACAACCCGTGAACAAGCTTAAAAATATTTACATAATGAGTTTGAAACTTAGACCCCAAAATATGGATCCATCATTTTATACAAAACATCACAACCAGAAAGCGTGACTTGCATGTCCAGTGACCTATCAAAGTCTTCATCCCGTATGTCAACGAGCACCACCTGCCCCTTCACGCCCTCGACCCCTAGCAATACTTGAAAGGTGATTTAAAGCACCTTTGAGTATGGCACTCAATGAAAACAAAAGAATATGAACGGTGGTGCGGATGTTCATGACATAATGCATACATGGGAATATATGTCTAAGAGGGAATATATGTCTAAGAATGCAATTTATCGGGCAATGCAACATGAATAAGTATACATGATCAAACTGTAAATATTTCAAACCCGTACTCTTGTAGAACAAGTATCAACCTCTTTGTAACCATGTTTAACAATTCCTCTTAGTCAATTTAACATTACTTTCCCAATTTCGGCGTCTCACTACGCACTATACACATCACATCATAATTTAACACCTGAGCCTTAGTTCCTAACAATCAGGTTATTGTAATAACCACTTAGCGTTCCAATGTGTTTCCCACGTACAATATAATCATATAAATACCCATAATTTCCAGATTTGAGAGTTCTCCAATACATGTCAAGAAACCTCAAATTTTACAAATCGTAGAAGCAAGGAATTTCACCATTAATGGAGGTTATGAGCTCCCTCATGATCATAGCTTCCAACTACAAATGAATCTTAATTCAATAATTCTTAAGGTTTTTAAACATCACCTTAAGTTTAAATTCCATAATTTATAAATGTAAGAAAACCCACATACAACAACTCCTTAAACACCAAACAAGACGATTCAAACAAACCCCATGGAAAACCTAGAGAAGTTGAAATTTTAGGACGAGGAATTACCTTAAATCTTGACAAACTTCACCAGATTCTTGTGTAGACCTTCCTAGGATTGTGATTTCAACATAAATCAACCAAACCCCCTTTAAATTTACCCAAGAACACAAGAGAAGTTAGGGAGGAAAAGTTGACAAATTGTTTGATAGAAAAAAGGGGGGGGGGGGGGCGACAGTGAGGAGAGGGAAATGAGAGAAGAATTTTGTCTTTTTTTTTTTTTTCCTTTTCTTTATAATTCCATCATATATACTTTTAATTTTCCAAAATTAAAAGAATTACTAAACTCTAACTGCCCGAAACTCTCTCCACCTCCAATAATTATTTTAAGTCCCTATTCACTTTTCTTTTGCTATTCTACCCTTGCCCTAAAATTAATTTGCTAACCAACCCTTTTCCTAAACAAACCATGGTTAATTGGCCTCTTTTATTAAATTTCCCCACCCTTGGTTAGTTTTAACTATGGTTAATCACTAATTAACCATAACACATATAGAAAATGATTCCCAAACTTTTAACACTTATTAAAAAAACTTACAAATAAAAGGGGAATTTCTAATTACCCTACTTTAAACCCCCGGGGCCTTACAGTTGGTGAGCTTCAAATCACATTATGTCTGACCATCGAGTTAGGATGGTGAACTTTGAGAAACTGCAAAGTTGTAGTTTGAGTTTAATGATTCTTTTCAAGGTAGACCCTAAGGTGAATCCACTATTGGAAGAGTAGAACTTTGTTAGGTTAAGGTGCTCGGGAAACATCTATGTTTCTTTGTAGGAAAGGAAGTGATTAGTGAAATTTTGTTACGGTTCATGAGTTGAACGAAGTGACCTATGAGAAGAATGGGTATGTGTTGTAAAGTATTGATTATTGTGGACCAATGTAAGGGTTGTTGGTATTGTAGAGATTGGTTTGTGTTTGAGTTATCAAAAAAAATTTAGGAGAAGAATATTCCAAAGATAACTTCTAGGATATGTTCCGGACACTGTGTGTAATCTTTTAAAATTTGAGAAAAGGCTGGACACCATATTTTTTTTTCTCTTTATCATATGGATTAGCAGGTCGGTAGCGTACAATGGAACATAAAGGTAGAGATTATAGTCATGTTGGATGCAACAAGAGAAGTGACAGGTTATGCTCTTCATCAATGAAGGAACCATAAGTAGGATCACCCCCGATGACTCAAGATCGACAATGTTGTTTTAGGTACTTGGATTTGCTAACTTCAACTGAATGAGGAGAAGATTCTAGCCCGAACTTATAATAAGGATTTAAGGGCTTATTCACCTAGGAATAATCAATTTTGAGTAAACGTAAATGGTCAAAGTTAGTGAAGAACTATGACTATGATATTTGACACTACTATGGTATAATTAGCATGGAGGATAATGCTTTAGTAGGAAGTCATCTCACTCTTCAAAATTGGTCAATGCTCAGTGTAAGTTATAGAAAGACCTCTAGAATTCTAAGGTGACAATACAATTGCTTAGTTGAAAAAGGGTTCCACTATGTAGGTAAGGATTTTTCGAAGCACAAATAATGGATAATGATTAGGATGATAGTTTTACAGATTTGTGAAGTAAGTTGAGGAGGATAGTATTTTTCCATATATTTGGTTTTATTGATTCTAAGGATGTTTATGTGTACCATGCGAGGAGACATATAATCTGACATTTTTGGATTGGATAATTAGATCTATGTTTTCTGTTTACCTTAGGAGTGCTCGTTTGTATCATAATTTGTAGCAATTTTATTAGTGGTCAAGTATGGGGTGATGAAGGTAAATAATGTAAGAAACTATGTGTCGTGTTAGTGGATTAAGCCTAAGGCTGAATCTCCTAAGAAATTAAATATATAAGTGGTTTCGAAAAAAGTTGTGGAACTATTATAATGACTTCCTTCTGGATTGTACATAATATCAAAGGAAAGATGACCATTTCGATAAGAGTGAACCAACAGATGTGTCTTGTTCTTTTCCAAGTAAACTGACCTAAGCATAAGTGTATCATAAGAAGGTAATAAGGTTGTATAGTGTTGGGAAATTTGAGGATTTGCAACTCCTTAAATTCCCTAATTCAAGAACGATAAAAGCAACACAAGAATAAAAACGAGAGAGAAACGACACAAGAATTTTTATACAGGTTCCCAATTGGTACGTCCTGTCTTTTGCAAATTATGCAGGTTCTACTACGAAGATGAAGATTACAATTGAGATAAAAATAGAAGTTACAATCTGTCAGTCTCTATTTTTCCTCTCAATAAAACAAGCCCCAATTCAACACAAATTGGATTTTCCCAGAAACCCTCTACTGCCACTCACGAAGAAAAAAGAAGACGCCGCTTTTTAATATTTCTTCCTCTCGCAACTAGGTCTTCACGCTTCAACGAATATATATGTCATATAATTCCACCGCCAGTGAAATCACCAACTTTTCAATATATAATATGACAAAGCCCACTAACTTTATTTATAAATAAATAAAGTATTAATGATATTCTTTTGCCTAGCAAGTTCAAACCTGATGCATGATAAACATTAATAGTTGGGCTTAAATTAAATAATTGGGCTTGAATTTGATTTGGCTTCATAACCAAACTCAACAATCTCCCACTTGGAGCCAAATCAATAATCTTCAACTCCCACTGCATGAGCAGCTTACCACTTGCTTGGAACACCAAGGCTTCAAACTGCAAACTCAAACCGATTTGCCAAACCATATACCTGTTAGAATCCACTAACATAATTGGCCCCTGCAAGACCACCGCTGTGAGCTATCTCCCAGGCACGAAGAGATACTCCAGCCACTCCCACTCCATCTATGTGGCGGGATCAACCACTTTACCAACTATCCGCCTCCAACGAACATTAGTAAAGAAATATTTCATAACATGCTTGACATTAGAATTCAAGCCAGTTGCCATAATAGAGATTCCATCTCTGATGCTTACACCCTCTTTGACTCTGAAACTAGCCAAAAGTGCCTTATTGCCCTCAGGCAACTTCACCAGTTCGCTATCTTGCCTTTCAGTTGAGGCTATTTTCTGAGCGCTTCCAGATTCTCCCAACTGTACCTTCCCATGAACTGATGGATTAGGATCTAACTGTCCTTTCTGCGCTGTCGGCTTACCCCTCCCATTTGAAGGAACATCAACAACTCTCCAAATTTGCACTTTACGTGTAGCACCCTTAACTTTGATAACATTCAAACGTGTCACATACAGAGTAGAACGTTTGTAGCCTCTCGCCACCAATAAAGATCCTCTAGTGAGTTTCCATACCCCTCTGCTAAACTCACTTCGATAACCAGCATTATCAAGTTGACCAGGTAAAATAATATTCAACTTGTAATTAGGAACATACCTGACATTCCTCAATAGTAGCCTGCATCCTGTATCGGTCTTCAAACTTACATCTCCAATACCAGGTTTTTAGAGATATTTCCGTTCCCCAATTTCACCGATCCAAAATCGCCGAAGTAAAAGATGAGAACAATTGTTTGTTTGAAGTCATATGAAAAGAAGAGGCACTATCCACAACCCATCATCATCGGCTCATCGACATTAAAAGTCTCATCAACGAGCAAAGAGCATACGCGACCATATTAGCCTCCGAGTTGTTGCCGTTATCTTTCCGATCTTGTTTCGATTTTCTATGATCCGATTTTTTGTGACCCTTCCTGTGGCGGTAGTAACACTCAATCCCCTCGTTCCATGTACCTTTACCTTTCTTCGTTGTTACTTTGATTGCCTTTTCCTCTACCAAAATACAAAGCGGTACCATTGTTAGAGGTCATACCAGGAACTCTTCAAGCGAATTTCTTCGCAAGAGCGGCATCTCCGATATTTGCAAAACAAAGCTTACTTCTTCCCTGAGAATTTGCGATAGCGGTTTTCATAGTAGACCAACTATCAGGTAAAGATGCCAAAAATGTAACAGCAACCATATCATCAGTCATTTCAAACTCCGCAGCAATTAACTGATTTATGAGAATGTTGAATTTATTCAGATGATCTGCTAATGGTTCATCATCAGCCATCTTCATATGCACGAGTTGAGTGTAGATGTATATCTTGTTGTTGACATGGGTGTTTCATACATATCAGACAAGGTTTTGATCAATCCCGCTGTAGTTGTCTCTTTTGCCACATTATGGGCAACATTCTTTGACAAGGTCAATCTCACAACTCCCAGCACTTGCCTGTCTAATAGCTTCCACTCTTCATCCTTCATACCCTCTGGCTTCTCTCCCAATGGCAGATGCAACTTCCTGCTAAACAAGTAGTCTTCAATCTGCATCATCCAGAATGAAAAATCTGAACCATCAAATTTTCCGATCCCAATATCCTTTGTGCTATCCATCGATCTCTTTCACAAGTCCCTTGAACCTGACGCTCTGATACCAGTTGTTGGGAAATTTGAGGATTTGCAACTCCTTAAATTCCCTAATTCAAGAACGATAAAAGCAACACAAGAATAAAAACGAGAGAGAAACGACACAAGAATTTTTATACAGGTTCCCAATTGGTACGTCCTGTCTTTTGCAAATTATGCAGGTTCTACTACGAAGATGAAGATTACAATTGAGATAAAAATAGAAGTTACAATCTGTCAGTCTCTATTTTTCCTCTCAATAAAACAAGCCCCAATTCAACACAAATTGGATTTTCCCAGAAACCCTCTACTGCCACTCACGAAGAAAAAAGAAGACGCCGCTTTTTAATATTTCTTCCTCTCGCAACTAGGTCTTCACGCTTCAACGAATATATATGTCATATAATTCCACCGCCAGTGAAATCACCAACTTTTCAATATATAATATGACAAAGCCCACTAACTTTATTTATAAATAAATAAAGTATTAATGATATTCTTTTGCCTAGCAAGTTCAAACCTGATGCATGATAAACATTAATAGTTGGGCTTAAATTAAATAATTGGGCTTGAATTTGATTTGGCTTCATAACCAAACTCAACATATAGGATGCTAGTGGTTATAGTTCAAATAAAGATTTCTCGTTTGCCACTTTGTTGGAAAGGCTACCGAAGGATATAGAGAACCAAGTTAAGTTTAGCGCAACTTTTCATCTCGGACTGATAGTCCGTTGGAGAAGGATAACTATAATTTTGAAAGCTATATAACTAGTTCGTACCTTGGATTTTGAAAATAGTTGGGGCTTATAATCAAATCTCATCGGATTTGGTTTACAGTAGTGGTTACAATGTTTGAGTCGAAAATCACAGAGGTGATAAGGGTCGTGTAATATTGCAAGATATTCTGATGGGGGAAGTTATAAGATATGAAAAGAAGAACAAGTTTATACAAAGACTTATTGAGTTAATCAGATTTCTGGATAGAGTAAATGGCTGTTACAGTTTTGGAAGAACTGGGTTAAGAGTTCTAAGAATAAAGACTATTGTTTTGAGAAAGTTTGATGGGGGAATCAAATTTTAGTGAAGGCGAGAACCCAAAATTAGTTTGAGTATCTGATAGGTTTTGAATTTTGATAAGTCCTTGGATAACTCTAAGGATCTATTCATTTGGAAAAAATTGGGTAGCATTTTTGAACGTTTGAGTGTTAATGCTCCATGAGAATGATTGTTCCATGATGTTTAACGTTTGGCTTCAAGTTATGATACTTTGAGGGTGAATGTGGTATTGTGGCGACTTTAATTTTTATCAAGATGATTGAGGGGGATTTTCAATTCTCCTCTTATTTGCTTCTCCACGGTTTATGTAGCCGGTAGAGAGAGAGAGCTCCCTTGATTCTTCTCCCTTCTCCATCCATTGCAAATGACATGTGGCGTTTGTTTTTTATTCTAGTCGATTCAATTGGAGCCCTTCTCCACGTTGGCTGTTTCTGGACAACTGGACAAGAGGGAAACTTTTATTTCAAGCAAGTTTTCCTTCTTTTCTTTCTTACTCTCGTCGATGCTGAACCAAAAGGGAAAAATCTTCCCTGGGCTTGTCCTCCATTGTTACTCTTGGAGATCATTCTTTGATTTTGGGGATCATTTGGGTGGGGAAGAACTGTTAGCTTCCAAGACCACTTGAAGAGCTTTAATACTCTTAGAGAATTCAAGAGATGAGATGTGATCTTTAGTTTTGGTGCTTATTATTTTGATGTTGGTTCATTCTTCTTTGAATCCAAAATCTTAGAGTTTGAGTAAAACTAATTAAAAGTAGGCCTTTTGTTTCTTTTAAAACTTATTCCATCAATTTAAACTCATCCCAAGCCTTTTAAGGAAAAAAAAACAAATTCTGAAGCCGTAGATTTCCCCATGGTGTTCATGTTGTCCAATTTATTTTTACTATTGGGTTTTTCTTTTGTTTTTGTGTTATATATATATATTGTAAACTCTTATCAATTAAAAATAAGGAAATAAAATAAATTAACATGCATGTGATGGTGTGGTTGGGGCTTGACATGTGGCAATGAGGTGTAATAAATAAAAATAAAAACCAAACAAAACTCAGATTTTTGTGGTCTGCAACCCGTGAGACGAGAAAGGGAAAAAGAAATAGAAAGGAAAGAAGAAAGAAAGGAAAGGAAAGGGAAAAGGGCTTGGAAAATCTTGAAAACAACATCAATTTGGGGGGGGGGGATGCAAGCTTCAATTTATGGTGCAATGATATGTTGGTAAGTAATTTCTTCAACCCAATTCTTCTTTTGATGGATTTTAGTAGATATTTGCTAAGCTTCAAGGTTGAGTTATGGGTTTTATGAGTTTTGTTGTTTATAGATTTTAAAGTTAAAGGATGAAAGAATTGAACCTCTATGGATTAAGTTGAGAGGTTGGAGTTTAAAGAATGATTAAGGATGGTGTGGAGTTTTTCCATTTTTTATGGAGTTGTTATGAAAAAATGTAGGAATTAGAAAGAGAATTTGTTTGTGGTTTTTCTTCAGTTTGAGTTGGGATTATATGTTGGAAAGGAGGAAAAGCAACAAATTTATATTATTTGGCTTTGAAAAGTGTTGTAATTCAAGGAAAAATGAAGTTCTAACCATGAGATTTTAATAATCATTTTACACATTTTCAATATGTTTTTCTAACATATAAAAAGTACTAATAGATTTTTAACAGTTATGTTTATTAAATTATTATTTTCGGTAATATCGAGTCGTAAACTATTTACTATTTGGAATGTTCACAACAAAAATTTGTGAGTGGATTTCTATTTATAATTTGTGATAATATTGGAATTTGAATATCTGAAATATAATTAGTTACTAGCTATACATGAAATATTATATTTTTCAACATCATATATTTAGATATTTAGATACAAAATTTTACGTAATTGAGTTTTATGATATAATATATATAGTCTTTATGATAATTATGGAGACCTAGCTACGTTTTTTAGAAACAGTTATGAATTATGCTATTAGTTTTAGTAGTTTATTTTCAAATCGCTAAAAAATACTACCCTCAGTAATCAGCATTTAGAAGGTCTTTGTGACCCACTTCAGCATACACATAGGCTTTGGGCCGTATGTTTGGGTGCATAGCCCTTTGGGGGTAGCTCTGCGCTTGTATGACTGGCTTTCAGTTATAATCAGTTGCTATACTACATGCATGATTTTGCTCTACATGCAGTATGACCAGTTAATGGTAAATTTTTAGCGTGGTTTTTAACATTAGGATATAATATATAAGAAGTTTCTATTAGACATATATTTACGTATACTTATTGATTTAATTTCATCAGCTGAATATTATGATAATTAAGTTACGACTGTCTTCGGTATCCAGTTTTACGAGTATTAGTTTTGAACATTTTTATGAATTTAGAAATTATTATTTATTATGTTGTATTGAAGAAAATATTAGTTTATTAAAAATTCCATTCATTGAGCCTTTTTTGCTCATTCTTTTCAAATGACCCCACAGGTAACATTTGAGTTTTAGAGAGGACTGAGCCTACGACGATCTTATCCGTCACCCGTTTTGCATGTACATGAGTTTTTAGTTTGATATAAGTTTGTCACAATTAAGTTTAGTTTTCCTTGATGGTAAGTGTTGGCATTTTAGCTATCGCTTGCCATCAACATGCGTCTCGTCTCTGGTGTATAGAGTGACCTCGGGGCAAGTCGAGACATATATATATATATATATATATATATATATATATATATATATTAACACAACATACTTCATTAAAAAGAGTTTTAACACATTTACATAGGTATCATCTTGTGTCTTAAAAAAATCTATATTATATATCTATATATAAGCTTTGACTTATATTTGGTGAAAATATTTTATATGTATATTAAAACCATAATACCAATTCTTTTTTATTATTATTTAAATTGTATAAAGGTTTTTTATTTGAATTTTCCACTAAAACCCCGCCCTCTTTTCTTTTGGCACAGGGTGTGACGCGTCGTGTCGAGTAATTGTGTTATCTCATTCAAATGCTAGATAAGGTCTTAAATGTGTTATAAATTAATGTATTTTAGACACGATTAAATTGTAGGTGGTGTTGGTTTTCTCGTTTGGCGCCCCATTAGATCGTTTGGCTATTCTTTTATTTGCTACAAGGTGAAGATAAATACAATTTAACATAAACTTAGAATTTATATTTGTTTAACAATTCGTATGGTTGGGAGATAAGATTAAATTAAAATTAAGAGATTAAAGAATGCTCACTAATTTGAGTAGGCTTGGAAATTAATTTAAAAGTGTTTGGGTGAATTAATGAGACTTTGAGTAGAATTGACGAACTCTTGTTAAGTTAGAAGCTTATGGTTGTTTTGAGCTATTCGTACTGTTTATGGAATTTAAAGTTCCATGTGAATTGGGAAATGATTATGGGATATCGTATGCTTTATGGAATAATGAGAATGAGTATTTATGTTGTATTATAAGTTAGTATCTGAAGGCCAGTTAGCTTGCCTTTACTTTCATTATTATTATGATGAAATCTAAATGCCTATAAAGCTTCACTAGTATTTACTTTTGATGTCTGATGTTATCTTAAGTCCTACGTAGCTCCGATTATACGCTGCGGACTGTAAGGGCAACGAAAACCATGCTTGTTGATATATGATATACTGCAGACTTTAAGAGCTAAGTGAACCTTACTTGTCAATATATTCGATTATACAGTACGGATTGTAAGGGTTGCGTGAAACTTTCTTACCAATATATGATATATTACGGACTATAAGGGCTGAGTCAACCTTGCTTGTCGATATATGTGATTAAATGCTAGAAATTGTATGGGCTGTGTGAACCTTGCTTGTCGATATATGAGACTTGAGGGTTATTTTTAACCACGTTTGACACTTTATGAGTTGTATGAGCTATGCGACCTACTTTATACTTTACTTATTTTTAAATGAAATAATATGGACTGTGAAGACCCGACTCCTTATAAATCTTTTAAATTAAAACAGAGTGGAAAACAAAGAATTTTAGGAAAAACGGGCATGGTGCCGTTTAAAACTTGGATTTCCGTTCACAAGCCTGACAAAAAACAAAAATGCTCATTTCCCTTTTATATCAAGTTCTAAAACTAAACATATAATGTAAGTTCAACGGGCTCTCATGAGCTCAAAATACAATATCTCAAAAATAGGAATTAAAGTGGAGCAACAGTAGAATGTTTGATTTCATGCATAACACCCATAGCCTATTTCATCTCGAAATATCCATGGATCTCCTCATATAATAACACACATAGCCTGTTACATCTATGAATCTATTATATCCCAAGATCACATCACATAAATCCCGATCTCCTCATATATTAACACCCATAGTCTGTTTCATCTATGAATCCATTATATCCTAAGATCACATCACACATCTTCACAACTTGTTTTTCCAATAACCAAGGTATCACCATTACCAAACAATAGCCCACAATCGTACATAAAGTAACAAGCTCAATAAACGAATACTTAATTACTACCATTACAAAATCAACGAAGATCGCAAAATCCAAAGTAGCAAAAGTAACAAGATTAAACACTTCAAGAATTCTAAATGGAAAAAGAACACTTTAAGTTACATAAAACTCCCAATAAATTCCTCCAAGTTACTTTGCTCAAAACTACTTAAGTACTTTCCAGTTCCAAGATTTCTTCCAAAATTTAACACAACCTTGCAAGACTTCCAAGTAAACTATAAAACTTACTATTCACTCAAGACCAATAATCAATACTCCAAAATACTCGATAAAACATAAATAATTCAATTATTACTCCCAAGGTTCAACGTCAACATCCAAAAACTTATAATCTTAATAACAAGTGGAATCTCTTAACCTCGATCAAACAAGATCGTCATGCAACCTGAAACATAAAACTACAAACCAACACTTTAAACTCATCTTAGCTGTAATGACCCAACTCCTTTTAAATCATTTAAATTCAAGCATAACGGAAGACTGAGAATGTTAGGAAAAATGAGCATGGTGCCATTTAAAACTTGGACTAACCAAAACCTGTAAATACAAAGTTCACAAGCCAGACAAAAACGGAGATGCACATTTCCCTTTTTAATCAAGTTATATAACTAAAACATGTAGCATAAGAGAAAATAAATTCAAAGTGCTCTCACGAGCCCAAAAAAATATCTCAAAAAGGGAATTAAAGTGGAGCGAACGGGAATTATTTAATTCCATGCATTCCTAAAATGCCCAAAAAAACTATATCAATGTCCATAATCCATTGCTCATCAATCAAGCAGCAGCACCTCCTCTACCACGTCCTCTACCATATGGGGTACTTGAAAAGTATAAGTGTAGCAACATCAGGACAAAAATGCTAGTGAGAATAAAATGGAGGCAAGTAATCCTATGGACCAAATTTCATATAGGAAATTTTGTCCAAAGGCCTAACATTCTCTTTACAACCCATTCTAAACTCTCAATACAATTTAGCATAACACCAAAGCATAAACCAAACCCAAATACACATGGAACCACATTTAGTATTACATTCGCAACATTACACTTAAGATAAGAAATAAGTATAACTTTTCCATTTCTATAACAAACATTAAACAAAAAGGATTACTCATATCAAGAACTCGAAATATTCACATATCTCCTCATATAATAACACCCATAGCCTGTTTCATCTATGAATCCATTATATCCCAAGATCACATCAAATAAATCTCGATCTCCTCATATGATAACACCTAGAGCCTGTTTCATCTATGAATCCATTATATCCCAAGATCGCATCCCATAAATCCCGATCTCCTCATATCATAACACCCATAGCCTGTTTCATCTATGAATCCATTTTATCCCAAGATTTCATCTCATAAACACTAATCTTCTCATATAATAAAACCCATAACCTATTTCTTCTATGCATCCATTATACCCAACATCGCATCACGTATCGTCACAACTTGCTTTTCCAATAACCAAAATATCACCATGACCAAGCATAATTCACAATCGTACATAAAGTAACAAGCTCAATAAACGAATATCGATTCACTACCATTACCAAACTAATGAAGATTGTAAAAATCCAAGTAAGAAAAAGTAACAAGATTAAGCCCTACGATAATTCTAAATGACAAAAGAACACCTTAAATTACATAAAGCTCCCAAGAAATTCGTCTAAGTTACTTTGATCAAAACTAAGTACTTTCCACTTCCATTATCCTTCCAAAATTTAGCATAACCTTGCAAGAATTCTAAGTAAACACTAAAAAAACCAATAACTAAAACTCCAAAGCACTCGGTAAAACATAAATAATTCAATTCTCACTCCCAAAGTTCAAAGGGACCATCCAACAACTTATAATCTTAACAACAAGTGGAATCTCTTAACCTCGATCAAACAAGATCGTCATACCACCCAAAATATAAATCTACGAACCAATACTTTAAACTCACCTTAACAAAGTAGACAAAGTTCTAAGTGCCGGAGGATCGATCATGCGAATGGTTACCGACACCTACAATTAATATATCTAAAACACATTAATTTAAACAAAAGAGAAAAAACTGACACGTACATAAAATTAATGACAAAACAACCCGAGTTTTGGATCGAGGAGGCACACGACCTTAGGGGCCTATTTTGGGGAGGAAGGTTTTCCAACTTTTGGGCAATTTAGGGATGATCAGAATTCGTTCTAGGTAATTTTTAGGTGGTATTTAACAATGTGTAAACTTATTTAGGACTTCTAACACTATTTCTCCCCCAAACTCAAATTAAACAGGAAATAAGTATGGTGAAATCCCAAGTAGCAGCCACGGTTTATGGGGAAGAGATTGGATATAATTTTTCTTGATTTTAATCTATGGCTTGAGGGGAATAAACAAGAAACTTCTAAATGAGGTTCCAACCATGAAATCTTCAAGTTTCATGAAGGAAATTAAAGATTTCGTCTTAAAAATTCATGTAGAATGAAAAACCATGAAAAAACTTTAAAACTTACTTTCTAGGGTTCCCTTTGGAGATGAGGAATTGTCCCAAGAGTAGGATGAAAAGAAGCCCCAAGGTGAGAGTTTTCCAATGCACTAAGAATCGATGAAATCAGTCGAGGAATGAAGAAAACCTGGGACTTAGAAATCCCCACTTGTTATGTCGGCCATAGAGGAGAAAGAAGAAGAAATTTTAAAGCTTTTCTATTTTTTGGTCCAAATGAAGCAGAGGAAGTGCATAGTTAAATGAAGAGGATGAATTTTCTTGCAAATGGGTCCCTACACTTTCTTCTTTCATTCAAAATTTACCCCATACAAATGCAACACTATTTACTTCTACAATTTACTAAGTGTAATTAATCTTGCGAAAAAGATGATTAATGATTATTAATTTACCCGTTAATAATCGTCAATACACCTAGTTCTAAATTAAACTTCTAACGGAAACAAAAGGTTACAAACAAAACTTCCAAATTCTCTCAAAATTAAATTTAAAGACTTTAATTATAATATATATATTTTTTTACCTTGAACAAAATAACGGGATGTTACAGTCTACCCTCCTTAAAAGACTTTTCGTCCCCGAAAAGTAAGCTCTCTAGATGAATAAGTGAGGGTACATAACCTGCATCTCATCCTCGTGCTCCCAAGTGGCCTCCTCCGATACTTGGTATCTCTACAAGACTTTGACCAAGTTGATCATCTTGTTTCTCAATAGCTTTTGTTTTGATGCCAAGATCTCAACTGGTGTCTCCTCATAAGACAAGTTAGCATCAAGAACTATGGGTTCAAAATGAATTACATAGGATGGGTCCGCCATGTATTTTCAAAGCATAGATACATGGAAAACATTATGGACAGCTGATAAAGAAGGTGGCAACGCTAGGCGATAAGTCACTGACCCAACTCGATCAAGAATCTCAAAAGGTCTGACGAATCTAGGGCTCAACTTGCCCTTCTTCCCAAATCTCATAACATCCCTCATTGGTGACACCTTCAAGAACACGTGATATCCCACCACAAACTCTAGCGGGCAACACTATTTATCGTCATAACTCTTCTATCGACTATGAGCAACCCTCGTCCCTTCTCTAATCAAAGCGATAGATCTGCTAGTCATCTGTAACAACTCGGGGCCTAAAAGTCTCCTCTCTCCAACCTCATCCCAATTATCGAGAGAGTGACACTTGTGACCATAAAATGCCTCAAACGATGCTATCTCGATGGTAGCTTGGTAACTGTTGTTGTAAGTGAACTTGACCAAATGCAACTGAGAGTCCCAACTACCAACAAAGCCTAGAACGCAAGCCCTCAACATATCCTCAAAAATCTTATTAACTTTCCCGTCTGACAATAGGTCTGAGGAGGAAAAGATGTGCTAAAGTCCAAACCGGTACCCATAGCAGAATGCAAGCTCTGCCAAAACTTCGAGATGAAATGAGTGTCCCGATCTGATACGATCCTCACTCGCACACCATGCAGTCTAACAATCTCGTGTAAGTACAATTGTGCACAAGTCTCAACTAGGTACGTGATCCTTCTAGATTAAAAGTGTGCGGACTTTGTCAAACGGTCTACAATCACCCAAATATTATCATAATCCTTTGACATTCTCGGTAATCCACTTATAAATTCATGGAAATCTTCTCCCATTTCCATTTAAGCACACTCAAAAGGTTAAGGTAACCCCGTTGGGCTCTTCCTCAAGGCAATGACTTGCTGAAAAACCAATCACCTACTCACATACATTGTAACCTAATGTTTCATTTCAGGCCGCCAAGATTGTTGCCTTAGGTCCTTGTACATCTTCGTACTACCTGGATGAACAGAAAAGATACAACTGCGAGCCTCCTCCAATAGTTCTTTCCTGAAAGTCGATCCCAATGGTACACATAGTCTCTGATGATACATCAAAGCACTATCGGTAGCAAAAGTAAAATGACTAGGCATATCTGACTCTGGCTCATAAAAATCGGCCTGTAAATGAGCCTCTTCCCTCTGTTTATCAATCATCCTCCACTTAAAGTAGGTCCTACTATCAGTCTAGGCAAACTCACAGTAACCTTGGCAGTAAGAATATCTATCTTGGCTCGCTTCATCTCCCTTTTTTATCTCAACGTGAAAGTGGACAAGTGGGATGACATCCTACTAAGTGCATCCGCCATTACGTTGGCCTTCCCAAGATGGTACTGAATATCACAATCATATTATTTGAAAAGCTCTAACCCACGTCGTTGCCTCATTTTCAATTCCTTCTGAGTGAATAAATACTTGAGACTCTTGTGATCGGTAAAAATGATGATCTTTTCTCACTGTACAAATAATGCCTCCAAATTTTCAATGCATGTACCACTGCCGTTAACTCCAAGTCATCAGTAGGGTAATTTTTTTTCATGATCTTTCAACTAACGAGAAGCGTATACTATGACTTTCCCGTGTTGCATCAACACGCACCCTAAACCTTTCTTCAAAGCATCAATATAAATTGTCACACCACTATTTTGTTGAGCGACACTAGAACTGGTGCCGTCACAAGCCTCTTCTTGAGCTCCTCAAAGATCTTTTCGCACTCTTCAGACCATACAAATTCCACCCCCTTTTACATTAAATGAGTCAAAACCGTGCAATCTTAGAAACGTCTTGCACAAATCATCTATAGTAGCCTGCAAGCCCCAAAAACAACGAATCTCAATCACACTAATTGGTCTAGGCCAACTACTAATTGCCTCAATCTTAGAGGGATCAATAGTCACTCCTCTACTAGATACCACATGGCACCAAAATGCCACTTTCTTCAGCCAAAACTCAATCTATGAGAACTTTGCAAACAAATTTTGGTTTTTTAAGACGATCAAAACCTCCTCCAAATGCATAGAATGTAACTCCTCGGTCTCGGATATATATCAAAATGCCATCAATGAACACAGAGGAGTCGATGAGCCTTCTAAACACCATATGCATCAATAAAAGCTGCAGATGCATTGGTCAAGACAAAGGACATAACCAGAAACTCATAATGCCCATAACGCGTCTTGAAAACAGTCTTAGGAATATCCTCCTCCCGAATCCTCAACTTGTGATAACCAGATCTCAAATCAATCTTCGAAAAGACCGTAGCTCCCCTCAACTGATCAAATAGATCATCAATCCCAGGCAAAGGATATTTGATCTTCACAATAACCTGGTTCAATTCTTGATAGTCAACATACATCCTCATCAAATCGTCTTTCTTTTTCACAAACAAAACAGGCGCTCCCCATGGGGATACATTTGGGAGAATAAACCACAAGTCTAAGATCTCCTACAATTGACTTTTGAGCTCTTTCAACTCAGCTGGTGCCATACAATAAGGTGCCTTGGACAATGGAGCCGTCTCATAAATCACCTATATCTAAAAATATAACTCTCTCACTAGCGGTAGACCGGGTAGCTTATCAGGGAAAACATCAGCGAAATCCCTCACCATAGATGCACAATCAAGAGTAGCCTCACTAACTGACGTGTCTACTACGCTAGCCAAATAACCCCAAGCACCACCACTCAAGCGTTCTCTAGCCTGAATCCTCTATATCCCAAGATCACATCACATATATACCGATCTGCTCATATCATAACACCCATAGCCTGTTTCATTTATGAATCCATTATATCCTAAGATCACATCAGATGAATCCCGATCTCCTCATATAATAACAACCATAACCTGTTTCATTTATGAATCCATTATATCCAAAGATTACATCACATATCGTCACAACTTGCTTTAACAATAACCAAGGTATCACCATTACCAAACCATAACCCACCATTGTACATAAAGTAACAAGCTCAAAAAATGAATACCGAATCACTACCATTACCAAACCAATGAAGATAAAAAAATCCAAAGTAAGAAAAAGTAATAAGATTAAACACTTAATAGAATTCTAAATGGAAAAAGAACACTTTAAGTTACATAAAACTCCCAAGAAATTCCTCCAAGTTACTTTGCGCAAAACTACTCAAGTACATTCCACTTCCAAGATTTATTCTAAAATTTAGCACAACCTTACAAGACTTCCAAGTAAACACTAAAACTTACTATTCACTCAAGACCAATAATCAAAACTCCAAAATACTCGGTAAAACATAAATAGTTCAATTCTCACTCTTAAGATTCAAAGTCACCATCCAACAACTTACAATCTTAACAACAAGTGGAATCTCTCAACCTCGATCAAACAAAATTGTCATGTAACTCGAAACATAAAACTACAAACCAAAACTCTAAACTCACCTTAGCAAAGTAGACAAAGTTCTAAGTGCCGGAGGATCAATCGAGCGAACAATTACCAACACCTACAATTAAATTACATATAAAGTACATTAACTAACATCACGACAAGCCAAACGACTCCTAAACAAAAACAAGTGATAAAACAGCCCGAGTTGGGGAAAATAGGCACACGACCCTATGGGCTATTTTGGTGGAGAGGATTTTCCGGCTTTTGGGAGATTTAGGGGTGATCCGGATTCGTTCTAGGTACTTTTTAAGTGGTATTTATTAATGGGTAAACTTAATTAGTACTTTCTAAAACAATTCCTCCACCCAAACTCAAATAAAATAGAAAGCGAGCACGGTAAAAATGCCAAAAGCAGCCTACAATTTTGGGTAAGGAAAAATGGTGGTGGTTTTGCTTGATTGTAGTCCATGGCTTGAGGAGAATAAATAAGAAACTTATAAAATGAGATTCCAACCATGAAATCTTCACGTTTCATGAAGGAAATTGAAGAATAATATTTCGTCTTAAAATTCCATCTAGAATAAAAAACTATGAAAAACCTGTAAGACTTACTTTCTAGAATTTTCTTTGGAGATGGTGAATCGTCCCAAGAGTAGGATGAAACCTAAGACAAGAGCTTTATAATGAACTAAGAATCATTAAAATCTTTTGAGGAACTAAGAAAACCAGGGACTTAAGAGGGATCCCTTGTTGCTTCGGCCATGGAGGAGAAAGGAGGAGAATTTTAGAGCTTTTCTAATTCTTGGTTCAAATGAAGGAGATAAAGTTGAGTGGTTAAATGAAGAGGAGAAATTTTCTTGCAAAGGGGTCCTAGACCTTCTTCTTTCATTTAAAATTTACCCAATACAAATGAAATACCATTTGAGTGTAAATAATCTAGCTAAAAAGGTGATTAATGATTATTAACTGGCCCGTTAATAATCATTAATACGCCTAGTTCTAAATTAAGCTTCTAACGGAAATAAAAGGTTTACAAATGAATAAAATTTTCAAGTTCTATTTAACAACTCAAAGTTAAATTTAAATCCCATAATTATAATAAAATAAATAAAAAATTATCTTGAACAAAAATGATGGGACGTTACATGGACCGTGAGAGCTATTTCATGCCTTGTATATCATTATTTATGATATGTTGACTGTGAGGGGGTTTATGCACCTTGCTTGTCGTGAATGAGATTACTAGTCTTGTACATGAGAGATGTACTTTATTTCGAGCAAGTTCATTTTTATGTATCTTGTAGGTAAATGAGACTTTGTTTTTTGAGCGATGGCTCGATTTTCATGAGTGGATGCTTTGGAGATGTAAGGTTCTACTTGAGGGTATGATTGGGTACTTAAGAGATTGTAGGATCTTTTAGACACAAATCCGGATATGGATTTAAGATCTAATGTTACTGTACTTTCAATTTATCTTCACTAGGCAATGCTCATGATATTACACTTCTAGGTACGAACTTTGGTTGTGGTTGGGACCAACGAGCTGGTGCAACTTGATCTCGAGGAACGATGATGTTGACATGGAGTAGAGGATCATATAGTCTATGTACTCATGTTTATTTTGTTTCCCATCCTTACTTCATTCTTTGTATTTGAGCTTGTAAACATTTCTACTTTGAAGTTGATTTGGAGTTATGGTTGATGACCGTTTGAGACTTTTTTTACTTGAATTTTTATAAAAGGAATGCGCATTCTGCTTTTGATTTATCTAATTGAGAAAAATGTATTCACAGGCATGGTGATAGTCCAAGTTTTAAACATCATCATAAACAATTTTATTTAAAATTAAGTCTTTCACTATGCTTTTATTTCAAAAAGGAGTTGGGTCATTACAGGAAATGATCAAAACATATATCAGATTGTGATAGATCTTATCCTGAGTATGTTATGAATTTCTTCTTGTGGAGTTGTATCTTTTGATTTACATAATTGAGAGTGATCTGTTGAAATGCTCAATATCATTGCACTTATTAGGTACATGAAAAAAATAGGGAGCTGAGAATATTTCAACACAAGATGGAATTCCGAACATTTGTATCATGACAATATTTGTGCGACAGTTCAACATGATTCAGGACTTGAACAAGTGGTGCCACATCTTCTTTGAATCACAAAAGTATTGATTTACAATTGGACTACAAATATTGTTCATTTGAAAATCAACAAGAACACAAAAAATAAGATATAATTGCAAGGGTAAAAATGTCATTTTGACTCAACTATAATTATGCAGTGACCATATGAAGGATACGTCACAATTGAATTCGATAACTAATAGACACAACTCATTTATAGTGAGGGGAGTTCAACTATCGATTTATAGTGGAATAATGTATAATTGATAATAGTATTTAATAGATTAATGAGTTTAATCGATTACTTAGCTTATTATTGGAGCTTATGATCTATAGGTCAATCCAGTTCCTATACTAGCCCAAATATCGTTGTATCAAATTAAGTTATTGATTTAAGTTAGGAAGCAACAAATAATTTAAGTAAGTTTATTTACTTAAATAATGGCAATATTATTTATGTAAATAATTAGATAATTTAAATGGAAATTAATATTGATTATAATAATGGTTTAAATAAAAAGTTTACTTAAATTATAATTGATAATAAAATAATATTTATCAATATTGCTAATTATTTAAATAGAAATTTATAATAAAATATTTATTTATTATTTAAATGATAAGTGTAGAGGGTAAAATCCCGCTCTATGACCAATGTCGATCTTCCTTGAATAAACCCCTTCTTGATACGAAAACCCTCGATAATTGTTTCTTCAAAGAATAACCCTAATTAACCAAGAACTAGAACCTAATATGTAAATTAATAACAATAAGGGAGATAGGCTACCTTGACGATCAAAGATCAAGAAGCATGAAACTAGTTCAAGTCTTCAAGATTCAAAACACTCCACAAACAACTTGATCAAGGTAGCTTGAATGCTCCTAAGAATTCAATCTAAATCAAGATTATATAGATGTAGATATGGATCTCAGCCAAGACAAGCACAATCGACTAGTTTTCTTTAATGCATCAAATCTAATTTAATAGAGAATAATGAAGCCTTTAAGTAGGCAAAGTTAGTTCTCTACTCCTAATATGACTCTAATTTCAAAAATATAAGATAGAGTGTAACGTCCCATTATTTTGAGGTAGAAATAATTTTTAAATTTTTTTATTCCTTTATTTAATTAATTAAAGTATTTAATTAGTTTAATTCCGGTAATTTAGAATTTAGAAGTTTTAATCCTTATTTGGTAATTTTAGATTTCAAGTATTTATTGTGAACTAGGGGCATTAATTATTATTAATAGGCCAATTAATAATTAATTATCTTCTATTCTAGATTAATTGTGTTGATTAATTTTAAGGGATAGTTTATATTTTAAGAGCATGAGGTTTATTTTTAAAAGTTAAAAGGTAATTGGGGGACTCTTTAGCAATTAACTTCCTTGCTCATCTAAATTTCGAGTCATCTTCTTCCTCTCATTTAAAACAAAAAGACACAAAAAGCTCCTTCATTCTCTCCCATTTCTGCACCCCTCCTAGAGCTCCCAAGGGACGGGTTTTTCTTGTCCCTTCTCTGATTCTCATGATTTCAGATGCGTTGGATAGATCGGCCCCCGATCTATCTTTTGAACTAACCTTGGAAGCATTCCTCCAATTTCTAAGAGGCTTAAGGGTAAAATTACTCATTTTTCCTATTGGGTTTTATTTCCTTTTTAGTTTTTTGTAAGTTTGAGTTGAAATCTTCAATTCCATTCCATAAAACTTGAAGATTTCAAATCAAAGGGTTGTATAAGCTTGTTCTTCGTATTTCTTATCTTAGACTTCGAAGAGATTTACAAAACTCCTGAACCCATGGAAACCCTGAAGGTCGTGGGCCACATCATGTTCTTTCCCTTGCAATTTTCGATTTTTCTTTTAATTTTGGTTGGTAAATCTTGTCCAAATGCCCTAAATTGGTCTACCCATTATAAACTACCTACCTAAAATTAACCGGAACAAACCCGGAATGTCCAAAAAAGCTGAGACACCCCCTGTTTTGATAGCTTCGGTCGAGAGCCTCCTTGAGGAAATTTTCGGGTTGTTTTTCATTCGTTTCATTTTACGCATCATTTGTTGCTTTATTTTTTTAATTAATTCAATTAGAGTATATTTAATTTAGGTGTTACTTGACTTCTTGCTTTGGTTTTCGATTTCAAGCTAATTGCAAAAGGTGAGGGTAAATAGAATTTACGGTAAATTTAGAAACTAAATTCTTGAATGATTTATATGACTCGGGAGTTAAGTTAAAATTGGAATTAAGTGATTTGAGCATGCTAATTATATGATTTATTAGGATTCGGGAGTATAGAATCGATATTGGGAATTTATGGATTTTACATTTTCTTGGAAGTTAAAGTATGGAATTGTTGGTTTCAAGTATGTTTATGCTTGAAGTTTGTTTATCATGTGTTCTTGGTGTTTAATTTATGATATCGAGACTTTTTTATTACTTGAAACTTATTTTCTGAGACTGGGTTCTTCCAGCAATTGGAGTCTTTGGCATATAATATATTCGATTTTACAGGATTATTGTGATCAATGAAAGTATGGGCTTATGAGCCTATACGTTCTAATGTTCTTGATTAACGATACTCTGATGAGTTGTTTTGAAAATGGTTCTCTGTTTATATTTTTGTATTCGAATTTCTGATTCTTTATTATCACACATGTTTGCATGGAGGAATAATGAGATAATGCATAGACTACGTGTGCTTGCATTGTTTGGTATTATTCATTTTTTGACTATCTAGGTATCATGAGGAATGTGTTGAGTACGTGACCTGCATGAACGGAGGAGATGAATAGTGAGATAATGTTTAGTTGTGTGAGCTTGCATTATCTGGTATTATTCATAATTTCTATGATATATATATATATAGTATATAGTATATACATCTTAGACTGCGTGAGCTTTGCATGTCATTGGTGAGATTACGGGACCATGTAATGACTGCGTGTGCTTGCATCGTCTAACGTTATTCACCAGGGAGGTTCTTGTTCTATAATGTAGAGCCTACGTGAGCTTGCATTTGTTTTTGTTAAGAATGTAAAGGTTTCGTGAGCTTTAAATGATATTGGAGTGAGATAATGGGATCGTGCATAGACTGCGTGTGCTTGCATCATCCGACATTATTCACGTGATCTTTGATCTTTGTTCTTGTTCTTATTCTTTGTTGATAATGCGTTAGGTTAACTTATTTTAGTTGTATTCCTAAAAGCTTTAATGTATGATTACGTGTTCTGGTTGTTACAAGCTTGGGAGACTTGACTACTTGCATGTTCTTTGTTCTTTGTTCTTTGTTCTTGGGAGAATTGCATGATTTTGCATTTGAAAGTTTGTTTGGGTAGTCAAGAGATAATATGTTTCGTTGGACACAAATCTGGATCGGATTTGGGATCTAAAGTCACTTTATTTTTAATTTATCTTCACTGGGTCTCCCGCTCATGATATTACACTTTCAGGTACGAGACATGGTCACAGTCGTGGTTGTGGAGCTCGTGCGGCATGATTCCGGATCGGTGATGATGGATGGACTAGAGTTTTTTGTAGTCCATAGACTGCTTGTGTCATGACACTTTCGTTTTATCTGTTTTATTACCTTTGGGTTCTTGAGCTCTTTTTAGCATTATAACTTATGTTATTTGATTTCTATGGATTTCTGGATTTATGAATTTATGTTCATTGTGGGTTTGAAACTTTATGAAAGGCGAAGCGCTTCCCATCTTTAAATGTTAAGGATTTTGGATTTTATTTTGAAATGATGAAGGATTATATCCTTCGATTACAGGTTTTAAATTGTTATTTAAAGTCTTCCGCTTGCGATATTTATTTATTTATTTATTTTCATTTTTAAATAGTCAGGTCTTTACAGTTGGTATTAGAGCCTAAAGGTTCAGTAGACTTCGTGCATCACACGTTTTGTTCTTATTTTCCATGTTTTGCTTTGAGTCCATCATCTAGTCATCGTCTAAATCAGCGGCACCAGGTATTTCTAGACCTTTAACATTAGAATTTAGCTACTTATGTTTTAGTAGTAGAGTAGTGGGTTCTATTTTGCTAAGTATCTTATCCAAGTCTATGGTTGTGATACAACATGCCACCTAGACGTGGTGCTAGACAAGGCAGAGCGAGGGCGGCTGCCCCTAGACGGGGTCAGGGTCGGGCTAGACACTTCACTCCTCCTCCGCCACCACCATATGAGGATCCAAAGGACGGTAGAGGCTTGATACACAGTGATGTCAAGCAAGATGATGATGTTCTTGTGGTACCACTGCCCCGGCGAGGCTGGAGAGTTTATATGGAGGAGGATGATTATTATGATTTATTTCGGGAAGCGGGTAGGCCCATTGATCATGTTGCTCCTCCTCATAGGGCAAATTATCAGGTAGCTAATCAGGGTGGCATCAATGATGCAGCTAAGACCCTGAGAGAGTATAAGCGCTATGCGCCGGGTTAGTTTGACGGGACATCTATGGATGTTGCTCTAGCTGAGAAATGGATGACCCACATTGAGAGAGATTTTACCTTTATCCAATGCCCGGATAAGCTGAAGGTCCATTGTGGGACCTATTCTTTAGTTGATGATGCACTCTATTGTGGCAGTCAATTGCTAACTCACTTTTCGCTACCTTGGAGGTGACCTGGGAGATGTTTCGTGAGAAATTTTTTGACAAGTATTATCTAGAGGACCACGAGACAAGTTGGAGGTGGACTTCTTGACCCTTAAGTAGGGAGATTCGAATGTGGTAGAGTATGAGAGGGACTTTGACCGTTCGTCCAAGTTTCCTGTGGGACAGGTTATTGATGGAGTAAGAAGAGAAGATTCATTTTTCATCTAAGAGATGATATTAGAGGACATGTGCTCGCCTTGCGTCCTGTCACTTGTGAGGACGCCCTTGCCATTGCCCTTTCTTTGAACGTTATGTCTTCGGAAAAGAAAGGCAAGTTGGCAGCGACCGAACAAACTTCCTCTAGCGGAGGATGACCATGCTGGTTAAGGGACTCCATCTTAGTAGAGGCCACATCAGCAGCAGCAGGCTTAGGGTGGGGCCCAACAGGGATATTTTAGAAAGCAAGGTCAGTCTCACCTCTATTGTCACAGTTGTGCCAGTTACTATTCAGAGAGATGTACTCTTCCACCGAGATGTTATCAATGTGGATATTATGGGCACCGCTCTTCTGATTGTAGGTCACAGCAGCTTCAGCCACCACCGCGTGGTAATCAAATTAAGGGTGGTCCGCAGAGACCTTAGGTACCGCCAACTCAAGGCCGAGATAAGAATCATGGCCGAGATAAGGGTCGAGGCCAGAGTAGGCAGGTTCAGTAGCACGGAGCACCACCAGTTGCTCCTGTGCCACCTCAGGCACATCCCGCACCCACACAACATTAGGATCGTGTATTTGCTACCACGAGAGAGAATGTAGAGCGGCAAGTATGGAAAGTGCTATGGTTATAGGTACTTTGTCTATTTTTGGGCATTCTGCTTTCGTATTATTTGATTCTGGGGTGCGTCATTCATTTATTTCTATGGAGTTTGCTGAGTGTGCTGCATGTGATACCGAGTCATTAGGGCATGAGTAGCATGTTACTAGCCCTCTTGTGAAATCTGTCATTGTTGATAGGATGATTTGTGCTGATGATCTATGCATTTTGGGCTATTATTTGCATGCTACTCTGACTATGATGCATATATCTGATTTTGATGTGATTCTGGGTATGGATTGGCTATCATCTAATCATGCCAATATCGGTTGTTTTGAGAAAGTCATTGACTTTGTGGGACCATGTGGGTCTAGTTTTCGTTTTTGTGGGACTAGTGGTAGAGTCGCATCAGCTATAATTTCTATGGTTCAAGCTAGATCACTTTTGAGTGATGGAGCGTGGGGTTACTTAGCCAGTGTAGTGGATACCTCAATACCTGAGCCTAGTTTAAGTTCAGTGCCAGTTGGGAGAGATTTTGTCCAGGTGTTTCCAGATGAGTTGCCCAGATTACCACCTGTTAGGGAGTTAGACTTTCAGATTGAGGTTAATCCTGGGACAGTGCCCTTGTCTAAGGCACCCTACAGGATGGTACCTATAGAGTTGAAAGAACTCAAAAGTCAGTTACAATGGCTCTTTGATTTGTGATTTATTTGCCCTAGTTTATCTCTGTGGTGAGCACCCGTTTTATTTGTGAAGAAGAAAGATGGCTCGATGAGATTGTGTATAGATTGCCGGGAGTTGAATAGAGTCACTGTGAAGAAAAAATATCCTTTGCCTAGGATTGAGGATCTATTTGATTTTTTGAGGGGAGTGATAACTCTCTAAATGGTAGTTATTAGCATACCCGAAGTCGATAAATCTAAGTAGAACATGAGTAATTTAGTATTAATAGCTTCGATTTAGTTGAATTTAATGAAAGATGAGAATAGCTTTCTCTTTTTGGTAATTCTTGCAATTATGTAAATAAACCTTAGAAAATTAACTCTTTTCTTTATTTATTTATGCTCCATAACCTTTTGATTTAGTTCCTTGGATACAAACTTTATAGTTAAAAATGTTCTCAAGATAGATCAGTCTTAGTGCAAGAAGGATTGATGCTGAGGCATTTGGAACAGCAAGGCTTGTAGATATTTTGGAGATGACAGCTGTGTTTAACAAGACTGGCAGCCATCACTATCTGCTATAGTGACCCATAAGTGTAGAAGTCGTCTGTCAGCCAGAAAAGCTTTAAAAGGTGTTCCTTTTTTGCGGGAAAAATTTCTAGAAAAAGCTGGCTTTAAAAGTTTTCCCTCGCATTGAACAAAGAGGAGAGACGAAGGGAAGACGAAAACAAGAAGGCGATAAGGAAGAAGGAGTACAAGTTTTCAGATTGTAAGAGCTTGACAGTTATATTATTTTTCTTTAAACATGAATAACTTTACTTTTAATATTTATAATTCTGTAGTTTTAGCTCCAATTAGCTAAGATCCCTTATGGTGTTGTGCTATGAGGGCAAGGTAGGATTAATAACATGATAATGGAGACCTTGAATGCATAATCTATTTTGTGATATTGTTGCTCTTCATCTTTATCTTCTTTAAAACTAAGTGAGAACATAGTAAGAAGAGTCTATTCTTATATTGAGAAATATTAGGGTTAGCATTTTAAAGAGTCACAACAAGCTTATGATCTTAGTTTAGAGATAAATCAAAATCATAGGTGAATCGGCATTTGAATGAAAGTTAAAAGAAGTAGGAGCACTATTTGAATGTGAGCATTTAGAGATACAGCTTCCATTGAAATGTTACATTGGTGAACATTTGAGAAAATGGAATCACTACTTCTTGTGACCTAACTCGAATATCTTGCATGAAAGTGGTTATGTACTCAAATATCTCCAAGTGGTTTAAGTCAATAAAGTCCATCCCTGCTCCCATGCACAACATCTATCATTATCCTTGATTTACACCTCGTGATAGATCTGTTTAAGTGCTTCTATTAGTTATCTTGCAATTGGTTCATTTATTATCTTTCTTTGTCATTGTAAATTTACAATTAGTTACACAACTATCCTTGTGAGACACGACACTCATTTACAACTACTATTACTTGTTGACCATGTGCACTTACTTGCCACCCTTCACCATCTAGTTTAATCACCATTTCCACCAATAAGTTTTTGGCGCTATTGCGGGGGATAGTTTTTGCAACTTGTGTATATTCATTCACTTACTAAATCTTGTTGTCAACGTTATAGATTTTCCTTTGTATGTTGTTTTACCTGATTTATTTTTATGAGTGTTGAAGGAAGTACTCAGTCAGAAGAAGAAGAAGAAGAACGTTACCATATGATCCAGAGATAGAACAGAGCTTTCGAAGGAGGAGACTAACTAACCAAGCCAGAATTGAAGCAGCCTAGGAAGACAATAATGTACCACCACCACAAAATTTGGGAATAGAAGCACACGAACCACAACGAGAAAGAGAAGTTTAAAAGCAGTACAAATGTTGAAGACAGACACCGAGTTATGCGTGATATTGCTCGTCCTAATTTGGAAGGACTGGGACCTACGATTGCACGACCCAATTTGGAAACAAATATATTCGAGTTTAAGCCGAAGATGTTCTTATTGCTTAACTCAATTGGACAGTTTGGAGGAGGAGCATATGAAGATCCTCACAACCACATCAGATTATACTTGCAATTGTGCAACTCATTTAAGATGCCCGGTGTACCAGATGAGGCCCTTCGACTTTCTTTGTTCCCATACTCACTTAAAGGAAAAGCCAACACATGGTTGCTGTCAATGGATGCTAATTCGATCCATTGTTGGGCAGATTTGGTTGATAAATTCCTCACAAAATATTTTCCTCCAAGTAAAGCATCTCAAATTCGGATGAACCTGTAAAATTTTATTCATAATGGGAATGAAACGCTTGCTGATGCATGGGAAAGGTGGAAAGAGATGATGAGGCATTGTCAACAGCATGGAATGTCTGGTTGTCTTCAAATTGAAACATTCTATAAGGGGTTGGATGCCAATAGTAGACTGATTATCGATTCTGCATCGAATGGAACCATAATTTCAAAATCCTATGAAGAAGCTTAAGATATTTGGGAAGGGATAGTTTACAATAGTTACCAGTGGCCCAGCGCACCTATCTGATCAACAGAAGGAAGTCTGGGAGTAGAGCTTAACACTATAACACAACAAATGGCAAGCATGTTCATGAAGAATTTAAATGCATCGATAGAAAATGCAAACCCAATGACAGATCAAAACAACCTTGTACAGGGAGTGAATCAAGTGCAATTCACTTCATTCTATAATGGAGTCACGTGTACTATTTGTCAAGGAGGGCATCTAATGGAACTGTGCCAGCAAAACCCAGAATCTTTGAACTACCTTCATTTCAATAAAAAATTTAACCCATATTCTGGTACATTCAATCTTAGTAGGCGTCATCATCCAAACTTTTCTTGGAATTAGAATAATAGTTCAGGAGCAAGACCTTCAAATGCACCAGCATGACCATTGAATGCAAATCAAGGAAGCCAAAATACCTATTCACAATGAGGACTTACAACCAATCATCAGCAACCAATGAATTAACCGATGAACCAACAAAAATAGGGTGCAAATAAAGTGAATTCACTTGAACAGTTCATGAAGGAGTACATAACTCGTAATGAAGCGTCAATGAAGAATCAAGAGAACTAAGTGGGCTAATTAGCAATAGCCATAAACTCTCGCCTTCAAGGAACTCTACCTAGTGACACTGTCAACCTCTGTAATACAAATGCAAATGGGAAAGGAGTTGAGCATTGCAACGCAATCACATTGAAAAATGGGAAAACTCTTCTAGAGGACTCTCCTCACAAATAACCCACCAAAAGAAAGAGAGAACTTCCTATTATCATAGAAAAGCCAGAGAAAGAGAATGACAGTGAAGTCAGACATGTCCCAAAGCAGCAGGTTAGTTCAACTCTGACCCCACCATTCCCTCAAAGATTTGTTAGACAAGAACAGGATGCACAATTCAAAAAGTTTCTTGAAGTATTAAGGCAATTGCACATTAACATTCCAATGATAGAACCTCTGTAGCTAATGCCAAACTATGTGAAATTTATGAAAGATGTACTCTCAGGAAAAAGGAAATTGGACGAAGTGGAAACAGTGAACATGACATCAAAAATCTGTTCGATTTTTCAACCCATCATACCACATAAACTGCAAGATCCGGGGAGTTTCACAATTCCTTGTTCAATTGGCAATACCTACTATGGAAGAGCCTTATGTGATTTGGGTTCTAGTATCAATCCGATGCCACTGTCTATCTTCAAGCAAATGTGAGTTGGAAATGCACTGTGTACTAGGGCAACACTTTATTTTGCATACAAATCCATAGGCCGCCATGAAGGAAAATTAGAGGATGTCTTAGTTCAAGTAGACAAGTTCATATTTTCCGTAGATTTTATCATCCTAGATTTTGAGCCAGATCGTGAAGTACCAATTTTACTTGGTCGTCCATTTTTAGCCACAGGGAGGACTTTGGTTGATGTTCAAAAGCGAGAATTAACAATGAGAGTCAATGATCAGGAGGTAACTTTTAACATTTTTAACTGTTTGAAATTTTCTAACCATGTAGATTACTGTTCTATGATTGATGTTATAGATTCAGTTGTCATAAAGCAATGGAAAAAATATTATGCTAAAGACCAGAGACTGGGATGCCACATAACAGAGGAAAGAAATTGGGAAGAAAGTTCAACGCCAACCCTTGATGAGGAAGGTTCTCAATCTCATCCTATCTATGACATCCTCATTCAGAAGTTACTAATAGAAGAACCTCTTGGGTTAGAACTGAAGACCTTGGCCTCTCATCTCAAATACGCATTCTTATGAGACAACAAGACTCTACTAGTCATCATAAACTCCAAATTAGCATTAGAGCATGAAGCTCAACTTCTGGAGGTTTTACTAAAATTCAAAACTGCTCTAGGGTGGACCATTGCAAACATAAAAGGGATTAGTCCAACTATATGTATGAACAAAATCCTTTTGGAAGACGATACCTTTCATTCAGTAGAACAACAGAGACTATTGAATACTGCCATGAAGGAGGTTGTTATGAAAGAAATAATCAAATGGCTGGATGCGAGGATCATTTACCCAATTTTTGATAGCCGATGGGTAAGCCCAATACAATGTGTTACAAAAAAGGGAGGAATGATGGTAATAGCTAATGCAAATAACGAGTTGGTACCACAGCGCACAATCAGTAGATGGAGAGTTTGTATGGACTATAGGTGAGTGAACAAGGGAACACTCAAAGATCATTTTCCGCTTCCTTTCTTAGATCAAATGCTGAACAGACTAGTAGGAAATGAGTATTACTATTTCCTTGATGCATACTCAAGGTATAATCAGATCACCATTGCTCCAGAAGATCAGGAGAAAACCACTTTCACTTGCTCCTATGGTACATTTTCTTTTTGAAGAATGCCATTAGGATTATGTAATGCTCCAGCTACATTTCAGCGCTGCATGATGGCTTTATTCAGTGACATGGTTGAAGACTCGTTGTAAATATTCATGGATGACTTTTCTTTTTACGGAGAATAATTTGCATTGTTCCTTAATCACTTGGAAAGAGTGCTAGCCATATGTCAAAAACTTAACTAGTACTTAGTTGGAAGAAATCTCATTTTATGGTACAAGAAGGGATTGTCTTAGGACATAAAATTTCTAAAGCAGGAATAGAAGTTGATAAAGCGAACGTGGAGGTTATTGAAGGAATGAATCCACCTACAAATGTGAAGGGCATGCTGGATTCTATAGAAGATTCATCAAAGACTTTTCCAACATAGCAATGCCCTTGTGCTCGTTATTAGAACATAACACACAATTTTTGATGAATGATGCTTGTGTAACAGCATTCTTGTTTCTTAAGACAACACTTATTCAAGCCCTCATTGTAATCCCACCTGATTGGACTCTACATTTTGAACTCATGTGTGATGGCGGTGACTTTCCCATAGGAGCTTTCCTGGGACAGAAGAAAGGAAGAAATTTTCATGCCATTTATTATGCAAGCAGAACTTTGAATGAAGCACAGAAGAATTACACCACAAGAGAAAAAAAATCTTTTAGAAATTGTGTTTGCCTTAGAAATTTTTTGATCATATCTCTTAGGAACGAAGATCATTGTCCACAGTGACCATGCTACTCTGAAATACTTGTTGGCAAAGAAGGATGCTAAACCACGCCTCTTGCAATGGGTTTTGCAACTTCAAGAATTCGATTTGGAAATCCAAGAACAAAAGGGTGTGGAGAATCAAGTTGCAGATCACTTATCTAGATTAGAATTCTTGAGAGAAGGATACGCAGGAGTGGAAATAAGTGATACTTTCCCTGACGAGCAATTACTTGCTGTACAAGACATTCAATGCCCTTGGTACGCTGATTTTGCTAACTATGTGGTTAGCAAGACACAACCTTCTTCCATGTCAGGGCAACAATTAAAAAGATTCTTGCATCAAGCAAAATTTTACTTCTGGGATGAGCCGTATCTATACAAACGATGTGAGGACTAATTATTAAGACGGTATGTAGTAGATGAAGAAATTTAATCAATTTTATTCCAATGTCATAGCTCACCATATGGAGGTCACTTTGAAGGGGTTTGGACAGTTGCAAATGTACTACAAAGGAGGTTGTACTAGCCCTTCTTGTTCAAGGACACAAAAATTTTCACTCAGCAATGTGATAGTTGTCAATGAACAAAAAACATTTCCCAAAGACTTGAGATGTCGCTGAACAATATTTTGGAAATGGAACTTTTTTATGTGTGGGGTATTGACTTCATGGGACCATTTCCACCTTCTTTTGGAAATTTCTACATCTTGTTAGCCGTTGACTATGTGTCAATGTGGGTTGAAGTTGTTGCCCTCCCTACAAATGATTCCAAGGCAGTAATCAAATTTTTGAAGAAAAATATTTTTTCCCGTTTTGGAACACCACGAGCCTTGATCAGTGATGAGGGAACGTATTTTTGCAATAAGTTGGTAGATGGAATCCTTGCCAAGTATGGAGTAAGGCACAAGATAGCCACAACTTACCATCCTTAGTGCAATTTTCAGGCTGAAGTCTCAAACCGCGAGTTAAAGAGCATTATAGAAAAAGTGGTCCACCCGAATAGGAAGGATTGGGCAGAAAAATTGGATGATTCTTTGTGGGCATATCATACAGCATTCAAAACACCCTTAGGCATGTCCCTTTACCAAGTGGTTTTTGGGAAACCTTGCCATTTACCCTTGGAAATGGAGCATAAAGTATTTTAGGACCTAAAAGCTCTAAATTTCAACATGCAAAAGGCAGAAGACAAGCAATGTTTTGAGTTGTTGGAATTAGAAGAGTTCAGACACCAAGCTAATGAAAATGCTAAGATTTTCAAAGAAAAGACAAAGTAATGGCACGACAAGAAAATACTACGCAGAGATTTCAAGGAAGGAGATAGAGTGTTGCTCAACAATTCTCGATTACTGTTATTCCCAAGAAAATTGAAATCTAAATGGTTTGGACCTTTCACTGTTGCTAGAGTTTTTTCTTATGGAGCACTAGAAGTCATTAGAAATGAATCAACAAGCACTTTTAAAGTCAATGCACAGCGAATCAAGCTGTACTGGGGACAAAGAGTGGATAAACAAAAGCTATCCATTCCTCTTTCTGATCCTTAAACCCATTGTCACCCGCAACAGCAGGATGGTATTTATTTCTTTCTGATCAAATTATTTCCTATCTGGTTGTGGCAAGTGTTGCATTCGAAATTCCTTTATAATTGAATGCATGAATATTTGTTCTACCCTACTCCATTTTACTCTTCATTTTGCTTTTCTCTTTTCCGCATTTATTTCTTTATCCAGTTTTTTTATCTTCTCTCTAATGATTGCATTCACGCATCGCTCACGTGTCTTATATTTTAAAGACTTTCAATCTTCTCGATTTTTTCTAACGTACCAGTTATGGGCATTTAAGTCTTTTTTTTGTGCAGTAGTTAAATGCAGAGAATTGCACCTATTACGTCGACAACACATGCGTACAGTCGCACCACCTCGTCTTGCCAGTCTTGCATCGTCCATTTACTTTTTCATCTCCGCTTATAAAAACTCTCTTTTCTTTCCCTTCTTTTTAACCACACCTTTCTATTTCCCAATTTCACTCCCTTCAAAAACATAACCCTACCGGTTCTTCTTTCCCACCTTAATGGTCATGACAAGGAATCAAGTGGATCTCTCTACCCCACGCAAGAGATCTACTCGCATGGCTGAAGCTTCTAGTAGTCGTGTATCCAAAGGTAAGGGCATCGCTTCCAACGATCCCATTCATCTTGACAATGCAATTGACACAAATGAGTCCGATCATGAAGTAGAAGATGAAGTTCCTGCCCTAGCAACATACTAGAAGTAGTACGCTTTTACTCTCCCTATGTAGAAGCATATCGAAAGGTGTTTAAATACTGTGAGATCCTGCATGAAAGAGGATTTGAAATGACTAAATGAGTCACATGGGGTTTGCCTAGTTACATTTCTGGACCTATCGAGACACTGCATTTGGAGAAGTTTGCAAGATACCCTGTGAGCACCCAGTTCTTACTCTTGCACAAAAGTTTTACACAAACTTTAGCGATCGCAACGAGTATTTGATCAAAGTCTGTGGTAAAACGATTTATTTCTCTCCAGAATCCATTAACTCTTTCTATGGGATTCTAGATTTAGGTGATTACTTTACTGATCATCTAGAAATGCTTACACCATAATTCTTAGACATTATTATTCAGTACTTAAGGAACCCCGGAACACAGTGGTCAATATCCACCAAGGCATCTACACTGTCAAACAAGCCCACTTGAAACCCATGTCTAGAATTTGGTTGATCTGCCTTCTCACGCGAGTTATGCCAACCTCACAAAAAGCCACTTTAAGTGTAGAACATATGTTATTGCTTTACCGTGTGATGACTGGTAAACCTATGAGTTTTGGGCGGATCATTACGAGAGAGATGGAGAAATGTTCCGAGAATGCTGCTTCTAGAGGATGTTTAGTGTTTCCAAGTTTATTACTAGTTTGTGTGAGCGCGCTGGTGTAATGTTTAACAATCAAGATGAAGTGAAGAATTTTAGCGGTGTGATAAATCGTGACTGCATGGCTAGAGTTTTTAGTTGCCCAAATTCTATTTGACAACCCATCAACTTACCCAAACCTGAGGTTGGCCCTGCTATCCCAACCGCAATGCTGGAAGCTTTACAAGTTATGATTTTGAAGATACAAGCCGACCTGTCTAGCTTTATTCAATAGACTCAACTCATGTGGACTTACCAAAAGATCCACAATAGTGTGTTAGAAAACACCCTCTCACTCACCAAATACACCCACCACGTACCTTCCCTAAATTTTCGACCTCTATCCTAGGAGAGTATGATTTCTTCCCTGAAGACTCTACTCCATCAGCAGATGAACCAACAACTACGAATCTTGAATCAAATGTCAAATTGGAAGAGGTAGTAGAGACTGAAAAGGAAGAGGAACCATTTGTTAAAAATGAGCCTTGGAGAGAAACCAATGAGAGAGCTATATATGAGCTTGGAATGATCAATAAAGGAGATTGGGACAGTGATCATGAGTCTAACGTGGATTATGAGTATGACAGCCTTGAAAAAGAAACTCGAAAATGATCGCATTGATGATTATGACATGAATATTTTTATGAGGAGCTGATTTGCAAATAATCAATGTTGTAGTTAGTCAGTTTATTTTGAGGCTATTATTTACTTCTTTATATGCTACGTTTCTAATCTCTTTGTTTTGTGACTGCTATGATAAGTTGCGTGGGAACAACTTGTTTAAGTTTGGGGGGGGGGATTGATAGTCCCCATTTTTACTTTTGCTTTTACTTTTATTGCTCCTGTTGAAAAATTCAAATCTTTACAGTTTTAAATATAACGTTTAATCTTGTTTATCTTTTCTGTTCTTCTTTAAAAAAATGAAATGCCTATATTTTGAAATTGAATTGAAAAATTAATCTTCCAGAGAATTTTGTAAAGCATTTGTATATAATTGCAATTTAGCCTTTCCTTTTTGTTGCTGCTATCTTTTAGTTGTTAGGTTACTTTAGGAATTGTTAGATGAGCCAAGTTAGTTTCTGTTGCTTCATTAAAGGAGTCCAAGTCAAGCACACCTAGTGTTACAAATCTTCAACACGTACCGATGTTTTTTAAGTGTTTCTTAAGCAAACTGATCTAGCTAGTCAAGAGAATTTTAGAACATCTTTCCTTAGCTAAAGTTTTTTCTAGGAAAGCACATTTTTTTTATTTTAGCCAAGTGCATAACCCTTTCTTTGAAACCCTTGTATAGATCATAAGTGAATAAAAAGAAATAAGTTTGGGGGTGGCATAGCCACCAATCCTTTTGCAAAGTCGAATGTTTCCAATTCCCTTAGAAAAGCAAAAGCTTGTTCCCAAAGTGCACATAGCACCAAAAAAGAAATAACAAAAGAAAAGAAAAGAAAATGTAGCAAAAGCAATAAAGCTCTTAGTATTACAATGAAGAATATAGTTTTTTGTTGCTTGCTAAGAAGAGGACGGAGAAGTAAGTTAAGGAAAAGCTAAGCTTAAAAAAAGAGTTCCATGATAGCTATCTTGATAGGTAGTCAAAATTTGAAAAGAGGCATAAAGATATTGGGTGCACACACTGACACCATTGAGATTTGATTGCCCTTTGTAAGTTGGTTAAGTCTTGACACAATTATGAAGCAATAAAATCATGATGAAACCAATTCCTTGGCCTAAGCCTTCTTTAAGATTTGCAGTTGTACATTCTTTTAGTCTAAGGCATTGCTAGAGGGCGAGCAATGATTCAAGTTTGGGTGTGTGATAACTCTCTAAAAAGGAGTTATTAGCATACCTAAAAGTGGATAAATCAAAGTAGAACATGAGCAATTTAGTATTAATAGCTTTGATTTAGTTGAATTTAATGAAAGATGAGAATAGCTTTCTCTTTTTTGGTAATTCTTGCAATTCTGTAAATAAACCTTAGAAAATTTGTTATGACCCGACACTTTTAAATAATTTAAATTAGAAAACACAGCGGAAGTCTTTATATTTTAAGAAAAATGGCGTGATTATGTTTGAAAATTGGCTAGCCAAAACCTGTTTACATCTTAATTTCAAAATCTAAAATACACAAGGAACATTAAGTTCCTATCCAGGAGTTCAAAGTGATTATAATCATAAACATAAAGACAAAAGCTCTTAAGAGCCATTTACGAATATACAACTCCAAAATATGTGAAATATTCACAAAACATAGTCCATGGAATTTAAATCAACCTAGTCCATCTCAAGTTCGTCATCCCTCAATCATGTAGCACCATCTTCTCTCCTTCGACCTCTAGCCAGGGTATTTTCCTGAAATTTTTGTAATATCATGAGCTAACAACTTAAGTCCAGTGAGAATAATAAGCATAAAAAGTAAGGTTAGACCCTAAACCCGTATTCCGATTTGTGTCCAATTTACCTGACACAATCAATCTTAAAGTTCTCCAACTCTAGGTAATTTCATTCTATACTCTCCAAAGGATGATATTACTAACACTCATAGTCAAATCCTCATCCATTAACTTGTTACGACATAAATAAGAAAAGTAAATAACTTTGCATAAAATATAACATCTCGATTCTCTATTTCCATCGATCATATGCATGAAGGTAATGAGGACATCCCGTAGGATTCGCATTTGCCCTTTATGCATGAATGAAGATAACGAGTACATCCCGTAGGCTACCCATTCAATCTTATGAATGAAGAAGTAACGAGTACATCCTGTAGGTTACCCATTCATCTTCTTTCTTAGTTTTACTTTCTTTTCTTTTTCTGAAGGTGCTGCGGACACTACCCGTAGGCTCCAACATTCTTCCCTTCCTTTCTTTCTCACTTTCTTTTCTTTTTCTCTTTTCAATGATGCGAGATGTTATGGTGCAAGATGTTATGGTTATACTTGCACATGCTTGCAAAAAGTAAATAAAGTAAATTGCGAATAATAAAGTAACCGAAACAAACATAAAGTAAAGGGTCATAAAGTAAAAGACATAAAGTAAATAAATAGGAAACTCCGGACGAATGATATTTCAATTGAACTTTGCTAACAATAATAAAAGTAAAATCATAACTTAAACGATTAACCTATACCTTCAAGGATTCTAAGCTTCCAACATAATTCGAGGTTCTATTAATCATTCTATATAAAAATTTGGATCTTTAACTTCCAATGATCCAACCTAAGCTTCGAAACGAATCTATCTTAGTAATTTCTAAGATTCAATAGTTTCCTCAAGAACTCCTAAGTTCTCACTTAAAGGATTAACTCCTAATCCTAAGGGCACTAACTCACATCCCTCTAATCTTAGATTCGAATTCTAGTCTTAGTTTCCAATTCTACAAACCATCATACTTATTTGCTTTCTAAATATACTTTAAATCCTAACTATTCTCACCTTAGCCAATAGTTTTGCTTCATGTCTCCGAAGCACGATAAATCAACAATCCGAAACACCTACAATTTAAAAGTATATCTAACGATCATTAATAAATCAAACATCGATCAATTAACATCTAAAAGCTTAAAACGACAAAAAACCCTATAAACCCCACTATGAGGCTCTCGGCCCCCCATGAAAAGTGGGTCTCGGGTTTGGTTTTCCGGCTTTTAGGTACTTTAGAGGTGTTTCGAGTTGGTTTCAAACAAATTCAATATTCCCGATTTCAATGGGTATCGATAATTAGGGTTTTTGAACAATATGCCATTTCCCGAATTGAATTACAATAAACATTATTTCAACAATAATTAACCCATAATCAAACCCCAAAAGGAAATTTTCAAACGGGAAGGTTTTGACTGAAACTCAGTTTTAGGGTTATGGGGTTGTTTCCAAAAACACTTAAAACAACTCCCGTATTTACAAACATCGAGTTTCATGACAAGAAATCGAAGGAATCAAGAGAAAACTCCATTAAAATACTATTTGGATGTTAGGGTTTCAAGAAGAACTTACCGAGAACTCCTTGGATCTCGAGAGAAAAGCACGATGGTTAGGTGGAAATGAATCCTAGACTCGAGGGCTTTCCGATGCAACCAAAATCGAGTCGATCCGCCGAGAAACGAGCAAAAACCAAAATCCCCCAAATCCCTCCTTGATAGCCACGCCCAAGAGAAGAAAAATGAGATGTTTTTGGTCAAATGGGAATTTAAAGAAGAATATGAATAGTGTTTTGGATATTTTTAAGAAATTGGAAATGAAGGTTACGTCCTTTTATGACTTTTGACTTCTAAATCGAAACCCGAAGTTCTTAAATAAATCTAAAGGTGATTAATAATTATTAATTGGCCTATTAATAATTATTAATGTCACCGAAACAAAATTTAAAGTATTAAAACGATTAAAAAGAATTTTGGGCGAAATTAACTACTAAAATCGAAACTACAAAAATAATAATTAAACTAAATACTTAAATTGAAATAAATAAATAACATTAAATAAATAATATAATAAAATAAATAAATAAAAATTCACTTCAAAATAACTGGACGTTACAAAATTAAATCTTTTCTTTATTTATTTATGATGCGTATCCTTTTGATTTAGTTGCTTAGATACAACCTCTTTAGTTAAGAATGTTCTCAAGATAGATCAGTCTTAGTGCAAGAAGCATTCATGCTGAAGCATCCGGAACAATAAGGCTTGTAGATATTTTGTAGATGACAACTGTGTTTGACAAAACCTGGCAGCCGTCACTGTCTGCTACAATGACCTGTAAGTGTAGAAGCTGTCTGTTAGCCAGAAAAGCTTTAAAAGGTGTTTCTTTTTAGCTAGAAAAGTCCTAGAAAAAGCTGGCTATATAAGTTTTCCCTCGCATTGAACAAAGAGGAGAGACAAAGGGAAGACGAAAACAAGAAGGCGATAAGGAAGAAGGAGTACAAATTTTCATATTGTAATAACTTAACAGTTGTATTATCTTTTCTTCAAACATGAATAACTTTATTTTTAATATGTATAATTCTATATTTTTATCTCCGATGAGCTAAAAGCCCTTGTGATGTTGTGCTATGAGGGCAGGGTAGGATTAACAGCATGATAATGGAGACCATGAATGCATAATCTATTTTGTAATATTGTTGCTCTTCATCTTTATCTTCTTTAAAGCTAAGTAAGAATATAGTTAAAAGAGTCTATCCTTATATTGAGAAATATTAGGGTTAGCATTTTAAAGAGTCACAACAAGCTTATGATCTTAGTTTAGAGATAAATCAAAATCATAGGTGAATCGATATTTGAATGTGAGCATTTTGAGATAAAGTCTCCATTGAAATATTACATTGGTGAACATTTGAGAAAATGGAATTACTACTTCTTGTGACCTAACTCGAATATCTAGAATGAAATTGGTTATGTACTCAAAGATCTCCAAGTGGTTTAAGTCAATAAAGTCGATCCCTGCCCCCGTGCTCAACATCCATTATTATCCTCGATATACACCTCGTGATAGATCCGTTTAATAGCTTCTATTAGTTATCTTGCAATCAGTTCATTTATTATCTTCTTTGTTATTGTGAATTTATAATTTGTTACACAACTATCCTCGTGGGACACGACACTCACTTACCACTACTATTACTTGTTGACTATGTGCATTTGCATGCCACCCTCCACTATATAGTTTAATCACCATTTCCACCAACAGGGAGACATTGTCTTTTAGAAGATAGATTTGAGATCTAGTTACCATCAGTCGAGGATTCGGGATGAGGATATCCCTAAGACCGCCTTCACGACTTAGTATGAGCATTATGAGTTTGTGGTTATGTCACGGGTTAACTAACGCACCTTCCACTTTTATGGATCTCCTATATACTGTTTTAAGGAGATTTATTCACCTGTTTGTCATTGTCTTTATAGATGACATTTTGATCTATTCTCAGACCAAGGAATTGCATGTCATACATTTGGAGAAGCTCTTGTCTATTTTTTCAGATATGCTAAGTTTTCAAAATGCGAGTTCTAGCAGAAGAAGGTGGAATTCTTAGGCCACGTGGTGTTGAGTAGAGGAATATCAGTTGATTCTTCTAAGATAGAGGCAGTTAGCGGATGGCCTATACCGACTAACGTGTTAGAGAACCGAAGTTTTCTTGGACTTGCAGGATATTACAGACGATTTGTTCAGAATTTCTCTAAGATTTCGTCTACCTTGACGCGTCTGACGAGAAAAGGGATCGAGTTCACTTGGTCTGATGAGTGCGAGGCGAGATTTGAGGAGCTCAAAAAGCGATTAGTGACCGCACCTGTTCTTGTATTGCCTGATAGATCAGGTGGTTTGACTGTGTACACCGATGCTTCAAAGAAGGGTTTGGGTTGCGTTTTGATGCAACATGGTAAGGTTATAGCCTATGCTTCTTATCTGTTGAAGGAGTATGAGAAGAAGTACCCGACCCACGATATGGAGTTGGATGCAATTGTGCATGCTCTGAAGATTTTGAAGCATTACTTGTACAATGAGAAGATTCTGATTATCATTGATCACAAGAGCCTTAAGTACTTTTTCACTCAGAATGAGTTGAATATGAGGCAACCACGATGGTTGCAATTGGTTAAGGACTATGGTTGCGACATTCAGTATCATCCATGAAAGGCAAACGTAGTGGCAGATGCAATTAGTAAGAAGTCATCGCACTCTTCGGCATTGTCTGCTATACCGTTGAGATTGAGATGGGAGATGGAGCTAGCTGAGATAGCCCTCCTTACAGCTAAAGTTATTGTGAGTTTAGCCCATTTGATTGTTGGACCGACCTTGAGACAGAAGATGATTAATGCTCAGAGGAGCGAGGCTCATTTAGAGGCGGAATTTTGAGAGGCGGAGTTTGACATCGGAGTTTCAAAAAAGAGTTGTTGGAGAAGGCTCATATTTCCATCTTTTCTATACATCCAGGTAGTACAAAGGTGTACAGGGACCTGAGACAACACTATTGGCGGCCAGGGATGAAATGCGATATAGCCGAGTATGTGAGTACATGTTTGACTTGTCAGCAAGTCAAGGCCTTGAGGAAGAGCCCACCAGGTTACCTTAACCCTTTGAGTGTGCCTGAATGGAAATTGGATGAAATTTCCATGGATTTTTTTAGTGGTATACCTAGAACGGCAATGGGTTACAGTACAATTTGGGTGATTGTCGATCGTTTGACAAAGACTTCACATGTTATACCTGGAAGGATCATGTACCCAGTTGAGACTTGCGCTCAGCTGTATATGATAGAGATTTTCAGATTGTCAATGTGTGTTAGTGCGGATTGTTTTGGATCAGGACACTCATTTTGTCTTGAAGTTTTGGCAGAGTCTACTGTTGGTGGAAACGATGATCAAACTAGATGGTGAAGGGTGGCATGCAAGTGCACATGGACAATAAGTAATAGTAGTGGGAAGTGAGTGTCGTGTCCCACGAGGATGGTTGTTTTTAAGACAATTAGGATCTAAGGGTGATTGTAGCTACAGAATTAATTAATTAACAAAGGCTAGGTATTGTGACACACAAAGTAAATGGATCAACACGAAGTGTTGATCAAAGGATGGGAATGTGATGATGTGCTAGGGATCTGGATAGACTGTATTAACAAGTAATAAACTTGCTATGAGACTTCACATATGAATGGAGTTAAGAAACAACTAGTGCATAGGAAAACAAGAGCAAGGACAAGTTTTCTCAAACAATCCAAACGCATTATCTAACCCTAGATCTCATCTCTAAAACCTTGGGTAAATTTTACTTCTCTTGAATCCCCTAGAACTGTTCTCTATTCTTCTTAGCCTTTCCCTTATTCCTAAGTTATGGTTAAGTTGAACAAGTGATATCTCATACAAAGTTGGCATACAAAATATCTTTCAATACTTGCATACACTGTTCTAACTCTATTTTCATACAGAATTAAAGAAGAACATAAATGACAAAAATATTACATCACAATCTCCATAAATATGTGGATCTCAAAATAGTGGTTCATGTCTATCCATCTCCACTAACACTTCATCACAAAAGGGTTTAGCTTCTCATGGCTATCAACAACATGAAAATAAGAGTGTTCCTCGGACTATAATTCATGCTTGAATATAAAATGGAAATGACAAATACTGAACTAGCTAATACAAAATAACTCCACGTTGTAAAATGCCTCCTTGTTTATTGCTTTTTCTCCTCCTTCTTTGGCTTTTCACTTCTCCGTTCTCTTCCTTTCTTCCAGAAAATATATTTCTCTTTCTTTTTATATCCTTTCGTATTAGTCTTCGCCTTGCCACTTTCACCTTTTCCCGCCAAAAAAGTAGTTGATAAAGTGTATCGGGATGTACGCATGACTAAGAACTATAGCATGAAGCGACTGCTGCTTGTCCCATCGAACAGCTAATCAGCGAAGATAATATCTCTTTGTTCTCTGAGTGCCTTGCTTTAGCAGCATCACAATGTGCTCCTCTTTGTGCTTTGCCCTGCAACAGTAAAAAATTGCCAAGAGCACTAACTAGAAACTATGCTAGCAATGCCTATATTAGAACGCTCAGAAAGTAATCAATGAATGAGAGAAAAATGATTGCAAAAAGCCAAGGTGAATCAAAGGGCTCAATCTAAATTTGAAATTACAAAAGTGACTTAAATAAGTGCAAAAGCTCAACATTCTACTTAATTGCTTGGTCTTCTTACCTAGATTTATCCAAGTTTAACTATGTGAATACCCCTTTCTAAGGACTTATCATCTACACACCGCCATGGGTAGAGTAAATTAGATTTTAGAGGATATGCTACGAGCTTGTGTTCTAGATTTCGGTGGCAGTTGGGACTCACGGTTGTATTTGGTGGAGTTCACTTACAATAATAGCTTCTAGGCTACTATTGAGATGGCACCGTTTGAGGCACTTTGTGTAGAAAGTGTCGATCTCCCTCTCATTGGGATGAGGTCAGTGAGAGGAGACTTTTGGGCCCTGAGTTGTTATTGTTGATCAGTGAGTCAGTTACATTGATCATAGAAAGGATGAGGGTTTCTCAAAGTCGACAGAAAAGTTTCGTCGATGAGCGATGAAGCCCATTTAAGTTCACCATAGAGGATCATGTGTTCTTAAAGGTAGCACCTATGAAAGGTGTTATGAGATTTAGGAAGAAGGGCAAGCTGAGCCCTAGGTTTATTGGTCTGTTTGAGATTCTAGATCAAGTTGGAGTAATGGCGTACCATTTAGTCTTACCTCCAGCCTTGTCTGCCATTCATAATGTTTTTCATGTTTCAATGCTTCGAAAGTATGTGGCGGACCAATCTCATGTGATTGATTATGAGCCGGTAGTCTTGGATGAGCATTTGACTTATGAGGAGGCACCGGTTGAGATTTTGCTTCGGGACAGAAAGAGTTGAGGAATAAAACGATCCACTTGGTTAAGATTCTATGGAGGAACAAAGTATCGGAAGAGGTCACGTGAGAACGTGAGGATGATATGAGAGCTCGATACCCTCATTTGTTACTTAGGAGCAAATATTGTGACGTCCCGTTATTTTGAGGTGATTTTTTTTTATTTAATTTATTTATTTATTTAAAGTATTAAAGTTAATTTTAGAATTATTTATTTAGATTTAAATAGTTAATTTCATTCGGAAACCTTTTTTGTGATGACCCGTCACTTTTAAATAATTTAAATTAGAAAACACAGCGGAAGTCTTTATATTTTAAGAAAAATGGCGTGGTTATGTTTGAAAATTGGCTAGCCAAAACCTGTTTATATCTTAATTTCAAAATCTAAATAACACAAGGAACATTAAATTCCTATCAGGAGTTCAAAAGCTCATAAGAGCTATATACAATTGTACAAATCTCAAAATTATATAAAATTCACAAAACCATGTACATGGACTTTTACATAACACCTAGTCCATCTCGAAATCATCATCCCTCGATCATGCAACACCATCTCCTTTTCCACGACCTCTAGTCAGGACATTACCTGAAGTTTTTGTAATATCATGAGCTAACAACTTAAGCCCAGTGAGAATAATAAGAATAAAAAGTAAAGATAGACCTCAAACTCGCATTTCGATTTGTGTCCAATTAATCTGACACAATTCACTCCTAAAGTTCTCCAAACTTTAGGTAATTTCATTCTAAACTTTCCAAAGGATGATACTACTAACACACGTAGTCTAATCCTCATCGATTAACTTGTTATGACATAAATAAGAAAAGTAAATAAAGTTTGCATAAAATATAACATCTTAATTCCTTTTATTATTTTACTTTCCATTATGAAATATACAATTCTTTCTCCATGATATAATTCCACCGATAATATGCATGAAGGTAATGAAGACATCCAGTAGGATTCACATTCACCTTTTATGCATAAATTAAGGTAATGATGACACTCCCCGTAGGGTCCAACATTCTACCTTATGAATGAAGAAGGTGATGCGGACAATCCCCGTAGGGTCCAACATTCTCCCCTCCTTTTCTTTCTCACTTTCGTTTCTTTTTCTCACTTTCGTTTCTTTTTCTCTCTTTTGTTTCTTTTTCTCGCTTTCGTTTCTTTTTCTCACTTTCGTTTCTTTTTCTCGGAAGGTGATGCGGACATTCCCCGTAGGGTCCAACATTCTCCCCTTCCTTTCTTTCTCACTTTTCATTTCCATCAATGATATGCATGAAGGTAATGGAGACTCTCGTCGGATCCACATTCACCTTTTATGCATGAAGGTAATGGGGACTCCCGTCGGATCCACATTCACTTTTTTTTTGTTTCTCGCCTCCCTTCTCTTCCATTTCAATGATGTAAGATAATATGGTGCAAGATGTTATGGTGCAAGATGTAATGGTTATGCTTGCACATGCTTGCAAAAAGTAAATAAAGTAAAGTGCGAATAATAAAGTAACCGAAACAAACATAATGTAAAGGGTCATAAAGTAAATAAATAGGAAACTCCGGACGAACGATATGTCAATCGAACTCTGCTAACAATAATAAAAGTAAAATCATATCTTAAATGATTAACCTATACCTTCAAAGATTCTAAACTTCCAATATAATCCGAGGTTCTATTAACCGTTCTATCTAAAAGTTTGGATCTTTGAACTTCCAATGATCCATCCTAAGCTTCGAAACGAATCTAACTTAGAATCTTCTAAGATTCAATAGCTTCCTCGAGAACTCCTAGGTTCTCACTTAAAGGATTAACTTCTAATCCTAAGGGCACTAACTCACATCCCTCTAATCTTAGATTCGGATTCTAGTCTTAGTTTCAATTCTACAAACCATTATACTTATTTTCTTTCTATAGTTACTTTAAATCCTAACTATTCTCACCTTTGCCAAAAAAAGACTTGCTCCAAGTCTCAAATTTCCACGAAACAACAACCGAGCAATCGCACCTACAATTCACCAATTGCACAACATATTACAACTCATAACTAAGATGAGAACAAGTGTGCATTTTCGGGTGAATAGTGATTTCGGATGAATACTGTTTTCTGGTGAATAGTGTTTTTCGAAAATCCGGGCACAAAATCGTCAAATTCCATGATAGAAATTCATGATTTCAACTTCAAAACTCATTTATAAACAAAAACGAACAAATCGATATAAAAAGTTTTGAAAACTTACTTTTTGGGACTTCCCTTAGAGAATAGGAAACTTTGAAAAGGTAGGTTGGATAGGTAGCCCTCGTCCCTACCAATCCAACGCAACCGAAATCAAGCCGATCCATCGAGAAACGAAGAAAAGAAAAATTACATCCATGGTGGATGAAGGCTACGGCCAAGAGAAAAGAAGAAGAGAAAATGAAGTCAAATAGTCAAATTGGTGATATTTAAAGAATAAATGAATAGTAATTTTAGATATTTTAAGAAATTGGAAATGACGATTGCGTCCTTTTATGACTTTTGACTTATAAAACGAAACCCGATGCTCTTAAATAAATCTAAAGGTGATTAATAATTATTAATTGGCCTATTAATAATTATTAATATTACCGAAGCGAATTTAAAATATTAAAATGATTAAAAAGGATTTCGGGCGAAATTAACTACTAAAATCGAAATTACAAAAATAATAATTAATCTAAATACTTAAATTGAAATAAATAAATAAATAACATTAAATATAATATAATAAAATAATAATAAATAAATAAATAAATAATTTCACTTCAAAATAACGAGACGTTACATTTTTAGTTGCTTAATTAGCCTAAACGAGTTTCAATGATATTAATAATTATTAATAGGCCAATTAATAATTATTAATCACCATTGGGCTAGTTTAAATGGTTCGGGTTTAGTTTTAAAAGCTTATGGCAAGAAAATGACGTAGGCGTCATTTCTGATTTCTTAAATATCTAAACACTATTCATCCTTCTCCTTTATTAAGCCAAAATTAGACAAAAATCATAAATTTCTTCTCACCTTTCATCCCAAACCCATAGCTTAGAGAGAAAAAAGAGGAGAGAAAGAAATTGTCACTCCGGCTTCGTTTCGCGATCGTTTTCATCGTGCCTTAGCTCGTTGGAAAGCTCTCGAGACGTACTTTCTACCCATCCCATCAATTGAGGTTTTCATCCATTCTCTCAAGGCTTTAAGGTATGTTAAAGTTCAAAACCTAAAGCTTCAAATAGTGTTTTAATGGTGTCTTTGGTTTTAATCTTCCAATTCTTGCTCGGGAACTCGGAGATTTAGATCGAGGGAGTTGTTTTATGTATATTTAGAACTTTCCCTAAACCCTAGAATCGGGTTTGAGCCAAAATCCATTTCTTTGAGTTATTCTCATTTTTCATGATGGTTAGGGTTTTGAATTTGATATGTTTTATGATTTTACTAAATTGTTCGGGATTGAACTTTTGACCTAAACCCTAAATCACGTTTATCCATTGATGTTACCAACCTCCAAAGTGCCCGAAACCAACTCGAAACACTTTTAAAGTGCTTAAAAATCCGGAAAACCAATTCCACCTTTCACCTTCTTTGGGTCGTGGGCCTTGTGAGCTTAATTCCCGGGCTGTTTTGTTCTTTATTTTAGTATCATGACGATCGTTGTTCATTTCGGTTAATTAATATACTTTAGGTGTATTTAAATTATAGGTTTTGTGCATCGTTCATGAAATTGGTCAACCGGTGATTTGCAGTTGACTTCAATAATAAGGTGAGTTTAAAATGGTTGTGATTACTTTTATGCTTTCAAAATACTTGACGATTATGTTCGATCGAAGTTAAGAGTGTTATTAGATTTTAGAGCTTTTCCAAGAATGCATATAATTGGGAGTTAAGGAAAGTGCATAAGGAAAGAATTAGTTAAGTTTATGTGATTTAAAGTGAGAAGTATTTGGTGGATTAAGTTATATTCTCGAGGAGAATTAGATTCCGGAAATTGAAGAAGAGTATTAGATACTCCGATGAATTGAGTGGCTATAAGATAGTTAAAAAGGAACTTGGAGAAATTCTTCGTATAGAATCGAGTTAGTATGATATTATTAGCGATGAGATTCGCCATTTAGTACTACTAAAGGGGAGTAGTACGTATGGCTTTATGATACGCATGATATTATGGTTTGTGTATGGTGACAATGTGGTCACGGTGGCTTTGAGGTCACATTATGGTTTGCGTATGGTGACAATGTGGTCACGATGTCATTAAGGTCATATTATGGTTTGTGTATGGTGACAATGTGATCACGGTGGCTTTGAGGTCACATTATGGTTTGCGTATGGTGACAATGTGGTCATGATGGCTTTGAGGTCATATTATGGTTTGTGTATGGTGACAATGTGGTCACGGTGGCTTTGAGGTCACATTATGGTTTGCGTATGGTGACAATATCGTCACGATGACTTTGAGGTCATATTATGTTTTGTGTATGGTGACATTGTGGTCACGATGGCTTTGAGGTCATATTATGGTTGGTGTATGGTGACAATGTGGTCACGGTGACATTGAGGCTATGGTATGGTTTGTGAAATGTGACAATGTGGTCACAAATGTGAAATTTACTTTGTTATTTACTTTGTTAATTACTTTGTTATGTACTAGTACTTTATTTTACGAGTTTGAATGATTACTTTCGAAATTTCGATATAATAGAATGAGATTGATTTTCTTATGCAAAGTACTTGGGAATATCGAATAGGTAGTGCAAGTACATTATGATTTATTGGACACATTTTCCGATATGGGATTTGATCCATAGAAGTGCTTTCATCCATCTTATTCTCACTATCATTTTTATGCTAATGTTGCTACACTTAAACTTTTCAGGTAATACTCGTGCGAGAGGGCGAGGTCGTGGAGGTGGTGCTGCTTGATCCCGAGCGGATGGCCTTTGGGACATGGACATATATGTATATTTTGGGGCATTCTATGAATGCTATGTTGTTAGTCTTTAAAATTGTATTTTGTGGCTCATGAGAGCCTAAGATGTGTTTTACAAATTATCGAATTTACGTTCTCTTATTTGGTTATAAACTGGAGTATGAACTTCTGTTGTTTTAAATTCTCTGATTTGGACTTATGTAAACAGGTATTGGTAGCTCATATTTTAAACGTGTGACGACCCGGCTTATTCTAAAAGCCCAAGACGCGAGTACGCAAACGGAAGCAAAGAACTTATGCTAAAAACAATTATTTTAGTCAAAGATTGAAAATTTCGGCATGTAGTATTTGTAAATTCCAAGCCTCACATACAACATAAAAACCTGTTTTCCAAAAAACATCGGCTCGTCGGCCGGTTCAGAGTATCACATCAACTTAAAACAAAATAAGGTCGGTGCACCGGTTTAAAAGTGTTATAAAAACATAATATACATAATTTGACTTTGAAATTTAACTCAAAATCAAAAGGGAACACAATCCAAACTAAGACTCCTACATTCCCAAAAAGTGCGGCTCGCGTGACCAGAGACCAAACCCAAAAGCTCCATCTCGACGAATCAATGAGCACCACCTGCCGCGCCTCGTCCGATACCTGAAAGGTGATTTAGAGCACCTTTGAGCATAACACTCAGTGAAAACAAAAGAATATGAACGGTGATTCGGTATGATTGTAATAAAATGAATAGGAAGTAATGACATGCTTAAAGTGAAAATAAGAACAATGCATTATGTATAAATGGTATCAAAACAACCACAAGTCCGCTAACATGTACTTTGGCCAAACCATTACCATATATCACATATCACAATTTCCATCCTCTTTAATTTCACAAGCCATGCCTTCATACCCCTGACGTCTCTCTACGCCCAAGTCACATGATCAATCATCATCCGAGCCGTAGCTCTTTTCAAACTTAAATTATCTCAATACCCATTAGCATCCGGGCCATTTATCATATAGCACACCAGAGACCATCACATCTCCACCATGGTAACCACGTGTAACGTCCAACACCCACACATCATTACACGGGTTAATCACAACTCTGCCACAGTAACCATGTGTAACGTCCAACCCCACACACCGTTACACGGGTTACGACCCCATGGCCACAAATCGATCATATGATATGCATGTATGAAGTGTTATGAGATGAAATGGAAATGAATGAGTAATCATGCTTACTAACAACTCTCATCATAACTCACATCTCATATTTTTTCCACATGATACATGTAAAACACATTTCAAGCTTGAAGTCTCTAATCATATTCGCATGCTATTCACTAAGAACCTATAATAACATAATAAGTGTTGATACGTCTAGCCCGATTCACATCTTGCTCAATATTCACATAAGTGTATAATCCCATTTCACATACTACTTTCAATAGTTCATTTGCATTCCTTTTCATAGAGCAATAATCGATGGCATAATAAATAATCATTCACGTGTTCAAGTTAATAGCCCAAATCAGCATATGACTTGATCATGGACTAAGAGCATAAAAATAACATCAAGTAAGCATGCTCATAAAAATGATTATTCATAAAACATATCGGTTTTGAGCTACTAGCTCGTCGAGCTCTTTAAACAACGCCAGGGTCATTTTCCACTTCCCGTTACTTCTCGCACGTTCATCACCTTACTAACCATACATCACAAGCCATTACTAATTAAAACCATAAACACCCACATCCAAGATAACTCGAAAAGATCCGTGATTCACATCGCCAATACCCTTCCGATTCTTTATGTTCTCACCTTTACAATCAACTCCAAATTGCTTTATGCTTGTCTTCTTTCTACACCAAACTATTACAAACACATTTAAGTTCATAATAAAAGAATTACCTTAGCCCAATACAATAAAACACAACTCAACCCGGTTAGTGGAGGAAAATTCCAAAACTAGACAATTTCAAAACGAAATTTTCGGCCAATTGGAAAATAATCAATTATTCATTGGGTGGAAATTCTAATGAGTTTTTAATGTAGATTAAACACATATAAACACCCAAAATTTTCAGATTCAACAACCTTCCATTAATAGCAAAGAAAACACAAAATTGAGAAAAAATAGAAGCTTGAGAAAACTCCATTAATGGGGTTTCTTGAAAGCTTACACCCACCCAATGGTTTTCATCTTTTCCCCTTTCAATAAATATATTTAAACACTCATATATTCCAGATTTAATAACCTTTTAAAATTACTCAAGAAAATCTCAAAACTAGCTAAGTTAAAGACTAGTATTTTGGCCAAATTTGAGAATTTTCAAGAATTCTTTTCCTTGCTCTTCCAAGTTGTTTTCCATATGTAAAATACATATTTAGGCCCACATATAATCCAGTATTGAAAGACTCTAAGTAAAACTCATGAAAAACCAAAATTGAAAAAAACTAGAAAAACTTGAAAATAGCCATTAATGGAGGATTTGAGCTTGGTGTTCAACCATGGCTTCCAATTACAACCATGGCTTCCAATTAAAACCATTCTTAATATATTAGATCTTAGGGACTTGATGAGTATCAATCTAAATTCAATTTCCAGAATTTACACAAAGAAGAAAACCCCACACAACACAACTTAAACATCAATTAAGAAAATCCCAAAACAACTCCATGGAAGACCTTAAAAAACCATAAACCCTAGGTTATGAAATTACCTTGAACTTGCTTAATTTCTCTTGATTCTTGAATAAAGCTTCCTCCTATGATGAATCTACCATGAATCACCAAGAACCGTCTTGAATTAACCCACAAACATCAAGATTAGATGAAGAAACAAATGAAAAAAAAATTGAAGGGGAAAGGGGCTCACGGGTATGAAGGGGGAGAAGAGAAAGATGATGTCTTTTTTTAAAAAAAAAAAAAATTCCTTTTCCTTTAATTCACTATATTCACTTTTAATTTCCATAATTAAAATAAATAACTAAAAGCTAATTACCCACAAATCTCTCCACCTCCTAAATTTATCCCTTAACTCCCTCCACCTCCAACAATTAAACTAAACCCTTCCTCTTCTTTTCTTTTGCTAAAAAGTCCTTGCCCTCTAATTCTTTTACTAACCAATCCTCTCCACTAAACTAACCATGGTTAAAAATTCCCTTTATACTAAATTCTCCACCCATCGTTAAATTAAACCAAAATACTCATAGAAAATAATTTACACACTTTAAATAACTAATTAACCAAAATTATTATTTAATTTATACCAACAATAAGGAATTCTATAACAAATCTCGGGCCCTTACAAAACGGATCCATGCCAAATTTTTATAAAAATAAAGTCTTCCGCTGTTTATTATGATTTAAAGATTTGAGAAAATTCGAGTCTTTACAAATATTGAGCTCGATACCCTCATTTGGCGAAAAGTCTTTTAAGGAGGGTAGACTGTAATGTCCCGTTATTTTGAGGTAGAATTATGTGACGACCCGTGTTCCCGGTAAGTAGTATTTTAATAAATATTATTATTTCATAATATTATTGAAATATTAGAAGAATGTGGTGTTTATTAAATTTAATTCTTTTACAGGAATTAAATTTAAAAGGTTTTATCTTTTATCTTGGAATAAAGAAAAAATTAAAAAAAAGGGAAAGAGGCGTAAAAAGGGAGGAGGGGAAAAGAAAAGAAAAAAAAAACATCCTCAGTCAGAACGTGAAGTTTTCTACAGAGAAGAGAAAAAGGTAGGGTTTCTTCACTTTCTTCTTCTTCCTCAATTCCTTTGTTGCTGTTCATTTAGTGTTTACGGGGCATGGAATTTAATTATGATTTCCCTTCATCTTTAACGTGTTTTAAGTGTGATTTTTCACGAGTTGTGAATTGGAGAAGAATCGAAGTTGTTGGGAACATCTTCCAAAATTCAAGAAAAAGGTAATTGAAATTCATCCCTTTTCATTCAAGATTTCTAGTTTCTAATGAATTTGATTAGAGAAACTATGAGATTTATCAAATTCTCAAACCCTAAAAACCCTAATTTTGATCCCTCATGAAAAACGTTGTTGTTGATCAATTACCTAGCCAAACGAACCAGAGAAAAAGCCATAGAGGAGCCGTCGTGCCGCTTCAAAGAAGCAGCAGCAGCAGCCCCTTATGGGCTGCTTTGTGCCGTGTTGCGCGCGGTAGATTGCCCGTTAATAGTAGTTCCTTTATATATATTAGGATAGTATTTTTAGTAGATTTTAAGAGGTTTTTATGATGTATCAGGTGGTGAACGTTCTTGGAAATAAAAGAGCTAAAAACTTGTTATTTTATTAATTAAAGGTGAGTAGATGTGTTTAAGTTTAATTACATTTCATGTTTTTCTTTCCTTTTCCTTTATAAGATTATTACTATAAGTTTTGGGTGTAATGATGATGTTCTAAGCATGTTTAAAGAGGTTTTGGGCTGTTTTAAAAGTTGCAGGAATTTTGTATAAAAGTGTTGAAACTTGGAATTAAGACATAATTGATGGATGTTTTGCCTCTTTGTATGTTGTAACTATTTTTGGGAGTAAATATGGACTATTATAAGATGTTTAAGGTCATTTTATGTGGGTTTTAAAGCCCCTAAAGCTTGCGGTTTGAGAATAATTAGACCACCCTAGTGTTCGAAATTAGAGCTAAACCACACTAGTTTAGGCTAGTTTAGCTCTTTTTAGTGGAATTTCTTCGAGTGATCGATTTGTGAGATAAAATTGGGATTTTGGGTGATTTTAGATCATCTTAAGGTTAGGAAAGAGCCTAATTTCCAGAAATTAAAAATTCCAAGTTAAGCCTCATTAAAAGTCGGTTTTGGGTAGAAACGATAATTCTAAGCTAGAAACCTGACTTAGGCTTATAAAGCATTCTGGTAGTGATTCTTGTAGTTAAATCATATTTTTTTTGATGCCTTAAACAATATGGTTGGAGGTTCGCACTAAGTAGGGCCATACTTAGCGAAGAATATGCCATTAAGTGGATAGTTATAGTTGTGCATAACATAATATCACTTAATGGGGCAGGTTCATTCCATTTGATCAATGGGAAAGAATACATAAAGTAGGTTTGCTTATGTGTTTGAGGATACATAAGAAGAATACTGCAAAAGATTGAATTGTGGAAATACGAATTTGATGCTGGTGGGGAAGAAACACACTTCTGTTTTCGAACATTAGATGAGAAAGGCATTGGGAGATGTGAGGTCATTATGGACTTAAAGGATTTAGGAAAGCTTCTCAATGGCATTACTTTTCTTTAAACATTTCTACACATTGGGCGTAGCTTGATGATGCTACACTATTCTTTTTTCAGGTAAAAAGAAGAAGAAAGCTGGCAACTGACGATGTCTCGTTATCGGTGGATCGGTTGGGAAGGATTTATATAGCCGGCGATATTAATCTTTTCTTGGTTGTTAGTTTGACGTGATTAGACTTTGAATTGTGTTTCGTTTTTCTTTTGTGAAATCGTTATTCTATCTTATGAATTTTTCCACATTTTGAATTTAAATGTTATTTGAATTCATGGATTTATTTTGAAATAAGATCAATCGAATCATTAAACTCATTCGATTTGAATTTAATGCGAAGGAAAGGAATTTTCAATGTTTTGTTTTGCTTCTGCTGTTGTTTATTATATTTCCATGTTTTGGGAATTTTGGGGTTGTTACAAATTAATTTTTTTTATTATTCCTTTATTCAATTAATAATTAATTAAAGTATTTAATTAGTTTAATTCAGATAATTTAGAATTTAGAAGTTTTAATCTTTATTTGGTAATTTTAGATTTCAAGTATTTATTGTGAACTAGGTGCATTAATTATTTTTAATAGGCCAATTAATAATAATTAATTACCTTCTATCCTAGATTAATTGTGTTGATTAATTTTAAGGGATAGTTTATGTTTTAAGAGCATGGGGTTTATTTTTAAAAGTTAAAAGGAAATTGAGGGACTCTTTATCAATTAACTTTCTTCCTCATCTAAATTTGGAGTCATCTTCTTCCTCTTATTTGAAACAATAAGACACAGAAAGCTCCTCCATTCTCTCCCATTTCTGCCACCCCTCCTAGAGCTCCCAAGGGACAGGTTTTTCTCGTCCCTTCTTTGATTCACGTGATTTCAAGTGCGTTGGATAGATCGGCCCCAGATCTATCTTTTGAACTAACGATGGAAGCATTCCTCCAACTTCTAAGAGGAATAAGGGTAAGATTACTTGTTTTCCTTATTGGGTTTTATTTCCTTTTTAGTTTTTTGTAAGTTTGATTTGAAATCTTCAATTCCATTCCATGGAAATTGAAGATTTCAAATCAAAGGGATGTTTAAGCTTGTTCTTGGTTTTTCTTGTCTTAGACTTTGAAGAGATTTACAAAACTCCCGAACCCATGGAAACCTTGAAGGCCGTGGGCCTCATCATGTTCTTTCCCTTGTAATTTCCGATTTTCCTTTTAATTTTGGTTGGTAAATCTTGTCCAAATGCCCTAAATTGGTCTACCCGTTGTAAATTACCTACCTAAATCTACCCGAAAAAAACTCGAAAGGTCACAAAAGCAAAGACACCCCCCTGTCTTGATAGCTTCGGCCGAGAGCCTCCTTGGGGAAATTACTGGGTTATTTTTCACTTGTTTCATTTTACGCATCGTTTGTTGATTGATTTGTTTAATTAATGCAATTAGACTATATTTAATTGTAGGTGTTACGTGATTTCTCGCTAGATTGCTCAATTTGGGTTTCGATTTCAAGCTAATTGCAAAAGGTAAGGATAAATAGAATTTACGGTAAATTTAAGAACTAAATTCTTGAACGATTTGTATGGCTCGGGAGTTAAGTTAAAATTGGAATTAATTGATTTGAGCATGCTAATTATATGATTTATTAGGATTCAGGAGTATAGAATCGATATTGGGAATTTATGGATTTTACATATTCTTGGAAGTTAAAGTATGGAATTGTTGGTTTCAAGTATGTTTATGCTTGAAGTTTGTTTATCATGTGTTCTTGGATGTTTAATTTATGATATCGATTCTTTTTTAATACTTGGAACTTATTTTCTGAGACTGGGTTCATCCAACAATTGGAGTCTTTGGCATATAAGATATTCGATTTTGCAGGATTATTGTGATCGATGAAAGTATGGGCTTATGAGCCTATACATTCTAATGTTCTTGATTAGCGATACTCTGTTGAGTTGTTCTGAAATTGGTTCTCTATTTATATTTATGTATTCGAATTTCTGATTCTTTATTATCACACATATTTGCATGGAGGAATAATGAGATAATGCATATACTATGTGTAGTTGCATTGTTTGGTATTATTCGTTGTTCGGCTATATATGTATCATGAGGAATGAATTGACTACGTGAACTACATAAACCGAGAAGATGAATAGTGAGATAATGTTTAGTTGTGTGAGCTTGCATTATCTGGTATTATTCATAATTATTATGATACATATATATTATAGACTACTTAGACTGAATTAGCTTTTCATGTCATGGGTGAGATAACGGGACCATGTATTGACTGCGCGTGTTTGCATCACCTGACGTTATTCACCGGGGAGGTTCTTGTTCTTATGCCATAATGTAAAGACTACGTGAGCTTGCATTTGTTCTTGTTAACAGTGTAAATGTTTCGTGAGCTTTACATGATATTGGAGTGAGATAATGGGATCATGCATAGACTGCATGTGCTTGCACCAACTAACATTATTCATATGATCTTTGTTGTTTATTCTTGTTCTTATTCTTTGTTGAGACCGCGTGAGCTTAACTTGTTCTAGTTGTATTCCTGAAAGCTTTAACGTATGATTACGTGTTCTAGTTGTTACGAGTTTGGGAGACTTGACTACTTGCATGTTCTTTGTTTTTTGTTCTTGGGAGAATTGCATGATTTTGCATTTGGAAGTTTATTTGAGTAGTCAAGAGATAATAGGTTTCGTTGGACACAAATCCAAACCGGATTTGAGATCTAAAGTTACTTTATTTTCAATTTATCTCCACTGGGTCTTCGGCTCATGATATTACACTTTCAGGTACGGGACATGGTTGCAGTCGTGGTCGTTGAGCTTGTGCGGCATGATTCTGGATCGATGATGATGGATGGACTGGAGTCTGTTGTAGTCCAATAGACTGGTTATGTCATGACACTTTCATTTTATCCTTTTTATTACCTTTCAGTTGTTGAGCTGTTTTGAGTATTATTACTTATGTTATTTGATTTCTATGGTTTTATGAATTAATTTTCATTATGGGTTTGAAAATTTATGAAAAGGGAAGCGCTCCCCATCTTTGAATGTTAAGGATTTTGGATTTTATTTTGAAATGATAAAGTATGATATCCTTCAATTACAGGTTTTAAATTGTTATTTCAAGACTTCCGCTTGTGATATTTATTTATTTATTTATTCCCGTTTTTAAAGAGTCAGGCCTTTAAATAGAGACTTGATAAGCACGACCTTATCATGAGAAGTCATCAAAAAATAAAAGCAATAGCTCCTAGGAATTCAAATCTTTCAAATATAAAGCCCTATAAAACTTGAAACTTCCAATTCTATATGTAGTCTTCAAGACTTGGTAATGAGCTTTCTTTTTTTTATAAATATAGTGTTCTCCACGAAATTACCATATATGTTAAGAAATATTCAATTTCTGAAAAGTTTTTATTTCGGGAAAGTTTCCATATCTCGACATTTTTTGTCATGATCTTCTTCCCTATTTCTACTTCTTGGATCTTGATCATTGAGTAAAGATAAGTTCATTCATGTGTTCTGAGGCTCTATGATTCATATCAGGTTCTAAAAAGTTGCACTAAATATTGAGCTATGGCTAACACTACTTCTGAGCTTACTTGGCTAACTTGTATTCTCAAAGATCTTCATATTTTCCTTCCATCTTCACTGAATAATTTTTATGAAGCTCAACGCTTTATGTATGACAATTAATCGAGTTTTCTATGCTCGTAGCAAGCATATCGAATTAGATCATGATTTTGTACGGGAACATGCTACTCTTGAACTCCTTGTCACTTAAATATTGCTTCCACCAACCAAGTTGCTGATCTCTTTACTAAACATGTTCCAAAAGTTGTCCTAACTTACTTTCGTAACAAACTGTGCCTTCAACCCCGCCACAATTTGCGGGAGGGTGTAGCAAATGTGGTACAGTTGTATGAATATCAAGGAGTAATAAGATGTATCCCACAATATATGGAGAGATAAGAAAGATTATGATCCTGCAATTATTTGTAAATAAGGAATATGGTTGGTGTCAAGAGTGCAAATGGTAACAACTTCCTACACAAATGGTAGTTTAATTGATTATGGAAGCTACTGTATATTTTTATACGTTTGAATACTTTTGCAAGATTTAAGGATTTAGTTTAGGAGTATATTTGATCTTTCCCCCTTTTCATGTGTAGTAGCAGTATTTAAATTTCTGCATTATTTACCTTTCATGTAGTGTGGTATTATTAATAAGGAAAGAATATTAAGAAAAACACTTCTTTTGTTCCTTTTTTTTCTCTTTTATTAAATTCCTTATATATTGCATGGTTTAAGGAAAATTAAATAGAGGGTATTTTTTTTGTCTTTTCACATTTTTTGATGGTGGTATTTGGACATATTCGTAATAAAAGTAGTGACACTAATATTTTGTAATTAGTCTCCTCCTTTTGATTATTACTGAAAATAGCCCTTTAATATATTAAGATTATGATAAGATTAACAATTAATAGTATTAATTTCCATTGAAATAAACCAATTATTTAAACAATTAAAAAACATTTAATTAATAGTATTTTATTATTTAGCCAATTTAAATAAGCTCATTCATTAAACAATTAATAGTGTTTGATTAATAATATTTTATTATTAATTTTCGTTTTAATAAATTCATTATTTTAAATTTATGATTATATTCTTCACGTAGAGTCATAATTACACGTGTTAGAACTACCGTTTTACTATTGTATTTACTGCTTTATCCTTGTGTTCCTGCTAATTCTCCAATGAATTGTATTTGTAGTCCAACTAAAGATGGATACTTCTGTGATCAGCAGAAGTCGTGGTGCCACAAAGTTCAATTCTTCAACTAGTTCATCAAGGAAAGTTTCCTAGAATTCTTAAAACGATTAGGTATCCCACTGATACCATCATTTTTCGAAAAGTTATGAATTTCATCACGTACAATTGTGTTCCCAGCTATTATCTTGTTATGTTCCAAAAACAGAAGTGTATTGAGCATAAATTCAGATCGCTTTCAACTATGAGAATAAAAAAACACAACTCAATGAATAGACGTTTATATTACATGGATGATTAAGATCTATCACAATTCGATAAACTTAATTTGATATTTGATCATTTCTCGCAAACGATATAAGTGAGATATTGATAAGAATATCATGGTCCATATCTTATAATAAGTATTGTATATGATACTGCCACTTTCATGTCAACTAGATAAAATAATTTGTGATCTAGACAAAAAGAACATTTATCAACATTATTAATATGATAAGGTTCCCAAAAGAACTTTGATTTATTTATTCTAAATTTATTCAAAATAAATTATATTTATTTAATAATTATAAGTTCTAGGACACCAATTCTAATAGACGCGACAAATGAACCCGTTGATGGTCATCAATATATTCTCCTATAAATAGGAGAAGAAATATCACCAAAACGTAATTTCATTTTTTCCTAAATTCTCTCTGGTACACAAGCTCTCTGTTATGTCTCTAACTTAAGCCTCAGACGGTGTTAAGGTGGCACCACACTTGTGTTCTATTCTTTCATGTGCAGGTATCTACACTCCATGTCACCCACAACACATTACCTACATAGCTCGCCTATAGTATAGCGCACTACTTTCGACTCACCTTGAACTGTAAGTTCCTTGCATATGTGGAAGCTGACCACCGACAACAGGTAAAAACATTTCTTACATTTAATATTTATGTTTTACAATATGTTGTGGGTGAAATTTGATAACATAGAACGTGGAAGTTTACAACTTGGCAAAAATATCTACACATATCGTCTAAGAACAGTACTTGGGCACATCGTCTAAGCACACTGTCTGGTCATAAAGTCTACGCACTTGACAAAACATGACTACACAGTCTCTAGCACAAACCTACATACTTGAGACCGAATACGAGTATCCTATAGAGAAATGTCACATGGCGTAATCCGCAACCAACAAGTAATTGAGAAACAACACATTGACCAATCCCAACGTGACACGTGGCACGATGATGTCATCAACCTCTTCTTCTATAAATAGGAGAAGAATTTCTAGGTAGCTAATTTATGTCGGCACCGGTGCTTTGTTTGTTTTCTGTATAGGTACCTACCGTAGCACACCGTCAAGGCAGCGCACTACCTCTGAGTCGTCCTATACACTAAGTTCGTTGCATTCGTGGAAGCTCACCATTTTTACGCAACAACACAATATTTTAAAAGAACTTTTATAAAAAGTAAAAATCACCTCAAAGTTCTTATTAACAACTAATATGGACCTCATAAAATAAAATAAAAACACTTCAAAGTTGTACATTTTTTCCCTCTCTAAATTCTCTCTACACTTTATCTCTCTAACTTCTGTCTATAGATATTTTCTCTCACTAACTTCTCTCTACATAAATTTTTTCTCACTAATTTATTTTTACACACACTTTCTCTATCTAACATATTTTTACATAATTTCTATCTTTTAACTTTTTTCTACACACTTTCACTCTAACTTCTTTTTACCTACAAGGCCGATGTTAGCCTTAAGTCGGTAATGACATCGGCAAACCTGGGTCAACAATGCCTATTTTTGACATTGTTGACGCAAGCATATAACGGGTCATTGATGGTCACGACTGTCAATGACCCTTCTTCTGCACATCGGTAACGGGGTACCCAAAATGAATAGGTGCCCCCTTTACCAACGCCTACACGTCGGTATCTGGGATACCCGTTCATTTATGGGTTCCTCTTTACCCCTAAAGAAATATTAAAAAAACATGAAATGTAAGACAACTAACTTTACTGTAGGATAGCCGTCTCCCAATAAAAAAACTATAAAAACATGTGCAACCTAAATTAAAACTGATAAAACATGCATTTGAGACGACTAACTTTACTACAGAATAGTTGTTTCCCAATAAAAAAATTTCTAAAAACACATGCAACCTATAAAATAAACTCGTGCAAAAGAAAACAATTAAAAATGATTAGGAAATGAACCTTGACCTCGACATTATATAAATGTGATCAATTAAGATGTACTACAATAGAATAAAAAATGTTTAAAATTTTCAATTGAGTACTAAATACTCAATCAGTATATGTCTGATTTTAATTAAAAAAATAATTATATAAAATACATGCATAATTACAAACTTCAATTGGACAAAAACTTAATTGTATACACTCAATTCTATTCCGAAACTAAACTAAGTCAAATTTGGAGGGACTACTTTACTAAATTAGCATACTTTTATTTAGTAAAAAAATTAAGACTTAATTTAGGATCTATTAATATCATGTAGTTTGTGATAAAAACATGTAGAACATGTAAATTCATGCTTAATTTTCGAAAATTAAAGGCTTTTTACTTACATTGAGTAATAAATGGAGAATCGGTTAGAGGTTTATTTACAACATCAATCCTCAGCAACACTAGATCTTCTACGCTATATCCCGATTGATCAAGAGAAACCCGATTGTGGGATCGAACCTTAGAAGAAATTAGGAAGAAGAAAAATATTTTTCTTCCTAAATATAGGGAAAAGTTGGCAAAGGTTAGGGGAGAAGAGGAAGAGAGAATTTCAATTTTTTGAAATTGAGTTGTGTGATTTATGAATGACTCAAACCTCCTATTTATAAGCTAATGGAAAATCTAATCACATTATGATATTACATAGAGATAAATACAAAAGAAAAAGATTTCTTCTTTCCTTTATATTGGTATTTTCGAAAACACCTTAGATAAATAAGATAATATTTTCTTTTCTTTTATTTGATTTATCTTGGGTAAATAAATCTATGAAATTATTTCAGAATATAATTCAAACAATTAGCCCCCTAAAATAATATACATGTGACAACCCGACTCTTTTTAAATCATTTAAAACTAAATTATAGCGGAAGTCTTAGTATTTAAAAAAAATGGCTTGGATATGTTTGAAACTTAGGCTAGCCAAAACCTGTATACATTTTTCACATCAGGAAAATTTAAAAGTAAGGAAATGCATTTCTTTTTCCAATGTTTAAAAGAGTTAATAACCATAAAAGTAAAACAAGAAGCTCTTATGAGCTTATATACAAATTTACATATCAAAAGACACAAATACAACAAAATGAGTCCATGGATTTTTAAAAGTGTATCTAATCCATCCCTGATTCCTCTCGATCAAGTCGCACCAGCTTCTCTCCCACCACTACGAGCATAAGCATTACCTAAAATTGTTTGTAATATCATGAGCTAACAACAAGCCCAGTGAAAATAAAAGAAATATAAAGTAACAATAGACCCCAAACCCATATTCTGATTTGTGTCCAAATAATCTTACATATTCTTTTCTAAAGTTCTCTAAACTCTAGAAAACTAACTTTCAACCATTTGGAAAAGTACTTCCATAACCCATAATCTCTACAAGATGATATTACTAGCATACGTAGTCTAATCCTCATCCATTAGCTCATTAAAACAATTATAAATGGAATACACAATCTTTACATAATCATACATCTCAAGCAAATAAGGTTAGGTAATGGTAGCTCCCGTAGGACTAACATTCACTTTATTATCTTACTTTCCATAATAGAATATACAATTCCTTCTCAATAATATAATTCCACTGATAATGAAAATGAAGGTAATGAAAACTTCAGTAGGATTCGCATTCACCTTTTATGAATGAAGGTAATGAAAACTCCCGTAGGATTCGCCGTCCCAGGTAACACCTCTATCTGAAAATCCATCTCTCTCACCGGCAGTAAACCGGGTAACACATCAGGGAAATCATCAGAGAAATCCCTCACCATCGGTAGAGAATCTAGTGTAGTCACACTAATAGACGTGTCTAATACACTAGCCAAATAACCCATAGCACCATCACACAAGAGAGCAGTAGCCTGAATCAGAAAGATGATTGCAGGAGTCACTCTACCTCAAGTCCCATGGAATTGAAAACTAGTCCCACAGGGACCAATAAAATCCACAACTTTGGCACTACAGCCAATGTTGGCGTGGTTGGCTGACAGCCAATCCATACCCAATATAATATCAAAGTCACACATAGGCATCACAATCAACACATCATGCGGTCAACAACCCAAAATGCACGTGTCATTGGTATATATAACTCTATCCACAATCACAAATTTCCCAAGCAGGGATTCAAGAAAAACTCAACCTCGAGTATTCCGGCTCATATTGGTACACTCATTACATTTTAGCTACAAGGCTAAACCAAAAATCAAATGATACAGTCACTCACTGTCCTCATCGGGACCATCCACGAAAGGTTCTACTTTCCTATCTTGAATGGCAACAGCCTTTTAATTTATCACCTTAATACACAACTATAATTTCCAAGCCGTTACCATAATCCATGAGTTATCTTCCAAGCATTTACTCTACTTTACTTTAGTGAAAAACTACCTAAAGTAATTTCAACTCCCAACTTTATCTCAAAATCTCTATAAATTTTAATACTTTCAAGAATTTCTTCTAAGCTACTTTGATTCAAAACTACTCAAAATATCTTAAACTTCCAAATTTCTTCTAAAACTTTCCATAATCTTTCAAGACTTCCAAAACATTCTCAAACTTACTTTTTCACAAACACTCATTTGTGCAAGAAACCTCGTCTCTCCACACCGAAATATGGTCACAAACACGCCTCATTTCATGTAAACCGTTAGTCACGTGTTCTACTAACACATCTACTCTAACAACTACACCACAACCAAACCTTGATCGAAAGATCAATCTCTTGGAGTATCCTGACTCCCTTGCACTAGCTCTATGTCACACGCTACACAATGTGCATAACCTTTAAACCACACATGATAAAGCCTAACCTTAGTACTCATACCAAGATCCCCGCCTATCAGTCAAATCAACACCGCCACTTAGTGGCTCTTACGAGGTGGAAAAATATAACAAATTATAATCAACATTCAATAAGAGAGAATCTCTCCTCATAACTTTCCACATCTAAGAAAAGTAACACTTAAGAATAAAGTTCAAGGAATACCTTGTGCCGTTGATCCGAGTGATGCTTTGGACAATGACTTAGAACCAAAACATGAATAACATGCGATGCATGTGGTCTACAGAACCCGTAGGCTCTGATACCAACTATAAAGACTCAAATCTTTAAATCAGAATAAACAGGGAAAAAGTTTATTTTTATAAAAATTTGGCGTGGATCCGTTTAAAATATGGACTACCAAAACCTGTTTACATGGGCCCATTTTAGAGAAAGTATAAATAAAGAAGTACATACTTCATTTCATGAAAAAATCAAAGGAAATAAACTTGATAATATGTACAACAAGTCTTAGGCTCTCATGAGCCACAAAATATAAGTTTAAAGACAATAACATATAATGCCCCAAAATATACATGTAAGTCCATGTCCACAAAGCCATCTACTCTCGATCAAACAACACCATCTCCACGACCTCACCCTCTCACACGAGTATTACCTGAAAAAGTTAAGTTTAGCAACATTAGCATAAAAATGCTAGTGAGAATAAGATGGATGCAAGCACTTCTATGGACCGAATCCCATATCAGAAAATGTGTCCAAAAATCCTAATGTGCTCTTACTACCCATTCAATATTCCCAGGTACTTTACATAAGAAAATCAATCCCATTCTACTATATCGTAATTTCGAAAAGTAAACATACAAGCTCGTAAATAAAGTACTAAAACAACTAAATAGTACTAAAGCATAACAAAGTAAATTTCTATCATTTACGTCATTCCACACGTTATTTCACATTATGACCACATTGTCACATTTCACAATTCAACCATGACCACTTGTCACCATTCACATTCACACCGTGACCACATTGTCACCATTCACAACTCACACCGTGACCTCACTGTCACCAATCACAAACCATACCGTGACCTCACTGTCACCAATCACAAACCATATCGTGACCTCACTGTCACCAAACACAAACCATACCATGACCTCACTGTCCACTACAAAAAAAACTGTTAAATTGCGACCAGAAATTTGCGACCAAAGCATTGGGTAGTTTTTTGGTGACCACTCTGGTAGTAAATATGAAGTTTGACTAAAAACGACCATCTGGTCACTTTTTTGTGACCAAATTGCGACCACGCAAAGAATTAGTCATAAAAAATGACGCGAATTTTTGGCGGGAAGAAAGTGACCATATGGTCATTGCAAAATTACGACCATATGGTCGTAATTTTGTGACACGAGGTATCATTTAGTAGAAAAAAAAGGTGCGTAAATTTGGCGGGAGAAAGGCTACCAAGTGGTCACAATTCATAGTGACCATATGGTCGTAATTTTGGTGACCTTTAGTGACCAGTGGTAGCTTAAACATTTGGTTGAAGAGAAGCTACCATGTGGTCACATTGTTAACTGACCATATGGTCGCAAATGTTGTGATTTTAAGTGACCAGTGGTAGATAAACAATTTGGTGAGAGAAAAGCTACCAAGTGGTCACCAAAATAAGTGACCATGTGGTCGTAAATGCAGTGACCCGGGGCAGTGAGGAAAATGGAGGGAAATTTTGGTGGGAAAATGCGACCAGTTGGTAGCAAAAATACTACCATCTGGTCGCAAATGACCAGAGAAGTTCATTATAAAATCCCCTCCTCCCATTGTTTGTTAGCATTAAGAAAAAAAGAAAATGAGAGAATGGATGTATGTTCGTTTAGGGTTTAGGGTTTAGGGTTTAGGGTTTTAGACGGGTATTTGAACGATGAGTTCGTGGCCGAGGTTGAACAGTTTGTTGAGTTTTGCATGACAACTGTCTATTATGAAAAGTATGGTGGAAAGGTACGTTGCCCGTGCAGGAAATGCGACAATAGGAGAATCATACCAGTTACAGATTTGAAGGTTCATCTTTATAGTCGGGGATTTGTGCAAAATTATTACCACTGGGTGTTTCAGGGGGAAACAAAGGAAATGTTTGACGCTACATTACATGAATCGAGACGATACGAAGGTAACAGCTCGAATGTAGAGGTTATTGCCGAAGAATGGAATGATGAACAACAGTATAGTCAGGTGCAGCAAATGATACTTGATGGTGCGCGGTATGGAGGCAATGAAAATTTCCATGAAAGTTTAAACGTAGATGAAGATGAACGGGTTGTTGAAGAGGAAATGAATCCGGACACACGTAAGATGCACGAGATGCTAAAGACAGCCAGCTGACCATTGTACGATAGGTGTCAGGTAAGTCAACTTGCTACTGCTACAGAACTGTTAAATGTAAAGGCGCAGTACAACATACCTGCTACAGGATTTGATTCGATTGCATCGTGGTTTCGTCTATGCGCTCCAGAAGAAAATATTATGCCCAACAGTTTGTACGACACAAAAAAGCTAGTGGAGGGACTTGGCTTACCCGTGGAGAAAATAGATTCGTGTCGGAACGGATGCATGATTTACTAGGACATGGATGAAGACCTGCATCACTGCAAATTCTGTTTTCTTCCAAGATATAAACAAGGGAAACGCAACCTCATTCTGTACGCCAGCATGTTCTATTTACCACTGACCCCACGTCTGCAACAGTTATATGCATTGGATGTAACAGCCTTGCACATGAGATGGCATCACGAGCATTCACAGGATGAAGGTGTTATAAGACATCCCTCAGATGCTGCGGCATGGAAGCATTTAAATAATTATCATCCTGATTTTGCACAAGATCTGAGAAACGTCAGATTGGGCTTATGCACGGATGGCTTTAACCCGTTCGGGGCATCCGGGGCACAATATTCAGTTTGGCCAGTCATGGTAACCCCGTATAACTTGCCTCTCTCGATGTGCATGCAAAACCCGGTAATTTTTCTAACAATGATCGTACCTGGGCCGAAAAGTCCAAAACAGAAACTGGATGTGTATTTGCAACCACTTATTGCAGAGTTGAAAAGGTTGTGGACTGATGGTGTTATGACGTACGACATTTCGAAGAAACAAAATTTTTTGATGCGCGCCGCGTTAATCTGGATGATCAGTGACTTCCCTGCATATTCAATGTTGTCAGGTATGTTGATCTTTAATTACTTTCATATACATTTTTGAGTATGTGTTTATCTTTTGTTATTGCTTTCCTTAGTCAGTGTAGTTAATTGTGTGAACCTCAATCTCCTCCTCTTGAAGGATGGAGTACGACGGGGAAATACACATGTCCACATTGCATGCTAGACACAGATGCATTAAATCTCAGAAACGGTTGGAAAACTTGTTGTTTTGATTGTCACTGTCGATTTTTACCGTTGAATCATACTTTCCATTCAAACGGCATTGACTGGAAGAAGGGTCGACGAGTAAGAAACGATACCCCCCGACAATGTATAGTGGAAGGGAGATTCTTCACGGTATAAATGCTATAGGGATGCAGAAGATTACAGTGGACGGTGCAGAGAGTGCAAACAATGTGGCTGGGAAAAACACGGGTTGGAAGAAACGGAGTATTTTTTGGGATCTACCGTATTGGGAAGATCTACTGATTAGACATAATCTGGATGTAATGCATATCGAGAAGAATTTCTTCGACAACATTTTCAATATGATTTTGAACGTTCCGGGAAAAACGAAGGACAATCTGAAGGAACGTTATGATATACGGGAGATATGTCACCGTCCTAAGTTGGAGCCTAACGACAATGATAATTACGCAAAAGCAAAGTACATATTGACGATGGATGAAAAGAAATCATTATTTGAGTGGATCAAATCGATCAAATTCCCAGACGGATACGTTTTGAATTTGAGTCGGTGTATAGACAGTCAAAAACATATCATGTTCGGGATGAAAAGCCACGACCGTCATGTATTCATGCAACGATTGATGCCAGTCACGTTCAGACCGTTCCTAGAGAATAGACATTGGGAGCCGCTTGCATAGTTGAGTGTTTTTTTCAGGGACTTGACATGTACAGAGTTGACTGAAGCTACTGTCGCTTCAATGAGTTCAGAGATCGCTGTTATTATCTATAAGTTGGAGCGAATGTTCCCACCTAGCTTTTTTGACTCCATGGAGCATCTTCCATACGAGGCATTCTTAGGGGGTCAGGTATATTACCGCTGGATGTACCCATTTGAAAGGTAAACACAATTAATTTGTAATGTACACGTATAAAGTACAGTGATATCGAATGTAAATGTTTTCTACACATTCTTCCTACCCACAGGTACTTACGTCGGTTGAAAAAGACGGTCGGAAATAAAGCAAGAGTAGAAGGATCTATCTGTAGTGCGTACCTGACACAAGAGACTACCACATTTTGTTCATACTACTTTGACCAACACATTGCAGAGCAGTTTCGACCCGCGAAACGAAACATTGTCGAAAAGTTACTTAAAGGTGTTGACATAAATGACTTGCCGATTTTTACGGAACCTGTAATGACAGTTGAAAAATCAGTGTGTAGGCCGTTGACCGATTCTGAGTATCACGTAATGCAGACATACGTGTTATGCAACTGCGCAGAGATCGAGCCTTACATAAAGTGAGTTCGTAAGTTAACATTATTTCATCGCATAAATAATTACAAACTATTTGCTAACTATTTTTGTAACATACAGATTATTTCTAAACTTATACGTTCGAATGACACGAGTTGGTCTTACAGCCGCTAAGGAGGGGTCAATAATCGACAAAGAGTTTCGTTCTTGGTTCAGTGCATACGTGAGTTATTTTAAATTGTCAAAAAAAACCGTGGCAATTTGTTGAAAAAATTAATATCTTCTTAACATTACTGTATGTGAACAATGACAGGTTGACTCCCCTACATTACCGGTAGATGATCCTCGCATTATTTCTTTGGCAAAGGGACCTCGACGGATTGCAAGGTAGTATACTGGATACGTCGGTAACGATTACAGATTTCAAACGAAGGCACATTCAGTTAACAGGGCAACAAACAACAGTGGTGTTTGCATAAAAGGTCATGTCTTCGGCACAAACGAAGACGATTACTTCGGAGTAATCGATGAGATTCTTAAGATTTAATACGCAAGTCTGATGCTAAAACGCATTGTTCTGTTCAACGGCACTTGGTTCGAGACAACCAGACGAGGCGAAGTCCGTAAGCTTGATTATTTACAAATCGTTGAGGTAAACAAGTCTAAGCACATGCGCACCGCTGATAGGTTTGTCCTGGCTTCACTGGCGATTCAAGTTTATTATCTAAACTATCCGATTAATAGAAGAGATCTAACAGATTGGTTAGTTGTTTGTAAAGTTAAACCACGCAAGGTAGAAGAAAACTTGTCCGAGAAAGACGACGGTGCAGAAGGAGTTGTTGCTTTTCAAGAAGATGAGATAAGATGTCGTGCAATCGACGATGGTCAGAATGCAAGTACTATTCATCTTTTGAACGATGGAACGATAACATTGCATGATGATGATACAAATGCTTCCACTTTTCACGCACGTGACATTGATGCTGAATTTATTCGAGACGATGAATCCGATGAAGAAAAAGAAGAAGAAGAAGAAGTCTTTATGTAACGGACGTCTTTGAGACGATGAATCTGACGAAGAAATAAAAGAAGGAGAAGCGACGACCGAAGAAACTGAGGATGATGAATGAGACATTTCGTAACTTTATTATTCACTGTGTATGTGTTTATTTAAACTATTTCTTAAATGAATGATAAAAATATATATATATATATATATATATATATATTAATATTTGCGACCATGTGGTCGCAATTTAACACAAAAGGTGACCACATGGTAGTAATTTAGAAGGGAAAGCCGACCAGTTGGTCGCATTTGTGGAAAAGTAGAATTATATTTTTCAAAAAATATAAGTTAAATTACGACCATCTGGTCGCAAATATGAGAGGTAAATTTATATTTTCATGAAATTTATGGCGGTGAATTTAAATATTACGACCTTCTGGTCGCAATTTTTGGCGTTGAATTTCATTATTGCGACCAGATGGTCGCAATATTTGATGGGACGCGTGATATGACAGCAATTCTGGATAATGGCAAAGTGGCGACCAGATGGTTGTTTTTTCAATAAATGCTACCAGGTGGTCGAAAATATGTATAAAAAGGCGACCATGTGGTCGTAATTTCCCCAGCACGCGTGACCTTTCGTTTCTGGTCATGATTACATATTTGCGACCGTTTGGTCGCAAAATCTGATTTAAATTCTGATCAGTTTTCTTCCCCCGTTTCTTTTTCCTTTTCTTTCTCTTTTTCTTTCTCTTTTTTCTTTCTTTTCTCTCTTTCCCCCGTTCCGTTCCTCGTTATTTTTTCCCTGTTCCCATTCCCCGTTAATACTCTAAACCTAAAAACTCTAAACCTCCAATCCCGGTTTCTATTACGAGGTTAGTTTTCGTATAGATTTTAAGTTTTAAGTTAGTTTTAGTTTTTAGTTAGTTTTAGTTTTAGTTTTTAGTTAGTTTTAGTTTAACTTTAAATTTAGTTTACATAGTTTTAATTAATTAGTTTAGTTTAATTTTGTTAATTTCATTAATTGTAGTTTAATGAATCTAATTTAGTGTAATTAATTACTTAGTTTACTTTAGTTTAATTCATCTAATTTTAGTTTAATTTAATTAATTAATTAGTTTAGTTTAATGTTGTTAATTTCATTAATTTTAGTTGAATTAAGTACTTTGTTTACTTAAGGTTAATTAATCTAATTTCGTTTACTTTAATTAATTAATAAATTTTAGTTCAATTAATCTAATTTTAATTTAGTTTAATTTAATTAATTAGTTTAGTTATGTTTAGTTTTTATTAATTAATGTTAGTTAAATGTAATTAATTTTAGTTTAATTTAATCTAATAGTTGAAATCTTCATTACTTAGTTTACTTTAATTAATTACTTAGTTCACTTAAGCTACTTTTAGATTACTTTAATTTAATTAATTAGTTTAGTTTATTTTAGTTTTAATTAATTAATGTTAGTTTAATTTAATTAATTTTAGTTCAATTAATCTAATTTAGTTTAATTCTTCCTTACTTAATTTACTTTAATTTAATTAATTTTAGTTTAATTCTTCACTACTTATCTTACCTTAATTACTTCATTTTAGTTCATTTAATCTAATTTTAATTTACTTTAATTCAAATTAATTAATTAGTTTATTTTAAATTAGTTAATTAATTTATGTTAGTTTAATTTACATTATTTAACCAATTTAATTTAGATTATTTCATTAATTAATTAATTTAATTTATTTCAATATTTTAATTACGTAATTAGTATTAAATTAGTTTAGTTTAGTTGTAGGATTATGACGGGCAGGCGACGTCTTCCCCAGTCAGACGATCCTGACGACGCGATTGACGAGGTGACTCCGCATCCACCTACTGCCGCTGCCCCTGATGCGAACCTAACTACAGAGGAGTTGGACATCATCCTCACTATAAGAAAAATAGGAATAGGCCACACTAACCATTTTAATAGGTGACACAATAAAATAAAAAGCGGATGAATAGTGTTTTTTTTAAAAGATAAACAAAAACCACGTCACCCATTCCTTTAAACCACATCGCGGATGAAGACTTGAAAAAAAAAAAAACCCTCGCTCATGAAACCCTCTCGCTCTCTCCCCAATCATTCAAACCAAATCGCCTCATCTTCTCATTCGCTCGACCAAATCTCTCTCGCGACTGGTGTTTCTTGAAATCACTCCTTCGATTTGCGGTCTGTCGTTCCTCATCATGAGTTCTTCATTTGCTCGACCAAAACCCTCGCCGTCGCATCGAGAAGCTCCTCGCGCTTTCGTTTTCGTGTGAAGCTTCGTTCTAAAACCAGATCTGAAAATCGAAGCCGCAAACCGCATGTTGTTTGTTCAAAGAAGCTTGTTCAGATCTAAAGTAGATCTGATTCTTGCCGTTCGTTCGAGGCATTTTTCGTTAGTTATCCAGGTCAAGTTTACTATTTTTTCAATAAATTCAGATCAAGTCTCTGAAAAGGAAACTTACTTGTATTTTGTACAAATCTTTCAGGGTTTGGCAGGAAGTTCCTATGCTCGTCATCGTGATCGCATATTTCTGTTTTCTCGAGAAACTTCTGGTAGGAGGTTTAATTCTACGTTTTGATTGTTGAATTTATATTGCATCCTTTTGAAAAACATTCTTTTGTTGTTTTTCTGTAATATTCTTATTCTTTCATTCATTCTAAATAATGAGATTTTGTTATTTGATTTTGCTGATAGACTTGCTCGTAGGAAAACGCTTCTTGAGTTTCAATCAAATAAGGGAGAAATGGATTTGATAACAAGGGCCTGAAGCTGATAATTGTTTCTCTCTTTCATTTACAAAAATATCAGATTGGGTAACGCCTGCAAACTGTTTGTCAAAATGTCTCTGATCATTGTTTTCCTAATCTTAGTTTTGCATTTTGTTTGTTTTAGTTGGGTTCTATTGATAAATAAAGAGAAAATAACAACACATAAATTTTGAACCTGAGATGTTTGGTAGAAAGAATTGTTAAACCCGAATTTATGTAGTTTGTGTTTAGATGTATTGGGTTACGATTTTAAACAATTTGTATTTATATAACATAGGTTTTATAGATGAGTTTTAACATGAAGTATTTTCAATTCTCATGAGTATTTTCATAATCAATTTTAAAAATACGAAGAAGATGACTTCTTAAATAAGGTTGATAGATGGGTGATTATGGATTCTCTCAAGTTCTACAAAATACAAATTGTGCTAAATCTTAGCTCTCTTATTCTTTAAGCCACCAGCCATGATTATGAGTCATTTTTGTCTTTCTTTTCATCACACTTGCAATAGCATCAAATGAAATAATTGGAGATAAAAAGGTTCAGTGCATAGATAGTGATAGACAGGCATTCCTAGCTTTCAAACACGGCCTTACGTATCAACTGGAATGCTCTATTCTTGGAAAAATCAAAATGATAGTGATTGTTGTAGATGGGGAGGAGTTGAATGCACCACGAATAATGAAATCTTGTTAATGATTTCATTGTTCAGGTTAGTAAATTAGAATTAATGTATTTTTCGATGATATCGAATGTGAATCCTTGCATTTTAAATACACACAGTTTTGAACACTCTATCAGTTTTACTTGTTTTTTTTTTTATAATGTTATGTAGGTTCAAATTTAGAAAAGTTGAGAACTTGCTGAATGTAGGTTCAAATTAGCTGAAAGATGACCTTTGTCATGGTGTTAACTTTGAGTTTGAGTTTTCAGTTTCCATTTAATGGGTTTTGTGTTTCATTTCATGCTCATCTTGTTTCCTAAACCATTTAGTTTGCCATTGACTTTCATACAGTGCTTTGTTTTAATTCTCTGTTAGTATGAATATTTTACTAAGTTCATTTTGTTTTGTTTCTTTTTCAATTACCCTCCTGATTAAGACTAGTTATTGGCAAAAGCCATACGTAAAAGTATTACATAATTTAATGGTGGCAAAAGAGAAGCATAAAATATTTGGCATTTGATGGTTTCTTCCTTTTAATGGTTACTATAAATGCCTGGTTTAACATGATCCATATTTTAAGCTCTTTTAGTGTTTCTTATTTGTTTAGATGTATTTTGATATTTGTTTGAAAAACGTTGTATGATCTTCACTCCTTGATAACTTAGATTTATGCCACTTATGTTTTGTTGCTACTTTTTGTTCAAGTCATTACACAGGTACTTGTTGGGTCGGATATGGCTCTATTTTTTTTTGTATGATTCTTTATTTTTATGTGTAGGTGTGATGAGAAGTGTAGGATTCAAGATCATATTTTTGAGCTTTTAAGAAGCAATTTATCTCTTCAGTAGAAGAAGACAACATCATGCATGTATTATCTTAAAACACCATAATGCTTATAAATTATAAATTGTATTTATTCATGCATCTATGTATCATTTTTTGTGAAATATTTGGCTATTGAATATAATATCATATAAAAAAGGTGTTAACGCCTCTCTGCCTCAAATCAATTGTACATGACTCAACATTTCCAAATTAAATGTTTTTTCTTTCAGGTTCATTATTCTTTTGTTAAAGGAAATGTGAAACTTCAGACGTGCCTCTTTATTCTTCCAAAATTACAGGTGAAAGTTTCGCTTCATATATTGGTATATTACATTATAGGAATGGTACTTAATTCATTGATTGTTTGTTTTCATTAAAAAAAACGCTTAAGGATAGTTTTCATTGATTGTACATTACATGAGGGACGTAGATGTTTAGCGTGAGTTAGTCTCGCATTTGAAGATTCACGACATCTGAATAAATATCTAATCAGTTGGCACACTAGGAAAAAATGGTTTCGTTGGTAAGAATTGTGGGATTTATAGGTTAGTTGGAAATCTTTATGGTTAACATGGTGACTTTGTGTGCTATATACTTAATTTTTTATGTTAACTACCAATTTGAGTAATCCATATATTTACATTTTTCATCAATTTGCAGGTTTTTGGCCTTCACAGAATGAGCTCCTAACTCAAGAGAAGCTCAACGAGGCTTCCATATCTATAGAGGCACTTAAGGAGCGTGAATTGCAACGAGAAGAAGAATATAAGATGCAGGGGCAAGGTAGTGGAGGCATTGATGCATAATTAGAGACTTTCTAGTTTGTAATTTATAAAAACCGTGTTCTTTTTGTTGTAAACTCTTTTTTGTTGTTAAGTTAGGTTTGATTGCCTAACTTAACCTCTTCCATATATATACTTACTGGTTTATTGAAAAAGTTTTTGTTATTCAATAATGATGCATTTTTTCCATTTTATGCTTTTAATGTCTATTAGATGCATTTTTCACTTGTTAGACAGTTTTGAACAAACTATAGACAATACCCAAAAAATAGTGTGTTGAATATGGATTATAATTTACTATACATTTATTTATGATGCCACTTATCAAGTTCAATTGAATTATGATCTATAATCTTTTCAATCTTCATTTGTTATTGATTTCCTTTTCTTCCCTTTTTTGGTTTTCATATCAAGATTAGATCATGATGTTATAACTAAAATTTTTTCACTTCATTTTAGAAGGATTCTGGTTTTGCCCTCTTGGAATGACACCTAGTAAAAATCATGTCTATCTCCTCGGACTCCAGTAAAAGGTATGACTTCGACTCTTTATTTAATTTTAAACTTTCACTTAATGGTTTTTGATATCTTGCAACTCGCTTATGTGTTGTATTATAAGCATGGAGGATCAAACCAAATGCTTTTATTTTTTATCGATCATTTGGGGAGATCTTAACTACGTTAAGTGGTCATTCAAAGAAGGTTTATTTGATGAATTCTTGTGAAATGCTGTAGTTTTCATTTTACTATAATTATTTTTCTAATTGGAGTATTGCACCTTGTTCCTTTAGGCAACAACTGTGAAATTTGTGGCTTGGGATGATTTATTCTTGATCGGTTCAGCTGACAAGGTGATTCTCTTCCCTCCCTCAATATATATATCTAAACTTGTCATGGTTATGGGTTGAAATGACCATTTTTTGTAGATGTTTTCTTAAACATTATCTATAACTCCATATGATATGCCCTTGTAATCGTGAGATTCAGTTATTTTATTTTCTTGTAATAACGTTTGTGTGTAATATTAATGAATTAATTTTTATATTAGGTTCATTTGTAATTCTATTGAATTTATTACACTGTGACTTCTTTAATTAGTTAGTGTCTTTGTTAAATAACCTTTTGTAAAGGTTATGATTCAATCCCATTTTATATATTCTTTAAAATTTAAGTTCACTAACAATTTTTTTTCTTGTGTGTTTTTTAGTGTTCTAAGGTTATCATTGCTTACCTTTGAAAGGAGTAATTGAACCACTCAATGTGTGCACAGTGCTAAGACATACATTTAAATTTATATTTTTTGAGACTTCTTTGACATTATGTTTGCTTTATGGATCGTATGAATACTTGTTCTTTTTTTTTTCCTGTTCCCAGAAATTTCTTGTGCAACATTTGCTTGTTTTATTCACCATGTTGGCAAATCTTCCCGAGCTCTTCACATTTAAATAAAAGTAGAATGTAAATTTATCCTATTTTGATTATGGAGAGGTCTTTATTTTTTTAATATGTAGGTTTATTTTCTTGCTTCTTGCCGGTTATGTGGTTTAAAAAGAAAGGGCCTCATCTTTTTATCCCTTTTTAATTTAATTGACAACAATAGGTTTGATCTAGGTTTTTTGTTAAATTGGGCTGTTTGGTTTGAAGATTTGTTGTGTGGGATGAATTGGGTGATTTACACACCCTACTTTTTAGTTTAGTATATTTGATTTTTTTTTCCTGCGAGATGCATCTAAATTGAAAAAGCAAACTCATTTTCTAGAATTTATGTAACGTCCCCAGTGCATCTCTTGAGTAAATAGTTTGTCTTTCTTTATGAAATGTTCTTATTTAATATGTTTAATTTGTTTAAGGTCCCGAATGCATTAATTATGTTTTCATATCTTTATGTGAGAATAATGTTTTGTTTACTTAATCTGCTAAACATATTTTCGAAAATTACCTGGACAAAAGAAAGAAAATATGAATTTGGTGATTTATTGTTTAAGTCTAACAGTTGATAATATAATTGCTTAACTATAGTTCACCATTCACGCTTGTAAAATACTAGTCTTATGTTGATTTTTTTTAAATTAAGGTTGGAAAATCACCAACAGCTAACAAAGACTAAAGTTAAGAACAAGAAATGGTCCATCTCTTACTCCTCTTAATGGTTTGTATTCAGGTAATTCATTCTTTCTTTTATTCTCAATAATTTCTTTGTTTTTTTTTTTGTTTTAAAACTATACAAATTGTAATTGGTTGTTTTGTGGTGTTCAAACATAACAAACTAACTTGATTTTGTCAATTTTTATTTGAATTTTTCTATTGTAGTCCTTGTCCATTTCATTTTCGTTTGCTTTCTCCACTATAGACTTGTCTCAGCTACCATAAATCATCTCAGATGCCATCATAGACTCATCTTAGCCACCGTCTTGCTACTGTTTTGGGTTGGGAAAATCTGATAATTCCATTTTTTTTCAACGAGTTCTGAGTTTAAGCTTAGTTGTGTTCTCTATTGCCCTTTTTCTTCATTAGTTTGTTTCTTACCATGGTGTATTGTTCCCATTTTAAATAATTTTCTAGATCCATCATAATAAATGGAGAAGTATTGTATCCCAAAGTTTCCAATGGGCAGTCGTTAATTCTGATTCGAAGGTGTGTTTCTTTTATGAAAGATGTTATTTTTATCTAAGAAATTAATATCTATGTTCATTTTTGTAATTTTTGTTAGGTTCATTTTGTAATTTTTGGTCTTTTTGGCTTTTTCATTCATCAATGAAATAGCTTGTTTATTATAATAAAAATATATATGTTCATTTTTGTACGCTTGTTTGCAGCTGACGAGAAGGGGTGTCCACAATGTGTCTTATTGAAGTCAGAAAGCACTTATCAAGCTTGTATGTTAATAATTCTTTAGTTGCTCTATCTCTAGTACCATGAATGTTTGATTTATTATGTTCTCTTGCTTGTTTCTCCTTAACTTGATCTTTCTTTTTGTTTTGTTGGTCTTATATGTGTCTATTTGATATAAAAATTAACTAGATTGAGCTTTGGAGAATTTTAAGATTGCTCTTAATAGTACTAAGAAGCTTTGTGCTGTAAGTTTTTACATCATAGGAGTTAGTTGTTTTATGCAGAGTTTGTTTTGAATTGAGGTAGTTGTTAAACATTGATCAAATCTTCAATTTTTTTGCTGCATAATGTCTTAACAAGCATATTTTAATTTCTTTCAAGCAGAGGATTCTCAGTGTCCACTACTCAATACCACACTACGTTAGAGTTTCCTTGGATTGCAAGCACCTTCTATCTCGAATATTCGTAGCTGATCTAGCAACTGCCCTTTATGCCATATCAACATAGGTGATGAGGTGCTTGATGATCTTGACGTCAAGAACATTAATTTGTCATAGTTATTTGTTTTTTTTTTGTATTGATATGATTTAATTTTGTTTATAGAATGTAATTCATCTAGGCATCGAGTAATATTTAAATTTTGAGATTGTAATATTTAATTAAATTTGACAGGTATATTATATAAATTTGATTTATAATTAATTTAAAAAAAATATTTTTTTTCTCAAATTTTAGACAATAGGTGACGCTCTTTTGGCATCACCTATTTGAATAGGTGACGGTCATTTTGTGACTGTCACCTATGGCAGTGTCACCTATTTAAATAGGTGACGTTTTTTTGGCGTCACCTATTCCAATAGGTGACCCGTTTTGCCCGTCACCTATTCAAATAGGTGACGGTTTTTACCCGTCACCTATTCCCAAAATTCTTATAGTGCCTCTTCAGTTACGAGCCGGGAATTGCTGCCACGCTTGATGATGCAGTCCCTGAGATCCAGCCTGCGACACCACGATTGCCTCAGGACTCCCAGGACACGACTCCCGGGGGAGCATCAGAGTCTGCATCAGGGTCGGATCCAGCGGGACCCTCCACTTCAGGCACGCAGCCTCCTCAGGCCGCAAACTCTACCCTTCGGATTGAAGGGGATATGTAAGTAATTTTCATTATTGTTTTAATTACTTAATTTTTAAATCTTTAAACATTTTTAAAAGTGTTTTTTTTTTCTATTAACTAATTGTTTCTAATATCACAATATTTTTATGTTTTTGCAGAGTACAACCGCATACAACCGTTTCAAAATGGTTTCGCGAGGTCCTCCAGAGCATGCCTCTACCCAGCGACCTTCGCTGGCAAAAGATTCCGACGACGGAGAAGCGTCGGATGTACGACAATTGGAAGGTAAAAAACATCATTTATTTTTATAATTAATTAATTTTGAAATTTATAGAAATAAATTTATTACTTTATTACTTTAACAATTTTTTATTCCAATTTTTTCAGGGCAAGTTTCCTGTTATCAATCCCGATATCACGGACGGTAGATTGTTCCCCCTATGGGACACTCACATCCGGGATCGATTCAAGGACCTCATGTACGGGGCGGGCAGAAAGCAAGCAGAAACCGCCCCGTGTGGATGAGCCCGGAGGACCACGCGCGGCTTGTTGCGAGCTTGAGCACTCCCGAGGGCATGGCAGTGTCAAGGAGGAAGAAGGCGAATCGCGCGAAGAATCCCACCAAACACATAGCCGGGGCCTGGACCCACGACGAGCACCATCGTCGATTGGTAAGTTTTTTTTTTTGTTTTTTTACGTACTTTTTTCTTGTTTTCTTTTTTCAATTAGTTATTAATTTATTATTTTTTCTTTTTCAATCTCTCTAATATTTTTAGGAAACGAAGCACGGTCGCCCTGTCCCGCCCGATGAGCTGCACCGCGTTCTTCACAAGAAGAAGGACGGGACGTTCGTCGACGATAAGGAGAAAGCAGTTCAGGTATTTAATAATTTTTTCAATTATTATTTTTCCTTTAAAATTTTTCCTAACTTATATATTAACTATTTTATTTTCTGAATTTTAAATGTTTAGGAACGTTTCACGGAGTCGTTGAGTCAGCGGTTGCCCACACCAGATTCGCAACCGACTCAGGAAGACCGTAGAGAGGCGTTCTTGGAGGCTGCTAGAGAGGTTCGGCCTGATGGATCAGTTCCTGGGCAGGGCTCTTATGGGCGACGCCTTTACGCTGATGTGCCCCGGCCTCAGCGGAGCGGAGCGAGCACTAGCTCCGGCCCTTGTCCGGTTGAGCAGCAGCTGCGCGCAGAGGTTCAGCAGTTTCACACCGACATGGACTCTATGCGCGACGACTTCGTTTCCGAGTCGCTGCGATTGAGGAGGATATGCATGCACGGGTCGAGGCCCAGGTCGCAGCATCTTTGGCCGCATACTTCATATCCATAGACGGCGGCCATTCATCATCGACACCTCCTCCGCCACCCCCCGCCCCTCCGCAGTAGTTCTAGGATGCTTTTTTCTGTATAAAACATTTTTTGAATATTTGATTTATATATATTTTATTTTAATTCCAATTTTTTGTTATTAAATTTTAATATTAATTAAATAAATAAATAATAATTAATTAACTTATGATTGTAATTTAAATAAATAAAAAAAAATATTTATTAAATGCTACCAGATGGTCGCATTTTCCCTTAGATAAACGACCATCTGGTCGCATTTTGTCTGAGTACAAAAGTGACCACTTGGTCGCTTATAAAAGACCACGTGGTCACTGTATCATGTGACCAACTCGTCACTTTTTTTCAACTTACATTACGACCAGATGGTGGTATTTTTTTCCCAAACAAACGACCATCTGGTCGCATTTTGTCTGAGTACAAAAGTGACCATTTGGCCGCTTACAAAATGACCACATGGTCACTGCTTCATGTGACCAACTGGTCACTTATCTTCAACTTAAATTACGACCAGATGGTCACTTTTTAAGCGACCATCTGGTCGTTTTTTAAAATGTTGACTTTTTTGTGACCAACCATGCTTGGTCGTATATTTGTGACTATACAGTCGCACAAATTCCGGACCGACCAGCTTTTTTGCCTCCACCATGTTGGTCGCTTTTTTGGTCGCATTATACTTTAGAAACGACCAGTTGGTCGCAAATTCCTGGTCGCAAATTGCCTTTTTTTTGTAGTGGTATGAGAACCACATAGTTTATGTATATCATGTATATTACAAATAATATATTTAAACAAACAAACAAAAAAGTGTATATTACGTGTGTTACAGACTGTGTATTAAGCAAAACAGAAACAGGACGAGAACAAACAACAATTATGTATATTACGTATATCACAAAAAGGCTACATTTAAAGAAACATCACCTTAAAAAGATAAATAAAATACGTATATTGCATATATTACATGTAAGCTTCATCAATGGGCCGGGACTGTCAGGCCTGCTCTATAAATGGGTTAGGCCTGGCCCGAGCCTGACTTAAAATGGTAAGCCCAAGCCCAGTCCACGGGCTTGGACCCATGAGATAAAATACTGGCCGGGCCGGGCTTGGCCCATTTTTACGGGATTGGCCCAGCTAGTTCAATTTTTTATAAATTTAATTAAATTTCCATTAAATTATTAATTGTATTTTTTTTAAAATAATTTTTAACTTTTTAAACTTAAACTTAACTCTAAACTGATGATAAAAAAAGTTAATTTAAATTTTTACTATTTCATTATTAATTTAAACTTAACTCTATAAGTTAATTAAACTTAAATTTAACTATAAAGTGATGAAGTTAATTTATTATTTCGTTACTATATTTTTTTTATTTCTACTTTATTTTATATGGAATTAAAATTTTTAAATTAAATTTATTTATCATTCTTTTAACTTAATTTGACTATATTTTTTTTTTTAATTTAACTTAAAAAGAGATAAACTAAAATGGATAAAATAATAATAATGAAGTATAATGATTTCACCGAAAAATACGATTTACATAATTGTTTTTTTTTCTTTTATCAAGATTATTCCATTTTGTTTAAAAAATAAAATATGTTTTAAATTTATATATAAGATTATATTTAAATATAAAAAATAATATAAATATTAACATTATAATATTAAATTTATATATATATATATTTTTTAAATAATTTTTTTGAACGGGCTTTGAACCGGGCCTCGGGCGGCCTGATGAGGGCCCTATGAATAAAGCCCACGGGCCGGGCTTGGGCTCAAATGCATGATCCATATCCAGCCCATTGATTTATAGGTCGGGTTGGGCCTGGCTCGTCAACCGTTGACTTATGGGCAGGGCTGGGCAGGCCTTGGGTCGGACTTGGGCCGACCACGGGATTTATCCATATGATGAGGCCTAATTACATGTATCACATAAACACTATTTAGAATAATACATTTCGTCAAATCTTTGTTATTTTGGTTTAGATATGCAAGATTTTGAACAAAAACGTTGAAAAATATTTATGAAAAAAAGAGAATGAGAAGAAATTAAGTAGAAAGATAGTAAATTAAAAAGTGTAGGAAATTTGTGAGATAAACATTTGTAAGAGATTAAGATGATGGATTTTTGAAAAAAAAATGAAAGAAGGAGGGAGAGAGGGAAGAAAATGATATAAAATGGATAAAGAAAATGAGGGAGAGAAGGAAGAAGAAATGAAATGAAAGTTTGAAAGAAAATGATATGAAATTGATCAAGAAAATGAGGGAGAGAGGGAAGAAGAAATGAGAGAAAAAAAAGAAAAAAATGAGGGTGGAAGACAGAGAATGGAATATATAGAAAAACATGGGAGGGAAAAATGGGAGGGAAATTTTTTTTTAAAAATTAGAGAGATGAATATTAAAAAAAAAAAGTACGGTGGGTGAGGAAAAGGGAGGAGAGAGGAAAGAAGGAATGATGTGATATGAAGGGTTTTTTTTGTATTTTTACATTTTCATATGGCTAATATTTTACAAAATAAAAAGTTTGGCTATTTGTGTAAGGGGGAGGACAAATGTGCTATTTGAGATAATTATTTCCTTAAATAGATGATTATATTGTAGAAATGTGTTGATGAGAATCAATCGTCAGGGGAAATTTTAATAGCAAATTTGATGTTATTAATAATTATTTAATGAAAGTATTACTTTGTAAATTTAAAAATTGATAATATTCTACCATTATATTGCACGTAAAATTTTTAGTACGTTTAATTAAATTTCCAACTAATAATATGAATTTAACATTTTCAATATCAAGAATTTTAAATGTCTATATGATGTTACAAAACCTTTAAAATTGGATTGATATTAATTAAGAGATAAATGCAAAAAAATAAAAAATAAAATCACAAACCACCGTAGATGTGGGATTTTAAGAACTTAATTTAACTTTATAGTAGAGATTAAAGATTTGGTATGGTATTGGTATTGGTAAAAATATTCAAATATTTAGATAGTATAAAACTTAGTTATTGTATTTAATTATTTGGTAGTAATATTCAATTATTAATAATTAGAAAAAATTAGATAGTATGAAATTTGTTTATTATATTTAATTAATTTAATAATAAGAAAGTATATTTAGAAAAATTTAGATAGTATAAAATTTATTTATTTTATTTAATTAATTGGTATTGTATTTAATTAATTAGTAATAAAATGATTATTAATTTTGAATGATGGCATTATAGAAATTTAAATGAATTATAAGGGTAAAAATGGAAATCAAAAGTTTTTTCTCTAAGCCACTTTTTAGATAGTATGGATTAGAACTAAACAATAAATTAAGCACTTTATGGCCGGTTTAGAATAGCTTTTGAGAGTGTTTAAAAATATTTTTTTAATAGATTATAAAAACACATTTTTTTATACAAAAACATTTTTAAAAACTTTAAAAAACTATCCCAAACCAGCACTTATTTCAGGGACGCTCTTAATCACGCCATTATTGGGAGCGCGAAAATAGAGAAAACCTACAAGAAATTAAAAAATAAAAATAAACAACTTTTAGGAAGGAGTATTATAGGGGGAAAGAAAAACCACACACACCAAAAGAACAAAATATTACGGACAAGTAGAAGCAGCAACATTAGGTATAGCTACTTAATCAAGTTTTCAAATGGTAAAATGAGAGAAGTTCTTCAATATTTTTCTGAAACAGAACCATTTCTTTGCTATCCAAACTCACCCAAGCTTCAATTCCATCTCCATGTCTATCAATAAAAATACATTCTTTTGTAAGATGACTTGTGCACTAACCCAAGTTGGCTTTCCCCATCCAAAATCAGCTTTGTAAATAGGAAATCCTTTTTTTTTTTTATCTCTTTCTTTATCTATACCTGTAATTTATAATTTAGGGAAATTTCATTGGGTAGCAGATTTTTTTGCAATATTTATAAATATAGCATTTTTAAAAAGTATTTGCAAATATAACAGATTTTTAAAAACCTTCATTCATGTAAATCAGAGATATCAATGATAACTTATAATATAATCAGTGATAACTATTAGATAATCAGTGATTCATATACAAAATATCAGAAAAATCAGTGATTTCCTGTGACGAAATCACTGATTACTCATACAAACCTAGTGGCAATTTTGTAATATTTTAGGAGCGAATTTGAGTTTTTTGCTATTTTTGCAAATAACTTTTTTTATTGCTATTTTTACAAATATTAAAACTAATTTTGCTATTTTTGCAAGAGCCCCTATAATTTTTTACTTCAACTTTTAAAAATGAAACTTATTTACTAATAAATTTGTTATCATATCTTTTCATTTTTAATGATTTTTCTTTAATTTTTAACTTTAAAATTTTAAAAATTAGTTTTTAGAAAAAGAAAACTAACTATAAGACATTTATAAATTTTTATTTTTAAAAATAACAAAAAATTGAAAAATTTTCAAATATGACTTTTTTTTAAAGGTATATGTAGATTCAGTTTCATTTTATTTTCGTTAAGGGAGGACAAAATATTATTCTTTAAAATTTCCAAAACTTTTGCTTTTTAAAAAAATATCAATTCATAAAAAACCATTTTTGAAAAAGTGTTTTTTCTCCTTAAACAGAATTAGGGTTCCGCAGATGCGACATTACCGTTTTTCTTTCAAAAGATCAACATAGTGTTTTATAGTTATAGTCGTGTAAAAAATGAGCCAGATAACATTAAGCAAAGAAACTTGAGAGAATGGATTCACTTTTTTATTTTTTTTCTTTCCGTATATATAATAGTGCGTGAATTTTAACCTAAGATGAATAAGATCGAATAATGCATTATTCATCGTTACTTTACTCCTAGTAATGAATTACAAATATTGAAAAATAAACTAAAATAGCTAAAACAAGGAAGAAATTCAATTTATAAAGGAAGGAACATTTTTTTAAAGAACACAAAACATTGCAATATGAAATTGTATAAAAGAATTAAAAACCCGCGAAGTGGCCCAATGGATCTTGAAGGATATTCGTATAGTAAAATCCAGACTCGCCTTTAGAACTAACCTCAAGCTTGGAAGTAATAACGCCGAGGAGCATCCAACAATTAAAAAAACGATATTAAAAAAACGAAAAAAAAACACGTAGTTAAGCTTGGTCACCAAAATATGACAAAAAATGTTGCTAACGGGTGTGTTAATATAATCGATATAAACTGAAAGTCACAATTCTTTTTACAGGATAGAAAATAAATCTAAAATGATTTGTTAAATCAATTAAATCTTGATTAAAAAAATTAAATCATATTTAAAATTTGAAGTCAATATTAATTTAATTAAACCAATTAATTGAATTTAGATTAGAGTAAAATCAAATCTTAATAATTAAATTAATATAATTAGGTTATATATAAAATTTGAATTCAAATGTTGATTCAATTTAGGTAAAATAATTAATTTAGATTTAAACTTTTCGATTCAAATCTCAGTTAAATTTCATTTTAATTAAATTAAGAGGATTTATTTAGATAAAAAAAATCAAAACTTATTCTGTTAACGTTAAAATCAAATCTTTGCTTGAATTTTTTTTTATTTTGAATTAAAATCTTTATTTTAATTTTAAAGTAAAAAATGTTTAAATATGATATGATTTTATTTTGACTTTTAAAAAAAACTATTTTTTTCAACGATTTTTTTTTTTTCAAATAAAACATAAATTTGACTTGTTTAAAAAATTTATATATATTTTTATGTCTCGATTTAACAATTAAAACTCTCTCATAATTATTTTTCCCTTTTGCTTAATTTAATCTTTTTCTTTTAATTTTCAATTAAAAAAAATTAAAAAAAAAAAAAATTAAGTCGGAAAAGTAGAGTTTCTACAATAATTAGTATTTATTTGATGTAAAATAAATTATAGTTAAATTAATTAATTAAATTTTATTTTAAAATCTTAACAATAAAATAGTTTTAAAAACTCATTTCTTTTTTTACTTTAAAAATTTGATTAAAAATTAAAAATTTAGATTAACAAATCTTTTTTATTATTTATATTTGAGGTAGATTTTATTTTTTTTTATTTTTTTCCAAAGGTAAACTTACATTAAGAAAAAAGCCAATTACAATTAGAGTTAATAGCCTTCCTAGCAAGATGATAGATGTAATTTTTTAATAATTTAAAAGGTAGTTATTTTTTTTATATATATTTAAGGTAGATGATAGATGTAATTTGTCAATAATTTAGAGCGTAGTTTTGTCCAGAAATGTTTGCCCAACTTCTTTGTTTTTTAATATAGTATAGATGTGTCTGCTTTTAGAATCGGTAGCAGTTTTTAATGCAATATTTGTAAAAATATCATCAGTTAAAACTATTTACAAATATAGCGATTTTTAATGAACAATAATAATGGAGCATCACTTAAAACTATTTTTGAACTTTAAGTAAGGAAAGAAAAACTTTGTAAATACTAGAACCGAACAATAAAATAATACATCATTACACACTTGTTAATCATAGTACTTATAATAAAAATACTTTGATATTTCACTGACACTCTCAATCATGCCCTTATTGGCGGCTCGAAAATAGAGAAAAACCTACTAGAAAATAACAAATGAAAATAAACAACTTTTGGGAAGGAGTATTTTAGGGGGAAAGAAAAACCACACACACCAAAAGAACAAATATTACAGACAAGTAGAAGCAGCAACATTAGGTAGCTACTTAATCAAGTTTTCAAATGGTAAAATGAGAGAAGTTCTTCAATATTTTTCTGAAACAGAACCATTTCTTTGCTATCCAAACTCACCCAAGCTTCAATTCCATCTCCATCTGCTGTGTCTATCAATAAAAATACATTCTTTTGTAAGATGACTGGTGCAGTAACCCATGTTGGCTTTCCCCATCCAAAATCAGCTTTGTAAATAGGAAATCGGCACCAACTACTACACGCATACACGGTTTGATCTGCTGGATTACTCAATGCTTCCATTGTTTCTTTCATATGTAATTTGTAAAGCAAAGACCATTCTTCTGTTTTATACTTTCTTGGATACTTTTCGCAGAATTTTGTCAAGTTTTTCTTCATCTCAGCTACTAATCTCCACATCTCTATCTCTTTATTATCCGTCGTCGTTGACGATGCCACAAAAAACGAGATTATGTTACCTGTTAAAGACTCTGGCAATGAAGGAACCACTCTTGTACGCAAATTTAGGGTTTGAAGCAAAGTGGTTGGCTGGCTTTTTGAAATGGCTAATGCTTTATAGATCAATGCACTTACGACTTCAACACGACTTGGATGCTCCATTAATTTCTCGGAAACTATTGATTTGAGTCTTGCAATTTGTGAAGCATCAATCTCAAATCTATTTGCAATAATATTTTGATCTCCTTTCAGTATCATACTAGCCTGCCCCGCCGATTGTTGGTCATCAGCCGGTTGAAAAAAAGTCGTTGCGTCGAACCGAGGTAACACCGGGGACATGTGGTCGTTGATAATGTCGATGCTTCTCGCAATAGAAGCCCAATCATTCATGAAGTTGACGATGGTGGCCGTATCTGCTAGTTTGTGAGACAAAAACACACCCATTGCTTTTCCTCCACATTCGAACTGGGTTATTTGAATAGACAACAAAGGATTGAATCTTTGGTCTTGTCCTTGTAAATTGTCGAAAAATAGCAAGTCAAGAAGTCTTGAACAATTTGAATATTTTAAGTTGTGAATAACTTGTAATAGATCACAATTAATTTTTGTTTCCAAGAAATTTACTCCCTCGTCGTTGCAATCGACGGAGGAAATTCCATCGTTGAGCCTACCGGCAAAAGGATAGTATCGAGTTAAGGTCTTTGAGAGGCTCTTCTTCAACAAGTCAGAGTAGTGAAGTAGGTGACCATTGCAATTGGAGATTTCAGAATTGTTGTAGAAATAGAGAAACTGCAAATAAAGATAAGGAGCTTGTTGATCAAAGAAGCAGAGATTGTGATTGCTTAGCTGAGGTGGGGTGGGAGAGAAGGGTTTAATGGTTTCTTTAGACACTGTTTGGAGTTGCAATATCTCCATGATTTTCTCTTTCTGATAATGCTTGAATGGGTTGTTTTAGACTGTGATTTTAAAAGCATGTAAATTGATTCCAGTCCACACATTTATTGCACAGGCCATATGACATATAGGCCAAAATTCATTAATAAATGGTAGGGTTTGATTTTTGCCTATTGTGGTTCAACCATAGGATGAAGCTTATCTCCTCCAACAGGGGTAATGTTTTGTTTCCCCTATGTTTTTTCCTTTTTTTTTTCCATCACCTCTTCTCAGTTGTCCAGTCAAGTATTTAGGGTTGCTCTTATTGTGGGACTTTTTGCTACCTAGCCTAATTTTTTAAAGTATTAAAATATGTCCAAACGTTTTAACTAATTGGTCAAATGTCCTTTTTCGCGATGTTAGGTATTGAAGTCTCGACTTTGACATAGTCTTCGCCATTGTGTTGAAAATGGGTCCTTAAAACCCGTTTTCTTGCCATGTGGCAAAACAGGTTTAAATTTTTTTTTCCCCTAAAAATACAGGTTTTGAAAACCTGTCTTCACTGTTTTTTTTTTTCAATATTACTTTTGTTTTTTTTAAAAAAAGAAATTTCAAGATCAGGTTTGACAAATTATTAATTGAAATTAAAAAAACAAAAGTTAGAATAGCTTTATATATATATATATATATATATATATATAAATAAGTCATAACAGGTACAAATTTTATCTTTAACTAAACTTCAAAAAAAAATCATATTAATAACTAACGATGGCCCCCAGCCTCACATGGAGGTCGTCGTCGATTACGTGCTAGATTAAGAAACATGTACTGTCCAGGAGCTTCTTGTTGGAACTTCTCATCAATTTGCTAAAGAATAGGTAAAAGAAAGATACATAAACGAAGGAAATTTAAAATGAGTGAGGCTTGCAGATGTGCAAATTTCCTTAAAACAATATCTGCTCACTGCTTAGTTACTACAGATAATGGACAATAGTCTCCCAAGATACAACAATTCTAACCAAAGTTAATAAAGCACTTTACAGCTAACCTTGACAGTCGAACCGAAAACTTGAACGAAACTCAATCCAGAAGTCGAGGAATAAATTCCAACAGAATAACAATATGTCAAAGTAGAGAGAAAAATTAGAGAATTTTCTCTTGTATTTTTTCAAGTATGTTATTCTGAAATGTGGAGACTTATTTATAGGCATAGCCATGGCTTTTAAATGTGACTTTTGTGAAAAGTCATATCTATTAGTAAATAACTACCTGTAGAACATAACCATAATTTTAAAGTGACTTTTAATCATGACTTTATGTCAAAGGTTGTAACTATTCAATAAGTTACCACTTTTCTGAAAAAGTTGTAACTATTGAATAACTAACTACCTTTATGAAAAGTTGCATCTACTCAATAAGTAACCAGATTTATGAAAAGTTGTAACTATTGAATAAATAATTATCTTTATGAAAAGTTTGCATCAATTGAATAAATAACTACCTTTATTGAAGGTTGCATCTATTGAATAAATAACATGTTTTATTCAACAGCCACATCTCATAGTTATACATATTCACGATATAACTACCCATCCTAATGATACATCCATTCATCAAATCACCTTCTCGCCCTTCAGTACGTGTTCCTTGACCTCGAGATGTGACTCATTAGGTTCGATATGAGCAGCATCTACCTCTATATGCGGTACATTAACCTCAAATCGAGCATGCTCCTGAAAGCATGTCTTCAATGATAACTATTAGGTAATCACTGATTCATGCATAAAATATCAGGATATCAGTAAAATCAATGATTACTTGTGTAGAAATCACTGATTACTTGTGAGGAAATCACTGATTACTTATACAAACTTAGTGACAATTTTGTAATATTTTAGGCGCGAATTTTGTTTTTTGCTATTTTTACAAATAACTTTTTTTACTGCTATTTTTATAAATATTGGACCTAATTTTGCTATTTTTGCAAGAGCCCCTTGAATAAATAACTATCTTTATGAAAAGATTGCATCAATTTAATAAATAACTACCTTTATGGAAGGTTTCATCTATTGAATAAATAACAACTTTTATTCAACAGCCACATCTCATAGTTATACCTATTCAAAATATAATTACCCATCCAACTGATACATCCATTCATCAAATCACTTTATGATAAGTCACAATTCTCCAACACTTTTCGCCCTTCAATACGTGTTCCCTGACCTTGAGATGTGACTCATTAGGTTTGATATGAGCAGCATCTAACTCTATCTGCGTAACATTAACCTCAAATCGAGTATGCTGCTGAAAGGATGTCAATGATGAGCCATATATAGGAATCATTCAAAATATCATGGTAAATGGCTTGCTAGAGGGTTCCAAATCCAATGTGTAAAGACCCGACTATTTTAAATAGAATTAAATAACAAACGCAAGCGGAAGACTGTAAATAATAGTTAAAAACCTGTAAATCAAAGGACCACACTTAATTTCAAAATCAAGTCTGAAATCATATTGTTCAACAATGGGAAGCGCTTCCCTTTTTAAGTTCAAACATAAAACGTGATAGTTCATAAACCCATGAAAACCAGTAAAGACAATAAGTCATAAATAGCGTTGCTCATAGAGCTCACAAAAATCCATAAGAAAGAAACTGCAACGAATAAACAAGTAGACAAGTCCATGGACTATACTGACTCAAGTCCATCCATCACCATCGATCTGCAAATCACACTGCACCAGCTCCACGGCCACGACCGCGACCACGCCTCGTACCTGAAAATGTAATATAATGAGCGGGGGGCCCAGTGAAGATAAATTGAATAGAAAGTAACTTTAGAACACCAAATCCCCTCCGGATTTGTGTCCAACGAATCCTACTGTCTTTTAACTACCCATTCATACTTCCGAGAGCAGGGTTATTTAATTCTCCCGAGGGTAAAGGGGTAAGAGACATGGTTAAGGATCAATAAGTATTCAATCTCCCAATTCTAGATAATCGGGACATGTAATCATAAGTTAATATTTTCTGGGATAAGACCTAACATGGGTTGAGCTTCCAAGGTCTTAACTAATAAGATGAACAAGATCATAGAGCATGATACGTAAAACCAGAGCATAGAACATAGAACCAGGTCATAGAACAATAAACATGTGAATAATGCCAGATGGTGCAAGCTCACGTAGTCTATGCACGATCCCATTATCTCACTCCAATATCAAGTAAAGCTCTCGAAGCCTTTACTTTCTTATCAAGAACCGATGCTCGCCCACGTAGTCGATGCATCATAGAATAGAACCTCCTGGGTGAATAACGTCAGATGGTGCAGCTCACGTAGTCAATGCACGATCCCGTTATCTCACCAATGACATGCAAAGCTCACGTAGTCTATGCAGTCTATAATGTATATGTATCATAGCAATTATGAATAATACCAGATAATTTTAGCTCACACAACTAAATATTATCTCATTATTCAACTCCTCCGTTAATGCAGCTCACGTAGTCAATGCATACCTCATGATACATATACCGAACCATGAATAATACCAGAAAATGCAAGCACACGCAGTCTATGCATTATCTCATTATTCATCACCAAGCAAACAAGTGTGATAGTAATGAATCAAGAATGCAGGAATCATAATATTATCAGAGAATCGAGTTCAAAACCACTAATTAGTAACAGTAATCGGAAAAGAGAACGATTCCCATTGGTTAAGAGTGTAGCATGATTAAGTTCGTAAGCACATGCATAATTAATTCACGATAATCCTGCAAATCAAATCAATATAATATAGACCCAATGCTGGGATACCCAGTCTCAGTAATAATCAGAAAGCATCGATATCGTAACCAATTTCTAAGGGCATAATATAACCAATGCTGGGAGGCCCAGTCTCAGCAAGGATTAAATCAATCAGGGATAGCTCAATAACTAAATTGAAAACCCAAGAGTTCATGGTAAACGTTCCTTAAGCGATAACAGAAGTAATCCAATGAATCATACTTAAACTCCCAAAAATTTTAAATCCATAAATTCCCATATCAATTCTATACTCCCGATTCCTATAATTTCACGAAATTAGCATGCTTTAATTCACTTATGTCCAATTTAACTTAACTCCCGAGTCATACAAATCGTTCAAGTATTTGATTTCTAAATTTACTGTAAAATTCTATTTATCCTCACCTTTGTCGATTAGCAATAAGCGATAAATCAAGAACCGACGTTCAATTAAGCAAAACCAATGCTCCTAAAGTTGCCCGGCACCTGGAAAATAGTTAATTATAATTAATTAGCGAAAGAACCGGACCGAATTGACGAAAACCAGGCTCAATTTAAAGGAAAACCGGCTGAACCAAACTGAACCGGTTCGACTGAACCGGCCAGCCGGTCCAGCTGGACCGTTTCTTCTTCATCAAACAGCCCACGGCCAGCCGTTGAATCGCAAGGAGTAAAGCTCTCACCTTTGGTCTTTTCCGGTCGTTTTTCAAGGGTCTCGGAGTGGAAATGATCGGGAAACTTGTGTAAAGAGAATGGTTCAAATGAGAGGCAAAACGAGCTCTCAAACTCCTAGAACAAACCGACACCGGCGAGCTTACAAGTCCAATTTCCGGCGAGCGTATTTCCTGGCGATAAATCCATAATAGAACGTGTTTACATTCTAAAATCAGCTCTAAACAATCCTATTAACGAAAAAATAAAGGCCCACCTCATTGTAACTCCGTAAACGAGATCAACCACTGATTTTCCGTTGAGCTTTAACCCAGAATCCGGCGAGGTGTTAACAGCCACTGTCACTCGAGAAACGAAGAGGAATATTAGCTAGAAATGTTCTTGGAATGCTCGAATGAAAACCCGAATCAGAACTTGAAACCTTACCCTGCAGAACGCTGTAGTTCAAGCTCGTTAGAGGTGGTCTCCGGCGAGTTCTTCCATGACGTCCGGTGAGCTTCCGTCTGTGGGTTCAGGGGTAATTACGAGGGTTGGAACGACGGGTTAAAGTTGTTTATGGCGGATGAGAAATGTGTAGCATGGAGGAGAAGGATGAACGGAAGGAAACGTGTAGGGGGGCTCATTGGTTGGCTGAAACACGAGAGGGAGAGAGAGAGGGCTCACGGCGCTGAAGCTGAGGAGAGATTGAGGGAAGTTCATTTCCTTTTTATAATAAGAATTTCTTTTTGGATAATGACCAATAGGTCCCAAAACCCTAATTCCTTTAGGATAAGACAAAGTGGGCCCTTTTTCTCATCTATTCAAATTACTATTGCCATTAGGGTCTAATAATTAAACTAATCTACCCTATTCTTAACTAATTTAACTAATTTAACTAAACTATTCTATTTTTAATTAACAACTAATAATTGTGAGTACTAATGATTAAAGTAGTTAAGAATTAAATAATTAACTAAATGATTAAATAAAATAATAAATAGAATAATAATAAATAAATAGATAAAAAAAAATTACCGTAAAATTTACAGGACGTTACACAATGAGTGTGAAAATGTAGAGGGTCTTGCATCTGATAGGGTAGAAGAATGGTGCATATGATCCTTAAATTACGCAGGGGCACGAACATTATTTTTCTGGCATGTGGACGACCCATGCGAGGACCTCTCATGTCATACCCGATAAGTCCTCAAATACCCTAGTGACTCCATCGTATTTTCCCGTAAGACAGGCTCTTCTAGAGTTTGTACGGCCTCGTTTTGAAAGAAAAATAATAACCTAATTATATTATATCAATTAGATATGTTCAATTATTAAGATAACCTTAAATAATAACTTAAACACCTACAACTTGGGCTAATGAACCCCTGTATTGAGTAATGAAACGTTCTATAATTTCAGTGTACCATGAAGATGTATCCATACTCAACAGTGGTGTACACATCAATCAACTAGCCGGCCGTCAATAATATGATACATATAAGAATCCCAGTGGGCCAATTGCGAGTTCAACATCTCTCTCTCCAATTAGTCGTGTGTGACATCCACGTAGATCATATCCATGGAGCGTGAGATCATAAAAGCAAGCAATAAGAGTCGGTTATATTGTAGACGTGATTCAACTTAATCTACATATGACTTAAAGGATGAATTTGAAGTCTTTAGGAAGAGAAGAGAATTCTAGTTGCTCATGAAAGTGAGGAAAAACATAAAAGAAGCTTGGCTGAGTTTGCAGATTAGCAGTTAATTATGTTAACTTGTAGTATGTGTATTAGCTTGATATAAAATCTATTTTTCTTCAGAATAAAGAGTGAGTTCTCAGTAATTCATTGTAACTTCTTCTTGAATCAGAAATAAACAAGATCCATTGATCATTTTTTTTCTATGAGTTCCATTCTTTATTTGCTTTCAATCTTTGAAACTTCATTATTGTTGAATCTCTTGTGTTTGTTGTTTTTGTCTTTCAAACATGTATTATGCCAAACTTCTTCATGACTTGATAAAAAAATGTCACTTTGCTACAAAGAAAGAAATTAGGGGACTCTGAGTTTTCCAAACTATATTCATACAAAGGCAATAAGTTGACAAAAAGTGGCATAACGTCATGACATGGCTCCCAATCAATCTACAAAAAAAACAAGAATTTAAAAGCCTTAAAGTCTGGTTTTAGGAACAAGTCTTCTCTTTATTATTTTTTATCGCCTCATTTTTACCACTGAAGTATTAATGTTACTTGAACATGGGAATTAAAAGCCGAATTTCAATTAAATCCAAACCCTTGTTTTTTTAGTTAGGTTTAAGTCTGATGAGAATAATAATCTACAATGAGCAATTCATTTATTTTGAAACCAACCCATTTACTATCTATTATTTGATTGACTAACCCTTTATATTCCAATGGATGAAGAGTCAAATGTTTTCGCAAATCCTAAGGGGGGGATGAATCAAGATAATTTTGAATCAGTACTCTAGATTTTTTTTTCATCCTTTTCCGTTACCTTAACCGCAAGGAGGGGGATGTCGAAGGCAGGGATAGTGATTGGAGTGAAGTCGTAACAAGGTAGCCGTATTAGAAGGTGCAGCTGGATCACCTCATTTTCAGGGAGAGTAACGCTTGTTGTGTATTTTGGTTTGACACTGTGTCACACCCAAAAAGAAGCGAGCTATTTAAATTGAAATCCAGCCTTAACGACCCATTTTATTCAGCGTTCCACATTGGATGCCTGATTCTAATGCCCGAATTCAAGACTCTTTTGTTTTCTAATTATTTAAAAGTTTTCAAGTAACCATAGCGAAGAACCTAAAATAAGGATTTCAAAATATCTTGAATAATTTAAATCGAAGTTCAAACGAAGAATTTATGGTTAAAAAGGAAGTTTACAACGTTGGAGGGGAAGAGTCTTATTGGAGTAATTTGGAACTACAAGGGTGTGATTTTTCATTTTAAACTACATGGGCTATTCATTAATATGACCGAAACCACAATGGTGTTATTTTCTTTTTAGCCCTTTTATGGAATGAAGTGAAGAGTTCAATAATGAGAAACACCCAAGTGGCATGTTTTTTTTAAACGATAGTTGTAAATTATGGAATTTTTTTTCATAATATCTACCAGTATAATTTTTGAAAAAAAAATTGAATTTAACAATTTTATACAATAATTTCAAGGGTAAAATGCAAATAAGACCCCTGTGGTTTGGTCAAATGCATGAATATCCCCAGTAATTTAAAAATAGAAAATCATAGGTACACCCGTGTAATTCCAAATTATGGTAATGAGAGCTCTCTCTTCCAATGCCGTCAACTTTCTTTTAGCCATAACTTTTTCGTTTGAGTTTTGATTTGGATGATTCAAGATGTTTTGAAATCCTTATTTAAAAATCTACATAACAATCACTTCAAAACTTTGAAATCAACAATAAATAAAAGAGTTTATTATCATTAAAATATTAGGCATCATCAAAATATTTTGAAGTAGCCGAGATCAAAGCAAGGATTCTAAAACATCTTGAATTTTCCAAATAAGAGTTCAAACGAAGAACTTAGGGCTAAAAGAAAGTTAACAGCGGTGGAGGGGAGGGGCCCCATTGGCATAATATAGAACTATAGATGTACGATTTTCCATTTGATTAAAATCAGGGGGGTCTTATTTGCATTTTACCCTAATTTTAGACATATCATTTCATTGAACAGATCAATCATTGATAATATATCACATTCAATTAATCATAGTGACCCATATTTACAAATTTATAATCTTTAAAAAGAGTTCATAAATATGTCATTTTTTAAAATGTCTATCACTCAATGACTATAAATGGCTGATTGATTGATTATGATACGATATATGATATTGATCATTAATTGACATACTTAATAACATGATATACTTAAAAATATTATAAATTTTTTAAAAAATGATAATTGTTGTAACGACCCGATACCGTAAAATCCTTTAAATTCAAATGCACAGCGGAAGACTTGGTTTTAAAGAAAATCAGCATGGGTTCGTTTAAAACTCGGATAAACCAAAATCTGTTTACAATGACCCAATTCAGAGAAAGCAATAAAAAATTGTGGAATGCGCATTCCAGCTTAAAAGTAACTTCGAAAAGAACTTTAAAACCATAAGACATTTACAATTTTAGACAATTTCTCTACCGAGCTCAAAATCACAAAATATGAAAAGTAGAAAGTATAAACAAAGCATTCCAAGAATTCTATTTAAAAGTGTTCCTGTTCTTGTCCTTTCATTGCCTCGAGAAGTCAAACAGCACCACCTCCTCTACCACAACTACTATGTCAAGAAGTACCTGAAAAAAATGTAAAAGTAGCAACATTAGCATAAAAATGCTAGTGAGAATAAAATGAAAGCCAGTAATCCCATGGACTAAATTCCATACCAGAAATTGTGTCCAAAGGCCTAACTTTCTCTTTGCTAACCATTCTACACTTCCAAAGTCCAATTATAATCAACATACATAATATACTTTCTAAAAGTAACAATATCAAGACTTAAAGTAAAAGTACCTGTTATTACTAAGTCTTACTATATAAGTCTAAAGATTATGTAATTGCATTACTAACTATCTTTCATCGTATCATAATACCGTATGGACCGAAGTCAACATACCATCATGTACCATATCACAAACCATCGTAACTCTCATCACATCGGATATCAGGAATTTCACCATATAGGTATCAGGAATTTCACCATATAGATATCAGGAATTTCACCATATAGGTCTCAAGAATTTCACCATATAGATATCAGAAATTTCACCATATAGGTCTCAGGAATTTCACCATATAGATATCAGGAATTTCACCATATAACAAATCATCGCACCATGATACCGTATGGAGCGTATCACATACTATCATGTGCCATAACACATATCATCGCACCATGATACCGTATGGAGCGTATCACATACTATCACGTGCCATATCACATATCCTCGCACCATGATACCGTATGGAGCGTATCACATACTATCAAGTGCCATAACACATATCCTCACACCATGATACCGTATGGAGCGTATCACATACTATCACGTGCCATAACACATATCCTCGCACCATGATACCGTATGGAGCGTATCACATACTATCACATGCCATAACACATATCCTCGCACCATGATACCGTATGGAGCGTATCACATACGATCACGTGCCATAACACATATCCTCGCACCATGATACCGTATGGAGCGTATCACATACTATCACCTGCCATAACACATATCCTCGCACCATGATACCGTATGGAGCGTATCACATACTATCATGTGCCGTATCACATAACGTTCGACCATGATACCGTATGGAGCGTATCACATACTATCACGTGCCATAACACATATCGTCGCACCATGATACCGTATGGAGCGTATCACATACTATCATGTGTCGTATCACATATCCTCGCACCATGATACCGTATGGAGCGTATCACATACTATCACGTGCCATAACACATCTCATCACATGTGTAGTACTATAATAATGATAACAATAATAACGCATCCATACACGCTCAAATCTTCGAATGTCAACCTTACCACAGCGTGTATAGTGCTATAATAATGATAACAATAATAACGCATCCATACACGCTCAAATCTTCGAATGCCAACCTTACCACAGCGTGTATCTATAATAATGATAACAATAATAACGCATCCATACACGCTCAAATCTTCGAATGCCAACCTTACCACAGCGTGTATAGTGATATAATAATGATAACAATAATAACGCATCCATACACGCTCAAATCTTCGAATGCCAACCTTACCACAGCGTGTAGAGTGCTATATCACAAATCATAGTATCTATAAATCGGTTCATTACTTGAGCATCACAACACAAACAACTAACAAACAATACAATCATACTACAATTACACTCAATGACATGCTTATCTTTTGTACTTAAAGCGTCGCCTCTTACCAAAAGTCCTGAGTACATCAATCGTACTATCATCATGATTCCATACTTTCGAGTACTAACATAATCAACATCATTCCTTATTATCATATGAACTTTCATACTCCACATTATTACCATAATATAATACAATCCTTATTACTCACACAAGGTAATAAGTTCATAAAACATTAACCATTATCATCAACGATGCCATAATTCCACAAAGTCTTATAACTCCCAATAAACAAAACGAGGTTTAACATCATCATGTCACGAATGACAATAAATCACCTCAAATCACAAGAATACTTTCCAACCATTACCATAAACCATGAGTTAACTTCCAAACATTTCCTTTGCTTTACTTTGGTCAAAACTACCTAAAGTAAATTCAATTCCCAACTTTGTCTCAGAATCTTTATAACCTTTCATACTTTTGAGAATAACATCTACGCTACTTTGATCTAAACTTCTCAAAGTACCTTAAACTTTCACTTTCATCTAAACTCTTCAATTTATCTAAACTCTTCAATTCATCTTACTAGACTTCCAAATCACTCATAACTTTTCTTTTACTTCCAAATTCACTAGAACACCAAAGCCACTCCACTCACATCCGAGTTTAAAATCACCAACCAAGTATAACTTCCGGAAGTTAGTTCCCCTCTTAACCTCGATAAACAATATCGTAATGAAACATAATTCATAAAATTACTAACTTCCATTTTAAACTCACCTTGGAATTGAAACCGAACTTCCAAACTGTCGAGGTCGAAAACCACACGAGCAGTCACAATCCTACAAATCAATTACACCTAACAATCATTAATTATCTGAAAATCAAGAAAACGACATCTAAGTGCATAAAACAACGAAAAACCCGGAATTTCCCCCTATGAGGCTCTCGGCCATACAAGGATAAAAAGGGTTCGAGTTTCGTTTTCCGGCTTTTAGGCATTTTAGAGGCGTTTCGGGCACTACAAAAAAACTGTCAAAATGCGACCAGAAATTTGCGACAAAAAAAAAGTGGTAGTTTTATGGTGACCACCTGGTCACTTTCTTTGAAGGTTGACTTTAAGTGACCATCTGGTCACTTTTTTTGCGACCAGATTGCGACCAAAAGTAGAAGTAGTCATAAAAAATGGCGCGAAGTTATGGCGCAAAAGAAGCGACCACTTGGTCACCTAAAAAAACGACCATTTGGTCGCATTTTTGTGACTAACATATGCCTTGGTAGCAAAAAATGGCGCGTAATTTTGGAGGGAAGAAAGCTACCAAGTGGTCACAATTAAAAGTGACCAACTGGTCGCAATTTTTGTGACCTTTATTGAGCAGTGGTAGCTTAAAATTGGAGGGAAAAAAGCTACCAAGTGGTCACAATTAAAAGTGACCACCTGGTTGCAATTTTTGTGACCTTTATTGGGCAGTGGTAGCTTAAAATTGGAGGGAAAAAAGCTACCAAGTGGTCACAATTAAAAGTGACCACCTGGTCGCAATTTTTGTGACCTTTATTGGGCAGTGGTAGCGTAAAATTGGAGGGAAGAAAACTACCAAGTGGTCACAATTATAAGTGACCAAATGGTCGCAATTTTTGTGACCTTTATTGGGCAGTGGTAGCTTAAAATTGGAGGGAAGAAAGCTACCAAGTGGTCACAATTATAAGTGACCAAATGGTCGCAATTTTTGTGACCTTTATTGGGCAGTGGTAGCTTAAAATTGGAGGGAAGAAAGCTACCAAGTGGTCACAATTATAAGTGACCAAATGGTCGCAATTTTTGTGACCTTTATTGGGCAGTGGTAGCTTAAAATTGGAGGGAAGAAAGCTACCAAGTGGTCACAATTATAAGTGACCAAATGGTCGCAATTTTTGTGACCTTTATTGGGCAGTGGTAGCTTAAAAATTTGGCGGGAATTAAGCTACCAAGTGGTCACAATTATAAGTGACCAAATGGTCGCAATTTTTGTGACCTATATTGCGCAGTGGTAGCTTAAAATTGGAGGGAAGAAAGCTACCAAGTGGTCACAATTATAAGTGACCAAATGGTCGCAATTTTTGTGACCTTTATTGAGCAGTGGTAGCTTAAAAATTTGGCGGGAATTAAGCTACCACGTGGTCACATTAAGAAGTGACCAGATGGTCGCAAATGCTGTGATTTTATGTGGCCAGTAATATATAAATAATTTGGTGGGATAAAAGCTACCAAGTGGTCACCAAAAAAAGTGACCATGTGGTCGTAAATTCTGACTTGATGTGACCCTGGGCAGTGACACAAGTTGACTCCCCTACATTACCGGTGGATGATCCTCGCATCATTTCTTTGGCAAAGGGACCTGGACGGATAGCAAGGTCGTATGGTGGATACATCGGTAACGGTTACAGATTTCAAACGAAGGCCCATTCAGTGAACAGGGCAACAAACAACAGTGGTGTTTGCATCAAAGGTCACATGTTCGGTACAAACGAAGACGATTACTTCGGAGTAATCGATGAGATTCTTGAGATTCAATACGCAAGTTCCACGCTAAAATGCATTTTTCTGTTCAACTGCACTTGGTTCGAGACAACCTGACGAGGCGGAGTCCGTAAGATTGATCATTTACAAATCGTTGAGGTAAACAAGTCTAAGCATATGCGCACCGCTGATAGGTTTGTCCTGGCTTCACAGGCGATTCAAGTTTATTACCTGAACTATCCGATTAATAGACGAGATCCTGGCCATTGGTTAGTTGTTTGTAAAGTTAAACCACGCCAGGTAGAAGAAAACTTGTCCGAGAAACACAACCATGCAGAGGAAGCTGTTGCTTTTCAAGAAGATGAGATAAGATGTCGTGCAATCGACGATGGTCAGAATGCAAGTACTCTTCGTTCTTTGAACGATGGAACGATAACATTGCATGATGATGATGATACAAATGCTTCCACTTCTCACGCACGTGACATTGATGCTGAATTTATTCGAGACGATGAATCCGATGAAGAAACGAGAAGAAGACTTTATGTGGCTGACTTCTTGGAGACGATGATGAATGAGACATTTCGTAACTTGATTATTCACTGTGTATGTGTTTATTAAAACTATTTCTTTAATGAATGATTAAAAAAAAATATTAATATTTGTGACCATTTGGTCGCAATTTAACACAAAAGGTGACCACATGGTAGTAATTTAGAAGGGGAAGGCGACCAGTTGGTCGCATTTTTGGAAAAGTATAATTATATTTTTCAAAAAATATAAGTGAAATTACGACCATATGGTCGCAAATCTGAGCGGTAAATTTAAATTTTCATGAAATTTATGGTGGTGAATTTGAAAATTACGACCATATGGTCTCAAATCTGAGCGATAAATTTAAATTTTCATGAAATTTATGGCGATGAATTTAAAAATTACGACCGTCTAGTCGCAATTGTTGATGGGACTCGTGATATGACAGCTGTTCTGGGTAATGGTAAATGGGCGACCAAATGGTCGCTTTTTCAATAAATGCTACTAGATGGTCGCAAATATCTCTAAAAATGCGACCATGTGGTCGTAATTTCCCAAGACGCGCGAGTTTTCGTTTCGTTATGATTACATATTTGCGACCATTTGGTAGCAAAATCGATTTAAATTCGATCACCTTCCTTCCCCCGTTTCCTTTTCCTTTCCTTTCTCTTTTTCTTTCTCTTTTTTCTTTCTTTTCTCTCTTTCTCCCGCCCGTTCCCCGTTGTTTTTTCCCCGTTCCCATTCCCCGTTCCTACTCTAAACCTAAAAATCCTAAACCTCCAATCCCGGGGTTTCTATTACGAGGTTAGTTTTCGTATACATTTTAAGTTTTAAGTTAGTTTTAGTTTATGTTTAAATTTAGTTTTACTTAGTTTTAATTAATTAGTTTAGTTTAATTTTGTTAATTTCATTAATTGTAGTATAATGAATCTAATTTAGTGTAATTAATTACTTAGTTTACTTTAGTTTAATTCATCTAATTTTAGTTTACTTTAATTAATTAATTAGTTTAGTTTAATGTTGTTAATTTCATTAATTTTAGTTTAATTAATGTAATTTAGTTTAATCAAGTACTTAGTTTACTTAAGGTTAATTAATCTAATTTCGTTTACTTTAATTAATTAATAAATTTTAGTTCAATTAATCTAATTTTAATTTAGTTTAATTTAATTAATTAGTTTAGTTAAGTTTAGTTTTTATTAATTAATGTAAGTTTACTTTAATTAATAACTTAGTTCACTTAAGCTAATTTTAGTTTACTTTAATTTAATTAATTAGTTTAGTTTATTTTAGTTTTAATTAATTAATGTTAGTTTAATTTAATTAATTTTAGTTCAATTAATCTAATTTAGTTTAATTCTTCATTACTTAATTTACTTTAATTTAATTAATTTTAGTTTAATTGTTCACTACTTAGTTTACTTTAATTACTTCATTTTAGTTCAAGTAATCTAATTTTAATTTACTATAATTCAAATTAATTAGTTAGTTTATTTTAAATTATTTACTTAATTTATGTTAGTTTCATTTACATTATTTAATCAATTTAATTTAGATTATTTCATTAATTTATTAATTTAATTTATTTCAATACTTTAATTACGTAATTAGTATTATATTAGTTTAGTTTGGTTGTAGGATTATGACGGGTAGACGACGTCCTCCCCAGTCAGACGAGCCTGACGACGCGAGTGACGAGGCGTCTCCAGCCTCGCCTCGCGCCGCCCCGATGCGGACTGACTACAGAGGAGTTGGGACAACCTCCTCCTCGGTTACGAGCCGGGACTTGCTGCGTACTTCAGATCCCTAAGCGGCGGCCATTCATCATCGACGCCTCCTCCGCCACCCCCGCAGTAGTTCTAGGATGCTTTCGTCTGTATAAAGCGTTTTTTGAATATTTGATATATATATTTTTTATTCTAATTCCAATTTTTTGTTATTAAATTTTAATATTAATTAAATAAATAATTAATAATTAATTAACTAATTATTGAAATTTAAATTAAAAAAAAAATTATTAAATGCGACCATATGGTCGCATTTTATGTGACCAACTGGTCACTTATTTTCAACATAAATTGCGACCAGATGGTCACTTTTTAAGCGGCCATCTGGTCGTATTTTGACTGAGTCCAAAAGTGACCATTTGGTCACATAAAATACGACCATTTGGTCACTTTTTTATGTGACCATTTGGTCACTTATCTTTCACATAAATTACGACCAGATGGTCTCTTTTTAGGCGACCATCTGGTCGTATTTTAACTGAGCCTAGAAGTGACCATTTGGTCACATAAAATACGACCATTTGGTCACTTTTTATGTGACCAAATGGTCACTTCTATTGAAGATAAAATGTGACCATATGGTCCCTTTTAATGCGACCAGACTATCTGGTCGCATTTTTAAAAGTTTGACTTTTTTGCCACAAAAAATTTTTGGTCGTATATTTGTGACCATCCAGTCGCACAAATTCAGGACCGACCGGCTTTTTGGCCACCACTTAGTTGGTCGCATTTTTGGTCGCATTTTAGGTAAAAAACGACCATTTGATCGCAATTTCGTGGTCGCAAATTGACAGTTTTTTTGTAGTGGGGTTGGTTTCAAACACTTTGTAAGTCGATATATCAATGGGTAACCGTGATTTAAGGTTTTACACAATACTTGATTCCCGAAAAATTAAGTAAAATACAAAACAATAACAAACTAAACACCCCAACCATCACCAAGTGAGAGAAAACAAATGGAACGGGTTTTCCAATCGACTCGGGTTTAGGTCCAAGACAACAACCTCATCCAAAGTGATTTTTCCTAACTAGAATTCACAAACAACACCCGGGAAATGAATCAAGGCTTACATACAAGATTAGAAATAAAGAAAACACAAAAACCCATTTCTTCCTTACCTTGTATCTCCTGGATCTTTAATGGATTGGCCCGATTGATGGGATGGGTAGAAAGATCGTCTCGAGAGCTTTCCAACGAGCTAAGGCACGATGAAAACGGTCAAGAAACGAAGCCGGGGCGACAATTTCTTTCTCTTCTCTTTTCCTCCTCTCTAGCTACGGGTTTGGCCTCCTTTTTTCACTTCTCTTTTCTTTTCTTTTTATCTTTATACTTGCAAATTATGTATTAGATATATATAAAGATATTTTGGTAAAAGACCATATTGCCCCTCCTCTTATTTCCTTAAGAAAACTTGTTCTGGGTGCTCGTTATTTCACGTTTCTAATTCCAATTCAACTTAACTACTTCTAATCTATCTTAAAAGTATTTAACAATCAATAGTGGGCCCGCTAATAATTTTTAATACGTCCAAATCTAATTTAAGCTAATAAAACGATTAAAAAGCTTTCGAACGAAATTAACTACTAAATTCTGAATTACTAATTCTAAAATTAAACTAAATACTTTGATTAAAGTAAATGAATAAATAAAAAAAAATTTGACTCCAAAAAAAAAAATAACGGGACGTTACAATTGTATACATTAAAAAATATTTGATAAAATTTGTAATTACCCTCTCACTGCAAGAAAAACTGTTTTTAGCGATGAAATTAATTATGACGCTGGTTAGTGACCAATTTTGTCTCTAAAATGTATGTTGACTTTTAGCGACAATATTGGTCGCTGCTTAGCATCATAATCCATCTTGCCACTACTTTTTTGTCGCTGGAATCGACGTTTGTTTGATAGCGACAAATTTCGTCTCTATTTAGCGCCATAAATATTTTCATCGCTAGTAATTTGTTGCTAGAAACCGCGGGAAGCTTCCCACCAAACCTAGTGACATTATTTGACGCTGCCTTTAGCGACCGATTTTGTTGCTAACATTTTAGTGACAAACACTATCGCAAATAAAATAGCGCGTAATTATCTCGCTTTGTTTAGCTACAAATTTTGTTTGAGATGAAATCCATCTATGTTTGGTGGGAATCTATCCCGCCATAATTAGTGACAAAGTTCGTAAGAATACAGCTGTAGGAAAACCTACAAATAGATGTACATGTTCAAACACAAGTAAATTTTAGAAACCGTATTACCGAGAGAGAAAAATACCATAGTGGATGTACGTCCGTTTGATTGAAGGTTTTTTGAATGATCAGTTCATAGTTGGGGTCAAAGAGTTTGTGGAATTTTGTCAATCCAACTTGTTCTTTGATCATTCATGTGGGAGACATGAAATGGAAGTATCATATGCAATGTTGATTGTATAAGACAGGACCATGATGTTCGATCAAATTTCTCATTAGTACCGTTTACGAGAAATAATCGAATATCAAACTAAGTTTATCAACCGTGATAGATCTCAATCCTGAGTGAAATGCGGACTCTTATTTGTGGAGTTATGTTCTTTGATTCACATAGTTGAGAGCGATCTGTAAGAACGCTCAATACACTCCTGTTTTGGGAACATGACTAGATAAGTAGCTGAGAACTCATTTTCACGAGATGGAATTCATAACTTTCCTATAAATTAACGGTATCGGTCAGATACCTAAACATTTTAGGAACTTTAGGAAACTCCCTTGATGTCCTGATTCGAGACATGAACAAGTGACGTCATGACTTCTATTGATCACGTAGTATCTTATCTCTAGTTCGACTAAAGATAAAGTTCATTGGAGAATCACTGGGAACACAAGGATAAAGCGATAATTACAGGGGACAAAACGGTAAATTTATCCGCTGTAATTATGAGGGTTCCACGTGAAGGATATATCACAGATATAAATAGAAGATAAACTAAATGGACATAACTCATCTATAGTGAGGGGAGTTCAGCTATGAATCTATAGTGGAATTACTCATAGTTAGATAATAAGTAATTAACTGATTATGTGTTAATCACTTAATTGACTAATTATTAAGCCCATGATCTATAGGTCCATCGGGTCCCTATGCTAGCCCAAATATCGTAGTCGCGAAATCAAGTAGAAGAAATGGAAATTTTAAGTAAAGTGAATTACTTTAGGCAATATTAATTGTTTAAATATTGAGTATATTTAAACGGTAATTAATATAAACATTATTAATTGTTTAAATAATGAGTTTATTTAAACATGAAATTAATAATCAAATATTATTAATTATTTAAATGGTAATTAATAATTTGAAATTAATTAACAATTATTAATTGTTTAAATAATTATATTTAAACGGAAATTAATAATTAAAATTAATTAAATTAATAATAAAATATTGTCAATAAAATTATTAATTAAATAATGAATTTATGGAAATTAATAATTATAATATTTATTATTAATTATTTAAATAGTGAAAATTATTTAAATGGAAATTAATAATTAAATATAAATTGGATAATATTTAGTAGGGAGAAAATATTAATATTATTAATTGTTTAAATAAAATATTTTATTTAAATGGTAATTAATAAATAAATTAATTAAGTTGGACTTATTAATTTAAGAGAGAATTTCAAGTCCAATTGGATTAATGAACCCAATTGGAATTGGCTCAAAATAATTAATTAAATAAATTGTATTTATTTATTATTTTATGATGATAAAATCGGCCATGACATGTATTTTGAGGAGATAATTGTTTGAATTATATCCTAAAATAATTACATAGATTTATTTACCCAAGATAAATAAAAATAAAGAAAATAAAATAATCTCCTATTTATCCATGGCATTTTCGAAATTGCTAGATAAAGGAAAGAGATAATTTTTTTTTTTGTATTTATCTCTATAGATTAATCCTAATGTGATTAGGATTCCTATTTTTCTATAAATAGGAGGGTTGGGTCATTCATAAATCATACAATGTAATTCCATAGAAAGTTGGAACTCTCTCTTCTTCCCTTCTTCCCCCCATAGCCGAAATTCCCTAGTCATTATTGGGAAGAAAATATTTTTTTTTTCTTCCCAATTTCTTCTTAAGTTCGATCCCACAATCGGATTTCGTTTGATCGATCGGGATATAGCATAGAAGATTCGGTGTTGCTGAGGATTTGATGCTGTAAAGAAACCTCCAACCGATTCTCCATATTTTACTCAATGTAAGTAAAGGGTTTTAATTTTCAAAAAACGAGCATGAATCTACATGTTTTTATCACAAATTGCATGATATTAATAGATCCTAAATTAAGTGTTAATTTGTGTTACTAAATAAATTCTGCTAATTTAGTAAATCATCCCTTCACTACGGACAGAAGATACGATGTCCATGCAAAAAGTGTAAGAATAAGAAGATATTAACAATAGATGATATGAAGAAGCACTTGCATAGTCGTGGTTTCGTAGATAATTATCATCATTGGGTGTATCAGGGAGAAGCTGGAGAAATGTTTGATGCGGGGAGAGATGAGTCAGCTCGAAATGAAGGATGCAGCTCGTATTGCGATACAAATGCGTTCGAGAATTCTAAGAATTTGCAGCAGGAGTATGGTAAGTTGGAATAGATGGTTTTTGACGGTGTTGGGTATAGTACATTCAATCGAGAAGAAGATCTACAAACTTTTTTGGATGAAGATTTAAACCTAGATGTGCAAAAAATGTTTCAGATGATTAAATCAGTGAGTAGGTCATTATACCCGGGTTGTGATGTCACGCAACTTGCGGTGGCGATAAAACTATTGAATATTAAAGCAGAATTTCACATCCCATAGAGATGGTTCAACTCGATTTCACAATGGTTTCATCGATACACACCTGTAAACAACATGTAGCCACATCGTTTGTATGACATGAAGAAATTAGTGGAAAAGATCGATTGTTGCCCGAAAAGATGCATGATTTATTGAGGTCCAGATGCAAAGTCTTGATCAGTACAAAATTTTCAATCATACGAGATACAAACAAGGTAAAAGAAGTATTATTCCACATACTCACATGTTTTATTTCCAATTACACAGCGTCTTCAACGGTTATACGCGTTAGAAGTCATAACTTCTCACATGCAGGAGCATCACGAGCACTCTCAGGACAATGTAGTCATGAGGCATTCTTCTGATGTTTAGGCATGGAAGCATTTAAAATGTTGTCATCCAAAATTTACGCGAGAAATTAGAAACGTCAGATTGGGTTTATGTACTGACGAGGTTAACCCTTTCAAGACTTCGGGAGCTCAATACTCACTATGGCCGGCTATGTTGACACCGTATAACTTGTTTCCATCGATGTATATGAAAGATACTGTGATTTTCTTGATGATAATTGTACCAGACCCGAAAAGTTCAAAACAAAAGTTGGATATGTACCTGCAACCAATTATTGCTGACCTACGTAGTTTGTGGGATGAAGGAGCAGTGACGTACGATGTTTCACATAAATAGAATTTCGTTATGCAAGCTGTAGTTATTTAGTCGATAAGTGACTTCCCTGTATATTCAATGTTATCAGGTACAATTTTAAATTAATTCGTATGATTAGTTTGTCCTTCATAATTTCAAAGTTCATAATTAATTCGTATGATTGGTTTTAGGCTTAACGGTTTAGATTAGAGTTTATTGTTTTCGCCACCGTAACGAATATTATTATTTAATTCGTTTGGGTGGAGTACATCAGGAAAGTTTGCATATAATCATTACATGCACGTTGCCAGTTCTTTCTCGTTGGTACACGGGCAGAAAATGTGTTGGTTTGACTATCACAGAAGGTTCTTACCGCTAAATCATTCGTTTAGAAAGAACAAGATTGAGTGGTATAAAGATTGAGTGTAAGAAACAAAGGCTCTGCTTAAGTTCTTAGTCGATACCAAACATTGCAACGATTAGATGCGCTTGACATGCGAAATATTACAGAGATTAGTGGCGAGGCTTGGAGTAAGTTGGCTGGGAAAAGTATTTGTTGGAAGAAGAAAAGTATTTTCTGGTAGCTACCTTATTGAAGAGATTTAATGATCATACATAACTCATATGTCATGCATATTGAAAAGAATGTCTTTGATAATGTCTTCAACACTGTTTTAAATGTATCAAGAAAGATAAAAGGAAGTAGGAAATCACGTCATGATCAACATTTGAAAAATTGGTCATCGACCTGAATAAGAGCAGGACCATACTGGACAAAAATATGCGAAGGTGAAGTATATGCTAAGTTTGGATTAGAAAAAAATATTGTTCGAGTGTATGCGTTCGATTAAATTTCTCGACGATAATGTATCAATACCGTGTTTGGAATGAAAAGTCATGATTGTCATGTATTTATTCAATGGCTTATGCCACTTGTATTCAGACCATTCCTCGAGTAGAAACACTGGGAACCGTTGGCACAGTTGAGCTTTTTCTTCAGGGAGTTAACATGTGTCAGCCTGTCCCTAGCAAGATTCGAGTCATTGAGAAGGGAGGTTGTTGTCATCATTTTCAAGTTAGAGAGAATGTTTCCACCATTTTTTTTTACTCAATGGAGCATCTCCCAGTGTATCTACTGCACGAGACGTATCTAGAAGGCCCAGTTCAATACCGATTGATGTATCCATTTGAAAGGTAGATACTTTTCAGTCCCTAATACGTATATATTGTTATCATAAATTAGTGGCTGTATTGATAATTATTTTTCTATATCAGATATTTCCGTAGGCTCAAGAGAACCATTGGAAATAAGACTAGAATGGAAGGATCTATTTCAATGCATACTAAATACATGAGACGACTACTTTCTGTTCATATTACTTCGATCAACGAATAGCAAAACAATACCGCAGAGTCAAATGTAATTTTGTTCAAGATATACCTCCCTGAGGGAGTTGATCCAAATGATTTGTCTATTTCCACGGTCTTAGGAAGACCTCTTGGAAAGCTTGTGAGATGGCCGTTAAACGAGGAAGAGTATCACATCGTCGAGATGTACGTGTTATGTAATTGTCCAAAGGTGGAACCGTATATTGAGTAAGTATCAATTAATTAACATGTATAGTTGTTGACATTACTTTCATCGTTGACAATATATATTTCTATTATAGGTTATTCGTTGAGTTGTTCGTACAACCGACTCATCATGAAATTAATGAAGCCGGGGAGGGGATCATAATTGAACGGGACTTCTGTTCATGATTTTTTTTGCTTACATGAGTGTGACGATGGTGTTTGTTAAAGACTTTAACAAGTACCATCATCATACTCACGTAAGCCTTTTTGATGCAATATTTATAAATATTTGATTGCTTCAAACTATTTGTAATAATAGCAATTTTTTACTACGTTTATCAATGATTAACATTGAATAATGTGTGAATCAGTTATTAACTTAATGTAGAAATATATAATTAATTGTTGATAACCGGATTAAGCCGTTCAAAATTTGTTATATTTACAAATACTTTTAACAGTTGATATTTTTATAAATATTACCTAAAAAATTGCTAGATTTACAATCATCTCTTTTTTTTTATGGACGGAAGAGTTGGATATCGAGAAAACACCATACTGGGATTTTTTTTAGGCATTGTAACAAATCATAAATTTATTTTATATAAATTTACCAGTATAATTTTTTAAAAGAAAATCGAATTTAACAAAAATTAATCTAATAATTTTAAAAATATCATTTTTATTGAACACATCAATGATTGATAATATATCAGAGTCAATTAGTAGGGCTATATCAAAAACTAACATGATATATCCAAAAATAACAATATATAACCTAGGTCAGTTGGGAATTTGAAAAGACCATGTTGTGGGGTGAAATTGGAATACACGTGGAATTTTACAACTTGACAAGATTTGTCTACGCACCTCATCTGACTGTAGTACCATGGCAACTGGTCTGACCGCGGTACTTGAGCACCTGGTTTGACCGTGGTACTTAGGCACCTGGTCCAAGGCACCTGGTTTTACCGTGGTACTTAGGCACCTGGTCTGACCGCGGTACCTAGTCATAAAGTCTACGCACCTGAAAAGACCTGGCTACGCAGTCTCCGACATAGACCTACATACTTAAGATTGAATACAATTATCCACTTGAAAAATGACACGTGTCGCAACCCGCAAGCGACACGTAATTGAGAAGCAACACATGGCCCAATCCCGACGAGGCACGTGGCATGATGATGTCATCAACCTAATCTCCTATAAATAGGAGAAGAAATTCATTCATTAGGTAACTAATTTCTACTATTATTCTCTCTGGCACACAAGCTCTACTTGCTCTGACTTTAGCATCGGAGGGTGTTAGGTCGGCACCACACCGGTGCTATTTTCCTTTCCTGTGCAAGTACCTATGTAGCACGCCGTCGAAGCAGCGCACTACCTCCGACTCGTCCCATAAATTAAGTTCGTTGCCTACGTGGAAGCTCTCCATTTTTACGCAACAATATTTGGCGCCATCTGTGGGAAGAGTATATAACTAAGTGTTCTACCATCAAGGATGAGTCGTAGAAGTCACCAACACAGTGATGATATAGGTGATGGTGAAAACCGTAACCCCCGTAATACGAGATATCAAACTTGTAGCATTAGAGAACGACAACAACAACAACAACAACAACAACAAGCTGATGAAAATCAAGAAGTAGTTAGAGTTGTGCCAATGCCAGACGGAAGGGTAGATGCTCTAGAAGAGCAGGTTCGAGGTGTGAATAGAGCTCTTGCTAAAGTACTCGAAATTCTTACACAGAAAACTGATCATCAAGCCCCTGCTCACAACTAGGAAGTACAATCTAAAAAAGACAAAGAACCTATAGAGCGAATAGGTGAATCGCGGAATCATGAGAAGGGTGGTTCAAAGGTGAAGTCAAATCTAATATCCAGGACAATTCCTCTTCCTCTCATAACTCTCCTCGCAACCAGCATCCTAGTAAGAAACGAAAGTCCAACCTTAGAGAAGTTCTCATTATGAAGTCTACTACAGAAAGTGCCCAGCCTTGGGCACTAGAGTTGAAAAAGATCCAAGATCAACTTGGTCATATGAAAAAAGAGTATAGAGGAAAGACTCCTCTTGTCTTGAAAGATCTACTCGAGCAAACTGAGGCGCCATTCACTGATGATATAATAGAGGTGGAGCTTCCAACCAAGTTTAAAATGCCAATAATGACTACCTACGATGGTTCAAAGGATCCAATCGAGCATGTTGATACATTTCAGACCTGGATGGAGCTCCAGGGAGTCCGAGATGCTATCAAGTGTAGGGCGTTCCCCCTTACATTAGGTGGCCCTGCGCGTGGGTGGTACAGACAGCTCAAGTCGAGATCCATCTCTTCATTTAAAGATCTTACTAGATCTTTTGTAACTCAGTTTTTTGGCGGAAGAGATCATAAGAAACTATCTACGCATCTGTTGACCGTACGTCAGAAGTCAAATGAGAGCCTCCGAAACTATGTAGTGAGATTTAATAGTGAGGCGTTGAAAGTGGAAGGTTATAGTGACGACATAGCTCTGACTGCTGTGATGGCCGGCTTGAAAGATGAAAAGTTCTTGTGGTCATTAGGTAAAAAGATGCCTGCTACATACACTGAGTTCCTTGTTAGAGCGCAAAAATATATGAGCGCCGGAAAGTTGCTTAATGCAAGGATGACTTCAGATGAAGAAGGTAGTAGTAGACGATCAGAACACAAGAAGAGAGATCGAACAGAGGAGTTTGTTTGGGGGACTGACCGTCACGAGGATGACAAAAGACATAAGTCTGGAGATCAACTTGAGAAAGTTGAGTCTTCCTCCTAGTAAGTTTAAAAACCACCACGGTCCCGATTGAACAACTGCTCTTGGAGATTAAAGACAAAGACATGGTTAGGTGGCCGCCTAGGATGAAAGCAGGGTCAAACAAGAGAAACAAAGACAAGTATTGCCTCTTCTATAGAGACCATGGCCATACCACCTCTGATTGCTTCCATCTCAAGGAAGAAATTGAGACCCTTATTATTCAAAAAGGGTACTTGAAAGAATTTGTGAGAAGTAAAGGAGATAAGAACGACCAAGACTGTGATAATCAAAATTTTCCCTATGGAGAAATAAAGATCATCTTTGGAGGTCCGACTATTGAAAAAGAGCCCAAGCCTTAAAAAGGACCATGCTAGGTCACTGAGGTATTGGTCAAGGCATCAACACATTGATTGATCTCATCTAAAAGGCTCTATTACACCCATGAGGATGTCAAGCAACTCAAATTTTATTTGTTTTAGTTTTCAATTTCGTTAAAATTTCTTATTGTAAGGGGTTCGACAATAAAATTAATAAGATTGTACTTTTTCTACTTATTGCATCTATTAGAGTTAAATCATTCGAGAAAAATTAGACTCGAGTTAGACTTCAAGACATAAAACTCTACTTGAGTGGGGGCCAACTATGTGATTCTACTACAACAAAATGAATATGTTCTAAGTCTACCAAGGTGGAGAGAAAAATAAAAAAGTTCTTAGTCCATCAAAGTGGGAGAGCTCTACATAAAAAGTTCTATGTCTACTAGGGAGTGCAGGGCTCGACAGAGCCGCGCCTAGTAGAAGAATTTAAAACGACTAAAAATTATAAGCCAAACTAGGGAGTGCAGGGCTCGACAGAGCCGCGCCTAGTAGAAGAATTTAAAACGACCAAAAATTCTAAGTCTACTAGGGAATGCAGGGCTCGCAAGAGCCGCACCTGGTAGAAGAATTGAAAACATCTAAAAAATTCAAAGTCTACTAGGGAATTCAGGGCATGCAAGAGCCGCACCTGGTAGAAGAATTTAAAACGACTAAAAATTCTAAGTCTACTAGAGAATGCAGGGCTCGCAAGAGCCGCGCCTAGTAGAAGAATTTAAAACGACTAAAAATTCTAAGTCTACTAGGGAGTGCAGGACTTGTAAAAGCCGCACCTGGTAGAAGAATTAAAAACTACTAAAAATTTCTAAGTCTACTAGGGAGTGCATGGCTCGCATGAACCGCACCTGGTAGAAGAATTTAAAATGACTAAAAATTCTAAGTCTACTAAAAAGTGCAGGGTTCACACAAGTCGAGCCTAGTAGAAGAATAGTAAGGAGTGCAGAGTTCGTAGAGAGATTAAGGAAAATTCTAAGTTTATTAAGGGTGTAAGATTACTACACCTACAAACCAACACTTAGAAAATTTAAAGATAAGTTAATCAAGCTTGTGTCAAGATTCGACAACAAGTCGACTCCCAAAAAAACCAATTTAAAATTGGTAAAAAAAAAAAAGTCAAAGTCAACCGTTGACTGGTCAACGGGTCAATGGCTGACCCGTGGTGGGTCTGTCTTTTACCCGTGGAGCAATGTGGGTCTGTCTTTTACCCACTAAAAAAAAAGAGCTGCAAAGTTCTTTGACTTTGTATAAGGGAAGAGAGAAAAGAAGAAAGAAAGAAAAAGAAAAAGGAAAAAAAAAAAAAAAAAGGGAAAGCTTCTACGCAGCTGGAAAAAAAAAAGGCATTGACAGGTGGAGTTAGAGAGAAAAAGAAAAAAAAAAGGTTGTTGTGGTTGAAATCCACGCGGGTCAAAACCTGACCCGCGTGGATATCCGCGGGTCAGGCTTTGACCTGCGGATAAAGCAACCAGAAAAAAAAAAAGTTGAAAAGATGCTGCATGACGCAGCAGCTGTTAGAAAAAGGCTGGTGTGTCTGACACAGCAGCCAAGAGAGACAAAAAAAAAAAATCAAAGGAGCCTGATTTGCTGGAAGAAGAAAAAAGAAAAAATTATTTCTATTATTTTTTTTTATGTAATTCCACATACTTGCTCAACTTAATTTTTTATCATTTTATTTTAAATTTCTTTGCTTAATTCCAATTCCTTCTCAACATTATTAAAATGGAAAGATCTACAATTTTAGTTTAATATTTTGATTTAAAGAGAACTTCTACTCTTAAAATCAAAGGGGGCGAAGTACGTGATGATTAAGCGTGACAACTTGGACATACAACCCCACTTCAAAACAACCTGGGACAGAAAATTCAACCTACCAAGCTTCAACACTTAGTATTTTCTCAAAAAAAAAAAATTAATGACAGAAAATTCAAGTTACAGCGGGAGAAAATTCAAGCTACAAACTCTAAAAAATTTTGACGACTGCAATGGTAGAAGATTCAAGCTACAAAGTCAACACTTATAATATTTTCAGAAATATCACCAAGGCCAAATTCCACTTTGAAAGAATACTCCCAAGTAGCATTGAACTCGCATCTCAACTCAACTAGGGAGTAGGGGGCCTCTGTTGTGGGGTGAAATTGGATTACACGTGGAATTTTACAACTTAACAAGATTTGTCTACGCACCTCGTCTACCGCAGTACCATCGCACCTGGTCTGACCGCGGTACTTGAGCACCTGGTCTGACCGTGGTACTTACGCACTTGGTCCAGGGCACCTTGTCTGACCGCGGTAATTGAGCACCTGGTCTGACCGTGGTAATTGAGCACCTGGTCTGACCGTGGTACTTAGACACCTGGTCTGACTGCGGTACTTGAGCACCTGGTCTGACCGTGGTACTTAGGCACCTGGTTTGACCGCTTTACCTGGGCACTTGGTCTGACCACGGTACCTAGTCATAAAATCTACGCACCTGAAAAGACCTTGCTACGCAATCTCCGACATAGACCTACATATTTAAGATTGAATAAAAGTATCCACTTGAGAAACGACACGTGGCGCAACCCACAAGCGACACGTAATTGAGAAGCAACACATGGCCCAATCCCGACGCGACACGTGACACGATGATGTCATCAACCTAATCTCCTATAAATAGGAGAAGAAATTCATTCATTAGGTAACTAATTTCTACTACTATTCTCTCTGGCACACAAGTTCTGTTTGCTCTGACTTTAGCATCGGAGGGTGTTAGGTCGGCACCACACCGATGCTCTTTTCCTTTCCTGTGCAAGTACCTACGTAGCACGTCGTCGAAGTAGCGCACTACCTCCGACTAGTCCCATAAATTAAGTTCATTGCCTACGTGGAAGCCCTCCATTTTTACACAACAACAAACCAAAAGACTAAATTACTAATATTTTGAAATAACAAGAAATATGGATTCTTTCAAATCTCCACCATTTCATCTTTCATTTTTCTGCCATAAAAAACAATTCAAAAAGTCAAATTTATTTCTAAAGCCATATAAAACATATAATTAATATATAATAAAATGAGTTAAATAATTCATATACACAAATTTAATCATGGATAATAATTTAAGTTTTGAGTTTTAGTCGGAAATTGGAGCCCCTGATCTAAAATTAGAATTATATGGTACTCTATGGATAACAATTTTAAAAGCATGTAAATTGATTCCAATTCACACAATTATTACACAGCGAATCAATCGGGGCCATATGGCATATAGGCCAGCATTCATTAATAACTTTATGCTACTCTAATGAGGTAAGGCTGTTGAGTGTCGGAGGAAAAAAATGGTGGGGGTGGATTTTGGCCTATCCTGGTTCAAGCTTATCTTCTTCAAGAGGGGTAATGTTTCCCCCCTCTGTTTTATCCTTTTTTTTTTTCCATCACCTTGGCAGTTGTCGGTTTAAGTACTTACGGTTGCTCTTAACTTAAGGAAACAATTGTGGCTTAAACGTTATTTTTAAAAATATTGTTTTCTAATAATCTATCCATTTTTATTTTTGGATGTTTTAAAATAACTAGACTGTACCACGTGCAACGGTTTAAACGTTATTTTTTAAATTATTGTTTTCTAATAATCTATCCATTTTTATTTTTGGACGTTTTAAAATAACTAGACTATACTACGCGCGTGCATAATTTTTATTTTATATTATGTTATTTATAGTTTGTTAGTTATTCATAAATGATAAAATTATTTTTTATGATGATTATTCATGTCATTTACATATAAATTTTATTTTATTATTTTATTTATTAATTATGAATGCCAAGTTAAAAAATTTAATCTTTTATTAATTAAAAATTTTGTATGACATAATTTTTAATTATTATGAATATTATTGGTTATTAGGTTCACAATTTAATAATATAATTTGTTAAATCCATGTACATGATATGTATAGATCATGAATAAAAACGGGTAGACATCTTTGTTAATTAAAAAATAAATAATTAAATTATTTATTTATTTATTTACCAAAACACATAAAAAAAAACTAAACATAAGTTAATGGAATAAAGTGTGGTACTCTCACGAATTTACTTAATACTTAAAACCGTACTGAAAAGAAACAACCACAATTTATTACTTTTATATTTAAATTATGAAAAAGGAAAGAGAGAATCAAATATTTTAAAAGAGAATTTATAATTGATTACTAAACATCTCAAATCAACTATAGCTATATAGTAAACATTTTATTAATGACCATAATTGTTAAACTTATCTCCTCCATTTATCTCATATTATTTCTCAAAGCAAGTCTAATTTAGATCCAAATGCGTGATAAGAGTTTGAGAGACAAAGCTTTTCAGGACTGAAGTTGGACTCGGTAGCTTCGAGCGTCAAAGTCAGGGCCCCAGGGTCATAGCACAGGGCCCCTAAAATTTAGGGGGCCCAATTTAATATATATATTTTTTAAGTCTTTACTTTTTAAAAAAAAAATTCTTTTACATATTAGTTATATGTATGATATAAAGTGTTTTTGCTTTTTTTTTTTTTTTTTTACAATCTCTAAATTATATTAAAAAGTAAAATGGTTTAGTCATTCCAACCGGTTTATTAATCACCATCTCTAAAATTTTTAGTTTATTTATCAATTTTCTTCTTCTAGATCTTTGTCTTTATCTATTTTTTAATCTGTATTTTTGTTTGTTGGGTTACCAAAATTTTCATTTTTTTATTTCTTAGATTTTTTTTATCTGTAAATTAGAGTTAATTGCCAATTTACACCAAATAATTTTTTTTTAATGACAAATAAAGTATAGATATCTCTTTAAGAAAATATCTATCTCGATTAGCGAAACCTAAAAAAAATAACAACGAATTGAATGGAGCTCATAAGTTCATCAGAAAAGACACTCATGTAAATTAAAGAAGAGATGATATTGAGAATAAGTTTTTAAATAACATTTTAAATTATATTATTTCGTTTAACATTCATTGTTTGATAATGTTATATATTTTTTATGTATTTTTTTATTTAGTAAATATTAAAAATTATATAATAGGGGTCCAAAATCTCATTTCAAAAAATTTGAGATTCCAAATCAGAGTCTCAGATTTTGGTATCAGATTTACATTTTTGAAAAAAAATCAAAAGTTTTGCTAATTTTTAAAATATCAATTCTTTAAATGCAATTTTTTACTAAATTAATCTGTATAAAAAAGTGGGCTTTAATTATGTAAAAAAATGGGTTTTGTTAAATGAAAATAAATATTTATTATGTTTATAATTTTTTGCAATATTTTTTTTTATATTAAGGATTAAATGATAGAGGTCCAAAATATTTTTTGTACTGGGCCTCCATTTTCTTAGGACCGGCTCTGGTCAAAGTGGTTGACTATTTGATATAAGAATTCTATTAGCATAGTTCTCATACATTAAAATGTTATAATCAGTATTATCAAAGATGGGTTTATTTATTTATTTATTTTTGCAAAATTGGTTGTTGCATATTGATTAGCTTTAATTTATTAATGGTTTCTTTCTTTTGTTTTATTCCTTAAAAAAAACTCTTAAGTAATTTTCAATCATTTAATTAAAGGCATGTATTAACCTATTTTAAATCAAAATTTAATGATATATTATTTACTTTAATTTTAATCCATGGAAAATAAACATGAAAAAAAAGTTAAATGTATCAGAATATTACTTTTTATATTAAATTTAATGACTCATTCGTAAATTAATTTATAATTTGAGAGATGATGCTTTATATGTAGATAATTAATTGATAATGACATATTTAGTAAATAAAACATTTGATGAAGGGTATGATGGTCCAAAAATGTTTCTCTAAAACATTTGATGAAGGGCATGATGGTCCAAAAATGTTTCTCCCATTAAACCCCTTTTAATAGAGTAGAGATAGATATAGAGATATTACTTTATATATTTAAGCCAATTTTAAAATCATTTAAAAAATATTGTGTGCTTTTCTTGATTACTTATGCTGTCGTTGAATTATTTTCCATGTATTTTTTATGGAATGATGTGAAGAATTAAATACTGAGAAACAACGTAGTGACATGTTTTTTTAAAAATAGTTATAAAATCATGAATTTTTTTATAATAATATTTGATAAAAAATTGAATTTAACAAAAAGTTATGTAATAATTTTAAAGGTAAAATGTAAGACCCCTATAATTTTGGTCAAATGCATGATCATTCCCAGTAGTTTAAAAAATAGAAAATCAAAGTTTTAAGATGTCAAATTACATCTGTGTACTTTCAAATTATGATAATGAGACCTCTCTCTTCCACTGTCATCAACTTTCTTTTAGTCATAACTTACTTCGTTTGAGTTTTGATTTGGATGATTCAAAATGTTTTGAAATCCTCATTCCAACATCTACGTTACAGTCATTTCAAGACTTTGAAATTGTCAATAAATACAAAGAGTTTATTATCATCAAAATATTAGGTGTGATTGAAGACATAAACCTTTTTTTTATTAATGATTTAGAACTTTTGAAGTGAGCATAACATAGAGATCGAACTGATGCTTCCAAAACATCTTGAATCATCCAAATAAGATTTCACAAGAAGAACTTATATCTAAAAGAAAGTTAACGGCGGTGAATGGGAGGAGCTTCATTCACATAATTTGGAACTATATCGGTGCAATTTTTCATTTTTAAACTACATGAACTGTTTATGCATTTGACCAAAACCACGGGGTCTTATTTGCATTTTACCCTAATTTTAAACATATCATTTTTATTGAACCCGTCAATCATTTATAATATATTACAGTCAAATTAATATTTAGAAAATTGTTCATGGGTGTCTAAATTTTATGTAATATTTACAAATTAATAATCTTTAAAAAGAGTTCATAAATATATCATTTTTTAAAAACCTCCATCACTCAATAAAAATGATATACTTGTTAGTTATAAAAAAAATACAATTGTAAATATTATAAAAATATTTGAGAAAAAAAAGTTTTCGACTTATTTGGGAGATTTTATTTTTTAATTAATTAGTTTATTTTTTATACATGAAAAAAAAAAAAAAAAAACTTGTTTTGATTGCCTAGCAAGGTATGTGCTTTTCCTTAAAAGACCATTTTACCATATTTAAGAGATCTGGTACAAAGCCTATGTTTAATATGTCTTGCAAGGTATGCGATCACCTAGGTGTGGTATTCTTTTGATACCGAGGTAAGAAGCTACAGAGCATAGCTTGGAGAACAACCTACCGGTGAGATATTTATCAAAAGTAACCAAATTGCTTTCCAGCAAATCCTTAAATCCAAAGAGAAGATTTTTTGAGAAATAAAAAATCTTTACATTGTTCATTTATTATTTTACAATAAATATTTATCCAACATAAGATCCAGAGTTACCAATTCTAAGTTGTATTGAGTATGTGATTCATACATAAATTCAGCATGTTATCACTCAAAGATTCTTAGTAATAGAGATAACGGTTAGGTACCTTATCCTTCAAAGACGGCCCACTTATACCAGCTTGTACATGTGATCTTATCGGGATCACTCATGTGGAGACATGAGTGAGAATGTTAGTACAATAGAGATTGTATGAGGTTGTACTAAATACATTTACTATCTCCTGGTAATGCAATTCAAAGAGATACTTTATATATTGATAGGTTTGTCATATACCGTTCACCTTAATCCTGAGTGGATTACGAACTCTTGTGTGTAGGAGATAATTCTTTAATAAATGGTACGACTTGATTTTGGCCTATTGAGGTTCAACCATAGGATGAAGCTTTTCTCCTCCAAGAGGGGTAATGTTTTTTCCTTTTCTTCCGTCACCTCTTGCCAGTTGTCCGTTTAAGTATTTAAGGTTGCTCTTAAATTAAGAAACAATTGTCGGTTTTTTTTGCTGCATAGCCTAATTTTTCAAAGTATTAAAATATGTCCCAATGTTTTAACTAATTGGCCAAATATCCTTTTTTGCAAAGTTAGGTATTGAAGTCCCGACTTTGTCATAGTCTTCGCCATTTCGTTGAAAATGGGTCTTTAAAACCCGTTTTCTTGCCATATGGCAAAAACGGGTTTTTAAGTTTTGGTGTGCTTAAATACGAGTTTTTTTTTTTTCAATACTTACTTTTTTTTAAAGAAATTTCAAGATCATGTTTGACAAATTATTAACTGAATTTAAAAAACAAAAGTTAAAATAGCTTTATATATATAAATAAGTCATAATAGGTACAAGTTTCATCTCCAACTAAACTTCCAAAACTAATCATATTAACTAACGTGGCCCCAATATCACATTGAGGTCGTCGTTGATTACGTGCTGAACTAAGAGACATGTATTGTCCACGAGCTCCTTGCCCTTGAATACGTGCTCCTTGACCTCAAGATGTGACTCATTAGACTCGATATGAGTAGCATCTACCTCTATATGTAGTGCATCTGCCTCAAATCGAGCATGCTACTGAAAGGATGTGAATGATGAGCCAGGTGTAGGAATTATTAAAAATATCATGGTAAATGGCATGCTAGAGAATTCCAAATCCAATGAGTGTTAAAATCTAGAGGGTCTTGCACTTGATGGGGTAAAAGGATGGTGCATATCATCTGATAGTGACCCAATATTTGTAGGATCTGAATTATGATCCTCAAATTGTGTGGGGGCACGGACATTAATTTTTCTAGCATGTGGACGACCTCTACGAGGAGTGGGTTTATGACCATACTCATGTCGTACCCGGTAAGTCCTCAAATATCCTAGTTACTCCATCGTATTTTCCCATAACATGGAAACAATGTCAACGAGATACGAGATTGAAAAGTTTAATGGCACCGATGATTTCAATATGTGGAAGAAAAAGATTAAAGTATATTGATTGAGCGAAAAAGTTGAAAAAACCATTGAAGACCCAAAAAAGCTCCCAGCAAATTTGAAGCAAGAAGAAATCGAAAAGACGAATCAAATAGCATATAGCACTCTCATTATGAACCTTGCATATAATGTACTTAGGCAAGTAATTGATTTAGACTCTGCTTCAAAAATTTGGACAAGCTTACAAGATACCTACTCGAAGAAGGATCTTCCCAACAAAATTCATTTGAAAGAAAGATTACTTTCAAGATGAATCCAGTCAAAGGCAATGAAGACAACCTTGATGATTTTAAGAAAATCACCATGGATTACAACAACACTGGGGATAAGTTGGGAGATGAGGGAGAAACAGTGATTCTCTTGAATTCATTGCATGATTCATACAAGGATGTAAAGAATGGAAATGAAGTATGGCAAAGACACCTTGACCGTGAGCATGGATGTGGCCTCAATCAGGACTAAGAGTCTTGAATTGATGAAGAATGGAAGTCAGGGAGGAAATGGGGATAACCTGTTCATTTAGGGAAAGAATGAGAATAGAATATTCAACAACAAGAACTCAAAGGGGCACTTTAATTTAAAGAACAAGGGCAAATGGAAATGTTACATTTTCCATAAAGAGGGAAACTCCAAGAAGGATTGCCCTGATAGATTTAAGACTGATAATGGGAAAGGGAAAGAAGAAAATAAAGCCAAAGCATCCGTAGGAGAAGATGGCTATGACTATAATGAAGTTCTCGTTGTGACTGATGACAAAGAACATGCTCTAATCGCAGAAGGGAAAGAAGACGGGGTCTTGGATTCAGGGTGTACTTTCCACATGACTTCTAACAAGTATTGGTTCGCATCATTTACACCAAAAGATAGAGGATCTGTCAAGATGGGAAATGGACAAGTGTGTGAGTGATAACTCATAATTTACGCCTATTTCTAAGTGGTTTTATCTTTAATATAATTAAAATATGATTGTTAATTGATTCAAATGTCCATAATATTATTAATCGTTGAATTTCATGAACATAGACGAAAACGACACTCAAATCAGAATTAAAATGAAGAAGTTATGCCCGCCGCCAGTGAGACCAAAAATCGAATTCCATGCCAAAAACCCGAGGGTGGTTGCTGCGGTGGTGAGACTCGTGGCCGCGGCGACGAGAAAAATAGGAAAATATTGATATTTTCGGACGATGACGTCAGCGTAAGAAGAAGTTAGTGCGCATTAAAGCAAACAGCTGGCGGCAACGCTTGCCCATTAGCGACGCGTCGCTCCTCACCAATCAAAGTAGCAGGCGGACGGCTCAACAGAAACGGCTTGGCTCACTTGATCGGCTCACGTGCGGCTCCTCTCTCATGTAGGCGCTTGGCACGCTCGTCTTAGGTAGCTTCCAGCTCGGCTCTGACGGCTTGGGAAGAGATATGAGCAGATTTTATTTCCTTTTTGCCTATTTAAAGCCCCAATTGAACCCTAATTCAAAATCCCTTCCTCCCCTATTTTTTTTAGGACTCTTAGATAGTTTTTTATATGTTTTCTAGCTAATTTCTTTATTCCACCTAGAGGATTATCGAAGTTTGGTTTATAAATTTGTGAGGTTTTGTTCTTCAATATAATTCCTATTTTCTCTTTATTCATGCTTTCTCTTTGCATATTTTATTGTTAGTTAATTCTTGTGCAATAGGGCCCGTTGTTCATTGATTAATTTTGCATATCGCTAGTTAGAACTTTAAATACGTAATTGTTTAATTGTTCTAATACAAGTAGCATAATAGCATAAATTGATTAGGACACTTTTTGATTCATGTTATGGGAATTTATGATCTAACTTAAATGAATCGGTCGTACTGTGTTTGTTAGTAAGAATTGGGTTCTTCTCTTCTTAATGTTGTTAATGGGTTAAATCTTATTATCGTACTCTAGGGTTATCTGTTAATTAGGGAAATAATCAATGATCATATTTTCGTTATCGAAAAGTTAAGGAAGAGCACTTATAAATTGTTGATTGGTTTTGATGATTTCCAACCAATTTAGAGAAAATCACTACAAAAAAACTGTCAATTTGCGACCACGAAATTGCGACCAAATGGTCGTTTTTTACCTAAAATGCGACCAAAAATGCGACCAACTAAGTGGTGGCCAAAAAGCTGGTCGGTCCTGAATTTGTGCGACTGGATAGTCACAAATATACAACCAAAAATTTTTGGTCGCAAAAAAGTCAACCTTTTAAAAATGCGACCAGATGGTCGCATTAAAAGTGACCATATGGTCGTAATTTATCTTCAATAGAAGTGACCATTTGGTCACATAAAAAGTGACCAAATGGTCACTTTTAGGCTCAGTTAAAATGCGACCAGATGGTTGCCTAAAAAGTGATCATCTGGTCATAATTTATGTGAAAGATAAGTGACCAAATGGTCACTTTTAGACTAAGTAAAAATGCGCCTAGATGGTCACTTTTAAGAATTTTTTTTTAAAATTTAAATTTCAATAATTAGTTAATTAATTACTAATTATTAATTAATTAATAATTATTAATTAATTATTAATTATTAATTATTTATTTAATTAATATTAAAATTTCATAAAAAAAAAATTGGAATTAAAATAAAAAATATATATATCAAATATTAAAAAAACGTTTTATACAGTCGAAAGAATCCTAGAACTCCTGCGGAGGGGCGGAGGGTGGGGGAGGAGGCGTCGATGATGAAGGGCCGCCGCCTAGAGATCTGAAGTACGCGGCCAAAGCGGATGCGACCTGGGCGTCGACTCGTGCCAGCATGTCGGCCTCAATAGTAGTGACTCGAGTAACGAAGTCCTCGCGTATAGCTTCCATGTCCGCGCGCAGCTGCTGCTCAGCCGGAGAAGGGCCGGAGCTAGTGCTCGCTCGGCTCCGCTGAGGCCGGGGCACATCTGCATAAAGGCGTCGCCGTACGAGCCGAGCCCAGGAACTGACCCATCAGGCCGAACCCCTCCAGCAGCCTCCAAGAACGCCTCTATACGGTCCTCCTGAGTCGGTTGCGAGTCTGGTGTGGGCAACCGCTGAGTCAAGGACTCCGTGAAACGTTCCTAAACATTTAAAATTCAGAAAATAAAATGGTTAATATATAAGGTAGGAAAATTTTTAAAGAAAAAATAATAATTGAAAAAATTATTAAATACCTGAACTGCTTTTGCCTTATCGTCGACGAACGTCCCGTCCTTCTTCGTGTGAAGAACTCGGTGCAGTTCATCGGGCGGGACGGGGCGCCCGTGCTTCGCTTCCTAAAAAATTAAAGAGTGAAGAACAAAACATAATAAATTAATAAGTAATTGAAAAAAGAAAACGAGAAAAAAGTACGTAAGTAAGAAAATGACGAAAAAAAAAACATACCAATCGACGATGGTGCTCGTCGTGGGTCCGCGCCCCCGCTATGTGTTTGGTGGGATTCTTCGCGCGGTTGGCCTTATTCCTGCTTGACACTGCCTTGCCCTCAGGAGTGCTCAAGCTCGCGAGAAGCCGCGCGTGGTCCTCCGGGCTCATCCACACGAGGCGGTTTTCTGCTTGCTTTCTGCGCGCCCGGAACATGAGGTCCTTGAATCGATCCCGGACGTGACTGTCCCATAGGGGGAACAATCTACCGTCGGTGATATCGGGATCGATAACAGGAAACTTGCCCTGAAAAAATTGAAATAAAAAATTGTTAAAGTAATAAATTTATTTCTATAAATTTCAAAATTAATTAATTATGAAAATAAATGATGTTTTTACCTTCCAATTGTCGTACTTCCGACGTTTCTCCGTCGTCGGAATCTTCGTCCAGCGAAGGTCGCTGGGTAGAGGCATGCTCTGGAGGACGTCGCGAAACCGTTTTGAAACGGTTGTATGCGGCTGTACTATGCAAAATCAAAAAAAATTATTGTGCTATATATTAGAAACTATTAGTTAAAAGGAATAAAAAACACTTTGAAAAATAGTAAACAAAATTACTTACGTATCCCCTTCAATCCGAAGGGTAGAGTCGCCCCGAGGCGAGCGTGTATGAAGTCGAGGGGCCAGTGGATCCGGCCCCGATCACGGACCCGGACGCATACCCTGATGCTAAGCCCGAGTCGTGGCCAGGGAGTCTGCGGCGATCGTGGTGTCGCAGAGCCGGTCTCGGGGATCGCATCATCGAGCATGGCAAGCAAGTCCCGTCTTGTAACTAAAGAGGATGTCCAACTCCTCCGTAGTCAGTCCGCATCAGGCGCGCCGATGGCGTCGCGGAGACCCCTCGTCACCCGCGTCGTCAGGCTCGTCTGACTGGGGAGGATGTCGTCTGCCCGTCATAATCCTACAACCAAAATAAACTAATTTAATACTAATTACGTAAGTAAAATATTGATTAGTTTATTTAATTAATTAATTAATGAAATAATGTAAATTAAACTAACATAAATTAAGTAAATAATTTAAAATAAACTAATTAAATTAATTTGAATAAAAGTAAATTAAAATTAGATTAATTGAACTAAAATTAATTCAATTAAACTTAAGATTAATTTATTAAAACTAAAATAAACTAATCATTTAATTTGAAATAAAGTAAAGTAAAATTAGATTAATTGAACTAAAATTAATTCAATTAAACTAAAATTCAATTAATTATAGTTTCAATTAATCTAATTTTAATTTACTTTAATTCAAATTAATTGATTAGTTTATTTTAGTTTTAATTAATTAATCTTAAGTTTAATTGAATTAATTTTAGTTCAATTAATCTAATTTTAATTTACTTTTATTCAAATTAATTGATTAGTTTATTTTAGTTTTAATTAATCAATCTTAAGTTTAATTGAATTAATTTTAGTTCAATTAATCTAATTTTAATTTACTTTATTTCAATTGATTAGTTTATTTTAGTTTTAATTAATCAATCTTAAGTTTGATTGAATTAATTTTAGTTCAATTAATCTAATTTTAATTTAATTTTATTCAAATTAATTGATTAGTTTATTGTAGTTTTAATTAATGAATCTTAAATTTGATTGAATTAATTTTAGTTCAATTAATCTAATTTTAATTTACTTTATTTCAAATTAATTGATTAGTTTATTTTAGTTTTAATTAATCAATCTTAAGTTTAATTGAATTAATTTTAGTTCAATTAATCTAATTTTAATTTACTTTATTTCAAATTAATTGATTAGTTTATTTTAGTTTTAATTAATCAATCTTAAGTTTAATTGAATTAATTTTAGTTCAATTAATCTAATTTTAATTTACTTTATTTTAAATTAATTGATTAGAATACTTAAACAAAATTATTCTAATTAATTAATCTAATTGTACTTTACTTTAATCAAATTTAACTAAAATTAAGTAATTAAACAATTTTTATTTAATAATTAAACTAAAAGTAATTAATTAAATTAGTGTAATTCATTAATTTAAACTACTTAAGTATAATTGAAGTTAAACTATTTGAATTAATTACCCTACTTTAAATTAATTGATTTAATTAAAGTAATCTAAATTACATTAATTAAACTAAAATTAAATGTTAAACTAGTGTAATTATAAATTAATTTAGTTTAATTTTATTAAATTAAAGTAAACTATCTTAAATAAACTAAATAAGTAATTAAACTAACTTAGACTAAGTAATTAAATTAATTACTACTTAAATTGAATTAAAGTAAACTAAGTTAGATTAATTAAACTATTAGATTAATTAAACTAAAATTACTTAAAGTAACAAAATTAAAGTAAACTAATTAATTAGTTAATGTAAACTAAAATGTTATGAATTAAACAAAAGTAAACTAAGTAATTGATTACACAAATTTAGATTCATTAAACTAAAACTAATTAAATTAACAAAACTAAACTAAACTACTTAATTAAAAACTAAAAACTAAAACTAAGTAAACTAAATTCTTAAACTAAACTTCAATTTGATATGAAAACTAACCTCGTAATCGAAACCGGGATTGGGGGTTGAGGGTTTTAGGTTTAGAGTAAGAACGGGAACGGGAACGGGAAGAAATAACGGGGAACGGGAGAGGGGAAAGAGAGAAAAGAACAAAAAGAGAGGAAGAAAAAGAGAAAGGCAGAAAAGAAAAAACGGGGAAAAAAAGAAGAAACGGGGGAAAGGAAAGTGATGGGAATTTAAATCATAATTTGCGACCAACTGGTCGCAAATATGTAATTATGACAAGAAACGAAAGGTCGCGCGTGCTGGGGAAAATGCGACCAAATGGTCGCATTTTCAGAGATATTTGCGACCAAATGATTGCATTTATTGTAAAAGCGACCATTTGGTCGCCTAGTTACCATTATCAAGAACAGCTGTCATATCACGAGTCCCATCAAAAATTGCGACCATCTGGTCGCAATAATGAAATTCACCGCCAAATATTGCGACCAGATGGTCGCATTGTTTAAATTCACCGCCATAAATTTCATGAAAATTTAAACTTACCGCCTAGATTTGCGACCATATGGTCGCAATTTCACTTGTATTTTTAAAAAAAATATAATTATACTTTTCCAAAAATGCGACCATTTGGTCGCCTTTCTCTCCAAAATTACTACCCTAAACCCTAAACCCTAAACCCTAAAATGCGACCATTTGGTCGCCTTTCCCTTCTAAATTACTACCATGTGGTCACCTTTTTTGTGAAATTGCGACCACTTGGTCGCAAATATTAATATTTATATACTTTTTTTTTATAAGGTTACTTTCTGATATTTACATATGACGGGAACTCTTGTTTCCATGTTGTTATATTTATTGATATTTTTCTTCATGATTTTCGAGATAAATTTTTGTAATTCTTGATTTGGAACTATTTGATTCTATTTAAGAGTTTTTTTTTAATAGATATAGATAATTTTATTCTTGTTTTTCAAGATAGAAAGTGCTAGAAGGGAACCAAATAGACTATTGAAGATGTACATATTTATTTATAATTTGCATCCACATATTCATTCGAAGCAATTCCACTGCAGAATTCGATATAAACATGCCAAAGTTGAAATCAAGAGGAATCTTCTTATAATAAAAAAAAAAGTTAATTTCATTTTCATCGTATTTCATCATCTTTTGATTTTTAGTTTGGTCTATTGCTTTATTCATAATTGTAAATGCTTTACTTGAACAAAAAAGAGTCAAAAGGACTAGATTCAACTAGAGGTTTAAGGAAAATATAATTCTTCTCTGTACAATATTATTGTTCTCTCTTTGTATGAAATTCGGATATTTCAAGACGAGGTTAAATATTATTATTTACTCTACACAAATTTTAGAAAAATCTAAAGGCGTTTAGATAGCTTCTTGATCTTGAAGAGTTTTATATTAATTGAAAGTGAATAATTTTTATTTAATTGACATTATTATTATTGTTAAGAAATGTAATCAATAAAATTAACCACATCTTGAAATTTTGGAATTATTGGTAATTTTTTCAATCATCTATTCTTATTTTTATTTTTTCTTTCGTAAGTTTATAATGTAATTTTCCTTTTACTTTATCTATTTTACCCCATAAATACGAGTGGGAAAAAATCAACAATCATTAAAGATTTTATTTGTTCATAAAATAAATATAATTTAAAAATTGATTAACAAACATTTAACTAATACACATAAAACTCTTAAAATATAAAATTGAATTGTAAAATAAGACTAAAAATTCCACGTGCATCGCACGTGTTAAAAAACTAGTTATTTATAAATTATTGGTCATATAAAATCACAGAATTTGCGACCATCCGGTCACTTCTTAATGTGACCATGTGGTAGCTTAATTCCAGCCAAAATTTTAAGCTACCACTGCTCAATAAAGGTCACAAAAATTGCGACCAGGTGGTCACTTTTAATTGTGACCACTTGGTAGCTTTTTTCCCTCCAATTTTAAGCTACCACTGCTCAATAAGGGTCACAAAAATTGCGACCAGGTGGTCACTTTTAATTGTGACCACTTAGTAGCTTTTTTCCCTCCAATTTTAAGCTACCACTGCTCAATAAGGGTCACAAAAATTGCGACCAGGTGGTCACTTTTAATTGTGACCACTTGGTAGCTTTTCCCTCCAATTTTAAGCTACCACTGCTCAATAAGGGTCACAAAAATTGCGACCAGGTGGTCACTTTTAATTGTGACCACTTGGTAGCTTTTTTTCCCTCCAAAACTACGCGCCATTTTTTGCTACCAAGGCATATTTTAGTCACAAAAATGCGACCAGATGGTCGTTTTTTTAGGTGACCAAGTGGTCGCTTCTTTTGCGCCATAACTTCGCGCCATTTTTTATGACTACTTCTACTTTTGGTCGCAATCTGGTCGCAAAAAAAGTGACCAGATGGTCACTTAGAGTCAACCTTCAAAGAAAGTGACCAGGTGGTCAACAGAAAACTACCACTTTTTTTTGGTCGCAAATTTCTGGTCGCATTTTGACAGTTTTTTTGTAGTGAATTTAGTAATGCATGTTTAGTAATTGATGATCAAATTAATGAACCATAACCGAGATTAACCTTTAGTTGGAAGCTTTTCTCTATTTGATTTATTATTTTTAATTTTGTTTTCTTTATATTTTCAAAACTCAAACCCCCCCTTTTTGTTAACTTTAATTCCATTCCTTTTCCTTGTGGAGATCGACCTTACTCACCACTACTACATAATTTCTAAATCCAGAGAGTAAGTATTTATTTTTGGTGGTTTCGACACCCATCAGTGAGGTCACAGGTATTGGAAATGTTAGAATGAGACTGAGCAAGGACAACCTGATTCTGCTGCAAAATGTAAGGTATGTACCTGATCTGGGAAGAAACCTTCTATCACTTGGAGTGTTTAATTCTTTGGGGGTGCTCTTACGAAGGAAAGGATGGTATACTCAATGTTATCAAGGAGGAAAGACTATCATGAAAGTAAAAAAAGGAAAGAGGACTATTCATTATCAAAGGAGATGAAGTCCCTAGTTGCTCAGCTGTATCAGAAGACATGCCAGATGGAGATCGCTTATCAAAATCTGTTTATTTGTAACTTGCATCTATCGTCGCGAATACTTTTGGAATTTCAAGCGGTGGGTATGGGTTTTGAAAGTTATGGAAAATTTTATCGACTCATGTTTTCTGATTAGAATCTATAATTTTCAATGGTTATCATGAATGAGTTTTGTGTTTCAGGTTAAGTGGGGATGTAGTTCTTGTGCTCTTACTTGAAACTACGTTTGACAGGCATAGTAATGGTCCCTGAATTTTAAAACTTAGGCGCGAACCTATGCTAGTGAGCTTAGACCTAGTCTATATAAGCTAAGGCTAGGTTTCTATAAAACAAGCGAGCCATAGACTTAGGTAGCAAATCTAGTGTATTGGTTCCAAGATTTTCATTAATTGGTCATAAACTCTTGTTAACTGATTATGGTTACGAGAAGAGTACAAGTTAGATCCTATGTTTATTAATTTTTCATTACCTCAGAGGAGGGGTAGGCAAACATCTATGATAAAAGTTCATCAAGTAGTACTATAAAATGTTAAGCTAAATGAGAAAAGATTATGAAAAGAAGTTCAAGTAAGTCTTGGTAAGGTTTTTTTTTTTTTTGTAAATGGTTTCTATTTTAGCATTTATTTTCTCACTTAGGAAGTTTCACTAATGGTGCTACACCAAAACATTTTAGGTTGTGGTAGGGCACACAACGCAGGATCACTTAAGGACCAAAGTTCTTACAAAGTATCATTATGCTGAGTCGAGTCTTCTCGCTTAGAGTGAAGGGATGATTTACTAAATTAGCGGAAATTTATTTAGTAAACTTATTAACATTTAATAACGGATCTATTAACATCATGCAATTTGTGATAAAACATGTAGATTCATGCTTAATTTTCGAAAATTAAAACCGGAACTTACATTGAGTAAAATATGGAGAATTAGTTGGAGGTTTCTTTACAGCATCAAATCCTCGAGAACACCAGGATCTTCTATGCTATATCCCGATCGAAAGCAAAACCGACTTGTGGGAATCGAACCGGAAGAACAAAAGAAGAAAAATTTCTTCTAAATTTTTCCTTAAGGAAAATCGGCAATTGGACAAAAACTTGAGAGAAAATTTTCACTTTTCTAATTAAAGTGAGGAGTGTACAAAATATGAATCCCAATGGTCATATTTATAGGAAAATATGATATCTAATCTCTATAGATATGCTTATCTCCTAATTATTAAATAATAGAAAAATAAATAAAAATTATATATATAAATAAACTCACCAGCGTGCGCCACCAGGTAATCCACTTTATCAAATATAAAGTTTGTAATCTCATTCACGCTGACGCAACCAAAAGGCAAAACTTTATATTTATATATATTATTTATTTATTGATTTACTTTTCTTTATATAATAATTATATATTTTAAATTAGAAAATTTCAAATAATAATTTCTAGTTTAAAGACATTTAGCCAAAAACTAATATAATCAATTACTATTGAATCTTATCCAATTAATTAATTATTTTGGGCCAAAACCAATTTGTTTCTTAAACCAATTGTATTTTAATTCTCTCTAATATTTATTATTAAATTAAATAAACTCATTATTTAATCAATAATATTAATTATTAATTTCCATTTAAATAAAATCATTATTTAAATAATTAATAATATTAATATTAATTCCCGTTTAAATAATTTATTTATTTAAACAATTAATTTTGCCTTATAATATTATAATTGATATGTTATATTAATTTCCATTTAAATAAACTCTTTATTTCAATAATTAATACTGTATCAATATTAATAATATTAATATTAATTTAAATAATCTCATTATTCAAATAATTAATATTACCTAATTTTAAGTAAATTCAATTACTTAAATTATTTGTTCTTCCTAAGTTAAATTAATAACTTAGTTTTGCTACAACGATATTTGGGCTAGCATAGGGACCCGATGGACCTATAGATCATGGGCTTAATAATTAGTCAATTAAGTGATTAACTCATAATCAGTTAATTACTTATTATTTAACTATGAATAATTCCACTATAGATTCATAGCTGAACTCCCCTCACTATAGATGAGTTATGTCCATTTAGTTTATCTTTATTTATATCTGTGATATATCCTTCACGTGGAACCCTCATAATTACAGGCGGATAAATTTACCGTTTTGCCCCTGTAATTACCGTTTTATCCTCGTGTTCCCGCTGATTCTCCAATGAACTTTATCTTTAGTCGAACTAGAGATAATATACTTCTGTGATCAATAGAAGTCGTGGCGCCACTTGTTCATGTCCGGAATCAGTACATCAAGGGAGTTTCCTAAAGTTCCTAAAATATTTAGGTATCGCACTGATACCGTTAATTTATAGGAAAGTTATGAATTCCATCTTGTGAAAATGAGTTCCCAGCTACTTATCTAGCCATGTTCCCAAAACAGGAGTGTATTGAGCGTTCTTACAGATCGCTCTCAACCATGTGAATCAAAGAACATAACTCCATAAATAGGAGTCCGCATTTCACTCAGGATTGAGATCTATCACGGTTGATAAACTTAGTTTGATATTCGATCATTTCTCGTAAACGGTACTAAGGAGAAATTTGATCGAACATCGTGGTCCTGTCTTATACAATCAACATTGCATATGATACTTCCATTTCATGTCTCTCACATGAATGATCAGGATTAGATCATTTGTCTATAAACAAAATGCGAAGTTATCAACAGTGTTACCAGGATAAGGTCCCCAAACGTTATCCATTTATCGGAGACACTTTTAAGTTACTCATCTCGACTTTAATCCTCTCGTATGACTCACATACTAAGTCGTGATTTCATAAGAGTAACTTAGGGTTTACTATTTGAATGTTTGATATTAATATATTTCCATATATTCCTAATATCGTCAATTGAATCAATCTAGATAATATAAAGAACTTATGTTTATTTATTTAATTTATTCGAAATAAATTATTATAATTAAATAATTACAAGTTCTAGGACACCATTCCTAACAATCTCCCACTTGTCCTAGATCTTTGGAGATTTGACTTGTAATTCCAGTCCAACTGGATGACTATCAACTACTTAGCCATGGTAGTCATTTTAATACTTTATCAGTAACGTTTTCATCTGTTTAGTATGTATTTCTTTTGTCTGATGTTAGTTTTATTAAGTGTAATAGATTCCATATTTTATCGTCATAAAATAAACTCTATTAACTATTGATTTGAAACTATCATCCTCAACCACCTTTCATTTACTAACGACTTAGTAATTACGCGAATCTTGAGTTTAGTTAGTAAAAACTCATTTTACATATACTTAACTCATCTGATGTTTAATTCGCAAAGGTCTTTTGTCGAATTCATGTTCGAATTTGAGCCCGTGCAACTCATAAAATCTCCCATTTTATCTATGTGCACTAACATACTATTTGTAAATTTTATTCTAATTTAGTTTAGTTATCAATTTGTTTTTATTTTAGTCACACTGGTTCTAGGATTCTCGAAATTTTTAAGCTCCCACTACGAAGTAATTCTCCATTACTTTCATTCGTTTAATGATTACAATTCTTTACTTGTTATTATTTCAAAAATAATGTATAAGTATAAGTGACCCTTTTCAACTCAACTATTGAAAATTCATGTCATTTTTATTTCACTTATTTTGAACTTTATTCATTGATTTTGAAGTCAATAAGTTTCACTTGGACTTCCAAAAGTCCATTTGGTTCGTACTATGACGCTCCCACTCAAATAAAGTTATACAAGTAGTTTAACCATTTAAACTTTTAAATAACTACTTGTTTTTATTGTGAAATAAAATCATTGTAATTCTTTTATATCTTAAGTAAGGTTTAAAGCCTTCAGTATCACTGATTTACTGAGCTTTTCTTTAATAATTTGTGAATTCAATTATCCACTAATTATTACCTTTCAATTTCTATTTTGTTTATTCCATATCAGTTAATACTTCTTTAAAACATCCTTTTAAATAACTGAATATTTGGAACATAAGAAATTGATTTAATGTTTACTTATCACTTAAGTTCTAACATCTAAATGTCTAACTTTAGTGATGTTTAAGTCTATTTATCTTTGATAAATCAAAGATGCTCAATTTCACTTATTTCTTTAAGTTTGTAGATCAACATGATTATCATCTCAAATTCTTTGAGAACCATCTTTAAGAGGTTAATCCTTTAACTTATTTAAGTGATTTTAGACTTAAACATTTAAACATTTTTAAACCTTCATAACTTGTTTAGATATTTAGGAGTTTAGAATTTGGTTTTGGAATTTATTTGTTTTATACTAAGTATTTTGAACAACCATCCAATCACACTTTGGAACATTGTAATAAAATTGCAAAGGAATATTTAACTAAACGACTTTTATTAAAATATTCCTAATTGATTCTTATAAGGTGAGAATCAAATTTTATTACATAATTCAAAATTTAAAACAAAATTTAAAAACTAAACTAAACTAGAAATTTAAATGAAAAATCAAAGACTGAAAAACAGTAAATCCAATCTACTTTTATCTTGAGTCATCTTCATACCAGCAATGTTGAAGAATCAAGCTGCACCTGTAAAGTTTAGATAAAACTTTGTGTTAGTGACTATTGAATCAACCATTCAACATAAATTTCTCAAATTTTTCACTAAGTAAATCTAATTTACCTTCTTTCGCCTTTTTCTTTTCTTCGAGATATTTAGGGCAATTTCTCTTCCAATGTCCATCTATGTTGCAATGAAAACATTTCCCCTTAGGCTCTTTGGTCTCAGCCTTAAATGCTTTCTTCTTAGCATTAAGCTTGGTCTTTTTAGCAGTAGAGCTCTTTTTCTTCTTAGAAGCATTGAAGACAACATTTGCTTCTCCCGACTTCTTGTTTTCCTTTTTCATTGCTTCGAAGGTTTGAAGTTCGTTTAGCAATTGAGTAAGGGAATAGCTTAGTTTGTTCATGACCAAATTGCTTTTAAAACTGAAAAAACTCGGTGGGAGAGATTCCAATATAAAGCTTATCTGGGACTCGTCATCAATCATGGCCCCGTTCGTTTCAGCTACGTTAAAGTAGTTCATCATTGTCAAAACATGATCACGAACAGATGTGCCTTCTTTCATTTGAGTGTTATAAACTGACTTTATAGCCTCATGACGTGCTTGTTTTGATGGTTGGCCAAACACGCCCTGCACGGAATCAGCTATTTCCAAAGCCGTTTCCATTGGTTCATGTTTCTTGGCTAAGACATCACTCATCCCAGCCATCAAATAAACACGGGCCTTTTCATTGGCCCGGACCCAGCGCTCATATGCATCCTTTACAGCTTTAGGAGCATTGGTAGCAGGTGTATCAGGTTTAAGTTCACTAAGAACGAATTTCAAGTCTTCTACCACGAGAATGGTGTTCATTTCATTTTTCCAGGAGGTGTAGTTATCTCCATTTAGTTTGTTCTTTCCAAGGATTGTGACTAAAGCAGATGCCATTTTACTGAAAATTTAAATAAACCTTATCTTAGTAATCTAACATGCTTTCAACATTCAAATACTCAAAGTTTCGACATATAATTAAATATGATGCATGAATGCGAACATATTAATGAACAGAAAAGCCCTAAAACATGTTACTATGTCACGATATTTTAATGATACCAGTGAAGTGTCGTCGAATGATAGGTCAGTTACCATCATTAAAACGAGATGCCACTCGAACAATTGACAACTCCAGAATAACTCATATTCCTATGTCATTGTTTACCGGTGTATTTGGTCCAGGAGTTTTGATAACACAATTTATCAAATTTCTTTTAAGTGTGACCCACTAATTTAGTCTTTTAAATAAAATTGAAGAGTGTCTACGAAGTGTAGATTCGGTCTTCAAATAATCTCATTTAAAATTCTTTATCCCTTTCAGGAGACCCAACTTGATATTGATTTATACAATAAACCTTCCTATGGGAATGAACACCGCAGCAGTGTTACGAGGGCCATGTATAAATCTCACGTTTCGAGCCCATTAGTGGAGACCATAGGATACATTGACATGTTTCCTTCTCCCACTTAATATTTTGAGTTAGGGTTTCATAACTTAGACTAATTCAGGCTAACTCATTAATCCAAGTTTTAATTAACCTAATCAACTTTAACTCTTAAATTGGTTAGATTAATTTTATAAAATGATTGTTCAAGTTTTCCTAATTTAAACTAATCACATTATGCGCCTGTCTTAATAATTTTGATTTATTAATTTGAACTTTTCTCCCAGGATCGCTCCCAGGTTAGAGGCGCTCCGGTGTTAGGGGAACTTTATGAAACCTCGTCGCTTGGGCGAGCTTTCTCAGAGATCCGTTCAATTTAATTAATCTCAATTATTAATTTTTAATTAACCCTTAATTAAAAGTTTCTATTTGTTTATCTTATATGGATTTTGGCCCAATTGTTTAAACAATAATTCCATATTACAAATAATTCATTTAGTTTCTATTCAACTTTTAAACTAGATTTAACTTTTGAATTTTAACTAAATAAGCATGCTTTTAATTCTAAAACAATTAGAATATAATTTTCGATAATAACATTTATAAAATAAAATTATAGCATGCTTCACATACATTAGCATATAATAACACATATTATATCATGATGCATGTATGTACAATTAATTAAAATCATACAACCTATGGTGGGATTTTCTACGTGACATACTTTTATGCATGAACATTATTTAAAACAATTATATCATACATATAAACAATTTAAATAATAAATAGCTAAATTGACCGGTATTCTTGGCACTATTTCTAAAACGGAAAATTAAAATTACAACTTAATTAAATCTTCCATTGTAGAACTTGAGGCTTCAACTTTCTCTCTCCTCCATGGTGTAGGAGTGGCAATGGGTAATTATGGAGGCAATATTATCTCCCATAATATTTCCATAATTACTTGTTTTAAAATAATTATCTTTTAATTATATGGAATAAAAAATAAAAAAAATTCCATATAATCTTATATCAAATCTAAATTCATAATTTAAAATATGGAGATAATCTTAAAAGATTTTATCCTTATCTTAAATATTTGATTTCTTCAATTTGATATAACAAGATAATTATCTTAAAATATCTTACCATTATCTCCTCATTTTCTCTCTCCTTGGGCGTGGGCATCATGAATGATGGAGAAAAAAAATTTCTTTCTTCCTTCCCTTTGGTGGTGCCGATTTTTGCCTCATTTGGTATGGGAAAATTACAAATTTTTCCTATACCCTAAAATTAGGGTTTACAAATTTTCTACTAAAATTTAAAAACCTAAGTGCCTCAAGAATACCTAAACAGTCAATAAGCAAACCTCCACAATTTATATAACACAATTTATATAAACATACATAAAACGATTTTTATGCAACCCACCAAAATTTTCGAAAACTCACAATTTTGCATGATAATTAAAATTAGCTCTGATACCAATTGAAGGGATGATTTACTAAATTAGCGGAAATTTATTTAGTAAACTTATTAACATTTAATAACGGATCTATTAACATCATGCAATTTGTGATAAAACATGTTGATTCATGCTTAATTTTCGAAAATTAAAACCGGAACTTACATTGAGTAAAATATGGAGAATTAGTTGGAGGTTTCTTTACAGCATCAAATCCTCAGCAACACCGGATCTTCTATGCTATATCCCGATCGAAAGCAAAACCGACTTGTGGGAATCGAACCGGAAGAACAAAAGAAGAAAAATTTCTTCTAAATTTTTCCTTAAGGAAAATCGGCAATTGGACAAAAACTTGAGAGAAAATTTTCACTTTTCTAATTAAAGTGAGGAGTGTACAAAATATGAATCCCAATGGTCATATTTATAGGAAAATATGATATCTAATCTCTATAGATATGCTTATCTCCTAATTATTAAATAATAGAAAAATAAATAAAAATTATATATATAAATAAACTCACCAGCGTGCGCCACCACGTAATCCACTTTATCAAATATAAAGTTTGTAATCTCATTCACGCTGACGCAACCAAAAGGCAAAACTTTATATTTATATATATTATTTATTTATTGATTTACTTTTCTTTATATAATAATTATATATTTTAAATTAGAAAATTTCAAATAATAATTTCTAATTTAAAGACATTTAGCCAAAAACTAATATAATCAATTACTATTGAATCTTATCCAATTAATTAATTATTTTGGGCCAAAACCAATTTGTTTCTTAAACCAATTGTATTTTAATTCTCTCTAATATTTATTATTAAATTAAATAAACTCATTATTTAATCAATAATATTAATTATTAATTTCCATTTAAATAAAATCATTATTTAAATAATTAATAATATTAATATTAATTCCCGTTTAAATAATTTATTTATTTAAACAATTAATTTTGCCTTATAATATTATAATTGATATGTTATATTAATTTCCATTTAAATAAACTCTTTATTTCAATAATTAATACTGTATCAATATTAATAATATTAATATTAATTTAAATAATCTCATTATTCAAATAATTAATATTACCTAATTTTAAGTAAATTCAATTACTTAAATTATTTGTTCTTCCTAAGTTAAATTAATAACTTAGTTTTGCTACAACGATATTTGGGCTAGCATAGGGACCCGATGGACCTATAGATCATGGGCTTAATAATTAGTCAATTAAGTGATTAACTCATAATCAGTTAATTACTTATTATTTAACTATGAATAATTCCACTATAGATTCATAGTTGAACTCCCCTCACTATAGATGAGTTATGTCCATTTAGTTTATCTTTATTTATATCTGTGATATATTCTTCACGTGGAACCCTCATAATTACAGGCGGATAAATTTACCGTTTTGCCCCTGTAATTACCGCTTTATCCTCGTGTTCCCGCTGATTCTCAAATGAACTTTATCTTTAGTCGAACTAGAGATAATATACTTCTGTGATCAATAGAAGTCGTGGCGCCACTTGTTCATGTCCGGAATCAGTACATCAAGGGAGTTTCCTAAAGTTCCTAAAATATTTAGGTATCGCACTGATACCGTTAATTTATAGGAAAGTTATGAATTCCATCTTGTGAAAATGAGTTCCCAGCTACTTATCTAGCCATGTTCCCAAAACAGGAGTGTATTGAGCGTTCTTACAGATCGCTCTCAACCATGTGAATCAAAGAACATAACTCCATAAATAGGAGTACGCATTTCACTCAGGATTGAGATCTATCACGGTTGATAAACTTAGTTTGATATTCGATCATTTCTCGTAAACGGTACTAAGGAGAAATTTGATCGAACATCGTGGTCCTGTCTTATACAATCAACATTGCATATGATACTTCCATTTCATGTCTCCCACATGAATGATCAGGATTAGATCATTTGTCTATAAACAAAATGCGAAGTTATCAACAGTGTTACCAGGATAAGGTCCCCAAACGTTATCCATTTACTGTAGACACTTTTAAGTTACTCATCTCGACTTTAATCCTCTCGTATGACTCACATACTAAGTCGTGATTTCATAAGAGTAACTTAGGGTTTACTATTTGAATGTTTGATATTAATATATTTCCATATATTCCTAATATCGTCAATTGAATCAATCTAGATAATATAAAGAACTTATGTTTATTTATTTAATTTATTCGAAATAAATTATTATAATTAAATAATTACAAGTTCTAGGACACCATTCCTAACATAGAGTTTGATCACTTTATGTATATATAACTTTTCTTTTGGTTTGTAATAACCTTAAACCTTGTGGAAGTTTTCTTATGGTTTTGAATGTTTGAAAGAGATGGTCTTGAATGTTTGAAAAGAATCTTGGAGTTATGGAACTCTATTTTACAAAATGAACTTATCCGGTTTTTACTATTTTCAAGCTGTGTCATGTTCCATTTTAAATGAAAGTATGTCGAGTCTTTACAGTAGTACTAAAAAGAATTTCAAGAAAGTGTTTCTTTAAACATGAAATTCAATAGTCTAATGATCGATCATTTAAGACAACCCAAGAGTTAAGTTAATGAGACATTAATTAGGGTTGCACAGTGGAAGTCTAAAGAATACATGAGTTGTATACTTACATAGACAATATGTAGTGGGATAAGTCAATAAATTTCATTCCAAACCCTAGAAATATAACACTAAGTTGCAATGCAAATAATTCTTTATTATCGTTTGATATAGAGAAATATATGCTTACGTATAAGGATAAGAATGAGATTCTTATAGAATACGTAAAAATCTGGTTCTAAAATGATAATGAATTGGGAATTGAAGTCAGAATAAAAAAAGCTACTCTTAAAGGAGTAACCAAAGAATAAATGAGTCAAGAAAAGTTTTTTTCTGACTCCCTAATGAAAGCTTGTTGTCGTTTGAGTAGCAACAAAGTAGGCAGCTTGGTTACAAAAGTTCCTACTAAATTTGAAAATTATATCAAATGTGTAGTTGATAATCACACTTTATGCTGATAATAGTAGCAATGTGTCGGACTCAAAGGAATCATTATTACTCAAGAGAATAAGAATATCAAGACAAAATACCTTGCTGATACGTTTAGAATGACTCGCAAGGCTATGAAGTTTGAGATCATGCGGATGGTTTGGAATTACAAGATAAGCCTCCACAATTCTAAGGACCTTATGGACCTAGAGATCATGGGCTCCATTAATAAGTTAATTAATAGATTAAACTCATGAATCAATTAATTACTATAGGACCTAAAAGACCTATAGATCATGAGCTTCATTAATAAGTTAATTATTAACTTAATATAAACCCATTGTTGCACTCCCCTCACTATAGATATGTTATGTTCATTAGTTATCAAGTTAAGTTCCGACGTATGCTTCATATGGTAGACTCATAATTACAGTCGAGTTAAAAATTATCATTTTACCCCGGTGATTATTCCTACTATTTTTGTGTACTTGGTGATTCTCTAATGAAAATTTTGATAGTCAAACTATAGATTATTACTTCCATGATCAGTGGAAGATGAGACGTCTCTTTGTTTCAAGTACTGAATCACTACAACAAGCGAGTTCCAAAAATTCGTGAAGTGTCGCACTTACATTATCATAATAGAAAAGTTGTAAATTCCATCTTGTGTAGAAATGTTCCTAGCACTCATTTCGTTATGTCCTCTAAATATAAGTGTACTGAGTGTATCAATGAAACACTCTCAACCATGTGAATAAAAGGATCCAACTTCACAAGTAGAATTTCATAACATACTCAATATTAAGTTCTATCACGCTTGATAATCTGAGTGGTGTGTGGTTCATTTCCTATAAACTGTATATATTAAGGAATTGATCAAATAGCATGGTCTAGTCTTGTACAATCGTTATTGTATAGGATACCTCCACTTCCATGTCACACACATTGATGATCCCAGATAAAATCCTTTCTAATCTATACAAAATTGACCGAATCAACAGTGTTATTAGTATATTGTTCCCCAACCTTAATGAAAATTGATAAATAAATATTACTTGATGGTATTTAATTTTGAGAAAATATAAATATTTAAATAAAGTGTTTTATTTAAATGGTAACTAATAATTAAATTAATATTAAAATTTAATAATAAATTAACCTGGACTTATTTAATTTAAGAGAGAGTTTTAGCCCAATTGAATTAATGGACCCAATTAAAAATGGCCAAATAATTAATTAAATAAACTAGATTTATTAATTAATTGGTATGTAAATTTTCGGCCATATATGTTTATTTTAGGAAAATACTTGTTTGAATTAAATATATAAAATAATTACATAAAATTACAATTATTCAATATAAAGTAAATAAAGGAAAAATTGGAAATTTCCTTTGTATTTATCTCATATTTTTCGGCTAAAGGAAAATAAAAGATAAAATGATTTTTTTCCCTTTATCTCTTTATCTTTGGTGGGGCTTCCTTATGTTATTAGAAAAACCAAAAGGCTATAAATAGGAGGCTTGAGTTAATTCATAATACACACAAATCAATTCTATAGAAATTGAAAACTCACTTCTTCTTCTCCGCTAGCCTTTGCCAATTTTGTCATTTATTTTTAGGAGAAGAAATTCTTTTTTCTTCTTTTTCTAAGTCTCTTCTAAAAGTTTGATCCCACAATCAGTTTTTTCTGATCGGGTTATAGTATGGAAGATTCGGTGATAAAGGAACCCTCAAACATTCTTCATTATTACTCAATGTAAATAATTTTCTAGTTTATTTTTTTCGAAATAACATGGAATTATGAATTCTTGATCAGTTTTGCATAATATTAAAGTAGATTCGACTCTTGCATTAGATTCGATCTTAATTTCTACAGTTGGTATCAGAGCGGTCTTTAAATATTATGCATAAAATGTGATTTTTTAAAAATTTATAGGTTCCATAAAAACTGTTCTGTGTATGTTTATATAAATTGTGGAAGTTTGCTAATTGACTGTTTAGGTATTTTTAAGGCATTTAGGTTTTAAATTTTAGTTAAAAATTTGTAAACCCTAAATTTTGGTTATAGGAAAAAAATTGTAATTTTTCCCTACACTATGTTAGTAAAATCGACAACTATAAGCAAAAAGAATAAGAAATTTTTCCCCCTACCTTTTCATGAGGTCCACGGCAAAGGGAGGAACAAAGAGGATTTTTTGGGTATTTTTTCAAACATGGTAGGATATTTCCAAATATTATCTTGTTATATCAATTTAGAAAATCTAATATTTGAAGATAAGTAAACAATCTTTTCTAAGATTATCTCCCTATTTTAAATAGTAATTTTCAAAATTGACATAAAATTACATGAAAAATATTTTATTTTAATTTTCCATATACTTAAAAGATAATTATTTATAAAATAAGTATTAATGAAAATATTATTGGAGGATAATATTGCCTCCACACATACCATATCCACGCCTACACCAAAGCAGGTGTAACAACCCAAATCCGTTAAATTCTTTAAATTCAAAAGCACAACAGAAGACTTAGTTTAAAAAAAAGGGTATATGTACGTTTAAAATTCGGATTAACCAAAACCTGTTTTACATTGTTCCCAATAAGAGAAACCGATAAAAATGGAATGCGCATTCCAATTGTAAATAAACTTCTAAAAGCGACTTAAAATCACAAGACCATTACAATATTTAAAACAAACGCTCTCACAAGCTCAAAATACAAAGTATGCAAGGATGGAAATATATACATAAGCATTCAAGAATGCTATACAAAATCATGTCCATGTCCATGCCCAACCATCATCCTCGAAAGTCAAGCACCACCACCTCCTCTACCACATCCTCTACGTCGAGAAGTACCTGAAAATTGTAAGTGTAGAAACATTAGCATAAAAATGCTAGTGAGAGTAAAATGGAAGTAAGTAATCCTATAGACCGAATTCCATACCGGAAATTGTGTCCAAAGGCCTAAAATGCTTTTTATTACCCATTCTACAATTCCAATTACCATATAAGCATACAATCAAAATATAACTCCAAATTAATCAACATCCAACTCTATAAAGTAATGAATTCAAGATGTGAAATAAAAGTACTAACGATTACTAAGTCTTTCTAAACAAAACTATCGTATCTCTAACTTTCTTTGTTACCACATCATGTTACCAATTTCATACCACATCATGTTACCTCGTACCATGTTACCATATGTTACCACATCAACATACTACCACATACGGTGTTACCACATCATATTACCATATTTTGTACCACATCATGTTACCTCATAATGTGTTACCGTATGTAACCACATCAACATACTACCACGTACGATGTTATCACATCATATTACCATATTTCGTACCACATCATGTTACCTCGTACCGTGTTACCGTATGTTACCACATCAACATACTACCACATACGGTGTTACCACAACATATTACCATATTTTGTTCCACAATCCATGCCACAACATGTTACCACTTTCCACGAAGATAAAAGTTACCAAAGGAAACAATTAACAAGATTTAAACACTTCAATGCTACTAAAGAACATAAGCCGCTTTGAATGACACGAGTTAACTCCCAAGAATTTCATCTACTTTACTTTGGTCCAAAACTACCTAAAGTAATTCCAATTCCCAACTTCCTCCCAAAATCTCCATAACCTTTAATACTTCCAAGAATTTCTTCTTCTTTCCTTTCCCTCAAAACCATTAAATAACTTCAAAGACATTCAAACTCACTTCCAAGCCTAAAGTCACCAACCAACAAGTAGTAACTCCTAGAAGACTGTTTTGTCACTTAACGTCGATCAAACAATAACGTAATGTAATTCGAAACATAAAATTACTCACCAACACTTTAAACACACCTTATTATTGAAGTCGAGTTTCAAAAGAGTTGAGGTAAAAGTCACGCGAGCAATTACAAACCTACAATTAAATTACACCTAATTATAAACATCAAATAACCAAACAACGAAACCACATCCAAACGCATAAAATGATGAAAAACCCGATTTTTTCCTATGGAGCTGTCGACCCAAAACAGGGGGGGTTCAGGTTTGATTTTCCAGCTTTTAGGCATTTTAGAGACATTCCGGGTTGGTTTCGAGTACTTTGGAGGTTTGCACAATCAATGGGTAAACATAAATTAGGGTTTTGGACAATAATTTATTCCCGAAAAGTTAAGTAAAACATAAAACAATAACAATTAAAACACCCTAGCCATCACAAAGTGTGAGAAAAACAAACGGAACGGTTTTTTACTCAAATTCAATTCTAGGGTTAGGGAAAGTTTCTAAAACACTTAAAACAACTTCCTCAATTGAAATATTCAAGTTTCTTAGTGAGAATTTGAAGATTTCAACATTGGTTTCCATTAAAACACTATTTGAAGAAAAATTTAGAAATTTTGTCATACCTTGAAGCCTTTTGAAAACGAAGGAAAAGTTCCAAAGATAGGTTGGCAAGGAAGCTTGGACTAAGGGTTATCAAACGCAACCGAAATCGAGATGATCCGCCAAGAATCGAAGAAAACCCAAACTTTTTCTTCCCCCGCTTGATACCCACGACAATGAGAAGAGAAAATGAGAAGGGTTTTTGACTTTTATTGACTATTTTGGTTTTTTAAAGAAGAGAATGAATAGTGATTAGATATTTTAAGAAATAGAAAATTACAAACTCGTCCCTTGAATGCTTTTAGCTTATAAAACAAAACCCGAAACTCTTAAACCAGCCAAAAGGTGATTAGTAATTATTAATTGGCCCGTTAATAATTATTAATACGACCCAAACTAATTTAAGCTAATAAAGCAATTAAAATTATTTACGAACGAAATAAACTCCTAATTTCTAAATTACTAAATCTAAAATTAACCTTAAATACTTTAATTAAAATAAAATAAAAAATTACTTCAAAAGTAATGGGACGTTACAACATGATAGAGAAATTGAAGCTTCAAGTTCTACAATGGATGATTGAAAATTAATTAGTGTTTTAGTTTTCCATTTTAGAAATAATGCCAAGAATACAGGTCAATTTAGCTATTTAATTATTTATATTGTTTATATGTATGATTTGAATGTTTTAAATATTGTTCATGTAAAAAGGTATGTCATGCAGAAAATATCATCATACGTTGTATGATTAAATTAAATTAATTTTATATACATGCATCATTATATAATATATGTTAATGTATGTGAAGCATGTCATAATTTTTGTTTTATAATTGTTACTATCGAAAAAAAAAACATGAATTTTACTCCAAATTAGAGTAGGAATAAAATCATGCTTATTTAGTTAAAATTCAAAAGTTAACTATAGTTTAAAAGTTGAATAGAAACTAAAAGAATTATTTGTAATATGGAATTCTTGTTTAAACAAATAGGCCAAAATTCATATAAGTTAACAAATATAAACTTTTAATTTATGGTTAATTAAAAATTAAAAATTATGATTAATTAAAATTAATGGATTTTTGGTTAGAAAGCTCTGCCTAAGCGATGAGGTTTATAAAAGTTCTCTTAACACGGAGTGCCTCGAATTGGGAGCAATCTGGGAGAAAATTAAATTCAATAAATCAAAATTATTAAGAAGGTTTATGATGTGATTAGTTTTAATTAAGAAAACTTGAAAATTCACATTAAAATTAATCATGATATTTGTGAACAATAACTAAATTTAATCATACTGAGACAAATACTATTACAAAACCACACAATGTATTTTTTGCTTCCCTCCAACTCTTTCATCAACTTTAAACACCGTCAAAACAAAATCGTCACTCTTACTTCCAAGAATCTTAGATGATTTTTCTATTTCCTGAAATTAGAATATGAAAACAACAAACATAAGAGCTTACGCACTTAAACCAAAACCTACAAATAACAAGAAACAAAAACCTTTTTCTATGTTTATCAGCCTGTAACGTCCCGTTACTTTTGAGATAATTTTTTTTAATTTAATTAAAGTATTTAAAGTTAATTTAGAATTAGTAATTTAGAATAACCTTTTTAATTTTTTTATTTGCTTAAATTAGTTTGGGTCGTATTAATAATTATTAATGGGCCAATTAATAATTATAAATTACCTTTTGGCTAGTTTAAGAGCTACGGGTTTCGTTTTATAAGCTAAAATCATTTAAGGGACAAGAACATAATTTCCGATTTCTTAAAAATATAAAAACACTACTCATGTTCTCTTTAAATAAGGCAAATTAGACAAAAAAAAATCTTTTTTTTCTTCTCTTCTTCTTGCTCAAATCCGTGGGCTTCAAAGGGAGGGAATTGATTTTCGGTTTTTCTTCGTTTCTTGGTGGATCATCTTGATTTTAGTTGCGTTGGATATCCCTCGGTCCAAGCATCCTTTTCAACCTACTAATCGAGTTTTTCCTCCGTTTTCTAAAGGCCTCAAGGTATGAAAAAATTTCTAAATTTAATTTCAAATAGTGTTTTAATGGAGTCCATGGTTGAAATCTTCGATTTCTTGCCAAGAAAACTCAAAGATTTCAAACGACGAAGTTGTTTTAGGTAATTTTAGAAACTTTCCCTAACCCTAAAATAGAGTTTGAGCAGAAAACCTGTTTGTTTTTCCCACATTTGGTGATGGCTAGGGCGTTTTAATTGTTATTGTTTTATGTTTTACTTAATTTTTCGGGATTTAACTTTTGTCCAAAACCCTAAATTACGATTGCCCATTGATAGTACGAACTTCCAAAGTACTTGAAACCAACCCGGAACACCTCTTAAATGCCTAAAAGTCAGAAAACCGAACCCGAATCCCTTTTTCCCTTGTATGGCCGAGAGCTCCATAGGGCTAAATTCTGTGTTTTTCGTCGTTTTGTTCGTTTAGATGTCGTTTGTTTGAAATTTGGTTAATTAATGATTATTGGTGTAATTTATTTGTAGGATTGTAATTGCTCGTGTGGATTCTACCTCGACATTTTGGAAACTCGACTTCAAATCTAAGGTAAGTTTAAAGTGGAAGTTAGTAATTTTACGAATTGAGTTTCATTACGATATTGTTGATCGAGGTTAAGTGACAAACAAACTACTAGGAGTTAATAATTATTGGTTGGTGACTTTAGACTCGGAAGTGAGTTTGAGAGACTTTGGAGCTAAGTAGTGATTTTGGGTGTAAAAGTAAGTTTGAGAATGTTTTGGAAGTCTTGTAAGATTATGGAGAGTTTTAGATGAAATTGGGAGTTTAAGGTACTTTGAGTAGTTTTGGATCAAAGTAGCTTAGAGGTTATTTTCGGATGTTAACTTATGTAATTCAAGTGACCTTTTGTCATTACTAATTTGGTAGTGTTCTAACTTTGCTAATTGATCACTTTGGTAACTTGGATTCGTGAAATATGGTAACGTCGTACGTGGTAGTATGTTGATGTTGATCCATATGGTAACACGTTACGAGGACACTTGATATGGTAACGCGATACGTGGTAGTATGTTGATGTTGATCCATACGGTAACACATTACGAGGACACTTGATATGGTAACGCCGTACGTGGTAGTATGTTAATGTTGATCCATACGGTAATACGTTATGAGGTAACATGTTGTGGTAACAAAGAAAGTTCGAGATACTATAGTTTCGTTTAGAAAGACTTAGTAATCATTAGTACTTTTATTTCAAGTTTCAAATTCATTACTTTATGAAGTTGAATGTTGATTGTATGTTTATGTGGTAATTGGAAGTGTGGAATGGGTAATAAAAGAGTATTTTAGGTCTTTGGACACAATTTTTGGTATGAAATTTTTTCCATAGGATTACTTGCTTTCATTTTATTCTCACTAGCATTTTTATGCTAATGTTGCAACACTTACAATTTTTCAGGTAAATCTCGACGTAGGAGGCGTGGTAGAGGAGGTGGTGCTGTTTGACATCATCGAGGGAATGAATGGACATGAACAATGCACATATTTTGTATAGCATTCTTGAAATGCTTTGTATATACTCTCAACCTTCTTACTCTGTATTTTTGAGCTCGTAAGTGCGTTTGTTTAAAATTGTAAAGCTCTTATGATTTTAAGTCATTTTTAGAAGTTTATTTACAAGTTGGAATGCGCTTTCCATTTTTATCGCTTTCTCTGTTTGGGAACAATGTAAACAGGTTTATGTTTATCCGAGTTTTAAATGTACCCATGTCGTTTTTCTTTAAAAACTAAGTTTCCGCTCTGCATTTGATTTTAAAAGATTTAATGGATTCAGGTTGTTACCTAGCCAGTGTACAATTCATCTTCTTAGTCTCAAAATAAATAATATACATGTGACTGTCAAATAAAAGTCTTAAACAACATTAACATGATTCATAATTATTGTTTGCAATACAACATTCACATGGCACGTGTAACAGGTTGGAATTCACATAAAGCTCATACTTACCAAATCACAACTTTAAACACAGCCTTGTAAGCCTAAATTCAATTTTAACCACTCACTATATTATAATTTAAATAGAAAGGTAGAAACAAGTAGGCCCATAATTCCTGATACAACTTATGAAAATAATCAAGATACAGACAATAAAATACCCTAATAAATATAAAAAATCTTTGCGTCTAAAGTCTCAAGTTACACAAATGTCATTCACCTCAATAAAAAAAATTCACACATCAACCTAAGAGTTTTAATCCCCCGTAGGCTTTACCCAGGTTACCAAAAGTTAGGCTCATTAGATAAAGTCATATGTTGGGCGTTATAGCTCAGAAGCCATAAATGGGTTAGAGATCCTTGTACTTCGTAAATTATCAAATGTAAGGACATCCCACTTTCAAGTTGTGATAAATGGAATTTTTACTTCATTAAGAAATTTACAATATAAATATGCAATTTTCATACGTTTACTATATAAGACAATTTCATAAGCTATTTTCCAAAACACTTAAACATGTGAGTTTAATGAGATTAACAATAATGAAAGTACATGGTCAATCCACGTCAAACTCTTGTTCAAGACAATACCATTTTTCGTTACACTTTCCAAACCGATATCATTTTCCGTTACACTTTCCTTGCGTCTTACTACGCACATTTCAAAACAATCTCAGTAATCACTCGAGCCGTAGCTCATTTATACTTCCAAGCTATCATAGTAGCCACTTAGCTTTCGGGCAATCCACCACACAGTGCCTCGGAGCTACATGCAACCCGCCACGGTAACCATATGTAACGTCCAACAACCAGACACCATTACATAGGTTACGACCCCATGGCCATCAAACACAACACATGAAATACATGAATGCAATGAGTTGTAAATAACCATGCTTTCATTATAACGCTTATCAAAAATTAATCTTTAGCATATCGAACACAAATAAGAATGAATCCCCATCAGTATATGACTCAATCTTTCACTTGACACTCTCAAATACACCAACGAGCATATAAAGCAACTCTTCGAATACTATCTTGTAACATCTCTAACATGTAAGTAACTCATCGAACATCCATCTTTAACGCATCGAGCATATATGAAATAATCCCCATTCAGTATATGACTTGATCTTCAACTTGAAACACATATAAAATCACATAAACGAGCAAGAAAAAACTCAAAGATTTAAATAAAAGCAAGGATATATGAAATTTCCACTCATTTCGCTTTTCAACAACATGATAAGTTCGGTCAACGATTCTCATTCCTCTTTCAACTTCCTTTTACCTTACTTTCAAACACCAAGAGGTGTTCCCAAATAGGCCTCTTTCAACATTGTACACCATTCCACATTCTCACAATAGCAACAACGTTCGAACACCCTTATCCTCACTTTAATCCGTTTTGTTCTCACCTTGTGAAATAAACCAAAATCTTGCTTATGCTTGGCCTCCTCCTACAACAAACCATTCCAAAATTATTTAGACTCATAACAATAATAACACCTCATCCATAACATGTAAATAAAACCACGAACCCGGTTTAGTGAAGAAGTCCCCAAAACTAGCTAATTGAAGGATGGTATTTTTGGCCAAATGGAGAATTTTCAAGAAACCATTTGCTTGCTTTTCCAAAATATTTTTCATGTGTAAAATACCTATCTAGGCATATATAAATTCCAGAATTGGGAGGTTTCAAATAAAAGTCAAGAAAAGCTAAAAATTGGAAAAGCTAGAAGCTTGAGAAATTGCCATTAATGGAGTTTTAAAGCTTGAGTTCATCCATGGCTTCCATCCTCTAAAGAATGCTTAAAAAGTTAAACCTAGAGCTTGGAAACAAGAGTTGAAAATGATTTTTCCAGAATTAGTAATGAAAGAAACTCAATACAACAGTGGCTTTCAACAACAATTTAGAACAACTTACAAGCTCCATGAAAAACCTAGAAGAAAATTTGAGTTCTTACCTTGAAGCTATTAAAATCAATAAATCCTTCCTTGAATCTTCCTAGATTGATGTTTCTTTCAAAAATCAACTAAAACCCCTTCGATTTAACCAAGTTTCATGAAGAAATTGAAGAGAGGACGAAAATCAACTCTTGGTGAAATGGGGGAGGGCCGACAGTGGTGATCGAGAGGAAAAAGAAATGGAAATTTGTCTCTCTCTTTTAATTCCCACTTATATACCTTTTAAATGGCTGAAACAAAGAGTCCATAATAGTAATATGGCCCCTCCACCTCTTCACCTTACAACCAAGGACAATCCACCCAAAGCTTTGCTAACTAGCCCTCACTCTAAATTTATTTCCTAACTCACCCTTCCCCTTAAACTAAACAAGGTTAAAAGCTTTCTTTTAAGTAATTTCCATTCTTAGTTAACCTTTTAACTAAGGTTAACCATCAAATAAAAAAATCAATAATTGAAAATAAATTCTAAAATATTTAACATATAACACACAAGCATAAAATATGTAAAACAAAATTTAATTAACCTATCATAAAAACCCGGGGCCTTAAAGTCTCCCCACCAAAAAACATTTTTACGTCCTCACAAAAGTTATGCTCCGGAAACAAGAACATATATCTTTCCCTCATTGTGATGACCCGACTTATTTATATAAGCCTAGGACCCGAGCACGTAGCGGAAGTGTAAAGTTTAACCTTTAAAACATATAAGTTATTAAAAGTAGTCAAAAATTCGGCATGAGGTGTACGTAAATTCTTTAACCCAAAATAATACATCAATCTGTTTATTTATAATAACAACGGCTCGTCAGCCAGTTCAGAAAATCCCAAGGTTCAAAGTATAAACAAAATATGGGTGCACCATTTTCAAAGTTAAAACAAAACATATATACATAAGTTTCAAACATAGACCATAAACATAAGTTTATCTATCAACAACATTTCCCAAAATGATCCTCGGCTCGCATGTCTAAAAGCCATTCCAAAAGCTGCATCTCGGGTCATCAACATGCACCACCTGCCACTCCACGTCCTCATCCCCGAGCATTACCTGAAAGGTGATTTAGAGCACCTTTGAGCATGACACTCAGTGAAAACAAAAGAATATGAATGGTGATGCGGTATGGACATAATGAAAGGATGAAATAAAGTAAGAACATGCTTTAAGTACAAGAATAGTATATCAATGGCAATATGTAGAAGTATTATCAAAATCTCAAGTCTTCGATCACTAACCCTCGTCGATCACTTTTTCAACTTACAATTCACATTTATCGTTCTTTTCAATTTCATAGAACACATCAACATAACCCGACATTTTACTACGCCCAAATCACAAGATCAATTCACAATCTCGTGTCGTAGCTCTTTTCAATCTCAATCCCTTTGCCACAGTAACCTCGTGTATCGTCCAACACCCATACACCGAGACACGGGTTACGACCCCATGGCCTTAATACGATCAAACAAAATGCATGAATGTTATGTAATGTCATGAAGTGCATTTAGCATACTTCCTTTATACAACATGATTTAACAAAATATTGGTTTAACAAACCTAGGTGAAACAACATCCCAAGTTAACATATATCACATACATTATCTACACAATGCACATTATTCATGCAAACTCATGAATCATAATCACACTTTTCTTCTTTCAATACAATGATCTCTAACCACCTAACATAAATGGGAAATACAACAAATAGGCATAAACATGTTCCCAACTCAGAATAAAACTCATTGATAAGCTAAACTCAAATATTAAGCAAGTAGGCATGCTTATAAGATCAACTACTCAAAAACATAAACCGGTTTTGAGTTAACTAATGTTCGGCCCCTTTTTAGCCATTGTCGAGGTTAATATCAATAACCATATTCTTCTTTGATTCACAACTCTATCAATCCACACCACCCACAACATCCACCCTTATCCACAAACACATTTTAAGACAACTTGGTTAACACTTAAAACAACACGCCGGTCACCCTTCCGATTCTTTATGTTCTCACCTTTTCGATTCTTACTCGGATCTTGTTCTTGACCCTTATCCTACATGAAATATTCCATAAATATTTAGATGTAAATTATTACATATAAATCAGCCCATGATAGTAACAACACGCCTCAAACTCGGTTAGTAGCCAAATGCTCAAAACTAGTCAAGTTGATTACTATTTTTGGCCAAAACGGAAACTAACCCAAAAATCATCAAGTTGGGCTTCCCTTATGTTTCTCATGTATAAAATATACATGTGAACATCCATTATTTCCAGAATTGATATCTTTACACACTTACTCAAGAAAAACCCAAAATTACTTAAGTGTAAAAACTAGCATTTTAGGCCAATTTTGATAACTTCTTAAAAATCATTCTCTTACCTTTCCAAGTTATTTTTCATGTGGATTATATATATATAAACACACATACTTTCCAGAAATGATAAATTCAAAGAAAAGCCAAGGATAATCATACATTAAAGAAGCTAAAAATTCCAAAACATAGCCATTTTAAGGTGTCATCCATCATGAATTTATCTATGGCCTTTAGTTCCTCTTTACTTCATTAAATATACTTCTTAAAGCTTAAAACCATCAACTTAAAGTCAATTTCCAGATTATATACTCTTACAATTCCAAGCTAAAAACTCAAGATAACAATAAACAAAAGCTTGAAGCTTCACCATTAATGGAAGTTGTGTGTTCTTCAAAACCATGGCTTTTAATTCCTTCCTTTTTCTTACTTAGGTAAACTTTAACATATGTTTATCAATTGAAGAACATATTTCCAATAAGTTAAAGAGGAAGAAATTCATCACTAAAGCATAGACAAACATCAATCAAGAACACCCAAAGCCATTTCCATGGAAACTAGAAAAACTTGAATTGGGAACTTGAAATTCTTACCTTAGCTTTGTAAACCTAATGGATCTTAGCTTGAATTGGCCTAGGATGAAAAACCCGTCATCAATCCATGAAAACCCAAATGATTTAAACCTTAGATCACAAACACTTGAAGATTGGTGGAAGAAAAAATCAAAGAGAAGAGAAAAAGGGGGGGGTCGGTTTGGAGAAGATGAGAGGAAAAGGAATTTTTTTTTTTAATTACTCTAATTCCTCCTATTTGTAATTTCAATTAATAAAATAAGAATAAACTAATTGCACCCAAATCCTTCCACCTCTTCATTTTACTCTTCAAGTCCTCCCACCTCCTAAATGTCATTTCAAGTCCTTTTCTCTATTCTCCTTTGCTAACTAGTCCTCCACCCAATAAGGTTTTCCATTTAGTCCTTTTTCAACTTAACCATGGTTAAACTAACTATGGTTTACCTTCAAAATCAAATAAATCAAGTAATGACCTTCCAAATAAATAATTAATAAAATAAAAAATAAATAAATTACTAAACCGGGCCATTACAGCCTCCCTACTTTATAAATTTTGCGTCCTCGCAAAATCAAACTTTAGAGAACAAGGGCGGGTAACGCTCCCTCATCTTGTCCTCGAGTTCCCATGTAGCCTCCTCCGTCAGTTGATTCCACCACAAAACTTTAACAAGATTGATCGTCTTGTTCCTTAGAGTCTTTTGCTCTCTTGCAAGGATTTCCACCGAAACTTCCTCGTACGTCAAATCGTCATAAAAACTATTGGTTGGAAATCAATAACATGTGATGGATCAGCTATGTACTTCCAAAGCATCGACACATGAAACACGTTTTGTACTGCAGAAAGAGCGGGCGGTAGAGCCAATCGATAAGCTAACCTTCCAACTCGTTCTAAAATCTCGAATGGCCCTATAAACCGCGGACTAAGCTTTCCTTTCTTCCCGAAACGCATTACACCCCTCATAGGTGCAACCTTGAGGAACACGTGATCACCCACCGCGAACTCTAATGCACTTCGCCGGGTATCAGCATAACTCTTTTGCCGGCTTTGAGTAACACGTATGCGTTCTCGTATTAAATTGATCTTCTCACATGTCGTTTGCACAAGCTCAGGTCCCAACAACTTACGTTCGCCCACTTCATCCCAGTGAACTGGTGAGCAGCATTTCTTCCCATAAAGCGCCTCGAAAGGAGCCATTTCAATCAAGGATTGGTAGTTGTTATTACAAGAAAACTCTACAAGATACAAATGAGTATCCAAGCTACAACAAAAATCCATTATGCAAGCTCTCAACATATCTTCTAAGATCTGGTTAACCCGCTCGGTTTGGCCATCGGTCTGTGGATGAAAGGTCGTGCTAAACTCAAGTCGAGTTCCCATCGCATCATGTAAGGTCTGCCAAAACTTAGAAACAAAACGTGTATCTCGATCGGATACGATCCTTACAGGCACACCATGGAGACGTACAATCTCCGTCAAATAGAGTTAAGCCCAAGCTTCCACTGAATACGTAATCTTCCCAGGTATAAAGTGAGCAGTCTTGGTCAACCGATCCACTATAACCCAAATGGTATCGAATCCCTTAAGCGTCTTTGGCAAGCCAGTAAAAAAATCCATTGAAATATCCTCCCATTTCCACTCAGGAACACTTAGAGGCTGAAGCAACCCTGGCGGACAACGCTTAAGAGCTTTAACTTGCTGACAAACGAGGCACTTATTAACATACTTTGCCACCTCTCGCTTCATTCCTGGCCACCAATAATGTTGTCGTAAATCCTGATACATCTTATTTCCACCAGGATGTACTGTAAACAGAGAATTATGAGCTTCATCCAACAACTCATGTCGGAAGTTAGAACTTAGAGGCACACAAAAACGCCTACGATACATCAATGCATTATCTGAAGAGAATGTAAAATAATGAGGCAAACTAGACTCCGCCTCCGCGAATCTGTTAGGGAAATGAGGTTCACCACACTGAGCCTCAATCATCCTCTGTCTAAGGGTAGGGCCCACCGTGAGATTGGCTAGGCTTGCTACAATATCGGTGGTAAGATATGCAATCTCTGCCCAATCCATCTCCCATCGGAGGCATACCTGATGTGACAAAAGTGCCGCGGTATGAGACATCTTTCTACTAAGAGCGTCAGCAACCACATTAGCCTTCCTCGGGTGGTACTGGATATCGCAATCATAGTCCTTCACCAATTCTAGCCACCGTCGTTGCCTCATAATCAACTCCTCTGGGTGAAGAAGTATTTCAAACTCTTGTGATCACTATAGATCGTCACTTTTTCCCCATATAGATAATGGCGCAAGATCTTTAGAGCGTGTACCACTGCTGCCAATTCAAGATCATGGACCGGATACCTCTTCCTATGCTCCTTCAGTTGTCGGGATGCGTATGCTATCACTTTACCATATTACATGAGAACACACCCTATACCATGTAGCGATGCATCACTATACACCGTAAGACCACCCGAATGATCAGGTAAAGTCAAAACTGGAGCTGTAATAAGTCTATTCTTCAACTTCTCGAAGCTACGCTCACATTCTTCCGACCACACATATTTTACACCCTTCCTAGTCAACTGGGTTAACGGAGCTGCAATCTTCGAGAAATCTTGCACAAATCTCCGATAATACCCTGCTACCCCAGAAAACTCCGAATCTCAGGCACACTAGTCGGACAAGGCCAACCATTAACTGCTTCCACTTTCGAGGGATCAACTGATATACCTTCATTAGATACCACATGTCCCAGAAAAGCAATCCGTTTTACCCAAAACTCGCATTTCGAAAACTTCGCATAAAGTTTTTCGGTCATAAAAGTCGACAAAACTTTCTCCAAATGAAACGCGTGCATCTCCTCATTCTTAGAATAGACCAAGATGTCATCTATAAAGAAAATAAAAGGTCCAAGAATTCCCGAAGCACCGTATGCATAAGATCCATGAATGCTGCAGACGCATTCGTCAAACCAAACGACATAACCATAAACTCATAGTGGTCGTATCATGTATGGAAAGCCGTCTTTGAAATGTCCTCATCGGCAATCCTCAACTGATGATATCAAGATCAAAGGTCGATCTTGGAAAAGATCGTAGCCTCTCTCACCTGGTCAAAAAGATCTTCTATACGAGGCAAAGGGTATCTATTCTTTACCGTTACCCGATTCAACTAACGGTAATCAATACACAATCTTAGGGTCCAGTTTTTCTTCTTAACAAACAACATCGGTGCACCCCAAGGTGACACACTGCGCCGAATAAACCCTAAGTCAAGCAATCCCTGCAGTTGCACCTTGAGTTCTTTTAACTCCGCCGGTGCCATTCGGTAAGGTGCCTTAGACAGTGGCGCCGTACCCAGAAGTAACTCAATTCGAAAATCCATTTGTCGTACCGGAGGTAAACTTGGTAGCTCATCAGGAAATACATCTGGAAAATCCCACACAATGGGCACCATACTCACTTATACTTCTTCAACCGAAGTATCTACCACACTTGTCAAATAACCCCAGGCACCTTCTTGCATCAATGCATTAGCCTGCAGAGATGATATCACAATTGGTGTCATTTTACCCTCGGAGCCTCGAAAACAAGCTCGATCTCCGCTAGGGCCCAAAAATTCTACTTTCTTCCTTTCACAATCAATCATAACCGATTGGCCGACAACCAATCCATTCCCAGAATCATGTCATAATCAGTTAAGGGCATCACAATTAACCTAGCCTGGGTATCAAAACCTGATATGCTAAGTTTTCCAGTATACACGACCTGATTAACAATCAAGGATCGTCCAATTGGTGTTGACACGTTCAAGTCATAACCCAACGGTTCTGTTTCCAAGGCAGCTTGTTCCGCAAAATCCGCAGAAATAAAAGAATGACTAGCCCCCGAGTCAAATAGTACATAAACAGAATGCCCAAATACATGTAAAGGACCTGTAACCATAGTACCTACATTCTCAGCATCCTCACGAGTCGTAGCATAGACCCGTCCCTGTTGTTGCTGAGCATACCGAGGCTGAGGAGCAGGTGGAGGTCTCTGTTATTGTTGTTGAATAGGCCTACCCTGGCCTTGACCTCGATCCTGCACCTGACCCTGAGCCTGCTTTCCTCGTAGTGGTGGTGGTAACCGTGTGGCCGGACACCTATTTGCATTGTGTCCCGGCTGACCGCACTTAAAACACTCAATTAGCTTAAAACATTTTCCTGAATGATGTCCCGAACAAAGATGATAGAACGGTAACATATTCGCTGGATTCCTCTGCTGGAAGGTTTGACCTCCACCTCTGTTGGGAGCGGTACGCGTCTGCTGCCGGTATTCATGTCCCTGAGCAAACTCGTCCACTTTCCTCTTCCCCGAAGAGGACTGTCCCACTGACACATGTTTCGCCTTCCTTTCAACCGAGGCGATGTCAAGGGTCAAAGCAAAATCTAGCGCATCAGCATATGTAGCTGGGCACAAAATTCGAACCTGCTCCCGTATCTCAACCCTCAAACCCACTATAAAATGTTTCTTCTTACTCTCAGGTGTAACAATGTGTCCAGTGGCAAACCGGGATAACCTGTCAAATTCCCGTTCATACTCCACCACAGATTTATCACCCTGCTTGAGTGAGAAACACTCAACCTCTAGCTGGTCTCAGGTATCCTCAGGATAATATTTCTCAAAAAACTTCTCTCGGAATTTCTCCCACATCACTGGTCCAGTCGGAGCCAAAGATTGTGAGGTAGAGTCCCACCAATTCATGGCATCATCAATTAGCAAATAGGCCCCACAATGGACCTTCAATTCATCTGGTCAAGCAACATAACCAAAGGCTTTCTCAACCTTTGCTATCCATCTCTCCGCCTCTCCCGGATCAGTCGACGTACCATCGAACTCTTTAGGACCATGCTTTTGAAATTCTTTCAACATTTTTGCTGAACTAGTAAGGCCACAGCCTCCCAGCTCAACACGGTTAACCAGAGGTATCACCCCTCCTTCAGGTGGTACAGTTGTCTGAGGATTAACCGGGTCCCCAGCATTCACAAACTCTGCCTCAACATCTCCCTCTACCAGCAGTAGTGACGGCGGAGGTTTAGGAACTTCAGCATAGTCCCTCCTTCGACCTCTCCCACGACCCCGCGTAGGTTTACACCTCTACCATGTGTCACACCTCGAGGCATCCTGAGTATCAAGAACATTACTTATCCCGTGAGCATGCTAAATAAATCTTATGCATATATGCTTAACAAAATGACATAAATAAAGAACAAGGTAATCTTAAATTAGCAAGGTTTACCGTCATACCTGGTACCGTTGACTTCTGAGATGACTTTTGGATTAGGCTCGACAAACCGACTCATACTAGACACGACTAAGAGCCAAACTAACTCTGATACCAACTGTGATGATCTGACTTATTTATATAAGCCTAGGACGCGAGCACGTAGCGTAGTGTAAAGTTTAACCTTTAAAACATATAAGTTATTAAAAGTAGTCAAAAATTCGGCATGATGTGTACATAAATTCTTTAACCCAAAATAATACATCAACCTGTTTATTTATAATAACAACAGCTCGTCGACCAGTTCAGAAAATCCCAAGGTTCAAAGTATAAACAAAATATTGGTGCACCATTTTCAAAGTTAAAACAAAACATATATACATAAGTTTCAAACATAGACCATAAACATACGTTTATCTATCAACAACATTTCCCAAAACGATCCTCAGCTCTCATGTCTAAAAGCCATTCCAAAAGCTGCATCTCAGGTCATCAACATGCACCACCTGCCACTCCACGTCCTCGTTCCCGAGCATTACCTGAAAGGTGATTTAGAAAACCTTTCAGCATGACACTCAGTGAAAACAAAAGAATATGAATGGTGATGCGGTATGGACATAATGAAAGGATGAAATAAAGTAAGAACATGCTTTAAGTACAAGAATGGTATATCAATGGCAATATGTAGAAGTATTATCAAAATCTCAAGTCTTTGATCACTAACCCTCGTCGATCACTTTTTCAACTTACAATTCACATTTACCGTTCTTTTCAATTTCATAGAACACATCAACATAACCCGACATTTTACTACGCCCAAATCACAAGATCAATTCACAATCTCGAGCCGTAGCTCTTTTCAATCTCAATCCCTTTGCCACAATAACCTAGTGTATCGTCCAACACCCATACACCGAGACACGGGTTCCGACCCCATGGCCTTAATATGATCAAATAAAATGCATGAATTTTATGTAATGTCATGAAGTGCATTTAGCATACTTTCTTTATACAACATGATTTAACAAAATGTTGGTTTAACAAACCTAGGTGAAACAACATCCCAAGTTAACATATATCACGTACATTATCTACACAATGCACATTATTCATGCAAACTCATGAATCATAATCACACTTTTCTTCTTTCAATACAATGATCTCTAACCACCTAACATAAATGGGAAATACAAAAAATAGGCATAAACATGTTCCCAACTCAGAATAAAACTCATTGATAAGCTAAACTCAAATATTAAGGAAGTAGGCATGCTTATAAGATCAACTACTCAAAAACATAAACCGGTTTTGAGTTAACTAATGTCCGGCCCCTTTTTAGCCATTGCAGAGGTTAATATCAACAACCACATTCCTCTTTGATTCACAACTCTATCAATGCACACCACCAACAACATCCACCCTTATCCACAAACACATTTTAAGACAACTTGGTTGACGCTTGAAACAACACGCCGGTCACCCTTCCGATTCTTTATATGTTCTCACCTTTTCGATTCTTACTCAGAGCTTGTTCTTGACCCTTATCTTACATGAAATATTCCATACATATTTAGATGTAAATTATTACATATAAATCAGCCCATGATAATAACAACACGCCTCAAACACGGTTAGTAGCCAAATGCTCAAAACTAGTCAAGTTGATTACTATTTTTGGCCAAAACGGAAACTAACCCAAAAATCATCAAGTTGGGCTTCCCTTATGTTTCTCATGTATAAAATATACATGTGAACATCCATTATTTCCAGAATTGATATCTTTACTTACTTACTCAAGAAAAACCCAAAATTAGCTAAGTGTAAAAACTAGCTTTTTAGGCCAATTTTGATAACTTCTTAAAAATCATTCTCTTACCTTTCCAAGTTGTTTTTCATGTGGATTATATATATATAAACACACATACTTTCCAGAAATGATAAATTCAAAGAAAAGCCATGGATAATCATACTTTAAAGAAGCTAGAAATTCCAAAACATAGCCATTTTAAGGTGTCATCCATCATGAATTTATCTATGGCCTTTAGTTCCTCTTTACTTCATTAAATATACTTCTTAAAGCTTAAAACCATCAACTTAAAGTCAATTTCCAGATTATATACTCTTACAATTCCAAACCAAAAACTCAAAATAACAATAAACAAAAGCTTGAAGCTTCACCATTAATGGAGGTTATGTGTTCTTCAAAACCATGGCTTTTAATTCCTTCCTTTTTCTTAATTAGGTAAACTTTAACATATGTTTATCAATTGAAGAACATATTTCCAGAAAGTTAAAGAGGAAGAAATTCATCACTAAAGCATAGACAAACATCAATCAAGAACACCCAAAGCCATTTCCATGGAAACATAGAAAAACTTGAATTGGGAACTTGAAATTCTTACCTTAGCTTTGTAAAACCTAATGGATCTTAGCTTGAATTGGCCTAGGATGAAAAACCCATCATCAATCCATGAAAACCCAAATGATTTAAACCTTAGATCACCAACACTTGAAGATTGGAGGAAGAAAAAATCAAAGAGAAGAGAGAAATGGGGGGGGCGTTAGTTTGGAGAAGATGAGAGGAAAAGGAATTTTTTTTCCTTTTATTTACTCTAATTCCTCCTATTTGTAATTTCAATTAATAAAATAAGAATAAACTAATTACACCCAAATCCTTCCACCTCTTTATTTTACTCTTCAAGTCCTCCCACCTCCTAAATTTCATTTCAAGTCCCATTATAAGAATTTCGGGAATAAGTGACATCCTTTTGGCGTCACCTATTCGAATAGGTGACGGTTTTTTGACCGTGACCTATGGCAGTGTCACCTATTTAAATAGGTGACGAGCATAAAAAACCGTCACCTATTTGAATAGGTGACGGGTAAAAACTGTCACCTATTTGAATAGGTGACAGGTAAAACGGGTCACCTATTTGTATAGGTGACACCAAAAAAACGTCGCCTATTCGAATAGGTGACCCGTTTTACCCGTCACCTATTCGAATAGGTGACCCGTTTTACCAGTCACCTATTGATAGGTGACGGTTTTTACCCGTCACCTATTTCAATAGGTGACATTGCCATAGGTGACGGTCAAAAAACCGTGACCTATTCAAATAGGTGATGCCAAAAGAGCGTCACCTATTGTCTAAAATTTGAGAAAAAAAATATTTTTTTATTAGTTGATTTCAAATAATATTTATAATGCACCTATCAAATTTAAATAAAATATTACAATAAAAATATTACTAAATGGCTACATGAATTACAATATTTTTAAACAAAAAATTAAATTACATCATACTTAGACAATAAATCAAGAATTGCTAAAAGAACTTCAATCACCCTTCCAAAAATTAAATCAAACAGAACACAACACAAAAAACTCGCTCTCCTACAAGCTTCTCGCCTTTATCTCGGAGATTGGCCAAACCATAGGGATACACAAACCTGAAAAAGTCGAAATGTAATCAATTTTCTTCTAACTCATCAATTAAAAACAACATAACTTGTGTTCACAAAAAAATTTAAGGATACGGACATATATGATCTATTTTATTGATCAACTTTAAAGAATAACAAATACATAGTTGATATGCATGAAAGAGATTAATGAACAACAACAACAAAGATAAAAGAAATCCATCAGCTACATGCCAAATTAAAGGCATTAAACCAAAAAGTTTAAGCTTCAAGAACAATTAGCAAAAGAAAAATGATATCTATCCCACCATTGAAATAAAAGAAGTTTTAATATATTAACAATGAATCTGTAGAGTGTTTGGTCAGCTGATGGTCTAACATCCTCTATGACCCTATCATATTTGAGCTTTTCTCCATTTTGAGAGTGCCAAGCCACTACCTCACCAGCATAAAATGGTCTTAATGGGTGAATCTGTATTTGAGGAGCATCTCGGGGTAGTATCTCTTTCCCAACCAAACTACTAATTTCATTGAGTTGTTCATTCTATTTTTTCTCAAACAAAGTTTTAATATATTAACAATGGCACTTTCAATACCTACAAGGAAGAAAAGCAAAAGAGCCAATAGGAAAAGGAATCGGTGATCCTAAAAACTTACTCACAACAATGGCAATGACATCAAAGATAGATATATAACCCGGTGGCTCAGCAACCAAAATACAGGTTTTGAACAGCTTAATAAAGAGTAAAGAGCCTAAGGTAATGTAATTAGCCATTCTGTTAACAACATTCCAAATGTAGCCTAAGGTAATGTAATTAGGCATGCTGTTAATCTATAGCTTCCAAATCTAAATTTTCATTTGCAGGAATGTAATTAGCCATGCTGTTAACAACATTCCAAATGTAATAAATCATCGCACTCCAAGAAATTGAAAGGTAGCCTAAGGTAAATCAGCCAATCAAGAACCAAAATTCAAAACTTTTTTTTGCCAATGGATCAGACTTTAAAACAATATCACATAGGCAGATAATTAAGATCTTAGGAGAGTGAAGGAAATCAAGAAAAAGGAAAAAAAACAGAATGAGCACTCCTAGATTCATGCTCATACTCTTACACTAGCAAAACTTTCCCCATTGTGAGTTTTCTCAATTTATTCCCTTTTGGAAGCTAATTTTGTAACGTCCCGTTACTTTTAGAGGTAATTTTTATTTTATTTATTAAAGCTTTTAAAGTTTAGTTTTAATTCAGTAACTTCGATTTTAGTAGCTATTTTTCGTCCGAATTTGTTTTTAATCGTTTTAATACTTTAAATATGTTTCGGTGACATTAATAATTATTAACGGGCCAATTAATAATTATTAATCACCTTTAGATTTATTTACGAGCTTTGGGTTTCGTTTTCAAAGTAAAAGTAAAAGAGGGACGTAGGCGTCATTTCCCAAATTGTTAAATATCTAAACACTATTCCTCCTTCTCTTTAAATAAGCCAAAATTAGACAAAATATGAAATTTTCTTCTCATTTTTCATCCCAAACCCGTAGCTTAGAGAGAAAAAAAGAGGAGAGAAAGAAATCGTCGCCCGGCTTCGTTTCTCGTCCGTTTACGTGATTTCGGATGCGTTGGAAAGCTCTCGCCGAGACCTTTCTACCCATCCTAACAATCGAGGTTTTCGCTCGTTTTCTCGAGACTTAAAGGTATGTTAAAGTTTCTTAATTTTGATGTGAATAGTGTTTTAATGGTGGATTTGAGTTGTAATCTTCGAATTCGTTCACACCGAAGCTTGAGGGTTTCATTCGGGGAAGTCTTTATAGTCAATTTTAGAAACTTTCCCTAAACCCTAAAACCGAGTTTGAGCCGGAAACCCGTTCCTTGTGGTTTTCCTTCTTTTGGCTTGATTTAGGATGTTTAGTTTATTATGTTTTTGTTATTTTCTAATTGTTTCGAAATGGTTTAATGCTCAAAACTCTAATTTGTGAATACCCATTGAGGTTACCAATCTCCAAAGTACCGAAACCAAACCAAAATGTCTTTAAACCGCTTAAAATCCGGAAAACAAATTCCTTTTCTACCTTTCCCTTGGGCCGTGGGCCTCTTGGCTTAAGTTCCGGGTTGTTTTGTCTTTTATTTTAGTATCGTGATGATCGTTCTTCGATTCGGTTAATTAATATACTTTAGGTGTATTTAATTATAGGTTTCGTGCATCGATCGTGATTTTTGGTCAACCGGTGTTTCGGAGTTGACTTTGTTTACAAGGTGAGTTTAAAATGAAAGTTAGTTGTTTTATGAATTAAGTTTCGTTATGTTATTGTTTATCGAAGTTAAGCGGGATTTAGCTTCTTAGAATTTAAGTTTGGTTAGAAACTTTAATTTGGAAGTTAGTGGAGGAATTTTGGAACTATAATTAGTTCGATGAAAAGGAAACATCGGAGTGGTTTGAAAGTGTTACAAAGTGAATTGGAGATGATAGAGGAAAGTGGAATGAGAGTTACTTGAGTGGTTGAAAGTTAAAGTAGCTCAAGAGATACACTTGAGTGTTAACTCGTGTAATCTAGATAGTTAGGCTTCGTAATAGCTTAGTAGGATTCTTTGAGATTAACTAACTTTTAGGAAGCTTAACAGTTTGTGATATGGTAATACCGCACGGGCTTAGTATGCGATATTTATCCATATGGTATACCCGATGCGATGGTTGTGATATGGTAATACCGTACGGGCTTAGTATGCGATATTTATCCATATGGTATACCCGCATGATGGTTGTGATATGGTAATACCGTACGGGCTTAGTATGCGATATTTATCCATATGGTATACCCGGTACGATGGTTGTGATATGGTAATACCGTACGGGCTTAGTATGCGACATTTATCCATATGGTATACCCGGTACGATGGTTGTGATATGGTAATACCGTACGGGCTTAGTATGTGATATTTATCCATATGGTATACCCAATACGATGAAACTGGTTTGGTAATAATGAATGCTAATGTTACAATTACATATACTCCGGTACTTTTACTTTAAGTCTTTATTTCTATCTCTTGGTTTTGAATGACGTGTACGGGTGGTATTCTACTATCGATTGATTGTATGGAAATTAGAAGTGTGGATGTGGGTAGTTGTGAGCATTATAGGCCTTTGGACACGATAGAGGTTATGAGATATTGTTCATAGGATTTCTTGCTTTCGTTTTACTCTCACTAGCATGTTATGCTAATGGTGCTACACTTACAATTTTCAGGTAAACCTCGAGTTAAGAAGCGTGGTAGAGGAGGTGGAGCCGCGTGACTGATCGAGATGGTGTATGGACAATACTAAGAACTCATTTTGGTTTAGCATTCATTGAAATGCTTGTAAATTATTCCATCTTTACATACTTGTGTCTTTTTGAGCCCGAAAGGGTATTTGTGTAAAATATGTCTATGTTTTATGGTCTAAATGTCTTTTGGAATGCGAAATTCCCGATTTATCGCTTTTTCTTGAAATTTGGGTTGTAAACAGGTTTTGGTTATTCGATTTTTAAACGAACCCACGCCGTTTTTCTTTAAAAATCGAGTCTTCCGCTGTGCATTTGAATTTAAAGAATTTAACGGAAAGCGGGTCGTTACAGATTTTAACTTGTCTAGGATAAGAAACTAAAAAATGATAGGTTTATGTACAATGTAGGGACATTAAATAAATAATGATAGTCAATGCTACCATAACTGCAGGATAGTCATGACAATCAATATACACAATAAATATAAAAACCATAGTCAAGGCTACCATAACTGCAGGATAGCCATGACACTCGATATATACAAGATAGACACAATAAATATAAAACCATAGTCAATGTTACCATAACTTCAGGATAGCCATGACACTCGATATGTACAAGATAGACACGATAAATAAATAACCATAGTAAATCAAAGTTTTACCTGGTTATGTTTCATGTCAGGGGCTGCAATATCAGTAGTTTTTTAGAAGCTTCTTCTTCACTTTATCTGCTCCTAAACCTTGCTTATTATTATTTAGAGATGTCTTTATAGGTTCCAACCTACCCTACTTGCATGAGAATCCAATAGTTATTTTCTGAGAAGCAAAGATGGGAGAATAGCAAGAAAACCACAAAACAATAACAAAAGTTACATCATAAGATGAATAAACAACTAGTCAATTTGTAATGGGCAGTGACTCCTAATCTCATATTTCTTATAGCTAGCTATGATGATAATCAGTCATATATTTAAAAATCATCATAGAAACATCAATAAGTAAATAAGAAAAAGTAAAACATTACAAACATACATGTTAGGGAGACACCAACTCTAAAATAAATCAAACCAGAAGATTAAATTTTCTTGTTGAAAGTAGACTAAAATGTATAATTCTTAAAAAAAAAACATGATTGAGTTAACTTGCATTTTATTTAAGTACCACAATGACACAAGCCTTATTCCATTTTCTTTCGTTTGGATGATTTAACTTAATTTATGATCTTGTGTAATGTCATTAAGGAAAAAAAAAACTCAAACTGTAAGAATAAAATCTACAATCAATGATTTGCTCTTTGCTCTATATAATCTCACCATTTTGAAGCAAGGTTTAAGACCCTACAATATATGAACTAAAGGAACACCGCAACAAGAAAAACAATAAGAAGGAGATCTATAAGTTGAAGGGTAACATTCCAACAAAATAAATTAGATAGAGCATACAAGAAAAACAACTACAAGCATCTGAGAAGATTTCACTGGATTCCAAATCAATATGAAAAGCAAAGGTTAGATAATACCTTGATGTCATAAATAAGTTATGGGTTTTGAAATTTAATCAAATCATCTCAAGCTCCTCCACCTCCACGATAGCCGTTGTCGTCTCCGTCGTCCTTGATGTCATAAATCGCCTCTTTTTATCATGGAAAGACTGAGACTTCGAGAATAAAATAGCTTAAGGGAGTCATGCTTAACGAAGAGGAATTGAAATCAGGGCTTGAATTCGAGATAGACAGAGACAGAGATGAGTTTAGAGTGGTGAAATTTCAACTCTTATAGACTAGAAATGAAGATTTGTACAGTTCTACTATTAAAAACAAAAGAAAACTAGATATAGATTATAAGTCAGCAAAGCAAGCAAGTGCAGAAGCTTATCGATAGTGAAGGATCAACAATACTTCAAAGCTTTGCCATGAGATTTTGTAGATTTTGTAACTCATTCATATCAAGCCAAAGACCATATAGATTATAAATTTGATAACCTCATTCATATCAAGCCAAAGACCATCAAATGGGACAACATCCCGAAATAATTTAATCTCACCACCCCAAAAAATTGTACAATTTGGATGAACAAAATCAGGGAAGGGGACTGGTCCAGGCCAAACCTCACCCAAGTATGGGGTCCCATTGTGTTTTATAAAGATATCAGCTTCCATTCCTCTGATGTAGGTTCCATATGTCTTATTTACACCAATACATGCATTAAGAGTGTGAGAAGCAATGTTATTACTTGAATTACATAAACCAGTAAAATATCAAGAAACTGATGGATGAAAGGAAAAGGAAAGGAATATTTCCATATAAGAAAAAATAACACACCAGGGTCCAAGATGAGGACATATTTTAGTCCATTTTGGTGAAGTTTATCAACAAAATTCTCCATCTTCTTGGCAGGAAAGTTGACAGGATCAAAAGTAAAATCCTTATACCCATCCATGTAATCAATGTCAGTCCACATTACTTCAAGAGGTATGTGAGCTTCAACGTAACGAGCAACACGCCCTCGATGTCGGAAACATTCTTATAGCCGTAACAACATTGGTGAAATCCTTCACAAAAGAAAAATTAGTTACTAATCACATGTGACATAAGATGATTAAAGAAATTAAGTGGCTCATTAAAATGAGGGATAAGAGTGTAAATCTGACCAGATGGCCAAGAATGTGGTATTACCATGTTAATCAATATCTATAAGAGAATTAAGAAGTCTGCAAATAGGGAAATGTGGTAAAATAGGAAAGCTTCTTCTTGCTTAATCAAAAAATTATAGATTTTGTAGCCATTAAGTGATAAAACATACTTCAACTTCTTTAAGCATCAAAGCACAGTTCAACAATTACATACTATATGGTGAGTTATTGAGTTACTCTAGAAAGCTAAACCTCTCCATATTAGAAGTAAATGTGTAAAGAACTACACTACTACATAGGGTAACACAAAATATTAATATGAACTCAATTGTCCAAAAACAAAATCAAGTTTATAGTAGAGTAGAACACAAACAACATCCTCCCAATTATCAAATTTGTTTTAGAGTAATCAAATGAGGAACAATCAAATTAAAACTATGGAATCCTAGAATAGAATATTTTCAAATACCAATTATAAGGTAAATTAACCTAAATTCTTAATCCATGTATAATTAAAATCAAATTATTGGAGGAAGAAGTCAATCAACAACAATAACAATTTAAATCCATTGGCTCATTGATAGTTCATGCAACATCTTTCATTTTTAGGATGATGAATCATCCTCACATGATCAGGTAAAATGATCTATAAAGAAGATTGAGACAAAAAATACACTTCATACTTACAAAAAAACATTGAAGGATCTAAATGTTAGTGATTTATAATGTTTAGAAAAGAACAAAAAGAAACACCACAGATATAATTTTATTTTTACTACCTTGCCTTCCTTTCCTGCTTTGACCTTCTTTCTTACAACTGTTGTCCCAAAAATGTGCTTCACACCACAGATATAATTTTTTTTTTACTACCTTGCCTTCCTTTCCTGCTTTGACCTTCTTTCTTACAACTGTTGTCCCATAAATGTGCTTCATACCTACCAGTCCATCTGTGCCTGAATGACATAATCAAACACATTAAATCATCAAAATATGACAAATGAAAAAAAAACTGACAGAAAACTATGTGACAAAAGATAGGATTTAAGTGACATTAATACAGAACCAAAATTATCCATTCAAAGAGATTCTTTTTCCCAAATCAACATTAAAAAAAAAATATTTAACCTTGTAACATCTCTGTACTGTGAAGTTCTTTGACCAAAGGTATCTATAGACTTCTTATGGATAAGTTCAATGACTGTAAATCTCCATAAGCCATGGCACTAATGGACCCGGTTTCTTGCTCAAATGAACTATTAGCACCTGAATAGTTTCTTGGCATGACCCAGTTTTTCACACCAGAAATCTCATTCTCTGATATTGTTGGGTGCTGTAGATTAAACCCATCAGACAAAACAAATGATCTAAAAAGATTTTTTAGTAATTTCATGCTAACAGAACCAGAGAATGTATGAAACACGCAAGCAACTTACAACCAATGCTATTTTGTCTGATATCTGTCGTAGCAATTGTGATTATGCATTCTTAAACTGAACAAATTTAAGTGAACACATCGATTATCGAGGTTAGAATTACTTAAAAGTACATCATTGATTAGGTTCAAAACAGAGAAGATATTAAAACAAAATCATAACCTCTTAATTTCAATCGACAATTATGAAAGAAATATGAATTCAATGAGTGATTACCATCTTCGAGCTTCTGGATCGGCCGGGAGAATCCGATGAAAATTCTAATTTCAGAGACTTGATATGAATTTATTAAAAAAAAAATCATCCTTTCTTGGGAATATCGGCTTTCCATGAAGAAGCTTTGCAAAAATACAACCAACAGACCACATGTCTATAGCTGGACCATATCTTGTTGACCCAAGCAGCAATTCAGGAGGTCTGCAAATCAATGATAATCAAAACTAAGTGGTGCAAAATCATTTTCTTTTCAATTCTCACTTTCATTCACTAAATGGAGAGAATTATATATGGGGAAAATGCAGATAATTGTAAGGTCTATGACATAATATTTTTTCAAATTAAATTAACTCTCAAAATGATGACCAACTTGACCTGAATAGCTGATGAAAAATACCTTGAACGAACAGCAAGAATCAGATCTACTTTAGATCTGAACGAGCTTCTTCGAATAAACAGCATGCGGAAGCTTTGAGTGCTGTTAATGGGAACTTTGAATCATGAGATCGCGAATCAAACGGCAAGGCGATCATATCTGCGGTTTGTGGCTTTGATTTTCAATAGATATGGTTTTACAATGAAGCTTCATACAAAAACGAAATCGCGAGGAGCTTCTCGATACAAGGCGAGGGTTTTGGTCGAGCGAATGAAGAACTCATGATAGAGAACGACAGGAGAAATCGTATCATATATGAAAGGAGAAATCGTCAGAGAGATTTGGTTGAGAGTTTTGGTCAAGCGATTGAGAACTATCGAAGGAGCGATTTGGTTTGAATGATTTGGGAGAGAGCGAGAGGGTTTCGTGAGAAATTTCGAGAGCGAGAGGGTTTTGTTTTCTTTTTTTCCTCCAAGCCTTCATCCATGATTTGGTTTGAAGGAATGGGTGACGTGGTTTTCATTTTTCTTTGGAAAAAAAAACTATTCATCCGTTTTTTATTTTATTGTGTCACCTATTAAAATGGTTAGTGTGGCCTATTCCTATTTTTCTTATAGTGTCCTTTTCTCTTTTCTCCTTTGCTAACTAGTCCTCCACCCAATAAGGTTTTCCATTTAGTCCTTTTTCAACTTAACCATGGTTAAACTAACTATGGTTTACCTTCAAAAACAAATAAATCAAGTAATAACCTTCCAAATAAATAATTAATAAAATAAATAAATAAATAAATTACGAACCCGGGCCCTTACACTCATTCTATCCTTAAGTTCCCAAGTAGCTTCCTTCGTCAACTGATTCTTCCATAAAATCTTCACAAGGTTAATCTTTTTGTTTCTCAAAACTTTCTGCTCACTTGCCAAAATTTTCACCGGTGTTTCCTCGTATGTCAAATTAGCATCTAGAACAAGCGGTTGGAAGTCTAGGATATGCAGTCACATATTTCTGGAGCATAGACACGTGGAAAACATTAAGAATAGCTATAAGAGCAGGTGGCAATGCTAATTGGTAAGCTAACTTTCCAACCCGGTGTAAGATCTCAAAGTGCCCAATAAACCGTTGACTAAGCTTTCCCTTTTTACTAAACCGCATTACACCCTTCATAGTTGTAACCTTTAAGAACATGTGGTCGCCCACTGTGAACCATAAAGTACTTCATCGAGTAACAGCATAGCTCTTTTTTCGGCTTTGAGTAACTCGCATCTGCTCCCTATTAAACTAATCTTCTCGCACGTCGTTTGCACAAGTTCAGGTCCCAAGAGTCTCTGCTCACCCATTTCGTCCCAGTGGATTGGGGACCGACACTTTCTCCCATAAAGTGCTTCTAAAGGTGTCATCTAAATCGAGGATTGGTAGCTGTTATTGTAGGCGAACTCCATAAGATACAAGTGAGTATCCCAACTACCACCAAAATCCATAATGCAAGCCCTCAACATGTCTTCTAAGATTGGGTTAACCTGTTCAGTCCGCCCATCAGTCTGAGGGTGGAAAGCTGTACTAAACTCTAGTCAGGTTCCCATTGCATCATGCAAAGTTTGCCAAAACTTGGAAACAAAACGCGTGTCTCAATCTGAAATGATCCTAACAAGCACACCATGTAAACGGAAAATTTCCTTCAAATAAAGTTGAGCCCAAGCCTCTACTGAGTATGTTATCTTCCCTGGAACAAATTGGGTAGTTTTAGGCAAACGATCCACTATCACCCAAATGGTGTCAAACCCCTTCAACGTCTTTTGTAACCCGGTAACGAAATCCATTGATATGTCTTCCCACTTCCATTCAAGAACACTCAATGGTTGAAGTAAACCTGGTGAACTCCGATTAAGTGCCTTGACCTACTGGCAAACAAGGCATTTACTCACATATTCTGCCACCTCCCATTTCATTCCTAGCCACCAATAATGTTGTCGTAGATCCTGATACATCTTGTTACTACCCGGATGCATCGAAAATATAGAGTTATGATCTTCCTCCAACAACTATTGCAGAAAAGTTGCAAGGTACACACATTTGTCCATGATACATCAAAGCGTTATCTTTGGAGAAAGTAAAGTATCCAGGTAGACTAGACTCCGCCTCCGTGAATCTCGTGGCCAAATGAAACTCACCTCCCTGGGCTTCAATTATTCATTGTCTAAGAGTAGGGCATACTGTCAAGCTTGCTAGACTTGTCGTATCCTCGGTAGTGAGGTACACAATCTCAGCCTGATCCATCTCCCAACGAAGTGGTTTTTAATGTGTCAAAAGTATCGTGGTACTAAGAGCGTTAGAAACAACGTTGGCTTTCCCTAGGTGGTACTGGATATCGCAATCATAGTCTTTTACTAAATCTAGCGACCGACGTTGCCTCATATTCAACTCCTTCTAAGTTAAAAAAATATTTCAAGCTTTTATGGTCACTAAAGATCGTCACCTTTTCTTCATACAAATAATGGTGCTTGATTTTCAAAGCATGAACTACTGCTGCTAACTTCAAATCATAAGCCGAAAATCTCTTCTCGTGCTCCTTCAATTGGCGGGATGCATATGCTATCACTTCACCATGTTGCATAAGCACACATCCTATACCTCTCAACGAAGCATCACTATAAACCGTGAGACCTCCCGAATGATCAGGCAATGTCAAAATTGGGGGGTTAACAAGTCTACTATTTAGTTCTTCAAAACTTCGCTCCCACTCTTCTGACCATACATATTTCAAACCTTTCTTGGTCAACTATGTTAGCGGAGATGATATTTTAGAGAAGTCTTGTACAAATCTTCTATAATACCTCGTAAGTCCAAGAAAACTTTGGATCTCGACTACACTAGTTGGTCGAGGCCAACTACTCACTGCTTCGATCATTGAGCGATCAACTGATATACCCTCGCTAGACACCACATGCCATGAAAAGGCAACTTGCTTTACCAAAAAATCACATTTCAAGAATTTCGCGTAAAGTTTCTTGGCCCTCAATGTCGTTAACACCTTCTCAAGGTGAATCACATGCAACTCCTCTGTTTTTTAATAAACCAAAATATCATCAACGAAAACGATGACAAAAAGATCCAAAAATTTCTGAAATATGGTGTGCATAAGATCCATGAATGCCGCAGGCACATTCGTCAATCCGAATGACATGACCAAAAAATCATAATGGCCGTATCGAGTTCGGAATGCCGTCTTCATCGGCAATCCTAAAATGATGATACCCTTGCCAAAGATCGATTTTAGAAAATACAGTAGCTCCTCTCAGCTGGTCAAAAAGATCTTCAATACGAGGTAAATAATACTTGTTCTTTACCATCACCCGATTCAATTCACGATAATCTATACACAGCCTCAACGACCCGTCCTTCTTTTTAACAAACAAAACCGGTGCACCCTATAGAGAAACACTAGGTCGAATAAACCCTAGGGTTAAGAAGTTCCTAAAGTTGCACCTTGAGTTCTTTCAATTCAGCCGATGTCATTTTGTATGGTGCTTTAGACAAAGGTGTCGTTCCCGGAATTATTTCAATCCGGAAATCCATTTCCCTTACCAGAGGCAAGCCCGGTAACTCATCTGGAAAAACATCAGGAAACTCTCGTACAACAGGTACTTTACTCACAACTCAGTTTATATCCAAGTGCCTCGTACTATTATCGAATCCATAATACCAAACTACAACATACCATGTTCACTTAGTACATTCCTTGTGAATTATCTCACAGGCAAAGACTTACCACATAACTTTTCACGCACATTTTCACACACTACCAAGTTCCTACTATTCATAAGACTAGTTAACTTTGACCATTAAACTATCCAATAATCCTAACATCATGGCTTCATTTCAGAAGAAACTTAAGTCATTAATAAATAACTATTATCTTCTCAGTTGCTCTTCCACATAACTTTTCTTAGCAACCATCGCCTATCAGTGTTAACTGTACGGATAATTACACTACCTTTCAAACAAACATACAAGTTTCATCATCTCTTACTAACTAAAATGCCCAAGACTTATATTTTACGCATTACCGATCCTAAATCAATAGAGCATCCATACCCCTCAGTAATTCTTAGCTTCAACCTACAATTCCACAACCCATTTCAACAACAATGCATACCCTAAGTAGCCTATAACGCCTCCCACCAACGAACTAAATCTCCATTCTATAATTCAAAGCCTATACCTCTAATTACAAATCTTATCTCAATCTTATAACCATATTATAATAGCCAAAGTGACAACTTCTAATCTTATCTCAACTTAACGCATTATTGTCTTACTTTTTCTATCCCAAGCTTAAACACCAACACACGTAAAAATACTTTAAAGTATTTTTATTCCCACAACCGGTGGCGGCGGTGGTGGCTCAGGAACTACAACATAGTTCCTCCCACTTCCTCTTCCACAACCCCGATTAAGAAGTTGACCCCTATCCCTTCCGGGTACAACTTCTCGAGGCATCCTTGGAACACAATAATCACACAACCCATTGAGCACTTAAGAAAAACTTTCAAGTTTAACTCCATACAATAGACATAAACAACTAATAAACAATTTAAATGCTAAGGTTACCGGCGTACTTGGTACCGTTGACCTTCGAGGTGATTTTTGGATTTAGGCTTAATCGACCGACTCAAACACATAAGACATGTCTTAGAGCCATATAGGCTCTAATACCAACTGTAATGACCCGGCTTATTAAATAAGCATAAGTCGCAAGTACGTAAAGCGGAAGCATAGACCTTGTACACTTTGTTTAAAACACAACGATAAACAACCTGAACATGGAGTTTAAATAAAAACTTCTTAAGAACCCTGTTTAATATCAACATTCGGCACGTCAGCCCTTTTAAAATATTAAGTACGCTTTTAAACATTCAAAGTACGTGGTGCACCGAAAACGAGTTATTACAAGTCTTTAAAAACATACATAGTTTATTTACAAGTGTTTCAAAAGACTCAACTTCAAATTGACATCACAAAACGACCCACAAGTTACTCCCAAACTCCAAGCTTTGCAAATCGGTAGCCTAACCCAAAAGCTTTCCTTCTCGAAGTATCAACGAGCACCACCTGCCGCACCTCAGTCTCGACCTCTACTGAAACCTGAAAGGTGATATAGATCACCTTTGAGCATGACACTTAGTGATGAAAAAATGAATTAAATAGTGATGATATGAGATGGTTGAAAATGATGCATCGATAGGGACTATATAACACAATTTCATAAGCAATTTTCCAAAATACTTAAACATGTGAGTTTAATGAGATTAACAATAATGCAAGTACACGGTCGATCCACGTCAAACTCTTGTTCAAGCCAATACCACTTTCCATTACACTTTCCTAACTGATATCATTTTCCGTTACACTTTCCTTGCGTCTTACTACGCACAATTTAAAACAATCTCAGTAATCACTCGAGTCGTAGCTCATTTATACTTCCACGCTATCGTAGTTGCCACTTAGCTTCCGGGCCATCCACCATTCATTACCTCAAAGCTACATGCAACACGCCACGGTAATCATATGTAACGTGAAACAACCAGACATCATTACATAGGTTACGACCCCAGGGCCATCAAACACAACACATAAAATGCATGAATGCAATGAGATGTAAATAATCATGCTTTCATTATAACCCTTATCGAAAATTAACCTTTAGCATATCGAACACATATAAGAATGAATCCCCATCATTATATGACTCAATCTTTCACTTAACACTCTAAAATACACACACGAGCATATAAGAACTTTTCGAATACTATCTTGTAACATCTCAAACATGTAAGTAACTCATCGAACATCAATTTTAACACATCGAGCATATATGAAATAATCCTCATTCAGTATATGACTTGATCTTAGACTTGAAACACATATAAACTCACATACACGAGTAAGAACAAACTCAAAGATTTAAATAAAAGCAAGGATATATCAAGGGTATTTCCACTCATTCCGTTTTTCAACAACATGATAAGTTCGGTCAACGATTCCCGTTCCTCTTTCAACTTCCTTTTCCCTTACTTTCAAACACCAAGAGGTGTTCCCAAATAAGCCTCTTTCAACATTATACACCATTCCATATCCTCACACTAGCAACCACATACAAACACCCTTAACATCACTTTAATCCGTTTTGTTCTCACCTTGTGAAATTAACCCAAATCTTGCTTATGCTTGGCCTCCTCCTGCAACAAACCATTCCAAACTCATTTAGACTTATAAAAATAATACCACCTCATCCCATAACATGTAAATAAAACCCCGAACCCGGTTTAGCCAAGAAGTCCCCAAAACTAGCTAATTTAAGGATGGTATTTTCGGCCAAATGGAGAATTTTCAAGAAACCATTTGCTTGCTCTTCCAAAATATTTTTCATGTGTAAAATACCTATATAGGCATACATAAATTCCAGAATCTAGAGATTTAAAAAAAAAATGTCAAGAAAAGCTAAAAATTGTAAAAGCTAGAAGCTTGAGAAATTTCCATTAATGGAGTTTTAAAGCTTGAGTTCATCCATGACTTCGATCCTCTAAAGAATTCATAAAAAGTGAAACCTAGGGCTTGGAAACAAGATTTGAAAATGGTTTTCCCGAATTAGTAATGAAAGAAAGTCAATATCAAGGTGGCTTGCAACAACAATTAAGAACAACCTACAAGCTCCATCAAAAACCTAGAAGAAAATTTGAGTTTTTAAGTTGAGTTCTTACCTTGAAGCTATTAAAATCAATGAATCCTTGCTTGAATCTTCCTAGATTGATGTTTCTTTTACAAATCAACTAAAACCCCTTTGATTTAACCAAGTTTCATGAAGAAATTGAAGAGGACAAAACTCACCTCTTAGTGAAATGGGGGAGGGTCGATGGTGGTGATGAAGAGGAAGAAGAAATGGAATTTTGTCTCTCTTTTAATTCCCACTTATATAACTTTTAAATGGCCAAAACAAAGAGTCCATAATTGCGATATGGTCCCTTCACCTCTTCACCTTACAACCAAGGACAATCCACCCAAAGCTTTGCTAACTAGCCCTCACTCTAAATTTATTTGCTAAGTCACCCTTCCCCTTAAACTAACCAAGGTTAAAAGCTTTCTTTTAAGTAATTTCCACTCTTAGTTAACCTTTTAACTAAGGTTAACTATCAAATAAAAAAATTAGTAATTATAAATAAATTATAAAATATTTAACACTTAACACACAAGCATAAAATATGTAAAACAAAATTTAATTAACCTCTCTTAAAAATTCAGGGCCTTACATCTAAAGCAGCAAAATGTCATTATAAAATATGAAGTCTTGGAAAGCTCGGTAAATATAGATAAAGATTCATAAATTTCTCGATTATACAACTAGGACATGCTTGATAAAGACAAAATCTAGTTTCGCAAGCATAATCCAATAATCCAATAATCTAGCAAGAGTCAGATTGCTGAAGCAATGAAAAGACAGAAGAACAGTGAAAAAAAGATTTTAGAAAAAGTGAAAGAATTCTTACAAGCCAAATCTAGATGTGCAGGTGAATCTGATATTTTGGGGTCATGACAAAACAAGCATCATAAATCTGGCATATTTTATTCTTTCAAAGTCAAGACACAAATTTGAGAACTCTAATAGCTACTAGTTTGGTAAAAGGAAAAAAATCATAAACAAGAGGCATAGACTAAGATTGAGAAGTAGAATCAAATAAAATAAAAAAGTATAGTAAAGGAATAAAAAAAAGAAAGGAACATTCACTCCTTCTCATAAATAAACGAACTTAATTAAGTAGAAATCAGCTCAGTAAGAGATTTGCATGGCAACAACAAATTGTGAGGACAGTGTCATCAACTTACTCCAAAATAATAGGCGATCATTTGCTGAATAGTAGGCATTGGAATATGAGCTGAGGAAAATAAACACTTAGTTTGAAAAAACAGAGGAGTAATTATAAGTAAAAAAAACGTCGTCTTTTAAATATGACGTGTCATCTTCAGTGAAAATTCTTAAAGTGAATACAAATTAAAGGTTGAATCTACACATCAATTTTATTTAAAAGACTAAAAAGGTGAGTCACACTTAAAAGATTTTATAAAATAAATATCAAAAGATTTGACTCGTAAAGACTCGACTCTTTAATTTCAAATAAAATTCAAAATGACGCAGCAGAAGACTTTTGAAAACCAAAATAACACATGATAAGCAACTTTGAATAAAAATCCATATCTTTCGCAAAACGGGTTACGCAACCCTTTTAATTGAAATAATTTCAAGGTTTAAGAATCCATCAAGGTAATAATGATCCATGAGTTTAAAACATAAAACAACAAAATATGCATATACCTTTAAGGGCTTAAATAGACCAAGTTAAAATTCAAAGAAAGAAATGCAAAATAGTCCATGGACGATAAAACAACTCGGATCTCTAGTCCAACTCTCAAGTGGTCATCATCACGAGATCACGTGGCACCAGCTCTACGTCCACGACCCCTACCACGTCTCACACCTAAAAGTGTAATGTCATGAGCAAAAACACCCAGTAGAGATAAACGAAAAAGAATGTAACTTTAGGATCCAAATCTAAATCCGGTTATATGTCCAACCTACTAACTCTTGACTACCCAACTCTCAATATGCAAAGTATCTTCACTCAACTCGAGACTTCCAATAGTTCTCAAAGTCCACAATTCCATATCAATCGCATACTATCTAACATCGATAAAAAACAATTCCTCCAAACTCACAATTAACCAAGTCTAGGCATCATGCTCAAGATTTACCATAAAATATCAACCAACAATTATAAACTCGAAGCATGCAAGGTACACGCAATCTTTACATTTCATGTTCAACATAACTGCCACGACCTGACCCAAAAGCATGTCGAGATCGCAAGTACTTTTAGCGGAAACATAATTGAACCCAAACTTTGAAAGAAAAATCAACAGTTTATTTTGGAAACTTTTGCGTGGATATGTTTAAAATCTTTAATCTCAACAAAGAGTCATGCAAGTCATTACACCTGTTTAAACAGTTTCGATCGAAGTCGTAATACGCCACCAGGGTGTGCATTCTATTAGATAGGTCCTAATGAAAGTATATGCAATCATTGGGCACATCACCCCGATTTTCGAAAACTAAGCATTTAGTAAACTCAATCTATACATGCTTGCAAAAATCTTTACATTGAACAAAAGAGAGTTTTTTTCATAAATAATAATAATCAGTTTACCTGGAGAGTTACGACGTAACATGTCGAACTATCAAAGTATCAACATGCATCCTAAAATCTTAAGTTCTTATTACATATATATAATCAAGAAAAATATCAAGACTTGGCCAAAATATTATCGCCCCCATCTAGTTCGAGCCCCAAAGCTTATGTATGCCTCATCAAGTTCCGACCTCGAGCTTAGTAAGGCATACCGGTTCTTGTCCCGAACATCCATAGGTAAAATATGAAAATAAAACAAACAACAAAGAGCAAGTGAGAAAACATTCAACAAGTTATTATTCCCTGATAACCAATCCTTCGTAACGGACTTTCCTTATTTGTTGTTTCCCTTCACTTTATGCCCTTACATACTTTACTTACTTTACACAATCACCCCACTATGTCATTGCATACTTAATTAGTCATCTTTACATTCAAATCTTTGTGGTTCGATGAATGTTAAAGCAAGAGGTGGGTATGAATATTTTTGTCTCCTTTGAAGCCGACTACTGAAGATATGGGTATCTTTACCTATTGCAATATAAGTCTAAAACACTTGAAAAGTTTAAATAATTTAAGAGTGAAATTGAAAAGCAATTAGGTAAAACTATCAAGGCACTACCAGCAGATCGAGGTGGAGAGTATATGGATTTAGAATTCAAAGACTACTTGGTAGAACATGGGATCACATCCCAACTCTCTGCACTTGGAAAACCTCAAAAGAATGGGGTTGCAAAGAGAAGAAACAAAATCTTATTAAAAATGACGAGATTAATTATGTAACGTCCCGTTATTTTTGAAGTGAATTTTTTATTTTATTTTATTTAATATTTTTTATTTATTTATGTATTTCAATTCAAGTATTTAGTTTAATTATTATTTTTGTAATTTCGATTTTAGTAGTTAATTTCGCCCGAAATTCTTTTTAATCGTTTTAATACTTTTAAATTCGCTTCCGTGAAATTAATAATCATTAATAGGCCAATTAATAATTATTAATCACCTTTAGATTAATTTAAGAGCTTCAGGTTTCGATTTAGGAGTCAAAAGTCATAAAAGGACGTAACCGTCATTTCAGATTTCTTAAAAATATCAAAACACTATTCATTCATCTTTAAATATACCCCTTTGACCAAAAGTCTTCATTTTTCTCATCCATTTTCATCACAAAACCGTGGCTCTCAAGGGGGGAAGGAGATTTTTGGTTTTTGCTCGTTTCTCGATGGATCGACTCGATTTTGGTTGCATTGGAAAGCCCTCGGGTCTAGGATTCTTTTCCACCCAACCATCGTGCTTTTTTCCCGTGATCCACGGAGTTCTCGGTAAGTTTATTGTCAAACCCTAAGCTCCAAATAGTGTTTTAATGGAGTTTTCTCTTTGATTCTTCGATTTCTTGTCGGGAAACTCGGTGTTTGTAAACACGGGAGTTGTTTTAAGAGTTTTTGAAAGCTTTCCCTTAACCCTAAAACCGAGTTTCAGTCGAAACCCTTCCCGTTTGAAATTTACCTTTTGGGGTTTGATTATGGGTTAATTATTATTGAAATAATGATTATTGTAATTCAATTAGGGAATTGGCATATTGTTCAAAAACCCTAATTATCGATACCCATTGAAATCGGGAATATCGAAATTGCTTGAAACCAACTCGAAACACATCTAAATTGCCTAAAAACCGTAAAACCAAACCCGAGACCCACTTTTCATGGGGGGGCCAAAAGCCTCATGTTGGGGTTTGTTGAGTTTTTCGTCGTTTTGTACTGTAAGGACTCGACTTTTCAGAGTTTAAATCAAACATAATAAATGCAGCGGAAAGACTCAATAAATGATATTTATTGAATAATATAAAAATCCTCAACCAAATAGTCATTTAAATAAAATCAACAACTCCGGAGTTATAATCTTTAAAACAAAAGAAACAATGAGTTAAATCAAATAACGAAATGTTTCGAAAACTAACATTAATCTCAAATCTCACAAAAATAAAATATAGTCATTAAAATAATTCAAGTACTTTATTCTCAAACTCAATGAAAATAAAAGATGCATTGGCTAGCCACCGTGTCATGAACTCTCATATCTTCCACTTCATCAATCGCCACCTCTCGGTCCATTGTTACCTGAAAAGAAACCACAAATAGCACTGTGAGGCTAAAGCCAGTGAGAGAACGATCTAAACGAAGGTAAAGTTTTAAATAGTCTCTAACAACTTAAACCGAGTCCCAACACTCAACACTCTCCAATGTCTCTTTCACACATAACATATCTTAAACCTCACATTCAATCTATTTACATGAATAGGCAATTATTAACTAATTCCATATCCAAGACCAACACTCATATTAATCCTTCCAATACACATCCCAATCCGAAACATAGGCCAACTCTAATTTAACAAGCATAATCAAACAAACATTCAACCATCCACTAAGAAGGCGGTCTCTCGGGACTACAAACCTTTCTTAGCCATTTAGTTATAGTCGTAACCATAACTAATCCCCTAATGGATCATTCATACGAGCAACGTCCATTAGTCATTATGAGCTCACTCTCATAACTATATTTTACTAAGTATGAGCTCGTAGCCTCATACTAGTTTAACACACCTGTCAAGCCATCATTCCACAATCTCTTTACATTATCCTCTTGATAATGATCATTCAAAATCAGCCAAAACAATTAAAATACAGCAGCTCAAGATTCTAACTAAAACATGCAAAATACATACTTACAATAAAACTGCCGAAAACCGTGAAAACTAACTATTCGCTATTAATCATTCTCAACTCAAATCTCGTGCCAAATCATCATAAAATACTCCATAATATCCCAGAATTAACTCCCAAATCAATCATAAACAAAAAGAATCGAAAAACATCAAAAACTGCCGAAAAACGAATAAACTAGTTCTAACTGAAAAATTCTTTCACCAAATGATTTTTCGATGTTTCCATTAGGCGTTCACTTCCTAAAGCTCCAGAATATTATATTTGAATATATCGAAACATAAAATCTACGGTAAGAGCTTTAGATTTCTCTAAAACTGTAACGACCCGATTTTTCGTAAAATCCATTAAAACAAATGCGCAGCGGAAATCTAGATTTTACAGAAAAACGGCATGGGTCTGTTTAAAATTCGGATAAACCAAAACCTGTTTACAAACCATTTTTTCCAGAAAAGCAATAATACTAGAATTCACCTTCCATGATATGATGAAAATGCTAAAGGAAGTTTAAAGTTCAAAATATATATATACAAACGCTCCATCGAGCTCAAAATGAACATAATAAAATATGAAAAGTTCAAGAGCATTCAAAATGCTTCACCCAAAACCACCAACATTCTTGTCCATTCATCGTCCTGGTAGGTCACGCGGTGCCATCTCCTCTACCTCGTCCTCTACCACGAGTCTTACCTGAAAAATTGTAATTGTAGCAACATTAGCATAAAAATGCTAGTGAGAGTAAAATGAAAGCAAGTAATCCTATGAACAACATTCCATGTCAGAAATTGTGTCCAAAGGCCTAGATTTCACTTTTACTACCCAATCCATTTTCCAAATTCCACACATAATCAACATACACAATAAACTTTCTCAACTTCGTGGCTCAACGAATCTTATGAGTCATGGATTTCCTCGAAAACATTCTATCATCATAAAAGAAATATACTCATACCAAGATACAAGTAAAAAAAAAATGTGATATACTAAGTGCTAAAGAAAAACATAGCAACCACACATGCTCAAATCTTCGAGTGCCACCCGTATCACCGCATGTGTAGTGCTATAATAAAGATAACAATAACAACGCATCCATACACGCTCAAATCTTCGAATGCCACCCTCACCACAACGTGCATAGTGCTATATAGTATAGTGCATCTATATCGCTCATTTCGTAGAATGCCCACCTTACCACAACGTATATAGTGCTATATCACAAATCATCGCACCATGATACCGTATGGAGCGTATCACATACTATCATGTGCCATATCACATAACCTCGCACCATGATACCGTATGGAGCGTATCACATACTATCATGTGCCATTTCACATAACCTCGCACCATGATACCGTATGGAGCGTATCACATACTATCATGTGCCATATCACATAAACTCGCACCATGATACCGTATGGAGTGTATCACATACTATCATGTGCCATTTGACATAACCTCGCATCATGAACCGTATGGAGCGTATCACATACTATCATGTGCCATAACACATAGTACCATATAGAATCCTTCAAGCTCCCTAGTAAGTTAGATAAAGTTCCACTAAACTACTAGAGAACATAAACCGCTCAAATTACACGAGTCAAGACTCAAGTGTAATTCCTAAGCCACTTTGACTCCCAAATCACTTAAAATTCCTTAGTCAATCACTTTCATCTAAAGTCTCCAAATCACCTTACAAGACTTCCAAACCATTCATAATTCCTCTTTTACTTCCAAAACCATAAATACATCAAAATCACTCCACTCACATCCGAGTTAAAGTCTCCAACCAAGTATAACTTCCGGAAGTTAGTTCCCCTCTTAACCTCGATAAACAATAACGTAATGAAATATAATTCATAAAATTACTAACATCCATTTTAAACTCACCTTAGATGTGAAATCCAAGCTTCCAAAATGCTGAAGTCAAAGTCAAACAATCGATCACCAACCTACATATTAAATACAACTAACAACCATTAATTATATTAAAATCGAGCAAACGATATCTAAACACATAAAACGACGAAAACCCCATATTTAACCCCCAAGGGACCCACGGCCCAACAAGGAAGGGAGAGTTCGGGTTCGGTTTTCCGTCCTTTATGCACTTTTGAGATGATTTGGGTTGATTTAAGACACTTTGAAATTCTAGATATCAATGGGTCACGATATTTTAGGGTTTTACATAATAATCGATCTCCGAGAAATTAAGTAAAACGTAAAACCATAACAAACTAAACACCCTAATCTTAGTCAAGTGAGAGAAATTAACACGGAACGGGTTTTCAACTCAAACTTGATTTTAGGGTTTAGGGAAGTTTCTAAAATCACATGAAACGACTCCCTCGATTGAAATCTACAAGCTTCGGGGTGTGAATTTGAAGATTTCAACTCAAAACCTCCATTAAAACACTATTCACATCAAAATTTAGAAACTTTGTCATACCTTAAGGCCTCGAGAAAACGAGTGAAAATCTCGATTGCTAGGTTAGAAATGATCCTCGGGATGAGAGCTTTTCAACGATACCGGAATTACGACGATCTACCGAGTAGTTATGAAAAGCCAAAGAGAGGGGAAGAGAGGATGAGGGCTACGGCCCAAAGGAGGGAGAAGAGAAGGAAAAATGAATAATTTGACCAAGGGTTGACTATTTAATGAAGGTGGAGGTGAATAGTGATTTTTTAAGAAATTGGAAAATGACGTATACGTCCCTTTTAAAAGATTCGATTAAAAATACGAAACCCGAAGACCTTAAAATATTCTAAAGGTGATTAATAATTATTAATTGGCCCGTTAATAATTATTAATGTCACCGAAACTAATTTAAAGTAGTAAAAGGTTTAAAAAGTTTAAAAAGGTTTTCGAACGAAAATAACTAATAAAATCGAATTACTAAGTTTAAACTAACTAAATACTTTATTTAAAATAAAATAAAAAAAAATTTACCTCCAAAAGTAACGGGACGTTACAAAAACCCCACCAACGAATAAACCGTTAACTCACCTCGAAATCGCTTAAATCCAAAATCAACGCTACTTCCCTTGACGAACCAGACCTGAAACGGAGGTCCTAAAATACTTAAATTACAAATTGAAATATACTAAATTTATACAAAAGGTTTGGGGTTCGATGGATCAAAGAACGGAAAACAAACGACGAAGGGAATTGGCTAAAATTGGGGGCGTGGGGGGGTGTGTGGACCGCGGCTGGCCATGACCTTTGGGTCGTGGTTCGGTCGCGGTTTCGTAGCTAGGGTGATCGATCTTGATGGTTCTAGGTACCAGTAATCAAGATCGATTGGGTGTTTGGCCATAGTTTGGAAAATTGACAATTATGGAGGTTGGATCAAGGGTTAGGGTTCTTGGTGTTCATATGAATAATATTTAATTAAAATCCAGAATTTAAATGATTGAATAATCAATCACGAAAGCTTACCCGTCACTTGAATTTCAAGAAAAGGGCTTCCGATTTTCCCTCTTCGATTCCGTGCGATTCCACCGATCTCCTAATTAACAAATTGACGAAAACTCGTCAATCCCTACCCTAGGCATTCACGGCAACAAGGAGGAAAAAGAGAAGGAGAGCTTTCGTTACCTTCGTGTCCAAAATCGATTTCCAAAAAAAGCTTGAATTCAATCCCGATTCACGATCAAACGACAAACGAGACGAACGTCGGATTCCTCTTCTCTTTCTCTTAGGGGGGCAGCGGCAAAGGTGTGAGGAAGGAGGAGGAAAAATTCTCTTCTTCTTTTCCTTAGTTAGAAATTAGGTTTTGGCCAACTTGCCACGTCATCGACTATCCTCTATTCTATGACTCCTCACTAATTACAAAAGTGACACTTATCATAAAGTGTCACCCAAAAGCCTAAATACAAAAAAGATTATTTATCAATAACTCCAAACCCTTTAATTAAATTAAATAAAATTTTAATTTAATTCAAAATTAATCTTACCTTGTAACGGGGCGTTACATGTACACTTAGATGTTGTTTGATCGTTATTTGGTAATTTATTGATTGTTAGATGTAATTCTAATTGTAGGTGGTTTGAACTTTGCTTGATCGCTCTATCGGAGGTTGGGAGCAAAATCATCTTTTACTAAGGTGAGAATAGTTAGAATTTAAAGTAACCTTAGAAAGCGAATAAGTATAATGATTTGTAGAAATTGAAACTAAGACTAATATTCAAATCTAAGAATAGAGGGAAGTGAGCTAGTGCCCTAGGATTAGGAGCTAGTTCTTTGAGTGAGAACTTAGGAGTTCTCGAGGAAAACATTGAATCTTAAAAAATTCTAATTTAGATTCGTTTCGAAACTTGATGGATCATTGGAAGTTAAAAGATCCAAACTTTTAGATAGAACGGTTAATAGAACCTCGGATTATATTGGAAGTTTAGAATCCTTGAAGGAATAGATTAATCGTTTAAGATAGGATTTACTTTTATTAATGTAGTGGAGTTCGATTTACATATCGTTCTTCCGGAATTTCCTATCTATTTTACTTTATGTCTTTTACTTTATGCCCCTTTTACTTTATGCTTGTTTCGGCTACTTTAATATTCGTACTTTACGTTTATTTACTTTTCCGAGCATACCATAACATATTGCACCATAACATCTCGCATCATTGAAAAGAAGGAGAGAATGTTGGACCCTTCGGGGAATGTCCGCATTTCCTTCAGAGAGGAAAAGAAAAGAAGGAGAGAATGTTGGACCCTTCGGGGAATGTCTGCATCGCCTTCAGAGAGAGAAAGAAAAGAAGGAGAGAATGTTGGACCCTTCGAGGAATGTCCGCATCGCCTTCAGAGAAAAAAATAAAGAAAATAAAAAGAGAAAGAAAAGGAGGGAAGAATGTTGGACCGTTCGGGGAATGTCCGCATCACCTTCTTCATTCATAAGGTTGAATGTTGGACCCTACGGGGAGTGTCCGCATTACCTTCATTTATGCATAAAGGGCGAATGCGTATCCTACGGGATGTTATTATCACCTTCATGTATATGATCGATGGAAATATATATCATGGATAAAGAATTGAGATGTTATATTTATGCAAAGTTTATTTACTTTTCTTACTTATGTCGTAACAAGTTAATGGATGAGTATTAGACTACGTATGTTAGCAATATCATCCTTTGGAGATTATAGAATGAAATTACCTAGAGTTTGAAGAACTTTAGGATTGATTGTGTCAGATTGATTGGACACAAATCGGAATACGGGTTTGAGGTCTAACTTTAATTTTTATTCTTATTATTCTCATGGGCTTAAGTTGTTAGCTCATGATATTACAAAAATTTCAGGTAATGCCTGGCTAGAGGTCGAGGGAGAGGAGATGGTGCTGCATGATCAAAGGATAATGACCTCGAGATGGACTAGGTTTATTTAAAGTCCATGGACTATGTTTTGTGAATTTTATACATACTTTGGAGTTGTATATTTGTATATAGCTCTTAAGAGCTTTTCGTTTTACTTTTATGATGAAAATCTCTTTGAACTCCGGATTAGGAACTTGAAGTTCCTTGTGTTTTTAGATTTCAGAATTTAAGATGTAAACAGGTTTTGGCTAACCAATTTTCAAACATAACCATGCCAATTTTCTTAAAATATAAAGACTTCGGCTGTGTTTTCTAATTTAAATTATTTAAAAGTGTCGGGTCGTCACAAATTATGAACTATTCATCACTACCAGAATAATTCCGGGGTTATGCAGTAGAGACTGTAATTGTATACATTCTAAACGCAGTACCTTCTAAAAGTATTTTAGAAACGCCTGTGAAAGTCTGGATAGGATGAAAAATAAGTATACGACACTTCTGAATTTTGGGGATGTCCAGCACATGTGCTGAAAACACACCTTAAAAAATTAGAATCGAAGTATAAGATATGATTTTTTGTAGGCTATCTAAAAAAGACACATGGTGGTCTACTCTATAGTCCAGAAGAGAATAAAGTATTTGTAATGAAAAATGCTATATTCTTGGTTGACGACTATGTTAACAATCATAAATCTCCAAGTAAGTTGTTACTTGTGGAAGATTATATTAAAAATTATAACAATAGGTGTTTATCATTAGTGCATGAAACCAAAAAATGCTGATAAAATGAGGCTTGTGGGGCCATGTTTAATTACACGATAGCATCAACTATATGAAGCTATACCATTTCATGGATACTCTATTTAAGTTTAATTCTCAATAAACTATCATGATCAATCATTAATATTATGAGGAGTCCCGAGGGACCGCAATATTAAGTGTTGTAAGTTATTTATTCTAATGACCCTAATTTACTTTTAAGACTAACGGCTGTCCCCACAAACTAACACGAGTATTTTCACCATGTTTTGTTCTCACTCACACGCACCCTGACATAATTAACCCGGAGGTCACCCAACCTAGGATTGCTCCAAGTCAAGCAAACTTTAACTATGAAGTTCCTTATGATTGAGCCACTGGAAAGAAAGTTTAACTTAATTAGTATAGGTAGTACCTATTAATCTTTTTAAGCTTTCCTCAACTGTACCGTCCCATGCCATTCATATGTGAAGTCGGTTTATTCATGTGCCCATTCGCCTAAAAACCTGCCAGGAGCCCCTCCTTGTCTATGTATACTAATTGCACCGACGATCACTCCCCACTCTCATAGGGGCTATCACATTTATCAAATGATATATTTATATGTTTAATTGAATTCAAAAAGTGGAACAATATGTAATTGAGAGTAGGAAATCTCTAGTAGTTGTTCTTTTTTAGACTTAGTACGTATTGAAGGCCAGTAAAAAGGGTTGGGTCTTGAACTCAGATAAACCTTAGGAAATTATTCAGAGTATGATTTAGCTTCCAAGTTGTTTGCTCATTGAGTTTATTATCTTGGTGCTATACTGCTATTTTTCTTTCGAGTAACAAAGGATGGGATAGCCTAGGGATGGTGATTTTAAAGAGATAAAATTATGAGTCAGGTCTTTACAGTCTCTGAACTACTTCTTCTTCTGCATGAACACATTGGAGAGATCTATGTTCATTTCTATGATCTTTTTGCTCACGTTATACTCACTAAGAAAGAATTAGGTGGGTGTTTGGAAGCTTCTTAGGCCATAGAACCACAACTGGGTGATTCCTATTAGACATGCAGTTGTGGAGCCACATGTAGCTGAGGTGGCGCTAAAATGATTTTTAAAGCAATTTTTGAATAATATTTTTACGTAAAATAATTTTTTTTTTTTTGGTATATTATGTCTATACCCATAAAAAAATATTTCTAGCTCTACCCCTATCGGTACAAAAGGTCTGAAAAACTTTGACATTTTCTTCTTGTAACGCATTTTGTCACCACATTTCAGACACATTTTGTCGCCATATAACTTTGACTTTTTTCTTTTAGTGACACATTTCGTCCCAACTATTTGCGATGAATTCCATTGCAAGTGTCCAGATTAAAAATAGTTTTTTCCATTCTTTGTTCAACGAAATGCGTCGTTAAATCTTCCCATTATTGTTGGTCCGACGTTCTATAACGATGTATTATTTTTTTGTTCCTATTGATTGACGAATTTCGTCGCTAAATTGAGTCTATGATGATTATTATAGCGAAAACAACAAACGTCGCTAAACAATTTGCGACAAAATATGAATTATTTCATTACAAATCTTTCGTCGCTTAAACCATGAGGTGAGAGGACATATTTTCTTTTATCACTCCTCTCGAATTATTCTTGATTTATTATTTCTATATATAATTATGATTTTTTAAATGATATTAAAATATTAGTGATAATTAAAAGTCATCTTGACTCTATAAATTTTTTAAATATTCACGTTTTTCTTAGTACAAATATTTACTTTTTAAATAATTAAATATTAAATTAAGTATTAAAATATATAAATATAAATGTTATTTACTTTTTTTTTTTTTGGCTAAAATAGATTGGGATGAGAATTGAAACACTCTTTTAAAAGTGAAACAATAATACCGTTACCAATAATCTATATCATAGTTGGCAGTTTCAATTTATTTATAAATATATGAATATAAAATAAAATATCGACTATTAAAACAAATCAATAAGATGTTGTGGGACATAATTGATAATAAGGTGGATGTCAGAAAAGGCCCATCTTTTATCTAGTTTTTTATATACTGATGAAAGAAATAGAAATACATGAATGTCAACGCGCAACTCTGTCACTATTAAATGATATTATTTTAAAACTCTACCATTAAAAAACATTTATCTGACAATTGTGACAGAAAACATGGGAAATGGCTGAAAATTAAAAGATTATTAAAATAATTTTGAGTTCCCAATGAATTAAATAGTGAATGATAACTTTCATTCATATTTGACTATGAAATATGAAACTTATTTTCTGAAGAGGTTATCAGTGCCCAAACTGCTTTGAGTTTCCTCTTTTGGGATTCTAATGGAAGCCGCAAATCGCATCGAAGAACTGATAAAAACTATAGATGGAAATTACGGTATTGTATATATATTTGATATTGTATCCATTTTTTAATCTTTTTTTTTTTAATTTGTTGAGGATTTACTCTATATGTTTGATAGAAGGACATAAGAAGGTGATAGAAATTTTTTATCAGCATCATGAAAAATCCATGTTTGTTTATTTATTTATTTTTAAAATTAACAGATTTGTAATATATTTTTCTTTAATTTGTGTTTCATTTTTTAATCTCAAATTCTTAAAAACCAGGTTTTTTGGAAACTAAATGCTTCCGTTTGTAAAATTGAGTTAATATTTTGAAAGTGTTTTCTTTTAAATTTTACATCAAATTAAAGTAGGGGAATACTCGAGCCTTTAACTTTCTGAGACCCTAAAGATACCTGGTTAGTTGATCTAAGTTTTAATTGATATTTTGACAGTACAATATTCCAGATTTTTCAATTGAAGTTCTTGACTTGACATTTTAATGTATATTTACCACCATGATTTAATAATTGTCTTTGTCTTAACAGTTCTTTAATCATCTGCTATTAAATTAGTTTAATTTCTTTCCTTTAGCAGGTAGAAAAGTAACACCATTTTTGTTAGATTCAGATTATGAAGTTGATTCCATTAGCGTAAATAGTCGTAATTTGTCAATTGGAATTCCATTAATCCATCATTCCATATGAAAAACCATAAAAATATCGCTAAGAAGATTTGATAACAATTATATTTTCTGTTTCCAGTTTCCAGTTTTTTCCTTTTTTCTTTTTTTAATAATTAATCTGATTTGTTACGCATTTCTCTGTTTTGTGATTAACACAGGTTTTTTTAGTTTTTAAATTTTAGTTATTATTTTGAAAGCGTTTTTACATACGAGATTATTAATACACAGAATTGGGTAAAAAGATCGTTTCATTTTGTCTTAAAAAAAAAAAAAAAAACCTTCAACATGTCTATAGTATTCGAGAATTTTCGATCGAAATTCTTGACTATACCTTTAATGTATATTTACCCCATAATTTATTTGTTGTCTTTTGTCTTCAAGTTTTGTAATGGTTAAATATTCATAGCTTCTATCTCAAAATGAATTAGTAATCAGAAGAATTACCCATAGACTTGTAAAGTTTGTTAGGTCTTTTAATCTTTCCTATGTAGAGATCAATAAGTCCCCTTTTTGCCTCATGATTCTTGAGTCATATATCATTTTTAGACGCCATACTTGTTTGAGCATGCTGGGATCTGATAGTACATTAAATAATTAGGTGTTTCCATCTCAAAATCAATCGGTAGTGAGAGAAGTTACCCATGCATATTTCTATATGAGATCCTTAATATTAATTATCTGTTCTAAAGTTAGTTTAATGTACCGTCTTTAATTATATTTGGATGAATAATCATTCATTTTAAGCTTAATTATCTTTGGATGCAAACCTTCAACTAAGCCTCATCAACATGGATAAAGTCTGTAGGCGGGCCCAAGCCTGACCCGTAAATAAACTCTATTGGGATTTTGAAAAGGTTCCAAGAAGTAGATTATAAATCGTGAAACATACAATTTGACTAAATAACCAAAACTTCAACGACAATATAATATTCGATATTTTAAAATCGAAAAATCGTTAATTGACGTTTAAATGTATATTTACAACATAATTTTTCAATTGTCTTGAATAAAATTTAGGAGGCCAAAAGTGTTTTGGGCAAAATATAGTCTTTAGCTTTCTGAGCCTAAAAACATATTTAGACCCTCCTAATTAAATATATTCCAAAATGATCCTAAGAGTTTGTTAATCATCTTCTCTTAGGTTAGTATAATTACTTGTCTTTAATTATCTCCGAAGGGTTTAATAGATTTCATTTTCTTCAAGTTTTTAAAATAGTATGTTGTTTATCTTTTTACAGGTAGCAAACTGGCAGCAATTTTGCGAGATTCAGCTAGTAAAGATGATTCCATTAGCGTAAATAGTGGTAAGTTTATCATTTGATTTCCTTTATACCAATAAAGAGCATAACATCTTAATCGTATTTGTTTTCGAAGAAGAAGAATAGGAAAAAAATTATAGGAATAAGCTACGGTAGTTTTTATATATTTGATTTGTAACGATTTTTGTTAGTATTTTTTAATTAACTTTTTGAGGATTTACTCTATATGTTTCCTAGGAGGACAGAAAGAGGTGATAGAAAATTTTGATACTCTTCAATCGCTAACTAAAGCAAGCATCATGAGATATCTATCCTCCCAAATGAAAAACCAGAAAAATATTGGTAATAATTTACTATTGTTCGTATGATAACAATTGTGTTTTCTGTTTTTTAGTTTTTTTTAATCAAGTAGATTTATTACCCATTTCTTTGCCCTTTTTTGGAAAAAGTTTTTTTAGTTTTAAAATTTTAGTTTTTATTTTAATAGTATTTTTAAATAGAAGATTATTATACACAGAATTGAGTAGTAAACTAAACTGATTTTTTTCTTTAAAAAAAAAAATTCAACATGGCTATGATATTTAATATTTTTCCCTCGACATTCTTGACTTTTGTTAGAATTTATATATCATCTAGATAAATTAAGTTTTTAATTGGGTACATTTTTTTTAGTAAAACACCTCAAAAAGCCACTTCATTGATATAATGAAAGAAAAAAGAAAAAAAAAACCATAAGTAAATATAAAGTGAAAGTGACACTAGACCAACCAAAAATTCACATAACTAAGGTATACTATATACCCCAACCCAAAACCCGCAACGACACTAATTACAAGTATTGCGGGCCATCTATAGATAATTTGTCCTAGTGAAAAATTACAAAAGTGTTTGGAAGTTGACATCCAAAAGGAGGCATTTATATCTGCCAACTCCCAAACATAATCCCAAGACCTCCTTTTGTCCCTACTACAATTGCACTACAAGCCGCCCTCCATAACATATTCCCTTTATCATTAAAAGGGGGATATACAAGCAATTCTTCTAAAGTTAAGCGATTAGACTCATTGTTCACCCACGAAACTCCCAACATTTGAAAAAAACTTTCCCAAATGAGCCTCGAAAACTTGCACTTTCACATGATGTGATTTAGGTCTTCCGAGTCACAATTGCATGGACAACACCAATTGGGATCTAAGATGAAAGGAGAAGATTGCTAAAGAAACTCAAATGTATTTATCTTGCCCAAGGCCATAGGCCAAATAAATTTTTTTACTTTCTTCGGGATCTTAATCTTCCAGAGTTTATAGAAGAAAAAAGGTGAAACACAAAATTGTGAAGGTTTACTAAATTCAAAAAAGGTTTTACACGAGAATACGTTGGAATAATTTAAGGACCACAATCTACTATCATTTACACCCTCACTCACCAACACGCCCTCAAGGTTCGTAATGATGGAAGTTAATTCATTCATTTCCCTTTCCCGGATCGATCTACGAAAATGTAAATCAATATTCACACTTACCCCCCCCCCCTCCCTCCTCAAAATAAAAGCTACAATCGGAGATTTTTTTGCGATGGTTAAACAAAATAACAAAGGGTATAGGTCTTGAAAAGTGCTATCTCCCAACCAAGCATCCTCCCAAAAGCGAATCTGGTTTCCATCCCCAACTTTTCATTTTACACAATTAAAAAACAGAGGGTAACTTTTGGAAATCTCTTTCATGGATTCCTAGCAGTGACTAGTCACTATATTTGTGTCCCAACTATTTGAATGGATCCCATATTTACTCCCAATTACCTTATGCCATAGACTATTAGGTTTGTTTGGGAATCTCCAAAGCCGTTTTACAAGTAAAGACATATTTTTTCTGTCCAGATTTGCGATACCAAGCCCCCCCTCATTCAATGGGCGAGACACAGTCTTCCAATTCACAAGGTGTGCACCTTTTCCCTTACCAGACCCCTCTTAGAGGAAGTTCCTCATAATCCTCTCCAAGTCCTCTCTAATACTTGCATGCCTCTTGAAAATAGGCAGATAGTATGTGGTGATACCTGACAAAACTGATTGGATAAGTGTGAGCCTTCCACCCCTGGAGAAATACCCATTTTTCCATAATGCCAGTCTTTTAGTCATTTTTTCAATCACGGGTTCTCAGAAGCATTTCTTTTTTGGATTATCCCCCAGAGGCTCCCAAGATAGGTAAAAGGTGTATTCTCAATTTTGCACCCCACCTTACCTGCCCAAGGATGTTAGTGTGGCTTCTTCCACGATCACCCCTGTTAGTGAAAAATTTTATCTATTTAAAAATTTGAATTATATCCAAAAGGTTTTGAAAGGATTCCTCTTTTCCAGAGCAAAAAATCAAAGTGTCATATGTGAACTTAATGTGGGTTAATGACACCTTGTCCAGTTTGAAATCCTTCAATCATTCCCCTTTCCAAACCCTGTTCGAAGAGTCTACTCACGGTATCCACTACTAAAGTAAAGTGGAAAGGCAACCGTGAATCACCTTGTCTAATCCCGTTAGTGGCGAATACTTTCCCCCTTGATTTTTCATTGATAAGAAACTAGTAGTTGACCGATCTAGTACAAGCTCACATCCAAGCTCTCCAGTTGAAACCAAAGCATTTCCTCATGATAACTTGATGAAGAAAACTCCAATCCACATGATCATAGGCTTTTTCAAAATCAATCTTGAAAAGGATCCCTTCTGTATTCTTTGATCTGTAGTCCTCAATTGCCTCATTTGCTATTAGAATCTCATCCAGAATTTGCCTATCTTCTGTAAGCCCCTTGATTGGGGGTTATCGTAGAAGGCAGAACCTTCCGTAGTCTTTCGGCCAAAACCTAACCAATCAACTTGTAGAGTTTGGTGACAAGGCTAGTGCAGAAATCTTTTAAACTTTTAACCATTTCTTTCTTGGGGATTATGAAAACAAATGTATCATTAGAAGCGCACCTATTATTCCACTATTAAAGAATTTCTTGAAGACCTTTTCCAAATCGACTTTCACCAAATCCCAATTACTTTAGAAGAATGCCATTGAAAAAACCATCGGGTCTAGGGGCCTTGTTACCATCCCAGTTGAATATGAAATTTCTAATCTCCTCCAATTTAAAAGGGCTTTCAAGGCGTTGACTTTCAGCCGGACTAATAGGGTGTCAGTCAATCCCTTCAATCTTTTCCAGAGGGACAGAACCAGAAGCGTAGAATCCCGAATAGAAGGAAATTCCTTCTTTGACTATCTCTTCCTCGTTATGGACCATGGATCCATCCTCTCTAATTAAAAATGGCATATGAATTTTATTTTTTATGATTGAAGTCATTCTATGAAAGAACGACGAGTTGCAATCTCCCTCTTTTACCCATTTGATTTTAGATCTCTGTCTCCAAGCCATATCCTTCCTTCTAATTGCTTCCACTAATTCTCCTTTCAACTTGGCTCTTTCAACTCTTCCTTCATTTGGGAGGACATTATTTTCATCGAGATTATCCAAGTGGCCTATTCTATCAATGATATCCTTCTTCATGTCCTGTAATTTCCTGAAGAGTCCATGCTCCACTCTTTCAACTTTGATTTCAGGTTTCTCAGTTTCTTCAAAAATTTCAAACCTTCCCATTTACCACTCACACCCTCTCTCCACCAACTTGAACAATATTTTTTAAAATTCAGATGGGCCAACCACATATTTTCAAAACGGAAAGGAGGAGGACCCCACTTTATCTCCCCCACAGCTAGAATCAAAGGCCAATGATCAGAGGTCAATCTCGGACTCACATACTGTTGAATATTAATTTTGTTCTCATACTAATTTTTTTAGAGGAGAAACCAATCCAATCTTCATAAAATAATCCTCTCCCATTTGTTTGACCACGTAAATCTCCCATTTGAAAGTGGAGGGTCTCTAAGTCCACACTCCTCAATAACCTCGTTAAAGGTTCTCATTGACTTGGTTAACCGCCCACCATTTGATTTTTTCAAAACGAATCTGGTTACATTAAAATCCTCAGCTAAGCACAACATACCTTCACACCCCCCCCCCAAAAAAAAGGCCACAAATTTCATCCCAAAAATCAATTCTGCACGAGGTTGAGGCTGGTCCATAAATGCCCGATAACCACCACGAGTTACCATCCAATTCCTTAAAATTAATCGATAATGATAATCTCTCTTTCAAAGTGTCAACCAAATAGAGGATCAAGAGAGGATCCTAGGATCCCACATTATAAGAATGCCCCCTGAAGCACCCATAGCCTCAAGCTCCACCCATTCAATAAATCTTCCCCTCCAGAGGCTTGAAACCAAATCTCTAGGACAACACGCTCTTTTAGTTTCTTGAAGAATAACAACTTTTTGGTTCACTTTTCAAATAGTCTCCTTTCTTCTCTACCCCAACCCTCTCACGTTCTAGGAGAGAATTAACATCTAAAACTTTTATCTCCCTGACCCTCTCCTTGGTCCTCTTTTTATCGTAATTCACATTTGAAAATAGACCTCTAATCTCGTGCATTCCTTTAAAACTGGAACCTTTAGAAGTCTTCATTTTCTTATTATCCACTTTATTGCTATCACTAGCCAGAATAAGAGGTTCATATTCTCTGGGCAAAAGATTCACACCCATAGCAGTTGCTAATTTAGAGACCCTATCCTACTCACTCAGACTTTCGATCACCCTATCCCAATCATCCATAGGATGTGCTCTGTTTAACTCGCTCTTATGAATGATTGGCTTTCTTGTAATATGGCTTTTTGATTCCCCATCATGTTTCCAATATCCACATCAAATAGTGATGAGTTTAAAGAAAGGATACTGTCAACTTGGTGGACAATAATGTTTTGCTTAGATGCACTGAGATCCAAGTTCGGCATTGATATCTCAATGTTACACCCTCCTCTATCCGTATATCTAAAGAAAAAGGAGATTGCCCGCTTTTTGCGCCTTGGGATAACCGAGGCAGGGGGATCTGAAAAGGATTCAAAGACCAAATAGAATTGTTAGAAAGAAAAGTATGGATAGAAACACCACAATTATAAGGGCCTATTGTTTTAGCAACAGAAGTTTCTAGATTTTTAAGATTGGAACAATGGATCACTCTTTGGTCAAGTGAACACAAAATAGACTCTGACTTCTCCCCATCACCAAAATTCCCAACAATAAGCCTAATGCAATCGGATTCAGCATGTCAAGGAATTCGAGGCAAACCGGTAAATCCTTTTCGTGAAGAAAATCTAGTTTCGTTTCTAAAACACTGCAAGAATGTCGTGAAAATAACTATTACAACCAGCCTCCTTGATCTTAGTGCCACTTGCCATCTCCTCCAAGGAAAAATAAGATGAAACGGAATTAGTAGTAAAGCGTTGAACTCTGTCTAGCATTTCCGCCTTCACTTGCATAGATCTGATTAATCTTTCAGTAAATATTACTTCTTGCTCTTCGCGAACATAATCTGCCGTATGCCCTTTCAAAGAACACTCCACCTTCTCTAAGGATTTCAAACTCGAGGAACTCACATGAGAAACAGTATCCAACGAAGCATTATGAGTGGGAGAGCAACACGAAAAAATCAAGATCCTCATATGATTGGAAACTTTGCTCCGGAGTTGATACAAAAGATTTTGCCTCAATATCATGCTCAGAACTTTCTTCGAAATCATATTCATAATATACTTGACTTGTATTGTTAAATTGCGTTTCCAAATTAACGTCAAGTGAATTCTTCCCTAAAATCACTTCTATGTCATTCAAGTTATTCTTATCCCCTTGTGCATCATTATTTTAAGAGTTTTCAACAATACTAAGCTTCACCTCTTCAACCACTGAGCATTTACCATCCCTTTGCGACACTTCCTTGTTGTTGACCTTGAAGTTAGATATCAATCCAATTCCCTTCTTAGCAACCTTATCCTGACAAAGAATCCTTCCCGTCTTTGGATTCAAAATCTGATTCATCACCGTTTAGAGAAGAAAAGTTTACATAATTCTCCAAGCATACATCATCCTCTTCTAAACCGTTACATCTAAAAAATCTTAACGGAAAGTCTATATTTTCATGAGTTACTGTACTGCCAAGAGGAATAAACCCAACAAAGATGTTTTCATGAAGACCCCACAAGCCCTTGATATCATCTATGTCCACCAAACCTCCATAAATCCCAGCTATCTTACTCACAATTACTTCGGTTCTCAAGATGGGAGGAATGCCAAGGATTTCCACCCATCCCATTGAAAAAAGTATTTTTTGCTTTTCAAGGAGAAACTTCGAGTCCTACCATTGTAGTTCTATATCCATTCCACCCATGATAATTAACTGCTCTGCACATATAGCGACAACTTCTTGCATTAAAACACAAAACCCCCCACAATGAGGTTTCCACAAGAAGGTCTTAGATTTACCATGACTTCAAACTTCTCTTCTAAAACTTGACGAATCAGCCATCCAACATCTCACGATGATGGTCTTTTTAGGATTGAAGGGTAGCTACACCGGGAGATCACGGACACTCTAATCAACAAGTTCTGTTTTGTCAGGCCCAATCAACTGGATCCACTCTTTCCTCCCAAATTTCATCTCAGGAGGAGGCTTCACTGGGGACTTGGGTAGAAAAAAATCCAGTCTTTTCACAAAATTCAGCCAACCATCCCCCCCTACACCTTCTAGAATAAAGATTGATGATTTCTTTCCCCTAAAAGGATCTTTGGATAAAAAACCAAATTTGCTGTTTGAGATTGAAAAAACTTGAAAGAACACTGTCGCATTTTAACATCTCCACTTCCAGAAAAACTGGGATCTTCTACAGTATTTGGAAGCTGCTAATAGAGCATCAGCGCTGTAAGGTACCCCAGCTCCAAAATAATCTTAGCGTAGACTTCCCCTTCTTCCGCAATCTTGACGTTCCTGCCATCACCCACTTCTTGGAAGTAAAAAAAAATTTCTTCTATGTTTAACAAAGGGGGGAATTGCTATTTTTTTATCACCCTTAGGAAGTTAGGGCGTTTGAATCCATCAAAAGAAATTCAATTAATTTTAATGACCTCTAAAACCTCGCCCCTGACGCTTATTCCTACTCATCAGATCATGCGCAGCTACAGACACCAAGACAAAAATCTTGACGACATAAGGTTTCGAACCTTAGGTACCAAGATAGAAAAATGCTTCCTTGTCAAACCCAAATAATCCAGGTTAGTAGAAACTCAGACAATAAGACAGAAAACTTCAAAAACTCAGAGCCTAACGAAAAACCACTCAAAACTGAGGGAGATGAAAGAAAAGAAAGGACTAAAGAACTCTGAAAAAAAAACTCAAGAGTAAAAAAAGATGGTCATCTTCCCGTCGACAAATCCGACCGAAAAGAGCAACCCCTTCAGTGTAGAAAACAGTGGAAGGATGGGAGTAACCGAATCGAAGCCCTATGTCATCAGAGAGAAGTGCTCAGATGAGAGAACTCGAAGGCAAACGAAGACGTTGTTTCGGGTTTTTATTGGGGATTTTCTTTTTTCTAGAGAGAAGTCAGAGCTTATCTCTCTAACTTTAAAAAGAAAAAGTTTGATCATTTAATTGGGTACATTTCTAGATACATGAATTGCTAGGTTTATGAAAGTTAATTAAGTTGATTCATGAATTCCTAGATTCATGAATGGTTATTTAAGTAGATACATGTATGATGTATACATGTACACACATTTATTTTAGATTAATTATGTAGTTGTATAAATAGGATTTTTTTTTCCTCATTTGTAAGTATCAAGAAAAAGCAAAGCAATTAAAAGTTCATTCAAGAGAGCAATTTTCTTCTCTTTTATGTGTTCTTGAGTTTTGTAAAAGAAAAACTTTCTTCTTTTCAAACTTGTGAGTTCTAGACTGATCATTATTTTTCTTGTGAGTTTCATCAACGCTTCCAATAAAGTGGTATCAGAGCAAGGTTCGAAGATATCACCCAATAGCAATATATTGAAACCTCAACTTCCTCATTTTGATGAGCATAGTTATAGTCAATGGAATCAACTTGTGAAAGTTCTAAAAGGATCCCAGATCTTTGGAATTTCATTTGAAATAAAATATGTTGAGGATGAGAATGAGGCAACCCTTATTCAACAACAACTAAATGAGATAAAAGATATTAGAAAGAGAGACAAGAAGGCGTGATTTTTTATCTACCAAGCGACAGATGAAAATATTTTTGTAAGAATTTTCAAAGTCACAAATGTGAAAGGAGCATGGGATACTTTGCATGATATGCATGAAGGAAAAGATAAGATGAAAAAAGTACGACTGCAAGCACTTCGTGCTATATATGGTACCATTAAAAAGAAAGGTGCGGAAACGATTAAAGAATATTTCAATTGTGTTCTTTAAATTGTTAATTGATTGAGATGAAACAGAGAAACCATTGCAGATCAAAGAGTTATTGAGAATATCCTTAGAAGAATGACTAGAAGATTTTAACATATTGTAATAGCAATTGAAGAGTCAAAATATCTTGGAACACTCTTTATTAAGGGAAATTTCATTGGGTAACAAAAGTTTCTACAATATTTATAAATATAGCATTTTGAAAAAGTATATGCAAATATAGCAAATTTTTAAAAACCCTCATTCATGTGAATCAGTGATAACTATTAGGTTATCAGTGATTCATGCACAAAATATCAAGATATTAGTAAAATCAGTGATTACTTGTGATGAAGTCACTGATTACTAATACAAACCTAGTGGCAATTTTATAATATTTTAGGCACGAATTTATGTTTTTTGCTATTTTTGCAAATAACTTTTTTACTGCTATTTTTATAAATATTGGACATAATTTTGCTACTTTTGCAAGAGCCCCCTTTATTAATGTCTTAATGGGATCTGTCAAATCTCTTGATCTTAGATAGAAGCAATTTGACTATACTTTTTTTAGAGAAGCTTTTCAGAAGCTGACTTCGTTTAGAGGGAGATTTGGTGGTAGAAGAGGTGGAAGTGGTGGTCGAGGAAATGAAAGGATGATTTAAAAAATTCTAAGCCTGAAAGAAAAGATTTTCAAAGTTCTTCAAGGAGGAAGTGGAAGAAGTTCAAGCAGAGGAAGAAATGGAGGTAAAGGTCGTGGAGAATTTTCTCTCATTCAATGTTTTAATTGTGGACATTATAGACATTTTCAAGCAGATTGCTTTCCAAGAAACCTAATTCTAATAAGTCATAGAAAAGTTTAATGCATGAGCAATAGAATAATGAAAATGATCTTCTTTTCCTCACCTTGAATGTTCTAGAGACAAGAACTAAAGGTATTTGGTATCTCGATGGTGGTTGCAATAACCACATGACTAGAATGAAGAATATGTTTGTAACTATGGATGAATCCGTTAACAATGAAGTGAAGATTGTCGATAACAATAAGCTCACCGTTAAAGGAAAATGAGATATTCTTGTCAAGACGAAGAAATGAAAAGAAAAAAAAAATTACTGATGTGTATTATGTTCCTGGCCTCAAACAAAGTCTTTCAAGTGTTTGGAAACTTCTAAAAAAGGTCATAATGTTGTCTTCAAGGACAATATATACGAGATCAGAAACATGACTAGAGGTCTCATAACAAAGGTACATATGACGAGCAAAAGATGTTTTCATTAAATATGGTTTATGAGAAGATTCTTTGTTTTGAGACTATGGTGAAAGACACTTCTTTGCTATGTCAGTTTGGGCATTTGAATTTTTACTCTTTGTCTCACGTGTCAAACATATGGTAAGAGAAATGGCAAATATCAAAAAGGAAAATGGAATTTGTGAAGCTTGTATTTTTGGAAAACATCATCAAAATTCATTTTCATTGGAAAGTTCTTGGAGAGTATCAATATCTCTCGAGCTTGTTCATACAAATTTGTGTGGACCCATTTGAACTACAACACTTAGAGATAATCATTATTTTCTCCCTATATTGATGAGTCCAACCGAAACACATGAATTTATCTGATGCAGGAAAAAAGTTCTACTTTTGAGTGTTTCAAAACATTCAAACCAATGGTTGAAAATCAAAGTGTCTTGAAGTTGAAAATCAAAGGGACTGCAATATCAGAAGAACTACCCATAGACTTGTAAAGTTTTTTAGGACTTTTAATCTTTCTGATGTTACGATTGTTAACATGTCCCCTTTTTGGCTCATAATTTTTGGGATATATACCATCTTTAGACATGATACTTGTTTAAGCTATTAGTGAATGATAGGTTTGTGAGACCTAAAATTCACATAGAAGAATGATATCAAAATAATGAAAGTAAAAGGGAAAAACAACCCTCACCGATTGAATTAAAAAACTCACCGATTGAAAAAAACACAACCACGTCACTCAAAGGCTTTGCACTTTATTTATAATAAATTGGAAATAAGGCTGAAGCAATTAAATATTAATATTACAAATGGGGTTGCCAAAAAGCATGTGGTTGGCCAGCTTTTATATTGTTTAGTTTTTGCTTCAATCAAACATAAAAATCTCACTTGAAGACAACAACAAAAACACCATGTCTTCACTGCAGCAGTAGCGACTTCTCTCTACAAGTTTCTGAGAAGTCCAACTGAAATTGCACACAACTTTAGTTTGTCTGTTAGAACTGTCCTGGTAAACATATCTGCATGATTTTGACTACAAAGAATCTTTTAAGTACCAACACATCATCTTCCAACACTGATATGATATAGTGATACCTCACTTGTATATGCTTTGTTATGGCATGAAATACTGGATTCTTTGTTAGATGAATAGAACTATGACTATCATAATGTAATGTCCCCTTTCCCTGTTTCTAGCCAAAGTTCCTCTAGAAGAGACTTAAGCCATATTATCTTTTTACTGGCTTATGTAAATTCAATATACTCAACCTCTTTCGTCAAAAGGGCCAATATCTTTAGCAACTTAGAGACCCAACTCATAGTTGTACCACCCAAAGTATACACGCTAGTAGTACTTTTTCGACCATCAATATCACCTACCATATATGCATCCACATAACCTTACAATTTAAAATCTAACCTTTTAAATGTAAAGCATAATTAGTTCCTCCCCTCAAATATCTGAATATCCACTTAACAGCTTCCCAACGATTCTTCCATGGATTACTCATAAATCTGCTCAGAACTCCAAATGCATGTGCAATGTATGTTCTAGTACAAACCATGGAATACATTAGACTGCCTATAACTGAAGCATAAGGCACTCTATAGGTGTGATCCCTCTTTTTCTTAGAAGTTGGTAAGTACTCTAAATATAATTTAAAATGACAAGATAAAAGAGTATTCAATGGTTTTACATTCTCCATGTGAAACCTGCTCAGAACCTTTTTCTCATATTATGCTTGTGATAAAATTAAAATACCTTTAGATCTCTAAATCTTCATCTTGGGATCTGTTTAGTAGCACCTAAATCCTTCATAACAAACTCTTTTGATAAGTCTACTTTAAGCATGTCAATCTCTTGTTTGTTTGCCCCTGCAATCAACATGTCATCGACATACAAAAGCAGTATAATATAAGAATTACCCATATATCTGATGTAGCAACAATGATCTGTATGACATCTCTGGTATCTGTTGCTACTCATAAACTATCAAACTTCATATACCGCTATTTAGGAGCCTGTATAAGACTATAAAAGCTCTTCTAAAGTTTGCATGCCATTTTTTCCTCTCTCTGTACTACAAAACCCTGTGGTTGAACCATGTTCAATCTCTTCTTCTAAGTCGCCATGAAGAAAGACCGTTTTCACATCTAACTATTCAAAGAATAGATTCTCTTCTACCACTATCGATAATACAATCATAATATTAATCAATTTATCAATAGGAAAAAATATTTAATTAAAGTCAATACCTTCCTTTTGATGACACCTTTTGACTAAAAGCCTTCCTTTATATAATTTGTTGCCATCGAATTCCTGTATAAACCCATTTATTATGCAAAGCGTTTTTACCCTTGGGTAACTCTGTCAGCTTCCATGTCTTATTTGTCATAAATGAATCCATCTCATCCTTCATGGCAAGTTCTCATTTAACATAGTCTTCCATGTGAATTTCCTCATCATAACACTTAGGCTCACCTCTGTCAGTCAATAAAATATAGTTAAGTGTAGGACAATACTTCTGTGGTGATCTAATAGTTTTGGTAGATCTCCTAGCAGTTGTAGGGTGTTGTTAGAACTAATTTTGTCTCAATAATTTCTGTCTCTGGAGCAATACTATTTTGAACTTCAACCTCTTCTTTTTCTGTCTTAGTCACAGGAAGATCCCCTAACTAAATAATCTTACTAGACTTTCCACCTTTCTCTGATCCCCCTGACTGAATCTCTGCCCAGTTCTTGTAAAGAACATGTTTGTTTAAGATCACATCATTGATTCTGATGATTTTCTTGTTGTGGTAATCTCATAACCTATAACCAATCTCAGTACCATCGTATCAAATAAATATCATTTAGTGGATTTTGTATCTAACTTGCTCCAGTCAGTAGCATTAACATGTGCATATGAAACAAAGTAAAAAACCTTTAGATGGGATCGGTTTACCTGCTTATTACTCTAGACTTCTTCAGGCAATTTGAAGTCTAATGGTGTTGAATGACTCCTATTAATCAGATAGGCCGCTTTACTAAATGTCTCTGCCTAAAATATCTTAGGCAAACTAGAGTGTAATCCCATACTTCAAGTACGTTCGTTCAACATTTTGTTTATTTTTTTATCACAACATTCTATCATGGACTCCCTGGGAGAGTTTTGACCATCACAATATCATTTTTGCACAATACGTCTTAAATTCCCTACGAGTGTATTCTCTACCAATATCTGACCTCAAGTTCTTCACTTTTAAATATGTCTCATTCTCAACCATACCTCTCTAAGTTTTGAAAGCATTAAACACATTAGATTTATGTTTGAGAAAATAGACTCATACCTTTCTACTAGAGTCGTCTATGAAAGTCACGTAGTTATTGGAACCTCCTAGAGAAGTTACTGGAGTGGTCTACCATATTTCAGTATGAATCAATTCTAACTCGAATTTCTTTGGCTCTATTCCCACTTGTAAAAAGTTAGTATTTTTCTAATTCCCAAAAATACAGCCCTCACAAAATTTGTGTTCAACTAATTTGAGCCCTTCTAACTTCCTTGAAGAGTGAATAGTTTTCATATTCTCTTCACTCATATGTCTTAATCTACTATGCCACAATTGAGTTATGTATGTAGAATCTGTCATTGCAATCAGATCTCTACTACTGAAACTAATATATAAACTTTCCTTCATGCTTTCCCGAGCAACCACCATGGCACCCTACGTAACTTTCCATGCTTTTTGACCAAGGATATTGAATATCTTTCATTATTCAACTGGCCAACTGAAATCAAGTCATTTGTTAGTCTAGGTACGTATCATACTTCCGAAATTGTGACGACCCGTCACTTTTAAATAATTTAAATTCAGAGAAAACAGCGGAAGTCTTTTAATTTACGAAAAATTGGCGTGGTTTTGTTTGAAAATTGGCATGCCGAAAACCTGTTTACATCCTAATTTTCAAATCTAACAAAATCTCATGGACTTTAAGTCCAAATCAGGAGTTCAAATATATAATATCATAAAACATCAACATTAGGCTCTTAGGAGCCAAATACAAAGTACAATTCCTTAAAATTCATCAAAATGAGACATAAACTTTACAATCCATTAGTCCATCTCGAGGTCGCATCCCTCGATCACGCAACGACCACCTCCTCTTCCTCGACCTCTAGCCAAGGCATTACCTGAAATTGGTTGTAATATCATGAGCTAACAAACTAAGCCCAGGTGAGAATAATAAGCATAAAAAGTAAAGATAGACCTCAAACTCGCATTTTGATTTGTGTCCAATTAATCCGACACAATCCTTCCTAGAATTCTCCAAGTCTAGGTCATTCTAATCCATATTTTCCAAAGTATAACACAATTAACTCCTAAAGTCATCCAACTCTAGGTAATTTCATTTATACTTTCTAAGGATGATATTACTAATGATCGTAGTCAAAACTCATCCATCAACTTAATTATGCCATAAGTATTATAAATAAATGTACTTTGCATCATATTTAACATCTCAATTCTCTTTCTCATCGATCATACGCATAAAAGCAATGTGTACATTCCCGTAGGATACTCATTCACCATTTATGCATGAAATGAAGGTAATGTGGATTTTCACATACTATCCACCATTATCCTTATGTATGAAGTAGTGTGGGGGTCTCATGTCATCCACCAAAACTTATGCATGAAGTATTGTGGGGGTCTCATGTCATCCACCAATACCTATGCATGTAAAAATTGTGGGGGTCTCATGTCATCCACTTTTCTTTCTCTTTTTCTTCTTTTCAATAATATGAGATGTTATGCATATGCTTGCATATGCTTGCAAAGTAATGAAGTAAATATAAATGATAAAGCAATCGAAATAAACATAAAGTAAATGAGCATAAGTAAAGACATAAAGTAAATGACATAGGTAAAAATAGATGAGATTCTGGATGAACGATATAACGATCGAACTCCGATAACAAATAATAAGATTAGAAACATAACTTAAACGATTAACCTATGCCCTCCGGATTCTAAACTTCCAAATAATCCGAGGTTCTATTAACCGTTTTAAGTACAAGTTGGATCCTTTAACTTCCAATGATCCAAACTTAGTTTCGCATCGAACCTAACTTAGAATCTTATTCTAAGCTTCAAAGTCTTTCTCGAGAACTCCTAAGTTCTCACTTAAGGATTAACTCTTAATCCTAAGGGCACTAACTCACAACCCTCTAATCTTAGGTTCGGATTCTAATCTTAGTTTCAAACTCTTCAAATCAACGTACTTATTTGCTTTCTATAGTTACTTTAAATTCTAATCATTATCACCTTAATAAAAGTGAAGACTTTGCTCCTAAACACCGAAAGAGCAATCAACCACGCGGTTCGAAAACACCTACAAACGAATTATATCATACAATCAATAACTTTACCAACTATCGATCAAACAACTACTAAACATAAAAAGCAACGAAAACCCAACAAAACCCACAAAGAGGCCCACGGCCCTATCATCAAAATTGGGTCTCGGGTTTGGTTTTCCGGCTTTTTGGCAATTTAAATACATTTCGAGTTGTTTTTAAGCAAATTCGATAATCCCGATTTCAATGGGTATCGATAAATAGGGTTTTCGAACATTAATCCCTTTCCCGAATTGAATTTAAATAAACATTCATTCATTAATTTCTAACCCATTTTCAATCCCAAAAGGGTAAATTTCAAACGGAAAGGGTTTCGACTGAAACTCGGTTTTAGGGTTATGGAATAGTTTCCAAAAACACTTAAAACTACTCCCGAATTGACAAACACCGAGTTCCATGGCAAGAAATCGAAAGAAAACAAGTAAAACTCCATTAAAACACTATTTGGAGCTTAGGGTTTCAAGAGAAACTTACCGAGATCTCCGTAAAACACGAGAGAAACGGACGATGGCTAGGTGGGAAATGATCCTTGACCCGAGGGCTTTCCGATGGATCTAAGATTGAGTTGATCCGACAAGAAACGAACAAAATCAAAATCTCCCTTTTTCTCTCTTTGAAGCCACGGCAATGAGGGAAGAAAGATGAAGAGATTGAGTCAACTTTTGGTCAATGTTTCATTTAAAGAGAAGATCAAATAGTGATTTTAGATATTTTGAAATTTTGGGAAATTACAACTTTGCCCCTTTTATGACTTTTGGCTTAAAACGAATCCCGAACATCTCAAACTATCCCAATGGTGATTAATAATTATTAATTGGCCCGTTAATAATTATTAATACCATTAAAACGTATTTAAATAAATAAAGCCATTAAAATGAATTAAAATGAAATAAATTACTATATTCTAATTTAATAATAAATAAATGAATTTTAATTACTCAAATTAAAATAAAATAAATAAAAGTTTTTTTTTTATCACAAAATAACGGGACGTTACAGAAATATTGAAAAATGATCTGTTCCCTATCTAAGAGTTCTCCATTAGTGAGATACACCTTGCCATGATTTCCTGCGACATAGTTTTCCAAAACATCCCTTTGCTAAGTAGTAAGGAAAGATGAACCTGAATTAATGACCCAAGTATCATGAGAATAAAAAATTTATAGTAGTAAAGCATAATGTACCTCCTCAGGCCCTACATAATCTTTGCCCTCATTCTTCTTAGGATCTCAGTAGTTCTTTTTCAAATGCCCCACTTTACAACAATTCCAACACTCAACTTTACTTATCATGAACTTGCTTATGTGATTCTTTGAGTTTCCCCTGTTCCTATTACCTCTCTCATTCTTGTTATTGCTTCTTCCTCTTTCTACATTATGTACTGAATATTAACTGGAAGTAGTACTTTTTTTATTTCTTGTGAACTTCTTCCGTTAGTGTCACATTTTTTATTTCATAAAGAGTCAACTCACGATTACAAAGTGAGTTAGAAATAGCTGTTTTCATCGTATCCCTGCTATTAGACAAAGATTTTAGTAAAAGCACTGCATAAATCTCATAAGCAAATTTAATGTTGATGAAGGCTAACTCGCCTATAAGAATACTCAACTTATTAATTTGTGATCAAATAGTTTGCTCTTCTATCGTTTGTAAATTAAATAATTTGGTAATTAAATATACCTTATTATTCACAATAGACTTTTCATGTATGTCAGATAGGACTTTCATTTTGCCCATTGTAGTCGTCTCATTTGATACTAAATGAGCCATGCTCTTCTCCAAAGTCAAACAGATGACGCCAACTACCCGGATATCAACCTTCTTCCATTGCTCATCTTTCATCTCAGTCAGTTTTGATCCCAATGGTAATTCTAGGGTCTTTTTGTACAAATAATCTTCTCTTTGCATCTTTCATAAGACAAAATCATTGTTTTCAAAATTTTCAATTCCCAAATTCAAATTCTCATCCCGATTAAACATCGTTCTTCAATAATTATCAAAACTTTGATACTAGTTGTTAGAGAATGAAAGGTACGCGAGTCTTAAAAGTCACACAAAAGAATGATAACAGAATAATAAAAGTAAAAGGGAAAAAAGGACACTGAAATTTATACTGGTTCACACTAATTGTAGGCTACGTCCAGTTGCTAGCGCTGCAAATTTCACTAATATGAATCAGAAATTTACAATATATCCAATTTACTTGATGACGTATTCTACGTTCAAAAGCACTCAAGAAAGAAAAGCTTTTTATTTACAATATTTCTCATAACTCTCAGGCACTCACCATCATCGTACATCACAAAAGAAAAGGGGACGCCTTTCTTTTTGTAAAAAAAAACTCAGTTGAAGTACAAGTCATAACCTCATAGAAAAACCAGTCACAACCAATTAAAATTATTCACATAAGTTGTTGTCCTTATATCTTCATGCTTTAATAGTGCGAATTAAAAAACGCCGCCACATCACACAAAGGTTTTGCACTTTAGTTTTAAGAAATTGAACATAAAACTCAAGCAAATAAAGATTAATATTGCAAATTCGCTTGCCAAAAAATATGGGCTTGGGCCAGCTTTTATATCGTTTAGTTTTGGCTTCACTCAAACATAACCTGAGCATGTTGGGATCTAATACCGCATTAAATAATCTTGTTCTTCCATTACAAAATCAATTGGTAATGAGAGAAATTACCTATACATTAATAAATCTTATTAGCCCCTTTCATTTTTCCATGTGAGATCCATAATATTAACTATTTGCTCTTAGGTTAGTTTAATGTATTGTCTTTGGATGTATAATCAACATTTTGAAAGAGTTAGTTATCTTTGGAAGTAAACCTTAAACTAAGCTTTATCAACGTGGATAAAGCTCGTGGGCTTGCCCAAGCTTGACTCGACCTGTAAATCAACTCTATTGGGATTTTGAAAAGGTTATAAAGAAGTATATTATAAATAAGGAAACAAACAGTTTGACTAAAAAACCAAAACTTCAACGACGGTATAATATTTGAGATTTTTAAATAAAAATTCTTTAATTGACGATTAAATGTATAACTACCCTATAATCTCTCATTTTTCTCGAATAACATTTAGGAGGCCAACAATGTTTTGGGCAAAAAAAAAAAATCTTTAGCTTTCTATGCCCAAAAACATATTTAGACCTTCCTAATTAAATATATTCCAAAACGATCTTTAGAGTTTTTTAATCATCTTCTCTTAGGTTACTATAATTTCTTGTCATTAATTATCTCCAAAGTGTATAGTAGACTTAATTTTCTTCAAGTTTTAAAATAATATTATGTTTATCTTTTTACAGGTAGCAAACTGGAAGAAGTTTTGCTAGATTCAGATAGTAAAGACGATTCCATTGGCGTAAATAGTGGTAAGTTTGTCATTTGAATTCCTTTATAGCAATAAAAAGTATAACATCTTAATCGTATTTTTCTTCGAAGAAGAAGAATAGGAACAAATTATAGGAATAAATTACGGTAGTTTTCATATGTTTGATTTGTAACGATTTTTTTGATATTTTTTATTATTTTTTTAAGGATTTACTCTATGTGTTTCCTAGGAGGATAGAAAAATGTGATAGAAAATTTTGATCCTCTTCAATCACAAAAAGAAAGCAAGAATCATGAGATATCCATCATTCAAATTGAAAATTCAGAAAAATATTAGTAATAATTTACTATTGTTCGTATGATAACAATTGTGTTTTCTGTTTTTTAGTTTTTTTTAATCAAGTACATTTGTTGCCCATTTATTTTCCGGTTTTTTGGAAAGAGTTTTTTTTTTTTTAGTTTTAGAATTTCAGTTATTAATTTGATAGTTTTTTTTATTTAAATAGGAGATTATATTACATATAATTGAGTAGTAAACTAATCTGATTTTTTTTCTTTAAAAAAAACTTCAACATGTCTATAAATATTTGAGATTTTCAATCGAAATTCTTGAATTTTGTTAGAATTTATATACAAGTGAGATACATTAAGTTTTTAATTGGGTACGTTTTTAGAAACATGAATTGGTAGGTTCATGAAAGTTAATTAAGTTGATTCATGAATTCCTAGATTCATGAATGGTTATTTAATTACATACATGTACACACAAGGGGTGTAATCGGTTCGAGTTTCACTACAAAAAAAGTCAATTTGCGACCAGTAATTTGCGACCAACAGGTCGTTTCTATTGTAGAATGCGACAAAAAAAGCGACCAACATGGTGGTGGCAAAAAAGCTAGTCATTCCGGAATTTGTGCGACCGTATAGTCACAAATATATGACCAAGCATTGTTGGTCGCAAAAAAGTCAACATTTTGAAAAAACGACCAGATGGTCGCTTAAAAAAGTGACCATCTGGTCGTAATTTAAGTTGAAGATAGGTGACCAGTTGGTCACAAGCAACAGTGACCACGTGTTCTTTTATAAGTGATCAAATGGCCACTTTTGTACTCAGACAAAATGCGACCAGATGGTCGTTTGTTTAGGGATAAAATACGACCATCTGGTCGTTTATCTTATAGGGTAAATGCAACCATCTGGTCGTATTTAATAAAAAAAATTATTTATTTAAATTACAATAATTAGTTAATTAATTATTATTTATTTATTTAATGAATATTAAAATTTAATAATAAAAAATTGGAATTAAAATAAAATATATATAAATCAAATATTCAAAAAATGTTCTATTCAAAAGAAATCATCCTAGAACTACTGCGAAGGGGCGGGGGGTGGCGGAGGCGGCATCGATGATGAATGGCCGCCGTCTAGGGATCTGAAGTACGCGGCCAAAGATGCTGCGACCTGGGCCTCAACCTGTGCCTGTATATCCACCTCAATCGCAGCGACTCGAGAAACGAAGTTGTCGCGCATAGCGTCCTTGTCGTTGTGAAGCTGCTGAACCTCCTCGCGCAGCTGCTGCTCAACCAGAGAAGGGCCGGAGCTTGTGCTCGCTCCACTCCGCTGAGGCCGGGGTACATCCGCGTAAAGGCGTCACCCGTACGAGCCGAGCCCACGAACTGATCCATCAGGCCAAACCCCTCCAGCAGTCTCCAAGAACGCCTCTCTACGGTCTTCCTGAGTCGGTTGCGAGTCTGGTGTGGGCAACCGCTGACTCAACGCTCCTTGAAACGTTCCTAAACATTTAAAATTCAGAAAATAAAATAGTTAATATATAAGTTAGAAAAAATTGTAAAAAAAAATAATAATTGAAAAAATTATTAAATACCTAAACTTCTTTCGCCTTCCCGTCGACAATCGTCCCGTCCTTCTTCGTGTGAAGAACGTGCAGCTCATCGGGCGGGACAGGGCGACCATGCTTCGCTTCCTAAAAATATTAGAGATTGAAGATGTGACGACCCGACTCTTTTAAAATTAATTTAAATATAAAACACAGCTGAAGTCTTTATATTATAAGAAAATCGGCGTGGTTATGTTTGAAAGTTGGCTAGCCAAAACCTATTTACATCTTAAATTCTGAAATCTAAAAACACAAAGGAACATTAAGTTCCTATCCAGAAGTTCAAAAGAGTTATAATCATAAAAGTAAAGATGAAAAGCTCTTAAAAGCCATTTACAAATGTACAAACCCAAAATATATATAAAATTCACAAAACATAGTTCATGGACTTTACATAAACCTAGTCCATCTCGAGGTCATCATCCTGCAATCATACAGCACCAGCTCCTCTCCCACGACCTCTAGCACGAGCATTTCCTGAAATTGGTTGTAATATCATGAGCTAACAACAAAGCCCAGTGAGAATAGACAGAATAAAAAGTAAAGATAGACCCCAAACCCGCATTCTAATTTGTGTCCAATTACCGTTTGCTTATGCTTTACTAAAACTTCAATTGTTTAGAAGAATGATTCCAAAGCATACATTTTTCTGGGTCATACTTTTGATGATTCGTACTAAGTATAATATTGTACTCTAATTATTTATATTCATATAATGTTAGCAAATGAAGTCTAACCATCAGTCATTCACTAATTATATAATATAAAGAATACACCATCTTTAAATCATTATAATCATCACATGCGAATAATGTCAGGTAATGAAGCTCCCGTAGGTCAGTTCATTCACCTCATTATCTCGCTTTCCAATTAGCACATATAAATCTTTTCAATTATAACTTCCCATCTCTAGTGATTAATGGCAGGTAATGAAGCTCCCGTAGGTCAGTTCATTCACCATGTATCTTCGTATATGTATCATAGTAATTATGGATAATACCAGATAATGTGAACTCGCATAGTTCATCATTATTTCATTATCCATCTCCTCCAATCATGCAAAGTCCCGTAGTCCTTTAACATTCCTCATGTACATATACGGAAATATAAAACGAATAATACCAGACAATGCAAGCTCACTCGATCTATGCATTGCCTCATTATTCCTTCCAAGTTCGATTATGCAAAATGATATGATATGATGTGCATAAGCTTTCAAGTACGAGTAAATAAATGTAAACTTTCAAAGTAAACTAAAGAACATAAAAGGTAAATGAATTAAATATTATACTCTTAAATATAAAATAAGAAGATAGCAACTTCTGATAAGGAAAAACAATAAGTAAATCGAATCAACGGTTTTCAGAAACTTACTTACTCACTTTATCTTAAAGTTTCCAATTCAAGAGAACTCTAATTCTCTCAATAAGTACTTGAAATTTCCAAATCAAGTTTCTTATTCAATTCTTTAAACTTGAAACCTTCAACTTCCGAATGGTCATCCTTAGGCATCGAACTAACCTAAACTTAGAGCTTCCGAGAGTTAAACGTTTCCTTTGAAACACTTAAGAATTCTCTCAACTCGAGATCAAAACTAACTCCCAATTCTAAAAAGTTAGCTCATTTTCTTATATCCTTTTTTATTCAAACCTAAACATCGACTTTCGATTCTACAAATCATTCTACTTATTCGATTTCTAAAGTTACTTTAAATCCTATTTATTCTCACCTTGGCAAAGACGATTTCGCTCCCGAATCCTATAGAGCGATCAAGCAAAGTCCAAAACCACCTACAATTAGAATTATATCTAACAATCAATAAATTACCAAATAACGATCAAATAACATCTAAACACACAAAACGACGAAAAACCATTTAATTCTCACAATGAGGCTCTCGGGCCCCCCCCCCCCCATAAAAAGGTTTCGGATTTGGTTTTCCGGCTTTTAGGAAATTTAGAGGTGTTTTGGATTGATTTCAAGTACTTTGGAAGTTCCAGTTTTCAATGGGTAACTATAAACCGGGTTTTTGGACAATATGTAATTTCCCGAATTGAATTACAATAACAATATAATCTATGATAAATAACCCATATTCAAACCCCTAAAGGTAAATTTTGAAGAGGAAGGGTTTCGACTGAAACTCGGTTTTAGGGTTTAGGGAAAGTTTCCAAAATCACTAAAAACAACTCCCGTATTTACAAACATCGAGTTTCCCGACAAGAAATCAAAGATTCAAAGAGAAATCTCCATTAAAACGCTATTTGGAGCTTTAGGGTTGAAGTTTAACTTACCGAGAAGTCCGTGGTACGCGGGTGGCAGGCAGGATGGTTAGGCGGAAAAGAATCCCAGACCCAAGATCTTTCCAACGCACCTGGAATCAAGTCGATCGGTTGAGTATTAAACAAAACCCAAACTTTCTCTCCCAAAACCCTTCACCCACGGCAAGAGAGGAAGAAAAATGAAGAAAAAAGGAGTTGTCTTGGTCAATGAAGTCAAAGCTTGAATTTAAAGAAGAGATGAATAGTAGTTTGATATTATTAAGAACTTTAGAAATGACGGTTGCGTCCTTTTATGACTTTTGACTTATAAATCGAAACCCGAAGTTCTTAAACTATCCCAATGGTGATTAATAATTATTAATTGGCTTGTTAATAATTATTAATACCACCATAACTTATTTAAATTAATAAAGCAATTAAAAGAACTTAAATCGAATTAAATTACTAAATTCTAAATTACTGATTCTAAAATAAACTTTAATTACTTAAATTAAAATAAAATAAATAAAATAAAATAAAAATTTCACAAAATAACGGGACGTTACAGAAGAAGAAAAAATAATAAATTAATAACTGATTGAAAAAAGAAAACAAGAAAAAAGTATGTAAAAAAAAAACACTTACCAATCGACGATGGTGGTCATCGTGGGTTCGGGCCCCGCCTGTGTGTTTAGTGGGATTCTTTTCGCGGTTGGCCTTATTCCTCCTTGACACTTCCTTGCCCCCGTGAGTGTTCAAGCTTGCGATAAGCCGCGCGTGGTCCTTCTTGCTCATTCACACGGGGCGGTTTGCTGCTTGCTTTCTGCTCACCCAGTAAATGAGGTCCTTGAATTGATTGTCCCATAGGGAGAACAATCTACCGTCCGTGATATCGGGATCGATAACAGGAAACTTGCCCTGAAAAAATTGAAATAAAAAATTGTTAAAGTAATAAAGTAATAAATTTATTTCTAAAAATTTCAAAATTAATTAATTATAACAATAAATGATGTTTTTTACCTTCCAATTGTTGTACATCTGACGTTTCTCCGTCGTCGGAATCTTCTACCAGCGAAGCTCGCTGGGTAGAGACATGCTCTAGAGGACCTCGCGAAACCGTTTTGAAACGGTTGTATGCGGCTGTACTCTGCAAAAATATAAAAATTATTGTGCTATTAGAAACTATTAGTTAAAAAAAAAACACTTTTAAAAATGTTTAAAGATTTTAAAATTAAATAACTAAAACAATAAATAAAATTACTTACATATTCCCTTCAATCCAAAGGGTAGAGTCTGTGGCCCGAGGAGGCTGCATGCCTAAAGTGGAGGGTCCCGCTGGATCGGGCTGTGATGCAGACCCTAATGCTCTCGCTTATGTTGTGGCATGGGAGTCCTGTGCCAAGCGTGGTGTCGCAGGCTGGGTCTCAGGGACTGCATCATCGAGAGTGCCAATAACTCCCGACTCGTAACTGAAGAGGAGGCTGTCCAACTCCTCTATAGTCAGGTCTGCATCAGGGGCAGCGACAGAAGGCGGCTGCGGAGTCGCCTCGTCAATCTCGTCGTCAGGCTCGTCTGACGGGGGAGGACATCGTCTGCCAGTCATAATGCTAAAACTAAACTAAACTAATTCAATACTAAGTAATTAAATTAATTAAATTAATTAATTAATGAAATAATCTGAATTAAATTAATTAATGAAATAATCTAAATTAAATTGATTAAATAATGTAAATTAAACTAACATAAATTAATTAACGAATTTAAACTAAACTAATTAATTAATTTGAATTAAAGTAAATTAAAATTAGATTAATTGAACTAAAATGAAGTAATTAAAGTAAACTAAGTACTGAAGAATTAAACTATTAGATTAATTAAACTAAAATTAATTAAATTAAAGTAAATTAAGTAATGAATAATTAAACTAAATTAGATTAATTGAACTAAAATTAATTAAATTAAACTAACATTAATTAATTAATACTAAAATAAACTAAACTAATTAAATAAATTAAAGTAAACTAAAATTAGCTTAAGTGAACTAAGTAATTAATTAAAGTAAACTAAGTAATGAAGATTTCAACTATTAGATTAAATTAAACTAAAATTAATTAAATTTAACTAACATTAATTTATAAAAAATAAACTAATTAATTAAATTAAACTAAACTAAACTAATTAATTAAATTAAACTAAATTAAATTAGATTAATTGAACTAAAATTTATTAATTAATTAAAGTAAACGAAATTAGATTAAATAACCTTAAGTAAACTAAGTACTTAATTAAACTAAATTACATTAATTAAACTAAAATTAATTAAATTAACAACATTAAACTAAACTAATTAATTAATTAAAGTAAACTAAAATTAGATGAATTAAACTAAAGTAAACTAAGTAATTAATTACACTAAATTAGATTCATTAAACTAAAATTAATTAAAAAAATTAAACTAAACTAATTAACTAAGTAAACTAAATTTAAACTTAAACTTAAACTAAAACTATCTAAAAACTAAAAACTAAAACTAACTTAAAACTTAAAATCTATACGAAAACTAACCTCGTAATAGAAACCGGGATTGGAGGTTTAAGGGTTTTTAGGTTTAGAGTAGGAACGGAGAAAAAATAACGGGGAACAGAATGGGGAAAAGAGAGAAAAGAGAGAAAGAAAAAGAGAGAAAAAAAAAAGAAGAAACGGGAAAGGAAAACGAATATGAATTTAAATCAGATTTTGCGACCAACTGGTCGCAAATATGTAATCATGACTAGAAACGAAAGGTCGCTCGTGCTGGGGAAATTACGACCACTTGGTCGCATTTATTGAAAAAGTGACCAGCTGGTCGCCATTTTGTGATTATGCACAACAGCTGTCATATCACGCGTCCCATCAAAAATTGTGACCACCTGGTCGCAATAATGAAATTCACTGCCAATGATTGCGACCAGATGGTCGTAATATTTAAATTCACCGTCATAAATTTCTTGAAACTTTAAATTTACAGCTCAGATTTGCGACCAGATGGTCGCACTTATGAAATTAACCGCCAAAAATTTCATGAACTTTTTATAATACCAATTGAGTTTTGCGACCAACTGGTCGTAATTTAACTTATATTTTTTGAAAAACATAATTCTACTTTTCCACATATGCGACCAACTGGTCGCATTTCCCATCTAAATTACTACCATGTGGTTACCTTTTTGTTAAATTGCGACCATATGGTCGCAAATATTAATATATACATTTTTTTTATCATTCATTAAAGAAATAGTTTTAATAAACTCATACATAGTGAATCATAAAGTTAAAAATTGTCTCATTCATCATCCTCAGTTTCTTCGGTCGTCGCGCCTTCTTCTTCTTCTCTTCCTTCGTCAGATTCATCGCCTCAAAGAAGTCCCTCACATAAAGTCTTCTTCTTCTTCTTCTTCTTCAGTTTCTTCATCGGATTCATCGTCTCGAATAAATTCAGCATCAATGTCACGTGCGTGAGAAGTGGAAGCATTTGTATCATCATCATGCAATGTTATCATTTCATCGTTCAAAGGACGAACACTACTTGCATTCTGACCATCGTCGATTGCACGACATCATATCTTATCTTCTTGAAAAGTAACAGCTTCCTCTGCATGGTCGTCTTTCTCGGACAAGTTTTCTTATACCTGGCGTGGTTTAACTTTACAAACAACTAACCAATCGTTCAGATCTCATCTATTAATCGGATAGTTCAGGTAATAAACTTGAATTGCCTGTGACGCCAGGACAAACCTATCAGCGGTGCACATATACTTAGACTTGTTTACCTCGACGATTTGTAAATGATCAATCTTACGGACTCTGCCTCGTCTGGTTGTCTCGAACCAAGTGCAGTTGAACAGAACAATGCGTTTTAGCGTCGGACTTGTGTATTGAATCTCAAGAATCTCATCGATTACTTCGAAGTAATCGTCTTCGTTTGTGCAGAACACATGACCTTTTATGCAAACACCACTGTTGTTTGTTGCCCTGTTAACAGAATGTGCCTTTGTTTGAAATCTGTAACCGTTATCGACGTATCCAGTATACGACCTTGCAATCTGTCCAGGTCCCTTTGCCAAAGAAATAATGCGAGGATCATCTATCGATAATGTAGGGGAGTCAACCAGTCATTGTTCACATACAGTAATGTTAGGAAGATAGTAATTTTTTCAACAAATTGCCACGGTTTTTTTGACAATTTAAAATAACTCACGTATGCACTGAACCAAGAACGAAACTCTTTGTCGATTATTGACCCCTCCTCAGCGGCTGTAAGACCAACTCGTGTAATTCGAACATATAAGTTTAGAAATAATCTGTATGTTACAAAATAGTTAGCAAATACTTTGTAATTGTTTATGCGATGAAATAATGTTAAGTTACGAACTCACTCTATGTAAGGCTCGATCTCTGCGCAGTTGCATAACACGTATGTCTGCATTACGTGATACTCAAAATCGGTCACGGCCTACGCACTGATCTTCTAACTGTCATGTCAGGTTCCGTAAAAATCGGCAAGTCGTTTATGTCAACACCTTCAAGTAAATTTTCGACAATGTTTCGTTTCGCTGGTCGAAACTACTCTGCAATGTGTTGGTCAAAGTAGTATGAACAAAATGTGGTAGTCTCCTTCATCAGGTACGCACTACAGATAGATCCTTCTACTCTTGCTTTATTTCCGACCGTCTTTTTCAACCTACGTAAGTACCTGTGGGTAGGTAGAATGTGTAAAAAACATTTACATTCGATCACTGTACTTTATACGTGTACATTACAAATTAACTGTGCTTACCTTTCAAATGGGTACATCCCGCGGTAATGTACCGGACCCCCTAAGAATGCCTCGTATAGAAGATGCATTGGAAGATGCTCCATTGAGTCAAAAATCAAGGTGGGAACATTCGCTCCAACTTACAGATAATTATAGAGATCTCTGAACTCATTGAAGCGACAGTAGCTTCAGTCAGCTATGTACATGTCAAGTCCCTGAAAAAAACACTCAACTGTGCAATCGGCTCCCAATGTCTATTCTCAAGGAACGTTCTAAACGCGACAGGCATCAATCGTTGCATGAATACATGACAGTCGTGGCTTTTCATCCTGAACATGATATGCTTTTGATTGTCTACACACCGACTCAAATTCGATTTGTATCCGTCCGAGAATTTGATGGATTTGATTCACTCAAATAATGTTGTCTTTTCATCCCGAAAAGCTAAACACATACTCAAAAATGTATATGAAAGCAATTAAAGATCAACATACCTGACAACATTGAATACGCAGGGAAGTCATTGATCGTCCAGATTAACGCGGCGTGCATCAAGAAATTTTGTTTCTTCGAAATGTCGTACTTCATAACACTGTCAGTCCACAACCTTTTCAACTCTGCAATAAGTGGTTGCAAATACACATCCAATTTCTGTTTTGGACTTTTAGGCCCAAGTACGATCACTGTTAGAAAAATCACCGGGTCTTGCATGCACATCGAGGGAGGCAAGTTATACGGGGTTACCATTACTAGCCAAACTGAATATTGTGTCCCGGATGCCCCGAACGGGTTAAAGTCATCCATGCATAAGCCCAATCTGACGCTTCTCAGATCTTGGGCAAAATCTGGATGACAATTATTTAAATGCTTCCATGCCGCAGCATCTGAGGGATGTCTCATAACACATTCATCCTGTGAATGCTCGTGATGCCATCTCATGTGCGAGGCTATCACATCCGATGCATACAACCGTTGCAGACGTGGGGTCAGCGATAAATAGAACATGCGGGCATACGGAATGAGGTTGCGTTTCCCTGGTTTATATCTTGGAAGAAAACAGAATTTATAGTGATGCAGGTCCTCATCCACATCCCAGTAAAGCATGCATCCGTTCCAACACGAATCTATTTTCTCCATGGGTAATCCAAGTTCCTCCACTAGCTTTTTCGTGTTGTACAAACTATTGGGCATAATATTTTCTTCTGAAGCGCATCGACGAAACCACGATGCAATCGAATCAAATCCTCTAGCAGGTATGTTGTACTGCCCCTTTATATTTAAAAGTTCTGTAGCAGTAGCAAGTTGACTTACCTGACACCCATCTTACAATGGTCGGCTTGCTGTCTTTAGCATCTCGTGCATCTTACGTGCTTCCGGATTCATTTCCTCTTCAACAATCCGTTCATCTTCGTCTACGTTTAAACTTTCACGGAAATTTTCATTGCCCCCATACCCCACACCATCAAGTATCATTTGCTGCATCTGACTATACTGTTGTTCATCATTCCGTTCTTCGGCAACAACCTCTACATTCGAGCTGCTACCTTCGTATTATCTCGATTCATGTAATACAGCTTCGAACATTTCCTTTGTTTCCCCCTGAAACACCCAGTGGTAATAATTCTGCACAAATCCGCGACTATAAAGATGAACCTTCAAATCTGTAACCGGTATGATTCTCTTGTTGTCGCATGTCCTGCACGGGCAACGTAGCTTTCCACCATACTTTTCATAATAGATAGTTGTCATGCAAAACTCAACAAACTGTTCAACCCCGGCCATGAACTCATCGTTCAAATACCCGTTTATCAAACGAACATACATCCACTCTCTCATTTTCTTTTTTCTTAATGCTAACAAACAATGGGAGGAGGGGGTTTTATAATGGACTCGTCTGCTCATTTGTGACCAGATGGTAGTATTTTTGCTACCAACTGGTCGCATTTTCCTGCCAAAATTTCCCGCCATTTTCTTCACTGCCCCGGGTCACATCAAGTCACAACATTTACGACCACCTGGTCACTTATTTTGGTGACCACTTGGTAGCTTTTCTCCCACCAAATTGTTTACCTACCACTAGTCACTTAAAATCACAACATTTGCGACCATCTGGTCACTTAACAATGTGACCACCTGGTAGCTTATTTCCTGCCAAATTTCTAAGCTACCACTGGTCACTAAAGGTTACCAAAATTGCGACCATGTGGTCACTTTGAAATGTGACCACATGGCAGCCTTTCTCCCTCCAAATTTACGCCCCTTTTTTTGCTACTAAATGATACCTCGTGTCACAAAATTGCGACCCTATGGTCATAATTTTGTAGTGACCATATGGTCACTTTCTTCCAACCAAAAATTCGCGCCATTTTTTATGACTAATTCTTTACTTGGTCGCAAAAAAGTGACCATATAGTTGTTTTAGGTCAAACTTCATATTTACTACCAGAGTGGTTACCAAAAAAACTACCCAATACTTTGGTCACAAATTCCTGGTCACAATTTAATAGTTTTTTTGTAATGTTTGGTCGGTTTTGGCCCAAACTAGAAACCGAACCGATAAGGGAAGAGAAATTAAGACCAAACTGCCACCGAACCACCAGCTTCAAAAACCGATATCAACCGAACCGATTACTTATCGGTTTCAGTTCAGTTTTTCGGTTTGGGCCGGTTTAGTATTGGTTGATCTATTTCGTCCGGTTCGGGTTAATTCTATTTGGGTCGGTTTGGGTCGGCTTCTTTTTCCCTTTTTCTCTTTTCCCTTATGCTTTTCTCAAGTTTTTACTTCAAATTTACTTTTTTTTTACATTGAAATTTATAATGACATCAATTGAACATTACACAATTATTAATTATGAAATCTCCATATTTTTAATTGAAATACTAGAAAACAAACATATTTCATTAACCTAATCCAAATCCACATCAATTGAACAAAATTTTACCATTACATTACACATCAAATTTTCATATTTTAAATTGAAATACTACAAAATAAACACATTAATTGAACAACATTTTACTATTAAACATCAAAACTCCTTATTTTAAATAGAAATACTACAAAACAAACACATTTCATTCACCTAATCCACATCAATTTCATTTGAACAACATTTCACCATTAACAATACATCAAAACTCCATAATCCATTGAACAATAATTCACCATAATCAATCATCACCTAATCAAAATCCAATCCATATCAACTTATAAAGTATCATCATTTTCAAACCAAAATAAAAACAAACATCCATGACCCAATGGTCTTCATCAACTACAAAATTACAAACACTAACAGAACATCAAAAAACATAAAAAAACAAAACATCCAATAGTCTTCTCATCTCCAATCGACATCCAATGGTCTTGACTTGATCACACCATATCCAACTCATCTCCAATGGTTTGAGAAGGACTACTACTATCACTAAGACTCATTTCCTCCATGCATTTTATAAATTCTGAAAAAAAAGAAAATTATTAGCTTTATTATGTCAATAAACTATAAAGTAGTAAAAAAATCACTATGAATAATAAATTTTTATACCTTCTTCCGTTTTGACAACCTCGTCTAAATATTGTTGAAGATCAACACTTATACCCGGACTCTTGATCTAATTTTGTGTACATATAAGTGCCTCAACAATACGTGGAGCTAGTGAAGACCGAAAAAGATCAATCACCCTTCCACCGGTGCTAAACGCTGACTCAGACGCCACAATGGAAACCGGCATGGCTAATATGTTTCTAGAAATTTTTCTAAGGACAAGAAATCTAGGTGCATTCACTTTCCACCAATATAAAATATTGAAGTCGTCCATTGCTTTTGCTTTGGCTCCAACAAATAAACATCCACCTCAGTTTCTATACCAAGTTCATCATCATTTTCCAAAGCATTAAATTCACTAATGAAATCAAGACTCAATGGCTCTGCACCAACTATCACATCCACAGTAGCTGAGGCTTTTCAAGTTGATGGTTTACGCGTAAAAATGGATGAATTATACTCAGTAAACAGTCGCCTCAAAACATCATCAACCTTTTTACATAGGTCCAATGCGACGACACTCGAATACAACTGATTGAAGGCATATACAAGGAACTTCATCTTGTATCGGGGGTCTAAAACCAATGCAACATAACAAAATATTGGTTTTTTCGGTATTACCTCAATACTTTTCAAACTTTACTTACATTCGTTGTACAGTGTCGCTCAGCTTTTCATCAGATTGAATGGAAGAATAATGCCTAATGCACCTCTGAATAATGTTAATCTCATGAAAAACTGAGTTTGAAGTAACATAAAGGGAGTCCGAAATTTTTTTTGTAACTCCATAAAATACGGACCAGAACTTGATATAAATTCTTGCAACCTCCCAATCCAAATTACAGTGCGTCTCACTCAAATAACACAAGTCATTGTCCTCCAACCTATCAAATGCTTTCTCAAACTTCTCAAATGCATCGAGCATCAAGTACGTGGAATTCCACCTAGTTGGAACATCTAAGCTCACAAGGTTTTTACTACATATGTTCTCTTGTGCAATACACCTCTTGAACTTAGCAAGTCGAGCAGGGGAAAACCTCACAAACCTAATGATATTTCGAACTTTAGTGATCGACTCTACAACATCCTTCTGACCATCACCTACAATCAAATTCAAAATATGTGCACAGCATCTCACGTGCAAGAATTCATCATTCAACACTAAACCGTTCTTAATGTGTTTCACTATATAAGCAACAATTGTATCGTTAGAAGAAGCATTATCCACAGTCAAAGTAAGAACTTTTGCTATCCCCCATTTTTTCAAGCATTTTTCAACTTCATTCCCTATTATGCGCTTTATGATTCTCAATTTGATAAAAATTTATAATTCTTTTGTGAATAATCCAATCATTGTCGATGAAATGAGCAGTGAGAACCATATTGTTGAGTTTTGAACTCAAGTCCAAGTGTCGATTGTTAGGGAAATCCTAAATCCTTCATTCACAAAAATATCCCTTAATTTTTTTTTCTGACATGTATCTATCCATTACATTTTTGGAAATCGTGGTTCGGGAGAGCACAACAAAATTGGGAGCAAACAAACATATCGTTCCTTCCATTAACTCTCTAAACCCAATGTTCTCCACAAAAGCAAATGGCAAATCATCTTTGATAATCATCATTGCAATTAATCTTCTAGTATTCTCAAGACTAAACACCTTACATTGTAATGATGCTTTAACCCCCCCCCCCCTCCTACACCATCTTTCTTTTTAAAGACTAACTTTGAATGATTATCATCTCTTGACTTATTTGCTTGCATTTTAAGAGGATATTTTACACAAGTCTCTTTGAGATGAATTTTCATTGATTTGGTACCATTTCTCTTCGGATGACAACATATAATCATCCCACAATAATTACACTTAGCTTTTAGATTCTCTTCAGTATATGCCTTGCCGGTTAATCTAGTGAAATGCGACCATACCATTGACCTTAATTTTCTCTTCTTCCTAGTTGACTCTATGACATTAGCATCACTATCAACATCAAGTGTCTCCTCATCTTCTTCCATATTATCATCTAAATCCTCATTCAGATCATCCATCACTTTCTCACTATCCCCAAACTTAACCATATTCTTCTCTTTAATTCCTTTGAAGTGTAAAAAAAATCAATAATAAATAAAAACAAACAGCCACCAATTTCAGAAACCAAATCTATACAGTAAATCATAAAATAAACAACTAAAATCCATAATTCATAAATTTAATCAAGACAATAACCCTAAATCAGAAATTAAAATCATAACTCTAATTCATAATTTAAATGAATCACAACATAAATTATAAAAAAAACCCTAATATTCATATATTTATAAAGAATTGAAAGGAAGAATACAAATCTGAAGTTAAAGCAGGCGGAGGCAGAGAAGCGGGATGGCGAAGCAGGCTGGCAGTGCGAAAGGAATAGGGAGGGAAGCGTTTTCGTTTTTCGCTTGAGACTGAGAGAGAGAGACATAACAGAGGGCGAGGGGAGCGTTTTTCGTTCAACCTTAATGTGTCTTTTTTAATAATTTTTTTTATTTGCTTTACTATCGGTTCGGTTTAGGGATCCCTAAACCGAACTGAACCGATAATGAATTTGGTTTAAATATACAAACCAAAACTGAACCGATAGTGTTCGGCTTGGTTCGATTTTATGCAGTTTTAGCTCAGTAATTGGCTCGGTTTGGTTTTTCAATTCCATCTTGCACCCCTAGTACACACATTTATTTTAGATAATCATGTAGTCGTATAAATATGAGTGTTTTCCTCATTTGTAATCATCAAGCAAAGGCAAAGAAATTAAAAGTTTATTCAAGAGGACAATTTTCTTCTCTTTTGTGTGTTCTTTAGTTTTGTAAAAGAACAACTTTCTTATTCAAACTTGTGAGTTTTAGAGTGATCATTATTTTGCTTGTGAGTTTTAACAAAGCTTCCAACAAAGTGGTACCAGAGCAAGGTTCAAAGATGTCATCCAATGTCAATGTGTTGCAACCTCAACTTCCTCATTTTGACGGGAATAGTTATAGCCGATGGAGTACAATAGTTAGAGTCCTATAAGGATCCCAAGATCTTTGGGATGTCATTGAAAGAGGATATGGCGGGGTAGAGATTGAGGCAACCATTACTCAATAACAACTAAATGAGTTTAAAGATGCTAGATAGATAGACAAGAAGGCGTTGTTTTTTATCTACCAAGTTGTAGATGAAAATATTTTTGAAACAATGTCAAGAGTCATAATTGAAAATGGAGCATGGGATAGTTTTCATACTTTGTATGAAGGAGAAGATAGTGTGAAAATAGTACAATTGCAAGCACTTTGTGCTGAATTTGATACCATTAAAATAAAATACGCTGAAACGATTGAAGAATATATAAATCTGGTTCTTTCCATTGTTAATAAACTGAGATCAAACGGAAAAACTATTATAGATAAAAGAGTTGTTGAGAAGATCCTTAGAAGCATGACTTGAATATTTGAACATACTGTAGTAGAAATTGAAGAGTCCAAAGATCTTGCAACACTCTTTATTAATTGAAACACTCTTTATTAATAGCTTAATGGGATCTTTCCAATCTCATGAGCTTAAAAATTGAAGCAATTTGACTCTACTCTTTTAGAAGAAGCTTTTCAGATGCAAACTTCTTTTAGAGGGATATTTAGTGGAAGAAGAGGTGGACATGGTGGTTTAAGAAATGGAAGGACCAATGATTTCAAAAATTTTGATCTTGAAAGAAAATAATTTCAAAATTCTTCAAGTATAGGAAGGGGAATAACTTCAAGTTGAGGAAGAAATGGAGGTAGAGTTCGTGGAAAATTTTCTCACATTCAACATTTTAATTATGGACGTTATAGACATTTTCAATGAGATTGTTAGTCCTAGAAGGCTAATTCTAATAAGTCTGAGAACAGTTTAATGCATAAACAATAAATAATGAAAATGATCTTCTTTTCCTCTCATTGAATATGCCAGAGGCAAGCATTAAAGATATTTGGTATCTCGATAGTCATTGCAGTTAACACATGACTATAATGAAGAGTAATTTTTTTAACTATGGATGAATCTGTTCACAATGAAGTGAATGGATTCATTTTGAATGGATGCATCCATAGTTACTGATGTGAATGGATTCATTGTGAACGGATTCATCGGCGTCAAAGGAAAATGAGATATTCTTGTCAAGATAAATAAATGAACAAAAAAAATTACTGATGTGTATTATGTTCCTGGCCTCAAACACATTCTTATAATTTGTTGGCAACTTCTGAAGAAAGGACATGATGTTGTCTTGAAGGACAATATATGCGAGATTAGAAGTATGAATGGAGGTCTCATAACAAAGGTACATATGATGAGAAACAAGATGTTTCCATTAAATATGGTTTATGACAAGATGCTTTGGTTTGACATTATACAGAAAGACACGTATTGGCTATGGCAATATCTATACAAAATTTGAATTTTGACACTATGTCTCACATGTGTCAACAACATATGGTAAGAGGAATGGAAAATATAAAAACAAAATTGTGGAGAGCATGAAAATCTCTCGAGCTTGTTCATACAGATTTGTGTTGACACATGTACTATAAAACTTGGAGCTAATTGCTCTTTTCTTCCTTTATTGATGATTATAGTCGAAAGACATAAATTTATCTACTGAATGAAAAGAGTTCTACTTTTGAGTGTTTCAAAACAATGTTTGAAAATCAAAGTGGCTTGAAGTTGAAAATGTTGCATTTTAATTGTGGAGGATAATATATTTCATTTGAAAATTTCTTGAAAGAGAATGGAACCTTGCATTAGAAGACTATTCCAAGAACTCTTCAACATAATGGAGTTGTGGAAAGAATGAATAAAAAAATAGTGGAGTCAGCTAGAAGTATGTTGAAGGCCAAGAAACTTCTAAATGAATTTTGGGGATATGGCAATGATGTGTATTGTTTATCTCTTGAATCAAGGTTCAACAAAAAGTGTTCACGGTATCACTCCTTAAAAAGCATGGAGTAGGCCCAAGCCAACCGTTAGCCATTTAAAAGTTTTCTGTTTCATTGCGTATTCTCACATATCTGGTGAGAAAAGAGGAAAACTAGATGATAAAGTATAAAATTGTATTTTTGTTGGATACAGTGAGAACTCCAAGGCTTGCTAGTTATATAATCCATTAACGAAGAAAATTATTGCAAGTCGAGATGTCAAATTCAATGAAGCATGGTTATGGAAATAGGATGTAGCAAGTGAAGTCAAAGCCCATTTCTTGATGACATGAATGGCAAAGAAAAGACTCAAGATTTAAGCATGAAGAGCCTCAGCCTAGTACTTCTTATGCATCTTCATGTCCATCATCTTCCTTAAGTGATGAAAAACTATGCCTAGAAAAAAATAACTATTCAGGAGACCTATAATGCTTCAGATAATCTTGTTTATTTTACCTTATTTGTAGATGTTGATCTAGTGACCTTTGAAGAGGAAATTCAAGATAAGAAATAGAAATTTACGATGGATCTGGAGATTGATACAATAAAGAAAAATGAAGCATGCAAGTTTGGGAATATACTGAGAAAAGAAAAGCCCTTAATGTTAAATGGGTTTACATAACAAAGAAAAAATCAAAAGGTGAAGTCGAGAAATACAAGGAAAGACTTGTTGTGAAAAGGTATAAGAAAAAATACGGTGTTGATTATGAAGAATTTTGTGCACGTAAGACGCGCTTAGAATAGTTCGTTTGATTCTAGCTCTTGCCACACTTAATGCTGGTATGTAAACCAATTGGATGTGAAGTCATCTTTTCTAAATAGATATTTGGAAGAATAAATATAAATAGAGCAACCCCCAGGTTATATCCAGATCAAAAAAGAAAAAAGGTGTGTAGATTGAAGAAAGCATTGTACCTGCTTAAGCAAGCTCCAAGAACTTGGTACACTCTCATTGATAGTCTCTTCCTAAAGAATGGTTTAGGAAGATGTCCATATGAAACATGCTCTCTACACCAAAGAAGACAAAGATGGTAATTACTTACTTGGTTGCTTATATGTTTATGATTTAATATTCACTAGTACTTCTATCATGATGCTTAAAGGGTTCAAAGAGAGTATGAAAAGGGAATTTAAAATGACTGATATCTTTGGCATTGAAGTTAAATAGGGTGATCATGGGATTAACATTGCCCAAAAGAAGCATGCAAAATTCTTGATAGTTAAGTTGATAATGGACAATGATTCTCCTTGCAGTACTCCTATGGAAGTTGGTCTCAAATTGAGCAAATATGATAAAAGTAAAAATTTTGATGTCACTGTTTACAGAAGTCTTGTTCGTAGTTTTATGTATTTTATTACAACTAGACCAGATTTAATGTTTTTATTTAATTTTTTTGAGTAGATTTATGGCATCACCAAATAAGAATCACTGGGAAGCTAGAAAAAGAGTTTTTCGATATATACTTGGAACAATTGATCATGGAATTCATTATAAGAAGAACATAAATAATGTTTTGGTAGGTTATAGTTACAACAATTGGGGAGAAAATGTAGAAGATAATAAAAGCACTTCTGGATATGTGTTCAATATTGGTTCTGGTGCAATTTCATGGGCATTAAAGAAGCAAGAAGTTGTAGCCTTATCAATGACAGAAGCATAATACATTTCTTTTTGTAAAGCTAGTTGTCAAGAACTTTTGTTGAGAAGGGTGCTAGAAGAGTTAAAGTCTCGAGAAAAGGAATTGTGATTTTCTATGACAATAGTTCATCAAACACTCTTTCAAAGAATCCAGTTTTTCATAGAAGGAGTAAGCACATAAAGATCAAGTATCATTTCATTATAGATTTGATCAAATATGGAGATGTTTTTATCAAGTATTGCTAGACAAAAGATCAAGTTGCAAGCATTTTTACGAAAGCATTAGGAATCAGCTTGTTCGTGAAGATGAAAGAGAAACTTGGATTTCTTGAAGTCTAGCTCAAGGGTGGATGTTAGAATTTATATATAAGCTAGATACATTAAGTTTTTTTAATTTGGTACATTCTTTGATACATAAATTGCTTGGTTCATGAAAGTTAATTAAGTTGATTCATGAATTCCTAGATTCATAAATGGTTATTTAATTAGATACATGTATGAATGTATACATATACACTAATTTATTTTAGATGAATCATATAGTAGTATAAATAGGAGTCCTTTCCTCATTTGTAAGCATCAAGCAAAATCAAAGCAATTAAAAGTTTATTCAAGAAAACAATTTTCTTCTCGTTTGTGTTTTCTTGAGTTTTGTAAGAGAACAACTTTCTTCTCTTCAAACCTGTAAGTTTTAGAGTGATCATAAGTTTTCTTGTAAGTTTTATCAATGCTTCCAATAACTTAACCTTTAATGTATATTTACCCTATAATTTCTTTGTTGTCTTTGTCTTGGAGTTTGCTTATTGTTAAATAATCATCGTCTTGGCTTCCATCTTCAAATGAATTGGCAATTAGAAGAGTTACACATAGACATGTAAACCTTTTTAGGTTCTTTCATATTTTTAATATGAGATCCTTAATATGTCCTCTCAAGATAGTATTAACTCTTTTTAGCTATCATTTTTGGGCTAGATCTCATATTTGGACAGGATGCTTGTTTAAGCATGTTAAAATATGATACCACATTGAGTAATTAGAGCTTCCATCTTAAAATCAAATGATAATGAGAAGAGTTAGCTAAAGATTAATAAACCTAGTTAGATCCTTTCATCTTTCTGATTTGGGAACCTTAACATTATGTATATGCTCTTCGATTAGCTTGATGTATTGACTTTAATTATCTTTGGATGTATAATCAACATCATTTTCTTCTATTTTTTCTTAATATAATATTCTATTAATCTTTTTACAGTGAGTAAAGATGAAATATTTTTGGATATCAAACCCTTATTAGATTCAGAATGCGAAGATGATTTCCTTAGTGTAAATGATGGTAAGTTTGTCTTTTGAATTTTTTTAATCACATTTAATTTAAATCGATAATTGAGAATATGAGAAAAGGTGTATAGACCCGACTCACTTTTCATTGAAACATTGGAATAAAAGTGGGTGCTTTAAAACTTGATAAACAATTTGTACAAGCGGAGATTTTTTTTTATAAAATGGGATTGCACAACCCTTCTTAACTAAAATCCAAAACTTGAAATCATTATCCAACCTTAATTAAATAATCATTTAAATCCTTATGAATTAAAGACAAATGTTCCAATAAAATCAAAAGATATTTACAATTTGATAAATTTAGGAAATAAACGACTTTAAAGCCTAAGTACATAGTCCATATAGCCAAGCTCCAAGAATCGTCGCAATCCAACTTCTCTACCATCCATACCTTAAAAAAAATATCGGTGTAGCACCGTAAGTATAAAACTCAAGGAGAAATAAATGGAAGTTTAAATTTTTTTTCTTTAAACTAGAACCAATGGCCTATTTGAGTACAAGACCCAACCATCCCCAACCCCTATTGCCACACATAATGAGCAATCGATCGACTCAACTAGTAACATCTTCTAACAATACCATCACCATAAACAATATTCTCACATCAATACCACAATTCGTACTTTCACATTGTTACCACACATAACGTTTTCACAATAAAACCACATACAACACATACTAGCACACCATAGAGTAAAGCATTCATTTCAAATCTTATCAAGCAAACAAGTTATGATACTCATACTATAGACTTGATTTATTTAACAAAAAGGGCTATGGCCTCAACCATTAGCCCCATGTATTGGTGAGCTAAAGTTTTTCATTCAAAGGCCCAGTACATCTATAATATTCTATATAACAGTGAGTCAATGCCTCTTTCATCTAAGGGCTCGTTATATCCATGATTTACTCGATATATTGGTGAGTCAAAGTCTCTTTCATCCAAGGACCCAATATATCCATGATTCACTCGAAATAATGGAAAGCCAAGACATCTTTCATCCAAGTGCCCATTATATCCATAAATCGGTACAAGATCCTTTTGTATCACAACATCAAACAATCACATCAAAATCCACATAAACACAAAGATAATCAAGTCACATACTTATCAATTTACCGATGCCGAATCTATTTTACAACTATCAGAGGCCCAACATAGTAAAGCTCATAGATTTTATTAGAGTTCCCAAGAATGCGTAAAAAACCAACGACAAATAAAAGGCAGTTCATGCATATCATAACACCTAACCATAGTTACTAATAACATACTTTACATCAAAAACCTCAAAAGAATTAACTTCCAAATTAGCTTACTTTAAATCCAATAATATAATAAATCAAGGTGTCCATAAGCATCTTAGTCAATCTAGAGTCCACCAATATACAATAAACCAAAATTCTCCATAAATCTTGCTAAGTCTTAAATCCACCAATGACTTACAAATTCTAAATCCACTAACACTTCCTATAAATAAAATTCACCCAAAAGCATAGTTATAACAAAATCCACTGCTTTACTCAAACTCCTAAACATTCTTTCTTATACACTTTTTTTCAATTAACAAATCATCCATGACAACCCTATACATAAAATTACAAACAATTCAAGACCATTGCCCAAAAACAACATATTCTTTAATTCACCAAAACTTACTTAATTCAAAGTCCACCCGACTCAAAATACTAAGATTCACTATAAGCATAAATAAACTAGAATTCACCAGAAACTTATAACTCCTAAACAATTTATTCTAACATACTTTTCATCGATCTACAAATCGTTCAAGGCTATTCAAATTATAAGATTTTGAAAATTCAATATATTCTCACAATTCTTTCAAAAATCAAATATCATGCTCAATTATATTAAAATAAACAAATTCCCACTCCAAACATCTAGTTTAATAACTATCATTCTAAAATGCTCAAATTATCCTAACAAGCTTTCTAACATCATAATTAACTCAAAAATAACAACATAATATAAATTCAATGTTTTTCATACTTCCAGAATATAAATGATTTTCATATTTTCTCAAATTTCAAAACTAATAAATATGATCCCAGTACTAAAATCTCAACCTATTCTAAGTTCTAACAGAAACTTTTATTATATTTAAGTCACCCAAAATAACTAAAGCACAAATTACTAACACTTTCAACTATTCACCCAAGACGTAATATAAAACAACCCTCTAACAACGCAAATCAAGATTCGTAATCCTACAACTTATCAAGCAACTTAATACCCAAAAATCAAGTCAAAACATCTTTAGTTTTCTAAAGTTTCATTAGATTTCCAAATTAACCATTCACTTACAAACAATATTGCATAAACCCATACATCAAAACATAGGCTAAAATTTATTAAATCACTAAACTCTAAACCCTAAAATTTATTAAATCATTCTAACCCAACTAGAATTCACCAAGACATTAATTAACAACTCAAATTCCATATCATCTACTTAACTCATTATAATCTCTAAAATCTTACACCAACACTAAACCACCAAAAAACATGCTCCAAAGAAAACATGCTAAGCAAGTTTCTTATACTAACAAACTTAAATATACCCAACTTAAATATAACATCAATCCAAGAACACAATACAACTCTAAGATCTCATTAAAATGACACTTGACATTTCAAAAGTTCCCCAAACAACAATTCATTCAAAACAACATAATAATCAAACCTCAAAACATACACCATATATCATCTATATTAATAATTCACAATCTTTTCTGCAAATTTCCCAAATCAAATAATTCTTTAGAAACAATCCAAAGAATTATTAAACTTGCAAGAATTCCTCACCTAGCCAAAAATATTTTGGGCTATAACAAATCCACCACTTCACTATTAATTACTAAAATATTAAGGAACATCCACCGTCCTGGAATGTTGATTGAATCTACAAAATACATCAAACTAAGAATTTAAGCATACTTTGAGAACTAAAAACCTACTACACAAAGAAATGGTTCAAGATTCAACTTATGGATGATTACCCATGCTACAACTTACCAAAAACAACATTGAAAAATTTTACATCTCGGATTAAAGCTTGACCAAGCAGAAAAAATCTTGAACGAAGATCGGAAAAAGAAAACGGGTAGTCGAATCGAGCTTAGGTGGTTAAGACAAGTTAAACCAAGGAAAAAGAGAAATTTTTCCGACCATGGGCTCGTAAGAAAGAAATCGAAAAAAACAAGAGAGGATTAAGAGGGGTGCTCCGGGCAGGCGAGTTGGTTGACGGAGAGACAAGAGGGGGAGGTTGAGGGAGGAAAAGAGATGAAGTAGAGGGTTTTGAATGAAAGTGGGAGAGAGGGGAGGAAGAAGATGAATAGCATTATTTTTTTTTCTTTTTCTCTTACTTTTTCTTTCTCTTTTGACAATCTTTTTTTGGTGGGTAAAAGAGGTAAAAGTTACTTTTACCCTCATGTAAGAAAAATATCAAAATTAAGAGTCTTTTGGATATAACTTTTTATTCTGAGGTATGAATGATGTGTTGTTGGAAATGTTGGTCTCGTTATCACATGACAGTTGTAATGATACTGATTTTATAAAATTTAATATTTAAATTTAAAACCAAAATTGCTAAAATACCCTTAATTACAAATTTAGAAAAATCAAGATTTAATCTTATCCAAACCAAATTAATCATAATCTAATTAATTAAAAAATTTATTTTCTAAAATTAACATTAGTCCTAGACATTTAATAATAACTAATGAAAATTAATCTAATTTCTAACATAATTTTTTTTTTTTGAAAAATCGGGACGTAACAAAAGGACATGCACATTTTCCTCAAGATTTTTGACTCCTCTATTGATTGTTGTGACGACCCGTCACTTTTAAATAAATTAAATCAGAGAAAACTGCAGAAGTCTTTTATTTTAAGAAAATTGGCGTGATTATGTTTGAAAATAGGCTAGCCAAAACCTGTTTACATCTTAAATTCAAATATCTAAAAACACAAGGAACATTAAGTTCCTATCAGGAGTTCAAAATGATTTATAAACATAAAAGTAAAGACAAAAGCTCTTAAGAGCCATTAACAAATATACAACTCCAAAATTATATAAAATTCACAAAACCATGTACATGGATTCTTACAACTACTTAGTCCATCTCGAAATCATCACCCTCTCGATCAAGCGCGCACCAGCTCCTCTCCCACAATCCCAAACATTACCTAAAATGTTTGTAATATCATGAGCTAACAAACTAAGCCCAGTGAGAATAATAAGAATAAAAAGTAAAAATAGACCTCAAACTCGCATTTCGATTTGTGTCCAATTAAATTGACACCAATCACTCCTAAAGCCCTCCAACTCTAGGTAATTTCATTTTATATTCTCTAAATGATGATATTACTAATAATCATAGTCAATACTCATCTATTACATTGTTATGACATAAGTAAGAAAAGTAAATATACTTTGCACATCATACAACTTCTCGAATCTCTCTTTCATCTATCATAAACATGAATGCATGAGAGCATCCCGTAGGACTTCGCAATTGCCCTTTTGTGCGTGAATGAAGGTAATGCGGACATCCCGTAGGCTCCCATTCAACCTTATGCATGAGGAAGTAATGCGTACATCCCGTAGGCTACCATTCAACTCCCTATGCATGAAGAAGTAATGCGTACATCCCGTAGGCTACCATTCAACTTCTTTTCTTTCACATTCTTTCTTTTCTCCTGAAGGTGATGTGAACTCCACGTAGGGTTCATCAATCTTCCTTCTTTTCTCTTTCACTTTCTTTTCTTTTCACTTTCATTTCTTTTTCACTTTCGTTTCTTTTTCACTGAAGGTGATGTGAACTCCACGTAGGGTTCATCATTCTTCCTTCTTTTCTCTTTCACTTTCTTTTCTTTTTCACTTTCATTTCTTTTTCACTTACGTTTCTTTTTCTGAAGGTGATGCGGACACTACCCGTAGGCTCCAACATTCTTCCCCCTTCTTTTCTTTCTCACTTTCATTTCTTTTTCATGAATGGTGCGAGAATGGTATGATGCAATATGATATGCATATGCTTGCATATCCTTGTCAAAGTAAATAAGTAAAGTGCGGAATTAAAGTAGTCGATACGAGCATAAAGTAAAAGGCATAAAGTAAAGGACATAAAGTAAATGACATAAAGTAAAATAGATAGTAATCTCGGACAAACGATATGTCGATCGAACTCCGGTATCAATAATAAGAGTAGAATCATAACTTCAACGATTAACCTATACCTTCAAGGATTCTAAACTTCCAACATAATCCGAGGTTCTTTTAATCGTTCTAAATACAAGTTTGGATCTTTTAACCTCCAATGATCCATCCTAAACTTCGAAACGAATCTAACTTAGAACTTTCTAAGGTTCAATGCTTTCCTCGAGAACTCCTAAGTTCTCACTTAAAGAACTAGCTCCTAATCCTGTAGGACCGAATGGCAACACTAGAGGGGGGGGGTGAATAGGGTTGTTTTAAAATATTTATAAATTTTAAAAATCGAATTTTATAACAAGAACGTTTTTCAAATTGATCAACTAAATTGAAAATTAAAGTAAACAAGATGTAAATTAATGAATTGTTAAACCGATACTATTTTCAAAGGAACGATGCAAGAAATTAATCAACACACAACAATTAACACAAATCAATAAAATAAAACATGCGGAAATTAAAAAGTTTAGGGAAAGAGGACACCGAAGATTTTTATAGTGGTTCGGCTAGCCTACGTCCACTCCCCAAGGCTCCTCCTTGAGATTTTCACTATCACCGATTCTCTTGCGGGTGAGAACCAAACCGGTACAATCTCCCTCTTTAATTTCAACAGGAAAAAGAGAAAACCCCGATCCTTTTCACTGGTTCAGGATCTAACCAATTTCTTTTTCACACCCCAAGGTGTTCCCACACCTTAATACAAAACCCAATGAAATTAAAAAATAAAAAGTAACCTCACAAATCCTCTCAAATAGGAGATAAACAAGTTTTGTACCGTTCGAAAAATTACAAATTCCTCACACAATTAAATCTCTCACAAGAATAACAAGCAAAATAGAATTAAATGAGAGAATTGAATAATGGAGCTCTTTGGAATTTTTGGCAGCAGCTTAGCACAGATTGAAGATCATTGGGTAGTGTTTTAGATCTGAAAATAGGGTTAAAACATAGACAATTTTGTGTTTAAGCTTCAGGTTCAATCTGGGCCGTTGATGGACTTAAAATGATTCAATGGCTGGAAAAAAAGGATGAAAAACGGGCTGGAAAATCATCAAAAATAAGTAAAAAGCTTCAGCAACGTCAGAGCAGTCCAAGCCGAGTCGCGGACCAGCGCGTGTAGACCAATCCGGAGGCCGCCTTGCAGGCGCGTGCACCACACGCGGCCATCAGGCTAGTCGTCCGCTCCCAGCTGCCTTTTTTTTTTTTTAATTTTCAATCAGTGACACGTGTCACTTAGCCATTTGTCTGGAATTTAAATTTTAAATTCAAATTAGTTGTTGCGTGTCGTCTTCTCATTCGCCCGTCAGCGTCAGTCTTCATAACCTTGGTCACTGCCCAGTCAGCGCTATGTCCACGTGTCAAATTCTGATTGGTTCAATTTGCCACGTCACGTGTCCACGTGTAATGACACGTCACCAAAAAGTTACCGTTTGTGATGCCACATCATCATCATTTAACCATTGACTTTGCCACATCATCAATTTTGCCACGTGCCAAAGTCTGATTCGCCCTCTTTGTCCATGTCACTTGATGATGTCATCCGGATTGTATGTTTGCCTCTAAACTTGTTTTGCCCATAACTTCTTCATTTGGACTCCGATTTGAGCGATTCAAGATGCGTTGGAATCCTTGTTTCGAGCTCTACAACATAGACACTTAAAAACTTCGAAACCATCAGTATATATTTGGTTTGTTATCATCAAAACATTAGGTATGATTGAAGCCCAAAAAGCTACAAATCCTAGGGTACTAGCTCATCCCTCTATTCTTAGATTCGGTTTCTAGTATCAGTTTCAAATGCTACAAACCTTCATACTCATTCGCTTTCAATAGTTACTTTAAATCCTAAATATTCTCACCTTAGCCAAAAGAAGATTTCGTTCCAAACCTTCGATAACGCGATCAAACAACGATCCAAAACACGTACAATTAATTTTATCTAACAATTAATAAATAAACATACATCAATCAATTAACATCTAAAAGCTCAAAACAACGAACAACCCCATAAACCCCACTATGAGGCTCTCGGCCCCCCCATAAAAAAAGTGGGTCTCGGGTTTGGTTTTCCGGCTTTTAGGTACTTTAGAGGTGTTTCGAGTTGGTTTCAAACAAATTCGATATTCCCGATTTCAATGGGTATCGATAATTAGGGTTTTTAAACGTTATGTCATTTCCCGAATTGAATTTAAATAAACAATAATTCAACAATAAATAACCCATAATCAAACCCAAAAAGGTAAATTTCAAACGGGAAGGGTTTCGACTGAAACTCGGTTTTAGGGTTATGGGAAAGTTTCCAAAAACTCTTAAAACTACTCCCGTATTTACAAACACCGAGTTTCACGGCAAGAAATCGAAAGAAAACAAAGAAAACTCCATTAAAACACTATTTGGAGCTTAGGGTTTGAAACTTTACTTACCGAGAACTCCGTGGATCTCGAGAGAAACATACGATGGTTAGGTGGAAATGGATCCTAGACTCGAGGGCTTTCCGATGCAACCAAGATCGAGCCGATCCGTCGAGAAACGAAGAAAAGCCAAATCTCCCCCCAATCCCTCTTGGACTCACGGCAAAGGAGAAGAAATGAGAGATGAAAATGGTCAATTTTGAGTCAATGGGTTTATTTAAAGATGAATGAATAGTGTTTTAGATATTTTTAAGAAATTGGAAATGACGGTTGCCTCCTTTTATGACTTTTGACTTCTAAAACGAAACCCGATGCTCTTAAATAAATCTAAAGGTGATTAATAATTATTAATTGGCCTATTAATAATTATTAATGTAACCGAAACGAAATTTAAAGTATTAAAACGATTAAAAAGAATTTCGGGCGAAATTAACTACTAAAATCGAAATTACAAAAATAATAATTAATCTAAATACTTAAATTGAAATAAATAAATAATAAAAAAAAATTCACTTCAAAATAACGGGACGTTACAGTCTACCCTCCTTAAAAGACTTTTCGTCCTCGAAAAGTGCGTTCACTAAGTGAATAAAGTGAGGGTACTTAGACTGTATCTCATCCTCACGTTCCCACGTTGCTTATTTTGACACTTGGTTCTTTCAAAGAACCTTAACCAAGTGAATCCCTTTTTATTTCTCATCACTTTTGTTCGAATGCTCTTATCTTAACTGGTGTTTTCTCATAAGATTTAATAGCATTCAAAACTACCAGTTCATAAACAAACACGTGGAACGGATTCTCCAAGTATTTCAAAAGCATCAATACATGGAAAACATTACAAACGGTCGATAACGAAAGTGGTAAGGCTAAACAACAAGCTACCACTTCTACTCGATTGAGTAACTCGATAGGCCAATAAACTTAGGGTTCAACTAACCCTTATTCCTAACTTTTATAACACCCTTTATTAGTGCCACTTGAAGTATATGAGATCCACTACTACAACTTGAATAGACTACACAGAATCCTGCTGTCAACTTTGGTTAACCTTAACCTTTCCCTAAACAAATGATAGACTCGCTAGTCATTTGTTTCAACTTGAGTATCAAAAGTCTCTTTTCTCCAATCTCATCCAAATGAATAGGAGAACGACACTTTCTTCCACAAAGTGTCTAAACATTGCCAAAACTTCAAGACAAAGCGAGTGTCTCGATCTGATAAAATCTTCACTGGCACACCACAATTTATCAATCTTTCTTAGGTACAACTGTACCCTAGTCTTAGCTGGATAGATGATCCTTCCAAGAGTAAAGTGTGCGGTTTTCATCAAATGGTCTACAATCACCCAAATGGTATCGTAACCCTTTGGCGTTCTCGGCAATCCACTGATAAAGTCCATGGAAATCTCCTCCCATTTCCATTCCGGCATACTCAGAAGGTTAAAAAAACCCGATGGGCTCTTCCTCAATGCCTTAACTTGCTGACAATTCAAGCATCTTGATATGAAACCCTAGAATTGAAATAGAAACCCTTTGAAGCACAAAGAACCCCTAGATGCAAAGCCTAAAACCCCGATGAACAATAAGGTAAAACCCTTGGAACACAAGAAGAAGAAGATTATTCCAATGATCTAATACCTTGAGTTAAGAGAACTTGTTCTTATTTCAAGATCGAAACAATCCACAAACACAATAGATCAAGTTATGCTTGAATGTTTCTAAAACATGCAACCTAGAACAAGGCTACAAAATGCAAGGTAAAATCAACCAAGCAATAAGCAAAACAAAGCTATTTTCTATCATATTAATTCTTAATATTTAGGGTTACAAATGAGGTCTTTAAATAGGCAAAGAAACCCTAAAAACAAGCTAGCAAATTTGGATTACAAGGAGCACAAAATCTGCCAAATCTTTCCTTAAGTGCATTTGGTGCATTTTAGGAAAGTTTTGCCCTAGAAGATATTATATCACTCCTAAACTATTCTAAGCATTAAAACTTATAAATAAAGGCCTAAAACATGTCCAAATACATTGTAAATTTGTGGACATCATATATGGCAAGTTCGGGAACAAATATGGAAAGTGGTCCAAATAAGGAAAGTTTGCAAAAGTGATGCAACTTTCCTAATTTGCTCTTCTCTTCTTTTCTGATTGAACAAGTCTTCAATACCCTTCTTCAACATGTATTTTCCATTGATTAAAGTTCATCAAGTCCTCTTCCATAGCCTCCATGCTCAGATCTTTAAAGCTTGTCTTGACTTTTCTCATGTAGGCTTGTAATGGATGTTTTATGCTTGTCTTGAACTTTGATCTTGAGATTGATCCTTGAGATATTTGTGACATTCCATGATTCATATCACATCTACTAACATAATTTGCAATCTCAAGCTTCATCCCAGGCCACCAATAATGCTCTCTCAGGTCCCTGTACATCTTCGTACTACCTGGATGAATAGAGAAGATAGAACTGTGAGCCTCCTCCAATAGTTCCCTTCTAAAAGTCGATCCTAAAGGCACACATAGCCTTTTACAATACATCAGAGCACTGTTTGTAGAGAAGGTAAAATGACTAGGAATATCTGACTCAGCCTCTCTAAAACCGACCTGCAAGTGAATCTCATCTCTCTGTGCATCAATCATCCTCTGCCTCAAAGTAGGTCCCACTGTCAAACTAGCCAGACTCACAGTGACCTCGGCAATCAGAAATGCTATTTCAGCCCGTTCGATAATCCACCTCAATCTCAAGGGTATTGCTGACAAAGCTGATGAATGAGAAGACTTTTTACTGAGCGCGTCAGCCACTACATTGGCTTTCCAAAGATGATACTGAATGTCACAGTCATAATCCTTAACGAGCTCTAACCATCTCCGCTGTCTTATATTCAATTCCTTCTGAGTGAAGAAATACTTGAGACTTTTATGGTCAGTAAATATCAGAATCTTCTCACCATACACATAATGCCTCCATATTTTCAATGCATGAACAGTAGCTGCCAACCCTAAATCATGAGTTAGATACTTCTTCTCATGCTCTTTTAACTGACGGAAAGCATAAGCTAGTCCCACATGGACTCATACAATCAAAACTTTCTCAATACAATCGGTAATGATGGTACGATTAGCTGATAGCCAATCCATACCCAATATACCATCAAAATCAGACATATGCATAATAAACAAAGTAAAATGTGAGCATCTACTCATAATGCAAATGTCATAAGTGCCATACGCACTATCATCATAATAAGCTTCCCCACTGGGGTAAAAGCACGCATCTCGAAACTCAACAGTCTCGGCTCAAGAGCTGCCAAGTCATCATAACAAGATAAAAAAATAAAAGAATGGCTAGCTCTAGCATTAAACAAAATAAAAGCCAAACAGCCTGAAAATAAAAAAATATAAATCACTACCATACTGGTAGCTTTTCCTGATAATCCTGACTTTGCTACTATGTTGTGATGGTTGTATCTTATACACCCTATAAAAGTGGCGTAAATCCAATTTTGATCACAACATAGCATCTTGATGGAAGTGTGCATCTCCCTGATGGAAACTGGCACAACTGTTGTAGTAAGGATGATCCAATCCTTGTTGAGCTTCACCTCGAACCAGTTGTTGTTGTCGTTGCTATTGTTGCTGTTGATGCTGATGTTATTGATGTTGTTGCTGTTGCTGTTGCTGCTGCTGCGGTATCCCTTGACTGACGTCGTCATCCTTTGCTTTCTTCTTCTGAGAGGTAATCTGTCTCGTAGTAGTAAATTTTCTTTTCCTTTCATAAGATGTAAAATCCAAGATAAGGACGACTCCTAAGCCTCCTTATTCAAATCTTGAATGAACTCGACCTCAGAGATCATTTCCTTTCTTACAAAGCAAAACTGGCGTCTGTCAAACACCTTAGTCAATAACATTCTAACCTTCCAGCATGGGATTTACCTTAGAGTCTATCTTGAAAAGATTCAGTAGGTCCAAACTACAACCTACAAGTTCCTCAAAGTTCACCGTCCAATTAGATGGTCAAACACAATGTGAATTGAAGTTCACCAAACCATCACATTGCCTTATAGAAGTTACCGATATCACGGTCCATCAACTTCCTTCTATATTTCAATCAATACCAACACTCCAGCTGAGTGTTAGTCAATCTTGACCATTTACTGAATATGGATCTTCATTTACTCGACCTTGAGTATTTCCAATTCAGATTGATACACCATAGTGTAATAGCAACCAAACTAGACCATTCACCAATTAACATTGTCTTTAATGGTCCTCGTTGAGACTTATCACGTAAAGTCCTTACTTCCTCGTTTGAGTGGTAACACACTTTCCTTTTAGCACAACACTACCATAAGGAATTACCACTTACCAAAATTCAACTTTGTCAACTCAAACCAGGAACTTGTCCCTTGAGTTGAATCTAGGTTACTGGACTCGAGCCAGACTGATTTCTTTTCAACAATTTCTCACCTCAAACAGGTGTTTCATCTCTTAATACTGGGCTCCAGACAAACATGTCCCTTTTTTACAAATAAATGTCCACACACATCTACTAAGACCACTACTTAGCAATTGTGTGACAATAACACTTTGATTAGCTTTAAGGATCAAACGGTTGATTTCTCGGAGTATCTCATCTCCTTTACTTTGTCATTATGTCAATACTCTTAACGAGGTGTATAACCTCCAAAACTGCACGGGGTCAATCACCTTCTCGTCAACCCTACCCAAATCTCAAAATGGGTCAAATAAACATAACCATATAGTGGTTTTATAAGGATGTGAAATATCACAAACATCAATAACTTCTAACAATATTCTCATAATTCTTCCAATATCAAAGAAATAAAGCATGAAAATAGAAGTTATAGGCATACCTGGTGCTGCTGATCTCAGATGATGACTTGAGAATGGACTTAAAACAAAACATGAAAACAAACATGCATCATATGTAGTCTACTGAACCCTAAGGCTCTGATACCAACTGTGACGACCCGTCACTTTTAAATAAATTAAATCAGAGAAAACAGCGGAAGTCTTTTATTTTAAGAAAATTGGCGTGATTATGTTTCAAAATAGGCTAGCCAAAATCTATTTACATCTTAAATTCAAATATCTAAAAACACAAGGAACATTAAGTTCCTATCAGGAGTTCAAAATGATTTATAAACATAAAAGTAAAGACAAAAGCTCTTAAGAGCCATTTACAAATATACAACTCCAAAATTATATAAAATTCACAAAACCATGTACATGGATTTTTACAACTACTTAGTCCATCTCGAAATCATCACCCTCTCGATCAAGCGCGCACTAGCTCCTCTCCCACGATCCCAAACATTACCTGAAATGTTTGTAATATCATGAGCTAACAAACTAAGCCCAGTGAGAATAATAAGAATAAAAAGTAAAAATAGACCTCAAACTCGCATTTCGATTTGTGTCCAATTAATTTGACACCAATCACTCCTAAAGTCCTCCAACTCTAGGTAATTTCATTTTATATTCTCTAAAGGATGATATTACTAATAATCATAGTCAATACTCATCCATTAACATTGTTATGACATAAGTAAGAAAAGTAAATATACTTTTCACATCATACAACTTCTCGAATCTCTCTTTCATCTATCATAAACATGAATGCATGAGAGCATCCCATAGGACTTCGCAATTGCCCTTTTGTGCGTGAATGAAGGTAATGCGGACATCCCGTAGGCTCCCATTCAACCTTATGCATGAGAAAGTAATGCGTACATCCCGTAGGCTACCATTCAACTCCATATGCATGAAGAAGAAATGCGTACATCCCGTAGGCTACCATTCAACTTCTTTTCTTTCACATTCTTTCTTTTCTCTGAAGGTGATGTGAGCTCCACGTAGGGTTCATCAATCTTCCTTCTTTTCTCTTTCACTTTCTTTTCTTTTCACTTTCATTTCTTTTTCACTTTCATTTCTTTTTCACTGAAGGTGATGTGAACTCCACGTAGGGTTCATCATTCTTCCTTCTTTTCTCTTTCTCTTTCACTTTCTTTTCTTTTTCACTTTCATTTCTTTTTCACTTACGTTTCTTTTTCTGAAGGTGATGCGGACACTACCCGTAGGCTCCAACATTCTTCCCCCTTCTTTTCTTTCTCACTTTCATTTCTTTTTCATGAATGGTGCGAGAATGGTATGATGCAATATGATATGCATATGCTTGCATATCCTTGTGAAAGTAAATAAGTAAAGTGCGGAATTAAAGTAGTCGATACGAGCATAAAGTAAAAGGCATAAAGTAAAGGACATAAAGTAAATGACATAAAGTAAAATAGATAGTAATCTCGGATGAACGATATGTCGATCGAACTCCGGTATCAATAATAAGAGTAGAATCATAACTTCAACGATTAACCTATACCTTCAAGGATTCTAAACTTCCAACATAATCCGAGGTTCTTTTAATCGTTCTAAATACAAGTTTGGATATTTTAACCTCCAATGATCCATCCTAAACTTCGAAACGAATCTAACTTAAAACTTTCTAAGGTTCAATGCTTTCCTCGGGAACTCCTAAGTTCTCACTTAAAGAACTAGCTCCTAATCCTAGGGTACTAGCTCATCCCTCTATTCTTAGATTCGGTTTCAAGTCTTAGTTTCAAATGCTACAAACCTTCATACTCATTTGCTTTCTATAGTTACTTTAAATCCTAACTATTCTCACCTAAGCCAAAAGAAGATTTCGTTCCAAACCTTCGATAACGTGATCAAACAACGATCCGAAACACCTACAATTAATTACATCTAACAATTAATAAATAAACATACATCGATCAATTAACATCTTAAAGCTCAAATCAACGAACAACCCCATATACCCCACTATGAGGCTCTCGGCCCCCCCATAAAAAAAGTGGGCTCGGGTTTGGTTTTCCGGCTTTTAGGTACTTTAGAGGTGTTTCGAGTTGGTTTCAAACAAATTCGATATTCCCAATTTCAATGGGTATCGATAATTAGGGTTTTTGAATGTTATGCCATTTCTCGAATTGAATTTAAATAAACAATAATTCAACAATAAATAACCCATAATCAAACCCAAAAAGATAAATTTCAAATGGGAAGGGTTTCGACTGAAACTCGGTTTTAGGGTTATGGGAAAGTTTCCAAAAACTCTTAAAACTACTCCCGTATTTACAAACACCGAGTTTCACGGGAAGAAATCGAAAGAAAATAAAGAAAACTCCATTAAAACACTATTTGGAGCTTAGGGTTTGAAACTTTACTTACCGAGAACTTCGTGGATCTCGAGAAAAACGCACGGTGGTTAGGTGGAAATGGATCCTAGACTCGAGGGCTTTCCGATGCAACCAAGATCGAGCCGATCCGTCGAGAAACGAAGAAAAGCCAAATCTCCCCCCAATCCCTCTTGGACTCACGGCAAAGGAGAAGAAATGAGACATGAAAATGGTCAATTTTGAGTCAATGGGTTTATTTAAAGATGAATGAATAGTGTTTTGGATATTTTTAAGAAATTGGAAATGATGGTTGCGTCCTTTTATGACTTTTGACTTCTAAAACGAAACTCGATGCTCTTAAATAAATCTAAAGGTGATTAATAATTATTAATTGGCCTATTAATAATTATTAATGTCACCGAAACAAAATTTAAAGTATTAAAACGATTAAAAAGAATTTCGGGCGAAATTACCTACTAAAATCAAAATTACAAAAATAATAATTAATCTAAATACTTAAATTGAAATAAATAGATAAATAAATAACATTAAATAAATAATAAAAAAAAATCACTTCAAAATAACGGGACGTTACAACTGTTGTTTACTATAAAATGTAAAAAAATTGTTCTTTGAATAAAAAACCTTGGTAATTATTTTAACTTGTTTAGTGACTATGACAACTACACTTTTGATAAATGTAATTAACAAATTTCTACAAGGTATAAAGTGTTGGGAATTTGAAGGGTTGTTGAATCCTTAAACTCCTTAATATAAGAATGAAAAATATGATGCAACAAAGAATAAATTATAGGACAGGAAAATAAAACGACACCAGAAAATTATACAGGTTCCCAATTGGTACGTTCTTTCTTCTGCAAACTTTACATGTTCCGCTATTAAAGATGAAAGATTACAATTGAGATGAATAACAGAAGTTTACATTCAATATTTTTTTTCAATATAGATCATTGCAAATAAACCAAATTCGATTTAACCTAAAAAAACACCTACTATTTTGGGGAGAAAAAAACACCTACTGCCACAACTTCTCTTGATTTTTCAATTCCACCTTTTTGCTTAGGTTAAAAGTATTCACCGCCTATACTTATATATATATATATATCTATTCTCTTGGTTTACATGTAAAAACAAGCCATCACCTCCACCTTCCTAATTCATTCACAACCCAAGTTTTTGCTGGGAATTTCAAGTGTTCTTAATCCTAAAACTCCCTAATTCAAGAACGATATAATGAACACAAAGAATAAATAAATGCAAGAGAAAAATGACACTAGAGATTTATATAGATTCCCAATTAGTATGTCCTATCTTTTGCAAACTCTATTGGTTCCACTATGAAGATGAAGATTTCATCAATGAGATGAACAAATATAAGAGTGTATAATTGCTCACAATTATAGATAACCTCAAGAATCACTCAAACAGTTTTCCCCTCTCTATTTTCTCTCAATATGAACAAACCCCAATTAACCTAATTAAAAGTTGTCAAACCAACTCACATTTAGTGAGATACTCTCCCACGTTGAAGGAACAAGAAACACCGACAGTAGTCTTTTTCTTATTCTCACACAAGCTAATGCAAGCAACTGTCTCTTCTTATAAAAGCACGACCACCTTAATTTCCTTGAATCCTACAAAAAAGCTAAATTTAACTTAGTTATTTTTGTTAAACTAAACATATTCGACAAAGAAGATTTCATAAACTTGGGCCTTTGTTGAAAATAGACCAAATGTCTTTAATTTTATTTATCTTCATAAACCGAACAATCTCTAACTTGGAGATAAATCAAACATCTTCAACTCCCACTGCATAGAAGTTCATCACTTGCTTGGAACACTAAGGATTCATTACAAACTAAAACCGATTTGCAAAATAAAATATGTTAGAATCAACTAACATGGGCGCGGCAAGGCCTCACCGATGTGAGCTATCTCCCAAGCATGAAAAGATACTCCAACAACTCTCAGTCCAGCTATGTCGCAGGATCTACCACCTGACCTATTATCCACTTCCAACGAATCTTGAGAAAGGAATTTCCATCAATAGTTTGACATGTGTGCATTCAAGCAATTTTTCAAAATAGAGACTTCACCCCCAACGTATACACACTCATTGACTCTAAATCTAGTAAAAAATGCCCTATTCCTCTCGAGAACTTTATCAGTCTACTATATCGTCTGACAGTTGAGGCTATTTTCTGACGCTTCCAAATTCTCCCGACTTTTCCTCGACTTGCATTGATGGATACAGAGCTAACTCTACTGACTACATTTGTTTGCTCACCTCTATGATCCAAGGGAACATCAACAACACTCTGATTTAGCACTTTACATGTAGAAACCAGCATTCTTGACAACATTAATAGATAAAGTCAACGCCAATACCTATTTGTTCAAACCTTCATGCTTCATATCCCCTGGCTTCTCTCCCAATGACAGATAATGTAATTTCTTACAAAAGTAATCCTCAACCTGCATCATTCGGAATAAAAAAAAATATGAATATCAAATTTTCAATCCGAATATAGTATTTGCTATCTATCAATCTCTTTAACACAAGTCCCAAAAACCTGAAGCTCTGATACTAGTTCTTCGGAATTTTAAGGGTTGTTAATCCTTAAACTCCCTAATTCAAGAACGATATAATAAACACAAAGAATAAATAAATTCAAGAGAAAAATGACACCAGAGATTTATAAAGGTTCCCAACTGTTACATCCTGTCTTCTGCAGACTTTGTCGGTACCACTTGAAGTTGAAGACTACATTGATGAGATGAACAAATAGAAGAGTGTATAATTTCTCACAATTATATATAACCTCCAGAATCATTCAAATGGTTTCCCTTTCTCTATTCTCTCTCAATATGAAAATGTAACCCAATTAAAAGTCGTTGAACCGATTCTCATTTAGTGAGATACTCTCCCACGAGGAAAGAACAAGAAACGCCGTCAGTAGCATTTTTCTTATTCTCACACAAACTAATACAAGCAGCTGCCTCTTCTTATAAAAGGACCACCGCCTTAATTTCTTTAAATCCCACGTAAAAAGTAAATTTAACCTGCTAAGTTATTTGGTCAAACTAAATAGATTGGAGAAAGAAGATTTCATAAACTTGGGCCATTGGTGGCAAATGGGCCCAGCCTTTAATTTGATTTTTCTTCATAAACCCAACAGTTTTGTCATATGTAAAAGGTGTCAAACTACTTTGGATGAAACAAAACAATAAAGGACAATTGAGCTTGATATTGGTTTGTGGGCTTGTTTATTTGGGCTTAAAAATAATTGATTTGGACTCCAAATCCCAACATAAAGAAATATGTGTAGAATAATAGACATTCATTTTACAGTTATCAACATTTTTCCCTCACAAGAGAAGTTAAGCATCTCCTAAAATTTTCTAAATCTAAAGCTTTTGACAATACATTATCTGCTCCATACTCTCTTATGAATCTTTCTAAACTGCTAATTGACTCATCCACAATTCCTTGTTGCAACGAATGATCCATTAAAACTTGGTCATTCTGCTTTTACTCTAACCAATCTTCCATCCATGAAGGTTGAACTCTTTCATACTTCAATTGGTTTCCTTCTTGACATGTCCATGAAAAATATGATTCATGCTCCCACCAACAATAATCTTGTTCGTATTAATATTCATCAGGTTTTTTAACATAAGAAAAGTTCATTCCCTGACTATTTCTTTAATTTTTTTAGAAACAATCATTATTTTTATCCCACCCCTATGATTTGACTCGAGAGATTTCCACCAAATATGATGGAATATGGGTTAAACAGGAACCTATCATAAGAATGGTCATTGACCTTGTAAATAAATAACATGTCAAATATTTCTTGATTATATTCATGTTCATCCCTATGGTTGAATGGTTGAATTTTTCTTCCCATGTTCATATTTAAGTTGTTCCTGAACAACGACAATTCTTGTTGAAAATGGGAATTAGAATCCACAATAGGACTAGTGGATATCCATCTTCCATGATTCACTTGATATATTGAAGCATACTAAAATGCGTAGCTTGATGATTCTTGATCGACGCTCAATGGACTATTACTTTTTAAAATAAAATGACTCTAACATGTGTTGCATGTGGTTTATAGAACCGACAGGACTCTGATGTAGACTGTAACGACCTGAACCTAAATCTCTTAAAACTAACATGGTAACTACGGAGCGGTAGTCATTTCAAATTTTGAATAAATCAACCGGATAGAAATTCATTTTTAATTAAGAGCTCCAGAGCTCGAAGTTTATAATTAAAATCCAAAGTCTCAAGGACAATATTGTCCAAATAACATAAAACAAAATAGAAAACTTGACGGTAATAGTCTATCAATGCTCCAATCAATGCTTCATCAAGTACCACCTTTCAAGACATTACCTGAAATATTTTTGATGTACCACCGTTAGCTAAACTCGCTAAGCGAGAAAAATGATAAAAAAAAAGACTATTTACAAATAAACTTAACAATATTGAATTGAATCAAACTTATCTTAATATTTTCTTACTATCAACCTATCATTATTATCTCATTTTAACTTACATTTAAAATTATATCAAGACCACAATTACATCACCCCCGAGGTAAGACTTACAAACATCAACGAAGAAAATATGGAATAGTCCATATGCTCTTTCTTATTTTAATCCATTAGACTACCTCACAATCTAGTTTATGGTCCTTATCTTAAGTTACCGACAAGTCTTTGGCTTTTATACCCTTAGAACTCACTAAGTGATTCAGGTCACAACATTAGCATATGGTGCGGAACTATAGCCTCACTAATATCTCGGAACCATAACTACGTCCTTCTTTCGTAATGACAAGAAAGGACAATCAAATTACATTTCCATAATCACATGCAAAACATCAAATCCATTCATATACATGCTTTTATCTATCAATATAAATATTTCTATCTCATTAAAACATACATTTTAAGCTACAACAAGACCGTACTTACCTCACCGCGAGGCAAGAGTCACAATCAACAATAATAGAAATTATGGAATGTAGTCCTCATGTCATTTATTGAGTGGATCTATTAGACTATCTCGCAATCTAGTATATGGTTCTTGTCTCAAGTTAACGAAAAGTCTTTGGCTTTTATAGCCTTAGAACTCACTAAGTGATTCAGGTCACAACCTTAGTATATGGTGCAGAACCATAACCTCACTAATATTCAGGGGACCATAACTACACCCTTATTTCATAACAATAAGAAATGACAATTGAATTATATTCCCACAAACACATGCAAAATATCAATTCATTACACGCATGCCCAATCTCATAATATAATCATAATTTCCCGCAATCCATTATAATACATTGTGAAAATAATTTTCACAAAGAATCCATATCTCACAAGTTCACAATTTAGACCTCCAAATTCTATATAAGCATTTTACTTCATTCTAACAACCTAATACATAAAAATCAATCTAATATCCTTCCCAACACACAGAAGTCTATCCTTATATGCAATGATGCTCGTCCCAACAGATTAAAGCACAATCTTAGTTAATGAGATACTCTTTTTACATATGGAAATTCAAACTAAGTTAATGACATTCAAGAAAAATGCAACTACTCACATACTTTGCCAATCATAAAATAGGTGGACTACTCCAAGGTTATCGCACCATAAAATAGGTGGAGAAGACAATCTGATTTAAAGTTCACAAAATAAAGGCAACAGCCATAAAATTTCAGTTGAAGCTAGAGCTACACTTCTATATTCAACTTCTGTACTGGTCCTTGAAACCACATGTTGCTTCTTTGAACTCCAAAAGATTAGATTGCCTCCAAGAAGAATGAAAAAACTAGAAGTTAATATGCGATCATCAGGGACTGAAGCCCAATCTGAATCAGCAAATGCTTGGAGCAGTAATGATGATGGCTTCTTTAAGAATACACCATGAGACAATATCCTATTAATGTATCTGAGAATCCTCTTTACTACTTTTCAATGATAATTTGTAGAGGAGTGCATGAATTGGCAAACCTTATTTAGTAAGTAAGTTAACTCTAGACGTGTGATTGTTGTATATTGAAGACTACCAACCACTTGCCTGTATTGAGTGATATCTGCAAGTTTTTCATCCATTGTTGTTGATAAAATAGTACCACTAATCATAGGAGTGAAGATAGAATTAGAGTCTAGCATCTTGTTCTTTTTCACCAAGTTAGTGAGATACTTTTGCTGAGATAAATGCATGATGCCATCTGCTAAGTAAGATACTTCAATGCCCAAAAAAGAAGTGAGTTGCTTAAGATCCTTGAGAGAAAATGTTGAATTAAGTTGTGTGATGAAAATTTGAATTTCAGCTGGAGAACTTCCTGTGACAATAATGTCATCAACATAGAATAGAACATAAATGCAATAGGATGGAGTGATGTAAATAAACAAAGTGTAATCAGCTTTGGTAGCAACAAAGTGATATAACAGTAGGAAGGAGCTGAGTTTATCAAACCAGGCCCTTAGTGCTTGTTTCAGACCATATATTGCTTTTTGAAGCTTATAGACTTAGGAGAGGAAGAATTGTTTGCTTGAAAGCCAGGAGGTTTCTCCATGTACACTTGCTCATTCAAAATATCATGAAGAAAGACATTATTTATATCTAATTGTCTGATATTCCAGTTATTTGCAATTACAATAGTAAGCATAGTTTGAATGGTAGCTGCCTTCACCACTAGACTGAATGTTTCCGTGAAGTCAACATCTCGAAGTTGGTGAAAACTGTTTTCAACTACCCATGCTTTGTACCTTGCAATTGATCCATATGAATTCCTTTTGATCTTAAAGACCCATTTACAGCCTATCACCTTTTGATTTGTAGTTTTTGGAATTAAAGTCCAAGTACCATTTCTTTGTAATGCTTCAAACTCAGTTTTTATTGCTTGAACCCAATCTGCTAATTGTAAAGCATATTTTTATAGAAGTTGGCTCTTCATTAGTAAGGTCAATCAGATAGGCTTTTGGTTTAAAACACCATTCTTTGCTCTATTTTTCATTGAGTGATCATTTCTAACAATAGGAGCAAGTGATGAGTGTAAATCAGAATTAGAAACCAATGGAACATGTATTTAAGCATTTTCATTAGGAGGAATAGGAATATAAGATGGAATAGGAGAAGTGTGAGACAGAATTGTATTTGTATTGGTATTGGGAATAGAAGCAGAGGAATGAGAGGATAGTGTTGAAATGGAAACAGAACTAGTATCATGTTGTGAGTTAGAATTGAGGCTAAAACCAAGTAAGGATGGTAAGTAGACATTGACCAATGGTATGGTAATAGATGATAAAGATGAGACTGGTGATTTAGCAGTAGAGGGAAAAAGGGTTTGGTATGGAAAATTATTTTCATTAAAGACCACATGCCTATAAATATAGACTCTTCCAGAAGGAGACAAGCATTTATATCCCCTATATTGAGAACTATAGCCTAGAAATAGACAATGACTTGAACGTGGATCTAATTTATGCTTGTTATATGATCTAAGTAAAGGGAAACAAGAACTACCAAATACCTTGAGAAATGAAGGATCAACATCAGTAGCAAAAAGTTGAGTAAAAGGGATGTTACCTTGTAGATCAACAGTAGTAGGTAATCTATTCATGTCAAACACTGTGTTAAATGCATCATCCCAAAACTACAAAGGCATGTCTACTTGATAAAGAAGAGAAAGACCATACTCAACTATTTGTCTATGTTTCCTTTCAACAATATCATTTTGGGCTGAGGTATGAGGTCATGTAATTGTAGAGTGATGCCATGTTTTTGCAGAAAAGAGATAGACAACGAAACTCACCTCCCCAATCAGTTTGAATGGATTTGATTGAAGTGTTTAGGAGCTTTTTAAATTTGAGTTTTGAAGGATACAAAAGTAGAGTACACATCAGATTTGGATTGAAGAAAGAAAATCCAAGTATATCGTGAGTATGCATCAACAATACTAAGATAGTATCTATAACCATTTCTTGATATGAAGGATGAAGGTCCCCCATAAATCAGCAATTAAAAGTTATAATGGTGAATTATACACAGTGGTTGAGGTTGGGAAAGGTAGTTTATGGCTTTTAGACAGCTGACAAGAATTGCAGAATGTAAAATCTTTATCGATTTGAAAAGAAAGATTACATTTGTATAAGACCTTTTTTACAATTGCTATATTAGCATGTCCTAGACGTCTATGCCAAAGACCTAAAGTATTATTTATCAACGAATTATAAGAAACTGAAGGACTTGAAGATGACAATGTAGTATGTAAAACTTGAGGAACAACAGCAAATTTGCCTTGATTTGTAGAATTGGGATGAAGCATTAAATTAAACCTATACAGCCCTTCATGTAAACTCCCTTCAAGCAACATTTGTCCAGTAACCTAATCCTTAACTAAGCATTTGAATGGATAGAAAACAAAGAAAACATTATTATCCTTGGCAAATTGGTGTACACTAAGTAAATTTTGAGAGATTTGAGGAACATGGAACAAATTTTGCAATTTAAAGGATTTTTGAGTGTGGTTCGACAATAAACTCAAGAGGAGCCTTGATGAGAAATGTTCAAACCTGTTCCATTTTCAATTTTGATTTTACTCTCACCTTGATATTTATTGTCAATATTGAGATTTTTCAAGTCATTTGTCACATGATGGGTAGCACCTGAATCTGGATACCAATTTGGATCATTTTACAAATCTGTTGCTGCAACATAAGTTGTCATTGGATTTGAAGTTGATCCATGATTATGAGTTTGAAAACGAATGTTATGCTGAAAAAAAGAGTTCCCAGAATTGCCAAAAAAAACCAGAAGTGTAAAAAGGAAAAGATGCATTAGTCGAATTTCCACTTTTGTTTTTTCCAGGATCATTTGGATCAATCCCGGAATAGCAATTCAAACTTGTATGGCCAAATTTAATACACATTTGGCATTGTGGACGATGGTTATTGTTTTCATATCTTCCTCTATTTAAATTCTTCCCCTTTCCTTATTTATTGAAGTTTGCCTAAGAATTTTTTTGATTATTTCTAAAATTTGCATAATTTTGTTTTGCTTGAATAATCAAATTAACAGAGGGGAGTGTTGAATCTAAAGCAACAAGTTTTCTTTGAATTCTCCCTTCATGAGAAAGAATGAGCGCAAATACTTCTTTTAATGTCTGATTTCCAGAATTTACAGTCACAACAGATACAATTGAGTCATATTTAAAACCAAGACTTTCTAGAACACTCATAATGAGATCTTTCTCTGAGATTTGATTTCCAACAGATGATAATGGCTTGGGAATAAGATTTCATCTTACTGAGATAATCTTTCATTGTGAAGCCATTTTTCTTTAGATTTTGGAGCTAGGATTTGTATTGCATAACTCTTGCCATATCTTGTGAAGAATTTTTTTTTGAAATACATTTCCAAACCTCACTCGTAGAATCACAATCTGTGATTTCTGATAATATAGATTCTGTCATGTGGATCCTCCAAGCCAGGATGATAGCAACTTATCTTGGCGTTTTCAAAGAACAAAGGCAAGATTAGAAGATGAACCATTATCATCTGCAATAGTTTTTACAGGTAGTTTTTGAAATTTAGAGATATAGTGTCTTCAAGACCATGACCTTCAATGGCAGACAAAACCTAAAATTTCCAACTGAGAAAGTTCTCATCATTCAATTTGACAATTGATGATTGATTTCCAAAAGAAATAGGTTAAGCAGCATTGTTGAATGGAGTAGTAAGAATATTAGTAGAAGGAGAAGAAGAAGTATCGAACGGTGAAACCATTGAAGATAAAACTGAAGCTTTTCTTCAGGATCGGAATTGGCAGTTAACCGGAGAGCTTTGATACCATGTAAAGAATTGGAAAGATCACTCAAAGAGATATTTTCATTATTAAATTGATTGAATGATTACAAAAGATATATATAGAAAGACTGCACTTGCAACTATAAGCTTAACAACATTTTATTAACTAACAATACTCTAACTAACTTTTAGTGAGCTGCCTTAACATTGGTAAATTTATAAATTTGTCTTTTCTATCAATTTGCTTGTTTTACAAGAATTGGCCCTCGTAGAACAAATTATGTGAACTAATTATATTAAAATTAATTAGTTCAATTTAACATAATGGTGTGTTATTTTAAATTTCTTACAAGTAACTAAGATATTTAGAACAACAAGGGAAATTTCATTGGGTAGCAAAATTTTCTGCAATATTTATAAATATAGTATTTTTAAAAAGTATTTGCAAATATAGCAGTTTTTTAAAAACCTTCATTCATGTGTATCAGAGAAATCAATGATAACTTATAAGATAATCAGTGAAAACTATTAAGTAATCAGTGATTCATGCACAAAATATCAGGATATCAATAAAATCAGTGATTACTTATGTGGAAATCAGTGATTACTTGTGAAGAAATCACTAAGTAATCATGCAAAATTGGTGGCAATTTTGTAATATTTTAGGTGCGATTTTGATTTTTTTTGTTATTTTTGCAAATAACTTTGTTTACTGCTATTTTTATAAACATTGGACATAATTTTGCTATTTTTACAAGAGCCCCTTAAAACAACTTATCTAACGCATAATATAATTTATAAAATAAATAAACGAGAATATGATTTATCATTTGAGTTAATTGCTTTAGAATCTATACATTCGAATTTTCTTTTACCTAAAATGAATGAAAAGAGTGGTTGCATTATTTTCTTTAATTACATTACATGGGGGTTATAAAAGCTTGATAAATATAAAATTAGTAAAAAAAAAAAGAATTATATAATATCTAATTAAAAAAATGCTAATGAAAATAGTTTTGCATATAGGAAAATAAAAAATATATTTGTACATAAAAATTAGATTTTGAAAATTTATGTCTCATCTCATGATAAATAATCCTTGCAGGTCCAATAACAGAGAAAGAGTTTGTAGAAATGTTTACAAGGTGGTTGGACACTTGTGGAAAAGGCTCTTCAATGGAATTCACAAGAGAACCAGAAGAATTACTTGAAAACTACTCATGTCTCAGTTTCTTCAGTCTCTTCATTCCTAAATCATGTGAGCTCTCTTTGCACATCTTCATTCCATTTTTTTTTTTAAAAACAGACAAATCGTTTTAATATTATCATTTTTTTTATGCAATAGAGATAATAGGAAATAATAAATGTTTAAAACCTGATTTTAATTAGAAAAAAAAAAAACCATACAAACAAACGTTTTTAAAAATAATAATACTTATAATTCATAGCATGTCTTTCTGTTTTTGCTAGCAAACCCATCACAAGAATCAAAGAAATTATTGGCACATGATGACCAAGCAAATGGGACGGTGATTGATTCTAACAGCAGAGCTAAATTGTGGGAATTAATTCTACCATGCATTGTTAATGGTGGTTTATTTGAATCAATCTCAACCTTAATCATTGTCACGTGTGCATCAACCGCTAATATTCCAAATGGTAAAAAAACAAAAAAAAACTTTTCAATTTCCCTTTTTAATTAGTTTTCTCTTATTATGTCACTAAAAATCTAGACCTATAATTTGCCTAATTGCAGGGAATATATTGGCTTTGGCTTTGACAAACATGATTACTGGACTTTTTATCATTAGACACAATGTGAGTACTTTACTTTTCTCTCACTTTTTATATTAATCCAAAATTCATTCTCAACTTAATACTAATATTTTAATCTTTTCCTTTGTCATAATTGATTGTTATAGAATGCATCTCAATAATAAGTTTAAAAGTGTAGTATTTTTCAATGTGAAATTCTAATCTTGGTGCTTTACCTAAAACCAGTTTATGTTAGGTTTTTTCGTGGACCCAAATCAAATGTTAATCAAACAAGCACATTAACTTCAAAGGCCCAAATACTCTTTGACCAAAATTTAGTTGACCGTGTTTTCAAGAGAAAAAGGAAAGTCTTATACTCTGTGTGAATCAATTTTGGGAAGTAAATTAATTTAGACGGTGATTTTTATAACTATAAGACAGTGGTTTTATCGAAGGAGAACACTATAAAATTAAAGAATGAAGCGTCGATTAGGTTTTGTGAGCTGGTCATCAATTCGGTGTGAAGGTAAATTTGGCCTCTTATCGTGAGAGAGTTTTTTTAGAATAGTTTATTTGACACAATCCTATTTCAAGTTAATTTGGGGCTTATAGAGAGGGGTAACTGTTCTAGTGATCTCCCAAGTTATGTATAATTGTGAGTAATTATACAATATTTATTATTCGTGTCATTGATATTATGTTCAACTTTAGAATAGAGCTTGCAGAAGATATAATATACCAATTGAGAAGGAAAATTATGCGTGGTAGCCAACTTTTGAGTTTTGTTTTCACATATGCCACATTTTCATATTTATATCAGATTTACCCATTTTATATATTCTATTCATTTAATGATATATCATTGATGTAATTTTACAACAATAATTTATCAGTAATGTAAATTCTAGTATTAAATTTATATCAATAATATAAATTTACAAAAATAATATATCAATTATAGTCAAATTTTCATAAAAAAATTATGGGTTAATTATATGTTGGGTAATTTTGATATTTTTCAATGTTTGTGGTTTTTTTGAAAACTGAGACTCGATATTGGGTATATGTGATAATAGCCCAATTAAGAATCTGTATAAATCTCTAGTGTCTTTTTTCTCTGCTATTTTATTTATTTTTTATTACATTATTTATCGTTCTTGGATTAGGGAGTTTAGGATTTAACAACTCTTTAAATTCCCAACGGTTTATTGAGTCATTTTGAAATACGAATGTGGCTAAATGATAGCCATTGAATGTAGGAATGTCTATTCCCTTGTGAGTACTTAGGTTTTTTTTTTCATTTATTTATAGTCTAAAACTGAAGGATTAATTTGACAGCTAGCACAAGTACTCAGGAAGCATAAGCAAAAGATGGGACCTAGTGGAATCAAAGTAGAACAACCAAATCAGCTGAAGAAAGTACTGAAAGATGTATTGCAATATCTTCTCCCTTTCACAATAACTATCTTATCATTTCTATTTTTCGGTATGGTGCCTCCGTTAGTTTATGTCTTCACATTTCGCGATACCGACGACAAACATTTCAAGCTCGCAACAATGGTCGGAGCATCCGTTTTATGCACTACATTACTTGCTTTTTTGAAAGCTCACCTTCAGAAGCCAAAAAAATGGGTCTTTTATGGTAAAACTGTAGTATGCTTTGTTTTTATTGGAGTTTTGGCTTTTGTGTTATCTTACTTAGCAGGTGATCTGTTTGGAAAACTTATTCTGAAATTTGACTACTTGTTTGTGTAAACCCTTTAACATCAACTCTATTATTCCCTTCAAACACACAATGAATTTAGCATATGCTTCATATTTTCATTACCAAATCATTGAACTCTTTTAATAATAATAAAAAATATTTATAATACGACTTTAGTGATCAGGTTATGATTGGAGTGTGTGTGGTTCAATATTTTAATTTATGATAGATGAATATATAAATATGCAATTGATTGTAAAGCATTCGTCACTTTGGCTACTTACTTGGATAATGCCTACGAAAATGAGCTAATCATGGATATTAGCGTTGATCTTGGTGGATTGGCGAGGCATTGATCGCAGAGAGATTGGCTGGACAACTAGACACAAATTGAAAACCCAGGGACCAAACAAACCTATTTCTAAAAACACCAAAACAAAGTAGACACAAATTAAAAATCAAGATCAAACAGACACAAACCATAAAACTTGGGGACTGAAAAAGTACTTTACCCTATATTTATTAATAAAAAATATATAATAATTGTCAACCCGAAGTTTCCTTAATGGTCACTTCAACAAGCAAAACTTGAATTTAACTTTTTTTGTTATCTGGTATAAACAAAATAGAAGTTAGTTAGCTAGTTGTTTGTCTCACTTGTAATTAGCTCACATTAGTGGTTAGTTAGCAGATTTTGTAGGTGAACAAAAGCTCCTAATGAGTCCAATGAATATACTCTCAATATTTCTTCTCTTTCTCTCTCGTGTGGCACTTTACACTTTTCCATTATTTCTTGCACTCTTCATTTGTGACTTCTTGGTGATTTCTCTAATTAATTGGTACAGAGCATAATTTCATAAAGAAGGAAGATTAAGATCCTTAGCAATGGCGAGCCATGGTTTGACTGAAGAACACAAGTAGAATGTGGTTGACAATGTACATATAATGTGGAAGAAGGCACCCCGCATTGAAGATATGGAATAATCTATGATCCATCTATATGGAAAAAGATCTTTCGAATAAAATATGTGAAAGAGAGGCCCAAGATGAATCCATTGAAGCCTCTGATTGAGAATATTGATGAGTTCAACAAGTTAACAATAGATTTCAACAATCTTGGTGACGAGATTCGTTGTGAAAACGAAGCCATTCTCTTGCTTAACTCTCTGCCTGAAGATTATAAAGATGTGAAGGCAACCATGAAGTATGGACGAGAAAGTTTATCTGTCAATGAAATCATCTCTGCTGTCAGATCAAAAGAACTCAAATTGATCATAGACACAAGAAGGATGTAAAAGTAGCAGAAGGCCTATATGTTCAATGCAGAGGAAAGATAATTTCCCAAATTTTCAAATGGGTTGGTGCAAATGGGTTCTCAGTTTCAGAAGCATTGGCGGTAGAAGGAAGTAATAATCGAAGAAGCAATATCCAACAAGAGGAAGATTGAGTTCTTGATTCCGGATGTTCATATCATATGACTCCATCCAATAACTTGTTCAATTCGTACAGACCTTTCAAAGGATGATTTTTTGGATATGGCAAAAAAAAAAACATATGCAATGTTTCATAATTTAATGGTGCTCAACGAAATATTACCATAAACCAACATCAGTTAAAAAAATCATCCAAACTAAAGGTGGTCTATTTTTTAATAATATTTTAAACCCTTTAATGTTATAAAATTAAAAACTTAATCATAATTTAAATTTCTCTTTCATCACTCTCCTCTCTCCGTCTTCTCTACTCAGACATCGATAGTTTCGGCAACAATTTTAATGCTGACAGAATAACCCATAAACCAGCTCGAACATTCTTGATTGAACCCAAAAAGGAAATGATCTAAAATTGAAACTTTTCACCTAACCAAATCAGATAAAACCGTGGATAACTAATTATGCCCAAAATTAAGAAACCTACATTTCTTTTAAACATGACAAAGCATCAGGTAAATGTCCCATGAACGAGTTGGAACCCACATCGACAAACTTTATTTGTAAGAAAACTCTAATTCATCCATACAACCACTCAATTGGTTGTTTAAAACCAGATTTCTTTAAGTTAAAAAAAAAAAAAAATCTAAACCCAGATGGAAGACTCTCACTGAACTTATTATTAGCTAAATTTATTACATAAGCTGGAGAATTCCCTAAAATCATTGAATTTAAGTGCAAATCCCCAACACACATTTTAGAAAATCAGATGAATAAGATGCGGTGGAGCCGCATCTACTGTAGGTGACGGAGCAGAAGAAGACACAAACAAAATGAGGGAGAATAGAGGAGGAAGGGTGAGTAGAGAGAATTTTAACCATAGTTAGTTTTTTAATAATATAATATACAAAAAGTAAAAGATATTATTAAAAAAATAGTCCACTGTTAGTTTGGATGTTTTTTTTAACAGATATTGGCTTATTATAATGTAGGGGTGATTTTTTTCAAATTAAAAGTGTTTGAGTGTAAATTAAAAAACCATGATAATGCAGAGGTCTCTTTTGTATTTAACCCCATTGATAAATTATTAATTTGTCCCATTTTTACTTATGAAAACTATTAAGAATTGAGCTCTAACTAACAGCTAAACCAACCATTAACAATCAACAAATTCTTTAAAATGAACTATAAAGAAAAACATAGTAAGGAAGAAGAAGATGAACAGTGAGAATTATGTGGTTTTGACAAAAGTCTACATCCACGAGAAGTAGGAGCTACTTAATCAATTTTATTCAGTAATGATTTTCTCTCACTCTCATCATCATTACAATATGAAATATTCTATAAGCTTATCAGCTTCACACAATTGGTATGCTAACTGTTTCTGCCACATCATCTTCAATGAGAGAAAATGTGTCAATTGGTTTAATTATCTCACAAATCTGCTCCTTAATTTTAAAAAAAAAAGTTGAACGAACGAACGGAGGTCTCAACTCCTACTTCTTTTTTCTTGCTTCCTTAGCCTGTATCAAGTTGAATCAGTTCCTTGCACACCTTAAATTTTGAAACCTGAAGTGATTTAGTAAGCATGTGTTCAGCATTTAGTGTGTAGAAACCTTTCGTAACTCAAAATCTTTTTTGTTCAGTATATTTGTAACAAAATAAAATCGAACATCTATATGTTTTGTTTATTCATGATGTGTCTGATGCTTTGAAAGGTATATCGCACCCTGCCTATCACACATCAAGGTTACCTTGCATTTCTTCTGATACATCCTTGAAGTCATATGACTTCTTTAACAGCATCAGCCAAGGCTATATATTCTACCTCAGTGGTTGAAAGAGTAGCAATGTGCTGAAGGGAAGATTTCCATCTTATAGTGCTTCCAAAAGCTAAAACATAGTCAGTAAGTGACTTTGTTTGTCAATGTCAAGTGCGAATTGTGAATTTACAAATCCCAATACATCAGATTCATTAGGTGGTTATTTTGCACTCTAGATCAAACTACGATCCATGGTTCTCTTTAGATTCCTCAAGACCCACTTTATTCCCTTCCAATGAGCTGCTCTAGGATTGGACATAAACCGACTAATGAATCTGATTGAATAAGCTAAATCTGAACGTGTACAAATCATATTATACATTCTACTTCCAACTGTATTGGACTAAGGGAATTTGTCCATTTCCATCAGCTCATGTTCAGTCTTGGGAGCTTAATCAGATGACAATTTAAAGTGGGGAGCAAAGGGAAATGTGACTGGTTTAGAATCTATCATATTGAACCTTCTCAGGAATCTATTAATATAAGAAGACTGTGAAAGGTTCAAATAGCTTCTATCCCTGTCCCTCTTGATTTCCATTTCTAAAATGGTTCTTGAAGCTCCTAAATTTTTCATTTCAAACTCTTTGCTCAACATTTCTTTCACCCTTGAGATTTGCTTCATATTCTTACATGCTATCAATATGTCATCAACATTTAGGAGAAGATAATTGGTTGAGTGCTTTGTTTGATATTGCAAGTAAACACAACTATCATAGAAGCTTCTCTTGAACCCAATACCAGTCATATAATTGTCAAAACGTTTATACCGCTGTCTTGGAGACTACTTCAATCCATATAGAGATTTCTTCAATTTACACACTTTATTCTTCGACTATTTCTCTTAAAAATCAGGAGGCTGAGACATGCAGATGACTTCATCTAATTCTCCATATAAGAAGGTTGTTTTAACATCCATTTGTTCCAGTTCAAAGTTGAGTTTAACTGTATGGGATATAAGAACTTTGATTGAGGTATGTCTCACAACTGGTGAGAAGACCTCAACGTAGTCGATACCAAACTATTGTGTAAATCCCCTTGCCACAAGTCTAGCTTTGTATCTAGGCTTTTGTGAGTTTTCACCATCTTGTTTCACTTTAAATATCCACTTGCAACTTACAATTCTTTGATTTGCTGTCTTTTCTACTAACACCCAAGTGTTGTTCTTATGAAGTGAACTCAACTTCTCCTTCATTACCATAATCCAGGCTTTCCCTTTCTCATAATTAATTGCTTCTTCAAAGTTATTTGTTTAGAATCCCCTGATTCATATATCACTGCAGGGAAAAAGCTACATAGTCACTGTCATCAGCAAATCTGGATGGAAGCCTGATCTATCTTCTATCTCTATCTCTTGCTGCTTATAATGCTGAAGTTGACTTGTACTAGATTTAGGAATATTAGTTATGACAGTGAGCTGTGTATCAGTGTCTTTATTTGCTTCCTATGAACTAAAACTTGATGCTGTGGTGGTAGCCTCCACCTCAATCTTATCATTACTCTTTTTCAAGGATTATGCAGGATCTGAACTTTTATAAGGCATTATAGTTTCATCAAATTTCACATTTCTGCTTGTGATACACCTGGAATATCCTTTTTCTAGACACAAAGATTTTACCCCTCTACACCTTGTGGATAGCCAAGGAAGATACACTTGAGGGCCTTTGATTCAAGCTTTTCTTGATTTACATGTGCATATGCCGCACAACCAAATACCCTTAGATGGTCAAGTTGTGGTAGTCTTCCCGTCCACATCTCTTGAGGTGTTTTGAAGTTTAGAGTTGTGGAAGGTATTCTATTAATGTAAACTCCCTTTTAAAAAAATAATAAATAAATAAATAAAATAAGAGGATAAGGTTGAGTTGAAAAAAAAAGAAGATAAGATAAGGTTAAAAAAGAAACTATGCAAGGCCTTGGCTTTGGTAGGGATGACATGTGGCAATGACATATTAATTTAAAAAAAAAAGAGAGAGAGATCCTTGTTTTGCTTCAGCACCCGCGACTAGGGAAAGAAAAGAAAGGGAAAAGAAAAGAAAAAGAGAAAGGGAAAATAGAAAATTGGCTTGAGAATTTTTTTGAAGATGCATCAATTGTAGAGTTTTAAGTTTCAATTTATGGTGTAATGGCTTCTTGTAAGTAGTTTCTTCAACCCAATTATTCTATTTGATGAGATTTGGTAGTTTTTGATATGTTTCAAGGTTGGGTTATGGTGAATTTTGCTTTGCTTCAAGATTAGCTTGTTATGGGTGTTAATGATTTCATGGGTGTTAGATATTCTGATTGTGTAAAAGAAGGTCAAAGAAAATGTGTAATGTTGTGGGACTGAAAGGAAGCTTTAGGTTGAGATAAATTGGGTTTATTGTTGAGTCTAGTGGATCTATGATGTCGTGACTTTCAAATGGTTATGTAAAAGAGGAGACTTCTATAAGTTGGACTCGTGGTTCATAAAAAGTTGAGAACGGAGGGAGTGAGTAAAGAAAAGAAAAGAAAAGAAGAGAAAACTAAAGTGCCTAGGAAGAATAGAAAGAAATTTATATGGAAGTTGTCAATATAATAGATTTTATTTTTAGTCATTGAATAATAATGTTATTACTTTGGAATTAGTTAGTGATATGGTTATTAAATTATTATTTCAGGTGATATCGAGACTTTAAATATTTACGACTTGGTGTATTCTTCACACTAAAAGTTTGTGAGTGGCTTTCTATTTTAAGATTTACGATATTATCGAGATTTTGATTTCTGAAATATAAATATTAGATATTTAGCTACAGATTTTATGAAATTGAATGTTATGATATAATATATATATTATTTACGAATATTATGGACACTCAATTATGTTTTTAGAAACAGTTATGTTCTACGAAAGCTTTGAAAATTACGTTAATAGTTTCAGTAGTTTATTTTCAAACCGTTAGAAACAGTTCCCTCAGTTATCAGTTTTCAACAGGTCTTTGGGACCCACTTTAGCATACACATAGGCTTTGGGCAGTATGTTAGGGTGAATAGCCCTTTGGGGGCAGTTCTGCTCGCGTATGACCAGTTTTAGTATTCAGTTGCTCTACTGCATGCATGACTTCGCTCTACATGCAGTATGACCAGTTAAGGGTACATTTTTAGTGTTGTTTTATCAATACAATATAGTTTTTGAACAGTTTCTATTGTATATATTTACGTACATGTATTGATCTAGTTTCGACAGCAGAATATTATGATCATTAAATTACGACTATAACCAGTTTTACGAGTTTTAGTTTCGAATATTATGATTATTATGTTTTACGAATATTAGTTTTGAAAAGTTTTATGAATTTAGAAACTGCTATATATTATGTAGTTTTGAAGGAAATATTAGTTTAATAAAAATTCCACTCACTGAGCCTTTTTAGCTCATTCTTTTCAAATGTTTTCCCCCCCACAGGTAGCATTCGAGTTTCAGAAGATGATCGAGTCTACGACGAGTTTATCCACCACGTGTTTTGCATCAGCTCAGCTAGTACATGAATCATTTTTAGTTTGATTTAATATTAGCATAATTATGTTTAGTTTGCCTCGATGGTACGTGTTGGCTTTTGGCTATCACTTGCCATCGGCTCACGTCTTGTCTCGAGTGTATAGGGAGATCCCGGGTTGGGTCGTGACAAGTGGTATCAGAGCATTACGATTCGATACATGTGTTTCATAGTGAATCACATTTGCTTGTATTTCATTGCATGACATGAATTCAATTATAAGTGCATATGGTTTTTGGTGGCAAAGCTCGTAGGCTAGAAGGTATTTTTATGAAACTCACTGCTACTAGTTTGTAAATTTTATTGATAAAATATTTAAAAAAATAATAATAATAATAAAATTATGCCATTTATTTAAAAAGTGATAACAATTTGAGAAGAAGTTATCATGTAGTGGTTAAATTGACTCAGGAGATAGTGGTTGTTTAATAGTTATTTCAAGTAGTATTTATGAGTTCAATGAGCTGTTTTGGATTTAATGCTATCAATTTAAGAAGCTTATATGATAATTGCAAAGAATGGATTGACAATGACTAGAAGTTATATAGAGTGGTGGAATATATTAAGGATAAAAAAAATAATGAGCATAGTGGTTTGACTTGTTGGACCATCGTAATTAGCAAATAGTGTTTATAGAAATTATGTGGTACTTGTGGATGAAAATGAGTTGGAAGCAGTGTTAATTGGCATCCATAGAAACATGATTTTGAGATTATGTTGGGCATATGTTTCTTGTTTGTGATTCATGGATGAGTTCCGTGCTTTCAGTAGTGGTGTTGAAACGACTAAAAGAGTTTGGGATTGGTTTTAATGGTGAAAAGAGAATTTGAGCATCATGTATAATTTATGCGGTGAATTGCTCATGTAAAATGTTGGTTTAAGTATTTAGTTTATGTAATGGATGCTTAGCTCAGTTTGTTTAAAAGTTCAAGACATATGAGACATGGAATTTTCACATATATTCTTGGAGCATTTGATGAATTTTAACATGAACTAGAGACTGGTTTATCATTTGATATAATCTATTTCTCAATCATCATCAGGAATGGTTTTGATTGAGTTAAAAATATTTAAATGCACAACTACAAGAATGACTTGTGAAAGCCTCAATATGATTGAGTGTTATCCTAGAGTGGTAAAGTTATGTTTGAAAAAGAAAGATGACACAACGAGATCGCAGATTAATTACAAACAACTGAATAAAGTTGCTCTTGTAGAAAATTCGTTCATCACTTCGAAAGGGTTTTGTGTATCCTACAATTGTTATGCATTAACTTATCTGGTCAAATAAAAAACATATTTCTGGTAAAGACTGCTTTGATAATGGGGATTAGAGATCACTTGTGGATTTTTATTTATATTGTTTTGAAGCAAGATTGAAGCAATAGAATTTATGGTTCAGAAGAAACTGTTATTTTATTCTTTTTTTTATCGGTTTATCACTGAGATTGTTATTGATATATTGGGTTTCTTACAAAATGAAAAAAAGGATACATACGGAGCATCTAATATTAGATTACGGGCTCCTTGTAAAGGGAAAGTGTATATGAAATTCAGTAACTATGAATTCATGATATATTGGGTAATGATCTAGGATGTGTATATTTACTGGGAAATATATGTTTACTTCTTAGTAAAGTAAAGGAACAATAAAAATGGGAATGGACTGAAATTTGGTAGAAAAAGATGTAGATTATTGAAATTAACTAGTAAATAGTATTATTTATATAGCGGTTTCAGAATGACTCTTCAGTTGAATAATTTGCACTCCATAAGAATACAACATGTTTGTACAATTAAGTTTTGTACTGATGTTGGAGTTCTAGTATCTCGAAACTCAAAAGGTTTTTGTTTACTATAGTGTAACTCGGTTTAAGCCAGGGAAAAACAAGTAAGATTGTAAGACAATTGCTAATGCATCAAGGCAGTTAAAGGAATGTTAAATTACTTGTATTTGGTGTGGTACTCCGAACTACTGGCGTGGTCGTGATAGAGGAAATTTGACAGTATAGTTTATGAGCGGAAACGTATCATATTAAATGATCACTGAAAATTGAAGTATGGTTTAGTTTCAGAAGAGCTCAAATTGTTTTCGATAAGATGGCTTAGTGTATACTTGTACTATTGACTTAGCACTATGCTCATGATGGTATTTAGGCGAGAATGAGAAGATTAACGAAGCAGTTACAATTTCGTCAGTCAAAGGATAACGCATTCTCTAGATAGATTAGCAATATTGTATATGCGGATAAAAGAATTAATTCATATGAAGAACCATGACAAATGTGTAAGATAGTGACTTTTGTTTTACTTATAAATTTTGAATTAGCTTACGGTGAGCTTTGGAGTTATATAATTTAAGCATTGATGGGTTTTTACGTGCATGGATCACTGAAAAAGTGGTGAACGTGGTATTTTGATTTAGATAGGTTCATTATTGTGTTGATAGCTTTGCTATAGTATTTATGAAGCAAAGAAAGTCATGCAGAGATTATCAGAATGCTATTACAGCTTTTGAGAGACACATTGATATGCAGAAATTATTAAATAAAATAAGGCTTGCTTCGGGTACGTGTTTGAGGCATGTGAGATTGCAGGAAATATATGTTGACTCACAAAATGATAAAAAAGTAGAGACATGGGAATAACAAGGAACTATGTAACAAAAAGGTGTAGTTTATTGGAACCAGTCAGTTATCATCGTTGTTTTGTATGAGAATTTTAAAAAGTAACTACTCAATAATAAAGAAATGGGTTGATAGATTGTGTGTGAACAAAGTTTACATGCATTGAAGGGAAAGATTAGTTAATGCGTTTTCAATATTTTCAGATTCTTCCTTCAATAGAATTTCGAGGACGAAATTCCAAAGAGGATGTAATAGTTTGTAAACTCTCTTTTTTAAAAAAATAATAAATAAATAAGAGGATAAGGTTGAGTTGAAAAAAAAGAAGAAGATAAGATAAGGTTAAAAAACTATGCAAGGCCTTGGCTTTGGTGGGGATGACATGTGGCAATGAGATATTAATTTTAAAAAAAAGAGAGAGAGAGAGAGAGAGAGATCCTTATTTTGCTCCAGCACCCGTGACCAGGGAAAGAAAAGAAAGGGAAAAGAAAAGAGAAAGAGAAAGGGAAAATAGAAAATTGGCTTGAGAATTTTTTTGAAGATACATCAATTGTGGAGTTTCAAGTTTCAAGTTTCAATTTATGGTGTAAGGGCTTCTTGTAAGTAGTTTCTTCAACCCAATTATTCTATTTGATGAGATTTGGTAGTTTTTGATATGTTTCAAGGTTGGGTTATGGTGAATTTTGCTTTGCTTCAAGATTAGCTTGTTATGGGTGTTAATGATTTCATGGGTGTTAGATATTCTGATTGAGTAAAAGAAGGTCAAAGAAAATGTGTAATTTTGTGGGACTGAAAGGAAGTTTTAGGTTGAGATAAATTGGGTTTATTGTTGAGTCTAGTGAGTCTATGATGTTGTGACTTTCAAATGGTTATGTAATTATGTTTAGTTTGCCTTGATGGTACGTGTTGGCTTTTGGCTATCACTTGCCATCAGCGCACGTCTCGTCTCGGGTGTATAGGGAGATCCCGGGTCGGGTAATGCAATTAATAAAGTAACAAGCTGAAGCTTTGGAAGAACGAATAGAAACGAATTGATTTGAAGGGAGTTGAAGGGATTTGAAGCAATTCAATTATGATTCAGTCAAGAACAGTTCACGTACGAAGAAGTGATTTTTCTCTACTGATTCATTGAAGAAAATGAAAAAGAAAAAGAAAACCAGAGTGATCTTTATTTAAGGTTTTAAAAGTTCAGATCGATTTCGTTTTCTGGGTTGAAGTATCAAGCGTTGGAGAACTAAGAATCGACATTTACGTTAAAGGTATGTAAATTTTCATTTCTTAGTTAGGGTTTAATGTTTCAGGTGAGGGTTCACTTAAATATATTCATTTGGTTTTTTCTATAAATGTAAGGAAATGACTAACTTCTTTATCATCAACTTCCATTACAATGGACAGATGCAGTTACACCCAAATACGTATACTAGAGGATTACAAGCAAGATTTTATTGGGTGGATACGGATAGACTATCCATAGTTGAACTACATAAGATTATGAGGCACATTGGTGTAACTAACAAGGAAGATTTCAATGTGGTCATGAATTGAGATATGGGATGAGATGCTTACTGACGGTTGAGAGCTTCGAAGAGATGATTACTTACATCTTAGAGGAAATGGTTATGGAGTTCTACTTTGAGCATGACCCAAATGAAGTTGTATTTGACGCTTACCATCCACTAGATAGTTATATGCCATTGTATCTGGAGGGGCATAATGGGATTGAGAAACAGAATGAGGATGAACTGAATGTTAATCAAGAAGCTGAGGGTGAGGGTGAGGCTACTGAGAATCAGAATGAGGATGAACTCAATGTCAATCAAGAAGTTGAGCCTCAGGGTGTGGCTGATGAGAACCAAAATGAGGTTAGACTGAATGTTAATGTGGAAGTTGTTGATATGAGTGAAGATGATAATGCTGACTTGGGATTTGAAAATGATATGGTGGATATTGCTGAGGTTTCAGAAGATGAGAACTGGGATGAATGTGATGGTGACGCTGTACAGGACAATGAGTGTGGATCTAATGGTGAGAGTGGATCTGATGGTGAAGCTAAACATATTATTGAGGGTGGAAATGATGGTGAAGCTGAGCATTTTTTTATAAACCCAAATATTATGGATAATGGGTAGAGATGATGCTTGTGTAATAGATGATATAGAGGAAGTTAATGATAGGGGTGAAGGATATATTAGGGATGAGGTCATAGAGGAACAATATGTTCGTACGAATGAAGCGGATCATATGCAGGATGATACGGGTGAAGAAGGTATTAGGTATGAGCCTCCTACACCTCAAGACATGGATGGTGATGATGAGAAGTCATCTAATGATGAAGCTAACCTGTGGCGGGATATTGAGTGTGTGCCTGAGCATCGGGGATTCACTAATAATGATGTTGTGAATGATGGTGATGAGGCAGTTGAGAATGAAAGTGAGGGGGAAGAGGAAGATGGTGACTTTGAAGTTGGAGATGAAAGTGATGAAGGATCATATGTAAATTATGGAGATTGTTCTGATGACGATGGTGGCTTACTTGAAGAGCCATTTTCTTTTAACATTGAGATTGAGGGAAGCGTGGAGTCAGAGTATGAATCAGAGACTATGCTTAACATGCCTGTCAATGAAGATGGTGTTAAGCCACGTGTTGACCTGATTTCTAGGCCCGAGACGGACATGGATGACGTTAAATTCACTATTGGCCAACGTTGCTCTACTGTTGCGGATTTGAAGATAGCGATTAAAGAGTATGCAGTGTGGGTGGCTACAATGAGAAGCTTATTAAAAACAATAAAGTTCAAGTGACGGTTGTATGCTCTAATTCGTGTGTTTGGAGGCTACACATAAGCCTTGATAAAGAGGACGACAGTTTTCAAGTAAGAACTTATAGGAATGAACATATAGTTGTGTAAGAGAGTTTAGAAACAGAAATGTTAACTCGACATGGGTTGTAAGAAAATACTTGCCGATGATCAGAACACAATCTGATTGGAAGTTGGTTGATATTATGGCGTAGTGAGGATTAACTTCCAAGCTCAAATTTCGATCACGCAGGCCTATAAAGAAAGAAAGTAGGCTCTTAAAGCCATATACGGGACTATAATTGAACAATACAAACGGCTTTAGGAGTATTGTGCTGAACTTTGGAAGTCGAATGAGGGATCTACGATCAAGATAGCCTGTGATATAGAAGTCCTTGAAAGTGACCCAATTTTTAGGCGTTGGTATGTATGCTTAAAGGCTTGTAAGGATGATTTTTTGTCAGGATTTAGGCCATTCATTTCCATTGATGCTTCTCATTTGAAGTGATTTTGTCAAGGAAAAGTTATGGCATCTAATGGAATCGATGGAAACAACATGATTTATCTGATTGCATATGTCGTTGTGGAGGCAGAAACAAAAGATTCGTGGTCTTGGTTTCTTCGACTATTGGAAGAGGACATAGGCTCTTTTACTGCTGGAGGCCACACATTTATATTCGAACAACAAAAAGTACTTTAGGTTTTGTTCACTTTTAGTCATTTCACTTTTAGTCCTTATTATTTATACTTGTAGTTGTGGCGGGGGTTGGTGCTGACATTTGACAACGTGTTCCCTAACGTTGACCATAGATTTTGTGGTCGTCATTTGTATGCTAATTTTCATAAACAATTTAAGGGAGTATCATTGGAGAATTGTTTTTGGAATGCAGCAATGGCAAGGATGCAAAATGAATTACACAAGTTATGGCTCGTTTGAGCATAATGAATATAAATGCACATCAATACCTAAACAACATACCTGCGCATTATTGGTCGAAGTATGCATTTCAAACTAACTGTAAGTGTGATCTCCTGTTGAGTAACATGTTTGAGTCTTTTAATGTTTTCATTCTGCAAGCCCGAGACAAGCAAATTATTCACATGTTAGAAATCATTAGAAAGATGGTATTGAAGAGAATTATTGAGAAGTCTGTATTGTTAGGAATGGTGTCCTAGAACTTGTAATTATTTAATTATAATAATTTATTTCGAATAAATTAAATAAATAAACATAAGTTCTTTATATAATCTAGATTGATTCAATTGACGACATTAGGAATATATGGAAATATATAAATATCAAAACATTCAAATAGTAAACCCTAAGTTACTCTTATGAAATCACGACTTAGTATGTGAGTCATACAAGAGGATTAAAGTCGAGATGAGTAACTTAAAAGTGTCTACGATGAAATGGATAACGTTTGGGAACCTTATCCTGGTAACACTGTTGATAGCTTCGCATTTTGTTATAGACAAATGATCTAATCCTGATCATTCATGTGGGAGACATGAAATGGAAGTATCATATGCAATGTTGATTGTATAAGACAGGACCACGATGTTCGATCAAATTTCTCATTAGTACCAGGTTTACGAGAAACAATCGAATATCAAACTAAGTTTATCAACCAGGTGATAGATCTCAATCCTGAGTGAAATGCGGACTCCTATTTGTGGAGTTATGTTCTTTGATTCACATGGTTGAGAGCGATCTGTAAGAACGCTCAATACACTTCTTTTTGGGAACATGACTAGATAAGTAGCTGGGAACTCATTTTCACGAGATGGAATTCATAACTTTCCTATAAATTAACGGTATCGATGCGATACCTAAACATTTTAGGAACTTTAGGAAACTCCCTTGATGTACTTGATTCGAGACATGAACAAGTGACGTCACGACTTCTATTGATCACAGAAGTATCTTATCTCTAGTTCGACTAAAGATAAAGTTCATTGGAGAATCAGTGGGAACACAAGGATAAAGCGGTAATTACAGGGGCAAAACGGTAAATTTATCCGCCTGTAATTATGAGGGTTCCACGTGAAGGATAATATCACGATATATAAATAAAAGATAAACTAAATGGACATAACTCATCTATAGTGAGGGGAGTTCAACTATGAATCTATAGTGGAATTATTCATAGTTAGATAATAAGTAATTAACTGATTATGAGTTAATCACTTAATTGACTAATTATTAAGCCCATGATCTATAGGTCCATCGGGTCCCTATGCTAGCCCAAATATCGCATCGCGAAATCAAGTAGAAGAAATGGAAATTTTAAGTAAAGTGAATTACTTAAAATAGGCAATATTAATTGTTTAAATATTGAGTATATTTAAGCGGTAATTAATATAAACATTATTAATTGTTTAAATAATGAGTTTATTTAAACATGAAATTAATAATGAAATATTATTAATTAGATATTATTAATTATTTAAATATTGAGTATATTTAAATGTAATTAATAATTTGAAATTAATTAACAATTATTAATTGTTTAAATAATTAATTTTATTTGAACGGAAATTAATAATTAAAATTAATTAATTAATAATAAAATATTGTCAATAAAATTATTAATTAAATAATGAGTTTATTTAATGGAAATTAATAATTATAATATTTATTATTAATTATTTAAATAATGAAAATTATTTAAATGGAAATTAATAATTAAATATAATTTGATAATATTTAGACCGGAGAAAATATTAATTATTTAAATAAAATATTTATTTAAATGGTAATTAATAAATAAATTAATTGAGTTGGACTTATTAATTTAAGAGAGAGTTTCAAGCCCAATTGGATTAATGAACCCAATTGGAATTGGCCCAAAATAATTAATTAAATAATTTGGAATTATTTATTAAATTAATATGCTAATTTCGGCCATATATGTATTTTTGGGAAGAGATAATTGCTTGAATTATATCCTAAAATAACTACATAGATTTATTTACCCAAGATAAATAAAAATAAAGAAAATAAAATAATCTCCTATTTATCCTTTGCATTTTCGAAATTGCTAGATAAAGGAAAGAGATTATCTTTTTTCTTTTTGTGTTTATCTCTATAGATTAATCCTAATGTGATTAGGATTCCTATTTTCCTATAAATAGGAGGGTTGGGTCATTCATAAATCACACAATACAATTCCATAGAAAGTTGGAACTCTCTCTTCCTCCTCTCCCTCCCTCATTGCCGAAATTTCCTTAGTCATTGGGAAGAAAATATTTTTTTCTTCTTCCCAATTTCTTCTAAAGTTCGATCCCACAATCGAATTTCGTTTGATCGATCGGGATATAGCATAGAAGATCCGGTGTTGCTGAGGATTGATGCTGTAAAGAAACCTCCAACCAATTCTCCGATTTTACTCAATGTAAGTTCCGGTTTGATTTTAATTTTCGAAAATATAAGCATGAATCTACATGTCTTTCACAAATTGCATGATATTAATAGATCCGTTATTAAATGTTAATAAGTTTACTAAACAAAATTCCGCTAATTTAGTAAATCATCCCTTCAATTGGTATCAAAGCTAATTTTAATTATCATGCAAATTTGTGTTTTTCGAAAATTTGGTGGGTTGCATAAAAAGTTGTTTTATGTATGTTTATATAAATTGTGGAGGTTTGCTTATTGACTGTTTAGGTATTCTTGAGGCACTTAGGATTTTTAAATTTTAGTAGAAAATTTGTAAACCCTAAATTTTAGGGTATAGGAAAAATTTGTAATTTTCCCATACCCATTGATGGTAAAATCGGCTACACCAAGGGAGGAAGAGAAGAAAATTTTTCCCCATCATTCATGATGCCCACGCCCAAGGATGAGATAAGGTAAAGATATGGTAAGATATTTTAACATAATTATCTTGTTATCTCAATTTAAAAAAATTTAAATATTTAAGATAAGGATAAAATCCTTTTAAAGATTATATCTCTATCTTAAATTATAAATTTAGAAATTGAGATAAGATTACATGGAAAATATTTTCTTTATTTTTCCATATAATTAAAAGATAATTATTTTAAAACAAGTATTTATGGAAATATTAAGGAGATAATATTTGCCCCATAAATACCCATGCCCACGCCTACACCATGGAGGAGAGAGAAAGATGAAGCCTCAAGATCTACAATGGAAGATTTAATTAAGTTGTAATTTAATTTTCCGTTTTAGAAATAGTGCCAAGAATACCGGTCAATTTAGCTATTTATTATTTAAATTGTTTATATGTATGATATAATTGTTTTTAAATAATATTCATGCATAAGAGTATGTCATGTAGAAAATCCCACCATAGGTTGTATGATTTTAATTAATTATACATACATGCATCATGATATAATATGTGTTATTATATGCTAATGTATGTGAAGCATGCCATAATTTTATTATATAATTGTGATTATCGAAAATTATGTAATTTTATTCTAATTATTTTTAGAATTAAAAAGCATGCCTATTTAGTTAAAATTCAAAAGTTAAATCTAGTTTAAAAGTTGAATAGAAACTAAATGAACTATTTGTAATATGGAATTATTGTTTAAACAATTGGGCCAAAATCCATATAAGATAAACAAATAGAAACTTTTAATTAAGGGTTAATTAAAAATTAATAATTGAGATTAATTGAATTGAATGGATCTCCAGCAGAAAGCTCGCCTGCGATGAGGTTTCATAAAGTTCCCCTAACACGGAGCGCCTCTAGCCGGGAGCGATCCTGGGAGAAAAGTTCAAATTAATAAATCAAAATTATTAAGACGGCGCATAATGTGATTAGTTTTAATTAGGAAAACTTGAACAATCACTTTATAAAATTAATCTAACCAATTTAAGAGTTAAAGTTGATTAGGTTAATTAAAACTTGGATTAATGAGTTAGCCTGAATTAGTCTAAGTTATGAAACCCTAACTCAAAATATTAAGTGGGAGAAGGAAACATGTCAATGTATCCTATGGTCTCCACTAATGGGCTCGAAACGTGAGATTTATACATGGCCTCTGTAACACTCTGCGCAGTGTTCATTCCCATAGGAAGGTTTATTGTATAAATCAATATCAAGTTGGGTCTCCCGAAAGGGATAAAGAATTTTAAATGAGATTGATTGAAGATCGAATCTACACTTCGTAGACACTCTTCAATTTTATTTAAAAGACTAAATTAGTGGGTTACACTTAAGAAGAAATTTGATAAAGTTTGTTATCAAAATTCTTGACCAAACACACGGTAAACAATGACATAGGAATATGAGTTATTCCTGGAGTTGTCAATTGTTCGAGTGGCATCTCGTTTTAATGATGGTAATCGACCTATCATTCGACGGCACTTCACCTAGTATCATTAAAATATCGTGACATAGTAACATGTTTTAGGGCTTTTCTGTTCATTAATATGTTCGCATTCATGCATCATATTTAATTATATGTCGAAACTTTGAGTATTTGAATGTTGAATGCATGTTAGATTACTAAGATAAGGTTTATTTAAATTTCAGTAATATAGCATCTGCTTTAGTCACTATACTTGGAAATAACAAACTGAACGATGAGAACTATGTTTCCTAGAAAAGGAAATGAATAATTTAAGTAAAATAGTTTACTTAAATAAACTAACAATATTAATTATTTAAATAATGAGTTTATTTAAATGGAAATTAATATCATTATTATTAATTATTTAAATAATGTGTTTATTTAAATGGTAATAATAAAAATATTATTGATAAATAATTATTAATTATTTAGATAATGTGTTTACCTAAATGGAAATTAATAATTAAACATTTATTATTAATTTTAAATAATAGCGATTATTTAAAAGGATAATAGTAAATAACATATTTATTATTGATTTAAATAATGTCGATTATTTAAATAGAAAATAATAAATATTTATTAATGATAAAGTATAAAATCGGAATATGATATTTGAATAATTGATTTAAATATCAAGAGTTAATAAATAAGATTTATTAATAAGGAAGAATCTAGAATTGAATTAATGAATTCAATGGATTTTGGTTCAAATTATTAAATACCAGAATCGGTACATATATAATGTTTTAGGAAATAATTGTTGAATTATTTTGTCTAAAATAAATATATAAAAGAATGTTTAACCAAAGACAAATTAAACAAAGAAAAAATTGGTTTTTCTTATTGATTTCATTCACATAAAATCGGCACGTAAGATAAATAAAGAATAAAATTTGATTTTATTCTTGGCATTTATCTTGTATTTATTTTGATAGTATTTCCTAAATTCGATTGGAAAACTGTTTTGCGTATAAATACAAACGTCTTGGTTGTTCATTCAAAAGCTTCTAATTTCAATTTCGAAATTGAAAACTCTTCTTCTTCCTATTCTCCTCGTAACCGATTTTACAATAGTCTAAAAGGGAAGAAAATATTTCTCTTGCCAAAACCATAGTTTTCTAATTTAGTTTAGTTATCAATTTGTTTTTATTTTGAAACATGTAATAACTATTGGTTCTCATTTCGTATGAACCAAGTATGGGAATATTTTAAATAAGAGTTATTTAGGTAGATATTCCTTTACAATCATATTACAAAGTTCCAAAGTGTGATTGGATGGTTATTCAAAATACTCAGTATAAAACAAATAAATTCCAAACCAAATTCTAAACTCCGAAATATCTAAATGAGTTATAAAGGTTTAAAAATGTTTAAATACTTAAGTCTAAAATTACTTAAATAAGTTAGAGGGATTAATCTCTTAAAGATGGTTCTCAAGGAATTTGAGATGATAACCATATTAATCCACGAACTTATGGGATAAGTAAAATCGAATATCTTTAATTTATCAAAGATAACTAGACTCAAACATCACTAAAGTTGGACATTTAGATGTTAGAACTTAAGTGATAAGTAAACATTAAATCGATTTCTTATATTCCAAACATTCAGTTATTTAAAAGGATGTTTTAAAGGTAATAACTGATATGGAATAAACAAAACAGAAATCAGAAAGTAATAATTAGTGAGTAATTGAATTCATAAATTATTAAAGAAAAGCTCAGTAAATCAGTGATACTGAAGGCTTTAAACCTTACTTAAGATATAAAAGAATTACAATAATTTTATTTCACAATAAAACAAGTAGTTATTTAAAAGTTTAAATGGTTAAACTACTTGTAGAACTTTATTTGAGTGGGAGCGTCATAGAACGAACCAAACGGACTATTAGAAGTCCAAGTGAAACTCATTGACTTCAAAATCAATGAATAAAGTTCAAAATAAGTGAAATAAAAATGACATGAATTTTCAATAGTTGAGTTAAAAGGGTCACTTATACTTATACATTATTTTTGAAATAATAACAAGTATAAAATTGTAATCATTAAACAAATGAAAGTAATGGAGAATTACTTTGTAGTGGGAGCTTAAGAATTTCGAGAATCCTAGAACCAATGTGACTAAAATAAAATTCACAAATAGTATGTTAGTGCACATAGATAAAATGGGAGATTTTATGAGTTGCACGGGCTCAAATTCGAACATGAATTTAATTCCATGTAAGAATTCGACAAAAGACCTTTGCGAATTAAACATCAAATGAGTTGAGTATAAGTAAAATGAGTTTTTACTGACTAAACTCTAAATTCGCGTGATTACTAAGTTGTTAGTAAATGAAAGGTGGTTGAACATGATGGTTTCAAATCAATAATTAATAGAGTTTATTTTATGTCGATAAAATATGGAATCTATTAAACTTAATGAAACCAACATCAGACAAAAGAATTACATACTAAACAGATGAAAACGTTACTGATAAAGTATTAAAATGACTACCATGGCTAAGTAGTTGATAGTCATCCAGTTTGACTGGAATTACAAGTCAAATCTCCAAAGATCTAGGACAAGTGGGAGATTGTTAGGAATGGTGTCCTAGAACTTGTAATTATTTAATTATAATAATTTATTTCGAATAAATTAAATAAATAAACATAAGTTCTTTATATAATCTAGATTGATTCAATTGACGACATTAGGAATATATGGAAATATATAAATATCAAAACATTCAAATAGTAAACCCTAAGTTACTCTTATGAAATCACGACTTAGTATGTGAGTCATACAAGAGGATTAAAGTCGAGATGAGTAACTTAAAAGTGTCTACAGTAAATGGATAACGTTTGGGAACCTTATCCTGGTAACACTGTTGATAGCTTCGCATTTTGTTATAGACAAATGATCTAATCCTGATCATTCATGTGGGAGACATGAAATGGAAGTATCATATGCAATGTTGATTGTATAAGACAGGACCACGATGTTCGATCAAATTTCTCATTAGTACCGTTTACGAGAAACAATCGAATATCAAACTAAGTTTATCAACCGGTGATAGATCTCAATCCCGAGTGAAATGCGGACTCCTATTTGTGGAGTTATGTTCTTTGATTCACATGGTTGAGAGCGTCCTGTAAGAACGCTCAATACACTTCTTTTTGGGAACATGACTAGATAAGTAGTCTGGGAACTCATTTTCACGAGATGGAATTCATAACTTTCCTATAAATTAACAGGTATCGGTGCGATACCTAAACATTTTAGGAACTTTAGGAAACTCCCTTGATGTCCCGATTCGAGACATGAACAAGTGACGTCACGACTTCTATTGATCACAGAAGTATCTTATCTCTAGTTCGACTAAAGATAAAGTTCATTGGAGAATCAGCGGGAACACAAGGATAAAGCGGTAATTACAGGGGCAAAACGGTAAATTTATCCATCTGTAATTATGAGGGTTCCACGTGAAGGATAATATCACAGATATAAATAAAAGATAAACTAAATGGACATAACTCATCTATAGTGAGGGGAGTTCAGCTATGAATCTATAGTGGAATTATTCATAGTTAGATAATAAGTAATTAACTGATTATGAGTTAATCACTTAATTGACTAATTATTAAGCCCATGATCTATAGGTCCATCGGGTCCCTATGCTAGCCCAAATATCGCAGTCGCGAAATCAAGTAGAAGAAATGGAAATTTTAAGTAAAGTGAATTACTTAAAATAGGCAATATTAATTGTTTAAATATTGAGTATATTTAAGCGGTAATTAATATAAACATTATTAATTGTTTAAATAATGAGTTTATTTAAACATGAAATTAATAATGAAATATTATTAATTAGATATTATTAATTATTTAAATATTGAGTATATTTAAATGTAATTAATAATTTGAAATTAATTAACAATTATTAATTGTTTAAATAATTAATTTTATTTGAACGGAAATTAATAATTAAAATTAATTAATTAATAATAAAATATTGTCAATAAAATTATTAATTAAATAATGAGTTTATTTAATGGAAATTAATAATTATAATATTTATTATTAATTATTTAAATAATGAAAATTATTTAAATGGAAATTAATAATTAAATATAATTTGATAATATTTAGACCGGAGAAAATATTAATTATTTAAATAAAATATTTATTTAAATGGTAATTAATAAATAAATTAATTGAGTTGGACTTATTAATTTAAGAGAGAGTTTCAAGCCCAATTGGATTAATGAACCCAATTGGAATTGGCCTAAAATAATTAATTAAATAATTTGGAATTATTTATTAAATTAATATGCTAATTTCGGCCATATATGTATTTTTGGGAAGAGATAATTGCTTGAATTATATCCTAAAATAACTACATAGATTTATTTACCCAAGATAAATAAAAATAAAGAAAATAAAATAATCTCCTATTTATCCTTTGCATTTTCGAAATTGCTAGATAAAGGAAAGAGATTATCTTTTTTCTTTTTGTGTTTATCTCTATAGATTAATCCTAATGTGATTAGGATTCCTATTTTCCTATAAATAGGAGGGTTGGGTCATTCATAAATCACACAATACAATTCCATAGAAAGTTGGAACTCTCTCTTCCTCCTCTCCCTCCCTCATTGCCGAAATTTCCTTAGTCATTGGGAAGAAAATATTTTTTCTTCTTCCCAATTTCTTCTAAAGTTCGATCCCACAATCGAATTTCGTTTGATCGATCGGGATATAGCATAGAAGATCCCGGTGTTCTTGAGGATTGATCTTTGTAAAGAAACCTCCAACCAATTCTCCGATTTTACTCAATGTAAGTTCCGGTTTGATTTTAATTTTCGAAAATATAAGCATGAATCTACATGTCTTTCACAAATTGCATGATATTAATAGATCCGTTATTAAATGTTAATAAGTTTACTAAACAAAATTCCGCTAATTTAGTAAATCATCCCTTCATGTATACTATAATGGGATGGAGAGGAATCTGGGGTTTCAGATTCATGATAAGTTAGAAGAGATCAAGAGATTGTCTGCTATAGTTGCGTCAAGTGGGTGCTTCACTATATGTAGTGGATCCGGGGAATAGAATAGGGAGTGGGATTTGAATGGGATTTCATGCATCCATCCAGTGCAGTGCATATATTCTAGGCACCAAATGCCTAAAGATTTTGTCAATGAATATTATACTAAGGAGACTTTTGTCAAGTGCTACTCCTACTTTATCAAACCTTTGAATGGTCCAAATGGATGGAAGCCCACACCTTATCAACCATTATAGTCACCTATAATCAGGCGCCCACCAGGAAGCCCAAGAAGGCAACGCAAGAAGGATGTCGCTGATGCTAGATCTCTCAACCCTCACGCAGATAAAAAAAGTAAAAAGATATGTAGTATTTGTAAGACCGTAAGACATAACCTCAGATCTTGCAAATGGCCGGTAGGTGGCAACCAAAAGCAAAAGAAAAGAAAGAAGAGAACCACCTTCATGGGATTCAACATCTAATTTACTGTAAGTATTACCAATACTTAGTTATATACACAAAATTGGTCCTCATGAACACTGTAATTAAACATACACTTTTTGTCCCTCTTATCTATATTAACATGATGAAAATGGATCTTCTGGAAATACAAGGAATGCGGCTGTTGGGCCTTCAGATGCAGGACCTTCTAACCCTAGATCTGCAACAGCTTCATCGTCTCAACTGGCTAGAAGGAATTTGCACCACAGTAGACGCCGCACTAGGTCTTCAAGCCAACCTTATGGATCTGGGAATGGTTAAATGGGGTGGGGAAACTAGGGAAAAAGGCTTCTGTAACTTTGTGGAGGAAATTTATTGATTTTGTAATATTTCTTCATGTGGGTTGCATCCCCTTTACATTTGTGTGGATGAGTGCTTATTTTGTTCTTTTGTGAAGTATGTATGCACTCTCCATTGAAGAATATTTTGAGAATCCAACTTTTGACTAAACAATGCTTGATGTTCCATATCTTTTAGTTTAAAACTGTGGACCTTATAATGTCATTTACTGCATAACAAAAGTCAGGGACCAAAACTGTTATATGTTATAAATTGCTTTTTACTCATTCAACAACCTTGTAATAAATGTCATTTACTTCATAACAAACCTTAGGGACCAAAAAAATTATAATTTATACATTGTTAAGGGATCAAAAACTGTACAAAAGTATGAGGGATAAAAAATGTTACTCTGCTAATTCAAATCATTAAGCTGTCATCTTGTTCATGAACCAAAAGTACATGAGCTATGCTTTAATCTCCATTCAACATTCACAACTTCTTTAACACATATATACAACACTAAATATAACAGTGGCAACAATAAGAACCCAACATGCCAAGTTTATCATATTCAGTCTTCAACTTTTCTTCTACATAGAGGTCCAGTAATACCCTTGCGTTATTTTTCTCTGACTCAAGAATCGCGGTCTAGAATGATTTTCGCAATGATTGAATGCAACTCTTTGAGCACGTAGAAGCCTTCCTGTTCTCCCAGGCATTTGTGATAAGGTCGACTAAAGGATCTTGTGTATAAATCCTCTCAGATGAGCGAGTATCGGGCAGCCCTCATTATGATCTTACGAGCTTTCAAGCTTCCCTTTGGAGATATTCGACGATTTGGCTTCGCCAGTTGGGACTACTTTCTTGATTATACTCTACTGGTATGGCCTCTCTAATCCCTTCATTCCCACTCTACTTGTCCGGATCAAGATTTATGCTGAGCTTAGGCAAGTAATCAATCGAGATCATTTTTCTTGTTTATGAAATAACAGTGGAACCAATGTCTGCCAGTGCGTCAGCATGGCTGGTTTCTATCCTCGAGACTTGGGTGATATCATATTCATTAAAGACTGGCAGGATGGATTGGACCTTTCCAAGTATTTAATTATTCTGGGATCTTTTGCCTCGAAATGTGATCTGACTTGATTCACCATGATCTGGGAGTCACTTTTGATGCTCAAGCGTCTCACCCTCATTTTTATGGCACTTTGTATCCCAGCTATCAACGTTTCAAGGTACCTTTTGAGGTTGAAAGCACCAGTCCTGCCCCTTTGAATTAGAAGATCCATCCACACATAATATCTAAACTGCTTCTCTAGAATCGGTGTGGTTGGACCTCTCTGCCTCGTTCTTTCACAAATTGCCTTTGCTCGTAACTGCGGGTGCCATTTTCGCTATGAAGTCTGCTAGAATTTTCCCTTTTATCACAGGTCGAGGTTCATAACTGATGTCATATCCTCCTAACTCTATTACCCACTTCATGAGTTGTCTTGAGACGTGTGGCTTATGATGTATCACTTTCAGTGAGAAAGTTGTTCTCATAAAGATCAGGTGTCCTTGGAAGTAGTGCTTCAATTTTGAGAGGCGACGATGAGTGCCAGTGCTATTTTCTCCATGGTTGAATACCTTGTCTCAGCATCGACCAAGGTTTTACTGACGTAGTAGATGGGTTGTTGGAGTTGAGCGTATTCTCTTACTAAGGTCGAGCTAACCGCAGCGTCGGAGACCGTTAGGTAGAGGATGAGTGTTTCTTTTTCAGCAGGTTTAGCTAACAACAGTGGTGATGAGAGGTAGTCTTTGAGTTCTTCGAATGTCTTTTGGCATCATCTCCCCAGCCGAACTCCTTTCTCCTCTTTAAATCTTTAAAAGAATGGTTGGCATCTGTCTGAAGAACGTGAGATGTTGCAGTTTAGGGCCGCTAGGCATCCAATAAGCTTTTGTACTTCCTTTAGATTTGCAGATGCTTTCATGTTCATTATTGCCTTGATTTGGTTAGGGTTCACCTTGATCCCTCGGCTTATTACCAGATGACCTAAGAATTTCCTTGATGGGATATCGAAGGTGTATTTGCTAGGATTCATCTTCATCTCGTACTTGTTCAATATTATGAGAGCCTGCTCCACATGCGCGAGATGATCCTCGACTCACTTTGACTTCACTAGCATATCGTCAATGTACACTTCCATCGTTTTACCTAGTTGATCTTCAAACATTTTGTTCATAAGACGTTGGTATGTTGCTCCATCGTTCTTCTATCCAAAGACATAACCTTGTAATAATAAGTTTTGATGTTGGTTATGAGCGACGTTTTTTCCTGGTCTATTGGGTTCATTTTTATCTGGTTGTATCAGGAGAAGGCATCCATAAAGCTTAGAAACTCGTATCCTTTGGTAGCATCAACAAGTTGATCTATTTTGGTAACGGGAATGAGTCCTTCGGGAAGACCTTATTGAGATTTGTGAAGTCTATATGCATGCCCTCCATTTCCCATGCTTCTTCTTTACCACAACTGTATTTGCTAACCATTCTGGATACTTTACTTCTTGGATAATCCCACTTCCAATAAATTTCTCACCTATTCGTTGATGATTTTGTTTTTATTGGGAGTAAACTTGTGCCTTCTCTACCTGATAGGAGGCAGGTTCAGGTCAACTTCGAGGTTGTGAGTTATGATTTCTAGATCAATTCTTGGCATGTCTGTGTGGTCCCATGCGAAGGTCTGCCAATGCTTTCTTAGAAACTCAGTCACCTTACCTTTCAAACTTCCTTCTAATGCTTTCACAATACTGGTCGCCTTCTTCTAATCTTTTAGGTGGATCTGTATTTCTTCGGACTCTTCTTCGAGGGCTTCTGATCGTAGGTAAACAGAGAGCGGGTCCCTGGAAGAGTCCTATTACTCTAATTGTTATGATCGACATTGGGCTTTTAGTTTCACAACCTCGACCAAAAATGACCTTGAGACCTGTTGGTCCCTCTTAATGATCCTTACTACCTGGTTGGTGGGATATTTTCGCATTTGATGGAGTGTTGATGGGTGGGCACCCATTTCATGAAGCCATGATCTTCCTAATAATGTGTTATATTCTAAACAGGTGTCGATCACATGAAAAATGGTCATGAGGTTCACGCCCTCTACCCGAACTGGCAAGTTAATGGTCTCGAAAGATTTAGTTGAAGTTCCATTAAATCCTACCAGCTTTTGGGCGTTCGGGGTTAGATTTGATTCCCTCAATTTCATGCTTTGGAAAGCCGACGTGTATAGTATGTTAATCGAGGAACCCTGATCGATCAAGATTTGACTAACTATATGGGTTCCGATAAATAGCGAGATATAAGTCATTATGTGGATGGTGGACATCTTTCATATCCTTTCGAGAGTATCGAATAAGGTCTTTAGATGAGGGTTTGACTTAGTAGACCGAGAGTCTGGCTTCACGCTGTACCCATTTATGGGCATTGATTGACTCTTCCGTGTAGTGGATTGAGCCTATCCTTTCCTCATTGTTCGCTGCAATTGAGGCTGCCAGTCTTTCATTATTTCTATCATCTCAGTTTTTGTTCCTTCCCAGAGAGCCTTGTTCACAGAACTTGTCGATCTCTCAGGCGATAATCTTATAGTTTTCAGTGTTATGCTTGTTCATTTTGTCGAATTTTCAATACAATCCTCCTTCTATGTATCACTGGTTGTATCTCGGCCTTTTATCTTTTGGAGCTCTTTCTCTCCTGAGAGAATTTTCTGTCGTTTCCGCTTGCGTGATCTGCTCTGGAATTTCCTTCCGCAAGTCTTTGACCCTTCACTAAAATGACTTCCTCTTAGGTTCTTTTCTCTTTTCCTCTTTCCATCTTTCTGAACGTTTTCTCTCCTCTCTATTTTCTCTTTCTTTCTTCTTCCACATTCCCTCCCCTTCGACCTTATCCTCCGCAACTCCCGAACTACTCTCTCAGACTCTTCTTATTATATCTTTGTTATTGCGTACTCCAACACCACTTTCATAGTCGTTGGCCTCATTCTATTAAAATATCTCCATAAAGGGTGATTCGAATGTATTGCTTGAGAAAATGCAGTTGCAACCTTCGAGTGGTTGCAATATGGAATTTCCAGCTTGATTTTCTTGAACCTAAGGATAAAGTCCTTCAAAGGTTCCCTATCTCCCATCGGAACATCGTACATGTCATGCTTCATTTAGGCAAACTTTTGATTGACACTGTATTTATTGAGGAAGGTCGAGGTCAAGTCCAAGAAGGTTTCAATCGATCGTTTAGCTAGACCGTTGAACCACATCAATGGCCATCCCTTCAGGCTTTTTTCGGGAAAATTTTGCATGTCATTACATCTAAATTATCGAAGATGGACTCCATCATGTTCACAAACTACACTACATGCTCCATTGGGTCTCCAGTCCCATCGTACATCTCAAACTTTAGGAGAATTAAGTTTCGTTGCTGCTCAACTGTCAGGATCTCTTTCACAAAAAGGGAATCTCTAGCTCTTGAATGTGGATCACCAGGTTTCCCCTCTTTTCTGAAAGTCTTTTCTCCACGCCCCGGGATGTTAGCTTGGCCCTCAAGTCAGTTTTGGATGGCAGAGCCCTTTTCCCTTTCTCGGTCGAGGTGGCCTTCCAGCACCGTCGCCTGGCTTATGACTTGCCAGCTTTAGGCCTAAAAGGTCCTCACTCATCGCCATCTGGAACTTTAGATCTCTTTCCATCTCCCTGAAGCGCCGCTCCACTCTCTTCTTCCAATCCAAACAGAGCTTTGATTTTTCTTACTTCTTCTATTAATACCTTATTAAGATCTATTAGTTCTTTGTACCCTATTATCTAAATGGGCACCGTTTGCGGGACAACTTCTACATTGTCGTTTCGAACATCATCGTGTCCTCCTTGGCAAGTCTTTGACACCTCATCATTGTGAGCTCGCTGACTCACTAGTCGTGTGACTGCATGGCTTGTCATCTTCAGGTAGTAGGCCTACCGTGTGAGTTTCGAGAGTTGATCGGAAACTGCTTAATGAACAGACCCCACAAAGGGCACAAAACTGTGTGGGATATTTTTCACAGATGAGCACGTGCTTGATTCCGGCAACTCTCGGTATCAGAAAAAGGAAAGAAAATTTCAGAAGGGCACGGGCGTGGTACCGGCCAAGGACCCTCAGACATTCAAGTTAGAGAGTGGAGAAGGAGCCACCCAGAAAATTATGTATTGATATTTGTGCACTTACTTTATCTGATAGGATAGCCGCTCTTATATACTCCTTGAGTCGTGGGCTTTTTTGGCCTTGCTAGTCGGACTAGGCTTAGTTGGGCTTCATCCGGCCCATTTCTGGTAAGCTTTTCCTTGCTAGGGAATTTATCGGGCATGGACCCTTTCGGAATTGAGTCAGCTTGCACAGCCCATGGGTGAGCGATTTTTACCCTTTACAGTTATTGTTATTGTTATTATTGTTATTATTATTATATTAATTGATTCTTTCAGTTAAATCATGGGAAATTTCATTAGGTAGCCGAATTTTCTACAATATTTATAAATATATCATTTTTTTTAAAGTATTTAAAAATATAGCATATTTTAAAAACCCTCATTCATAACAATATTTTGTTCTCCTTATAAATGGCTAATAATATTTTGATAACCATTTTAATTTTCTACACACTACGTTAATTATGATGCAGGAAATCTTTTTCCAGAAATCAAAAACACTATTGCAAATATTTTACAATGGAATTCTGTGAAAAGAAATGGGGAGTGATTCAATAAGCAACGACAGCACTTGTTCTCTAGTTGTTTGTTGTTCTGCCCCATGTTCTCCTTTTTGATACATGAACTTAACCATTCGAGCAAGGTTTATTACACATTTAATGTAGTTTTGAGAGAAGCAAGAATTCAAAGATCCAACTCCATTTATTTTCTTCCATGTCTCATTGATCAAATTCCTCATGTGCTCGACTGCTTTTTCTTTCGAGACACCCTTTTCGGACATGTAGCATTCAATTGATTTAGGAGTGTCACCTCTTTTTAATTCATCCTGAAATAGGAAAGAAAGAAACCATGATAATCTTATAGAGGTCAAAACTTAGTTCATTTTTATGTTTTCACTTTAAGAATTTTGCCCGATATCGATCAATTCTTTGCTTACCGATGACGTAATTCCGGTATCATTTTCGAGTCGAAAAATTATAGATGAGAAACGGATGATGTCTGGATAGTCTATCAAGCTTTTCAAATCTTCCATTTTGATTGAATTTTCCACAAAAACATAAAGATGAACAAGTGTAAGGGGTCCTGATATTGAAATCCAGGCATTGTCCATATATTCTTGAAAGGTTGGGGAGTAGTTACTATTATACCACTTTGCTTCCACCAAATAAGATTTGCATAGATCCGCCCACTTCAATAATTCCATAAAACAAGAAAAATGGATTTTAGATTTAAGAAATCATTATATTAGGAAGGCTTTATTAAAAAAAATTATCAAACAAAATATTAAAATTTTAATTAGAAATAATACCGTCTTTCTGAGAAATTGAATAACATGAACTCCTTGATCTTTAAGGGCATCAAAAGCCATCTCATTTATTGTATTATGAAGAGCCAAAAAACATATCTTCATATAATCCGGAAGTTGATCCATTGCATCAGTATCCCATCTAAAAAAGTATTATAAAGTACAAAAATAGAAACAAATATTATGTTATTTTCTAAATGGGATAAGTGCAAATCAAGCGATTTTTTCGATAATATTTATAAAAGTACAATGGTCTAAAAATATTTATAAATATAGCATTGAGCACGTGAATCAGTTATTAACATTGATTTAGATATTTTTACAATAAGAATCAGTTATTAACATTGATTTAGATATTTTTACAATAACTGAATCACTAATTCACAAATTAATCATTGATTAACATAATAAAGATTTTTATATTTGAAAATAATTTTAATCAATGATATACTACTTATAAATATTATATTAAAATCTGTTACTGAGTGAAACTTTTCTTAAAAAAGAACAAATAATTTTTTTTTTCAATGTGATGAAATTGACTACTCACCTCTCAACTGCACACGTAAAAAGCTGGAGCTCATCTAAGGTTCCATAAACATCATAAATATCGTCTATTATTGTTATCAACGCAGCAATTTTTGTGGTCATTCTCCTCAAATAACTAAACTTTGGTTCAAATGCAATTCCTACTGTCCAAAAAAAACTCTCTACCAACCTATCTCTTCCAAAGCTCAACTTTTTTCCAAGCCCAGTGTTCATCCACCACCTTCATTTACATGTAAGAAAAATTAATTTCAAAGGTTTCAAAAGAAATTAAATTTATAGAAAATCTTGCATTGTTGTAAAATTATTGATTGGAGAAGGAGAGAATAGTGAAACTTGAGGCCCCGTTTGATAACGCTTTTCGTTTTCAGTGTTTTGGTTCCAAAAGAAAAATAATAAAATATTTCAATTAATTATTGAAATATAATTCCAAAAGAAAAATTAATTTCAAAGGTTACAATAAAAATTTAGTAGAATAAATACATTTATTTTATATGTTATGATTCTTTTTTTATTAACTTAGATTTTTGAAATAACAACATTGAGGATTTAAATTTAAGACATTTCCTTCTCATGCCAATTAAAAAAATTAGGTGCGAATTCAAATATGTCAAAACTAACTATAATATTTACAAATCTGTTAACAATTTTTTATTTTTTTACAAAAGTATTAGAATTTCAAAGGGTTGTTACTGTTCATTAGAAAAAATGTCATAAATACCCTTATTTCAATACAAGTATATCGACTAATAGTATATAAGTCAATAATTAATAGTATATCAATAATAGATTAATCAGTCTACTATTAGTAATATATCATTGATAGTCAATCATTGTAGTATATCATGGTAAATCAGTGATAATTAATCACCCACTGATTTACCATGATATACAATCTCTTATATATCATAATGGATTGGCTCATAAACTATCGCCGACACAATAAATCAGCTAATAGTATAACAATCCATCACTATTAGTATATTAGTCAATAACTAATAGTATATCAGTTTATGAGTCTATCATCAGTAGTATATCATTAATAGTCAATCACTGATGATAACTCAGTGATACTTAATCACTGATATACCAAGATATACTATCACTGATATACTATAATGGATTGATTTATAAACCGTCGATGATATATTATCGTTGATATACTATCACTGATTGACTGATATACTTGTATGAAATAAGGATATTTATGACATTTTCATATAAACAATAACCGCCCCTTTAAAATTCTAACATTTTTGTAAATATTTTTTTTCCTACTAAATTTATAAATATTTCACTTGATTATGATATCCATATAAATTTCTCAAAAAATTAGGCTTTTAAAATTCATCTATGCATCAAAATATAACCTTACCTAGATGTGTATTTGAGATCCTCTTGGTGTATGGATTGTACTAAATTGAAATCCAATTGAGCTAACTCAAGCAGAGTAGAATTCATATCTTCTCTTTCCTTATACATATCAATATACCATCTAGCCTCCAATCTTGGTACTTTCCAATGTAGTGGAAGCTCCAAATCATGTTTCACCAATTCATAAAGAGTTCCATTTTCACCACTTGAGACATACTTTGCCAAATGTTTAGCTGTTAAAAATCTTGCTTCTTCCCATAGGATTTCTTCTTCTTTTGATAGATATGAAGCCTCATGTAAAGACAGCATTCCCCTGATATCCTCACAAACAAATGCCTTGAAATTTCCCATCTCATCTCTTAAATTATTAAAAACACCTAAAATAATGTAATAAAAATTGTTTGTTAAATAAGCTTGGAAATTTTAATTTGAAGAATTTTTGTTTAGGGTATTATTATCAACTAATAACTAAATCAATATGTAAATCAATAAATATATCATGTGGAGTTGATTATGATATATCATAGTCAATCACTCATTTCTCACATTTATGATTGACTTTTTTTAATTTTTTTATTATTTTTTTTTTAAATCCTTTTTGTAGACTAAATTTTTTAAGGGTAAAGTACCTTTTGATCCCTGAGTTCTGAGATTTGTTTCTATTCGGTTTCCGAATTTTCAATTTGTGTTTATTTCATTATCAGGTTTTGAGAAATAGGTCAATTTGATGCCTGTCGTTAACTTTTTTTATTCACAAGTGTAAAAAAATTTGTTTACTAATAGTTGGAAAACTAACTTCTGGGACCATATTAGACTTTATTTCTTAAAACCCACGGATGAAATAAAAACAAATTGATAACCCAGGGACCGAATAAACCTATTTCTCAAAACTTAGGAATGAAATAGACACAAGTTTAAAACTCATGAACTAAATAGACACAAACCTATAAAACGAGGGACCAAGAAGGTACTTTACCCATTTTTAAAAGATCAAATTAGAAATTAGAAAGTAAAAGTATATGACCAAAAACTATATTTTATTTAAAAAAAAATATTTAACGAGATATCAATTTACTTGGTGCGATGTTAAAGCCGTGTTGCCTCAGTAGTCTAAACTCAAGAGCTGTTTGGTGTAGATTGCAGTTCGAATCATCAATATCCCAATGGCTTTTCTTGTGTCTCTGATTCAATATTTCATTAATTTCATCTTCAAAATGGTAAGAAATTCCAAGTCTTTGCAAGTTATAAATAAGCTCCAGTTGCTCTATTGGTTCCATTGCTACTTTCTTGAGCATCCCCTTTACTTCTTCTTTTAGCTTTATAACGCGAATTTGATATGTTTCTCCCTGTATAATTAAAATAATATTTTTGCTAAAAATTATTATATATTTTTGCTGATGTGTCAAAACAATATTATTTTATTATTTATGTGGTCATTTTACAAATTAAACTTAAATTAATAATTTACTTAAAATGAATTAAACGAAAATTCATTATTTAAAAAAAATCAAAATCAAAATCAAACACAATCTTTAGTGTTTATCAACTCTTCATCACCTCGAACATCTGAAACCCAGAAAAAATTCCATTACAGATTTACACATTTTTATGATTGATTTTGTTCCTTTCGAAGGAATAAAAAATGCATGAGGAACTTAGATCTGAGGAGAGGACCAAGATTGAAAGGGTTTTCTTCAAAACCAGTAAGTGACATTTGAAAGAAGAACTTTTAGATCTGAAGCCACAAACCCATGAACCCATGAATAAAGATCTGTCCATAAGAGAGTAGATCTGGAATAGATCTGATATTTCTATGAATAAAGATCTTGAAAATATCTGAAAGTTATCAATTTAGAATAGATCTGATATATTCGTAGGAGGAGAAGAAGAATATCTGATATTTTATATGGATAACAGATCTGATATTTTGATGAAATGAGTCTAACACCAATTCCATTTTCAAAGCTTCAAAGAAAAAAACAGAAATAGAAATGAGAAAAAACAGAGGAAAAAAAAAACGAAAAAAACAAAGAGGCGTAACTGTAGGAGAAGGGAGAGGGAGAGATAAGGAGGAAGAAACCTGCTTTAATTTTGGGATATCATTTTTTATTTTTAATTTACTTTTATGTTTAATTATGATTTTATGCTTAATTGATTTATATTTAGTTTATAAAATTTCATATAGATAATAAAATAATATTGTTTTGACACATCAGCAGAAATATATAATAATTTTTAGCCACATCATAATCAATTATATGATAAATAAAATAAATATTATACAGTCAGCAATCTGTTAGTGTAATTGATGGAAAACTAACGGTACAGACCAAACAGACCCATTTCCAATAACTCAGGGACCAGTTGGACCTAAAACCCAGGACCAAATAGCTTTTTTTTTTTTTTTTAAGGCATCATTTTCAAATAATAGGGTAGGCTACGTTGAACTTAACTTTTTTTTTTTGATAGGCCTACGTTGAACTTAATTCAGTACACGCTTTCACGTTTTTTAAATTTTAATTGAAAAAGTCAAAGATACTTGTAAATTACACACTCATCTGCTTTCCCTAATTTATAAATCATACCTTACATTTTTAAAAAACCATTTTTAAATATATTTATAATTTAGAAAATTATAAAACACAACCTTCTATTAAATAGAGAAATTTCATTGGGTGGCAGATTTTTGTACAATATTTGTAAAAATATCAACTTAAAAAAGTATTTGTAAATATAATAATTTTTATCATATTTATCAGTGATTAACAGTGATTTATGTGTTTATCAGTGATAAACAGTGTAAAAATATGTAATTTAATGTTTATCACTGATAAACTCGATAAAAATTTGCTATATTTACAAATATTTTTTTAAATTTTTATTTTTATAAATATTGTTAAAAATTTATTAGATTTGTAAATGCCCCTATTAAATAGAGGCTAACAAATTACCACCGACTACTCTGAATAAACAACTACTCCATCTCTCTCTCTCTCTCCTCAATTATTAATGGAGCGAATCTAACCAATTAATAATAAAGATAAGCTACAAGACATAAGCGTCAGACAATAAACTATTAATTTAAACTATAGCCCAATAAAATTTAAATTTTTTATCTCAAATACCATAAATCTACTAACTAATTACTAAAATCTCAAAACTTTTTAAAAATTACTTAAATATCATAATTATAGTTCAATAACTTTACTGAACTATTTTTTATAGGTATTTTTAATGAATTTGTTTACTTTTTACTTTTTTAAGTTCAATTTCAATAATTCATCGAACTATTTGATTATTATTTTCAATGAATTTATTAGTTTTTTTTATTTTTTTAATTCAATAAATTATTTAACTATAATTATGCAATTTGAGTAATACACTATTTCAGTAATTGTCCCAATCATTGTTTTTATATTTTTTTAATCTCCTCCTGCACAGTACAGCTCATCAATCTAATTCTCAACTAATTTAGTTATTTCTAGTAATATAAACATGTGCTATGAACGTGGTTTAATTAATTATTTATTTATTAATAATTGATAGTTAAAGTTGTTGCGTAAAAATGAAGAGTTTCATGTAAGCAACAAACTTAGAAAATATTATAAATCGGAGGTATTGGGCTGCACTAGAGGTGTTGCGTAGGCGTAGATGATGAGCAGCTGACGAGCACTGTATGTACCTGCACAAGGATGGAACAGAGCACCAGTATTGTGAGGCCCCGGGTTTTAAAAGAGGTTAATTGAACTATTGTTTATATTTATTATGTTTGCGTGTTAGGTGTTAAGCAATTAAGAAATTAATTTCTATCCTTGATTTGATTATTTTATGGCTAACTATAGTTAAAAACTAACCAAGGGTAGAAAATTGCATAGAAGGAAACTTTTAACCATGGTTTAATTATGGAAAATGGTTAATTAGTAATTAGATTTTGGGCAAGGGTTGGTTAGCAAAGGAAAAGTATGGAGGGACCATGGTGATATAAGAGGAGGTGGAGGGATCTTGAAGGATAGGTGAAGAGGTGGAGGGGTTTAGTTGCAATTATTTAGTTTTAATTTTTAGAAAATTCAATGTATAAAAGGATAAATTAAAAAAGAAGAAGAAAGAAACATTTCCTCCCCATTTGCTTCCTCCAATTTCTCTTGAAATCTAGTTGAATCAAGTTGGGTTTTGTTGGCTTACGATAGAATTATCATCCTAGGAAGGTTCAAGTAAGGATCAATTGGTTTCAATAAGATTCAAGGTAAGATTTCAAATTCGAAAATTATAGGTTTTTATTAAGTTTGTGAGTTGTTCTTAGTTGATGTTTTAAATCACTTTAGGTGTTGTTTTCTTTCATTTTAAATTTCTGGAAATCTATTTTCACATGATGATTATAAGCCTTAGGTTTCATTTTTAAGAAGTCTTTAGAGGATGAAAGCCATGGATGGATTTAAGCTTTCAAAACTCCATTAATGGTGGTTTTTCCAAGCTCCTAGCTTTTACAATTTTTGGGTTTTCTTGCCTTTTATTTAAGAACTCTCAATTCTGGAATTTACGAGTGACTATATATATATATATATATTACACTTGAAAAACACCTTAGAAGAACAACCCAATGATTTTATGATAAATCACCTTTTGGCCGAAAATTAACCTTTAAAATGGTTAGTTTTGGGACTTTTTCCACTAACCGGGTTTGGGACTTTAAATATATGATATGGACTAAGCTATTAATGTTATTTAATGACTAAATGAGTTTGGAATGGTTTGATGTAGGAGGAAGACAAGCATAAGCAAGTTTGGAGGTTATTTGTGAAGGTGAGAACAAAAAGAGTCAAAGTAGTGATGGTGGTATTGTTTGTGGTTGTTGGTGGAATGGTGTGGGTTGAATATTAGAGTTGATCATGGCTGGTTTGGGGACTCTTTGATGTATGAAATTTATGGGAATTGAAGGTTGTGAAAGAAACGAAAGACGAGGGCTAAGCATGGCATGTCATTGGGAATTCAGAAAAGCGAAATTGCTTTGAACCAACTTTGATTTTGCATAAGTATAAGCTATTCTTTCATGATTAATTGCATTTATTGATGTGTCAAGTTAAAGATCGAGTCATATACTGATTTGAAATTTATTTTCATTTATGCTCGATATGCTTCAGATAGATGATCGATGAGTTTGCATATTCGAGAGGTTAAAAGGATAATGCTTGAAGTATGACATTATTTACTTGTTGTGCATTTTGAAAAATGTCAAGTGAAGATAGAGTCCTATACTGATTGAGAATCATTCTCACTTGTGTTTGTTGTGATAAAGTTACATTTCCGATGAGAGTTGTAAAGAAAGCTTGATTAATTGCATCTCATTTCATTCATGCATATCATGTGTTTGTTGAAATAACATGGGGTCGTAACCTATGTAATGGAGTGTGGTTGTTGGACATTACATATGGTTACCGTGGCGGAAGGTAGGTAGCTCCGATAGCCTGGAAGAGAATATTGAGCTACGGCTCGAGTGATTTCTGTGATGGTTTGCGAAATGTGTGTAGTAAGATACGGGATAAGTATACAGAAACAAATGTTTATTTGAAAGTATAATGGAAAGTGGTATCGATTTGAATATTGTTGACTCGGCTCAGTCTCGAACATAAAATGTGCCAACGGTTTGATCAAACATACATGTCTTTGATCCCTAACACATTTTCATACATTCTTAGCACTTGATTTCGTTTGAGTATATCATTCCGAGCATCGCATATCATGGCTTTAATTCTTTTTGCTTCCATTGAGTGTCATGCTCAAAGGTGCTCTATATCACCTTTCAGGTACCGGTAGGAGACGTGACTGAGGCGCGGCAGGTGGTGCTTGTTGATGCATCGGGATGAAAGCTTTTGGGTTAGGCCACCGGTCATGCGAAGCTTTGATTATGGAAGTGGCGTTTGGTCTTCTTGAGTTTCCGGTTGATGTTATGTCTTTTGAAATGTTTGTACGTAATTATGTATGTTTTAAAAAAGGGTTGTAATAACTATGTTTACGGTGCACCGTATACTTTCTTACGTATTAAAGTAATTGGATACTTTGAGAAGGGCCAACGCGTCGAGAATTAATATAAAATAGGGTTTCTTTTGGAAATTTTCTTTTTGAACTTATGTCCAGGTTATTATTGATATGTTTTTAAACAAAGTATGTTAATCCTACACTTCCGCTTTGCGTACTCGCGTCCTAGGCTTGTTTTACAATCCGGGTCGTTACAAGTGTGGTGCCGACCTAACACCCTTCGATGCTTAAGTCAGAGTTAGTGTGCCAGAGATAATTAGAGTAGAATTAGTTATGTAATGAATGAATTTCTTCTCCTATTTATAGGAGAAGAGGTAGATGACATCATCGTGTCAAGTGTCGCGTTGATTAATTATGTGTCGATTGTTGGTTACGCTGCATTTCCCAATTAGATACTTATATTCAGTCTCAAGTATGTAGGTTTCTGCTGGAGACTGCGTAGCCATGTCTAGCCTATTAGGTGCGTAGACTTTATTACCAAGCACTGTGCTTAGACGGTGTACTCAGATACTGTGCCTAGACGTGTACTTAGGTACTGTGCTTTTACGATGTGCGTAGACATTTTTGCTTAGTTGTAAAATTCCACGTGTTATCAAATTTCACTCACAATAGAGGCCCCATACTCCAGAGCTGAGTTGGGATGTGATTTTAAAGCTGCTTGGGAGTATTCTTTTTCAAGGTGTGGAATTTAGCCTCAGTCAATTTTCTAAAATATTCTAATTATTGAATTTTGTAGATTGAATTTTCTGCATTTGCAGTCATCAAAATTTTAAGAGTTTGTAGCTTGAATTTTCTGCCTTAGCACTTATCAAAATTTTGAGAAATACTAAATGTTAGAGTTTGGTAGGTTGAATTTTTTGTCCTGGTTGTTTTGGAGCTGGGTTTTATGTCCAAGTCGTCCAATTCAACTATCAATTACTTCGCCCCCTTTGATTTTAAGAGTAGGCGTTCTCTTGAAATCATAACATTAATAAAAAAAATTCTACGTTTTTAAGGTGTAGGGTGAAAAACCTTGACCCGCGGGGTCCACGCGGTTCTGGTTTTGACTTGCGTGTGACTATCCCCTCCCAACTTTTTTATGTGGAAGCTGACCAGTAATGGTCTTTTGAATGATCGGTGAACCGATTGAACTTTTTTTTTTTGGTAACCAATTTCAAATTGGTTTTCAGGGGGTCAACTTATGTTGAGTCTTGACACAAGCTTGACTTATTTAACTTCAAATTTTTTAAGTGTTGCTTTGTAGGTGTAGCTTGTTAGAGTCCTACTGTGACGACCCGACACTTTTAAATAAATTAAAATCAGAGAAAATAGCGGAAGTCTTTTATTTTAAGAAAATTTTGCGTGGTTTTGTTTGAAAGTTGGCATGCCGAAAACCTGTTTACATCCTAATTTTCAATCTAATAAAATCACATGGACTTTAAGTCCCAAATCAGGAGTTCAAATATTTCATATCATAAAAACCACATCAAAAGCTCTTATGAGCTATATACAACATCAAAGTCTTTGAAAATTCACAAAAATAATTACATATACTTTACAACAACGAGCCCATCTCGAGGTCATCATCCCTCGATCACGCAGCACCATCTCCCCTTCCACGGCCTCTAGCCAGGGCATTACCTGAAATTGGTTGTAATATCATGAGCTAACAACTTAAGCCTAGTGAGAATAATAAGAATAAAAAGTAAAGATAGACCTCAAACTCGCATTTCGATTTGTGTCCAATTAAACTGACACATTCTTTCCTAGAATTCTCCAAAATCTAGGTAATTCTATTCCATTTTCTCCAAAGTATGACATTACTACACTCGTGGTCAATTCTTATTCATTAACTTGTTATGACAAAGAATAAGTAAAGTAAATAAACTTTGTATAAAATATAACATCTCAATTCTTTATATCATCAATCATATGCAATGTAGGGTTCGCATATACCCTTATGCATGAATGAAGTAATGTGTCAATCCTGGGGGATACCAGACTCCTTCATTGGGTAATGAGCAAATTCCGGGGGATCCCTTCGTCTCTTTTTCATCTAGAGTAATGAGCAAATCCCGTAGGATCCCATTCGTCTCTTTTTCACTTAGAGTAATGAGCAAATCCCATAGGATCTCATTCGTCTCTTTTTCACTTAGAGTAATGAGCAAATCTCGTAGGATCCCATTCGTCTCTTTTTGACTTAGAGTAATGAGCAAATCCCATAGGATCTCATTCGTCTCTTTTTCACTTTCGTTTCTTTTTCACTTTCTTTCTCTTTCACTTACTTTCTCTTTTTCATTTCTTTTTCATAAATGATGCGATAATGATATGGTGTAAATGATATGCATTTGCTTGCATATCTTGTAAAAGTAAATAAATAAAATGCGGAAATTAAATAATAGATGCAAGCATAAAGTAAAGGCATAAAATAAAGGATATAAAGTGAATGACATAAAGTAAAATAAATGAGCCTCTCGGACGAACGATATGTAAATCGAACTCCGCTACCAATAATAAAAAATAAAATCATAACTTAAACGATTAACCTATACCTTCCAGGATTTTAAACTTCCAATGATCCAACCTAAGCTTTGAAACGAATCCAAATTAGAATCTTCTAAGATTCGATAGTTCCTTGAGAACTTCTAAGTTCTCACTTAAAGGATTACCTCCTAATCCTAAGGGCACTATCTCACATCCCTCTAATCTTAGATTCGGTTTCTAGTCTTAGTTTTCAAACTCTACAAACCATCACACTCATTTGCTTTCTATAATTACTTTAAATTCTAACTATTCTCACCTTAAATACAAGATGACTTTGCTCCTAAGTCCGGAGGAGCGATCAAGCGAGTGGTTCGAAAACACCGAGAACTCCGTATAACATGAGTGGCAAGTACTATGGTTAGGTGGAAAAGGATCCTTGACTCAAGGGCTTTCCAATTTATCCAAGATTGAGTCGATCCGTCGAGAAATAAACGAAAACCGAATTTTCTCCCCTGCTTCTTGGTGCTCAAGGGTTGAAGGAGGAGAATGGATGAGTTTTTTGGTAAAAAATGAGTCAATGGTATTATAAAGAAGATGACCAAATAGTATTTTAGATATTTTGCAAATTTGGAAATGACGGTTACGTCCTTTTATGACTTTTGGCTTAAAAACGAATCCCGAACTTCTCAAACTATCCCAATGGTGATTAATAATTATTAATTGGCCCGTTAATAATTATTAATACCATTAAAACGAAAATAAACGAAAAAGGTCAATTAAGAGATTAAAATCGAAATAAACTGCAAATTCTAAATTACCGATAAATAAATAAACTTTAATTACTTAAATTGAAATAAAATAAATAAAAGTTTTTTTTATCACAAAATAACAGGACGTTACACCTACACTCTTAGTAGACTTAGAATTTTTTCTTAATTCTTCTACGGTCCTTGCACTCTTGATAGATTTAGAATTTTTCAGTTTTTAAATTGTTCTACTAGTTGCAGCTTGTAAGAGCCCTGCACATCCATGTAGACTTAGAATTTTTCTCATTTTAAATTTTTCTACAAGGTGCGGCTTGTAAAAGCCATGCACTTCCAAGTAGACTTTGAATTTTTCTCATTTCAAATTCTTCTACGATGTGCGGCTTGTAAGTGAAGGGACTACTTTACTGTAACGACCCGCTTTCCGTTAAATTTTTTTAAATTCAAATGCACAGCGGAAGACTCAATTTTTAAAGAAAGACGGCATGAGTTCGTTTAAAAATTGGATAACCAAAACCTGTTTATAACAACCCATATTCAGAGAAAGCGATAAATCGGGAATGCGCATTCCAGCATATAATTTAAACTTCCAAAAGAGATTTGAATCATAAAACATATGCGGATTTTAAACAAATACCCTTTCAGGCTAAAAAAGACACAAGTATGGAAGTTGGAAATAATTTACAAGCATTTCTAAGAATGCCAAACCAAAATATGTTCAACATTGTCCGTACACCAACTCGGCAAGTCACGCAGCACCATCTCCTCTACCACACTTCTTAGGACGGGGTTTACCTAAAAATTTGTAAGTGTAGCAACATTAGCATAAAAATGCTAGTGAGAGTAAAACAAAAGCAAGTAATCCTATGAATCAAATTTCATACCAGGAATTGTGTCCAAAGGCCTAAAACGCTCATTACTACCCATATCCACACTTCCAATTTTCATACAATCATACGATAGCAAAATACTACCCGTAATAGTCTTTCAATGCCATGTAATTGAAATAAAGACTTAAAGTAAAAGTAATAACCATTACTAAGTCTTACTACACAATTCTAAAGAATATGTAAATGTAATATTAACTATCTTTGTTACCAAACAAGTTTCATCGTAACGTGCTATTGTATGGATCGAAATCAACATACCACATACGGTCGTACCATATCACAAATCATCGTACCATGATATCATATGGACCAAAGTTAACATACTATCATGTACCATATCACAAATCATCGTACCATGATACCGTATGGATCCGAATCAACATACTATCATGTACCGTGTCACAAATCATCGTAACGTGCTCGTATGGATCCAAATCAACATATCATGTACGGTCGTACCATATCACAAATCATCGCACCATGATACATATGGATCCGAATCAACATACTATCATGTGCCGTATCACAAATCATAGTTCCATGGTCCTTATGGATCCGAATCAACATACTACCATGTACCATACCACAAATCATCGCACCATGATACGTATGGATACGAATCAACATACTATCATGTGCCGTAACACGAAAGGTTAAGCTCCCTAATAAGTTAGATAATCTCAAAAGAATTCTACTAAGTTATTAAAGAACCTAACTACTTAGATTACATGAGTTATCACTCAAGTGTATCTTCTAAGCTACTTTAACTTCCAAACCACTCAAAGTAACTTAAATTTCCACTTTCATCTAACATCTCCAATTCACTTTGCAATACTTCCAAACCACTCCGATGTTTCCTTTTCACCGAACGCACTATAATTCCAAATTCTCTTCACTCAGTTCCGAATTAAAGTCTCCAACCAAACATTAATTCTAAGAAGCTAGTTCCCTCTTGATCTCGATAAACAATAACATAACGAAACTTAATTCATAAAACAACTAACTTCAATTTTAAACTCACCTTAGCTTGTAGAAAAGCTCCGATCAATCCGAGGTTGCAAACACAAGAACAAATCACAATCCTACAATTGAATTACACCTAAAACATTAATTAACCGGAAATCGTACAAACAACATCTAAACGCACAAAATGACGAAAAACCCGGATTTCCTCCCTATGGTGCTCTTGGCCATGCAAGGGGAATTGGGGTTCGGGTTTGGTTTTCCGGCTTTTATGCACTTTAGAGGTGATTCGGGTTGGTTTCAGATACTTTGAGAGTTCGCAACAACAATGGGTATCCGTAAATTAGGGTTTTGTACATTAATTGATTTCCGAAAAATTAAGTAAAATACAAAAACATAATATCCTAAACATCCTAATCATGGCCAAGTGAGGGAAAATCACACGGAACGGGTTTCCGGCTCAAACTTGCTTTTAGGGTTTAGGGGAAGTTTCTAAAATTGTCCAAAACAACTTTCCCGATTGAAATCTTCAAGCTTCAATGAATGAATTTGAAGATTTCAACTCAAAACCTCCATTAAAACACTATTCACATCAAATTTTAGAAACTTTGTCATACCTTAAGGCCTCGAGAAAACGAGCGAAAATCTCGATTGGTAGGTTGGAAATGAAGCTTAGACCGAGGGCTTTCCAACAGAAGTAGAATCGAGACGATCTACCGAGAAATTAAGAAAACACAAAAATTGGGTTTTGAGTTTTGTGGCTCTCGGCTCCAAGAGAAGAAAAGAAGAGGAAAATGATAAGTTTTGTCTTAGATTTGATATTTTAAGAGAAGATGAATAGTAACTTTTAGATATTTAAGAATTTGGAAAATGACGCCTACGTCCCTCTTTTGTTTTTACTTTAAAAACGAAACCCGAAGCTCTTAAACTAATCTAAAAGTGATTAATAATTATTAATTGGTCCGTTAATAATTATTAATGTCACCGAAAAGAATTTAAAGTATTAAAACGATTAAAAAGAATTTCGGACGAAAATAACTACTAAAATCGAAATTACTGAATTTAAACTAATCTTAAAAGCTTTAATTAAAAAAAAAAAAAATTTACCTCTAAAAGTAACGGGACGTTACATTTACTAAATTAGCCGAATTTTATTTAGTAAAATAATTAACATTTAATTAAGGATCTATTAACATCATGCAATTGTGATTAAACCTTCGACTGAAAACTTAAGGTTTTTTCGAAAAATACTTAAATTGAGTAAGGGCCAGTTTGGCATAGCTTCTCCTAAAAACGTTTTGACTTAGAGGTTTTAAAAGAAATAATAATTAAGTGTTTCATCTAAAAACGCTTGAGTGAAATATTTTAAGTAAAATAATTGTTTATAAACATTTTTGGAAGAATCACAAATCAAATATTTTCTCCAAAAACACATTTTAGTATACTCAAATGTTTTTAGAAAAAACACTTAATTAGTATTTCTTTTACAATCTCTAACTCAAAACGTTTTTAGGAGAAGTTATTCCAAACGGACCCTAAATAATGGAGATTTGGTTGGAGATTTCTTTAAAACATCAAACCCTTCAACACCAAATCTTTTAGACTATATCCACGAATGTTAAGAAAACCCGATTGTGGGATCGAACTAGAAGAAAATTTAGGAAGAAGAAAAAGAATTTATCTTCCTAAAAATAATAAGCAAAATCGGCAAGGCATATGGAAGAAGAAAATAGAGAACTTCAATTTCTATGGAATTGAATTGGTGTCATTTATGAATTACCCAAGCCTCCTATTTATAGGGTAATGGAATATCTAATCAAATTAGGAAAATTTTATAAGATAAATATGAAAAGAAAAAGATTTTTCTCTCTCCTTTATTTCCGTATGATCGAAAATGCTATATGAAAGGGAAAAATTGATTTTTCTTTTATTTTCTTTATCTTGGGTAAATAAATCTATGTAAATATTTTAGTATATAATTCAAAAAATTATTTCCCTAAAATATATACATATGGCCGAAATTAATGATATAATTTTATTAGTAAATCCGATTTATTTAATTAATTATTTTGGGGCAGTTTCAATCGGGTTCATTAATCCAATTGGGCTAGAAAGTCTCTCTTAAATTAAATAAGTCCAACTTAATTAATTAATTTATTAATTAGCTTTTTAATAAAACTTTATTTAAATAATTAATAATATTAATATTTTCTCCCAACTAAATATTATCAAATAATATTTTATTATTAATCTTCGTTTGAATAAAATTATTTAAACAATTAATAATTTCAAATTATTAACTACCATTTAAATATACTCAATATTTAAACAATTAATAATATTTCATTATTAATTTCCTATTTAAATAAACTCATTATTTAAACAATTAATAATATTTTCTGTTAATTACCATTTAAATATACTCAATATTTAAACAATTAATATTGCCTATTTAAGTAACTTAGTTACTTAAATTCTTTATTTCTTCAATAGTCAAACAATTGACTTGTTTTGTTACACGTTATTTGGATAAGTCCAGGGACCGGATGGACCTATAGATCATGAGTTTAATAATTAGTCAATTGAATGATTAACTCATAATCAGTCAATTTCTTATTATCAAAATATGAATGATTTAACTATAGATTCATAGCTGAACTCCCCTAACTATAAATGAGTTATGTCCATTTAGTTTATCTTTTATTATATCTATGATATACTTCACGTGAAAAACTCATAATTACAGATGGTATAAATTTATCGTTTTCCCCCTATAATTATCGCTTTATCCTTGTGTTCCGACTGATTCTCCAATGAACATTATCTGTAGTCCAACTAGAGATAAATACGTTTATGATCAGTAGAAGGCGTGTAGCCACTTGTTCATGTTTTAAATCAGGACATCAAGGTATTTTTCTAAAGTTCCTAGAATGATTAGGTATCACACTGATACCGTCAATTCATAAGAAAGTTATAAATTCCATTTCGTGTAAATGTGTTCCCAGATCTCGTTTTGTTTCCAAAATGGGAGTTTATTGAGCGTTCATTCATATCGCTCTCAAGCATATGCATCAAAGAACATAACTCCATAAATAGAAGTCCATATTTCACTCAGGATTGAGATTTATCAAAGTTTATAAACTTAGTTTGATATTAGATCATTTCTCGTAAACGGTACAATTGAGATATTGATCAAATATCGTGGTCTTGTCTTATACAATCAACATTGTATATGATACTTCCATTTCATGTCACCTACATGAATGATCCTGATAAAATCATTTGTCTACTATACAAAATGGACAACTATCAACAGTGTTACCATGGCAAGATTTCTAAATGTTATCCATTTACTGTAGACACTTTAAGTTACTCATCTTGACTTTAATCCTCTCGTATGACTCATATACTTAGTCGTGATTTTATAAGAGTAACTTGGGTTTTACTATTTGAATGTTTGATAAAGATATGTACACATATTCCTATATCGTCAATGAATCAATTTAAGTAAATTTAGACCTAAGTAATTAAACAATTTAAATCTTATAACTCATTTAGATATTTCGGAGTTTATAATTTTCTTTTGGAAACAATTGTTTTATACTATATATTTTGAATATTTATCCAATCATATTTTGGAACATTGTAATAAAATTACAAGGAATATTTAATCTTTATTAAAATTGGTTATTAAGAACAATTATTTATTACATAATTCAAAATAAAAACAAATAAAACTAAACTAAACTAGAAAATTAAACGAAAAAAATTGAAGATTGAAAATAGTAAATCTAATTTACTTCCTTTCTTGAATCGTCTTGTAATAAACATTTTAGAGACTTTTCAAGAATCAAGTTACAAGTGTGAGGTTTAGAAAAAAATTTAGTAACATTGAATTAGCCATTCAATCAAATTTAAAAAATTTCACTTAGTAAATCCAATTTACTTTATTTCCAATTTATTTTATCTTTAAGATATTCGGGGCAATTTCTCTTCTAATTTATATTTATGTTGCAGTGAAAAAATTTCCTATATACTCTTTCGCCTTAGTCTCAAATGCTTTCTTTTCAGTATTGAGCTTGGTTTTCCTTTTAGTTGAGCTCTTTTCTTATAAGTGTTGAAGACAACATCTTGATTTCTTATTTTCATTTTTCATTGCATCGAACGTTTGAATTTCGTTTAGTAATTGAGTAAGGAAATAGCTCAACTTGTTCATTACCATATTGCTTTAAAAATTGAAAAAGGCTGTTCAAAAGAGATTCCAATACAAAGCTTATTTGGGACTCATCATCGATCTGGGCCCCGTTCATATCAACTACATTAAAGTAGTTCATCATGTTCAAAACATGATCATGAATAGAAGAGCCTACTTTCATTTGAGAGTTATAAATCCATTTTATTGCCTCATGACGTTGTTGTTTTGATGGTTGGCCAAACATGCCATGCACATATTCAACTATTTGCATAGTCGTTTCCATTGGTTTATGTTTCTTGGCCAATACTTTGGTCATACCAGCCATCAAATACACATGGGCCTTATCATTTACCTGGACCCAGTGCTCAAATGAGTCCTTAGCAGATTTAAAAGCATTGGTTGCAGGTTCATTTATGCTCATTTAGTACGAACTTCAAGTCTTCCACCACGAGAATGGTGTTCATATTTGTTTTTCCATAGTTCTCACCATTTAGTTTGTTCTTTCTATGTATAGGGACTAAAGCAAATGTCATATTACTAAAATTTAAATAAACCTAATCTTAATACCTAACATGCATTCAAAATTCAAATACACAAAGTTTCGACATATAATTAAGTATAATGCATGAATGTAAACATATTAATGAACAGAAAAACCCTAAAACATGTTACAATGTTACAATATTTTATTGATACCAGTGAAGTGTCGTCGATTGATAGGTCAGTAACCATCATTAAAACGAGATACAACTTGAACAATTAACAACTTCAGAATAACTCTTATTCCTATATCATTGTTTAACATGTGCTTGGTCTAAAATTTTGATAACAGACTTTATCAACTTTCTTTTAAGTGCGACCCACTAATTTATCCTTTTAAACAAAAATTGAAGAGTGTCTACGAAGTGTAGATTTAATCTTCAACTCGTATTTAAAATTCTTTATCCCTTTCGGGAGACCCACCAAGATATTGGTTTATACAAAATAACCTTCCTATGTGAATAAACCTCTGCATCAGTATTACAGAGGCCTTGTATAAATCTCACGTTGTGTGCCTATAAGTGGAGACCGTAGGATACATTGACATATTTTCTTCTCCCACTTAATATTTTAAAGTTAAGGTTTCATAACTTAGACTAATTCAAGCTAACTCATCAAACCTAGTTTTAATTAACCTGAGCAATTTTTAACTCTTAAATTGGTTAGATTAATTTTAAATGTGATTGTTCAAGTTTTCCTAATTAAAACGTCTTAATAATTTCGATTTATTAATTTGAACTTTTCTCCCAGATCGCTTCCAGTTAGAGGCGCTCCGTGTTAAGAGAACTTTATGAAACCTCATTACTTGATAGAGATTTCTCGCAAGATATCCGTTCAATTTAATCAATCATAATTTTTAATTTTTAATTAACCCTTAATTAAAAGTTTCTATTTGTTTACCTTATATGGATTTTGGCCCAATTGTTTAAACAATAATTTCATATTACAAATAGTCCATTTTAGTTTCTATTCAACTTTTAAACTAGATTTAAACTTTTGAATTTTGAATTTTAACTAAATAAGCATACTTTTAATCTTAAAATAATTCAAAATAAAAATACATAATTTCAATAATCACAATTATAGAATAAAATTATGGCATGATTCACATACATAAAAATATAATAACTCATATTTTTATAATGATGCATGTACATACAAATAATTAAAATCATAAAACCTATGGTGGGATTTTCTACATGACATACTCTTATGCATGAAAATTATTTAAAACATTCATATAATACATATAAACAATTTAAATAATAAATAGCTAAATTGACCCGTACTCTTGACACTATTTCTAAAACGGAAAATTAAAATTACAACTTAATTTTTCTATCGTAGAATCTTGAAGCTTTGACTTTCTCTCTCCTCCTTGGTGTAGGAGTGGGAATGGGATTTATAAAGGCAATATTATCTGCCATAATCATTCTACAAATACTTGTTTTCAAAATAATTATCTTTTAATTAATGAAAAATAAAATAAAATATGTTTCATGTAATCTTATGCCAATTTGGAATATCACCATTAAAATAAGGAGATAATCTTAAAAATATTATTTCCTTAGCTTAAACATTTGATTTTCTAAATTGATATATGAAGATAATATCTTACCAAAACTTACCCTTTTTCTCTCCTTTGGGCGTGAACCTCATGGAAAATTGGGAAAAAAGTTCTTCTCCTTTTTGCTTGCCTTTGCCGATTTCACCAACATAGGGTAGGGAAAAATTACAAAGTTTTATCCTATTCTCCAAATTTAGCGTTTACAAATTTTCTACTAAAACTTAAAACTAAAGTGCCTCAAGAATACCTAAACAGTCAATTAGCAAACCTCCACAATTTATATTAACATACATAAAATGATTTTTATGCTACCCACCAAATTTTTGAAAAATTACAAATTTGCAAAATAATTAAATACTAGCTCTGATACCAACTGAAAAGGACTACTTTACTAATCAGGAAATTTTATTTAGTACACTAATTAACATTTAATTAAGGATCAATTAACATCATGCAATTGTGAATAAACCTTCGACTGAAAGCTTAAAGTTTTTTAAAAAAAATACTTATATTGACTAAATCATGGAGATTTGGTTGGAGGTTTCTTCACAGCATCAAACCTTTCAACACCAGATCTTTTAAACTATATCCACGAACGTTAACAAAACTCAATTGTGGGATCGATCTAGAAGAAAATTTAGGAAGAAGAAAAAGATTTTTTCTTCCTAAAAATAATAGGCAAAATCGGCAAGGCCTATGGAGGAAGAAAAGAGAGAACTTCAATTTCTATATAATTGAATTGGTGTGATTTATGAATTTTCCAAGCCTCCTGTTCATAGGCTAATGGAATATCTAATTAAATTATGAAAATTTAATAAGAAAAATATAAAAAGAAAAATAATTTTCTCTCTCCTTTATCTCCATATGGCCGAAAATGCTATATGATAAAGGGAAAATTTGATTTTTCTTTTATTTTCTTTATCTTGGGTAAATAAATCAATGTAAATATTTTACGATGTAATTCAAACAATTATCTCCCTAAAATATATACATATGGCCGAAATTAATGATATAATTTAATTAATAATTTCAATTTATTTAATTAATTATTTTAGGTCATTTTCAATTGAGTTCATTAATCCAATTGGGCTAGAAAGTCTCTCTTAAATTAAATAAGTCCAACTTAATTAATTAATTTATTAATTACCATTTAAATAATTAATAATATTAATATTTTCTCCCGACTAAATATTATAGAGTAATACTTTATTATTAATTAATTAATTTAATTAATAGTTTCCGTTTAAATAAAATTATTTAAACAATTAATAATTGCAAAATAATTTCAAATTACTAATTACCATTTAAATATACCCAATATTTTTAAACAATTAATAATATTTCATTAATAATTTCCTGTTTAAATAAACTCATTATTTAAACAATTAATAATGTTTCTATTAATTACTGTTTAAATATACTCAATATTTAAACAATTATTATTGCCTATTTAAGTAACTTACTTAAATTCTTTACTTCTTCAATATTCAAACAATTGACATGTTTAATTACTACGTTATTTAGGCTAGTCCAGGGACCCAATGGACCTATAGATCATGGGCTTAATAATTTGTCAATTGAGTGATTTACTCATTATCAGTCAATTACTTATTATCTAACTATGAATGATTCCACTATAGATTCATATATGAACTCCCCTCACTATTGATGAGTTATGTCCATTTATTTTATCTTTTATTATATCTGTGATATATCCTTCAAGTGGAAAACTAATTAATACAGATGAGATAAATTTACCTTTTTGCCCCTGTAATTACCGTTTTATCCTTGTGTTCCCGCTGATTCTCCAATGAACATTATTTGTAGTCCAAGTAAAGATAAATACTTCTGTGATCAATAGAAGTCGTGGCGTCACTTGTTCATGTCTTGAATCAGTACATCAAAGGAGTTTCCTAAACTTCCTAGAATGATTAGGTATCTCACTAATACCGTTAGTTCATAGGAAAGTTATGAATTCCAACTCGTGTAAATGTGTTTCTAGCTACTATCTCGTTATGTTCCCAAAATGGGAGTGTATTGAGCGTTCATTCAGATCGCTCTCAACCATGTGAATCAAAGAATATAACTCCATGAATAGGAGTCCACATTTCACTTAGGAATGTGATTTATCAATGTTGATAAACTTAGTTTGATATTCTAACGGTACAATTGAGATATTGATCAAATATTGTGCTCTTGTCTTATACAATCAACATTGTATATGATACTTCCATTTCATATCACCCACATGAATGATCCGGATAAGATCATTTGTCTACTATACAAAATGGATAGCTATCAACAGTGTTACCAGGATAACCTTTCCAAACGTTATCAATTTACTATAAACACTTTAACTCATCTCGACTTTAATACTCTCATATGATTCACATACTTATATTTATATCAAACATTCAAATAGTAAAACCCAAAGTTACTCGTATGATTCACATACTTAGTCGTGATTTCATAAGAGTAACTTTGGGTTTTACTATTTGAATGTTTGATATAAATATATAAACATATTCCAATATCGTCAATGAATAAATATAGATAAAAAGAAACTTGAGTTAATTTATTTAATTTATTCAAAATAAATTATCTTTATTAAATAATTACAAGTTCTCGGACATATTCCTAACAATAAGAGCCCTGCACTTTCAAGTAGACTTAAAACTTTTGTCATTCAAAACTCTTCTACGAGGTGAGGTTTGTAAGAGCTCTGCACTTCCAAGTAGGGTTAGAATTTTTCTCATTCTAAAGTCTTCTACGAGGTGTTGTTTCTAAGAGTCCTGCACTTCCAAGTAGACTTAGAACTTTTCTCATTATAAAGTCTTCTATGAGGTGCGGCTTGTAATAGTCCTGCAGTTCGAAGTAGACTTAGAATTTTTTTCACTCTAAATTCTTCTACAAGGTGCGACTTGTAAGAGCCATTGCATTTCCAAGTAGACTTAGAATTTTTCTCATTCTAAATTCGTTTACGAGGTGTTGCTTGTGGAGCCATGCACTCCCAAATACACTTAGAGTTTTCCTCATTTTAAATTCTTCTACGAGGTGCGGCTTGTGGAGCCTTGCACTCCCTAGTAAACTTAGAATTTTACTTTTTGATTTCTCTCATCTTGGTGGACTTAGAACTTTAATTTTTATTATTTTTTATGTAGAGCTCTTCCACTTGGTGGTCTTAGAACTTTTTTTTTATTTTATTTGTAGTAGATTCAACGTAGTTGTCCCCCACTTGAGTAGAGATTTATGCCTTGAAGCAAACTCTAATTTATTTACATAGATGTAATTTTTAATAAAGTAGAAAAAGTACATTATTATTCATTTATTGTCAAAGCTCTTACAATAAGAAAGTTTATTGGAAATGAAAACTACAATAAATAAAATTTCTTAAATAAACACCTAAGTTGCTTGACATTTTTATAGGTGTAGCAAAGCCTTGCAATTGAGGTTTAATAATGTGTTGATATCTCGGCATACTACTTGAGTGATCTAGCTTGATTAGTTATAGGGCTTGGGCTCTTCTTCACTAGCCAGACCCCCAAACATGGTTCTTATTTCTTCAACTGAGAAATCTTGATTGTCACGGTTTTGGTCTCCCTTTTCAGATTTAGTATCATGTTGAGGTCATATACTTTTCACAAATTTGTTCAAGTAACCTCTCTGAATGAGGGTTACAATTTCTTCTTTTAGGTTGAAACACTCTGTGGTGGTGTGACCATGGTCCTTTTGGAAAATACAATATTTGTCCTTGTTTCTTTTTTTTGTTTCCACCTTCATTTTTGCTAGCAATTTCAATAATTTTTTGTTTTGAATTTCCATGAGTAGTTGCTTTATTGGGACTATGGTGGGAGTGTACTTATGAAATTTACTTGGAGGAAGACTCTGCTTCTCAGGTTGGTCTCTTGATCTCTTTCCCTTGTCATCTTCGTGACGGTTAGTTCTCCAGGTGAGGTCATCTATTGAGCTTTTTCATTTATACCAAGAATTTCTACTACTACCTCCTTCATTTGGAGTTTCTCTTGCACTAAGTAACTCTCTAGCGCTCATGTATTTCTACACTCTAGCGAGGAGGTCTGTGTATGTAGCAAGTATTTTCTTGCCTAGAGACCACAAAAGTTTTTCATCTTTCAAGCCAGCCATCATTGCGGTTAGAGCTATGTCGGCACTGAAACCTTCCACATTCAATGTCTCGTTGTTGAATCTCGCTGTATAATCTCGGACGCTCTCCCCTGACATCTGACACTGTAACGACCCGAATTTCCATTAAATTCTTTAAATTCAAATGCACAGCGGAAGACTCAATTTTTAAAGAAAAACGGCATGAGTTCATTTAAAAATCGGATAACCAAAACCTGTTTACATCAACCCATTTCAGAAAAAGCGATAAATCAGGAATGCGCATTCCAAAAGAGAATTAAGTCATAAAACATAGACATAATTCATACAAATACCCTTTCGGGCTCAAAAAGACACAAGTATGGTAAATGGAAATAATTTACAAGCATTTATACGAATGCTAAACCAAAAGTGTTTTAATATTGTCCGTACACCAACTCGGCAAGTCACGCGGCACCAGCTCCCCTACCACGCTTCTTAGCATGGGGTTTACCTGAAAATTTGTAAGTGTAGCAACATTAGCATAAAATGCTAGTGAGAGTAAAACGAAAGCAAGTAATCCTATGAACCAAATTTCTTACCCGAAATTATGTCCAAAGGCCTATAATGCTCATTACTACCCATATCCACACTTCCAATTTCCATACAATCATACGATAGTAAAATACTACCCGAAATAGTCTTTAAATGCTAGGTAATTGAAGTAAAGACTTAAAGTAAAAGTAACAAACATTACTAAGTCTTACTACACAATTCTAAAGAATAGGTAAAAGTAACATTAACTATCTTTGTTACCAAACAAGTTTCATCGCAACGTGCTATTGTATGGATCGAAATCAACATACCATGTACGGTCGTACCATATCTCAAGTCATCGTACCATGATACCGTATGGACCGAAGTCAACATACTATCATGTACTGTATTACAATCATCGTAACTCTCATCACATCGGATATCAGAACTTTCACCATATTACAAATCATCGCACCATGATACGTATGGATCCGAATCAACATACTATCATGTGCCGTATCACAATCATTGTAACGTGCTCGTATGGATCCGAATCAACATACCACGTACGGTCGTACCATATCTCAATCATCGCACCATGATACGTATGGATCCGAATCAACATACTATCATGTACCATATCACAAACCATCGCACCATGATACATATGGATCTGAATCAACATACTATCATGTGCCGTATCACGAAAGGTTAAGCTCCCTAATAAGTTAGGTAATCTCGAAGAATCCTACTAAGTTATTAAGAAACCTAACTAACTAGATTACACGAGTTATCACTCAAGTGTATCTTGTATCTTCTAACTACTTTAACTTCCAAACCAATCAAAGTAACTTTCATTTCCACTTTCATCTAACATCTCCAATTCACTTTGCAATACTTCCAAACCACTCCGATGTTTCCTTTTCATCAAACTCATTATAACTCCAAATTCTCTCCACTCACTTCCGAATTAAAGTCTCCAACAAAAACTTTATTCTAAGAAGTTATTTCCCTCTTTACCTCGATAAACAATAACATAACGAAACTCAATTCATAAAACCACTAACTTTCGCTTTAAACTCACCTTGGCTTGTAGTAAAACTCCGATCTATCCGAGGTTGCAAACCCACGAACAATTCACAATCCTACAATTGAATTACACCTAAATAACATTAATTAACCGGAAATCGTACAAACAACATCTAAACGCACAAAACGATGAAAAACCCGGATTTTCTCCCTATGGTGCTCTCAGCCATACAAGGGAAATTAGGGTTCGGGTTTGGTTTTCCGGCTTTTAAGCAATTTAGAGATGTTTCAGGTTGGTTTCGGATACTTTGGGAGTTCACAACATCAATGGGTATCCGTAAATTAGGGTTTTGCACATTAATTGATTTCCGAAAAATTAAGTAAATAGCAAAAACATAATAACCTAAACCTCCTAATCAAGGCCAAGTGAGGGAAAATCACACGGGACAGGTTTTCGGCTCAAACTCGATTTTAGGTTTTAGGGGAAGTTTCTAAAATTACCCATAACGACTTTCCCGATTGAAATCTTCAAGCTTCAATGAATGAATTTGAAGATTTCAACTCAAAACCTCCATTAAAACACTATTCACATCAAGTTTTAGAAACTTTGACATACCTTAAGGCCTCGAGAAAACGAGCGAAAATCTCGATCGGTAGGTTGGAAATGGAAGCTATGACCGAGGGCTTTCCAACGGAAGTAGAATCGAGACGATCTACCAAGAAATAAAGAAAAACCAAAATTGGGAAATATCCCTTTGTAGCTCTCGGCCCCAAGGAAGAAAAGAAGAATAAAATGAGATGAATTTGCCTTTGATTTGCTAATTTAAAAGAAGATGAATAGTGTTTTTTAGGTATTTTAAGAAATTGGAAAATGACGCCTAAGTCCCTCTTTTGTTTTTACTTTAAAAACGAAACCCGAAGCTCTTAAATTAATCTAAAGGTGATTAATAATTATTAATTAGCCCGTTAATAATTATTAATGTCACCGAAACGAATTTAAAGTATTAAAAGGATTAAAACGGTTTTCGGACGAAAATAACTACTAAAATCGAAATCACTACTTTTAAATTAACCTTAAATACTTTAATTAAAATAAAAAAAATATATATATAAATAAATAGAAATAAAATATAATAAAATAAAATTTTACCCCCAAAAGTAACGGGACGTTATAGACACACAGTCAATAGATGCGTAGATGGTTTTTATGATTCCTTCCGCCAAGAAATTGAGCTACAAAAGATTGAGTAAGGTCTTTAAAAGAAGATATAGACCTTGGCTTGAGCTACCTGTACCACCCGCGTGCAGGACCTTCTAATGTAAGGGGGAATGCCCTGTACTTGATAGAGTCTCGTACTCCCTAGAGCTCCATCCATTTCCGAAACATATCAACAAGCTCGATTCGATCCTTTGAACCATCATATGTGGTCATAGTTGGAATTTTGAACTTGGTGGGAAGCTCCACCTCCATTATATCATATGTGAATGGCGGCTCAGTTTGCTTAAGGAGATCTTTTAGTGAAGTGGAGTCTTTCTTCGATACTCTTTCTTCATATGACCAAGTTGATCTTTGAGCTTTTTCAACTCTAGTGCCCAAGGCTGGGCACTTTTAGTAGTAGATTTCACAGCATCTACATGTGCCTTTCTCTTTTGATCCAACACTTCTCGGAGATCTCAATTTCCTTTCATACTGGAATCCTTGTTGCGTGAAGACTTATGAAAGGAAGAAGAAGTGTCCTGAGTATTTAGCCTTGACTTCCTTTCAAACCACCCTTCTCATGATTCCGTGAATCCCTTATACCTTCTATAGGCTATTTGTCTTTGTCCTTCTTTGACCGTAATTCCTGGTTGTCAGCAGAGCTTGTTGGTTAGACTTCTGTGAGAGAATTTCGAGTACTTTAGAAAGATCTCAATTCACACCTCTCACTGGCTCTTCTAGGGCATCTACTCTTTTTTCTGGCACGGTTGCAAGTCTCACTACATCCTGGTTTTCAACTATCTATCATTGCTCCCATGTACATCATCACCGTGTTGCTAACTTCTACGACTCATCCTTGATGGTAGAGACTTAGTTATATACTCTTTCCCACAGATGGTACCAAATGTTGTTGCGTAAAAATGGAGAGGTTCAACGTAAGCAACGAACTTAGAAAATATGATGAGTCGGAGGTATTGCGCTACAGTGGAGGTGCCGCATAGGCGTAGATGATGAGCAATTGATGAACACTGTATATACATGCACAATAAAGAAATAGAGCACCGACGTGGTGCCGACCTAACACCCTCTGATGCTTAAGTCAGAGCTAGTGTGCCAGAGAGAACTAGAGTAGAATTAGTTACCTAATGAATGAATTTATTCTTCTATTTATTGGAGAAGAGGTTGATGACATCATCGTACCACGTGTCACGTTGGGATTACGCCATGTGTTGCTTCTTAATTACATGTCATTTGTTGGTTACACCACGTGTCATTTCTCAATCGGATACTCCTATTCCGTCTAAAGTATGTAGGTCTGTACTGGAGATTGCATAGCCATGTCTAGCTCGTCAGGTGCGTAGACTTTATGACCAGACACTGTGCTTAGACGATGTGCCCATGTACTATGCTTAGACGATGTGCGTAGATATTTTTGCCAAATTATAAAATTCCACATGTTATCAAATTTCACCCACAACAAAAGTTATATATGATTTAATTATATTTTTATTCAAAATTTCACGTATTATTAAAATTATAAATAGGTTGAATATTTGATAGTAATTTTAAATAATTTTTATAATAATAATTTAATAGATTTTACTGTCAATACAATTGTCTAACTGAAGAAGTAATTTTGTTTTGATAATTTATATAGGATGTTAAATTAAATAATTCTATAAGTAATATAATAATTCTTTATATTTAAATTTATTTACGATAATAAATGAGTCATTTAGTAAAAAGAAAATAAATTTTACTTAATTAAGCGGGTAAAAAAAAAAAAAGAAGGAGAAACCAAAATTTATCCCCTTGAATAAAAGAAAAAATATTTGGGGGTTGACTGCATCCTTCTCTTCATCTTAAGGACCTACTCGAAGTTTAATTGTGGTAATTGGTATGTTTAAAAAAAAAATACCAATTAAACATGGACGGTCCCAAATCTCTAAAACTGTCATTCTCTATTTCAATTCAAGAATTTCGAAAAGTAAAATATTGACAATTGGAAGCCCATTTACCAGGGCTGGTCCTAAGAAAATCGGGGCCCAATACAAAAATATAGTTTTAGGTCATTTATCATATTAATTTTGTATAAAAAATCACAAAAATATTGAAAAAAAACTAATTAAATTTTCAATGTATTAGTTTGATTATTAAATCAAAACAAATTAGAGTTAAATTTTAAGAAAAAAATCAATTTACACCACTGATTTTATATTGTGTGTCAATTTAAACCCTAAACTTTCAATTGAATCAATTTACATCCTGAAATTTAATAAGTGGATCGATTTATACTCTTTTTTAATAAAATTACTATTATTTTTGGAAAATTTTAGTGGGACGTAAGTGTTTTTATATCTAAATAAAGTTAATTTTTTAAAATTAATTTTATATTTATGTTAAATATTTTTATGGCTAAATTTGATCATTTTGGCGTCGGGTTTATTTGATTAAAAAAGAGTTAAAAATGATAGATTATTTTAATTGAAATAATTAAAAGGAAGAAAAAAACAAATGTAAAATTGATAAATTATTTAAATTGAAATAAATAAAAGAAAAGGCATGGAAAAGACAAAAGAGGCTTCAGTGAGGATTCGAATCTCAGATTGCGTCCTCTAGAACATTGAATAACATTACGTTTGCCAATGAACAAATTTCATATTTTAGGATATTTTCGAATTATTATATACATAATCTAATTAAAAATAGACATTAAAATCCCGGGCCCCTATAATTCCGGGGCCCTGTGCGATCGCTCACTTTGCACACCCTCAGGGTCGGCCCTGCCATTTACTAACCTTTTTGGTTTTAAAGGCTTCTGCATATTCGACCATTCACTTGACAGCTGCTCCTATATACATCAGAACGTAAAAATAAAGTTTAAATATGTAAAAACTGAATATCAAAAAATAAAAATAAAAAAATATGTAAAAACTGGTTGCTAAAAAAATTGTATTTTATAGTTATAATTAATAAATAAAAATAAATATTGTTTGAATTAAGCATGGGATGGCTTACATGTTCATAAATATCATGAAGGTTGTATAGAGGTTGAATCCTACCTTTCCTCAATGGTCGACATGAGTTTTCTTTCACGAAGTTTCATCGGTGAAAATTTTATTAAAATTATTATCAAATTCAGTCAACAAATTAAACAAGGACAGTGATATGGATGGAGCACGAGCAAAAGAGAGATGAGATAAATTCACTGCCCAAAAAAAGCAACCCGCTTTTACCGATGAGCGTTTACCGGCGAAATCTTTTTTCACCGCCTATATTATTTTTTGCGGCAAAATGTATTTGTTCGCCGCCAATTCCCGCTAAGGGTATTACCGGCAAACTATTATATTTCGTCGGTATTACACTAAGTAGATGTTGAATAGTGAGTTAACTTTCCTTGGTCAATATAGAATACCTATAAATTAATAGGTGATCCACTTAAGGCTTGAACTATGTAGGGCATTGAACCCATTTATAGGTGATGATCCACTTAAGTTTTGAACCATTGTTGAAGCTTAAATGTTTCAATTGTAGTGTTACTAATATGTAGTTTAGTATAAAAACAACTCAACTCACACCCTTATTGGAATATTTTTTCTTGTTCAATACAAGAACATAAACTCGGTCTATGATGGATAGAAGTTGGATTAAATTGAATGATATGCTTTCTTTGGAGTATATCAATGGCGTTAAGTCGTTTTTAGAGGTAGAAAAGGGTGTTGTGATTGAAGATGGAAAAACTCGTTGTCCTTGTAGGGTTTGTTTAACCACATTGTTTGAGAAAATTGATGATATAGAGAGACATTTTGTAACGTCCCGTTACTTTTGGGGGTAAATTTTTTTTAATTTTAATTTTATTTTATTTATTTACTTTAATTAAAGTATTTAAGGTTAATTTAAAAAATAGTGATTTCGATTTTAGTAGCTATTTTCGTCCGAAAACCCTTTTAATCCTTTTAATACTTTAAATTCGTTTCGGTGACATTAATAATTATTAATGGGTCAATTAATAATTATTAATCACCTTTAGATTAATTAAAGAGCTTCGGGTTTCGTTTTTAAAGTAAAAACAAAAGAGGGACGTAGGCGTCATTTCCGATTTCTTAAATATCTAAACACTATTCATCCTTCTTCTTTATTAAGCCAAAATTAGACAAAAATAATAAATTTCTTCTCATTTTTTCATCCCAAACCCGTAGCTTAGAGAGAAAAAAAAGGAGAGAAAGAAATTGTCACCCCGGCTTCGTTTCTTGATCGTTTTTATCGTGTCTTAGCTCGTTGGAAAGCTCTCGAGACGTACTTTCTACCCATCCTAACAATCGAGGTTTTCGCTCGTTTTCTCGAGGCCTTAAGGTATGACAAAGTTTATAAAATTTGATGTGAATAGTATTTTAATGGTAGTTTTGGATTGAAATCTTCAAATTCGTTCACCGAAACTTGAAGATTTCCATCAGGAAAGTCGTTTTGGTCAATTTTAGAAACTTCCCCTAAACCCTAAAACTGAGTTTGAGCCGGAAACCCGTCCCATGTGATTTTCCCTCACTTGGCCATGTTTAGGATGTTAAGGGTTATTGTGTTTTTGCTATTTACTTAATTTTTCAGAAATCGATTAATGAACAAAACCTTAATTTACGGATACCCATTATAGTTGTGAACCTCCAAAGTAAACGAAACCAAACCGAAACACCTCTAAAGTGCATAAAAACTGGAAAACCAAACCCGAACCCTATTTTCCCTTGTATGGCCGAGAGTACCATAGGGAGGAAATCCGGGTTTTTCATCGTTTTGTACGTTTAGATGTAGTTTGAACGATTTTCGATTAATTAATGTTATTTAGGTGTAATTCGTGTGTAGGATTGTGTTTTGTTCGTGGGTTTGTAACCTCGGATTGATCGGAGCTTTTCTACAAGCTAAGGTGAGTTTAAAATGGAAGTTAGTTTTCTTATGAATTAAGTTTCGTTATGTTATTGTTTATCGAGGTTAAGAGGGGATTAGCTTCTTAGAATTAATGTTTGGTTGGAGACTTTAATTCGGAAGTGAGTGGAGACAATTTGGAATTATAATGAGTTCGATGAAAAGGAAACATTGGAGTGATTTGGAAGTATTGCAAAGTGAATTGGAGATGTTAGATGAAAGTGGAAATTTAAGTTACTTTGAGTGGTTGGAAATTAAAGTAGCTTAGATGTTACACTTGAGTGATGACTCGTGTAATCTAAGTAGTTAGGTTCTTTAATAACCTAGTAGAAGTCCGTGGAGATTATCTAACTTATTGGAGACCTTGATCACATTGATTCGACACATGATAGTATGTTGAGTTAGATCCATAAGTATCATAGTGTGATGATTTGTGGAGACCGTGAGCACAATTGATTCGGCACATGATAGTATGTTGATTCGGATCCATACGTATCATGGTGCGATGATTTATGGTATGGTACATGGTAGTATGTTGATTCGGATCCATACGGTACCATGGTACTATGATTCGTGATACGACACATGATAGTATGTTGATTCGGATCCATACGTATCATGGTGCAATAATTTGTGATGTGGTGAAAGTCCTTATAACCGATGTGGTGAAAGTCCTTATATCCGATGTGGTGAAAGTCCTGATATCCGATGTGGTGAAAGTCCTGATATCCGATGTGGTGAAACTCCTGATAACCGATGTTGTGAAAGTTACGATGATTTATGGATTGGTAAGACCGTACGGGATAGTATGTTGACTTCGGTCCATACGGTATTATGGTACGATGACTTGAGATATGGTACGACCGTACGTGGTATGTTGATTTCGATCCATACAATAGCACGATACGATGAAACTTGTTTTGGTAATAAAGATAGTTAATGTTACATTTACATATTCTTTAGAATTGTGTAGTAAGACTTAGTAATGATTGTTACTTTTACTTTAAGTCTTGATTTCTATTACTTGGCATTGAAAGACTATTGCGGGTAGTATATTACTATCGTATGATTGTATGGAAATTGGAAGTGTGGATATGGGTAGTAATGAGCATTATAGGCCTTTAGACACAATTTCGGGTATGAAATTTGGTTCATAGGATTACTTGCTTTCGTTTTACTCTCACTAGCATTTTTATGCTAATGTTGCTACACTTACAAATTTTTAGGTGAACCCCGTCCTAAGAAGCGTGGTAGAGGAGGTGGTGCCGCGTGACTTGCCGAGATGGTGTACGGACAATATTAAAACACATTTTGGTTTAGCATTCGTAGAAATGCTTGTAAATTATTTTTCATTTTCCATACTTGTGTCTTTTTTAGCCCGAAAGGGTATTTGTGTAAAATATGTCTATGTTTTATGATTTAATTCTTTTTGGAATGCGTATTCCTGATTTATCGCTTTTTCTGGAATGGGTTGATGTAAACAGGTTTTGGTTATCCGATTTTTAAATGAACCCATGTCGTTTTTCTTTAAAAAAATGAGTCTTCCTGCTGTGCATTTGAATTTAAAGAATTTAACGGAATCCGGGTCGTTACACATTTTATAATTAATGAAATATCATCTACATATGTTCGTTGGGTATTTCATGGGGAGGAAGTAGATCTATCTCGATTCACGAGTCAAATTAATTTGTCTTATAACTTACAACATGGGAAGTGCATAAAAAATCAACTTACTTCATGCATGTCAGATGTTTTTTTAACACCACTGATTGAGGAGTTGAATGAGTTATAGCATTAGGGCATTAAAACGTATGATTGTTCGAAATATGAGTACTTTCAATTACATTGCTGCTTTATTATGGACTACTAATGACTTTCCTACGAATGGTGGCTTGTCTGGTTCGAGTATTAAGGGTTATATGACATGTCCTCTGTGTCTAGACGAAACTTCGTCGTTAGGATTATGAAGTAAAATATGTTCCATGGGTCATCGTCGCTATCTACCCTTGGATCATTGATGGCATAGAAGCAAACTTCATGATGGATTACATGAATTGAGCGAGAAGTAAAAGATTAAATTTGGGATTGAAATTTTAGAATAAGTGAGTTGTATATGTGACGACCCGACACTATTCAAAACACATAACGCAGTTCGCAGTGGAAAATCGATAATTTTACGGAAAATTCGCGTGTGGATCCATTTGTATTTTGATTAAACCGAAACCTGTTTACATGTTCCACAACAGAGAAAATGATAAAACACGTAAATCATAAGTTTTATACACCACAACTACTCAAAACAAGTTTAAAACTCCAAAAGGAAAAGCTCTTTCGAGCACAAAACACGACCACATCATATACAATAACAAAAGACTCTAATAAGACTCGTAGGCGCCTAAATCCATATCCTCGTATCATTCCGGTTGGTCAAGTTGCACCACGTCCTCTAGTTCGCTCATTCCCACGAGGCATACCTGAAATGTTTGTAACGTAGCAACATTACCAAAACGCTAGTGAGAAAACAACGAATAGTAAATAACGATAAGAACTCATATCTCAATCGAAAATGTGTCCAAAGTCATGGGTAAACTATGCTTTTCTTTTACTTGATTCTAGGTGCAACCCCACTCTCATTTGGTTTCGGTGAAGAACTCGATAACTAAACATTCATTCAAGCTACAAAACACTAAGTATCTAATTCAAAGTTTCGAGTGGATAGTAAAACACACGCTTACATGGATACAAAGCAAATCGCATGCTCACACAACTATAAAGAAAATCACATGCTTACACGGTTTCAAAGCAAATCACATGCTTACACGACCACAAGCAAATCACATTCTTTCTCGAATAATTAGCAAATCACATGCTTCCTCGAATAATTAGCAAATCACATGCTTACATGGCAACAAGCAAATCACATGCTTTCGCGATTAAACGTACTATTCCCCTTGGATAGCACCACGTAGGGAATCCCATCGCTTAAAGAATATGTGTAACCAATGCACCTTGTATATAGTCTTAGCCCAATCTCACTCAAAGCCAAAAAAAAATAAAGGCTCAAAGACCAACTCTTCTCAAGCTAACTAATTTCGCGTGAGCAAACTCGCTACCTAAACCTTCTAACTAACGAACCCTTAATAAGATTAACTAAAAACCTAATCTCTCAAGCTTCTCCGACTTCCAATCCACTTAGAGAAGAGTATAACGCTCAACTTTGAGCAAGCATTAACGGTTGCGACGTGAGATCAAAACATTATTTACAACTCGTTCTAATCTCACCTTTTGAGCGCGTAGAGTTCCACCACCCGCCGGTTGGGTTACCGATTGTTCGTGGGTCAAAACCTACAAGTAAAGCAAGTAACCAACCGTGTTAAGCTACCAAATAATGTACAACCATTTCTTAACAAAAGAAACGACAAAAACAGCACGGTAAAAGGTAAGGACTCTTGGCCAAAGCAAATGGAAGAGGTCTCACTTCTATTTTCTAATTTCTTGGTATTTAAAGGCATCCCGAGTGGTTTAAAGTAAGCTAAGGTTGGAAAATTCCAATGGGTAATACTTTGGAAACTCTCAGGCATAGTCCCTCACCAAAAACTCAAGGCAAAAACAGAATTTAAATAAGAAAATAACACCCACAACAGTCACAATTCGAAGCAAAGATGAGGGCTCGGGTTTTCGTTCAACTTGGGTTCAAGATTAAGGGAAACAAGCTCTGTTTCAAGGGTTTAACTTAGCTAGAATTCGCGACTAACACAAAGGGAGAAGGGTTATAAGCTTGAATCAAAGATTGGAAGAAAGGAAAAACACTAAAACCCATTTTTCTTAAATTCTTTCTCACCTCGTAACTCACGGATCTGGATCTTGAACGGTTTGGCTCGATTGATGGTGTGGGTAGAAAGTTCTTGTCGAGCTCTTTCCAACGGGATCGTACCAAAGGAAACGATCGAGAAACGGCGACGGAACCCCCAGATTTCCTCTCTTCTTCTTGGCCACGGGTAGGGCTGTTTCGACTCCTCTTCTTTCTTTCTTTTTTTTATTGCTTTTTGTTTTTCTAAATGAAAGAATGAAGAACTTAAATGAGGGAAAAATGAAAAGACTAAAATGCCCTCTATGCTACTTTCTTAAGGAAAACCGTCCCGTGCTCGTTAATTCCATTTCTAAAGTGCTCTAACAATGAAACTAATTAAATTATACTAACTAAACTACATAACTTAGTAAAATAAAATAAAAAATAAAAGAAAAACCATTAGAATAAAATACGTAAAATCACCTCAAAAAAGTATGGGACGTTACAATATACATTTTGAAAAATCCGGTAAGAATCCCTCTATGCTCAATAAGAAGGGAAAATGACATGTATTAAATTTAAATTGGAAGAAAAAGAGTGTATTCTTTTCACTCCCGTACTTGTCGAAACTATTGATACGACATAAATTAGATGTCATGCACATTGAAAAAAGTATTTGTGATAACTTTATTCGACCATTGTTTTAGATAGAGGGTAAGAATAAAGATACATTGAACGTACATCTTGATTTGAAAGACTTGAAATTTAGAGAAAAGTTGCATTTGTATAAGGCTTGGAATATGTATGTGAAATCTCCAGCTAGTTACACCTTAACTACCAAGGAGCGGACTGAGGCATGTAATTTTTTAAAAGGTGTTAAATTCCCTGATGGATTTTCCTGATTTTCCTCGAACATAGCTCGATGTGTGAATGTGGACTTTTGAATATTATTTGGACTTAAGAGTTATGATTCTCATGTTGTTTCTGTAGCTACTTCATATAGCCATCCAGAGTTTTGTGAACAATGATATTAGTATCGTTAATACGGAATTCAACAACTTTTTTCGATCATTGTGTGCGAAGGTTATTCAAGTCGATGAATTGAAAAAGTTTGAACAAGATATTAGTGTTATACTTTGCAAAGTCAAAAGAATATTCATGCATGCCTTTTTTAATGTTATGGTCCACTTATCTTTGCATATGCCTATGAATAAAGAATCGTAGGGCCTGTATCGTATAGTTGGATGTACCAAATTGAAAGAAATCTTATAACCTTGAAGCAATACGTTAGGAATAAAGCATAACCTGGGGGATCTATCATCGAGGCATACATTGTGACTAAATCTCTCTCATATTTTATTCAATGTACCTAATGTTGGGATTGAGACCTCTAAACAGAGATATGCATAGCAGAATTCCAAAGCATCTTTCCTCGCAGAATAATATAAATAAAAAATTAAAGTATAAAAGAAAACATACCCTTGTAGAAAAGTGTCTGCTTTTCATCTTCTTCTTGGTTATGATTTTGGGACCACCATTAAGTCTTCCTCACTAAGCAAAAAAGAGAACGGCTCGTGGACAGAATCATTCTAGGAAAAAAGAAAACTTATGAGATCATAAGTTGTTGGATACTTGATTACTTGTAGTATTGAAGGTTTTTTTTTTGTCTTATTAGGAGTTGTATGGAAATGTTGAGATTATGATTGGGGTAGTCAAGGGCTTATAAGTTCTTTGGACACAAATCTAGATTTGAATTTAGGACCTAAAATTATTTTATCTTCATTGGGTTTTTTTGCTCATGATATTACATTTGAAGTGCTGGATGAGGTCGCAGTCAGGGCAGTGGAGCTGGTGCGACATGATCTTAGAGTAATGATGATGTGATGGACTAAAGTCTTCTTCAAGTCCATGGACTAGACTTTTGTTTAATGGTTTATTCATATTTGTTCTGTTGAGGTTATGAGAGCATATTTCTACTTATTTGATACCTTTATTGATTTATGGGTTTTTTCTAAATCTGGATTCTTAGACTATTGTTTATCAAAAGGGATGCGAATCCCAACATTTTAAAATGATTATGGATTTTATCCCATCTTTTGAGATGATGGGGGATTTATGTCTTTTGATTACAAGTTTAAAATGAATTAAAGTCTCTTGCTTGCGTCATTATTGTTTTATTTTCAAAATTGAAGAGTCAGGTCTTTACAGTTGGTATTAGTGCCTTTCGGTTCTATAGATTTCATGCATCGTATGTTGTGTTTTTCATATTTTATTTTAAGTCTATTATCTAGTTATCATCTAAGATCATCGACACTAGGTATGCCTAGACTCTTACTTTATAATTTAACTGTTTGTTTATGCTTTAGTAATAGACTAGTGATCCCTCTTTACTAGAAGCATATCAAAGTTCCATTTCGTTGTGTTGCAGTATGCCTGCTAGATGAGGAAGAGCTAGGGTGGCTACCCCTGAGTGAGGTAGAGGTTAGGCTCGAGACCCCACTTCTCTGCCACCACAACCTGAGGGTCAGGAGGATGAGAGAGTCTTGATTCCAAGTGATGATGATCTTTGTAGATACCGTATTTTGCCCGGTTCAATTTCATTAAGAAAATTAATTTCAGTGAAAAAATATATAATTTAAAAATTAATTTTAAATGATAAATTAATTTTTGATTTTAAAATTGATTTTTAATTAAAGAATTTGATTACTTTAATAATGGTTTAAATATTTTTGAAATTCAAATTAATTTGATTAGAGAAGTAATTTTAGAAAGAATAAATTTTGCTTGTAATTTGGGCTGATTTGTGACGAGGTAATTTGATTGATTGATACAAATATGGAAGGATTTACAAATCAAATTTTTATTTCCTTATGTTGCTCTTCCAATTTGCCTATAAAAAAGCTCACAATTTAACCTAAAAGAGGACAATCTCACCTCACCATCTCTTAGCCTCCATAACCATCACCTCCGAATTTCCGACACCAAGAACTTCCAACATCTCAATACCTCCTCACCCTCATCTCATCACCACCTAACTTCCTCGCCACCCTCGACAGCTTCCTAACATCTCTCACCTCACAACTTTACTACGATTGAGAATTTGGTTAAAAACCCTACGCCTCTCTCAAATCCTTTTCTCCCATTTGGACCTGCCATAGGGAAGGTATCTGACCTAATTTTGTCCTAATATTAGGATGTCGGGCGCTCCGCATCGCAATCACGTTGTATTGATTTATTTTGTTTTGTTTATTTATTGAATATTAATTATTTAGTTGTAAATTAACTACTGATTAATTATTGTTTATTCTTATTATCATCATTACATATCAATCATCCATTTCACACACATATTCACGGACCTCCTACCCGGGTTCTACCCTTTAAGATTAGATCGAGGACTGAGTAACTGTTGCCTTCGTGGAGTTTTGGCACTCGTATAGGCAGTATGAAATTCCTCACTTAAGTTATTCGTTTACAATTTCAATTTGGAATAGTATTATGGATAACTTGGGAGCCTAATATTCTTTAAGTGAATTAGAACCTTAACTTTACACTCATAATTACCATAAGCCATCCTAGTATTTTAGGTTCCTTTCCTTTATTTATCACTCTCATGTCATCATTACATTATTCTTATCCTTATTTCAGATACTCAATATTTTTTTACTCCTTTTCCTTATATTTTATTTATAAACAAAAAAAAATCCTTCTATTTCTTTATCATTGCCCTAATTTATACATAACATTTTTTTTCTCATACATTATCTTTGTTTTCTTTCTTTTTCGTACTTAACAAAAGTTAGGTTAAAAAACAGCAAAAAAAAAAAAAAAAAAAGAAAGAAAAAGGACATAATTTCTTATGCAGATCACATTTGTTTTAATTTAAACATTGATAATTAAAAAAAAAAACAAAAAAATCATCCATACATCATGTCTCACTAACATGCATCACATTCGGGTTAATAAAAATTGTATTCAAATTTGTTTTCATCCATTAAAAAAAAATCATTAAAAAAAAAAAGTAAAGACCCACTAATTTTGACCATGAATTTTCACATGCAACACATATCATTATGCATATTTTCATAAGGAATTTATTTTCCATAGATTTTCTATAAAAAAAAAAACTTGAATCATTCTAGAGTATTTCATTACATAAAATATTCATTAGTCATCATGTTACATATTTACTCTAAAAAAAATTCAAAAACATTTTTACAATTCCATGCATCAATTTCGACATTTTCTTCATGTTCTCCATATGCATAAAGCATTGCAAAGAGTAAAAAAAATCAATAAAAATTTTATTCATCTCATGCATCATTTGTTATTAAAAATCATAAAAATAGGAGTTTTTAATATTCCATTCAAATCATACATCAAATTATTCTTTAGCATGAATAAACTTAAAAAAAAAAATTGCTCAATAATTCTATCCAGGTCTTCATGCATTTTGTAGAAAGATCAGAAGTCATTCATGCATCTTCATAATAGGACTATTTATCATTCAAAAAAATCGAGAAAAAAGTTTCATAAACATTTCATCATAGATCATATGAGTTTAATCTTTGTCATGAGTCATGTTGCATATTCGATTCACATTTTAGATAAATAGATATATCAATTCATGCATATATAAATTTGTGCTTAATTTCAACTTTTGATATCATATAATTCATGCATATAGGATCCGAAATTATTTCACTTCATCCATGTGCATAGAGCATTGAAAGAAAATCATAAAAAAAGAGAATTATTTAGGTCTTCATTTCTCCAATGCATTAAAAAACAAAGAAAAAAGAAAAAGAAAATAGGAGTTATTGGCATTTCATCCTAACCGTGCATTGCATTCTCAAAATCATAAAAAAAAAGGGTTTCAAAATTGTCAAAATAGTCCAATTGATTTAGATTCATCTTTCTCAATGGGTAATTTAGAAAATTGAAATCACAATGGACAAAGGGCATACTCATATATGTGGGAAGAAATCAAGAAAAAAGTGAATAACTTGAAAAAAATGAAAATAATGAAAAAAAGAAAGAAAGAAAAAGTGAATGTCACCATGATCTCCTCCAAATAATTATGAGTTCACTATGTTAGCTCTCGGTCTTCATATGCTCAAATCGTAATCATTTTCTTTCCCCCCAGAACATTTTCACCTCATTGCTATACCGACCCACTGACAAGTCAATAACATTGTTTTTGCTAGCCATAAAAGCTCGATTTGTAATCCGAGTAATTTTCCATTGACCCATCCCATGATACTACACTAGGACAAATGACCCTTTTCATTTTACTGATATTCGCCAACTTCACGCGATTATCCATGCTAAAATTGAAACACATTTCCTATTGGCATGTTGTTACAGTATTATACTGGGGCAATTGACCTTCTTTTGTCAAACCTTACACCCACCTCTTTTTATGAACCACACAAACTAAAGCTCTGAGTTGATCCATTTCTTCAATTTAGCAACCCCTCTGCACAAGACACTAGTTCAATTGACCATTTTTCTTCTCCTTACTCACATTCGTCAAACCTTGCTTTACCCTTTAGAGCCTTAACTCATATGCTAGGAGTAACTTTTAAGGTAATGAAATAGTGTTAGAACATTGAGTCATTTATTTTTACATCTCAAATTTGGGATAACATGCATGTTTCTTGCATCCATTATCATACCTCCAAAATCTCTACTTGACCCATTCCATTTTAACCTAATGTTTGTCTTTGCTCAGCCGTCACTTGTGCCCAAAATAAAGTGGATCAATTCTCAAGGACATTAACGGTAAGAATTTGATGTGCTTGCAATCTGCGAGTGAATTTTGACCGGGTAGTGAAAGTTTCTATCTAAAGTGTGGGTGGATAAGAAGCATGTCGACTGAACCAAAGAAGATGACATTAGAAGATTTGCAAACCAGAAAAAAAAAAGAGTGTAGAAAGAGAGTTGCAATTCTCAAGATGACTTTTCATCTTCATCATCAAATAGAAATGAAGATTTCTAAATTTTCCATATTTTGTTGGCAGTATCAGATAAATTAATGAGAAATTAATTGTTTAGCCTCAGGAAGAAGAATATATCTACCTGGGTTTTGGTCAATAATTATCAAATTTCTCATTGAAGTTTTCACTGAACAAGTCATGACTTGACTTTTAGTTTTTCCATACAGATATATTGAACAAAAAGGCAAAAAGAAAAAAGAAGCAAAAAGAAAAAGAGCAAAAAAACAAAATAAAATAAAATGTAAGGACCCAAGTCATGCAGTTCCGCAAAATTTGAGCCATCAAATTCTAAGATAACCAGATCAATTGAAAATTTGTCAAGTTCCCAATTGAAGCATATTATGCGTTTGCTCCATTTTTTGAGCCGAATAAGGAAGAATATCATGTTATTGTGAATCATTGATTTACTGATCAATCATTGAGTTCTCTTGCTATCATGTCAGAGAGTTTTGAATTTTGGATTTGTGAAAATCTATCGAGTGCATTGAAAGAAAAAGAGAAGAAGAAAAAAAAAGGAAGAAAGTTAGACCATCGATTTCTTACCAGAGATGTCCAAGAAATTGTCCACTTTCCCACCTTTTATTGATACATTTCGAATTTCTTTCTCTTTTACATGCTTTTTGATCGTCGTGACGCATTTTTCATGACTGCCTTTGAACATGAAATTCAATCTTCACATTCATATATCTTCTCAGCTTTCATGATTTTAATCCAAGATTTTATTCTCATGCCCTTATTGCAAGAGTCATCTACTCAATTGCATCCTTCATCATCAACATGTTTGTTTATTGCAAGTTTGAGATGAAAAAAAAATGATTTGATTAAATGGAATAACATTATGAGTTACTTTTACAAGTTGTTCAAAGCATATGAGTTACTTTCAAATGACCTACCCAAAAAGTGTCATAACTCATTTAAGTCAGAATTACTTTTTGAGACATCAAAAGCAAGTGAAAAATTAGGACAGTTCACTGCGGGAGAATCAATCATTAATGGGGGCATTCACTAAAAAAATTTGCAAAAAAAAAAAAAAAGATGAAAATGTGATTCTTCCCTCAAACCATGAGTAAATTTTGCTTGCTATGATTTCATGTCATCTAATAATTCATGGAGAAATAAAGGGTTAAATCAGATTGGGTATTTTGGCCAAAAAAAAATTAAAAAAATCATGCTTGCATCATTGATCAAATAAAAAAAGCCTCATGCTTTCAGCCACCAAAAATAGACATCACAATCCAAGGATGCATTCACCATAAATTGCATTTTACATAATTGCATAAGGCATCATATGGCCTGTGTTTAAGCAGAAGTCATACATATGAACTTCATCAATGGGTATAAGTTCATTATGTAATGCTCAAATATTTTCACCATCATTCACAAATTCGAGCTAAAAGAAAGAGAGAACCATTTGCATGCATTCACGTGAAGCTTAGACAATCATCGCATCATCGTCATTCATTTTATGTATAATTCATGATTTCAGTCTAACTTTCACATTCTCATATGCCAAGGAAGTGCATTATCATTAGAGTCATTTTCTCAAAAGCATTCATTGCATCCTTTACATGCATAAACAAACTTCACATTTTTTATTTGTCGTATCTAATTCATTGCATTCTCACTATACATATTTGAAAAATAAAAAAGAATTACTCAAGCATTTTTACATGACCGACATAATTTTTTTAAACTTACCATTTTCTAGCATGCATAGGTGTGTCCATCGAGCATAAGACTGCAATAGAAACTCATCTTTTGAATGCACTTTCAAGTCAATCATTGAATATTTTGCATGAGTTTTATTAAAATCATACACTGGGACAAAAAGAAAAATCATACATCCCAGGTAGGCCTGTTATATAAGTTTTAAAATCTCACTCCGGCAAAAAAAAAAATTGCCTCCACTTGAAGTAGTTCAAAAGTCTTCATGTTGATAAAAATTGGATACTCGGGTCAACCATGCTTTCTCATTCTATCAAGTCAAACATGAGATGGAGTTCGGTTTAACCCACCCGTTTTATGATCCATTTGCATGTCATGCATAACATATGAACATTTTATCGATAGTCAGATTTTTTCTCATGCCATCATAAGATTCAAGATTTCCATGACAAATCATTTAATATCAAATAAGTTGCATTTTAGCTCCTCAATTTACAAAAATTATCAGGCATGCATCTTGCATCACTTCACATATTTTTCAACATCCTTCCAAGTTTAAGAGAACTCATCATGTATTCATTTTTCTCTGATTTTTAATAAAAATATGTTGCATTTCACTAAGATCAATCTTTTTTGAGATTCAACCTTTCTTCAACATTGCTTAAAAAAAAAATCAAACATGCATCATGCACCACATGATTTATGTGATTGATTTAAAACCATGCATGCACAAGTTTTCACACTTTGCATTTCAAAGGTCATTATTGTTTTGGTGTTATCAAGCATCATGATTTTCTCACCATGAGATTGGGACAAACCCATTAATCTAAAATTGAATTTTGAGTATTCTTCTTTCTCACAAGATTTGTTCATTTTCACTTTTTCTGCCATGCATTAATTCCAGTAGAGGTCTGGTCAAGCCAGGTTCACCTCATTTTTACTCATCCATATCGTGGCTCAGACTCGATAAATTTCAAAGTATTTTAAAGCCATATTCATCTCATTTTTTTCATCATTCTCGATTAAATCGAATCCTATTTGCGGTTTAGTCCCGGTAGAGATCGAAGCCTGGAACAAAATTCAGGTTCGTTATATTTTACTCTGTTTTTCGATTAAATCGAATCCTATCTGCAGCTCAGTCCCGGTAGAGATCGAAGCCTAGAACAAAATCTAGGTTCGTTACATTATACTTTATTGTTCAATTAAATCGAATCCTACTTGTGGCTGAGTCCCGGTAGAGATAGAAGCCTAGAACAAAATCCAGGTTTGTTATATTTTACTCCGTATTTTGATTAAATCGAATCCTATTTGCGGCTCAGTCCCGATAGAGATCGAAGCCTGGAACAAAATCCAGGTTCGTTATATTTTACTCCGTTTTTGATTAAATCGAATCCTATTTGCGGCTTAGTCCTGATAGAGATCGAAGCCTAGAACAAAATCCAGGTTCGTTATATTTTACTCTGTTTTTCGATTAAATCGAATCCTTTTTGCGGCTCAGTCCTGGTAGAGATCGAAGCCTGGAACAAAATCCAGGTTCATTACATTTTACTCTGTTTTTCGATTAAATCGAATCCTATTTGCTGCTCAGTCCCGGTAGAGATCGAAACCTGGAACAAAATCCAGGTTCGTTACATTTTACTTTGTTTTTCGATTAAATCGAATCCTATTTGCGGCTCAGTCCCGGTAGAAATCGAAGCCAGGAACAAAATCCAGGTTTGTTACATTTTACTCAATTTTTAGATTAAATCGAATCCTATTTGCAGCTCAGTCCCGTTAGAGATCGAAGCCTGGAATAAAATCCAGGTTTATTACATTTTACTCTATTTTTCGATTAAATCGAATCCTATTTGTGGCTCAGTCCCGGTAGAGATTGAAGTCTTGAGACAAACCTAGGTTCGTTGTCACTTTGACCTTTTTCAAATTCTACTAGTGTTTCTTCCTAGGTAGAGTTTGAAGCCTTCATAAACTCAATTCAGTCACATATACTTCTTTTGAGTAAATTTGGTCAAATTGTTTGCCTAAAATTACCAAAAAAAAAAAAAAAAGACCATGTTTCTTTTGATATTCATATTTCTCAATGAAATTTTCGCCATCCAAAACTTTATCTTTTCCTTTGTCCACCTCTCAGTTCTTCAAGGATGTACAAAGGGGGACAAACTGTAGATACCGTATTTTGCCCGGCTCAATTTCATTAAGAAATTTTAATTTCATTTGAAAATAGATTTAATTTGAAATTGATTTTAAATGATAAATTGAATTTTGATTTTAAAATTAATGTTTAATTAAAGTTTTCATGGTTTAAAAAAAAGATTTTTCATATTATAAATTGGTGGATTTTTAATAAAATTATAAAAGTCATTTGGTATAATTTTGGTTTAAATATTTTTAAAATTCAAATTTGATAAGAGAAGTTAATTTTGGAAAGAATAAATTTTTGTAGTAATTTAGGCTGATTTGTGACGAGGTAATTTGATTGATGCAAATATGGAATGATTTACAAATCAAATATTTATTTTCTTATTTTGCTATTCTAATTAGTCTTTAAATATTCACATATGTCATTCTTTAGACCAAAAGACCACCACCATCGAAAACGATCCACACCACTCACGTTCATCTCAACTCATCACCCCGTCTAAAAACTTCATTACCACCCTTGACAGCCTCCCAAGATTCAAAACACCTTCAGAACATCTCACCTCACCTTCTCACCTTCCGAATTTCCAACACATCGTAACCTCCTCACCTTCGCACCATCTCACTTCATCGCCTAAAACACCCTTCACCGTCAACCACTTCTCACCTCCTCAACTCATAAGATTATCAGTCACAACCTCAGGACCTCACGATCACGGCCACATCACAGAGGTAGCACTTTGGGTTCAGAGAATTCGTTCCCCAGTAAGTCATCCATCGTAAGGAAAAAGTTTAGTTTATTTTTACATATTTCCATGTTTTTTTAAAATATATACTAAATACATATTAAAAAGAAAAGAAAGATACATATGCCTTGATTTCAACCCCAGAATGATAGTTTGCATTTTTTTAATATAATATTTAAGAAACAAATAAAAATAGGGGTATCCTTGCTGTGTACGAAATCATGAGTTAAAAAAAAGTCATTTTGGTTTCTTTATTTTATCTTATTATATTTAAATATTCAATTTAAGTATATGTAGCCCATGTTTGATTTTAACTTTAGGATGAAAGTTTATATATATTTATAAATATAATGTATAAGAAACTAAAAAGTATTCATGCTGTGTATGAGTTCATGGGTAATCATTTGGTTTCTTTATTCATTTATTTTGTTTTATTATATTTAGTTTCAATTTGACTGTGTATAAATCGATTAAAAAATAAGGGATATTCTGTCAGATTTGTTAAATATGTCAAGTTTTGATAAATATTATATACTATTATGTAGCTTACTGCTTAGAATATAAATTAATCATTTACTTATAAAAAAATATAAATAAAATAAACGTTTCCAATTCTTATTATTTATTCAAAACAAGTGTATTTACTAACATTAAAATTAAATATTAATTAATACAAAATAATGTGCTTGTTGGAATCTCGATAAGTGTGTGAAAATCGTCACGTTTGTGAAGGCTGAGTAGTGTACTTATCTGGGTTCTCATATAAGTTTATCAAAACCTTAAAAAATATAGAATAGAAAAACTTTAAAAAAAACAATATTACATGTATTATTTCAAAAATAAAATAAAAAAGGAGGTTATTTTAAATAAATTTAAATGTTATTTCAAAAAATAAAAGGGAAGTATTTTAAATAAAAATAAGAAAAATGTTTTAAAATATAAATACAATTCCTATGATGGATTTTGAGAAGTAAAAACCTCAATTTCTTGAGGTGCTAAATTCCAATATTGTTCAATTAACGGTTGTAACCCTGCTCATTTTAATCCTTATTGCTTGCTTCATTCTTGAAGTTGAGAAATGATTAAATGAGACATTTTTTTATAAATTAAAATTAATATTTTTTTAACTATTTAAATTAAGGACCATCATATTAAAAATAAGAGAATATAAGGTAAAAATATGGTAAGCATTTTAAAATGGGTGTTGTAGGGTGCTGACACCTTCCCTACAAACAAACGACTCCCGAACCCAACTCGATTTTCGTAGACCATTATTTTTTTTATTTAATTTAGTGATCAATCACACCCAAATATGGTTGATGGCGACTTCCACTTCATTTTCATATAAGAGACCTAATATTAGGATGTCGGCCGCTCCGCGTCGCAATCACGTTGTGACAGCTTGGCGACTCCACTATGGAAATTTTCAATTGTTTATTTACAACGTGATGGCGAGTTCCACTTCATTTGCAAATTTTCTTCTTCTTTAGCAATTTCAATTTGGAATAGTATTATGGGTAACTTGGGAGCCTAATATCCTTTAAATGAATTAGAACCTTAACTTTACACTCATAATTACCATAAGCCATCCTAGTATTTTAGGTTCCTTTCCTTTATTTATCACTCTCATGTCATCATTACATTATTCTTATCCTTATTTCAGATACTCAATATTTTTTTACTCCTTTTCCTTATATTTTATTTATAAAAAAAAAAAAACCTTCTATTTCTTTATCTTCACCCTAATTTATACATAACATTTTTTTTCTCATACATTATCTTTGTTTACTTTCTTTTTCGTACTTAAAAAAAGTTAGGTTAAAAAACAAAAAAAAAATAAAAATAAAAAAGAAAGAAAAAGGACATAATTTCTTATGCATATCACATTTGTTTTAATTTAAACATCGATAATTAAAAAAAAAAACAAAAAAATCATCCATGCATCATGTCTCACTGACATGCATCACATTCGGGTTAAAAAAATTGTATTCAAATTTGTTTTCATCCATTAAAAAAAATCATTAAAAAAAAAAAGTAAAGACCCACTAATTCTGACCATGCATTTTTACATGCAACACATATCATTATGCATATTTTCATAAGGAATTTATTTTCCATAGAATTTCTAAAAAAAAAAAAACTTGAATAATCCTAGAGTATTTCATTATATAAAATATTCATTAGTCATCATGTTACATATTTATTCTAAAAAAATTTAAAAACGTTTTTACAATTCCATGCATCAATTTCGACATTTTCTTCATGTTCTCCATATGCATAAAACATTGCAAAGAGTAAAAAAAAAATCAATAAAAATTTCATTCATCTCATGCATCATTTGTTATTAAAAAATCATAAAAAAATTAAGTTTTTAACATTCCATTCAAATCATGCATCAAATTATTCTTTGACGTAAATCAATACTTAAAAAAATTGCTCAATAATTCTGGCTAAGTCTTCATGCATATTGTACAAAGATCAGAAGTCATTCATACATTTTCATAATTGGACTATTTATCGTTCAAAAAAAAATTTGAAAAAAAAGTTTCCTAAACATTTCATCATAGATCATATAAGTTTAACCGTTGTCATGCTCATATTTCATATTTGATTCACATTTAAGATAAATAGAATTATCACTTCATGCATATATAAATTTGTGCTTAATTTCCACTTTTGATATCATATAATTCATGCATATAGGATCCGAACATATTTCACTTCATCCATGTGCATAGAGAATTGAAAGAAAATCATAAAAAAAGAGAATTATTTAGGTCTTCATTTCTCCAATGCATTAAAAAACAAAGAAAAAAGTAAAAGAAAATAGGAGTTATTGACATTTCATCCTAATCGTGCATTGCATTCTCAAAATCATAAAAAAAAGGGTTTCAAAATTGTCAAAATAGTCCAATTGATTTAGATTCATCTTTCTCAATGGGTAATTTAGAAAATTGAAATCACAATGGACAAAGAGCATACTCATATATGTGGGAAGAAATCAAGAAGAAATCAAGAAAAAAGAGAATAAGTTGAAAATAATGAAAAAAAAAGAAAGAAAGAAAAAGTGAATGTCACCATGATCTCCTCCAAATAATTATGAGTTCACTATGTTAGCTCTCGGTCTTCATATGCTCAAATCGTAATCATTTTCTTTCCCCCTGAACATTTTCACCTCATTGCTATACCGACCCATTGACAAGTCAATAACATTGTTTTTGCTAGCCATAAAAGCTTAATTTGTAATCCGAGTAATTTTCCATTGACGCATCCCGTGATACTACACTGGGACAAATGACCCTTTTCATTTTACTGATATTCGCCAACTTCACGCGATTATCCATGGTAAAATTGAAACACATTTCTTATTGGCATGTTGTTATAGTATTATACTGGGACAATTGACCTTCTTTTGTCAGACCTTACACCCACCTCTTTTTATGAACCACACAAACTCAAGCTCTGAGTTGAACCATTTCTTCAATTTAGCAACCCCTCTGCACAAGACACTAGTGCAATTGACCATTTTTCTTCTCCTTACTCACATTCATCAAACCTTGCTTTACCCTTTAGAGCCTTAACTCATATGCTAGGAGTAACTATTAAGGTAATGAAATAATGTTAGAACATTGAGTCAATTATCTTTACATCTCAAATTTGGGATAACATGCATATTTCTTGCATTAATTATCATACCTCCAAAATCTCTACTTGACTCATTCCATTTTAACCTAATGTTTGTCTTTGCTTAGCCGTCACTTGTGCCCAAAATAAAGTGGATCAATTCTCAAGGACATTAACGGTCAGAATTTGATGTGCTTCCAATATGCGAGTGAATTTTGACTGGGTAGTGAAAGTTTCTATCTGAAGTGTGGGTGGATAAGAAGCATGTCGACTGAACCAGAGAAGATGACATTAGAGATTTGCAACAAAAAAAAGGGTAGAAAGAGAGTTGCATTTCTCAAGATGGCTTTTCATCTTCATCATCAAATAGATTTGAAGATTTCTGAATTTTCCTTATTTTGTCGGCAGTATCAGATAAATTAATGAGAAATTAATTGTTTAGCCTCGGGAAGAAGAATATATCTACCTGGGTTTTTGTCAATAATTATCAAATTTCTCATTGAAGTTTTCACTGAACAAGTCATGACTTGACTTTTAGTTTTTCAATATAGATATATTGCAAAAAAAAAAAAAGGCAAAAAGCAAAAAAAAAAAAAAAAGTAAGGACCCAAGTCATACAGTTCAGCAAAATTTGAGCCATCAAATTCTAAGACAACCAGATCAATTGAAAATTTGTCAAGTTCCCAATTGAAGCAATATTATGCATTTGCTCCATTTTTTAGCCGAATAAGGAAGAATATCATGTTATTGTGAATCATTGATTTACTGATCAATCATTGAGTTCTCTTGCTATCATGTCAGAGAGTTTTGAATTTTGGATTTTTGAAAATCTATCCAGTGCATTGAAAGAAAAAGAGAAAAAAAAGGAAGAAAGCTAGACCATCGATTTCTTACCGGAGATGTCCAAGGAATTGTCCACTTTCCCACCTTTTACTGATACATTTCATATTTCTTTCTCTTTTACATGCATTGTGATCGTTGTCACACATTTTTCGGGACTTCCTTTGTAACGCCCCGTTACTTTTGGAGGTAAATTTTTTTTATTTTAAATAAAATATTTAAGTTTAGTTTAAACTTAGTAATTTCGAGTTTAGTAGTTATTTTCGTTCGAATATCTTTTCAATCCTTTTATGACTTAAAATTAGTTTCGGTGACATTAATAATTATTAACGGGCCAATTAATAATTATTAATCACCTTTAGATTAGTTTAAGAGCTTCGGGTTTCGTTTTAAAAGCAAAAAGTAAAAGAAGGACGTAGGCGTAATTTTGAATTTCTTAAAAATATCAAGTTACTATTCATCAACTCTTTAAAAACCCATCCTTAGCCAAATATAGATAAATTTTGCTCATCTTTTTCTCTCCCAAAACCCCCCAAACCCGAGTAGGAAGAGGAGAAAGAAAGAGGAGAAAGAGAGTGTCGGATCTCCCTCGTTTCTTGGCCGATTTCGTCATGCCTTAGCTCGTTGGAAAGCTCTCGCAACAAGCTTTCTACCAATCCTACATTTGAAGTCTTTCCATCCAATTCCAAGGAACGAAAAGGTGAGGGAAATTCTTTAAAATATGGTATTGTTGATTTTGAAATTCTATCTTTGGTTTATGCTTGAATTCATCCTTTTCCTTTGGGTTTTGGTAGTTGTTAGCTAAAGGATCCTACCTAGGGTTGATGCATGTTTATCCTTTGCCCTAATTTTGGATTGAGTGAAAAACCCGACACCGTCGATTCACCCCTTTTGCGTGGACTGTTAGGTGTAGTGTAGAAGTGCTTTATTTTCGTTTTTCTTTAAATTTGTTTGGTTAATTCTAGCCCCTAAACCCCTAATTAATGTTACCCATTATTTGAATCCACCTAAAAAGTGCCTAAAACGAACCCAGATTACATCTAAAGTGCAAAAAAACGGAAATGCTCTCTTCTCCAAATCACCCTTAGGGCCGTGAGCATCAAGTCCCCATCCCGGGCTGTTTTCATCTTTTATTTGGTTACATGTCGAACATTGTTATTTTTGTTAAATTAATGTATGTTAGATGTAATTAAATTGTAGGTTTTGGAAACCATTCGCAGGATTTATCCTCCGGCTCGTAAGAGGACGACTTCTTCTCAAGGTGAGTTTAAAATGGAAATTAGTGATTTTATGAATTATGTATCATTACGATATTGTTTATCGAGGTTAAGAGGGAAACTAACTTCTGAAAGTTATTATCTTGGTTGGTGACTTTAAACTCGGAAGTGAGTGGAGTGACTTTGGAATTCTTATGAAATTGGAAGTTTAAGGAACTTTGAGTGGTTTGGAAGTCTTGTAAGATGAATTGAAGAGTTTTAGATGAATTGGAGATTTTAGAGAAAATGGCTTAGAAGTTACATTTGAGTGTTAACTCGTGTAATTCAATAGTTTGGGTTCTTTAGTACTTTAGTATATCTCATTTAAGTAATCTAACTTACTAAGGGACTTGATGATTGTGATATGGTAATACCGTACGGGCTTAGTATGTGATTTTGATCCATATGGTATACCAGATACGATGATTGGGATATGGTAATACCGTACGGGCTTAGTATGTGATTTTGATCCATATGGTATACCCGATACGATGGCCGGATATGGTAATACCGGGGCTGGGCTTAGTATGTGATTTTGATCCATATGGCATACCCGATACGATGACTGTGATATGGTAATACCGTACGGGCTTAGTATGTGATTTTGATCCATATGGCATACCCGATACGATGACTGTGATATGGTAATACCGTACGGGCTTAGTATGTGATTTTGATCCATATGGCATACCCGATACGATGACCGTGATATGGTAATACCGTACGGGCTTAGTATGTGATTTTGATCCATATGGTATACCCGATCGATGATTGTGATATGGTAATACCGCACGGGCTTAGTATGTGATTTTGATCCATATGGTATACCCGATATGATGATTGTGATATGGTAATACCGTACGGGCTTAGTATGTGATTTTGATCCATATGGTATACCCGATATGATGATTGTGATATGGTAATACCGTACGGGCTTAGTATGTGATTTTGATCCATATGGTATACCCGATACGATGATTGTGATATAGTAATACCGTACGGGCTTAGTATGTGATATTGATCCATATAGTATACCCGATACTATGACTGTGATATGGTAATACCGTACGGGCTTAGTATGTGATTTTGATCCATATGGTATACCCGATACGATGATTGTGATATGGTAATACCGTATGGGCTTAGTATGTGATATTGATCCATATGGTAAACTCAATACGATGAAACTGGGTTGGTAACAAAGAATGCTAGTATTATAGTTACATATACTCATTAGAATGGATAGAAAGATTAGTAATAACCGGTACTTTTACTTAAAGCCTTAATATTGTTACTTTACAAGAAGTATGTTATGCATTGTCGATTGTGTGGAATTTGGAATGTGGAATGGGTAGTAAAAGTGAAATATAGGCCTTTGGACATAATTTCCGGTATGGAATTTGGTTCATAGGATTACTTGCTTTCATTTTACTCTCACTAGCATATTTATGCTAATGTTGCTACATTTACAATTTTTTCCAGGTAAGACTCGTGGTAGAGGACGAGGTAGAGGAGGTGGCGCCGCGTGACTTATCGAGACGATGAATGGACAGGCACACGACTGGTTTTGATGTAGCATTCTTGAAATGCTTACAGACATATTATTACATTTTTCTTATGTTTCATTTTGAGCTCGATGGAGCATTTGTATATGTTTTTGGGACTTTCAAACTTTCTTTAGGAGTTTTATCATAGTAAGGAATGTGAAATCCAGGTTTATTGCTTTTTCTGAAAATTGGGTTGTAAACAGGTTTTGATAATCCGATTTTTAAATGGATCCATGCCGTTTTTCTGTAAAATCAAGTCTTCCGTTGTGCATTTTAATAAAAAGGATTTTACGAGTTTTGGGTCATTACAGCCTTTGAACATGAAATTCAATCTTCACATTCATATATTTTCTGAGCTTTTATGATTTTAATCCAAAATCCCATCCCCATGCCTTTAATGCAAGATTCATCTACTCAATTGCATCATTCATCATCAACATGTTTGTTTATTGCAAAGTTGAGATGGAAAAAATGATTTGATTAAATGGAATAACATTATGAGTTACTTTTACAAGTTGTTCAAACCATATGAGTTACTTTCAAATGACCCACCAAAAAGCGTCATAACTCATTTAAGTCAAAATTACTTTTTGAGGCATCAAAAGCAAGTGAAAAATTAGGTCACTTGAATCTAGGAGAATCAATCATTAATGGGGGCAGTCACTAAAAAAAAGAAGATGAAAATGTGATTCTTCCCTCAAACCATGAGTAAATTTTGCTTGTTATGATTTCATGTCATCTAATAATTCATGGAGAAATAAAGGGTTAAATCAGATGGTTATTTTGGCAAAAAAAAAAAAATCATGCATTTGCATATCATTGATCAATTAAAAAAAAAAAGCCTCAGGCATTTGCATCATTGATAAAAAAAAAAGGACCTCATGCTTTCAGGCACCAAAAATAGACATCACATTTCAAGGATGCATTCACCATAAATTGCATAAGGTATCATATGGCCTCTGTTTGAACAGAAATCATGCATATGCATTTCATTAATGGGTATAAGTTTATTATGTAACTATTGCTCAAATATTTTCACCATCATTCTTAAATTCAAGCTTAAAAGAAAAAGAGAAAACCATTTGCATGCATTCACGTGAAGCTTAGACAATCATCGCATCATCGTCATGCATTTTATACATAATTCATGATTTCAGTCTAACTATCACATTCTCATATGCCAAGTAACTGCATTATCATTAGAATCATTTTCTCAAAAGCATTCATTGCATCCTTTACATGCATAAAAAAATTCACATTTTTTATTTGTCGTATCTAATTCATTGCATTCTCACTATACATATTTGAAAAATAAAAAAGAATTACTCAAGCATTTTTACATGTTCGACATAATTTTTTTAAACTTACCATTTTCTAGCATGCATAGGTGTGTCCATCGAGCATAAGACTGCAATAGAATCTCATCTTTTTAATGCACTTTCAAGTCAATCATTGAATACTTTGCACGAGTTTTTATCAAAATCATACACTGGGACAAAAGGAAAGATCATATATCCCAGGATAGGCCTGTTATCAAAGTTTAAAAATCTCACTCTGGCATAAAAAAATTGCCTTCACTTGAAGCAGTTCAAAAGTCTTCATGTTGTTAAAAATTGGATAATCGGGTCAACCTTGCTTCCTCATTCGATCAAGTCAAACATGAGCTAGAATTCGGTTTAACCCACCTTTTTCATGATCCATTTGCATGTCATGCATAGCATATGAACATTTCATCGATAGTCAGATTTTTTCTCATGCCATCACAAGATTCAAGATTTCCATGACAAATCATTTAATATAAAATAATTTGCATTTTAGCTCCTCAATTTACAAAAATTATCAGGCATGCATCTTGCATCACTTCACATATTTTTCAACATCCTTCCAAGTTTAAGAGAACTCATCATGTATTCATTTCTCTCTGATTTTTCATAAAAATATCTTGCAATTCCATTAAAATCAATATTTGTAAGATTCAACCTTTCTTCAACATTGCTTAAAAAAAATTAAACATGCATCATGTATCACATCATTGCAAGCTTAAATACTGCATACATGGATATCTTCAGCTCTTTAATATTATTTTTTAAAATTAAAAAAAAAAAGCATGCAACTAATGCAAATCAATTCTTGTCACACTAAAAGTTCTCCATCATCGTTAAAAGTGCAAAAAATACATTATGCATCATATTACCTTTATAAATATCATTCGAAGTTAGAAAAAAATGCATCATGTAACATCTTCATCTTGACATGATTTATGTGATTGATTTAAAACAATACATGCACAAGTTTTCACACTTTGCATTTCAAAGGTCATTATTGTTTTGGTGTTATCAGGCATCATGATTTTCTCACTATGAGACCGGGACAACCCATTAATCTAAAATTAAATTTTGAGAACTCTTATTTCTAACAAGATTTGCTCATTTTCACCTTTTCTGCTGTGAATAATCCCAGTAGAGGTCTGGTCAAGCCAGGTTCACCTCATTTTTACTCCTCCATATCGCGGCTCAGACCCGATAAATTTCAAAGTCTTTTAAAGTCATATTCATCTCATTTTTTTATCTTTCTCAATTAAATCGAATCCTATTTGCGGCTCAGTCCCGGTAGAAATTGAAGCTTGGGACAAAATCCAGGTTCGTTGCATTTTACTCTTTTTTTTATTAAATCGAATCCTGCTTGCGGATCAGTCCCGGTAAAGATCGCAGCCTGAAACAAAATTTAGGTTCGTTACATTTTACTCTGTTTTTCGATTAAATCGAATCCTACTGGCGGCTCAGTCCCGGTAGAGATCGAAGCCTGGAACAAATTTCAGGTTCGTTACATTTTACTCTATTTTTCGATTAAAGCGAATCCTACTTGCGGCTCGGTCCTGTAGAGATCGAAGCCTGGAACAAAATCTAGGTTCGTTACATTTTATCCGTTTTTCGATTAAATCGAATCCTACTTGCGGCTCGGTCCCGGTAGAGATCGAAGCCTGGGATAAAACCCAGATTCGTTACATTTTACTTTGTTTTTCGATTAAATTGAATCCTATTTGCGGCTGAGTCCCGATAGAGATCGAAGCCTGGAACAAAATCCAGGTTCGTTATATTTTACTCTGTTTTTCGATTAAATCGAATCCTATTTGCGGCTCAGTCCCGATAGAGATCGAAGCCTGGAACAAAATCCAGGTTCGTTACATTTTACTTTGTTTTTCGATTAAATTGAATCCTACTTACGGTTCAGTCCCGGTAGATATCGAAGCCGGGAACAAAATCCAGGTTCGTTTAATTTACCTTATTTTTCGATTAAATCGAATCCTACTTGTGGCTTAGTCTTGGTAGAGATCGAAGTTTGAGACAAACCCAAGATCGTTGTCACTTTAACCTTTTTCGAATTCTACTAGTGTTCCCAGGTAGAGTTTGAAGCATTCACAAGCTCAATTCTGTCACATTTAGTTCTTTTGATTAAATTTTGTCTAGTTGTTTGCTTAAAATTATAAAAAATAAAAAAATCATAAAATGAACCATGTTTCTCTTGGTATTCATCTTTCTCAATGAAATTTTCGCCATTCAAAACTTTATCTTTTCCTTTGTCCACCTCTTAATTCTTCAAGGATGTACAAAGGGGGACAAACTATAGATACCATATTTTGCCCTGCTGAATTTCATTAAGAAAATTAATTTCATTGAAAAGAGATATAATTTAAAAATTAATTTTAAATGATAAATTGATTTTTGATTTTAAAATTGATTTTTAATTAAAGTTTTCTTGGTTTAAAAAAAAAAGAATTTGATTACTTTAATAATGGTTTAAATATTTTTGAAATTCAAATTAATTTGATTAGAGAAGTAATTTTAGAAAGAATAAATTTTGCTCGTAATTTGGGCTGATTTGTGACGAGGTAATTTGATTGATTGATACAAATATGGAAGGATTTACAAATCAAATTTTTATTTCTTTATGTTGCTCTTCCAATTTGCCTATAAAAGAGCTCACAATTTAACCTAAAAGAAGACAATCTCACCTCACCATCTTAGCCTCCATAACCATCACCTCCGAATTTCCGACACCAAGAACTTCCAACATCTCAATACCTCCTCACCATCATCTCATCACCACCTAACTTCCTCACCACCCTCGATAGCTTCCTAACATCTCTCACCTCACGACTTTACTACGATTTAGAATTTGGTTAAAAACCCTACGCCTCTCTCAAATCCTTTTCTCCCATTTGGACCTGCCGTGCCATGTTTTTGTAATCAAAGCATTGAAATTTCTATGCTCTATTGAATCCCACAGCCTGACACAAATTCATATTGTAAGTTTTTTTTTCCTACTTCTTTTGCAAATTTTACATTCTGTCCATAATTTCTATTTTCATTAGTTTGTATTGTTTGATTTGAATTATATTATTAGATATTGGTCCAATATCGTTTACTTTACTGAAAGCAAAGTCAAAAGATCTTTCAAAGCTAAAGAAATTTTAATTCAAATGTTCTCAAAGTTGTATTTTTATTTTTTTTAGGAATCTAAGAATTAAAAAAAACATGTACATAAATTGGAAGGTTTTTTTTTATATGTCTCTTATCATTATCATTATTTTATTTATATTATTTTATGTTGGTTCAATACGTAAAAATAATAAAAAAATATTTTTGTTTCAGTTAATTGAGAATGCAAAAATAAAAATTGTAAAAGTGTATAGTCATTTACTTAGAATAAATAAACTCTGTATATTTAAAATATTCTTATTATTAATTCAAAATAAATCGTATTTTTTGTTGAAATCTTGATAAGTGTGTGAAAATCATCACGTTTGTGAAGGCTGAGTAGTTTGCTTATCGGGGTTCTCATATAAGACTATGAAATAAAAAAAACTTTTACAAAAACAATATTACATGTGTTGTTTCAAAAATAAATAAATAAATAAAAAGGAGAGTATTTTAAATAATTTTAAATATTATTTCAAAAATAAAAGGAAAGTATTTTAAATAAAAATAAGAAAAATGTTTTTAAAATATAAATACAATTCCTATGATAGATTTTGAGAAGTAAAAAACTCAATTTCTTAAGGTGGAATTTTCTTAAATTCCAATATTGTTCAATTAACGGTCGTAACCCCGCTCATTTTAATCTTTATTGCTTACTTCATTTTTTGAAGTTGACAAATGATTAAATGAGACATTTGTTTTTATAAATTAAAATTAATTTTTCTTAAACTATTTAAATTAAGGACCATCATAAAAAAATAAGATAATACATTGTAAAAATATGGTAACCATTTTAAAATGGGTGTTGTAGGGTGCTAACACCTTCCCTACACACAAACGGCTCCCGAACCCAACTTGATTTTCGTAGACCATTACTTTTTAATTTAATTTGGTGATCAATCACACCCAAATATGGTTGATTGCGACTTCCACATTATTTTCATATAAGAGACCTAATATTTAGGATGTCGGCAGCTCCGCGTCGCATTCACGTTGTGACAATCTTGATGATTTTGTCCTAGTGGCTCCGCCGCCTAGACAAGGGGGTAGGGTCTATATGTCGGAAGAGGATTATCTAGATTTATTGTGAGATGTTTATAGACCCGCTGAGCATGTAGCACTTCTGCCTAAAATAGTAGATCTTGTGGTTGAGTAGCCTAGTATTACTGATGCGTCAAGGACGCATAGAGAGTACATACGTTATGTAAACGATGAGTTTAATGGGACCTCCATTGATGTTGTTATAGCTTAGAGGTGGGTGACTAGGGTTGAGAGGACCTTTGTGTTTATTCAGTGTACCGACTGATGGTCCACTATGAGACCTACTCACTTGTTGATGATGCTTTTCACTGGTGGGAGTCTATTGCTAGATCTCTTTCTCCCACTTTGGAGGTGATCTGGGAGATGTTCAGAGAGAATTTTTTCTACAAATATTATCCTGAGTACTTGCATGATAAGCTAGAGGTTAAGTTCTTGAAATTGAAATAGGGAGAGTTTGAAAGGTTGTAAGGTTGACAGGTTGTTCAATTTTACTATTGGACATGTTGCAGATCCATAGAGTAAGAAGAAGAGGTTTATAGTTGGGCTGAGAGCCGAGATTAGAGGGCAGATGCGTGCCTTCCGGCCTGCTACATATGAGAAGGCACTTGAGTTTTCTCTTTCTTTGGACTTAATGTCCTTTGAGAAGAAAGGCAAGTTAGTTGCTACACGAAAGACTTCCTTTTATAAGAGAAAGGCGGAGGACGACAATACTTGTCAAGGGACTCCATCATAGCAGAGGCCACAACAGTAGGCCCGAAGAGGAGCCTAGTATGGACAGTAGAGAGCTCAGGGACAGGCTCACCCGTACTGCCATAGTTGTGCCAACTATCATTCAGGTATATATACCCTCCTAACAAGATGTTATACTTGTGGTCAGATTGGGCACAGTGCCGCCATTTGTAGAGCACAACAGGCGCAACCACCACAACATGGTAACTAGGGTCAGGGTGCCCAGTAGAGACCACAGACATCCCCAGTTCAGTATGCTGCTCAGGACTGAGGGAGGGGTTAGACTAGACCAGCCTAATAGTATTCGCCACCGCCAGTTACTCATCCACCACAACAGGCACATCCCCCAGGTGTTCAGCAGCCTGTGTATTTGCTATTACTAGAGAGGATGCTGAGGCTGCAGGTACCGTGGTGACAGGTACTTTATTATTTTTGGGTCATCCAACTTTTGTCTTATTTGATTATGGGGCTAGAATCTTTTTTATATCATCTGAGTTTGTTGAGTCTGCTACTTTTGAGTCTGGATCATTCGGGTTTGAGATGCAAGTTTCTACCTCTGTGGCGAAGTCTGTGGTTGATGATAGAGTGATTAGTATTAATGACTTATGATATCAATTTTACTTTAGGAGAATTGGATTTTTGGTTAGAGCCAAAATACACAATTTTTCGGTAACAGTGAATTTTCTTTAGATCGATTTGTTTCTGATTGATATGGATTTTAATTTTGGATTTTTTGGGAGCTTAAGATGATCTTTTTTTAAGTGAATTGTTTTAGAAAGCGAAAAAGTGAATTTTTGGGTTTTCGGCAGTATTTACCCGTTTATGCAGAAAATCAGTTTTTAGTGATCCGATTGTTGTGAAACTTGGGCTGCTATGTTTTTAACTTATAATTAATATTATATTGTATTTTTTATGTGTTTTTGATGAAGGAAAGGTTGAGGTTTGAGAGCGGCCATTGTGAGAATTAGTGTTAAGGCCACGAGCTTAACAACTAATCATATTTCAGTTATGGATAAGTCCATAACCAGCGCTAATGTACATTGCTCATAAGAATGTATTATTAGAGGTTTAGTTATAGATGCGTCTATAACCAGGTACTAGAGAGTGTTAGTAGTCCCGAGGGACCTCATTTCTAATGTTGTATGTAATTTTCTTGTTTATTGTTATTAAGTTATTTATGCATTCTGGATGGGTTTTATGTTAAAGATTGAGATTATGGAGAGTTGTGGATATTTTTTTCGGTTATGACAACAGGAAGATTAATGATCCAAGTGTGATCGATTATTAAATGTCTTGAATATGGAATTAGTGAGGATTGCCTATTCATGTAAGCGAGTGAGACTTGAAGTTAAGTGCAATTGTTCCTTAGATGTTATTGGAGAGTGTTTGAGTGCTTGGGACTCAATATGATTCATTTAGATATTATTTAAAATCTTTACTGTTAGTTAGACTGTTTTCTTACTGAATTTAGCCTCACAATGCTATCTTTTTTTTCCAGGTAATAATGGACTGAGAAGTGGTGGTTGATGAAGTGGCGAAGATGAAGGGTTTGTGTCGTTTTGGTGGCTATCTTGTCATTCATAACTATTTATGAATATTATGTCGGATCTTACTAATTTTATACTTTGGGATATTTAAACTTTGAGATTGAATATTCTCTATTTATTTCGATTTCTTATTTGAGACAATTTTATTCGATTTCATATAGTTTTTATTTAAACTTTGTATTTTTGGAATTACTATTTTATTTTGAAATCATTATTGGAGATGATGTTAACTTTATATTTCAAGAAAGAATACTTATTGAGTCTTCTGCGGTTTTTATTATATTTCAATAAAGAATACTTATTGGGTCATTACAGTTAGTATCAGAGCCTCTTGGTTTTGAAGACTATATGTTAAACATATATTTTCGACCTGAACCTCATCTTCACACTCATCGGCGCCAGGTATCTCAAGTATTAAATCTCTAAGTATCATTCCTTGTCTAAGTAGTATGTTAAATATTTCTTGACACTTAAACTGTCAAGTCTCGTTATTGATGGTGCGTTGTTGTTATAGGATGCCTCCCGTAGTTATGTCTGATAGAGGAAGAGGTCATAGTAGAGGCCGAAGTAGGGGAGTGCGCGGTCAAGACCATGGTGTCAACCCCGAGTACCAGAGTGACACCGAGTCATCGAATGGAGTTAACTCTTATGCTACTCCTATTGTGGAGAACAATAATGGATTTTTGGATCCAGCTAGAATAGAAGAACAAGAGAATGTTCCATTAGCTCCTCAGGTACCACCAGTTGTTCACGGCGAGTTTTTGCCCCAGGCTGAGTTAGATGTGATGCGTAGAGCATTGGCTAGAGTTGGGGGAGTGATTGAAGAGGCAAGGATGTTGAGGGAGTATAAGAAGTATGCTCCAGCTAAATTTAATAGGAAATCAACTGATCTCGAGGAGGCTGAGGACAGGTTTGTTAGAGTTCAAAGAGCTATGGGATTCATTAATTGCCCCGAGCATCTGAAAGTGCATTGTGGGACCTTCTCATTAGTGGGAGATGCTTTGTATTGGTGGGAGACGGTTGTGAAGACTCTAGATTCTGCTACTCCAGTTACTTGGAGGGATTTCCAAGAAAGGTTTTATGAAAAGTAATATACTAAAAAGTATAGGAGTATGAAAGAATTCGAGTTCCTAGCTTTGAAAAAGGGGGATAAGTCTGTGTTAGAGTATGAGAAAGAATTTGATCGCCTTTCTAGGTTTGCTGATTATCAGGTTGCTACACCTGAGTTGAGGGTGCATAGGTTCTTGATGAGACTAGATGAGGATTTGTTGGGACAAATTGAGGGTATAGGGCCTACAGATTATGATTCAGCTTTGAAGATTGTTATCTCTCTCGATCCAAAGAGTAGAGGACAAACTGTGGTGAAAGAGCCACTGACGCTGTAGTTGGGTAGAAGAGAAAGGCTGAGAATGAGCCTAAGAAAAAATAGTACCACAGTTGTAATAGAGGATAGCAGGCCCGACAGAATAGGCAGTTTAATCAGAATAAGAAGAATCAGGGTGGTAGACAGTAGTTCACTATACCTGACTGTAGAAACTATAATAGGAGACACACCGGAGTTTGTAACCAGCCTAGAAAGTGCTTTACCTGTCATCAGGAAGGGCATATATCTGCTTACTGTAGGAAAAATATGAAGGCACCTATGGATGGTGGATAGAACAGACCTACTAATCAGGGTCCTTGATTCAGCAAAAACAGGCTCCTCAGTAAGAAAAGTTGTTTGCTACAACTAAGGGCAAGGCTGAGGCTGCGCAGAATGTTGTTACATGTACTTTATCTTTCCTTGGTCATTCTATATTTGTGTTATTTGATTCTAGGGCCACACATTCTTTTATTTCTACTGATTTCATTAAGCATGCTGATTTTGATACTGAGCCTCTTAGTTTCGAATTGAATGTTAAGACACTGGTTGATGGAACAGTTTGTGTTGATAAGATGTTTAGAACTGATGAACTGTGTTTTCTTGAGACATGTATGCCTGTTACTCATATTGTCCTCGATATGTCTGATTTTGATATTATTTTGGGAATGGACTGGTTGCGTGCTAATTATGCCATAATTGATTGTCATAAAAAAGAAGTGAATTTTAAAAGTCCATGTGGGGCAGAGTTTAAGTTTAAGGGAACCAGTAGCAATCTAACCCCAATAGTGATTTCAGCCTTACAAGCTAGGAAGTTGATTGATGAGTGAGCTTTAGCTTACCTAGCTAACGTAGTTGATACTACCGTCAATTTAGAACTGTGCCTATTGTGAATGAGTTCACTGATGTGTTTCCTAACGAGTTACCTGAATTACCCCCATCAGGGCCAATGGATTTCCAAATAGAAGTTGTACCTAGAACCATCCCTATTTCAAATGCACCTTATAGAATGGCTCCAACTGAGCTAAAGGAGCTTAAGACCTAGTTACAAGAGTTGTTAGATTTAGGTTTCATACGCCCAAGTGTATCACCATGGGGTTTACCTGTTCTATTTGTGAAAAAGAAAGATGGATCGATGAGGTTATGTATAGATTTCTGTGAGCTTAACAAGGTAACTATCAAGAACAAATATCCTTTGCCTAGGATAGAAGATTTGTTTGACCAGTTGAAAGGGGTCACCGTATTTTCAAAGATAGGTTTGAGATCTGGGTATCACCAGTTGAGAATCCGTGAGACCAATATTCCAAAGACAGCTTTTAGGACGAGGTATGAACATTTCGAGTTTATAGTCATGTCCTTTGGGTTGACTAATGCCCCAACAACTTTTATGAATTTTAATGCACACAGTTTTCCAAAAGTTCTTAGATACATTTGCGATAGTATTTATAGACGATATACTAGTGTACTCTAAGAATGAGGAAGAACATGCTATGCATTTGAGGAAGGTTTTGACTATTTTAAGAAATGAAGGGCTTTATGCTAAGTTTGGCAAGTGTAAATTATGGTTGAAGAAAGTATCTTTCTTGGGACATGAAGTGTCAGCTCAGGGTATTTCGGTTGATCCTTCAAAGATCAAAGCAGTTAGTGGTTGTAGGGGTGAAAAAAAATCCCCCGCCCCGCTTCCCCGCCAAACCCGCTTCATAAATGGGGCAGGGGCAGGGGCAGGGGCAGGGCGAGGGAAATTTTTTTCCCCCGTTTACTAAACGGGGCGGGGGCGGGGCCGTGAGTAATGGTCCCGCGGGCCCCGCCCCGCCCCGTTTATGATTTTTTTTAAAATTTTCATTCCTTTTCCTTTTACTTTTGATTTTGATTTTTTTCTTTCTTTTTCTTTTTTCCTTTACAAATATGTTTGTGTTTTTATTTGGATTCATATGTATGTTTATTGTTTGTGACTTTTAAATTCCAAATTTGATTTTGAATTAATTTGATAATATTGGGAATGGAATGATGTTAATTGCATTATTTATATTTTATGGAATAGAATGAAAATATGCATACTATATAATATTTAGGTTTGAAAATAGAACAATGTCATAGTCATGCATTAAATAGATTAAAATTATAATTAAACTATTCATATGTTTATGTAGTGGTATATAATAAATTGGAAACTATATAATGTTACACGATAAAATCCATAAATTTAAATTTTATGAGGTATAATTTTATATAAGTTTGAGAGAGATATTATTAAATTAAAATTTAAAAAAAAAAAAAAAAACCCGCCCCCCGCCCCCCATAAACGGGGCGGGGGAAATACCTAAATGGGGCGGGGGCGGGGGGAGCTTTTTCCCCTTAAACTGGGCGGGGGATAAACGGGGGACCCCGCCCCCGCCCCACCCCGCCCCATTTACACCCCTAAGTGGTTGGGCATGACCTACTATTGTAGCAAAGATCCGTAGTTTTATTCGTCTAGCTGTATACTATAGGAGGTTTGTGTAAAACTTTGCATGAATTTCTTCCCCAATGACCAAGTTAACTAGAAAAGGAGTAGCTTTTGAGTGGAATAAGGAGTGTGAAGCCAGTTTTTAAGAGTTGAAGAAGAGATTGATAACTTCTCCAGTTTTATTTACTCCAAATGGTTCTGGTGGAATGACCATTTACAGTAATGTGTCGAGGAAGGGGTTAGGTTGTGTATTAATGCAGCATGGCAAAGTGTTATCCTATGCCTCTAGGCAGCTAAAAGAGCACGAAAAAAAGCATCCTACTCATGATTTGGATATTGCAGCGGTGGTTCATGACTTAAAGATTTGGAGGCATTACTTGTATGGTGAGAAGATCTTAATCTTTACTGACCATATAAGTCTCAAATATTTCTTCACTCAGAAGGAATTAAATATGAGACAAAGGAGATGGTTGGAGTTAGTGAAAGATTACGATTGTGACATCCAATATCATCTTGGAAAAGCGAATGTGGTTGCCGTTGCGCTTAGCAGAAAAACAGTCCATTCGGCGACAATATTGGCAAGACACCCACGGCTCTAAATGGTTACTATTGTGACATCTAATTGAGTCGACGTCTGAGATGACAATTAGTATGGCTAGATTGACAGTGAGATTGACCTTGAAACGAAGAAATATTGATGCTCAAAGAGTGGATGAAAGTTTGGTTGGTTGTTTCCTTGATGCTGAAACTGATATGCCTGAAGTTTTTTCTTTTGCTACAGATAGTGCTCTTGTTTATAAGGGACGATTGTGAATTCCTAAGGATGAAACTATGAGAAAGGAGTTGTTGGAAGAGGCACATGGTTCTATGTTTTCTGTTCATCCCAGTAGTACCAAAATGTAAAAAGATTTGAAAATGCATTATTGGGGGCTTGGAATGAAGAAAGATATATAAGAATTTGTGAGTAAGTGTTTGGTGTTCCAACAGATGAAGGCATTGAGAAGAAGTTCTCACGGTTATATGAAACCATTGAGCGTTTTTGAGTGGAAGTGGAAATAAATTTCTATGGATTTTATAAGTGGATTGCAAAGAACAGCTCGAGGTAATTATGTGATTTGGGTGATTGCGGGTAGCTTGACAAAGTTAGCGCACTTCATTCCTGGTAAACCGACTTATCCAGTGGAGACTTGGGCTCAGATGTATTTGAGGGAGATAGTGCGTTTGCATGGAGTGCCAGTTCGCATTGTTTCTGATAGAGACACTCACTTTGTCTCTAAGTTTTGGCAAAGTCTTCAGCCAGCTTAGGTACTCGTTTAGACTTTAGTACTGCTTTTCACCCACAGACAGATGGTCAAACTGAGCGAGTTAATCAGATTCTTAAGGACATGCTTCGAGCTTGTGCCTTAGATTTTAAAGGAAGTTGGGATGATCAACTATAGTTAGTAGAGTTCGCCTATAATAACAGTTATCAGTCGACGATTGAGATGGCTCCTTTTGAATCCTTGTATGGAAAGAATTATCGATATCTAGTTAATTAGGATGAAGTTGGGGAGAGAAAATTGTTGGTGCCTGACTTGGTCCAGTTGACAAGCCAGTCAATTGATGTGATTAGGGAGCGAATGAAGACTGCGCAGAGTAGACAGAAAACTATTTAGACAAGCGACACACTGATCTTGAGTTCTCAATGGGCGTTCACGTGTTTTTGAAAATAGCACCTATGAAGGGTGTGATGAGATTCAGAAAGAAAGGGAAGTTGAGCCCTCAGTTCATTGGTCCTTTTGAGATTCTAGAGAGGATTGGACCACTTGCTTATAGGTTGGATTTTCCACCTCCTTTGTCTAGAGTTCATAATGTATTTCATGTCTCGATGCTTTGTAAGTATGTTGACGATCCTACACATGTGATAGAGTATGAACCGGTTGAGTTAGAAGCGGATCTGTCGTATGAAGAAAAGCCAGTTGAGATCTTGGTGACGGAATAAAGGGTATTTAGAAACAAGACCATAGAGTTGATCAAAGTGTTGTGGAGGAATCATACTTCGAAAGAAGCCATGTGGGAGCAGGAGGATGATATGCGAGCTTCTTATCCTTATCTTTTACTTGAGCAATGAAGGTTTTCAGGACAAAAAGCCTTTTTAGGTGGGTATTTCTGTAACACCCCGACACAAAATAAATTAAAATTTTGAATTTAATATTATAATTGGTAGATAATAATAAATATTGGAAATTATTTAAGTTTATTGTTTTGCATCCATAGGCTTGGAAGAGAACAATTTACAAGAGAAGGAGCTTTGGGCTAATTTGTAAAGTTGAAGGAGGATTTTCTAATAAGGAAAATAGGTTGATGAGGCTAGGGTTAGACAAAAGAAGTGTCAGTAGTTGAATTCTTTTCTTTTCTTTCCTCTTCCACGCCGCCCCCTTGAGAGACCTAGAGATTTTGATTCGTTCTTCGTTGATTTGGGTGACGAATCGAAGTGCTTTCAAGTTTAGACGTCGTTGGGAATCTGATTTACAAATTGAAAGATAATTTTCTTCTCCTCTTAGACCCTCGTGTTGCCGCTGCACCACTTCCTTAGGGTTTGGGATTGATGTATTTTTCATCAATTTTGGTTTTAGGTGATCGTTTTGGAAGCGTGGTTGATCATTGGGTGAAGTTCGAAGATTGTACCGTTGTTTCCCATCGCTTGGGGTAAGTTTTGAACCGAATTTTTTATTATTTAAATTCTGGATTTTTATTAAGTTCTTGAATTTCAAGAACTCATTTCTAACACCAACTTCTTTAATCCCAAACCCTAACTCAAAATTAGCCTAAAAACTCTAATCGATTTTGATTCGGCTTGCCCTAAACTAAAAACCCATTGAAATCGATCAAGCCGAGCTTTTATCCATGACCAAACCGAGACCCGAAGGCCCCAGTTCAACGGCGGCAAGGCTGCTGCCCCTTCAAAGGGTGAACTTTTTCATCATTTGGCTGTCTCGTTCGTCGAGCCGTTGAACCCCAATCCTTTTGGTATCGTTTGGTACTGTTTTAGTGTAGATTTTAATTCTATTAGATCATCGTTTCATGTCTGGTTTGTGGCGAAAATTCTCTTGGTTTTTCTTGGTTTATGTAGCGTAATCGAGGTGAGTTAATGATTTAATTAACGGTGGGGTTTTGGAGAAATCTAAAGCTCAAATCATTATTTTGATTCAATATATTATTTAATATATTTCAGGAATGTTTGGATTAATTTGGAATTTAGGAGATATCGATTTTAATTTGGGAGAATTGGATTTTCGGTTAGAGCCAAAATAGACAATTTTCGGTAAAAGTGAATTTTCTTTAGAGCGGTTTGTTTCTGATTGATATGGATGTTAATTATGGAATTTTTGGGAGTTTAAGATTATCCTTTGTTAAGAGAATTGTTTTAGAAAGCGTAAAAGTGAATTTTTTGGTTTTCAGTAGTATTTACCCGTTTATGCAGAAAGTAAGTTTTTAGTGATCCGATTGTTGTGAAACTTGGGCTGCTGAGTTTTTAACTTATAATTTATATTATATTTTATTTGTTATGTTTTTTTGATGAAGGAAAGGTTGTGGTTTCAGATCGGTCGATTGCGAGAATTAGTGTTAAGGCTATGAGCTTAACAACTAATCATATTTCAGTTATGGATGAGTCCATAACTAGCGCTAATGTACATTGCTCATAAGAATGTGTTATTAGAGGTTCATCTATAGATGCATCTATAAGGAGGTACTAGAAAGTGTTAGTAGTTCCGAGGGACCACATTTCTAGTGTTGCATGTAATTTTTTTGTTTATTGTTATTAAGTCATTTATGCGATCTGGATGGGTTTTATGTATGAGATTGAGATTATGGAAAGTTATGGATATTTGTTCCGGTTATGAGAACGGGAAGATTAATGATTCAAGTGTGATCCATTATTAATGTCTTGAATATGGAATTAGTGTGGATTGCCTATTTATGTAAGCGAGTGAGACTTGAAGTTAAGTGCAATTGTGCATTAGATGTTACTGGAGAGTGTTTGAGCGCTTGGTACTCGGCATGATTCATTTAGAGATTATTTAAAATCTTACCAGTTAGTTAGACTGATTTCTCACTGGCTTTAGCCTCACAATACTATCTTTTGTTTCTTCAGGTAATAATGGATCAAGAGGTAGCGGTTGATGAAATGGCGAAGATGAGAGGTTCATGTCGTTTTGGTGGCCATCTTGTCATTCATAACTATTTATGAATATTATGTCGTGTCTTACTGATTTTATACTTTGGGATACTTAAACTTTGAGATTGGATATTCTCTATTTATTTTGATTTCTTATTTGAGACAATGTTATTCGATTTCATACAGTTTTTATTTAAACTTTGTAATTCCAGAATTACTATTTTATTTTGAAATGATTATTTGAGACGATATTAACTTTATATTTCAATAAAGAATACTTATTGAGTCTTCCGCTGTTTTTGTTATATTTGAAATTAAACTCTGAAAAGTCGGGTCATTACAGAAATAAATGGCGGATCTGTCCCACGTGATTTATTATGAGTCTGTCATTTTGGATGTTTTTCTTATAAGGAGACATCGGTTGAAATCCTAGCATTCGAACAAAAGATGTTAAGAATAAAATGATTCACTTTGTTAAGGTTTTGTGGAGAAACCAAGTGTCAAAAGAGGCCACGTGGGAATGTGAGGATGAGATGCAGACTAAGTACCCTCGCCTTTTTACTTAGTGATCGGACTTTTCGAGGATGAAAAGTCTTTTAAGGAGGGTAGATTGTAACGTCCCGTTATTTTACACTGTAAAAATTATTTATTTTATTTAAAGCACTTAATTTAATTTTAGAGTTAATTAGTTTAGATTTTAGAATTTATATTCTTTTATTTGACGTTTATTACGTTAGTAGCTTAAATTAGTATTGGGTGTATTAATAATTATTAATGGGCCAATTAATAATTATTAATCACCTCGTAGCTAGTTTAAGTGCTTCGAGTTTCGTTTTAAAAGGTAAAAGCAAACGAAGGATGAGTTCGTAGTTTCTGAATTCTTAAAATATCTTGACACTATTCACTCATCTCCTTAAATAGACAAAAAGTAAAATGTTTGACAAAAATTCTTCTTCTATTTTCTCCTCTTGGCCATGGGTGTCCATTGGGGGGGGGAATTTCTTTGGTTTTTTGTCGTTTCTCGATGGATCGTCTCAAATTCTTTTGTGTTAGATTGCTCAGGACGAGGGCTACCTATCCATCCTAGCTTTGTTCCATTTCTCATTCTATAAGGGAAGCCCTAAAATGTGAGTTTTAAAACTTTTTACTATGGCTTTCATTGTTTTTGTTTCTAAATGAGTTTTTAAGATGAAATTATGTATTTCCATCAAGAAATTTAACGGTTTTGAGCTCCGAATTTTGAAAAAACACTATTAATTGAAAATCACTATTTACCTGAGAATCACACTTTTTCTCATCTTAGTTATGAGTTGTAAATGTTTTTCATTTGATTTATTGTAGGTTCGATTGCTCATTTGATGGTTCGTGGGAACTTTGTTTTCACGAGAACATTTGAGGTGAAGATAAATAGAATTTAAATATAAACTGAACATGTACCGTCCTTTTACTTTTAAAGTGAAATTATTTATTTATTTATATATTTCAATTAAAGTATTTAGTTTAATTTTTATTTTAGTAATTTAGAATTCAGTAGTTATTTTCGTTCGAAAACCTTTTTAATCGTTTTATTAGCTTAAATTAGTTTTGGTCGTATTAATAATTATTAACGGGCCAATTAATAATTATTAATCACCATTTGGCTAGTTTAAGAACTTCAGGTTTCGATTTATAAGTTAAAAGTCATTAAAGGGACGTAACTGTAATTTCCGATTTCTTAAAAATATCCAAACACTATTCATCTCTCTTTAAAATCTCAAATTTGACAAAAATTGACCAAGAATCCTTTCTCTTCTTCTCTTTCTTTGCCATGGACGTGGGAGCCATTGATGAGAAGAAAATTATTGAGTTTTCTTCGTTTCTCAACCGTTTTCGATGATGTCAGTTGCGTTGGATTGCCCGGGACGAGGGCTACCTATCCAACCTAGCTTTTCGATGTTTCCCGTTCTCTAAGGGAAGCCCTAAAAAGTGAGTTTTCAAAACTTTTTATATGGTTTTGTTTGTTTTTTTTATTATAAATAAGTTTTGAAGTTGAAATCACGTATTTCTATCAAGGAATTTGACGATTTTGAGCCCGGATTTTTGAAAAACACTATTCATCCGAAATCACTATTCACCCAAAAATCACACTTGTTCTTATATTAGATATGAGTAGTAATTTTTTGTTCGATTGATGAATTGTAGGTGCGATTGCTCGTTTATTGGTTCGTGGGAACTTGGTTGTCACGAGAGCATTCGAGGTGAGAATAAATAGATTTTAAAGTAAACTTAGAAACCGAATAAGTTGAACGATTTGTAGAATCGGAAGTTGAGATTAAGGTTTAAATCAAAAGGATTAAAGTAAGTGAGCTAACATGCTTGGGCTTGGAGTTAGTTATAATTGAGTGAGAGAACTCATGGATTTCTCGAGGGAAACATTTAACTCTTGGAAGTTCTAAGTTTAGATTCGTTCTGGAGTTTAAGAATGATTATCGGAAGTTGAAGGTTTCAAGTATAATGGAATGAATAAGAAACTTGATTATGGAACTTCGAATAATTATTGGAAGCAATAGAATCATTTGAATTGGAGATTTTATGATTAAGTTAGTGATTCAAGTTTAACTAAAGGCCGTTTGGCTTGATCTATTTATTGTCTTCCTTATTAGAAGTTCCTAATTTCTCATTTTATGTATAAGAGTATTACGTGATCCATCTACCTTTATGTTCTTTCGATTACTTTGAATGTTTATATTTACTTACTTGCACTTGAAAGCATATTCATATCATATCATATCATATTGCATTATCGATTATTGGGAGGAATAATGAGGCAATGTATAGATTGAGTATGCTTGCATTGTCTGGTATTATTTGTTTTATGTTTCCGTATATGTACATGAGGAATGCTAAAGGACTGCCGGACTTTGCATGATCAGAGGAGATGGATAATGAGATAATGATGGAACAATGCGAGTTCACATTATCTGGTATTATCCATAATTACTATGATACATATACGAAGATACAGAGTATGACTTAGCCTACGGGAGCTCATTACCTGTATTCGGTGGGTGAGATAATGAGGTGAATGAACTTAGCCTACAGGAGCTTTATTACCTGTCATTACTCACTAGAGGTGGGAAGATATTATTGAAAGGAATTTGTATATTTTATTTTGGAAAGTGAGTTTAATGAGGTGAATGAACTTAGCCTACGGGAGCTTAATTACCTGTCATTAATTATTCACTAGAGATGGAAATATATTATTGAAAGGACTTTGTATATTTTATTTTGGAAAGCGAGATAATGAGGTGAATGAACTTAGCCTACGGGAGTTTCATTACCTGTCATTATTCGCATGTGATGGTTATATTAATGTAAAGGTTGTGTGCCTTTACACTTGTTTAGTGAGTTAATGAACAATGATTAGACTGCGTGTGCTAATATTATCATTATTAATCGCAATTAATGAATGTTTAAATATGTTAAGACCGAGTGAGCTTAGCATTATTTATTAAAGAAAAAGAAAAGTAAACTTTCGATAGCCTAAGTTGTTATAGAGAAAAGAATTGAAACATTATGTATATCATACATTTCCATAGAGAAAAAGAATAAAATATGATGTATAGCCGAGTGCTATAGAAAAGAGGAACAACATTGAATTGTATAATGAGAGAATACAAGGGTGTATTGAACCTTGTTTAATAATCCTGATATATATGTAAGAGAACTAGATTCTCAATAAATTGGAAGATCTTGAAATTGGAGATTAAGACTTGATGCAAACCTTATGTATAGTATAAGGTATTAAAGAAAATGAAATAAGATTACTATGTGTGTTATGAAACATGTTAATCTAATGCTTGGAAGTTAGTTCCTAAATTATTTTGGCGATTTGGTAAGTGAAAGTGGAATACTTGATACAAAACCCTTTTGGTTGTTGAAAGGTAAGGATATGTGAGTTTTACTTGGACACAATCCGGATGCGGGTTTGGAGTCTAATGTTACTTTACTTTCTATTTATTTTCAATGGGCTTGCTTTTAGCTCATGATATTACAAACATTTTCAGGTAATGCTCGGGTCATGGGAGAGGAGCTGGTGTAGTCTGATCTAGTTGATGATGATGACGGGATGGACTAGAGATACTTTTAAAGTCCATGGACACATTTATTTCATGTTTTATCTTTGAGTTATATATTTGTATATAAGCTCATAAGAACTTTTGTTTTAACTTTTATCACCTTGAACTCCTTTAATCTTTACACAGGAATTGTATTTCCTGTCGTTTAAATTCTCTTATTGTGAAAAGTGTAAATAGGTTGTGGAAAGTCCAAGTTTTAAACATATCCACACCAAATTTTTATTAAATATTAATTCTTCCTCTGCAATTTGATTTTAAATTATTTAAAAGGAGTCGGGTAGTCACAGAACAAGTTGAACGACTTGTAAGATCGGAAGTTGAGATTGAGATTTGAATTTAATTGGTTAAAGTAAGTGAATGAATTTGTTTAGGCTTGGGAGTTAGTTCTAAATTGAGTTGGGAGAACTCATGGATTTTTCGAAGGAAACGACTAACTCTTGGAGGTTCTTACTTAGGTTCGCTTCGACATTTCCTAATGATTATCGGAAGTTGAAGGTTTCAAGTATAATAGCGTGAATAAGGAATTTTGATATGAAACTTTGCTTGATTAGTAAAATAAGAAATGAGACTTTTATGTTAAGTTAATAACTTGATATTCTCTGAAGGTCGATTGGCTTGACTTTTATATTGTCATGTGATTATCTAAAGGCCGATGAGCTTGACTTTTATATTGTCATGTGATTATCTAAAGGCCGATGGGCTTGACTTTAATATTTTCATGTGATTATCTGAAGGTCGATGGGCTTGACTTTACTATTTTCACATGACTATCTGAAGGCCTCTGCTTGAGACCTTATATAGATTTGCAGGTGATGTAATTTTATGGAAATACTAAATTGTGAGATTATAGGTCTTTTCTTGTTTTATTCAAAGAAAGGTAACTAATGATATAGGCATCAATGATAGTTTATGATTCCTTTGGTTATTTGAATCGTTAAATTTATGTTTACTCTCACTTGAGACCTTGTTTATGTTTATTTTACATAATCGTATTTGGGAGGAATAATAGTCAATGCACAGACTGAGTGTGCTTGGATTGTCTGGTATTATTCGTTTAAGTGTACATATATGTATCATGAGGAAGGTTCAAGGCTGCGTGAACTTTGTATGATTAGGGGATGGATAATGAGATAATCTTGGGACTGCGCGTGCTCACATTATCTAATATTATCCAAAATTAATGTGAAACATATATGAGAGAATGCAAGGGCTGAGTGTACCTTGCATTTGGTAAATAAGATAATGAGGTAATGGTTAGACTGCGTGAGCTTTCATTACCTGTCTTTATTCACTAGAGGTGGGAAGATATTATTGAAAAGACTTCGTGTACTTTGTTTTGGAAAGCAAGATAATGAGTTTTCATTAGACTTCGTGAGCTTTCAATATTGTCGTCATAATCATGTTGATGGTTATATTAATGTAAAGGTCGAGTGTACTTTACATGTATTGAGCGAGTTAATGAATAATGTCGAGACTGCGTGTGCTTACATAATCGATATTAATCACGAGTTATGTTGTTTGAATATGTTAAGACCGAGTGAGCTTAGCATGATTTTAGTTATATTCATGTAAAGGCCGAGTGTACTTTACATGTATTGAGCGAGTTAATGAATAATTTTGAGACTGCTTGTGCTAACATTATCGACATTAATCGCGAGTTATGTTGTTTGAATATGTTAAGACCGAGTGAGCTTAGCATGATTTATTAAAGATAAACAAATGTAAACCTTATGTATAGTATTAGGTATTAAAGAAACTGAAATAAGAATGTTATGTGTGTTATGAAACATGTCCTTCTAAATGCTTTAGAGCTAGTCTCTTGATTAATTGGAAGATATTGTAAGTGAAAGTTGGATACTTGATATGAAACCCTTTTAAGTGGTTGAAAGGTAAAAGGTATGTAAACTTTACTTGTACACAAATCAGGATATGGGTTTGGAGTCTAATGTTACTTTATTTTCCATTTATCTTCACTAGGCTTTAGCTCATGATATTACAATTTTTCAGGTATCGACCATGGTTGAGGTCTTGGGAGAGGAGCTGGTGCTAATTGATCTTGGTGACGATGATGGCTAGATGGACTAGAGAAAGTGTATAGTCCTTGGACTAATGTTTACTTTATGTCTTTCATCTTTTGATGCACGTTTGTATATAACTCATGAGAGCTTTTTGGTTTTAAACTTTTATAATTCTAAAATTCCTTTGAACTTTACTTCAGGAAATGCGCATTTCCTTGTCTTTTCGATTTCGCTGATTGTGAAAAATGTAAACATGTTTTGGATAGTTCATGTGACGACCCGACTCCTTTTAAATAATTTAAAATAGAATTGCAGCGGAAGACTTAATATTTAATAAAAATTCGGCGTGGATATGTTTAAAACTTAGACTATCCACAACCTGTTTACACTTTTCACAATCAGAGAATTTAAACGACAAGAAATGCAATTCCTGTATAAAGATTAAAGGAGTTCAAGGTGATAAAAGTAAAAACAAAAGCTCTTATGAGCTTATATATAAATATACAACTCAAAAGATAAAACATGAAATAAATGTTTCCATGGACTTTAAAAGTATCTCTAGTCCATCCCACCATCATCATCAACTAGATCAGACTGCACCAGCTCATCTTCCACGACCCCGAGCATTACCTGAAAATGTTTGTAATATCATGAGCTAGAAGCAAGCACAATGAATATAAATAGAAAGTAAAGTAACATTAGACTCCAAACCCCGCATCCGGATTTTTGTCTAAGTAAAACTCACATACCTTTACCTTTCAACCACCAATAAGGGTTTGTATCAAGTATTTCACTTTTACTTACCAATTCTCCCATACAATTGAGGAACTAACTTCCAAGAATTTAGGAGGATGTGTTTCATAACACACATAACATTTGTATCTCATTCTCTTTAATACCTAATACTATACATAAGGTTTACATCAAGTCTTAATCTCCAATTTCAAGATCTTCCAATTTATTAAGAATCCAGTTCTCTTACATATATATCATGATAATTATACAAGGTTCAATACAGCCTTGTACTCTCTCATTATACATTTCAATCTTATTTCTCTTTCCTATAACACTCGGCTATACATTATATTTTATTCTTTTTCTCTATGGAAATGTATGATATACATAATGTTTCAATTCTTTTCTCTATAGCAACTTAGGCTTCGAAAGTTTACTTCCTTTTTCTTTAATAAATAATGCTAAGCTCACTCGGTCTTAACCTATTCAAACTAGATAATTCATTAACTAGCTCAACAAATGTAAAATACACACAACATTTACATCAACATAACCATAAAATGCTTATAATGACAGTAATGAAGCTCCCGCAGGCTAACATTACTTCATTATCTCGCTTTCCAAGTGTAAATGGCACACAACCTTTACATCAATATAATCATCACATGCTCATAATGACAGTATGAAAGCTCCCGCAGGCTGACTATACTTTATTATCTCGCTTTCAAAAATAAAATATACGAAGTCTTTTCAATATTAACTTCCCACCTCTAGTGATTAATGACAGGTGATGAGGCTCCCGCAGGCTATTTCATTCACCTCATTAACTCACTCACCGAATACAGGTAATGAAGCTCTCGTAGGCTACTAATACACTATATCCTCGTATATGTATCATAGTAATTATGGATAATACTAGATAATGTGAACTCACATAGTTCCATCATTATCTCATTATCCATCTCCTCCGATCATGCAAAGTTCCGTAGTCCTTTAGTACATATGCGTAAACATAAAACAAATAATACCAGACAATGCAAAGTCCCACAGTCCTTTAGCATGCCTCATTATTCCTCCCAATAATCGATTATGCAATATGATATGATATGATATGAATATGCTTTCAAGTGCAAGTAAATAAATATAAACATTCAAAGTAATTGAAAGAACATAAAGGTAAATGGATCACGTAATACTCTTATGCATAAAATAAGAATTAGGAACTTCTAATAAGAAAACGATAAATAGATCAAGCCAAACGGCCTTTAGTTAAACTTGAATCACTAACTTAATCATAAAGTCTCCATAATCAATTTCCTTATTCACCCCATTATACTTGTTTCCTTCAACTTCCGATAATCATTATTAAACTTCGGAACAAATCTAAACTTAGAACTTCCAAGAGTTAAACGTTTCCCTCGAGAAATCCATGAGTTCTCTCACTCAATTAGAACTAACTCCATAGCCTAAGCATGTTAGCTCACTTACTTTAATCTTTCGATTTAAACCTCAATCTCAACTTCCAATTCTACAAATCATTCAACTTATTCGGTTTCTAAGTTTACTTTGAATTCTATTTATTCTCACCTTGGCAAAAGTGGATTTCACTCTCGAGTTCCGAAAGAGCGATCAAGCAACGGTCTAAAAACACCTACAATTAAAATTACATCCAACAATCATTATTTAACCAAACATCGATCAAACGACATCTAAAAGCATAAAACAACGAAAACCCCTGAAAATACCCAAAGGCTCTCGTCCCCTCCTAAGAAAATGGGTCTCGAGTTTGGTTTTCTGACTTTTAGGCACTTTAGAGGTGTTTCGGGTTGGTTTCAAATAGTTTGGAAGTTCCCAATTTCAATAGGTAACCGTAATTAGGGTTTTGGGACAATAATTGATTTCCCGAATTTAATTACAACATACAAATAATCAATAATTAAACATCTCAAAACAGCCCACAATTGGTATATTTCAAATGGGACGGGTTTTGGCACATTCTTGATGTTAGGGTTAGGGTAAATTCCCAAAAACACATAAAACAACTTCCTCCATTCAAATTTTCGAGTTTCTCGGCAAGAAATAGAAGATTCCTACCATGGATTCCATTAAAACACTATTTGAAGGAAAATTTAAAAACTTTGTCATACCTGGAGGCCTTTAGAAAACAGAAGAAAAGTTCAATTGATAGGTTGAAAAGGATGCTTGGACCGAGGGCTATCCAACGCAACCGAAATCAAGTCGATCCATCGAGAATTGAACAAAAGCCATGAATTCCTGTAACAACTCGATTTCCGTTAAATTCTTTAAATTCAAATGCACAGCGGAAGACTTAATTTTTAAAGAAAAACGGCATGGGTTCGTTTAAAAATCGGATATCCAAAACCTGTTTACAACAACCCATATTCAGAGAAAGCGATAAATCGGGAATGCGCATTCCAGCATATAATTTAAACTTCCAAAAGAGATTTAAATCAAAAAACATGTGCAAATTTTTAAACAAATACCCTTTCGGGCTCAAAAAGACACAAGTCGAAAGTTGGAAATAATTTACAAGCATTATTGTAACGACCCGCTTTCCGTTAAATTCTTTAAATTCAAATGCACAGCGAAGACTCGATTTTTAAAGAAAAACGGCATGGGTTCGTTTAAAAATCAAATAACCAAAACCTGTTTTACAACCCAAATTCAGAGAAAGCTATAAATCGGGAATGCGCATTCCAAAGGAGAAATAAATCATAAGACATAGACAACTTTTACACAAATACCCTTCCGGGCTCAAAAAGACACATGTATGTAAAAATGGAAATAATTTACAAGCATTTTAACAAATGCTAAACCAAAAGATGTCTTTAACATTGTCCATACACCATCTCGACTAATCATGTGGCTCCACCTCCTCTACCACGCTTCTTAGGATGGGGTTTACCTGAAAATTTGTAAGTGTAGCAACAACATTAGCATAAAAATGCTAGTGAGAGTAAAACGAAAGCAAGTAATCCTATGAACAAAATCTCATAACCGAAATCGTGTCCAAAGGCCTAAAATGCTCAATACTACCCACATCCACACTTCCAATTTCCATACAATCATACGATAGTCATATATTACCCGTAATCATCATTCGATACCATGATATAGATATAAAGACTTAAAGTAAAGTAACATTCACTACTAAGTCTTACTACACAATTCTAAAGAATATGTAAAGGTAACATTAACTATCTTTATTACCAAACAAGTTTCATCGTACCGTGCTATTGTATGGATCGAAATCAACATACCACATACGGTCGTACCATGTCTCAAGTTACCGTACCATGATACCGTATGGACCGGAGTCAACATACTATCATCTACCATATCAATTATGCTCACTATCTCCACAGATCATCGCACCATGATACGTATGGATCGATATCAACATACTATCATGTGCCGAATCAATGTGCCACTGTCTCCACAAATCATCGCACCATGATACGTATGGATCGATATCAACATACTATCATGTGCCGAATCAATGTGCCACTGTCTCCACAAATCATCGCACCATGATACGTATGGATCGATATCAACATACTATCATGTGCCCAATCAATGTGCCACTGTCTCCACAAATCATCGCACCATGATACGTATGGATCGATATCAACATACTATCATGTGCCGAATCAATGTGACAAGCTCTTAAAATCTCGCACCATGATAAGTATAGATCATACCACATCTATCAGGCCGAATCAATGTGATCAAGCTCTCCAATAAGTTAGATAACCTCTAAGGAATTCTACTAAGTTATTAAAGAACCTAACTACTTAGATTAAACGAGTCATCACTCAAGTGTAACATCTAAGCTACTTTAATTTCCAAACCCAATCAAAGTAACTTTCATTTCCACTTTCACCTAACATCTCCAATTCACTTTACAATACTTCCAAACCACTCCGATATTTCCTTTTCATCGAACTCATTAAAATTCCAAGATTCTCTCAACTCACTTCCGAATTAAAGTCTACAACCAAAACTTAATTCTAAGAAGCTAATTCCCTCTTAACCTTGATAAACAATAACATAACGAAATTCAATTCATAAAACCACTAACTTTTGCTTTAAACTCACCTTAGCTTATAGACATGCTCTGATATATCCGAGGTTGCAATTCCACGATCAAATCACAATCCTACAAACGAATTACACATAAATAACATTAATTAAACAGAAAACATTCAAACTACATCTAAACGCATAAAACGACGAAAAACCCGGATTTCCTCCCTATGGTGCTCTCGACCATACAAGGAAAAATAGAGTTCGGGTTTGGTTTTTCGGCTTTTATGCACTTTAGAGGTGTTTCGGGTTGGTTTCGGATACTTTGGAGGTTCACAACTACAATGGGTAACCTTAATTTAGGATTTTGCACATTAATCGATTTCCGAAAAATTAAGTAAATAGTAAAAACACAATAACCCTAACATCCTAAACATAGCCAAGTAAGGGAAAATCACAAGGGACGGGTTTCTGGCTCAAACTTGGTTTTAGGGTTTAGGGAAAGTTTCTAAAATTGACGATAATGACTTCCCCGATTGAAATTTTCAAGCTTCGGTGAACGAATTCGAAGATTCCAACTCAAATCCTCCATTAAAATACTATTCACATCAGATTTTAGAAACTTTGTCATACCTTAAGGCCTCGAGAAAACGAGCGAAAACCTTGATTGTTAGGATGGGTAGAAAGTACGTCTCGAGAGCTTTCCAACGAGCTAAGGCACGATGAAAACGGTCGAGAAACGAAGCCGGGGTGACAATTTCTTTCTCTCCTCTTTTTTTCTCTCTAAGCTACGGGTTTGGGGAAAAAAATAAGAGAAGAATGTGATATTTTGTCTAATTTTGGCTTAATAAAAGGAGATGGATGAATAGTGTTAGGATATTTAAGAAATTTGGAAATGACGCCTACGTCCCTCTTTTGTTTTTACTTTAAAAAACGAAACCCGAAGCTCTTAAATAAATCTAAAGGTGATTAATAATTATTAATTGGCCCGTTACTAATTATTAATGTCACCGAAACATATTTAAAGTATTAAAACGATTAAAAACAATTTCGGACGAAAATAGCTACTAAAATCAAAATTTCTAAATTTAAACTAATCTTAAAAACTTTAATTAAATAAAAAAAATTTCCTCAAAAAGTAACAGGACGTTACAGACTACCCTCCTAAAAGAGCTTTTCGTCCCTGAAAAGTAGGCTCCTAAGTGAAAAGATGAGGATGCTTCGCTCGCATCTCGTCCTCACGTTCCCACGTCGCCTCTGATGATACTTGGTTCTTCCACAGGACTTTAACCAACTCTATCGTTTTGTTCCTTAGCACTTTCTGTTCTCTGGCTAGGATCTCAACTGGTACTTCTTCATAGGATAGACTAGCATCCAAAGTAACAGGCTCATAATCGATAATATGTGAAGGGTCAGCCACATACTTCCTGAGCATGGACACGTGGAACACATCATGAACCGCTAACAAGGCCGGTGGCAAAGCCAATCGATAAGCTACAGACCCAACCCTATCCAGGATCTCAAAGGGGCCTATAAACCTAGGACTCAACTTGCCCTTTCTCCCAAACCTCATCACCCCTTTCATGGGTGCCACCTTCAGGAATACGTGGTCACCAACTTCGAACTCGAGTACACTATGCCTCTCATCAGCGTAACTCTTCTGTCTACTCTGAGCCACTCTCATCCTCTCTCTGATAAGAGGAATGGAATCACTAGTCATCTGCACTAATTCCGGTCCCAGAAGTTTCCTCTCACCAACTTCATCCCAATGAGCCGGCGATCTGCACTTTCTACCATAAAGTGCCTCAAAAGGTGCCATTTCGATAGTAGCCTGATAACTGTTGTTATAAGCAAACTCAACAAGATATAACTGAGTATCCCAACTACCACCGAAATCCAGAGTACAAGCTCTCAGCATATCCTCCAGAATCTGGTTAGCCCTCTCGGCCTGACCATCTGTCTGAGGATGAAAAGCAGTACTGAAATCCAAGCCAGTGCCCATAGCAGTATGCAGACTCTGCCAGAATTTCGAAACAAAACGGGTGTCTCGATCTGAAACAATCCTGACTGGCACTCCATGAAGTCTGACAATCTCTCTCAAGTATAATTGTGCCCAGGTCTCAACAGGGTAGGTTATCTTCCCTGGTATGAAATGTGCACTCTTTGTCAACCTGTCCACTGTCACCCAAATGGTGTCATAACCCTTCGCTGTCCTCGGTAAGCCACTAATAAAGTCCATCGATATTTGTTCCCACTTCCACTCAGGCACGCTCAAAGGGTTAAGATAACCAGGTGGACTCTTCCTCAATGCTTTTACTTGCTGACAAACCAAACACTTACTAACAAAGTCAGCAACTTCACGCTTCATGCCAGGCCACCAATAATGCTGTCGCAGGTCCATGTACATCTTAGTACTACCTGGATGTATAGAAAAGATAGAACTGTGAGCCTCCTTCAATATCTCTTTTTTGTAAGTCGATTCTAAAGGCACACATAGCCTCCTACGATACATCAGCGCATTATCTGTGGAAAAAGTAAAATGGCTAGGTAAATCGGATTCTACCTCACGAACACCTTCAGCCAAGTGTTTCTCACCCCTCTGTACCTCTATCATCCTCTGTCTCAAAGTAGGGCCAACTGTCAAACTTGCCAAGCTCACAGTAGTCTCAGCTGAAAGAATGGCTATCTCAGCTCTTTCCATCTCCCATCTAAGTCTCAATGGAATAGCACTCAAAGAAGACAAATGTGATGACTTTCGACTAAGTGCATCAGCAACTACATTGGCCTTTCCCGGATGATATTGGATGTTACAATCATAATCCTTCACAAGTTCCAGCCATCTCCTTTGTCTCATATTGAGCTCTTTCTGTGTGAAAAAGTACTTGAGACTCTTGTGATCGGTGAAAATCAGAATCTTCTCACCATACAAGTAATGTCTCCAAATTTTCAATGCATGTACCACCGCTGCTAGCTCCAAATCATGAGTCGGGTACTTTTTCTCATGCTCCTTTAATTGCCAAGAAGCATAAGCTATTACCTTCCCATGTTGCATCAATGCCCATCCCGGACCCTTCTTGGATGCATCGGTATACACTGTCAAGCCACCAGATTCATCCGGTGATACTAAAACTGGGGCCGATACAAGTCGCCTCTTAAGCTCCTCAAAGCTATTTTCACACTCATCATTCCACACAAATTCAACTCCCTTTTTCGTCAAGTGAGTCAAAGAAGATGCAATCTTGCACAAATCTTGCACAAATCGTCTATAATACCAGACAAGTCCAAGAAAACTACATATCTCAGTCACATTAGTCGGTCGGGGCCAACTACTAACAGCTTCTACTTTAGAAGGATCCACAGAAATCCCTCTACTAGATACTACATGCCCAAGGAAATTCACTTCCTTCAACCAGAATTCACATTTAGAGAACTTTGCATACAACTTTTGAGCCCTCAAAGTCGATAATACCTTCTCTAAATGGATAGCATGTAACTCCTCAGTCCTCGAATAAACAAGAATATCATCAATAAACACTATCACAAAAGTGTCAATAAACCTCTTGAACGCGGTATGCATCAGGTCCATAAAGGCCTCAGGAGCGTTAGTCAAGCCGAAAGACATGACAACAAACTTATAATGACCATATCGTGTCCTGAACGCAGTCTTAGGAATATCAACATCCCTAATCCTCAACTGATGATATCCTGATCGAAGATCTATCTTCGAAAAGACAGTGGCCCCCTTTAGCTGATCAAACAAGTCATCTATCCTGGGCAAAGGATACTTGTTTTTCACTGTGACCCGGTTTAGCTCTCTATAATCAATACATAATCTCATAGAGCCATCTTTCTTCCTTAAAAACAATACAGGAGCTCCCCACGGTGACACACTTGGGCGTATAAACCCCAAATCTAAAAGTTCCTGCAACTGCCTTTTTAACTCTCTGAGCTCAGCTGGTGCCATTCGATAAGGTGCCTTGGACAATGGAGCGGTCCCAGGTATCACCTTTATCTGGAAGTCTAACTCCCTCACTGGTGGCAAACCAAGTAACTCATCAGGGAAAACATCAATGAAATCCCTCACAACGGATACAGAAACTAGGGTGGTCACACTAACAGATGTGTCAACTACACTAGCTAAGTAACCCCAAGCACCATCACTCAAAAGTCCTCTAGCCTGGATCACCGAGATAACCACAGGTGTCACCCTACCTCAGATCCCATGAAACCGTAAACTAGTCCCACGTGGACCAATAAAGTCTACCACTTTCTCACTACAACCGATAATGGCGTGGTTGGCTGATAGCCAATCCATACCCAAAATAATATCAAAGTCAGTCATTGGCATCACAATCAACATAGCATGCAGAAAGCAACCCATAATACATAAATCATCAGTATAAATGACTCTATCCACAACAACAGATTTCCCGAGCGGAGTAGTGACATGCAACTCATGCCCTAATGGCTCGGATCGTAAGGCGCGAGACTCGACAAACTCAACAGAAATAAATGAGTGACTAGCCCCAGAATCGAATAATACAAAGGCAGAGATCCCTACAACGGACAAAGTACCTGTCACAACTGTACCAGATGCCTCAGCATCCTCTCGAGTGGTGGCAAAGACACGGCCTCTGTCTGTCGAGGCTGTGCAATCGCGGTGGTGCTCCCGCCTGAATAGGCCTAACCTGCCCTCTACCAGCTGTCCGACCTCGCCCCTGGGTCTGTCCTCGGCCCTGACCCTGACCTGAACTCTGGCCTTGGCCTGAACTCTGACCCTGACCTCCACTATATTGTGGTGTCTATAAACTAGGGCAAAAACGTTTCATATGTCCACTTTGTCCACACTGATAGCATTTCACTACCTTACACTAACCTAGGTGGTACCCGGTGCAATCTGGATAGTAGGGTAAGGGAGGAGTTAGAGCACTAGACTAACCTGTATGAAATTGAGGTCCTGTCTATCCTCTGCCCTTACTAGGAGCATGTCTAAGTGGTTGTGTCCCTCGACCTGAAAGGTCGTCCCCAACCTTCCTCTTCTGAGAAGAAGCCTGCGCAGTAATCTCAAAAGCTTTCTTCTTAGCATTATCAATATCTAATGCCAAAGCGGCATTCAAAGCATCGGCAAAGGTGGTAGGTTGCAAGGCTCGTACCTGTCCTCGTAACTCTTCCCTCAAACCCACTATAAACCTTCTCCTCTTACTCTCTAGATCGGTAACATGTCTGGTGGTAAACTTTGACAACCTGTCAAACTCTCTCTCATACTCCACCACAGACCTATCACCCTGTCTGAGTGTAAGAAACTGAATCTCTAACTGATCTCGTGTATCCTCAGGATAGTATTTATCCAAAAACTTCTCCCTGAACATCTCCCAACTAACCTGCAAATCAGGACTAGGAGTATGGGATATACCATTCCACCAGTAAAGTGCATCATCAACCAAAGAATAGGTCCCACAGTGAACCTTCAGCTGATCTGGACACTTAATGAACCCAAGTACCCTCTCAATCCTGGTAATCCATCTCTCCACATCAGTCGGATCGGTAGATGTACCATCAAACTCAGGAGTGTTATACCTGATATACTCCTTCTGAGTTTTCGCAGCATCAGTAACACCAGACTGATCTACCATTGGAGCAGGTGCTCTAACAGGTGGTATAACCTGATCAGTATATCTTCCACCACCTTGTAATAGATCTCTAAAGTACTCCTCAGAAATGGTAACACTGTGACCATGACTAGGTGGCTGTTCAACTGGAGGCTCATCCTCCCGATACTCAGGTAGAGGTGGTGTAACTGCTCTAGTACTACCTCTGCCTCTTACTGCAGTAGGTACTCTACTCCTACCTCTCCTCGGAGGCATACTAACATCACAATCAGAAAAGTTTCACTAGAGATACCAGGAAAGTAAAATCCAAAGTACAAACAAACTAATCAAAAGAGAGCGTTCTAAGGATAGCTGGCACCGTTGACTTCAAGCGATATTTGGACAATATCAAAATAGGAAAAACATTCGATGCATGTGGTCTTCAGAACCAAAGAGGCTCTGATACCAATTGTAACGACCCGCTTTCCGTTAAATGCTTTAAATTCAAATGCACAGCGGAAGACTCGATTTTTAAAGAAAAACGGCATGGGTTCGTTTAAAAATCGAATAACCAAAACCTGTTTTACAACCCAAATTCAGAGAAAGCTATAAATCGGGAATGCGCATTCCAAAGGAGAAATAAATCATAAGACATAGACAACTTTTACACAAATACCCTTCCGGGCACAAAAAGACACATGTATGTAAAATGGAAATAATTTACAAGCATTTTAACAAATGCTAAACCAAAAGATGTCTTTAACATTGTCCATACACCATCTCGACTAATCATGCGGCTCCACCTCCTCTACCACGCTTCTTAGGACAGGGTTTACCTGAAAATTTGTAAGTGTAGCAACATTAGCATAAAAATGCTAGTGAGAGTAAAACGAAAGCAAGTAATCCTATGAACAAAATCTCATAACCGAAATCGTGTCCAAAGGCCTAAAATGCTCAATACTACCCACATCCACACTTCCAATTTCCATACAATCATACGATAGTCATATATTACCCGTAATCATCATTCGATACCATGAGATAGATATAAAGACTTAAAGTAAAGTAACATTCACTACTAAGTCTTACTACACAATTCTAAAGAATATGTAAAGGTAACATTAACTATCTTTATTACCAAACAAGTTTCATCGTACCATGCTATTGTTTGGATCAAAATCAACATACCACGTACGGTCGTACCATGTCTCAAGTTACTGTACCATGATACCGTATGGACCGGAGTCAACATACTATCATATACCATATAAATTATTCTCACTGTCTCCACAAATCATCGCACCATGATACGTATGGATCGATATCAACATACTATCATGTGCCGAATCAATGTGCCACTATCTCCACAAATCATCACACCATGATACGTATGGATCGATATCAACATACTATCATGTGCCGAATCAATGTGCCACTGTCTCCACAAATCATCACACCATGATACGTATGGATCGATATCAACATACTATCATGTGCCGAATCAATGTGATCAAGCTCTCCAATAAGTTAGATAACCTCTAAGGAATTCTACTAAGTTATTAAAGAACCTAACTACTTAGATTACACGAGTCATCACTCAAGTGTAACATCGAAGCTACTTTAATTTCCAAACCCAATCAAAGTAACTTTCATTTCAACTTTCACATAACATCTCCAATTCACTTTATAATACTTCCAAACCACTCCGATATTTCCTTTTCATCGAACTCATTAAAATTCCAAGATTCTCTCAACTCACTTCCGAATTAAAGTCTCCAACCAAAACTTAATTCTAAGAAGCTAATTCCCTCTTAACCTCGATAAACAATAACATAACGAAATTTCAATTACAACATTCAATTAATCAATAATAAAACATCCCAAAGCAGCCCACAATTCGTATTTTTCAAACGAGACGGGTTTCGGCTCAAACTCGTTTTTAGGGTTAAGGGAAAGTTCCAAAAACACCTAAAACAACTTGCTTAGTTGAAATCATCGAGTTTCTCGGCAAGAAATCGAAGATTTCAACCATGGATTCCATTAAAACACTATTTGAAGAAAATTTTAGAAACTTTGACATACTTGGAGACCTTTAGAAAACGGATGGAAAATTCGATTGTTAGGTTGAAAAGAATGCTTGGACCGAGGGCTATCCAACGCAACCGGAAACAAGTCGATCCGTCGGGAAACGAAAGAAAACCAAAAATCCCTCCCAAACCCTTGATATCCCCGGCAAAGAGAAGGAAGAAGAGAAAGGATTTTGGTCAACTTTGGGTCAACTTGGGATTTTAAAGAAGAAGTGAATAGTGATTTGATATTTTGAGAATTTTGTAAATTACGGTTACGTCCCTTTAATGACTTTTAACTTATAAATCGAAACCCGAAGTTCTTAAACTAGGCAAATGGTGATTAATAATTATTAATTGGCCATTAATAATTATTAATTGGGCGTTAATAATTATTAATACGACCATAACCAATTTAATCTAATACAACGATTAAAAAGGTTTAGAACGAAATAAACTACTAAATTCTAAATTACTAATTCTAAAATTAACTTTAAATACTTTAATTAAAATAAAATAAATAATTTTTTTTTACCTCAAAAGTAACGGGACGTTACATTCAGAGACTATACATTTGATCCACAAAGCCTCTTTGACTGCATTAGTAATAGCAACATACTCGGCTTCAGTAGTGGAAAGGACCACCATTGGTTGGAGGGAAGCTTTGCAGCATATGGAATTTTCAAATAGAGTGAAGACAATGCCTGACAGTGACCTCCTTTCATCTAAGTCACCTGTAAAATCAAAATCACAAAATCCTATAATGGCATTGTGTCACGGGTACAATTCCCAGGTAAATTTTTCGTTGCACCGTGATGGCACTAGGAGGTCCTCCTAGTCAGCCCCTTACTCAAATCCTCGGCGACTCGAGTAACCAGTGGAAGTCTTTTTAATAAACAGAGTACGTAATCACACTAAGCATTCACCAATGAACACAAGGACGTGCCAAATGAAAGCATCTTCATTATATTTACAAAAGCATAAAGCAATTACAAGACATAAGCGTTTGCCACAACCTTGGCAACTAGCTTCATTCACAATAGACAAGCTCTCAATACAATGTTTCTCTCGGCCTCACAACAAAAAAACACTCTAAGTGCTTTACACTACTCGATTCTCTCTAATCAAGTGTGATGCCTACGCCTCTTGTCCTCTCCTTCGAATGAAGCATTGGCTTCCTTTTTATAGAGAAGCCAGGGTAGTTTTCGTAACTACCCACTAAGACATGTGCCCATCATGCTTGGTAGACGCCCACCTTCATATGCACCATCATAACCGCCACTTTCTTGCCCCACTAAGTGTCATGGAGTAACTTCCCATGATCTATGCGTGGGTCTTGCACCTTGGAGGTTACTTCAAGAATGTGCCTCCGGATTTATAGGATCCACAATGATCATGGGATTTAGTAACCACCCATGATCTTCTATTTTTAAGGAGCCTATGTTGTCATGGCTTAGAGGCTTTATGACTTGGTCAAAGATGTCACCCATCACTTGCCCATGATCGTCCTTGAATTTCGGATGGTGCTTGGTAACCGTTCGAAACCGCCCAAACATGTCCAGCCAATGTCCTCGCCATGTCCATCGGCGTGTCATGGCACGGCCTGGCATGGGCGATGTGCTGCCTAGCCCATCGCCCAAGTCGCCGCCGCATGGCACGCCTCGCGTCTTGCCTGGCCAGCCCCCGTCGCCCCTTGGCATAAGCACGCCATCGTTGGTCGACTCAGTCATGCGGCCTCCCTCCGCATGCCCATGTGCGTCTGTCCCCGCACATCTTTGTGCGTCAATCACCGCACAACCTTGTGCGTCTGTCACCGCACAAGATCAATTGTGTAGGCCATGTGTCCCCCCACACATGTCATCAATCAACTTGTCTCGACACCCGTCTTTTTCCAAAGCCCACAAAGCATCAGGCAGCCTTGTCATGATGTCTCATTAGCAATTTACCATGCCCACAAGTTGTTCATCCTTGACCTCATGTACACTCAACGTACATGTTATTTGAACCGATCGGACCGTAGCATGTCTGTCCAAGCACACGCCCATGCCACATTCACCTTGATGTTATGGGTGTGACAAACCACCCCCACTAAAGTCAGGCTATGTCCTCATAGTCAAGTCACTCAAGATGCAAACCACCACGTTTGCACCTCTCTGTTCACAGAAAACAAGTTAGTATTAAAACGGGAGTTTTGGACAAGAATTCACCAACCTGTTTTCTGTGTTCGGCCCGAGGTATTAAGTTAGCTTGTCATCCCCCTCTTGGGGCTGTCTATTGTGAATGATGCTTGGTGTTCCTTTCTTGGGACAAAGTCTAGAACTGTGGAACAAGTTACAAAGATGGCATGTGGGATTTACTTCCCACGGATGAGGAGATACATTAGACCCACTACACTCGAAGTCAAAGTCTTCAAACACTCGTTTCTTGCCTCTTTCCTCTATAGCATAACGATGTTCCAATGTGTTAGCAAATCCTCTTGCTGTCACTATTGCCATTTCTAGATCAACCACTCCAAGCCGTCTTAGCTCAGCTTTTGCCCAAGGTTTCAGCCCACTCATAAAATTGAAGAATCTATCATCATGAGACATTGTGTCTATTTCAAGCATTAGAATTTTGAATTCAGAGATGTACTCACAAATAGACGTCTCGTGCTTCAATTCCTTGAGAGCTTCTCGTGCTCTCCAACTAGGCTGAAATAGTAAGAATTCCGCTCGAAGATCTCGATTGAATTCCCACCAAACCTTAGCTTGTGTTCCGGTAGTGCGGATCCGACGCCACCATTCTCGTGCCACCCCACGTAGATGTGCGGATCCAATTTCAACCCATTCAAACGGATGAAACTTTTCCTTACGTAACATTGCTTCCATTCCGGATATAAAATCTTCAATGGCCTTTGCATTTCGTTGGCCATGATAAAGGATTGCATTCTCTTGGTTCCTTGAGGACTCCTCCCTCAAGTTGGTTACCTGAATTGAACTTTTCAGGTTGTGAACTTCACTTGCTACCTTCCCTGGATTCCTCTCATGGGAATCTGCCAAAGCAGACACTTCTTTGGCTAGGTCCTCCACCCTTCGGGTCACAACACTAGTTTGAATCACAAACTCCGTGTTAATTTCAGATATCATTCGAGCTTGGTACTCAATCTGGTCCGTCAGTGTACCAAACACCTCATCCATGGGTGTCCATTCTCGGGGCTCTTGCTTAATGGCCTTCTCCACCACAAAGTTGATATCCATCGTAGCACCTTGAACCTTCGCAAATCCTTCGAGATATCAAGCAAACCTGGCTCTGATACCAAAATTGTCACGGGTACAATTCCCAGGTAAATTTTTCGTTGCACCGTGATGGCACTAGGAGGTCCTCCTAGTCAGCCCCTTACTCAAATCCTCGGTGACTCGAGTAACCAGCGGAAGTCTTTTTAATAAACAGAGTACGTAATCACACTAAGCATTCACCAATGAACACAAGGACGTGCCAAATGAAAGCATCTTCATTATATTTACAAAAGCATAAAGCAATTACAAAACATAAGCGTTTGCCACAACCTTGGCAACTAACTTCATTCACAATAGACAAGCTCTCAATACAATGTTTCTCTCGGCCTCACAACACAAAAACACTCTAAGTGCTTTACACTACTCGATTCTCTCTAATCAAGTGTGATGCCTACGCCTCTTGTCCTCTCCTTCGAATGAAGCATTGGCTTCCTTTTTATAGAGAAGCCAGGGTAGTTTTCGTAACTACCCACTAAGACATGTGCCCATCATGCTTGGTAGACGCCCACCTTCATATGCACCATCATAACCGCCACTTTCTTGCCCCACTAAGTGTCATGGAGTAACTTCCCATGATCTATGCGTGGGTCTTGCACCTTGGAGGTTACTTCAAGAATGTGCCTCCGGATTTATAGGATCCACAATGATCATGGGATTTAGTAACCACCCATGATCTCCAACCGCCCATGATCTCCTATTTTTAAGGAGCCTATGTTGTCATGGCTTAGAGGCTTTATGACTTGGTCAAAGATGTCACCCATCACTTGCCCATGATCCTCCTTGAATTTCGGATGGTGCTTGGTAACCGTTCGAAACCGCCTAAACATGTCCAGCCAATGTCCCTCGCCATGTCCCATTGCGTGTCATGGCACGGCCTGCATGGGCGATGCTGCGTTAGCCCATCGCCCAAGTCGCCGCATGGCACGCCCGCGCCGCCGTTGCCCCGCCGCCTCGGTCATGCGGCCTCGCCGCATGCCCATGTGCGTCGGCCTCCTCATGCCCATGTGCGTCATCACCGCCGACAACCTTGTGCGTCTCACACCGCACAAGATCAATTGTGTAGGCCATGTGTCCCCCCACACATGTCATCAATCAACTTGTCTCGACACCCATCTTTTTCCAAAGCCCACAAAGCATCAGGCAGCCTTGTCATGATGTCTCATTAGCAATTTACCATGCCCACAAGTTGTTCATCCTTGACCTCATGTACACTCAACGTACATGTTATTTGAACCGATCGGACCGTAGCATGTCTGTCTAAGCACACGCCCATGCCACATTCACCTTGATGTTATGGGTGTGACACATTGTTAGAGCCATCACTTTTCTAAAAGTCCAGCCCATAGTTTTTAGTTCCTTTCATATATCTTAAAACCCATTTTGGCAGCTTCATAATGCCATTTTCCAGGTTTTGCTATGTATCTACTAATTAGACTAGATGCATTTGCTAAATCAGGCCTAGGGCAAACCATACACACTAGCATAAAGATCATTTCTCATTTCAAATTCTTCTTGTACTGAAACACGATTGATGGATGCAGATAGTTTGAAATGAGGTGTTATAGGTGGGAAAATAGCCTTGGAGTTTTTCATTTTTAAACTTTTCTAGAGTTTTATGTGTGTACTTGTGTTGAGCGAGAAATAGATTTCCATTTCTCCTATCTCTATTTATGTGAATGCGTAATATGGTTTGCGCCTTGTCTAAGTCTTCATTTTAAATTCTTTGTTCAAATTGAGTTTCAATTTGTCAATTTCTAATTTCTTAGAGCAAGCAACAACCATGTCATCCCCATATAATAAGTGATACATAGGGTGGGATTTATCAATCCACCTAATGTACGCAAAACTATCAAGATTACTGATAACTCTATAAAATAGAGTTATTTGGTCCTATTTTAATGCATACTATATGAATAATTGATTGAACTTTGCTCACATTGTGCATACTTTGAACTCATTTGGCATCATTCTTTAATTAAGCTTACTTTGAGAAAACCCGAGTTTTTAGCACTTTAAATAATATGTTTGAAGTGTTTTTGGCTTTTAGTATTTTATTCTTGTCAATTTGAATGAAAGAGAATCCTAAAAGAATTGCAAATTTCATGCAGGAACAAAGAAAAAAGTGCAGATTTTTCAAAAGGGTTGTGAAAAGTCTTGCTGGTGTCTTTGCAGAGACACCTGAGCAAGCCTGGACAGCAAGCAGGATCACGATTTTAAGCCCTAAAAAGTCTATTTTTTGGGCCCGTAACAGCTGATTTGCGTGAGGAACAAATAGCCCACTAATGGGGTCCAACTTAGGAGCAATTTGGAGGAGATTAAAAGAAAGCCCAAGCCCAAAAACAAAAAAAGAAAAGAAATTAACCTAGACATAAAGGGAATAAAAGAGAAGATAGATTTGTTTTTGGACGTGGGGAGACAGAGGCAGCAGCGTACGTGAGAAAGAAAGAGGAGAAACGCAGGAGACTTCTTCTTCCTTAGGGAGCTTCATTTGGATCTTCTTCTCTAATGGATTATTCTTGCTCTTAATTGTTTATTCTTCTTCTTCTTCTTCTTCTTCATTATTAGATTATGTTAGGTTTAGGTTTATTTTTTAAGAACACTTTTGTTTATTTGAATTTTGTTATGAACTAAATTTTTTAGTTGGAATTGATAGATGAACCCTAAAAGGAATTAGTTTTTCACAAGCTTTGATGAATTCAATTTTTATGCTCAATCAATAGTTTGATATTTCTTGTCTCTTTGCTTATGCTTGATCAACTTAAGTGAATTTCTTAGTTTAGTTTTAATTCTGAAAAGGTTAAAATTGAATGGAAGAATATTGATTGATAGGGGTTAACGATTCTTGAAATTGTTTTTGGTAATGCATAGACATATGTAATTACACCCTAAAGCCTAAACCGGAACACTAAAACCATAATTTCTTAATCCAATTTTACCTAGACATAGGATTTAAATAGGATTAGTAATCATAATCATATTAGGCTTGACGAAGTCACTTGAACAAATGGGTTTACTTGCATAAAAAGTGAATTTATTATTGCAGATTGCTGCAGCACAGCCAGAGCACTGCTGCAGTATTTTGAATTCTAAGGCTCTTTAGGGGGATTCTTGATTTTCCAACCATTTATCTCTACATAGTTTAATCACTTTATTTCTTTCATATTTTAGGAGTAATCTCAGCCACTTTAGACCATCATACTTCTTTTCCATATTTAATTTAGAATTTATTTATCTAGTTTTGCATAATTTCACAATTTTAATTATTTAGTTTCATAAATCAAATCACCCATTTTATCATTGTCTTTATTTTTATTTAAGCTAATTGTTAAACACCAGTTTAAGTCACTAATCCTCGTGGAAACGATATTTCTTATCACTTTATTACTTGTTAGACTATGTGCACTTGCGTAACAGAATTTCACACAACAATTACTCCTAGCAAAATCTGATATGTCATAAATATGTTAAATTTGAGATATAATTGCCTAGGTGATTGTTTAAGACCATACAAAGACTTCTTTAGAAGAGACACTTTGTGTTCATTCTCCTTTGAAATGAATCTATCATGTTGATTCATATAGATTTGAAGGATGTTACAAGTTAACGCAACAAATTTTTTTCTAATTTATCTAAATTAATTAACTTGGAAGAGATGAATATACTTTAATATCATGTAAAATTGTATAAAAACATATAGATTCATGCTATTTTTCAAAAAATGAAAACATTTTACTTACATTGAGTAAATATGGAGAATTTGTTGAAGTGTTCCTTTAACACTGGAACTTCAAGACCATATCCACGAACGTTAACAAAACTCGATTATGGGATCGAACTAGAAGAAATTTGCTTTAGGAAAAAAAAAAGAATTTTCTTCCCTATGACTATAGGCAAAATCAATCAAAAGGGAGAAGAAGGAATAAGAAGAGTTTTTAATTTCAATAATTGAATTGGAGTGACGAATAAGGAGACAAGGCCTTGTATTTAAAGGCAAAGTAATCATATACTTAAATTATGAAAACTACCAAGATAAATCCAAGATAAATGTAAAGAATAAAATCAAATTTTATTCCTTTTGTGGCCGATTTTATGCATATAAAATCAATAAGACAAAACTAAATTTTTTCTTTATTTAATTTGTCTTGGATAAACATTCTTTTTATGTATTTATTTTAGATAAAATAATTAAAAATTTATTTACCAAAAATGCTACATATGACGAGTATATTATATTTAAATAAATCTTTATTTATTTAATCAATAATTTGAGCCAAATATTTATTGAATTCATTATTTCAATTTAAATTCTTCCTTATTAATAAATCTTATTTATTAATTTTTGATATCATTATTTTTATAAATCAATTATTTAATTTAAACAATAATATAATTTTTTTGCAAATTTATTATTAATAATTATTTATTAATTTATATTTAAATAATCGATATTATTTAAATTAATAATAAATATATTATTTACTATTATCATTTAAGATAAATAATAAATGTTTAATTATTAATTTCCATTTATGTAATCACATTACAAAGATAATTAATAATTATTTAGTAATAATATTATATTATTGGTTACCATTAAAATAAACACATTATTTAAATAATTTATGTTTATATCTCGAATCAGTACATCAAATGAGTTTTCTAATGTTCCTAAAATAATTAGGTATCACACTGACACTACAAGAAAACTGTTGTTTTACGACGACATTTTGGGGAAGTAAATTTGCGATGCCATAGGTCGTAATACTAGCCGTTGACCACGTGCTACGTCCGTGTTGCTAAATTTGCGACGACATAGCGATGCCAATGGCCATTGCGTCTTAAAAAATGGTGCGAACAGATGGCGGGAAGGAAGTGACACTGGCGTCGCTATACTTTTGCCACGAAAGCGTCGTAATACAATGTGAAAAGCCATAAATAGAAAAGGCACGAAAGAATGGCGGGAAGTTTGGGACATTGTTGTCACTAAATAAGGCGTAGCAATAAAAAAGGCACCATAATTTGGCTGGAAGAAAAGTAACCAAACGAAGCTGGAGATGCAAATTTGTGATGCCAGCGTCGCAAATGTCTTAGGAGGGAACACTACTACTCTTCCGGCCAAATTTTGTGACGACCGCATCACAAAAGGTCATATTTACTCATCTATAAATTTTGCATCAAAACTTTGTTTGCAACATAAAGAAAAAAAAGTGAGAGTGGATATATGTTTGTTTAGTAGAAGGTTTCGTGAACGATGAATTCGTTGTTGGGGGGTCGGCAATTTGTTGAGTTTTACAAAACAACCATGTATTACGAAAAGTATGGTCAACAACTACGATGTCCATGCAAAAAGTGCGACAATAAAAAAATTATACCGGTTACTGATATGAACAAGCATCTTTATAGTTGGGGTTTTGTGCCAAATTATTATCATTGGGTTTATCAGGGTGAGACAAAAGAAATGTTTGACGCTACATTATAGGAATCTCGACACTAAGAAGGCAGCAGCTCAAACGTTGATGTTGTAGTCCATAACGAAGAACAACATTTTGGTCAAATGTAGTAGATGGTACTTGATGGTGCAGGATACATAAAATACATGAGATGCTCATTGAAGAGGAAATGAATCCAGAAGCACGTAAAATACATGAGATGCTCATAACAGCTAGTAGACCACTATATCTGGGTGGTGAAGTGAGTCAAGTTGCTGCAGCTACAGAACTTCTGAATATTAAAGCAGAGTACCACATCCCAGTTAGAGGATTTGACTCAATCACATCATGGTTTCGTTGATGCGCTCCACTAGAAAACACGTTGTCAGAGAGTTTGTATGACACGAAAAAGCTAGTAGATGGTCTCAGATTACCTGCGGAGAAAACAGATTGTTGTCGAAACAGATGCATGATATACTGGGATGTTGATAAGAGCCTGCATCACTACAAGTTTTTCTTTCGCCCAAGATATAAACAAGGAAAACACCGTTTGATTCCACACAACTGAATGTTCTATTTGCTGCTGACACCGCGTCTACAATAGTTGTATGCATTAGATGTGATAACTTCTCACATAAGATGGCATCACGAGCATTCTTAAGATGATGGAGTTAGGAGACATCCTTCAGATGTTGCGACGTGAAAGCATTTGAACAATTTTCATCTCGAGTTTGCTTGAGATCCTAGAAAGGTTTGATTGGGATTATGCACGGATGACTTTAACCCGTTTGGGGCATCAGGAGCACAATATTCACTCTTGTCGGTGATGGTGACCCCATATAACTTGCCACCCTCGATGTGCATGAAAGACATAGTTATTTTTTAACATTTATCATACCTGGACCGAAAAGTTCAAAACAAAAACTGGATGTGTATTTGCAACCACTTATCCCAGAGTTGAAAACTTTGTGGGTTGATGGAGTCATGACGTACGATATATAACGGAAACATAATTTTTTGATGCGAGCTGCATTAATTTGGAAAATCAGTGACTTCCCAACATATTCAATGTCATCTGATATATTTAATATAATTTAAATACTATGTATTTAAATTTGGTAATTGCATGCATAGTCATAATTAGTTAATTTATACATCTCAAAGGATGGAGTACGGCGAGAAAATACACATGTCCCTATTGCATGCTTGACACAGAGGTATTTTCCCTGAGACACGGTCGAAAAACGTGTTGGTTTGATTGTCATAGACGATTTCTATTTTTTAATCATTCATTCTGTTCTAACAATACTGACTGGCCCCTACAATGTATAGTGGATGCCAAGTTCTTCACAGTATAGATGTGCTAGGCATGCAGACTATTACAGTTGTCGGTTCAGAGAATGTGAACAAGTTGGCTGGAAAAACACAGGTTGGAAGAAACGGAGTATTTTTTGGGATCTACCGCATTGGGAAGATCTACTAATCAGACATAACTTTGATGTAATGCATATTGAGAAGAATTTCTTCGACAATGTTTTCAATACTCTTCTGAGCGTTCTGGGTAAAACAAAAGATAATCTGAAAGCACATTATGATATCCGAAATATATGTAATCGCCCAGAGTTGGAGCCTGACGTCAATGATCATTATGTAAAAGCGAAGTACATGTTGATGACAGACAAAAAAAAAGCATTGTTTGAGTGGATCAAATTAATTAAATTCCCTAACGGATACATTTCAAATCTTAGTAGGTGTATTGACAGCCAGAAACATATAATGTTTGGGATGCAAAGCCACGATTGTCATGTATTCATACAACGATTGATGCCAGTTGCGTTTCAGGCCATTTCTGGTGCATAAACAATGGGAGGCGTTGGCACAGTTGAGTGTTTTTTTTAGGGACTTGACTTGTATAGAGTTGACCGACGCTACTGTCACATCAATGATTCAGAGATTGCTATTATTATTTGTAAGTTGGGGTGAATGTTCCCACCTACCTTTTTTGACTCAATGGAGCATCCTCTAGTTCACCTTCCATGACTTTTGTGCAACTTGCTTTATGGCCAATTATTTCATATGTGCAACTTGCTTTTAAATGACTTTACATGACTTTTGTATATGTTATGCCATGTTGACTCACCTACATTGCCAGTATCTGATCCTCGCATTATTTCTTTGGAAAAAGGACTTGCATGGATTGTCAGATCATATACTGGCTACGTTAGCAATGGGTACAGATTTCAAACTAAGGTGCATTCAGTTAACAGAGCAACAAATAACAATGGGGTTTGCATAAAGGGTTATGTTTTTGGCACCAATGAAGAAGATTATTTTGGAGTAATAGATGAAATTATTGAGATTCAATATGTAAGTCTGACTCTAAAACACATTGTTATGTTCAACTGCACATGATTTGAGACAACCAGACGAGGTAGGATTTGTAAGTGGATCATTTGAAAATCGTGGAGGTTAATAAGCTAAACATATGCGCAAAGACGATAGGTTTGTGATGGCTTTACAGGCGATTCAAGTCTATTTTCTGAACTATCCCACTAATAAACGAGACCTAATACAATGGATAGCTGTGTGAAAAGTGGAAGCATGTCACGTAGAAGAAAGTATTTCTGATAAAGACAGTGCGGAGCATAATGCTTTCCAAGAAGACAAGATAAGGTTTCGTGCAATCGAGGACAGTCATAACGCAACTACTGCTCGACCTTTAAATGATGGAACGGTGACTATAAAGACCCAACTCTTTAAAATAGAATAAATAAATAACGCAAGCGGAAGACTTGAATTAATAATTGGAAAACCTATAAACCAATAAGAACATCCCTTTGATTTGAAATGAAATCCAAAATCCTTAACATTCAAATATGGGAAGCGCTTGCCTTTTCATAAAGTTCCAAACCCACAATGAAAATAAATTCATAAATCCAGAAATCCATAGAAACCAAATAACATAAGTAATAATTCTCAAAACAGCTCAACAACCAATATGTAATAAAACGGATAAAATGAAAGTGTCATGACACAAGCAGTCTATGGACTACAACAGACTCTAGTCCATCCATCATCATCATCGATCCAGATCATGCCGCACCAGCTTCACGGCCACGACCTTGACCACATCCCGTACCTGAAATTGTAATATCATGAGTGGGAGACCCAGTGAAGATAAATTGAAAATAAAGTAAATTTAGATCCCAAATTCGATATGTATTTGTGTCCAATGAAGTCAACTATCTCTTGACTACCCAAACAAACTTCCAAATGCAAAATCATGCAATTCTCCCAAGAACAAAGAACAAAGAACGAAGAACATGCAAGTAGTCAAGTCTCCAAGCTCATAATAACCAGAACACGTAATCATACGTTAAATCTTTCAGGAAAAGAACTAGAACAAGTTAAGCTCGCGCAGTCTTGACAATGAATAAGAACAAGAACAAAGAACAAATATCATGTGAATAATGTAAGATGATGCAAGCACACACAATCTATGCACGATCCCATTATCTCACTCCAATATCATGTAAAGCTCAATGTAACATCCCGTTATTTGGAGGTATAATTAATTTTATTTATTTATTTATTTATCTTTCCTTTATTTATTTAATTAAAGTATTTAACTATTTTAATTCCGGTAATTTAGAATTTAAAAGTTTTAATCTTTATTTGGTAGTTTTAGATTTCAAGTAATTATTGTGAACTACATGCATTAATTATTATTAATAAGCCAATTAATAATAATTAATTTCCTTTTATCCTAGATTAATTGTGTTAATTAGTTTTAGAGGATAGTTTGTGTTTTAAGAGCATGAGGTTTATTTTAAAAGTTTAAAGGAAAATGGGGGACTCTTTAGCAAATTACTTTTTACCTCATCTAAAGTAAGGGTCATCTTCTTCCTCTCTTTTGAAATAAAAAACACAAATTCCTCTCTCCCAAAACTCCATTGCCGCCGCCCCTATAAGCTCCCAAGGGACGGGTTTCCTCGTCCCTTCTTCGATTCGACTGATTTCGGGTGCATTAGATAGATCAACATCTATCTTTTGAACTAACCTTGGATGCATTCCTCCAACTTTCAAGAGGCCTAAGGGTAAGATTACTCGTTTTTTACTTTGAGTTTTATTTCCTTTTTATTTATTTTTTTGTAAATTTGAGTTAAAATCTTCAATTCCATTTCTTGAAACTTGAAGATTTCAAATCAAAGTGTTGTTTAAACTTGTTCTTGAGTAATCTTGGCTTAAACATCAAAGAGAATCACAAAAAAACCCGACCTTTTATTCCTCATAAAACCGTGGGCATCCTTGTTATTGTTCCCTTGTAATTTTTCAATTTTTTTTTAAATTTTGGTAGGTAAATCTTGTCCAAATGCCCTAAATTGGTTTACCCATTGTTAATTACCTACCTAAATCTACCAGAAATGAACCTGAAACGTCCCAAAAATCACCACAAAGCCGAGACACCCCCCTTGGAATTCCCTTGTTCGACCGAGAGCACCATTGGGGAATTTCCGGGCTATATTTAGTTCCTTTCGTTTTACGAGTTGTTTGTTGCTTGATTTGTTTAATTAATGCAATTAGGGTATATTTAATTGTAGGTGTTACTTGATTGCTCGCTTGGGTTTCAATTTCAAGTTAATTGCTCAAAGGTGAGGATAAATAGAATTTACGGTAAATTTAGGAACTAAATTCTTGAACCATTTGTATGATTTGGGAGTTAATTTAAAATTGGAATTAAGTGATTTGAGCATGCTAATTTTATGATTTATTAGGAATCGGGGGTATAGAATCATTATTGATAAATTATGGATTTTTCATATTCTTGGGAGTTAAAGTATGGAATTATTGGGTTCAAGTATGTTTACGCTTAAAGTTGGATTATCATGTGTTTTGGATGTTTAATTTACAATATTGAGATATTTTGATTATTTGGGACTTATTTTTTGAGACTAGGTTCTACAAACAATTGAAGTCCTTGGCATATAAGATATTCGATTTTGCAGGATTATTGTGATCGATAAAAGTATAGTTTTATGAGCTTATATGTCCTAATATTCTTGATTAATGTTTCTCCCGATGAGATGTTCTAAAATTGGTTCTCTGTTTATATTTCAATATTCGAATTTCGATTCTTTATTATCACACTTGTTTGCATGGAGGAATAATGAGATAATGCATAGACTACGTGTGCTTGCATTTTGGTATTATTCATTGTTCAATATATGTATCATGAGGAATGCATAGACTACGTGTCTTTGCATGAACGGTGGAGATGAATAATGAGATAATATTTAGTTGTGTGAGCTTGCATACCCCATATAACTTGCCACCCTCGATGTGCATGAAAGACATAGTTATTTTTTAACATTTATCATACCTGGACCGAAAAGTTCAAAACAAAAACTGGATGTGTATTTGCAACCACTTATCCCGAGTTGAAAACTTTGTGGGTTGATGGAGTCATGACGCACGATATATAACTAAACATAATTTTTTGATGCGAGCTGCATTAATTTGGAAAATCAGTGACTTCCCAACATATTCAATGTCATCTGATATATTTAATATAATTTAAATACTATGTATTTAAATTTGGTAATTGCATGCATAGTCATAATTAGTTAATTTATACATCTCAAAGGATGGAGTACGGCGAGAAAATACACATGTCCCTATTGCATGCTTGACACAGAGGTATTTTCCCTGAGACACGGTCGAAAAACGTGTTGGTTTGATTGTCATAGACGATTTCTATTTTTTAATCATTCATTCTGTTCTAACAATACTGACTGGCCCCTACAATGCATAGTGGATGCCAAGTTCTTCACAGTATAGATGTGCTAGGCATGCAGACTATTACAGTTGTCGGTTCAGAGAATGTGAACAAGTTGGCTGGAAAAACACAGGTTGGAAAAAACGGAGTATTTTTTGGGATCTACCGCATTGGGAAGATCTACTAATCAGACATAACTTTGATGTAATGCATATTGAGAAGAATTTCTTCGACAATGTTTTCAATACTCTTCTGAGCGTTCTGGGTAAAACAAAAGATAATCAGAAAGCACATTATGATATCCGAAATATATGTAATCGCCCAGAGTTGGAGCCTGACGTCAATGATCATTATGTAAAAGCGAAGTACATGTTGATGACAGACAAAAAAAAGCATTGTTTGAGTGGATCAAAATTAATTAAATTCCCTAACGGATACATTTCAAATCTTAGTAGGTGTATTGGACAAGATTAAACATATAATGTTTGGGATGCAAAGCCACGATTGTCATGTATTCATACAACGATTGATGCCGTTGCGTTTCAGGCCATTTCCGGTGCATAAACAATGGGAGGCGTTGGCACGCTTGAGTGTTTTTTTTAGGGACTTGACTTGTATAGAGTTGACCGACGCTCATTGTCACATCAATGATTCAGAGATTGCTATTATTATTTGTAAGTTGGGGTGAATGTTCCCACCTACCTTTTTGACTCAATGGAGCATCCTCTAGTTCACCTTCCATGACTTTTGTGCAACTTGCTTTATGGCCAATTATTTCATATGTGCAACTTGCTTTTAAATGACTTTACATGACTTTTGTATATGTTATGCCATGTTGACTCACCTACATTGCCGATGATTCGGATCCTCGCATTATTTCTTTGGAAAAAGGACTTGCATGGATTGTCGGATCATATAATCAGCTACGTTAGCAATGGGTACGATTTCAAACTAAGGTGCATTCAGTTAACGAGCAACAAATAACAATGGGGTTTGCATAAAGGGTTATGTTTTTGGCACCAATGAAGAAGATTATTTTGGAGTAATAGATGAAATTATTGAGATTCAATATGTAAGTCCGACTCTAAAACACATTGTTATGTTCAATCGCACATGATTTGAGACAACCAGGATGGTAGGATTTGTAAGTGGATCATTTGAAAATCGTGGAGGTTAATAAGCTAAACATATGCGCAAAGACGATAGGTTTGTGATGGCTTTGAGGCGATTCAAGTCTATTTTCCGAACTATCCCACTAATAAACGAGACCTAATACAATGGATAGTCTGTGTGAAAAGTGGAAGCATGTCACGTAGAAGAAAGTATTTCGATAAAGACAGGCATGAGCATAATGCTTTCCAAGAAGACAAGATAAGGTTTCGTGCAATCGAGGATACTCATAACGCAACTCTTCTCGACTTTTAAATGATGGAACGGTGACTATAAAGACCCAACTCTTTAAAATAGAATAAATAAATAACGCAAGCGGAAGACTTGAATTAATAATTGGAAAACCTATAAACCAATAAGAACATCCCTTTGATTTGAAATGAAATCCAAAATCCTTAACATTCAAATATGGGAAGCGCTTGCCTTTTCATAAAGTTCCAAACCCACAATGAAAATAAATTCATAAATCCAGAAATCCATAGAAACCAAATAACATAAGTAATAATTCTCAAAACGACTCAACAACCAATATGTAATAAAACGGATAAAATGAAAGTGTCATGACACAAGCGTCTATGGACTACAACGACTCTAGTCCATCCATCATCATCATCGATCCAGAATCATGCCGCACTGGCTTCACGGCCACGACCTTGACCACATCCCGTGCACCGAAATTGTAATATCATGAGTGGGAGACCCGGTGAAGATAAATTGAAAATAAAGTAAATTTAGATCCCAAATTCGATATGTATTTGTGTCCAATGAAGTCAACTATCTCTTGACTACCCAAACAAACTTCCAAATGCAAAATCATGCAATTCTCCCAAGAACAAAGAACAAAGAACGAAGAACATGCAAGTAGTCAAGTCTCCAAGCTCATAATAACCAGAACACGTAATCATACGTTAAATCTTTCAGGAAAAGAACTAGAACAAGTTAAGCTCGCGCAGTCTTGACAATGAATAAGAACAAGAACAAAGAACAAATATCATGTGAATAATGTAAGATGATGCAAGCACACACAATCTATGCACGATCCCATTATCTCACTCCAATATCATGTAAAGCTCAATGTAACATCCCGTTATTTGGAGGTATAATTAATTTTATTTATTTATTTATTTATCTTTCCTTTATTTATTTAATTAAAGTATTTAACTATTTTAATTCCGGTAATTTAGAATTTAAAAGTTTTAATCTTTATTTGGTAGTTTTAGATTTCAAGTAATTATTGTGAACTACATGCATTAATTATTATTAATAAGCCAATTAATAATAATTAATTTCCTTTTATCCTAGATTAATTGTGTTAATTAGTTTTAGAGGATAGTTTGTGTTTTAAGAGCATGAGGTTTATTTTAAAAGTTTAAAGGAAAATGGGGGACTCTTTAGCAAATTACTTTTTACCTCATCTAAAGTAAGGGTCATCTTCTTCCTCTCTTTTGAAATAAAAAACACAAATTCCTCTCTCCCAAAACTCCATTGCCGCCGCCCTATAAGCTCCCAAGGGACGGGTTTCCTCGTCCCTTCTTCGATTCGACTGATTTGGGTGCATTAGATAGATCAACATCTATCTTTTGAACTAACCTTGGATGCATTCCTCCAACTTTCAAGAGGCCTAAGGGTAAGATTACTCGTTTTTGACTTTGAGTTTTATTTCCTTTTTATTTATTTTTTTGTAAATTTGAGTTAAAATCTTCAATTCCATTTCTTGAAACTTGAAGATTTCAAATCAAAGTGTTGTTTAAACTTGTTCTTGAGTAATCTTGGCTTAAACATCAAAGAGAATCACAAAAAAACCCGACCTTTTATTCCTCATAAAACCGTGGGCATCCTTGTTATTGTTCCCTTGTAATTTTTCAATTTTTTTTTAAATTTTGGTAGGTAAATCTTGTCCAAATGCCCTAAATTGGTTTACCCATTGTTAATTACCTACCTAAATCTACCAGAAATGAACCTGAAACGTCCCAAAAATGACCACAAAGCCGAGACACCCCCTTGGAATTCCCTTGTTCGACCGAGAGCACCATTGGGGAATTTCCTGGCTATATTTAGTTCCTTTCGTTTCTACGAGTTGTTTGTTGCTTGATTTGTTTAATTAATGCAATTAGGGTATATTTAATTGTAGGTGTTACTTGATTGCTCGCTTGGGTTTCGATTTCAAGTTAATTGCTCAAAGGTGAGGATAAATAGAATTTACGGTAAATTTAGGAACTAATTTCTTGAACCATTTGTATGATTTGGGAGTTAATTTAAAATTGGAATTAAGTGATTTGAGCATGCTAATTTTATGATTTATTAGGAATCGGGGGTATAGAATCATTATTGATAAATTATGGATTTTTCATATTCTTGGGAGTTAAAGTATGGAATTATTGGGTTCAAGTATGTTTACGCTTAAAGTTTGATTATCATGTGTTTTGGATGTTTAATTTACAATATTGAGATATTTTGATTATTTGGGACTTATTTTTTGAGACTAGGTTCTACAAACAATTGAAGTCCTTGGCATATAAGATATTCGATTTTGCAGGATTATTGTGATCGATAAAAGTATAGTTTTATGAGCTTATATGTCCTAATATTCTTGATTAATGTTTCTCTGATGAGATGTTCTAAAATTGGTTCTCTGTTTATATTTCAATATTCGAATTTCTGATTCTTTATTATCACACTTGTTTGCATGGAGGAATAATGAGATAATGCATAGACTACGTGTGCTTGCATTTTGGTATTATTCATTGTTCAATATATGTATCATGAGGAATGCATAGACTACGTGTGCTGCATGAACGGTGGAGATGAATAATGAGATAATATTTAGTTGTGTGAGCTTGCATTATCTGGTATTATTCATAACTGCTATGATACATATATATTCTAGACTGCTTAGACTACGTGAGCTTTGCATGTCATTGGTGACATAACGGGATCATGTATTAACTGCATGTGCTTACATCATCTGACAATTATTCACCAGGGAGGTTCTTGTTCTTGTTCTATAATGCAAAGACTACGTGAGTTGCATTTGTTCTTGATAAGAAAGTAAAGGCTTCCTGAGCTTTACTTGATATTGGAGTGAGATAATGGGATCGTGCATAGACTACGTGAGCTGGCATCATCTGACATTATTCACATGATCTTTGTTCTATGTTCTTTGTTCTTGTTCTTATTCTTTGTTAAGACAGCGTGAGCTTACTTGTTCTAGTTATATTCCTGAAAGATTTAACGTATGTTTACATGTTCTGATTATTACGAGCTTGGGAGACTTGACTACTTGCATGATCTTTATTCTTGTTCTTTGCTCTTTGTTCTTAGAAGAATTGCATGATTTTGCATTCGGAAGTTTGATTGGGTAGTCCAGAGATAGTAGTTTTTTGTTGGACACAATTCTGGATCGGATTTGGGATCTAAAGTTACTTTATTTTCAATTTATCTTCACTGGGTCTCCCATTCATGATATTACAGTTTCAGTTACGGGACGTGGTCATGGTCGTGAGTGTGGAGCTGGTGCGGCATGATTCTGGATCGATGATGATGGATGGACTAGAGTTTGTGTAGTCCATAGACTGCTTGTGTCATGACACTTTCACTTTATTAGTTTTATTACATTTGGGTTGTTGAGCTCTTTTGAGCATACTTTGAGATATTGTCTATCTTGAATATTTCTATCTTTATGCACTTTCCTTACTTTGGGTTTGAACTTATAAAAAGGGAAGCACTTCCCATCTTTGAATGTTTAAGGATTATGAATTTCATTTTAAAATGAAAGGATGTTTTATCGATTTACAGGTTTTTCAATAATTATTTCAAGTCTTCCGCTTGCATTATCTATTTAATTCTATTTTAAAGAGTCAGGTCTTTACACTCACGAAGCCTTTATATTCTTAATAAGAACAAATGCAGGCTCACGTAGTCTTTACATTATAGAACAAGAACCTTCCTGGTGAATAACGTTAGATGATGCATGCACACGTAGTCAATACATGATCCCGTTATCTCACCAATGACATGAAAAGCTCACGTAGTCTAAGCAGTCTATAATATATATGTATCATAACAACTATGAATAATACCAGATAATGCAAGCACACACAACTAAAATTTATCTCATTATTCATCTCCTCCGTTCATGCAGCTCACGTAGTCTATGCATTCCTCATGATAAATATATAGTGAACAACGAATAATACCCAAACAATGCAAGCACATGTAGTCTATTCATTATCTCATTATTCCCCCATGCAAACAAGTGTGATAATAAAGAATCAGAAATTCGAATACCGAAATATAAACAGAGAACGAATTTCTGAACAACTCAACAAAGTAACATTAATCAAGAACATATAGCGTATAGGCGCCCATACTTTCATTGATCACAATAATCCTGCAAAATCCAATAACCGATGTGCCAAAGACTCTAATTTCTGGAAGAACCTAGTCTCAGAAAATAGGTCCAAAGTAATCAGAAAATCTCGATAACATAAATTAAACATCCAAGAACACATGATAACATACTTCGAGAATAAACATACTTGAACCCAATAATTCCATACTTTAACTTCAAGAATATGTAAAATCCATAAAATCTCAATATCGATTCTATACTCCCGAATCCTAATAAATCTTATAATTACCATGCTCAAATCTCTTAATTCCAATTTTAACTTAACTCCCGACCCATACAAATCGTTCAAGAATTTTAACTTACCGTAAATTCTATATATTCTCACCTTGAAGCTTAGTGGTGTTGCTAGAACCAATAACCGGGCAAGCATTGATAATCCATCACCTTAATTTTGCTTTGAGAACTAAATCCGGCCTTGAAATAAATAAAATATCACCTGTAAAGTTACCCGGGACTTGGAAAATAATTAATTACAATTAACTAACGGCCGGTTCAGTTGAACCAATTCTTCTCCAATCAGCCCACGGACGCGTACGAAGAGAGAAAAAAATGCAGCTGCCAACCCTGACTTTCCCGGTGATGTTCAGGGGGAGGTGTTCTGATGTTGTATATGTCTCATAAAGCACGGGGTAGGTAAGATTAGGCTGAGTATCACAATGGAAAACGAAACCAGGCGATAACCCAACTTTAAATGTTGCAAATCTTCGAATGTCGGTGAGGTCATTTCCCAGATTCCGGTGAGGCTTGAGTGTTGACGTAAAATAAGTAGAGGAAGCAAGGTTTTAGCTTGGGTCAGCTCCAAACTTCCTAAACGAGAACTTAGGCAAGAAGAACAAGATCCCACCTCGAGGAGGACAAAGAACCGAGGGCTGTGGGTGTTTTCCGGCGAGCTTGATGTGGTGAGTTTGCTGAGCTTCAAATGGTGGAAGAATCAAGGAACATCAGTAGGATGATGATGGTTGGCCATGGTTTGATGGTAGGAAGAGAGATGAGAAGAAAAGAAAAAAAAATGAAGGCTGCTGCGCTCGGCTACGAAGGAGAAGAGAAAATAAATTAGAATGAAGAAATCTCTCTCAAATACAAAGGGTAATGCCCAATGGGTGGTTGCCCTAATTAGTTGGAATAAGACAAAAGGATGAAGAGACCCCACCCAAAAGATTATCCTCTCAAAATTATAATTAAAAGCCTAAAAGTGCTCATCCAATCATTTTTAGCACAACTAGCCTATAATGAATTTCATTACATAATTAACAACTTCATAATAGTGTTACCATTTAATTAGGAAAGCCAAATAAGGACTAAAGAAAAATTAACTACGTTCTAAATTAACTATACTAAGCTAAATTAACTTAACTAATTTATAAAGCATAAAATATTTAAATTAAAATAAATACTTGAATAAATAAATAAAAAATTACCGTGAAAATAACTTGACGTTACAGTGTACCAACCTTAAAAGACTTTTCGTCCACGAAAAGTGTGCCCACTAATAGAATAGGTGAGGATACTTGGCTCTGAGAACCCTCATCCTCTCTCTGATCAAAGTAACTGACTCACTGGTCAACTGTAACAACTCAGGGCCCAAAAGTCTCCTCTCACCAACCTCATCCCAATGAGCGGGAGATCGGCACTTTCTACCATAAAGTGCCTCGAACGGTGACATCTCAATAGTAGCCTGAAAGCTATTATTATAAGCAAACTCCACTAAATACAATTGTGAGTCCCAACTGCCACTGAAATCTAGAACACAAGCTCATAACATATCCTCTAATATTTGGTTTACTCTCTCTGTTTGACCATCGGTCTGAGGGTGGAAAGCGGTGCTAAAGTCTAAATCGGTACTCATGGCGGTGTGTAGACTAATCAAAACTTCGAGACAAAACGAGTGTCTCGATCTAAAATAATACACACTGGCACACCGTGCAATCTGACTATCTTTCTCATATACAACTGAGCCCAAGTCTTAACTGGGTACGTGATCCTCCTAGATATAAAATGTGCAGTCTTTGTGAAACGATCGATAATCACCCAAATGGTATCGTAACCCTTTGCTGTCCTCGGCAAACCATTAATGAAATCAATGGAAATCTCCTCCCATTTCCATTCAGGCACACTTAAAGGGTTAAGGTAACCCGTTTGGCTCTTCCTCAAAGCTTTTACTTGTTGACAAGTCAAACATCTACTCACATACTCGGCTATCGCGTGCTTCATCCCTGACCACCAATAGTATTGTCTCAGGTCACTATACATCTTCGTACTACCTGGATGTATAGAAAAGATGGAACTATGATCCTCCTTCAATAGTTCTTTTTTGAAAGTCGATCCTAAAGGCACACAAAGCCTCCTACGATACATCAAGGCACTATCAGTGGAAACAAGTGAAGTGGTTAGGCATGTCAGACTCTGCCTCTCGAAATCCAGCCTCTAAATGAGCCTCGCTCCTTTGAGCATCAATCATCCTATGTCTCAGGGTCGGTCTAACAGTGAAACTGGCTAAGCTCACAGTAACCTCGGCTTTAAGAAGGGTTATCACAGCTTGTTCCATATCCCATCTCAATCTCAACGGTATAGCAGACAAGGCCGAAGAGTGCACTGACTTCCTACTAAGTGCATCTGCCACTACGTTTGCCTTTCCAAGATGATACTGAATGTCACAATCATAGTCCTTAATCAATTCAAACCATCTCCGTTGCCTCATATTCAACTCTTTCTGAGTGAAAAAGTACTAAAGGCTCTTATGATCGGTGAAAATCAAAATCTTCTCACCGTACAAGTAATGCCTCCAAATCTTCAAGGCATTCACAACTGCAGCCAACTCCATATTGTGGGTGGGGTACTTCTTCTCATGCTCCTTCAACTGATGAGAAGCATAGGCTACAACCCTACCATGTTGTATCAAAACATAACCCAAACCCTTTTATGGAAGCATCAGTGTACACAGTCAAACCACCCGATCTATCTGGCGATACGAGAACAGGTGCGGTCACTAATCGCTTCTTGAGCTCCTCAAAGCTCGCCTCGCACTCATAAGACCAAGTGAACTCAACCTCTTTTCTCGTCTGACGCGTCAAGGGGGATGCAATCTTAGAGAAATCGTGAACAAAGCGTCTGTAATATCCTGCAAGTCCCAGGAAACTTCGGATCTTTGAAACGTTTATTCGGTCTAGGCCAATTGCAAGCTGGCTCTATCTTAGAAGGATCAACTGAAACTCTTCTACTTGACACCACGTGGCCTAAGAATGCTACCTCCTTCAGCCAGAACTAGCATTTCGAAAAATTAGCATACAACTTTTGATCTCGCAAAACAGACAAGACCTTCTCCAAATGTATGGCATGCAACTCCTCGGTCTAAGAATAGATCTAAATATCATCTATAAAGACAATGAAAAACATGTCAATAAATCTTCTGAAAACGGTATGCATGAGATCCATAAAAGCAGTAGGTGCGTTAGTCAAGCCGAATGACATAACCACAAACTCATAATTCCCCAAATCGAGTCCTGAAGGCGGTCTTAGGGATATCCTCATCCCGAATCTTCAACTGATGGTATCCAGATCTCAAATCTATCTTGAAAAAGACAGTTGCCCCTCTCAATTGATCAAATAAGTCCTCAATCCTTGGCAAAGGATATTTGTTCTTCACAGTGACCCGATTCAACTCTCGATAATCTATACACAATCTCATCGAGCCATCCTTCTTCTTTACAAATAGAATGGGTGCTCCCCACAAAGATACACGAGGGCGAATGAATCCTAAATCCAAGTGTCCTTGTAACTATCTTTTGAGCACTTTCAACTCGGCAGGTGCCATCCTATAGGGTGCCTTAGACAACGGTGCTGTCCCAGGAATACCCTCGATCTGAAAGTTTAACTCTCTAACAGGTGGTAATCCTGGTAACTCCTCTAGAAATACCTCGACAAAATCCATCACAACTGGCACTGAACTCAAACTAGGCTTGGGTACCGAGGTATCTAATACACTGGATAAATTACCCCACACGCCATCACTTAGAAGCGCTCTAGCCTGAATCATAAAAATTATAGCAGGTGTGACTCTACCACTAGTCCCATAAAAATGAAAACTAGACCCACATAGTCCTATAAAGTCAACGAATTTCTCAGAACAACCAATATTGACATGATTAGCTGATAGCCAATCCATACCCAGAATCACATCAAAATCAAACATAGGCATCACAATCAAAGTAGCATGTAAATAACAGCCCAAAATGCATAGATCAACAGTACAAATCATCCTATCCACAATGATAGATTTCCCAATGCAACTCATAACCCAAAGGTCTAGACTCACATGCGGAAGACTCAACAAACTCTGATTGATACATCATAGTGTAATAGCGACCAAACTAGGCCATTAACCAACTAACACAGTCGTTAATGGCCCTCGCTGAGACCCATCACGAAATAATCTAACTTCCTGTTTTGAGTGGTATCACACTTTCTTTTTAACACAATAATATCACAACCATAGAACTTGATAAGCTACTTATCAAAATAGAACTCACTATTCTACAATTAAAGCATAAGTAAGTAGCTAAATTCTAAAGTTAAAGGTCTAGGGATACATGGTGCAGCTAATTCACACGATGACTAAATGATGGACTTAAAGAAAAAACATGGAAAACAAAACAAAATGTGCGATGCATGAAGTCTACAGAATCGTTAGGCTCTGATAAAAATTGTAAAGACCCAACTCTTTAAAATAGAATAAATAAATAACGCAAGCGGAAGACTTGAATTAATAATTGGAAAACCTGTAAATCAATAAGAACATCCTTTTTATTTGAAATAAAATCCAAAATCCTTAACATTCAAAGATGGGAAGCGCTTCCCTTTTCATAAAGTTTCAAACCCACAATGAAAATAACTTCATAAATCTAGAAATCCATAGAAACCAAATAACAAAAGTAATAATGCTCAAAAGAGCTCAACAACACAAATATGATCCGGATTTGTGTCCAAGGAAGCCTACTATCTCTTGACTACCCAAACAAACTTCCAAATACAAAATCATGCAATTCTCCAAAGAACAAAGAATAAAGAACGAAGAACATGCAAGTAGTCAAGTCTCCAAGCTCGTAATAACAAGAACACGTAATCATACATTAAATCTTTCGGGAAAACAAAAAGAACAAGTTAAGCTCACGTAGTCTTAACAACAATAAGAACAAGAACAAAGATCATGTGAATAATGTCAGATGGTGCAAGAAAATGCAGTCTATGCACGATGCCATTATCTCACTCCAATATCATGTAAAGCTCACGAAGCCTTTACATTCTTAATAAGAACAAATGCAAGTTCACGTAGTCTTTACATTATCGAACAAGAACCTTCCCGGTGAATAACGTCAGATGAAGCAAGCACACGTAGTCAATACATGATCTCGTTATCTCACCAATGACATGCAAAGCTCACACAGTCTATAATATATATGTATCATAGCAATTATGAATAATACTAGATAATTCAAGCTCACACAACTAAACATTATCTCATTATTCATCTCCTCCGTTCATGCAGCTCACATAGTCTATCCATTCCTCATGATACATATATAGTCGAACAATGAATAATACCAAACAATGCAAGCACACGCAGTCTATGCATTATCTCATTATTCCTCCATGCAAACAAGTGAGATAATAAAGAATCAGAAATTCGAATATCGAAATATAAAATGAGAACCAATTTCAGACCAACTCAACAGAGTAACATTAATCAAGAACATATAACGTATAGGCTTATAAGCCCATACTTTCATTGATCACAATAATCCTACAAAATCAAATAACTGATGTGCCAAAGACTCCAATTGCTGGAAGAACCCAGTCTCAAAAAATAGATCCAAAGTAATCAGAAAATCTCGATAACATAAGTTAAACATCCAAGAACACATGATAACAAACATAAAAAATAAACATACTTGAACCCAATAATTCCATACTTTAACTTCCAAGAATATGTAAAATCCATAAATTGCCAATATCGATTCTATACTCCCAAATCCTAATAAATCTTATAATTAGCATGCTCAAATCACTTAATTTCAATTTTAACTTAACTCCCGAGCCATCCAAATCAATCAAGAATTTATTTCTTAAACCGTAAATTCTATTTATCCTCACCTTGAAGCTTAGTGGTGTTGCTAGAACCAAGAACCGGGCAAGCATTAGTAATCCATCACCTTAATTTGAATTGAGAACTAAATCTGGCCTTGAAATAAATAAAATATCACCCCTTGAAGTAAATGTAGCTTCCCACCCTGACTTTTTCGGCGATGTTCAGGGGGGTTCTGATGCTGTAAATGTCTCATAAAGCACGTGGTAGGTGCGATAAGGTTGAGTATCACGATGGAAAATGAAACCAGGCAATAAAACCGACTTTAAATGTTGCAAATCTTGAAATCCGGTGAGCTCATTTCCCAGATTCCGGTGAGGCTTGAGTGTTGACGTAAAATAAGTAGGGGAAGTAGGGTTTTAGCTTGGGTTAGCTCCAAACTTCCTAAATGAGAACTTAGACAAGAAGAATAAGATCCCACCTCGAAGAGGACAAAGAACCGAGGGCTGTGAGTGTTTTCCGACGAGCTTGATGTGGTGAGTTTGTTGAGCTTCAAATGGTGGAAGAATCAAAGAACATCAGTACAATGATGATGGTTGGCCATGGTTTGATGGTAGTAAGAGAGATGAGAAGAAAAGGAAAAAAATGAAGGTCATTGTGCTCAGCTATGAAGGAGAAGAGAAAATAAATTAGAATAAATAAATCTCTCTCAAATACAAAGGGTAATCCCCAATGGGTGATTACCCAAATTTATTGGAATAAGACAAAAGAATGAAGAGGCCCCACCCAAAAGATTATCCTCTCAAATTATAATTAAAAGCCTAAAAGTGCTCATCCATTCATTTTTAGCACAACTAGCCTATAATGAATTTCATTACATAATTAACAACTTCATAATAATGTTACCATTTAATTAGGAAATCCAAATAAGTACTAAAGAAAAATTAACTAGGTCCTAAATTAACTATACTAAGCTAAATTAAATTAACTAAATTATAAAGCATAAAATAATTAAATTGAAATAAATACTTGAATAAAAAAAATTACTGTGAAAATAACGGGACGTTATAGTGACACTGCATGATAATACAAATGTTCCCACTAATCGTGCACATGAGAATGAAACATCACCAGATAAAATAGGGGATGAAGAAACTGTAGAAGAATCAGATGCAGGCTCAGAAGAAACAAAGGATGCTGAAGGAGACAACAAGTATGACAAACAATTTCGAAGCTCTTCTCCCGTGAGACCAAATATTTAAATAATTACAAATGGTTTATGCTACTTATTTATTTTGTTATTTTAATTCCGTTTCCTTTAAAATGAGGTTAAAAAAATAGAATTATATTGTGACGCCATCGTCGCAATATTGCGACACAAGCGTCGCAATTGAACATTAGGAATATAAAAATGATTATTAGAGTTTTTGGAAGGTGTTTTATAAGGGTGACGCTAGCGTCGCAGGTTTGCGACGCCAGCGTCACCCTTGTAGCTCAGGTTTCAAATTTTTACCAAACTATTAACGGTGATTTTGGGATTTGCGACACCCCGATCGCAAATATATAATTATTTTTTTTGCGGTTACATTGAAATTTATGACGACACCATCGCTCTTTTTAGCACACACGACTTTTGATATTTTCGTAATAATTACGTTTTGCGACGCCCCCATCCCAAAAAATAAATTAAGAGGCAATAGAATGGAATTCCCCTCACATTCCGTTCTGTTCTCTTTTTTTTTCTCTTTTCGTTATTTCTTTCTATTTCCTGTATTTTCTTTTTCTTTTTTATTTATCTCTCATCCAACGTGCGGATAATTACCGGGACACGTGGTTTCGACAAAAACAGTTAGTTTCTTCAACTTTTCTTTTTCAATTTCATTCTTTTTAATTTTGTTCAATTTAGGTTCATTTTAGTTAATTAATTTAAATTTTGATTATTTGAAAATTACATTAAGTTTTAGTTTATGATTTAGGTTAGTTTAGTTGATAACAATGTTAGGTTAGTTTAGTTGATAATTATGTTAGGTTATTTTAGTTGATAACAATGTTAGGTTAGTTTAGTTGATAATTATGTTAGATTATTTTAGTTGATAATTAGGTCGGGTTAGTTTAGTTGATAGTTATGTTGGGTTAGTTTAGTTGATAATTATTGTTAGGTTAGTTTAAATTATATAAATAGTTTATAATTAAGTTAGTTCATAATTAATTTAGTTTAGTTTAGTTAATTAGTTTAGTTTAGTTTAGTTAATTAGTTTAAATTTAGGTTAGTTTAGTAATTAGTTTAAACTATTAGATTACTTTAGTCAATAACTTTATAATTTAATTGTTGGTTTATTAATTAGTTTATATTTTAATTAGTTTCAAATTACATTAGTTTTAGTTATTTAATTTTAAGTTAGTAACTTTATAATATAATTAGTTTATAGGTAAATTAATTTAGTTAATTGTTTTATTTTAATTATTTTATAGTTAGACTAATTAATTATAACATTTATTTTAATAATTGAAGACAATATGATGGGCGCACGAAATCCTCCATGATCGCTCGATGATGAGGCTGAGGATTCCACTAGCCCGTCAATCACTACAGAAGAGTTGGACGAACTACTCGCGGGTTATAAGACGTCTTATGTCCTCGAGACGCCCAGTGAGGGTAACCCTATTGTCCCTCCTCCGGCAGTACATGACACATTCAAAACTTCTGTAGTACCAAACACACCTAGGACAACTGCAGCAGCTTCTGGTTCAATCGTTGCACCTCCATCCCTGACGATCCCTCCGTACTTCAGATTGAGGGAGATGAGTAAGTAACGCGTATTAAATATTTCAATTTTTTCCTTATTGATTAAGAATATTATTCTAATGATTTATTTTGCATGTATTTTTTTTAATGTAATATCATATTACAGCCGCATCAAACCGTTTCAAAACGGTTTAGAGAGGTACTCTAGAGCGATCCTCTTCCTAGTGAGTTTCACTGGACAAAAATCCCTTGTACTGAGAAGAAGAGGATGTTCGACAACTGAAAGGTAAATTACTACACTTTATAAATTTTTGTTTGTTGATTTTTTTGTTTCACTACTTAATTACTTAAATCTTGAATTATTTGTTTTTGTAGGGTAAATTTACTATCGGTTCATATATCACAGACAAGAGGTTGTTTCCCCTCTGGGATAAACACATGATGGACGTTACCATGACCTCTTATACTGTACTTATCGAAAGCACACAGCAAACCGACCTCCTTGGATGAGTGAGAAGGAACACGTCAGGCTCATCACTAGCATGGAGACTACTGAAGAGCTCAGGCTATCTGCGAGGAACTAGGCTAACCGTTTGGCTAAAACCTTCTCTACATACGGGCGGGTCCCGCCCTCACGATGAGCACTATTGTCGTTTGGTAAGTTCTCTATCTCAATCTTGTTTTCAAATTATAGTTAAGCTTTTTCTATAATTTCAAATAATATAAATTGTTTTGTGTTGTATTTTTTCCTAGGAACAAAAGCACGGACGTCCTGCACCGCCTAATGAGTTGCATTTATTCTTGCACACGAAGAAGGACGCGACTATTGTAGATGACAGGTCACGAGATGTTCAGGTAATGTTTTGTCTACACCTTACAATGTAATTTTATATGTTTTTCAATAAAAATTCTAACTTAAGTGTTTATTTTATTTTTCTTATAATAGGTGCGTTTTAAAGACGCTTTATCTCAGTGGTTGTCTACTCAAAACTCCCACCCGACTCAGGAGGACCGAGAAGAAGCATTCTTGACAGCGGCAGGAGGCGTTTGTTTAGATGGCTTGGATCTAATGGAGACGTCTTTACGCAGACATGCCTCGACCTCAAAGCAGCTCTACGCGTAGTAATCCTGCTGTTGAGACTCTCTGGGTGAGCAGGTTCAACAGCTACAGTAAGAGGTGTAGGAGATGCGTTCATCCATCGATGCTCGGGACGCTTCACTTGTGCAGGAGAAGGTTCAGGCTCAGCTTGCAGCGGAGTTGGCTGCTTTTTTCTGTTCTCGTGGCTCGATTGACCCCTGCCCTTCATCTTCAGCACCCTCGCCCCCACCCCTGTAGTAGTTTTGGGATTATAAACTTTTTTTGATATATATGAATTATTCAGTATTTTACATATTTTTTTATTATTCCAATTTATTATTATTAATAATAATAAACAAATTAATATAATAAAATTATAAACAAATTAATATAATAAAATTATAAACAAATGAATAATAATATTCAAATGAATAAATATAAAAAAAATTATAAAATTAATTATTAAAATAATTAAATAAAAAATTATACTCTTTGCGACACAAAATTATTGACACGAACGTCACACTATTATTACTTCCCAAAGCGGTTGTAATGTTGCAAACGTAATGTTCCGACAGCGACTCCAACGTCACAAATTGAGTTTCAAGAACAGCGACCTCGGAGTCGCAATTTTAGTGACACACGTGGTCACCCAAATACGTTCCCCATTTGCGACGCCTAAGTCACCTCTTTTTGTGACTCTCTAATCGTAATTTATTTCTTTGACTATTTTTGTGACGCAACATCTCTCATCGCATGTTGGTGACGCTAGAAGCCGCATTTTCAAGATGGCTACAGACTCTAATGCTACGCACGTCCTTGTTACATATTGCATCACAAATTGGTTAAAAGTTATGCCTATCGTCGCAAAATATCTGTCGCAATTTGATAGTTTTTTTGTAGTGTGATACCATCATTTTTGAAAAAATTATGAATTCCATCTTGGGTAAATGTTTTCCCAACCATTATCTCATTATGTTCTAAAAACGGGGGTGTATTGAGCATTCATACAGATCACTGTTAACCATGTGAATCAAAGAACATAAATCAATTTATAGGAGTTCACATTTCACTCAGGATTAAGATTGATCACTGTTTGATAAACTTAGTTTGATATTTGATCATTTGTAATCTATAAAAAATGGACAGCTGTGACGACCCGACTCCTTTTAAATCATTTAAAATCAAATTGCAGTGGAAGACTTAACATTTAATAAAAATTTGGCGTGGATATGTTTAAAACTCTGACTATCCACAACTTGTAAACATTTTTCACATCTGAAAATTTAAAAGTAAGGAAATGCAATTCCTTCTCCAACATTTAAAGAAGTTTTTAATCATAAAACTTAAGACGAAAAGCTCCTATGAGCTTATATACAAATTTACATATCAAAAGACACAAATACAATAAAATGAGTCCATGGACTTTTAAAATGTATCTAGTCCATCTCTGTATCACCATCCTCTCGATCAAGTCGCACCAGCTCCTCATCCAAGACCTCGAACATTACCTGAAAATGTTTGTAATATCATGAGCTAACAACAAGCCCAGTGAAAATAAATAAAATATATTGATAAGGTAAACCCAAATTGCAAGTCCAAAGACCCTATGCTATTATGATTAGCATGAACCTTTGAAGCAAAAACTCAAACCCTCCCTAACTAATCGGTTTCAACCAAGAGATTTAAGGCTAGATGAGATTACCTCTTAGATCAATGACGTAGAGACAAGAATGAGATTTAAGTTGATCAATTCCTAGTTGAATGACTCGGCAGCAACCCTAAACATAAGAATTGCAAGAAGTTGAAAACTCAATGTGGTTTTCAAAAGAAAATCTCAATGAGTGACTTGATTTTCATTCAAACATAATCTTAGTTTTACATTGTGTTTCCCATGGCTTTATAAGCCTACAATCAGCAAAAGAAAAGCAAAACATAAAAGGAAACAAAGCATTCAGTTACAATTGGCAAAAACAGAAAAGGAAAGTAGAGCCCTTAATGCACACGGCTATAAATAAGGAAACTTTGACTAAAATTCAAATTAAAGTGAATCTAATATGCTTAGTTGTTGTATTTTTCCACTTAAAGCATAGTTGGCACGTTTAATGAGTCTTGCACAAGGTCATCTTTGTAGACATCTTCCTTATGGATTTATAAGTTGCACACATTGATCTTCAAAGTATGATATGTCAATTCTTCATCCGAAATGGGCTGCTCATTGTGAAATATAGCTTGAACCAAGCCTAGCCATCCTTGCACATGTGAAATAAATGCTTGTTGGATCTTCCTAACTTTGGATCTTGTGATTGGGCCGGTTGGAACATGTATTGGACTTGGAGTGCTTCCATGATCCTTATCATCTTCCCCTTCTTCAAGAAGATTCGTCCTCGAATCAAGGTCATCATCCCCTACATCAAAAGGTCTCAAATCAGCAACATTAAAAATTGGATTCCAAAATACTCACCTTTTAACACAATGGTGTTGACTTTTGCATAGATTTTTCCAAGGACTTGATATGGTCCATCACCCCTTGGATGCAACTTAGTCCTTTTTTGTAATCTTTTCTTCCGGAAATGCATCCAAATCCATGCTCTTTGATGAAACTTAAGCGGTTTCCTTCTCAAGTTCATTTTCAAGGTAAATGTGAAAACTTGCTCCTCGTTCATTTGCTCGACATCCATGTGCATTAATTTGATGAATACATTTATAAAATGGGCTGAATCACTCACAAAAACATTAGATCTCAAAGGCAGCAACTCAAAGGGAGTAATAGCATAAAGACCATAAATAAGTTTGTTTGAAAAACAAACATTTTTATGATGTATTGTCCTATTACATGCATTCTCCACAAAATATAAACAATTCTCCGAAGTTTCTACTTTAGAGTTAGTTTCTTTAAGCATTGCTCCAAAAATCTCATTTAGCACCTCTTGAGTTTCCCATTCATGCAAAACAGATTGGAATACATTGTAACTTCTCAAAGAAAAATCAACTACATAAGAAGAATATGCATTCTTTAAGGAGTTCAACTTTTCAGCATACTCAAAAATTTTAATTTCAAGATGCTCATTAACAAGAACTTTCACATGCCCAAAAGTAGAAAGTATATTACTTACAAAATTCTCTTTAGATTCGATATACTTTCTTGCATGGATGTATTGCCCTTCTGAACACCTCAAGCTCCTATTCGGCCATAAGTAACACTTCCAAACCTGAAAAAGATATTCAAACACACTAGACAAATAGAGGTTAAGGTTAGTTGCCAAAAAGTCTACTTTACACATAAGCACAAAATTAGGCTTTTGACTAAGAAAAACTTTCCTCACCTCACTCATTTTTACAAGATAGATCACTAACATGCCTTTTCTTTCTCTTTCCTCTAAGTATTCACACTTATCTTTTTCACTCTTCTCTTTTATCCCTCTCACTTCTTTTTCTTGAAACTCTCTTGTCCCACATTCTTCTTTCTTCTCAATTTTATTTTTACAACTCAAAGCTCTCTTTTCTCTCTCACTCATTTCTTCACTCAATTCTTTTTCGCTCAACTCTTTTTCTTTTAACTCAAATTCTTTTCTTCTTTTCTCAAGTATACATTGATCAAAATATACATCTTTTGAAGATAAAGGTAAAAGAGTTGTCTTTCGACCATCCTTTATGAAACTATACCTATTTAGGAAACCATCATACATAACCCTCCTATCAAATTGCCAAGGCCGGCCAAGTAGTATATCTCCCGCATGCATAGGTACAACATCACACAAAATATCATCCTTATACTTACCAAGAGTAAAAGAAATTAAAGCTTGAGAAACTACCTTTTTTTTCTCCACAATTGGTGAGCCATTGAAGCTTGTATGGTGTCGGATGTTCTTGAGTTGGTATTTGAAGTCTTTTGACCAAAAATGTGCTCACAACATTTGTACAACTTCCACCATCGATCACAACACTACATGGAGTCTCATTCACCAAACATCTTGTATGGAACAAGTTGTCTCTTTGGTCATCTTCACAACCTTCCTTCAATTGAGAATTTAAAGCCCTCATAGACAAAAGTGCTAGTTTATTTCCTTCCTCCCAACTACCATCTCTAGCCTCGGGATCCTCTATATATTCCTCCATATTATCATTCTCTTCGGCTTCCTCAAGAAACTCTTCATCAATGTCACTTTCTTCCCAATCCATGGCTACTACTTCTTCATCATCACTTTCTAATTCATTTTCACTCATATCTATCTTCTGATTTCCAGCAACTTTTAATCTACCCAAACGCTCAATTTTCGTATTTTTCAACTTGAGTTAAGCGTGTAGATGTGCTCGTTTGAGCTTCCCTCAACCTAGCTTCACTACTACCCACATCATCATCTCCCTCTTGTGACATGATGTTCCTCACAAAGTAACAAGTATTAAGAACCTTACAACACTCCCTCACTATATGTCACTCAAGGAAACACTCGTGTTTAACACTCAAGGTAGGCCAATTTGAAAGTAGGTGCTCTCGGATATGAACTCACTTTTCAAGCAAAAATTGTGTTTAGAAGGCTACAAAAGTAATTCAATTAGAAAAATACAACTAATTATGAAAAGAAACAATAATAGAATAAGAAATCAGAAAAGGAAGCAAAAAGGTAGGAAAAACAGAATTTAAGATAAGGAAAAACTAGGAAAAAGCCAAATATGGTAAGTCAAATTCGGAATTATTGGAAATGAATTTTAAGATGGAAACTCATATATAGCTCAATCAATCAGTTATTAAGAGTGTACAATTGGAAAAATTCGAAATAATGATGAGAATTGAAGATGCCAATCAATCAAAAGACAAGATCTGGAATTTTAGGAGATGTATGCGCACTGTTTTGATTTTCAAAATTTGAGTTGTTTACGGATCGAATTTCCTTAAATGACTTTCTTAACAATGAAATATAACTGATTAAATTAACTTTCCTATTCAGATTGTGAAAGCTAATTCGAAAGATTTCACGCGTTTTAGACAGCAAGACAGAGCATTAAATGCGGTAGATTCAAATATGGAAAGTATGAGCAGGATTTGAATGTCAACAGATCTGAATTGAATTGATGCTTAAATTGTGGATCTAAATTGACAAAATAACATTCAAAACTCAGACTTTTTCATTTTCTATGGATCAAACTCAGAATTTTCAAAGCAAAGCATGAAGAACACAAGATGAACAATATAGTGCTCTCAGATGCAAAGCTCTCTTTCTCACTTTTTTTTTTTTTTTTTTGATTTCCAAGATGAGAATGTGATCTACAAGATGGAAACAAGAACAGAATGAAAACAAAAGAAAAATGATGGTTTGGACAGAAAATGAAAAGATAGTGTAGATTTGAAACAAACAAGCAAATTGCAAGGAAAGTAAAGGATAGAATCAAATCTAGAGTTTGGCCAAGGTTTCGACCAAAGCTCTGATACCAACTGATAAGGCAAACCCAAATTGCAAGTCCAAAGACCCTATGCTATTATGCTTAGCATGAACCTTTGAAGCAAGAACTCAAACCCTCCCTAACTAATCGGTTTCAACCAAGAGATTTAAGGCTAGATGAGATTACCTCTTAGATCAATGACCTAAAGACAAGAATGAGATTCCTTGTTCTAGATTGAATCACTCCACAACTAAGTTGATCAATTCCTAGTTGAATGACTCGGCAGCAACCCTAAACACAAGAATTGCAAGAAGTTGAAAGCTCAATGTGGTTTTCAAAAGAAACTCTCAATGAGTGACTTGATTTTCATTCAAACATAATCTTAGTTTTACATTATGTTTCCCATGGCTTTATAAGCCTACAATCAGCAAAAGAAAAGCAAAACATAAAAGGAAACAAAGCATTCAGTTACAATTGGCAAAAACAGAAAAGGAAAGTAGAGCCCTTAATGCACACGGCTATAAATAAGGAAACTTTGACTAAAATTCAAATTAAAGTGAATCTAATATGCTTAGTTGTTGCATTTTTCCACTTAAAGCATAGTTGGCACGTTTAATGAGTCTTGCACAAGGTCATCTTTGTAGACATCTTCCTTATGGATTTATAAGTTGCACACATTGATCTTCAAAGAATGATATGTCAATTCTTCATCTGAAATGGGCTGCTCATTGTGAAATATAGCTTGAACCGAGCCTAGCCATCCTTGCACATGTGAAATAAATGCTTGTTGGATCTTCCTAGCTTTGGATCTTGTGATTGGGCCGGTTGGAACATATATAGTAACAATAGACCCCAAACCCGCATCCGGATTTGTGTCCAAGTAAAACTCACATTCCCTTACCTTTCAACCACCAAGAAGGGTTTGTATCAAGTATTTCACTTTTACTTACCAATTCTCCCAAATAATTGAGGAACTAACTTCCAAGCTTTAGATTAACATGTTTCATAACATACATAGTAATCTTATTTCATTTTCTTTATTACTTTATACTATACATAAGGTTTGCATCAAGTCTTAATCTCCAATTTCAAGATCTTCCAATTTATTGAGAATCTAGTTCTCTTACATATATGTCATGATCATTAAACAAGGTTCAATACACCCTTGTATTCTCTCATTATACAATTCAATCTCGTTCCTCTTTCTTATAGCACTCGGCTATACATCAAAAGCATTTCTTTTCTCTATAGAAATGTATGTTAGTCATAATGTTTCAATTCTTTTCTCTATAGCAACTTAGGCTATCAAAAGTTTACATAACCTTTACCAAAGCTCCCGAACTCAAGAAACCAACTCTCAAATGTTTTCGAATCCCATAATCTCTTCCTGATGATATTACTAATCTATATAGTCTAATCCTCATCCATTAACTCATTAAAACAAGTATTAAAAGGAGTAAATAATCTTTACATAAGCATAACATCTCAATAATAATGTTAAATAATGGTAGCTCCTGTAGAACTAACATTCACCTTATCATCTTACTTTCCATAATAGAATATACAATTTCTTCTCAATGATATAATTCCACCGATAATATGCATGATGGTAATGAAAACACCCGTAGGTTTCGCATTCACCTTTTTGTCTCACTTTCCATTCCATCGATAATATGCATGAAGGTAATGAAAACACCCATAGGTTCCGCATTCACCTTTTATGCATGAAGGTAATGAAAACACCCGTAGGTTTCGCATTCACCTTTTGTCTCACTTTCCTCTCAATTCAATGATGTAAGATGTTATGCATATGCTTTCAAAAGTAAATAAACGTAAATATGAATGTTTAAGTAACCGAAGAGCATAAATTAAATGGATCATGATGATGCAACATGATATGCATATACTTTCAAAAGTAAATAAATATAAATATGAACATTAAATTAACCGAAGGGCATAAAGTAAATGGATCATAAACTTCCTTATACATAAAGTAAATAAATAGGGATTTTGGAAGAACAATAAATAAATTAAACCAACGGTCCTTTAGTAAACACGAGTTCTTTAACTTTAACAGTAAAGTCTCCACTTTCAAAGATTCTATACTTTTCAATAAATATCCAAAATTCTATAAACAAGTTCCTTATTCACCCCACTATACTTGAAACCTTCAACTTCCGATAATCATTCTTAAACTCCGGAACGAATCTAAACTTAGAAATTCCAAGAGTTAAACGTTTCCTTCGAGAAAATTTATGAGTTCTCTCACTCACTTAGAACTAACTCCAAGCCTAAACATGTTAGCTCACTTACTTTAATCCTTTCGATTCGAATCTTAATCTCAACTTCCGATTCTACAAATCGATCAACATATTCGGTTTCTAAAGCTACTTTAAATTCTATTTATTCTCACCTTAGCAAGTCAAAGTATAATCCAACGGTCCAACGAGACTTCAACGTACACCCGACACCTACAATTTATCAATCGATCAACGAATTACAATTCAAATCTAATAAGAGAAAAAGTATGATTTTCGGGTGAATAGTGTTTTTTAGATGAATAGTGTTTTCGGGTGAATAGTATTTTTCAAAAATCCGGGCTCAAAATCATCAAATCCCATGATAGAAATTCATGATTTCAACTTCAAAACTTATTTATAATAAAAAACGAACAAAACCATGTAAAATGTTTTGAAAACTCACTTTTTAGGGCTTCCCTTAGAGAACGAGAAACACCGAAAGGGTATGTTGGATAGGTAGCCCTCGTCCCGAGCAATCCAACGCAACCGAAAACACAATGATCCGCCGAGAAACAAAGAAAAGCCAAGACCTCTCCCATGGTGGAAGAAGCCTACGACTATGAACAAGAGAAGGAGAAGAAGAATGAAGGAGATAGTCAATCTTGGTCAATTTAAAGAGATGTGAATAGTGATTTTAGATATTTTAACAAAATTAGAAATTACGGATACATCCTTTTAATGATTTTAACTCATAAATCGAAACCTGAAGTTCTTAAACTAGGCCAATGGTGATTAATAATTATTGGCCCGTTAATAATTATTAATACGACCAAAACTAATTTAAGCTAATAAAACGATTAAAAAGAGTTTCGAGCGAAATTAACTACGAAATTTCTAAATTACTAAAACTAAAATTAAATTAAATACTTTAATTGAAATAAATAAATAAATAACATATTAAATAAAAATAATAATAATAATAAAAAAATTTCACTTCAAAAGTAACGAGACGTTACAACAGCCTATAAAAAATGTTAACAGGATAAGGTTCTCAAATGCCGTCCATTAACTGTAGACACTTTAAGTTACTCATCTCGACTTGAATCCACACATATATTTCACATACTCAGTCGTGATTTCCATGAAAGTAACTTTGGCGCTTTACTATTTGAATGTTTGATATATATATATATATATATAAATAAATATATTAAAGAACTTAAGTTTTTTTATTTAATTTATTCAAAATAAATTATATTTATTTAATAATTACAAGTTCTAGAAACTATTCCTAACAATCTCCAAGTTGTCCTGGATTTTTGGACATTTGACTTGTAATTCCAGTCAAGTTGGATGACTGTCAACTACTTAGCCATGTTAGTCATTTTAAAACTTCATCAGTAATGTTTTTCATCTTCTTGGAATGTTCTTTTTTTTATCTGATGTTAGTTTCATGTACTGTAATAAATTATATATTTTATTGTCATAAAAGAAAATCTATTAACTTTTGATTTGAAACTATCAAAAACTAAATGCATTTTCACTTATTATTACTTTAGTAATCACAAGGATTTAGAGTTTCGTCAGTAAAAACTTATTTTACTATAATAACTTATTTTATGGTTAATTTATAATTTCAGAAGTCTAATTTTTATATGAAATTCTAACAAATCCATATTTGAATTTAATCTCATGCATCTCATAAATTTCTACATTTGATCTATGTGCACTAACATACTATTAATAATTTTATTTTAGTCACATTATTTCTAGGATTCTCCTAATTCTTAAGCTCCCACTACAAAGTAATTCTCCATTACTTTTATATATTTAATGATTATAATTTTATATTTATTACATTTCTTATTTCAAAAATAATATTTAAGTATAAGTGACCCTTTTCAATTCTATTATTGAAAACTTGCGTCAATTTTATTTCACTTATTTTGTTTTGAACTTTATTCATTGATTTTGAAGTCAATAAGTTTCACTTGGACTTCTAAAAGTTCTTTTGTTTGGTTTGGTTTGTTCTATAACTCTCCCACTCAAATAAAGTACTATTAAGTAGTTTTAACTACCTTAAAATTTAAACAATTAATTGTTTTTTGAAAAATAAAATTATTGTAATTATATATTCTTTATATAACTTTGGAAAGGTTTGAATACTTCAGTATCATAGGTTTATTGAATTTTCTCTCCCAAAAATTTGTGAATTATTCACTAATTATTGTTTTTCGATTTATTCCATATCAATTAGTACTCTATAAAACATTTTTTAAGTAACTTAATATTTGGAATATTAGAAATCAATTTTACGTTTAGTTATTACTTTTGTTTAAACATCTACACAGGGTCGGTCTTAAGATAATAGGGTCCAGTGCGAAATGAGATTTTGGACCCTTATTATATAATTTTAAATATATAATAAATTAAAAATACATAAACAAATATAATATTATTAACTTTAATCAAATAATGAATATTAAACAAAATAATACAATTTAAAATTCATTTAAAAAGTGACATTTTTCTTGAATATTTAGATGCAAAATCATCTACTACTTTTTCAATATCAATATCATCTAAAATTTCACTCTCAATTGATATCAAGGCCAATTCAGTAAGTCGGCAGCAACTGAAAAGGAAGGAAAGAAAAAAAAAAGAAGAAAAGTTAGGTGGTTGAGAAAGAATTAAAAAAATAATAAAAAAATAAGGAAGTCAGTGACTTAGCGCTGACTTAAGGAAGAAAAAAAAACTATATATATGGGCCCCTATGTTTTAGGGGCCCTATGCAGAGGCCCTGTAAGGGCCCGAGGATTTGAAGTAGGGTAATTGGAAATTCCATTTTATTGGTATATTTTAATTAGTGATTTAAAGTACTGGAAAATTATTTTCTATGTGTATTTTGGTTAATTACAAACTAACCATAGTTAATTTAACCTTGGTTGGAGAATTTAGTAAAAAGGGGAATATTTAACTATAGTTGAATTAATGAAAAGGACTTGTTAGCAAAAGGAAATAGGAAAAAGGATTTAAAGTAAAATTTGGAGTTGGAGGGAGTTGGGAGTAAAATTTAGAGGTGGAGGGGGGGGGGGGTTTGAGCAATTAGATTTAAGTTATTATTTTTAATTTTGAAAATCAGAAAGTTTATAAGTGGAAATTAGGAGAAATTAAAAGAAAAAAAAATTAAAATCATTTTTCACTCTTCTTTTTCCTCCCCAAAACCGTGACTGTCTTTCTCCCTTTCCCCTCCATTTTGTTCAACTTTGCTTCATCAATTCCTTGTGTTCTTGGATTAATTCAAGAGGTATTTTGTTGATTCATGATAGAATCAACATAATAGGAAGATTCATACAAATTTCAGAAGAAACTAACCAAAGATCAAGGTAAATCCTCAACCTAGGGTTCATGTGTTTTTGGATTTTCCATGAAGTTATTTTGGGTTTTCTTATTTGGTGTTTAAGATGTGTTTGCGTGGGTGTTCTTTCAGGTTTAATTTCTGGAAATTCATGTTTAAATTATGAGTTTAGGCTTTAAGATTCATATATGTTAAAAAGAAAAAGGGAGGAGACTATAGATGATAATAAGCTCTCAAAAGACTCCATTAATGGATGTTTTTTAAGCTTCTAGTTTGCTGGAATTTGGTTTTTTCTTAATTATTTTTAAGGGGTTGTCAAAACTTGAAAGTTTGGGTGTTTATATATATATATATATATATTGTAACGACCCAAAACTAGTAAAATCCTTTTGATTCAAATGCACAACGGAAGACTTAATTTTTACAGAAAAACGGCATGGGTTCGTTTAAAAATCGGATTATCCAAAACCTGTTTACATCCCAATTTTCAGAAAAAGCAATAAACCTGGAATGCGTGTTCCATACTATGATGAAACTTCTAAAGAAAGTTTTAAAGTTCAAAAACATATACAAATTATACAAATGCTCCATCGAGCTCAAAATGAAACATAAAAAAAAAGTGATGAAATGTTTATAAGCATTCAAGAATGCTACACCCAAAACCAGTCGTGTTCCTGTCCATTCATCATCTCAATAAGTCACGCGGTGCCACCTCCTCTACCTCGTCCTCTACCGCGATTCTACCCTGAAAAATTGTAATTGTAGCAACATTAGAATAAAAATGCTAGTGAGAGTAAATGAAAACAAATAATCCTATGACCAAATTCCATACCAGAAATTGTGTCCAAAGGCCTATATTTCACTTTTACTACCCATTCCACATTCCAAATTCCACACAGAATCAACATACATAATATGCTTCTTGTAAAGTAACGATATTAAGACTTAAAGTAAAAAAAATACCGGTTACTACTAAGTCTTTCTATCCATTCTAATGAGTATATGTAACTGTAACATTAACATTCCTTATTACCAAACCAGTATCATTGTATCGGGTTTACCATATGGATCAATATCACATACTAAGCCCGTACGATATTACCATATCACAATCATTGTATCGGGTATACCATATGGATCAATATTACATACTAAGCCCGTAAGGTATTACCATATCACAATCATCGTATCGGGTATACCATATGGATCAATATCACATACTCAGCCCGTATGGTATTACCATATCACAATCATCAAGTTCCCTAGTAAGTTATATAGAATTCTACTAAACTACTAAAGAACATAAACTACCTAAAGTTACACTAAATAACTCTCAAGTTCAACTTCAAGCCTCTTAAACTTCCAAACCACTCAAATCCTATCTATTACTTCCAAATTCATAAGAACTCCAAAGTCACTCCACTCACTTCCGAGTTTAAAGTCACCAACCAAACATTAACTTCTGGAAGTTAGTTCCCCTCTTAACCTCGATAAACAATATCGTAATGAAATATTGTGGCGACCCGACACTTTTAAATAATTTAAATTAGAAGACACAGCGGAAGTCTTTATATTTTAAGAAAATTGGCGTGGTTATGTTTGAAAATTGGCTAGCCAAAACCTGTTTACATCTTAATTTCAAAATCTAAAGAAAAACACAAGGAACTTCAAGTTCCTAATCAGGAGTTCAAAAGACTTATAATCATAAAAGTAAAGACAATAAGCTCTTATGAGCCATTTAAAAATATACAAATCCAAAATATGAGTAGAATTCACAAAACATAGTCCATGGACTTTACATAAACCTAGTCCATCTCAAGGTCATCATCCATCGATCATACAGCACCAGCTCCTCTCCCACGACCTCTAGCAAGAGCAATACCTGAAAATGTTTGTAATATCATGAGCTAACAACAAAGCCCAGTGAGAATAGACAGAATAAAAGTAAAGATATACCCCAAACCCGCATTCTGATTTGTGTCCAATTTCAATTTGCTTATGCTTTACTAAAACTTCTAAAGTTTAGAAGAATGATTCCAAATCATACATTTCCTTCGGATCATACATTTGATGGTTCATACTAAATGTATAATTTACCCTTCTTTTATGTTTAATAAATTAAGGTTAATCTCGTTCAGAACTTAACATGCCCCACAATCACATTTTAAGATAAATGTGATAATGTTAACACATGAAGTCTAATCATTAATCATTCACTCGTAAAGTGAGTATAAAGAATACACCATCTTTATATCAATATAATATTCAAATTGCTTATAATGAACGGTATTGAAGTCCCGCAGTCCATCAATACTTCATTATCTCGTTCATCAAATGTATAGGGCTCTCGACCCATACAACACTAGTATCTTCCCACCTCTAGTGAATAATGTTAGGTAATGAAGTCCCGCAGTCCATACATTACCTCATTATCTCACTCATCAAATACAAGGTTCAAATACACCTCTGTATCCTCATATATGTATCACAGTAATTATGGATAATACCAGATAATGTGAACTCGGATAGTTCTATCATTATCTCATTATCCATCCTCCGATCATGCAAAGTCCCGCAGTCCTTTAGCATTCCTCGTGTACATATACGGAAATAAAAAACGAATAATACCAGAAAGTACTAAATCCCGCAGTCCTTAGTATGCCTCATTATTCCTCCCAATTCGATTATGCAAAATGATATGATATGATGTGCATAAGCTTTCAAGTACGAGTAAATAAATGTAAACTTTTAAAGTAAACTAAAGAACATAAAAGGTAAATGAATCAAGTATTATACTCTTAAATATAAAATAAGAAGATAGCAACTTCTGATAAGGAAAAACAATAAGTAAATCGAATCAACGGTTTTCATAAACTTACTTACTAACTTTATCTTAAAGTTTCCAATTCAAGAGAATTCTAATTCTCTCAATCAGTACTTGAAGTTCCAAATCAAGTTTCTTATTCAATTCTTTAAACTTGAAACCTTCAACTTCCGAATAGTCATCCTTAGGCATCGAACTAACCTAAACTTGGAGCTTCCGAGAGTTAAACGTTCCTTTGAAACACTTATGAATTCTCTCAACTCGAGATCAAACTAACTCCCAATTCTAAAAAGTTAGCTCATTTTCTTATACCCTTTTTTATTCAAACCTAAAGATCGACTTTCGATCCTACAAATCATTCTACTTATTCGGCTTCTAAAGTTACTTTAAATCCTATTTATTCTCACCTTGGTAAAAGAAGATTTCGCTCCCAAATCTGATAGAGCGATCAAGCAAAGTCCAAAACCACCTACAATTAGAATTATATCTAATAATCAATAAATTACCAATTAACGATCAAACAACATCTAAGAGTACAGAACGACGAAAAACTCTATAAACCCCACTATGAGGCTCTCGGCCCCCCCCAAGAAAAGTGGGTCTCGAATTTGGTTTTTCGGCTTTTAGGCAATTTAGATGTGTTTCGAGTTGGTTTCAAGCAATTTCGATGTTCCCGATTTCAATGGGTATCAATAATTAGGGTTTTTGGACAATATGTAAATTCTCTAATTGAATTACAATAACAATATATCAATAATAAATAACCCATAATCAAACCCCGAAAGGTAAATTTCAAACGGAAAGGGTTTCGACAGAAACTCGATTTTAGGGTTATGGGATTGTTTCCAAAAACACTTAAAACAACTCCCGTATTTACAAAGACTATTTGGTGCTTAGGGTTTGAAGTTTAACTTACCGAGAAATCCTTAGATCACGAGTGGCAAGCACGATGGTTAGGTGGAAATGAATCCTAGACTCGATGGCTTTCCGATGCAACCAAAATCGAGTCGATCCGTCGAGAAATGAATGAAACCCGAAAATCCCCCCAAATCCCCTTGGTGCTCTCGGTTTTGAGAAGAAAAACAAGAGAGAAAATGGTCAACTTTTGGTCAAATGGTATATTTAAAGAGAAAGTGAATAGTAACTTGATATTTTAGGAATTTTGGAAATGACGGTTGCATCCTTTAATGACTTTTGACTTACAAATTGAAACCCGAAGTTCTTAAACTATCCCAATGGTGATTAATAATTATTAATTGGCCTGTTAATAATTATTAATACCATTAAAACAAAATTAAACTAAAAAGGTAATTTAAAAAGATTTAAACCGAAATAAACTACTAATTTCTAAATTACCGATTCTAAAATAGACTTTAAATGCTTAAATTAAAATAAAATAAATAAAATTTTTTTTATCACAAAATAACGGGACGTTACAAATATAATTCATAAAATTACTAACTTCCATTTTAAACTCACCTTAGATTGTGAAATCCAAGCTTCCAAGATGCCGAGATCAAAACCACGCGATCAATTCACAATCCTACAAATCAATTACACCTAACAATCATTAATTATCCGAAAATCAAGCAAACGACATCTAAATGCATAAAGCGACGAAAAACTCGGAAACGGACCCTATGTAGCTCTCGGCCATACAAGGGAAAGGGGGGCTTAGGTTCGGTTTTCCAGATTTTATGCAATTTAGAGGTGTTTCAGGTTGGTTTTGGATACTTTGGAAGTTCGGTTTATCAATGGGTCACCGTATTTTAGGGTTTTACATAATAATCGATTTCCGAAAAATTAAGTAAAATACAAAATCATAGCAAACTAAACACCCTAATCTTGGCCAAGTGAGAGAAATTAACACGGAACGGGTTTTCGACTCAAACTTGGTTTTAGGGTTTAGGAAAATTTCTACAATTGCATAAAATGACTTCCTCAATTGAAATTTTCAAGCTTCGGTGTGTGAATTTGAAGATTTCAATCTCAACCTCCATTAAAACACTATTCAAAGCTTGAATTTAGAAACTTTGTTATACCTTGAGGCTTGTAGAAAATTGATGAAAACCTCGATTGCTAGGTTAGAATCAATCCTCGGGATGAGGGCTTTTCAACACAACTGAAATTACGTCGATCCACCGAGTAAATAAGAAAAGCCAAGAGAGAGAGAGAGGGGGGGGAAGGGTTTCAGTTTTGCAAGGAAGGGACAAGAAAAGAAAAATGAGGAATTTGACTCAAAGTTGACTTTTAAAAGATGATGGAGATGAATAGTGTTTTTTAAGAATTTGGAAAATGACGATTACGTCCTTTTTAAGTGATTTGATTAAAAATACGAAACCCGAAGATCTTAAATCAATCTAAAGGTGATTAATAATTATTAATTGGCCCGTTAATAATTATTAATGTCACCGAAACTAATTTGAAGTAGTAAAAGGTTTAAAAGGTTTTCGAATGAAAATAACTACTAAAATAGAAATTACTAAATTTGAACTAAACTTAAATACTTTATTTAAAATAAAATAAAATAAAAATTTACCTCCAAAAGTAACGGAACGTTACATATATATATATATATATATATATATATATATATATATATTTTACACATAAAAACATTTTAGGAAGGCAAACCAATGAATTTATGATAATTCTCCTTTTGGCCAAAAACTACACACTAAAATTGGCTAGTTTTGGGACTTTTTCCACTAACCGGGTTGAATTTCGTATTTGTTCTTGTTGGGCTGAGATATTTACTTTATTATAAGCTTGAATATGTTTGGGATGGTTTGATGTAGGAGACGGACAAGCACGAGAAAGTATAAAGCTTAATTGTGAAAGTGATACAAAAAGAATCAAATCAGTGACGGCGGTGTGGTTTGCGATTGTTAGAAGGATGATGTGGGATTGGAAATGGTTATGGCTGTTTGAAAACACTTTGGTGTATGACTTGAATGAGAAATGGAGTTGTGAAAGTAATGAGAGATGAGATTCAAGCTTGACTCGTTCCTAAGAGTTGGAAGAGCGGTTTTGCGTAAACCAATTTGCCTTTATATACAACTTGAGATACTTTGATATGTCTACTTGCTTTCATATATCTAAATTGAGATAGATTGACATGTTTACTTGTTTTACTCGCATTTCAAGTCAAAGATCGAGTCATATACTGAATTAGGATTCAAGTTGTGCATGCTCGATATGTTTTAAATTATTGCTTGATGAGTAAAGTATAACAAAATGCCACGACATCATGCTTGAAGTTTGATATACTATTTGTGCACTTTGAAAGTGTCGAGTGATAGTTTGAATTGTATGCTGATTGAGAACTCTTCTTACTTGCTTAAATGTTATTTCCGATGACAATGGTAAAGAAAGCATGATTAGTGTATTCCATATCATCTCACTTCATTCACGCATTCCAAGTGTTTGATGATTGGCCATGAGGTCGTAACCCGTGTAATGGTGAGTGGTTGTTGGACGTTACACGTGGTTACCGTGGCAGATATGGTGTAGCTCTGAGGCGCTGTGTGGTGGATGGCCTGGATGCTAGAGTGGTTATTACGATAACCTGGAAGAATATATGAGCTACGGCTCAAGTGCTTATTGAGATAGATGTGAAAAAAACGCGTGATGAGACACGAGGAATGTGAATTGGGAAATTGTGAAATGGAAAGTTGTATCGGATTGACTTGATCTTGAACTTGAAAAGTTGATAGTTTGCATAACATACATGTTTAAGTTTAATCATTTTTATGCATTCATACTTAGCTTAATGTCGTTTGAAGGTGCGTAGTGGAACAAGTGAAAGTGTAATGGTAAATGAAAGGGATTTGGAAAGTGAATGGAATGTGGTTTTGGTTTGATAAAGGCTTGATATAATATGTGGAAGTGTATCAAATAGAATGAGCTACGGCTCAAGTGACTTATATGATGATTTATGTAATTCGTGTAGTGAGAGACGAAAATTTTTTGTTGAAACTATATGGTCGGAGAGTATTAAAGAAGGTGATAATGGTTGAATGATTGTTGACTCGGTTTTGCCTCGAATTTGAATTACTTATGGTTTGGTCCATCTTATATGTTTACTCTTCTTAGCATGTTTTATGCATACTTTAGTATTTGATTATATTGTGCGTAACGTTCCGAACATTGCATATCATCGTTTTCATTCCTTTTGTTTTCACTGAGTGTCATGCTCGAAGGTGCTCTATATCACCTTTCAGGTGTTGTATGAGGACGAGGACGTGGAGCGGCAGATGGTGCTCGTTGACATACGAGATGAAGGCTTTGGATAGGCCACCGGACACGCGAGCCATGTTTTCTGGTCGTAGGGTTATGTTGTATTTTGGAGTCTAAATTTCAAACACCTACTATAAATAATTTTACTATGTTTTTGTGGATTGTAATAACTTTCCCGTGGTGCACCACGTCTTTTCTGTGTGTTCTTATCGCTTTAAAACTTTACAATACTAAGAAACGGCCGATGAACCGGGTTTTGAGCTGCAGGTTTTTCTTAAAAGAGTTTACGAATACTTCATACCGAATTTTCATTGTTGATTTAACTAAGTATAGTGGTCCTTGCTTGCACTTGCGAGCTAGCGTCCTAGGCTCGTTTAGTAAGTTGGGTCGTCACAGGCCCTGCATCTACATGTTCAATTTTGGCAATTTTAAGTCTAGTTTTCTTTACTTTAAAGATGTTTGAATTTACTTGTTGCAATAAGTTGATGGATTAATATGGTTATCATCTCTTTTGGAAAACCATCTTTAAGAAATTAATCCTTTTGACTTATTTAAGTCAACTAGGTTTTTGGCACGTGCGATGCACATGTATTTTGTGTATTTATTTCACATTATTATTAAATTATCAATTCAACTCTCAATTTTTTTTCTCATGTATTATCGATTCAAGTATGAATACAGGATTACATGAAATTTAATTTCTATGAACATTTGTATAAAAAATATTCTACAAATATTTTAAAAAGTTTGCAATTCTAATCGATTCATGAAAACTAAACCTGTTTTGGTGTTCTCCTTGTAGTCCTCCTTACGCCTCTTTTGCTTTTCCTTCTCCTTAGAAAATATATTGCTCACCTACATTAAAAGTTTGATGATTATTTTTTTTTATAAAAGAGTTGAAAGTAAAATGAATGAGTCGATAAAAGTTAGAAAATATAAATGTAATAATAAAAGTTATAAAATATAAATGTAATAATAAAAGTTAGAAAACATAAATATAATAATAAAAGTTAGAAAAATACCAAAAGCAATCCTTTCCAAATATGTATCCTATAAAATCTAGACTTTTATTTTTTAAATTGGTGTGTTGTAAATTCTCAATTTACATGTACATATAGTAACTAAAAGAGGAAAAAATCCCAATTAATTTAAAAGTTAATTTGCAAGTTACAAAACTTTTATACGACCAAATTAATTGGAGTGTTATAAGATCATATCTAGTAACCTCTAAGTTGGTAGATGCAAAAACCAATTATTGTTTAATTTCAAGTGACCTCTCAAATAATTTACAACTATTATTTGTATTTCTTAAAATGATCATTTTCATTTTAATATATAGTGCTTCTAAATTTAAAATCTGAATCAATCAAAACTAAATTTCAAATTGAAACTCATATGTCCAAATGTTTGGAAAACAGGAGGTTTGACAATAGAAGTTTTTTCAGATCATATTTTGAAACTGCTTCATATATAGGAATTGAAAAATAGTTGAAAAGGTTAGAAGATGAGAATTCATGATGTTTGTTGTAGTTAGAATTTTATGTATAAGCATTTTTTTTTTTAAATTACAAAAAACCAATATAGTGCCAACATCTATTTTTACTTCTTTGAATAAGGTGTAAAAGGTTTTTTGTTTTTTTTAAATAATTAAAATATTATTTTAATTGATAGAACAAATGTGAATAAATATTTCATATAAGATTTATAACTTTTAACAAGTAAAATATTTGACAAATATATTCAAATCCTTTATAAAATATCATTTTAATGTAAAATAAGATACTACGAAAACATATCACGTGCATAGAGAATTTTTTAATTTTAAATAAATTAAATTTGTGGCAAAAAAATAAATTGAAAGTGGTAATTTATAATGGAAGAATGACTATATAGATATTAAAAATTTTAAATTAAATTAAATTTGTGGGAACAAAAATATAAAAATTAAAGTGGTAATTTATTATGGGATAATGGCTTTATAGATGTTAAAGTGAAATGGTAGGGGTAAAAATAGAAATAAAAAGTTTTTCCATCCAAGCCACTTTTTATATGGTATAGATATAGATATAGATTTAGACTTAAGTAATTGAACGTTTTTAAACCTAATAATTCATGTAGATATTTTGGAGTTTAGAATTTGGTGTTTAGAACTATCTGTTTTATACCAAGTACTTTGAATAATTATCCAATCAAATTTTGGAACATTGTAAAAAAATTTCAGAGGAATATTTACCTAAAATAACTTTTATTTAAAATATTTCTAATTTGGTTCTTATGAAATGAGAATCAATATCTATTACATAATTAAAAACAAAAACATATAACAAGACTTAACTAAACTAGAAAACTAAATGAAAATAAAGACTTCTAAGCAGTAAATCTAATCTTCTTGAACGATCCTTTAAATCACCATTGTTGAGGACACTCTTTAAATAATCAAGCTGCAACTGTAAAGTTTAGAGAAAAATTTGAGTTAGTGACAAATGAAAATCAGACCATTCAATTAAAATTTTAAATTTTTTCACCAAGTAAATCTAATTTACCTTCTTTTCTCTTTTTATTCTCTTCTAGATATTTGGGTCAATTTATCTTCGAATGTCCATCTATGTTGCAGTGAAAACATTTTCCTTTAAATGTTTTTTTTTTTTGCATTGAGCTTGGTATTCTTTTTACTTGAGCTTTTGTAATTTTTTTATAAGTGTTGAAGGCACATTTGCTTCTCCAAACTTCTTATTTTCCTTCTTCATTACTTCAAAGGTTTGAACTTCATTCAAAAATTGAGGGAGAGTATAGCTCAATTTGTTCATCGTCAAGTTGCTTTTAAAATTGAAAAAGTTCTTCGTAAGATATTCCAATATAAAGCTTATATAGGACTCCTCATCGATCATGACCCCATTCATGTCAGCTACATAGAAGTAGTTCATCATGTTAAAAACATGATCACGATCAGAAGTGTCTTCTTTCATTTGAGTGTTATAAATAGATTTTATAGCCTCATGACGTTGTTGTTTTGATGGTTGGCCAAACATGCGCTGCAAAGAATCAGCTATTTGCATCGCCGTTTCCATTGGTTCATGCTTTTTGGCCAATACTTTGGTCATACCAACCATCAAATAAATATTGGCCTTATCATTGGCCCGACCCTATCACTCATATGCATCCTTAACAGATTTAGGAGCATTGGTTCTTCAGGTTTATGTTAGTTTAGCACGAACTTCATGTATTCCACCACGAGAATGGTGTTCATTTCCTTTTTCTAGGTGATATAGTTGTCACCGTTTAGTTTGTTCTTTCCAAGTATAGAGACTAAGAAAGATGTCATATTACTGAAAATTAAATCAACATTATCTTAGTAATCTAATATGCATTCAAATTCAAAAACCGTAAGTTTTTGACATACAATTAAATATGATGCATTAATGCAAACATATTAATGAATAGAAATTCCCTAGAACATGTTACTATGCCACGATACTTTAATGATACTAGTGAAGTGTCATCGATTGATAGGTCACTTACCATCATTAAAGTGAGATACAACTCGAACAATTGACAATCCCAGAATAACTCATATTCCTATTGTAACGCCCCGTCACGAGAAAGTTAAAAAAATCAATATTATTTTTGTTAAATAATATTAATCAGCTTGATCGATTAATTAGAGCAGAAATACAGTGTTATTTCAAAAAGGGTATTATGGTAAAAAATTTCCCGAAAACCTCAAAATTTGAACCTTTTGAGTTGACTATTATTTTGAAATAAGATTGATCGTCTCGATGTCACGATTCCAACGCAACTGACGTTTCGTCATTCTGAGACCCAGTGATCAAGTTATAGACGTTTTAAAGTGAGTGGCAGTTTCGTAAATATGCCAACTCGTGAATTTTAACCTAGGGTGACTTCCCTTTTTGCCTTTATCATATTTTAGACTCTCATTCTCGCCTCCATGGCCGCTGCCCCCTTAAGAAGACCCGGGTTCCGATTTGTTCGTCGTTTCTTCATCGATTCAAGGATCGATCTCGTATTTGGAGAGTTTGGAATATCCTTAGTTTATCAAAAGGTAAATCTTCTTTTTCTTTTGAATTTCCCAAGTTGCTGCCGCCTTAGGCTTTTGAAATCGATGTTCGGTTCGTCAAATTTTATTGTTAGGTGTTCGATTTGATCGTGGTGAGTCGTTAGGTGAAGATTGGAGATTGATTTCGTGATTTCCTATCGTTGGGTGAGTGTTTCGAACCGATTTTTATTCTTTTTAAATTCTGAAAATTGGTGTTAATTATGAAATTATGATGTTCTTGAACCTTGCCCAAAAAAAACTCATTCCATATTGCCTTTTGTCACTTAATTCTTCGCCTAAAACTTAATCGGTGTTGACCCCCTTTGCCTAAAATCAAAACCCATCAATACCGATCACCTGGAACCCGAAATCAAGACCAAACCGTGACCCGAAGGCCATGGTTCAGCCACGGCAAAAGACAGCAGCGCCGTAGCTGCTGTCTCCTTCAAACGGTGACCATTCGTCGTGTCCCTTTTTCCCGATCTTTGAGCCGTTGAACCCCAATCTTTTTAGCACCTCTTGGTACTGTTTTAGCATGAAAATTTAATATTTAGGACCCTTGTTTCAGGTCTGATTGGTGGTGGAAACTAGCTTGGAAATTGGAAATTTAGCAAAGACAAGGTGAGTTAACGGTTTAGTCAACGGTGGGGTATTAGAGGAATCTAAGGCTCTTACCGTAGTTTATTCATTTCATTATATTTAATTATGATATTCTGGAATGTTTGGATGAAATTGGATCATCGAAGATATCGTTTTTAATTTGGGAGAAATTAGATTTTCGGTTAGAGCTAAAATAGTCAATTTTCGGTAAAAGTGAGTTTTCTTTTCATCGAATTGATTCTGATTGAGATGAATGTTAATTATGGAAAATTATGGAGTTCTAATATGAGTTTTGATTATTAGATCATCCGAAAATTACTTGGGAGAAATTATTTTCGGTTAGAACTAGTTTAGACGTTTTTCGGCGAAAATTGGGTTTTTAGGTTGCGAATCAATTCTGAATGTTAATGAACTTATTTCTGGAATATTTGGGAGTTTAAGATGACCCTTAGCCATGAGATTTGATTTGGGAAGTGTTTAATTTGATTTTTCGGCTTTTCGGCAGTTTTACCGTTTTTCGACAGTTTTGTGAATTAGTTGTTAATCTGATTGCGCTGCTGTAATTTGATGATTTATATTGAATTTTTATGAACATTATCATGTGTATAATGTTGAGAATGATGTGATTGATGGCCTGTCGGGTTGTGTTTACTAGTATTAAGGCTACGAGCTTAATACTAAGTTTTATTTCAGTTATGGAAGACTCCATAACCAGGTGCTAATGAACATTGCTCGTAAGAATGTATCATTAGAGGGTTTTTTAAATTAGTGTTAAGGCTACTAGCTTAACAACTAATCATATATCAGTTATGGGTGAGCCCATAACCAAGTGCTAGTAATCGTTGCTCGTACAAATGATTTACTAGATGATTCAGTTATAGTTGCGGCTATAACCAGGTACTAGAAAGTGATAGTAGTCCCGAGAGACTGCCTTTCTAGTGGTGTGTGCTAATTCTTAGTATTTAGTCATTGTAGTGATATTTAATATTCTGGATGTGTTAAGAGTTTGTTATTGAGAAGTTATGGGCATTACGTGTTAAATTAATTGAGCTTATGAGATTGATTTAGAGTTAATATATTGAGTTATGACTTGAATATGGAACCTGGTAGTGTTGCCTATTCATGTATGGAATTATTATGTATTGCCTTGAATATGGAATTAGTGAGAATTGCCTATTCATGTAAGTGAGTTGAGACTTGAAATTTAAGTGATTTGTGCCTTAGATGTTTTTGGAGAGTGATGAGCGCTTGGGACTCGGTTTGAGTTGTTAGAGACTATTTAAAACTTTACCGTTGATTAAGTCGTTTTCTCACTGGCTTTAGCCTCACAGTGCTATAATTTTTTTTCAGGTAACATTGGACCGAGAGGTGGCGATTGATGATGTGGAAGAGATGAGGGCTCATGTCATGGTGGCCACCTATTGTTTATTCGTTATACATTTTAATAATGAATAAAGTATTGGATTTTTATTGGTTTTAGTTGGATTATTTGATTTTAAGAATTCTTACTTTTATTTGTTTTGAAGGTTTAAGAACTATGCTTTAGTTCATTGATATTTGTTTTAAAGATTTTAACTCCGGGGTTATTATTTAAATAAATGTTCATTTGATTTAAGTGAATTTTTGTATTTTCAATAAATGTTATTTATTGAGTCTTCCACTGCTTTTAAATACGTTTGTTTTATACTCTGAAAAGTCGAGTCATTACACCTATGTTATTGTTTACCGTGTATTTAATCCAGTCTTTTTAATAACTATTTTATCAAATCTTTTAAGTGTGACCCATTAATTTAGTCTTTTAAATAAAAATTGATGAGTATCTAGGAAGTGTAGATTCATATCTTGAATCAGAACATCAAGGGAGGTTTCTAAAATTCCTAAAACGATTAAGTATCACATTGTTACCGTCATTTTTCAGAAAGTTATGCATTCTAACTTGTGTAAATGTGTTCTCAACTATTATGTAACGTCCCGTTATTTTGAAGTGAATTTTTTTTTTTTTTTTTTAATTAAAGTATTTAAGGTTAATTTAAAAGTAGTAATTTCAATTTTAGTAGTTAATTTCGCCCGAAATTCTTTTTATTCGTTTTAATACTTTAAATTCGCTTCGGTGACATTAATAATTACTAATAGGCCAATTAATAATTATTAATCACCTTTAGATTAATTTAAGAGCTTCGGGTTTCGATTTATAAGTTAAAAGTCATTAAAGGACGCAACCGTCATTTCAAATTTCTTAAAAAATATCAAAACACTATTCACTTCTCCTTAAATTGACATCATTGACCAAAGTTGACCAAATTTTCATTCTCTTCTTCCTCCTTGGCCGAGACTTCAAAGGGGATTGGGGGAAATTTTGGGTTTTGCTCATTTCTCGACGGATCGGCTCGATTTCGGTTGCATCGGAAAGCCCTCGAGTCTAGGATTCCTTTCCACCTAACAATCGTGCTTTCCACTCGGGTTCTACAGACTTCTCGGTAAGTTAAAGTTTAAACCCTAAGCACCAAATAGTGTTTTAATGGAGTTTTCATTTTGATTCTTCGATTTCTTGCCGAGGAACTCGATATTTTAAGTACGGGAGTTGTTTTAAGTGTTTTTGGCAACTTTCCCTAAAATCTAAAACCGAGTTTCAGCCGAAGCCCTTCCCGTTTGAATTTTACCTCGTGGGGGTTGTTTTGGGGTTTACTTTTATTGATATGATGTTTATTGAAATTAAATTCGGGGAATCGATTATTGTTCAAAAACCCGAATCATCGATACCCATTGAAATCGGGAACTTCGAAATTGCTTAAAACCAACTTGAAACACCTCTAAAGTACCTAAAAGCCGGAAAACCAAACCCAAGACACACTTTTCATGGGGGGGGGGGCCGAGAGCCTCATAGTGGGGTTTATAGGGTTTTTCATCGTTTTGAGCGTTTAGGTGTTAATTGATCGATGTTTGATTTATTAATGATTGTTAGATATACTTTTAAATTGTAGGTGTTTCGGATCGTTGATTGATCGTTCTTTCGGAGACTTGGAGCAAATCTAATTTGGCTAAGGTGAGAATAAATAGGATTTAAAGTAGATTTAGAAACCGAATAAGTTGAATGGTTTGTAAGATTGGAGGTTGAGATTTAGATTCGAATCTAAGATTAAAAGAAAGTGAGCTAGTGACCTTAGGATTAGGAACTAGTTCTTTGAGTGAAAACTTTGGAGTTTCTCAAGGGAACGTTGAACTTTTGAAAGTTCTAAGTTAGAATCGTTCCGGAGATTAGAATGGATCATTGGAAGTTATAGGATCCAAACTTTTAGAAAGATTGGTTAAAGGAATTCAAAAATAGAACCTTGGATTTTATTTGGAAGTTTAGAATCCTTGGAAGTGTAGATTACTTGTTTAAGATAAGATCTACTTTATTTTAAGTATCAGAAGTTCGATCTACTTAATGTTCTTCCGAAAATTCCTATTTATTTACTTTATGCACAAGGACATCTATGATCCATTTACTTTATGCATTTTACTTTAAGCACTTTACTTTAATGCCCTTTTCGATTATGTTGAATGTTTATATTTACTTTACTTTCACTCGAAAGCATAATTCATATCATATCATATTGCATAATCGAAATTGGGAGGAATAATGAGACATGTAAAGGTTGCAGTACTTTGCATTGTCTGGTATTATTCGTTATATGTTTATGTATATGTATCATGAGGAATGTAAAGGTTGCAGTACTTTACATGATCGGATGGGATGGATAATGAGATAATGATGAAACTATGCGAGTTCACATTATCTAGTATTCTCCATAATTACTATGATACATATACGAGGATACAGAGTATGACTTAGCCTACGAGAGTTCATGACCTGTATCGGTGGGTGAGTTAATGAGGTGAATGAACTTAGCCTACGGGAGCTTCATTACCTGTCATTAATCACTAGAGATGGGAAGATATTATTGAAAAGAATTTGTTTATTTTATTTGGAAAGCTAGATAATGAAGTATAGTTAGGCTGCGGGAGCTTTCATACTGTCATTATAAGCATGTGATTGTTATATTGATGTAAAGGTTGTGTGTCCTTTATGCTTATTGAGCTAGATAATGAAGTATAATTAGCCTGCGAGAGCTTTTATACTGTCATTATAAGCATTATTTTTATAACAGAAAAAGGAAAGTAAACTTTCGATAGTCTAAGTTGCTATAGAGAAAAGAATTTGAAATATTATGTATATCATAGATTTCCATAGAGAAAAAGAATAAAATATAATACATAGCCGAGTGCTATAGGAAAGAGAAAAGAGAAATGAGATTGAATAGTATAATGAGAGAATACAAGGTTATATTGAACCTTGTATATCTATTAAGTGAGATATGTAAGAGAACTAGTTTCTCAACAATTTGGAAGATCTTGAAATTGGAGATTAAACATTGGAATATAAACCTTGTATATAGTATAAGGTATATAAAGAAAATGAGATATAAATGCTATATGCATTACTAAACCATACCCAGAAATGCTGGGAATGTAGTTCCACAATTATATTGGAGAATTGGTAAGTAAAAGTGGAACACTTGATATAAACTCTTTGAATGGATTAATAGCAAAGAGTAAGTATGTTCTTGGACACGAATCCGGATACGGGTTTGGGGTCTAACTTTACTTTTTATTATGTTTATTCTCACTGGGCTTAAGTTGTTAGCTCATGATATTACAAACATTTCAGGTATTCGGGTCATGAGAAAGGAGCTAGTGCGGCTTGATCGAGATGATGATGATGCTGAGATGGACTAGATGTCATTTAAAAGTTCCGAAACTTACCTTATATTATTTTGTTTTGTTTTCGGTCTTTGAGATGTAAAATTGTATATATGCTCATATGAGCTTTTCGTTTGATTTATTCCGTCATAAATTCTTAAATTTACAAAAAGGAATTGCAGTTCCTTGTCTTTTAATTTCTCTGCTTTTGAAAATTGTATACAGGTTGTGGATAGTCTAAGTTGTAAACATATCCACGCCAAATTTTTTATTAAATAATAAGTCTTCTACTGTTAATCTGATTTTAAATTATTTAAAAGTGTCGAGTCGTCACATATTATCTCGTTATGTTCCCAAAATGAGAGTGCATTGAGTGTTCATACAGATCACTCTCAATCATGTGAATCAAAGAACATAACACAATGAATAGGAGTTCACATTTCACTCAGGATTAATATTGATCAATATTTGATAAACTTAGTTTGATATTCGATCATTTCTAGTAAATGGTACAAGTCTGAGACATTGATCCAATATCTTGGTCCACTCTCATACAATCAATATGTATATGATACTTCCATTTCATGTCACTTTGATGACCTAACTCCTTTTAAATCATTTAAAATCAGAATGCAGCGAAAGTCTTAGTATTAAAAAAGGACATGAAGACGTTTAAAATTTGAACTGTAACGTCGCGTTATTTTACAAGGAATTTTTTTTTTATTATTATTTGATGTTAATCACTTAATTTAATTTTAGAGTTGATTAATTTAAATTTTAGATTTAATTTAGAATTTATAACTTTGAATTTAGTAGTTAATTTCGTTCGAAAACCTTTTTAATCGTTTTATTAGCTTAAATTAGTTTTGGTTGTATTAATAATTATTAACGGGCCAATTAATAATTATTAATCACTATTTGGCTAGTTTAAGAACTTCGGGTTTCGTTTTATAAGCTAAAATTCACTAAAGGGACGTAACCGTAATTTCCTATTTCTTAAAAATATCAAAACACTATTCATTCTTCTTTAAAAACCTCAAAGTTGACTAAAATTGACCAAACCATTTCTCTCTTCTTCCTTGAAGTCGTGGGGCTCTTCTCCCATGGGGGAAATGTAACGTCCTGTTACTTTTGGGGGTAAATTTATTTACTTATTTTTTATTTATTTTATTTTATTTTATTTTATTTTATTTATTTATTTTAATTAAAGTATTTAAGGTTAATTTAAAATTGTGCTTTCGATTTTAGTAGTTATTTTCGCCCGAAAACTGTTTTAATCCTTTTATTACTTTAAATTCGTTTCGGTGACATTAATAATTATTAATGGGCCAATTAATAATTATTAATCACTTTTAGATTAATTTAAGAGCTTCGGGTTTCGTTTTTAAAGTAAAAACAAAAAAGGGATGTAGGCGTCATTTTCTAAATTCTTAAATATCTACTTTTTACTATTCATCTTAATCTTAAATATCAAAAATAAGACAAAAACCTTCATTTTTCTCTCCTTTCTCTCTTCCATACGTGAGCTCCATGGGAGGAGGAAGAAAAGCTTGGATCTTTGCCGTTTCTCGGTGGATCGTCGTGATTTTTAGTCCGTTGGATTGCTCTGGACGTTGGCTTTCTTTTCATCCTAGCCTTGTGGCGTTTCTCGTTCTTTACGGGAAGCCTTAAAAAGTGAGTTTTCAAAACTTTTTATATGATTTTGTTCGTTTTTTATTATAAATGAGTTTTGAAGTTGAAATCACGTATTTCTATCAAGGAATTTGACGATTTTGAGGCCGAATTTTTGAAAAACACTATTCATCCGAAATCACTATTCACCCGAAAATCACACTTGTTCTCTTTTTAGTTATGACTTGTAAATTGTAGTTCAATTGGTGAATTGTAGGTTTGTAATTGTCGCATGGATTCGACTTTGATTCCTTGGATACTCGACTACAAATCCAAGGTGAGTTTAAAAGGGAAGTTAGTAATTTTATGAATTAAGTTTCATTACGATTTTGTTTATCGAGGTTAAGAGGGAACTAACTTCTTAGAATTAATGTTTGGTTGGAGATTTTAATTCGGAAGTGAGTGGAGAGAATTTGGAATTATAGTGAGTTCGGTGAAAAGGAAACATCGGAGTGGTTTGGAAGTATTGTAAAGTGAATTGGAGATTCTAAATGAAAGTGGAAGTTTAAAGCACTTTGAGTGGTTTGGGAGTCAAAATGGCTTAGAAAATACACTTGAGTGATAACTCGTGTAAGCCAAGTTGATTAGGTTCTTTAGTGACTTAGTAGAATTCGGTTAGGATTATCTAACTTATTAGAGAACTTGATGATTTGTGATACGGTATTATGGTACGGTACATGGTAGTATGTTGATTCGGATCCATACGATACCATGGTACGATGATTTGTGATACGGCATATGATAGTATGTTGATTCGGATCCATACGGTATCATGGTGCGATGATTTGTGATACGGTATTATGGTACGGTACATGGTAGTATGTTGATTCGGATCCATACAATACCATGGTACGATGATTTGTGATACGGCACATGATAGTATGTTGATTCGGATCCATACGGTATAATGGTGCGATGATTTTTGATACGGTACGTGGTATGTTGACTTCGGTCCATACGGTATTATGGTACGGTACATGGTAGTATGTTGATTTGGATCCATACGATACCATGGTACGATGATTTGTGATACGGCAAATGATAGTATGTTGATTCGGATCCATACGGTATCATGGTGCGATGATTTGTGATACAGTACGTGGTATGTTGACTTCGGTCCATACGGTATTATGGTATGATGTAACTTGTTTGGTAACAAAGATAGTTAGTATTACAATTACATATTCTTTAGAATTGTGTAGTAAGACTTAGTAATGGTTGTTACTTTTACTTTAAGTCTTTATTTCTATTACATGGCATTGAAAGACCATTACAGGTAGTATATTACTATCGTATGATTGTATGGAAATTGGAAGTGTGGAATGGATAGTAAAGAGGAATTTAGGCCTTTGGACACAATTTCTGGTATGAAATTTGGTTCATAGGATTACTTGCTTTCGTTTTACTCTCACTAGCATTTTTATGCTAATGTTGCTACACTTACAAATTTTCAGGTAAACCTCGTCCTAAGAAGCGTGGTAGAGGAGGCGGTGGTGTGTGACTTGCCGAGATGGTGAATAAACAATGATAAACATGCTTTTGGTTTAGCATTCTTTGAAATTGTAACGTCCCGTTACTTTTTGAGGAAATTTTTTTTTATTAAATTAAAGTTTTTAAGATTAGTTTAAATTTAGAAATTTTGATTTTAGTAGCTATTTTCGTCCGAAATTGTTTTTAATCGTTTTAATACTTTAAATATGTTTTGGTGACATTAATAATTATTAACGGGCCAATTCATAATTATTAATCACCTTTAGATTTATTTAAGAGCTTCGGGTTTCATTTTTAAAGTAAAAACAAAAGAGGGACGTAGGCGTCATTTCCAAATTTCTTAAATATCCTAACACTATTCATCCATCTCCTTTTATTAAGCCAAAATTAGACAAAATATCACATTCTTCTCTTTTTTTTTTCCCAAACCCGTAGCTTAGAGAGAGAAAAAGAGGAGAGAAAGAAATTGTCACCCCGGCTTCGTTTCTCGACCGTTTTCATCGTGCCTTAGCTCTTTGGAAAGCTCTCGAGACGTACTTTCTACCCATCCTAACAATCGAGGTTTTCGCTCGTTTTCTCGAGGCCTTAAGGTATGACAAAGTTTCTAAAATCTGATGTGAATAGTATTTTAATGGAGGATTTGAGTTGGAATCTTCGAATTCGTTCACCGAAGCTTGAAAGTTTTAATCGAGGAAGTCATTATAGTCAATTTTAGAAACTTTCCCTAAACCCTAAAACCGAGTTTGAGCCAGAAACCCGTCCCTTGTGATTTTTCCTTACTTGGCTATGCTTAGGATGTTAGGGTTATTGTGTTTTTACTATTTACTTAATTTTTCGGAAATCGATTAATGTGCAAAACCCTAAATTAAGGTTACCCATTGTAGTTGCGAACCTCCAAAGTATCTTAAACCAACCCGAAACACCTCTAAAGTACATAAAAGCCGGAAAACCAAACCCGAACCCTATTTTTCCTTGTATGGCCGAGAGCACCATAGGGAGGAAATCCGGGTTTTTCGTCGTTTTATGCGTTTAGATGTAGTTTGAATGTTTTCCGTTTAATTAATGTTATTTAGGTGTAATTCGTTTGTAGGATTGTGATTTGATCGTGGAATTGCAACCTCGGATATATCGGAGCTTGTCTACAAGCTAAGGTGAGTTTAAAGCGAAAGTTAGTGGTTTTGGGAAACCAATTATTGTCTAAAAACCCTAATTATGATTACCCATTGAAATTGGAAACTTCCAAACTACTTTAAACCAACCCGAAACACCTCTAAATTGCCTAAAAGCCGGAAAACCAAACCCGAGACCCATTTTCCTAAGAGAGGCCGAGAGCACCCTGAAGGGAATTCCGGGGGTTTTCGTCGTTTTATGCTTTTAGATGTCGTTTGATCGATGTTTGGTTAATTATTGATTGTTAGATGTAATTTTAATTGTAGGTGTTTTTTTGGACCGTTGCTTGATTGCACTTACGGAGGTTTGGAGCAAAACTACTTTTGCCAAGGTGAGAATAAATAGAATTTAAAGTAGCTTTAGAAACCGAATAAGTTGAATGATTTGTAGGATCGGAAGTTGAGATCAAGGTTTGAATCGAAAGGATAAAAGAAAGTGTAACGTGCCGTCATTTTGAAGTGAAATTTATTTTATTTTATTTTATTATTTTATTTTATGTTATGTTATTTATTTATTTATTTCAATTTAAGTATTGAGTTTAATTATTATTTTTGTAATTTTGATTTTTGTAGTTAATTTCACCCGAACTTCTTTTTAATCGTTTTAATACTTTAATTTCGCTTCGGTGACATTAATAATTATTAATAGGTCAATTAATAATTATTAATCACCTTTAGATTAATTTAAGAGCTTCGGGTTTCAATTTATAAGTCAAAAGTCATAAAAGGACGCAACCGTCATTTCTAATTTCTTAAAATATCTAAATTCACTATTCCATCATCTTTAAAAGTCACAAAGTTGACCAAGACAAGCCATTTCTCTTCTTCTTCTTCTTTTCTCTTGGCCATGGGTCTCAATCCTCCATGGATGTGGTTTTTCTTTTCTTCGTTTCTCAATGGATCGGCTTGATTTCAATTGCGTTGGATTGGTAGGGACGAGGGCTACCTATCCAACCTACCTTTTCGAAGTTTCCCGTTCTCTAAGGGAAGTCCCAAAAAGTAAGTTTTCAAAACTTTTTAGATGGTTTTGTTCGTTTTTTATTATAAATGAGTTTTGAAGTTGAAATCATGAATTTCTATCATGGAATTTGACGATTTTGAGCCCGGATTTTCGAAAAACACTATTCACCCGAAACACTATTCATCCGAAATTACTATTCATCCGAAATCACTATTCACCCGAAAATGCACACTTGTTCTCATCTTAGTTATGAGTTGTATTATGCTGTGCAATTGGTGAATTGTAGGTGCGATTGCTCGGTTGTTGTTTCGTGGGAATTGGAGACTTGGAGCAAATATTATTTGGCTAAGGTGAGAATAGTTAGGATTTAAAGTAACATTAGAAAGCAAATAAGTATAATGATTTGTAGAATTTGAAAACTAAGACTAGGATTCGAATCTAAGATTAGGGGGAAGTGAGTTAGTGCCCCTAGGATTAGGAGTTAATCCTTTAAGTGAGAACTTAAGAGTTCTCGAGAAAAGCAATGAATCTTAGAAAATTCTAAGTTAGATTCGTTTTCGAAGCTTAGGTTGGACCATTGAAAGTAAAAGATCCAAAATTTTAGATAGAATGATTAATAGAACCTCGGATTATATTGAAAGTTTAGAATCCTGGAAGGTATAGGTTAATTGTTTAAGATATGATTTTACTTGTATTAAAGTAGCGGAGTTCGATTTACATATCGTTCGTCCGAGATTCCTATCTATTTTACTTTATGTCTTTTACTTTATGCCCCTCTACTTTATGCTTGCATCGACTACTTTAATTCTGCACTTTACTTATTTACTTTTACAAGGATATGCAGGCATATGCATATCATATTGCACCATAACATTTTCGCATCATTCATTGAAAAAGAAATGAAGGGGAGAATGTTGGAGCCTACGGGTAGTGTTCGCATCACCTTCAGAGAAAAAGAAACAAAAGTGAGAAAGAAAGGAAGGGAGAATGTTGGAGCCTACGGGTAGTGTCCGCATCACCTTCAGAAAAAAAAAGTGAAAAAGAAAAGAAGGGAGAATGATGAACCCTGCGGGAAGTTCACATCTCGCATCATTGAAAAAGAAAAGAAGGGAGAATGATGAACCCTAGGGAAGTTCACATCACCTTCAGAAAAAGAAAAGAAAGTGAAAAAGAAAAGAAGGGAGAATGATGAATCCTACGGGAAGTTCACATCACCTTCAAAGAAAAGAAAAGAAAGTGAAAGAAAAGAAGTTGAATGGTATCCTACGGGATGTTTACATTACTTCTTCATTCATAAGGGGTTGAATGGGATCCTACGGGACGTCCTCATTACTTCCTCATGCATAAGGTTGAATGGGTATCCTACGGGATGTACCTATTATCTTCATTCATGCATAAAGGGCGAATGCGAATTCTACGGGATGTCCTCATGCATTCATGCTTATGATCGGTGAAATAGAGAATCGAGATGTTTTATATTTATGTAAAGTTTATTTACTTTTCTTATTTATGTCGTAAAAAGTTAATGGATGAGGATTTGACTACGAGTGTTAGTAATATCATCCTTTGGAGAGTTTAGAATGAAATTACCTAAAGTTTAGAGAACTTTAGGATTGATTGTGTCAGATTAATTGGACACAAATCGGAATACGAGTTTGAGATCTATCTTTACTTTTTATTCTTATTATTCTCACTGGACTTAAGTTGTTAGCTCATGATATTACAAAATTTCAGGTAATGCCCTGGCTAGAGGTCGAGAGAGAGGAGATGGTGCTGCGTGATCGAAGGATAATGATTTCGAGATGGACTAGGTGTTATGTAAAAGTCCATGTACATGGTTTTGTAAATTTTATCTAATTTTGAGATTTGTACATTTGTGTATAGCTCATAAGAGCTTTTGTTTTTACTTTTATGATTATAAGTCTTTGAACTCCTGAACAGGAACTTGATGTTCCTTATGTATTTTAGATTTTGAAATTAATATGTAAACAGGTTTTGGCTCGCCAATTTTTAAACATAACCACGCCATTTTTCTTAAAATATAAAGACTTCCGCTGTGTTTTTCTAATTTAAATTATTTAAAAGTGACGGGTCGTCACAGAAAGTGAGCTAACTTGCAGAGGCTTGGAGTTAGTTCTAATTGAGTGAGAGAACTTATGGATTTCTTGAGGCAAACGTTTAACTCTTGGAAGTTCTAAGTTTAGATTCGTTCCGGAGTTTAAGAATGATTATCGAAAGTTGAAGGTTTCAAGTATAATGGGGTGAATAAGGAACTTGTTTATGGAACTTCAGATATTTACTGAAAGCAATAGAATCATTTGAATTGGAGACGTTATGATAAAGTTAGTAATTCAAGTTTAACTGAAGGCCGTTTGGCTTGATTTATTTATTGTTTTCTTATTAGAAGTTCCTAATTTCTTATTTTATGTATAAGAGTAATACGTGATCCATGTATCTTTATGCCTTTCGAATTACTTTGAATGTTTATATTTATTTTACTTGCACTTGAAAGCATAATCATATCATATCATAATGCATAATGCATAATCAAAATTGGGTGGAATAATGAGGCAATGCATAGACTGAGTGTGCTTGCCTTGTCTGGTATTATTTGTTTTATGTTTACGTATATGTATCATGAGGAATGTTAAAGGACTACGGGACTTTGCATGATCGAAGGAGATGGATAATGAGATAATGATGGAACTATGCGAGTTCACATTATCTAGTATTATCCATAATTACTATGATACATATACAAGGATACAGTGTATGATTTAGCCTGCGGGAGCTTCATTACCTGTCATTAATCACTAGAGGTGAGAAGATAATATTGAAAAGACTTTGTATATGTTATTTTAGAAATCGAGATAATGAAGTATAGTCTGCTTGCGGGAGCTTTCATACTGTCATTATAAGCATGAAATGGTTATATTGATGTAAAGTTTATGTGCCTTTTACACTTGTTTAACGAGTTAATGAATAATGATTAAACTGTGTATGCTAACATTATTGTCATTTATCGTAAATTGTGATTGTTGATTATGTTAAGTCCGAGTGAGATTAACATTATTTTATTAAACATAAAAGAAGGGTAAACCTTATATATAGTATGAGGTATCAAAAGGATGAACCAGAAAGAGATATGTGATATGAAAACATTTTTCCAAATTTCGGGAGTTTTAGTAGAGAATATGTAAGTTTTACTTGGACAAAAATCAGAATGCGGGTTTGGAGTCTATTGTTACTTTTTTATTCTGTTTATTTTCACTGGGCTTGCTTTTAGCTCATGATATTACAAACAATTTCAGGTAATGCTTATGCTCGAGGTCGTGGGAGAGGAGCTGGTGCGGCCTGATCGAGTTGATGATGATATCGAGATGGACTAGATATACTTTTAAAGTCCATGGACTCATTTTGTTTTATTTTGTGTCTTTTGAGATGTAAATTTGTATATAAGCTCATAAGAGCTTTTCGTCTTAACTTTTATGATTATAAATTTCTTTAAAATCTTGGAAAAGGAATTGCATTTCCTTGCTTTTAAATTTCCTGATGTGAAAAATGTATACAGGTTTTGGATAGTCTAAGTTTCAAACATATCAACGCCGTTTTTTTATATATACTAAGACTTCCGCTGTGTTAGTTTTTAAATGATTTAAAAGAAGTTGGGTCGTCACACTGAATTTGGGATTCAACTGCAGAAAATAGAAGTGTTCAATGATAGACAATAATGCTATACATCTTGGTATTTCATGATAGGACTAAACACATTGAGGTTAAATTCCATTTTATTAGACATGATTAGTGAAGGTAAGGTTTCCATTTGTAAAATTAATACTAATGAAAACCCTTATAATATAATAACTAAACCAGTCACAACTTTTAAATTCAGTAAATGCCTTGAATTCTTAAGTATGACTAGTTTTGATCCAGGTTGAAAGAAACTTGTTGAGTTGGATGGAGGTATATTCTATGTTGTGCTCTAAAGCTAAATCCTTTCAAATTTTATCAATGTTGAGTCTGAAAGCTTTTCAATGAACGTGGAGATTGTTATGAATTGATTAAGAAGCTCCATTATTTCTACTGAGTTGGCAAAGTAAAGTCTGATCGTTAAAGACCTTTTTACATTCAAACTAAGTCAGTTGGTGTGTTACTTTTCTTTGATGACCCACATGGTATGCATTTTTTCTATCGTAATTATGACCTATGAGCTGTAGCTTTTAAATGGAATACTTGCTACGTGAAAGGTTGAGATCTAGTTGAGCTGCCAAGAGTTGAAGACTGATTAATTCAATTATTTACTTTTTCCTTTTGTAGTTTATTGTTTTACAGAGACAGAGTAAGTCCTGTGAGAGGGTCTTCTTCTTCATCTTCTTGGTTGTTTTCTTTTATGAAAAGTTCTCTCTGTAACTCCAAAGAAGAGGAGTTCTTGCTTTGAGATGGTTGTATAAGTTGAGTGTTCTTGACATCTATCCCTTGATAAAGGATTGCAAGCTTGATATAGTGCATAGCATGAAGAAACCATCTACAGCAATTGGATGTACCCTTAAAGCCAAAGAAGGATAAATCTTTAGTGTCAAATTCTCCTTAATCTCTTTACTTTCTGTATTATTGATTGTTTGTTTAGTACTGTTCTTCATAAAACAAAATTAAGGAGAGGGGAGAAACGAAGAATTTGAGATGTATAAAATATGTTGGGAATTTAAAGGGTTTGCAAATCCCTAAACTCCCTAAATCAAGAACGATAAATATGCAACAAACAATAAATTATAAGCAAGAGAAAAACGACACACGATATTTTTATACAGGTTCATAATTGGTACGTTCTGTCTGCTGCAAATTTTACAAGTTCCACTATAAAGATGAAGATTACAATTGAGACGAATAATAGAAGTTTAAGAATAAATTATAACTCTCTATTTTCACTCAGTTTTGTCAAATAACTTTACTCTGCATCTCAGTGAACAAACAAAAAAAACACCGCCGCTTGATGTATCTCACGTCCGCACACTAGGTGAATTGCTTAGCCATTACATATATATGTGAAATAAACATTCCACCTCCTCACAAAGAATTACCAATTTTCTTATTGGCTCTTTTTTCTTTAATCACACGGCTAAAGACAAAGAAAAAAGTAGGTAACAAAGTTTAAATGTACTCATGTGATAATGGGCCTAAATAATTTTGGCTAAGAAGACAAATGGGCTTAGGCTATTAATTTGCCTACACATCTCAACAGTCTCCCACTTGTAGGCAAAAATCAATAATCTTCAACTCCTACTATATTTGTAGTTCATCACTTGCTTGGAACACCAAGGCTTCAAACTAAAAACTCAAACAAATTTGCAAAACCATATAACTGTTAGAATCCACTAACATATTCGCCCCTGTAAGGCCTCCGCTATGAGCTATCTTCCAGGCATGAAAAGATACTCTAATGACTCCCACTCCATCTATGTGGCGGGATCAACCACTTTACCAACTATCCGCCTCAAACGAACATTGGTAAAAGAAATATTTCATAATATGCTTGACATTAGAATTCAAGCCAGTTGCCAGATTAGAGATTCTATCTCTGATGCTTACGCCCTCTTTGACTCTAAAACTAGCCAAAAGTGCCCCATTGCCCTCAGGCAACTTCACCAGTTCACTATCTTGCCTATCAGTTGAGGCTATTTTCTAAGCGCTTCCAGATTCTAACTGTTCCTCCTCATGAACTGATGGATTAGGATCTAACTATCCTTTCCGCTCTGTCGGCTTACCCCTCCCATTTGAAGGATCTATGATATTTGCAAAACAAAGCTTCTCTCTTCCCTGAGAATTAGCGATAGCAGTTTTCATAGTAGACCAACTATCAGGTAAATATTCCAAGAATGTAATAGCAACCATATCTTCAGTCATTTGAAACTCTGAAGCAATTACACTACAAAAAAAACTGTCAAAATGCGACCAGAAATTTGCGACCAAACAAAGTGGTGGTTTTTTGGTGACCACCTGGTCACTTTCTTTGAAGGTTGACTTTAAGTGACCATCTGGTCACTTTTTTTGCGACCATATTGCGACCAAAAGCAGAAGTAGTCATAAAAAATGGCGCGAAATAAGCGACCAATTGGTCACCTAAAAAACGACCAGCTGGTCATAGTTTAGTGACTAAAATATGTCTTGGTAGCAAAAAATGGCACGTAATTTTGGAGGGAAAAAAGCTACCAAGTGGTCACAATTAAAAGTGACTAACTAGTCACAATTTTTGTGACCTTTATTGAGCAGTGGTGGCTTAAAATTTTTGCGGGAATTAAGCTACCACGTGGTCACATTAAGACGTGACCGGATGGTCGCAAATTATGTGATTTTATGTGACCAATAATTTATAAAAAATTTGATGGGATAAAAGCTACCAACTGGTCACCAAAAAAGTGACCATCTGGTCGTAAATTCTGACTTGATGTGACTCTGGACAGTGAGGAAAATGGCGGGAAATTTTGGCCGGAAAATGCGACCATATGGTAGCAAAAAAACTACCATCTGGTCGCAAATGAGTAGAGGAGTCCATTATAAAATCCCTCCACCTATTGTTTGTTAGCATTAAGAAAAAAGAAAATGAGAGTGGATGTATGTTCGTTTGATAGACGGGTATTTGAACGATGAGTTCGTGGCCGGGGTTGAACAGTTTGTTGAGTTTTGCATGACAACTGTCTATTATGAAAAGTATGGTGGAAAGCTACGTTGCCCGTGCAGGAAATGGGATAATAGGAGAATCATATCGATTACAGATGTGAAGCTGCATCTTTAGAATCATATCGATTAACACTGGGTGTTTCAGGGGGAAACACAGGAAATGTTCGACGCTGCATTACAGGAATCGAGACGATACAAAGGTAGCAGCTCGAATGTAGAGGTTGTTGACGAAGAACGGAATGATGAACAACAGTATAGTCGATCGCAAGAGAATGATACTTGATGGTGCGGGGTATGGGGGCAATGAAAATTTCCGTGAAAGTTTAAACGTAAGCGAAGATGAACGGGTTGTAGACGAGGAAATGAATCCGGATGCACGAAAGATGCACGAGATGCTAAAGACAACCAGGTAGACCATTGTACGATGGGTGTGAGGTAAGTCAACTTGTCTGCCGCTCGAAATTTTTAAATATAAAGCGCGAGTACAACATACCCTAGAGGATTTGATGCGATTGCATCATGGTTTCGTTGATGCGCTCCAGAAGAAAATAATATGCCCCACGGTTTGTACGACACGAAAAAGCTAGTGGAGGGACTTGGATTACCCGTGGAAAAAATAGATTCGTGTCAAAATGGATGCATGATTTACTCGGATGTGGATGAGGACCTGCATCATTGCAAATTCCGCTTTTCTTCCAAGATACAAACAAGGGAAACGCAACTGATTCGAACGCTGCATGTTCTATTTACCGTGACCCCACGCCTGGCAACGGTTGTATGCATCGGATGTGACGGCCTCGCACATGAGATGGCATCACGAGCATTCACAGGGGCGAAGATGTTATGAGACATCCCTCGATCTTTGCGGCATGGAAGCATTTAAATAATTGTCATCCGGATTTTGCACAAGATCCAGAAACGCCGATTGGGCTTATGCCAGGATGGCTTCAACCAGTCGGGGCATCCGGGGCACAATATTCAGTTTGGCCAGTCATGGTAACCCCGTATAACTTGCCTCCCTCGATGTGCATGCTAGACCCGGTGATTTTTCTAACAGTGATCGTACCTGGGCCGAAAAGTCCAAAACATAAACTGGATGTGTATTTGCAACCACTTGTTGCAGAGTTGAAAAGGTTGTGGACTGATGGTGTTATGATGTACGACATTTCGAAGAAACAAAATTTCTTGATGCGCGCCGCGTTAATCTAGACGATCAGTGACTTCCCTGCGTATTCAATGTTGTCAGGTATGTTGATCTTTAATTGCTTTCATATACATTTTTGAGTCTGTGTTTAGCTTTTGTTATTGCTTTCCTTAGTCAGTGTAGTTAATTGTGTGAACCTTAATTTCCTCCTCTTAAAGGATGGAGTACCGCGGGGACATACACATGTCCACATTGCATGCTAGACACAGATGCATTTTATCTCAGAAACGGTTGGAAAACTTGTTGGTTTGACTGTCACCGTCGATTTTTGCGGTTGAATCACACTTTCCGTTTAGACGGCAGTGATTGGAAGAAGGGTCGACGAGTAAGAAAACAAACCCCCCCGACCATGTATAGTGGAAGATAGATTCTTCACGGTATAGATGCTATAGGGATGCAGAGGATTACAGTGGAAGGTGCACAGAGTGCAAACAATGCGGCTGAGAAAAACACGGGTTGGAAGAAACGGAGTATTTTTTGGGATCTACCGTATTGGGAAGATCTACTGATTAGACACAATCTTGATGTAATGTATATCGAGAAGAATTTCTTCGACAACATTTTCAATACGATTTTGATCGTTCCGGGAAAAACGAAGGACAATCTGAAGGCACGTTACAATATACGGGAGATATGTCACCGTCCTGAGTTGGAGCCTGACGACAATGATAATTACGCAAAAGAAAAGTACATGTTGACGATAGATGAAAAGAAAACATTATTTGAGTGGATCAAATCCATCAAATTCCCGGACGGATACGTTTCGAATTTGAGTCGGTGTATAGACAGTCAAAAACATATCATGTTCGGGATGAAAAGCCACAACTGTCATATATTCATGCAACGATTGATGCCCATCGCGTTCAGACCATTCCTAGAGAATAGACAATGGGAGCCGCTTGCCCAGTTGAGTGTTTTTTTCAGGGACTTGACATGTACAGAGCTGACGGAAGGTACTGTCGCTTCAATGAGTTCAGAGATCGCCGTTATTATTTGTAAGTTGGAGCGAATGTTCCCACCTGGCTTTTTTGACTCCATGGAGCATCTTCCAGTGCATCTTCCATACGAGGCATTCTTAGGGGGTCCCTTACATTACCGCTGGATGTACCCATTTGAAAGGTAAGCACAGTTATTTTGTAATGTACGCGTATAAATCAGTACAGTGATCATCGAATGTAAATTATGTTTTGTACCCACAGGTACTTACGTCGATTGAAAAAGATGGTTGGAAATAGATCACGAGTAGAATGATCTATCTGTAGTGCGTACCTGGCGCAAGAGACTAACACATTTTGTTCATACTACTTTGATCAACACATTGCGGAAGCGATTTCGGCCGTAACGAAACATTGTCAAAAATTTACTTGAAGGTGTTGACATGAACGACTTGCCGATTTTTACGAACCTGGCATGACAGTTGGAAGATCGGTCGTAGGCCGTTGACCGATTCCGAGTATCACGTAATGCGGACATACGTGTTATGCAACGCGCAGAATATCGAGCCTTACATAGAGTGGGTTTGTAACTTAACATTATTTCATCGCATAAACAATTACAAACTATTTGCTAACTATTTTTGTAACATACGATTATTTTTAAACGTATACGTTCGAATGACACGAGTTGGTCTTACAGACGCTGAGGAGGGGTCAATAATCGACAAAGAGTTTCGTTCTTGGTTCAGGCATACGTGAGTTATTTTAAATTGTCAAAAAACCGTTGCATTATGTTGAAACAATTACTATCTTCCTAACATTACTGTATGTGGACAATGACACAGGTTGACTCCCCTACATTACCGGTGGATGATCCTCGCATCATTTCTTTGGCAAAGGGACCTAGACGGATAGCAAGGTCGTATGGTGGATACGTCGGTAATGGTTACAGATTTCAAACGAAGGCACATTCAGTGAACAGGGCAACAAACAACAGTGGTGTTTGCATAAAAGGTCACGTGTTCTAAGACAAACGAAGACGATTACTTGAGTAATCGATGAGATTCTTGAGATTCAATACGCAAGTCCGACGCTAAAACGCATTGTTCTGTTCAACTCGCACTTGGTTCGAGACAACCAGGCGGGGCGAGTCCGTAAGATTGATCATTTACAAATCGTTGAGGTAAACAAGTCTAAGCATATGCGCACGGCGATAGGTTCGTCCTGGCTTCACAAGCGATTCAAGTTTATTACCTGAACTATCCGATTAATAGACGAGACCTGACAGATTGGTTAGTTGTTTGTAAAGTTAAACCACGCCAGGTAGAAGAAAACTTGTCCGAGAAAGACGACCATGCAGAGGAAGCTGTTGCTTTTCAAGAAGATGAGATAAGATCTCGTGCAATCGACGATGGTCAGAATGCAAGAACTGTTCATCCTTTGAACGATGGAACGATAACATTGCATGATGATGATGATACAAATGCTTCCACTTCTCACACACGTGACATTGATGCTGAATTTATTCGAGACTATGAATCTGATGAAGAAACAAAAGAAGAAGAAGAAGACTGTATGTGTCGGACTTCTTGGAGACGATGATGAATGAGATATTTCGTTAACTTGATTATTCAAATGTGTGTGTATGTGTTTAATTAATTAAAACTAATTCTTTTAAGGAATAATTAAAATATATATATATAAATATATATTAATATTTGCGACCATGTGGTCGCAATTTCACACAAAAGGTGACCACATGGTAGTAATTTAGAAGGGAAAGGCGACCAAATGGTCGCATTTTTTGAAAAGTATAATTATATTTTAAAAAAAAATATAAGTGAAATAGCGACCATATGGTCGCAAATATGAGCGGTAAATTTAAATTTCCATGAAATTTATGGCGGTGAATTTAAAGATTACGACCATCTGGTCGCAATTTTGGGCGGTGAATTTCATAATTGCGACCAGATGGTCGCAATTATTGATGGGACTCGTGATATGACAGCTGTTTTGGATCATGGCAAAGTGGCGACCATATGGTCGCTTTTTCAAGAAATGCTACCATATGGTCGCCAATATCTCAAGAAATGCGACCACATGGTTGGATTTTCCCCAGCACGCGCGACCTTTCGTTTCTTGTCATTATTACATATTTGCGACCATTTGGTCGCAAAATCTGATTTAAAATCAGATCCCTTTTCCTTTCCCCCGTTTCTTTTCTTCCTTTCTCTTTTTCTTTCTCCCTTTTCTTTCTTTTCCCTCTTTCCCCCGTTCCGTTCCCCGTTCCGTTCCCCGTTCTTTTTTCCCCATTTCTACCCTACTCTAAACCTAAACACCCTAAACCTCCAATCCTGGTTTCTATTACGAGGTTAGTTTCGTATCCGTTTTAAGTTAATTTTAGTTAGTTTTAGTTTAAGTTTTAGTTTAAATTTAATTAGTTTAGTTTAATGTTGTTAATTTCATTAATTTTAGTTTAATTAATGTAATTTAGTTTAATTAAGTACTTAGTTTACTTAAGGTTAATTAATCTAATTTCGTTTACTTTAATTAATTGATACATTTTAGTTCAATCAATCTAATTTTAATTTAGTTTAATTTAATTAATTTGTTTAGTTAAATTTAGTTTTTATTAATTAATGTTAGTAATTAAATTTAATTAATTTTAGTTTAGGGTAATCTAATAGTTGAAATCTTCATTAATTAGTTTAATTTAATTAATTTTAGTTCAATTAATCTAATTTATTTTAATTCTTCATTACTTAATTTAGTTTAATTCAATTAATTTTAGTTTCAATTAATCTAATTTTAATTTAATTTATTTCAAATTAAATAATTAGTTTATTTTAGTTTTAATTAATTAATGTTAAGTTTAATTTAATTAATTTTTGTTTCAATTAATCTAATTTTAATTTACTTTAATTCAAATTAAATAATTAGTTTATTTTAGTTTTAATTAATTAATGTTAAGTTTAATTTAATTAATTTTAGTTCAATTAATCTAATTTTAATTTACTTTAATTCAAATTAATTAATTAGTTTATTTTAGTTTTAATTAATTAATGTTAAGTTTAATTTAATTAATTTTAGTTCAATTAATCTAATTTTAATTTACTTTAATTCAAATTAAATAATTAGTTTATTTTAGTTTTAATTAATTAATGTTAAATTTAATTTAATTAATTTTAGTTCAATTAATCTAATTTTAATTTACTTTAATTCAAATTAAATAATTAGTTTATTTTAGTTTTAATTAATTAATGTTAAGTTTAATTTAATTAATTTTAGTTCAATTAATCTAATTTTAATCGCACTGATACCGTTAATTTATAGGAAAGTTATGAATTCCATCTCGTGAAAATGAGTTCCCAGCTACTTATCTAGTCATGTTCCCAAAACAGGAGTGTATTGAGCGTTCTTACAGATCGCTCTCAACTATGTGAATCAAAGAACATAACTCCACAAATAGGAGTCCGCATTTCACTCAGGATTGAGATCTATCACGGTTGATAAACTTAGTTTGATATTCGATTATTTCTCGTAAATGGTACTAATGAGAAATTTGATCGAACATCGTGGTCCTGTCTTATACAATCAACATTGCATATGATACTTCCATTTCATGTCACCCACATGAACGATCAGGATTAGATCATTTGTCTATAAACAAAATGCGAAGCTATCAACAGTGTTACCTGGATAAGGTTCCCAAACGTTATCCTTTTACTGTAAACATATTTAAGTTACTCATCTCGACTTTAATCCTCTTGTATGACTCACATACTAAGTCGTGATTTCATAAGAGTAACTTAGGGTTTACTATTTGAATGTTTTGATATTTATATATTTCCATATATTCCTAATATCGTCAATTGAATCAATCTAGATTATATAAAGAACTTATGTTTATTTATTTAATTTATTCGAAATAAATTATTATAATTAAATAATTACAAGTTCTAGGACACCATTCCTAACAAGACGAGCCTGACGAGCGGGTCATGAGGGGTCTCCGCAAATGCCTACTGCCGCTGCCCCTGATGCGGACCTGACTACAGAGGAGTTGGACATCCTCTTCAGTTACGAGACGGGACTTGCTGCCACGCTCGATGATGCAGTCCCTGAGACCGAGTCTGCGACACCACGACCGCCGCAGGACTCCCGGGCCATGACTCCCGGCTTAGCATCAGGGTCTGCATCAGGGTATGCGTCCGGGTCTGCATCAGGGTCGGATCCAGCTGGCCCCTCCACTTCATGCACGCAGCCTGTCTCGGGCGTGAGACTCTACCCTTCCGGATTGAAGGGGATACGTAAGTAATTTTGTTTATTATTTTAATTACTTAATTTTTAAACCTTTAAGCTTTTTTCAAAGTGTTTTTTTTTCCCGTTAACTAATAGTTTCTAATAGCACAATAATTTTTATGCTTTTACAGAGTATACGGGATACAACCGTTTTAAAACGGTTTCAGCGGGTCCTCCAGAGCATGCCTCTACCCGTGACCTTCATGGCGGAAGATTCCGACGACGGAGAAACATCGGATGTACGACAATTGGAAGGTAAAAAACATCATTTATTTTCATAATTAATTAATTTTGAAATTTATAGAAATAAATTTATTACTTTAACAATTTTTTATTTCAATTTTTTCAGGGCAAGTTTCCTGTTATCGATCCCGATATCACCAACGGCATTGTTCCCCCTATGGGCCAGTCCACGTCCAGGGATCGATTCAAGGACCTCATGTACCGGCGCGCGAGAAGCAAGCAAAGAAACCGCCCCGTGTGGATGAGCCCAGGAGGACCACGCGCGGCTTCGCGAGCTTGAGCACTCCTGAGGGCAAGGCAAGTCAAGCCAGGAATAAGGCCAACCGCGCGAAGAATACCACCAAACACATAGCGGGGGCCCGGACACACGACGAGCACCATCGTCGATTGGTAAGTTTTTTTTTCGTCGTTTTCTTACTTACGTACTTTTTTCTCGTTTTCTTTTTTCAATTAGTTATTAATTTATTATGTTTTATTCTTCAATCTTTAATTTTTTAGGAAGCGAAGCACGGGCGCCCCGTCCCGCCCGATGAGTCTGCACCGGTTCTTCGCATGAAGAAGGACGGGGCGTTAATCACGATAAAGGCAAAGCGTTGGTATTTAATAATTTTTTCAATTATTATTTTTTCTTTAAAATTTTTCCTACCTTATATATTAACTATTTTATTTTCTGAATTTTAAATGTTTAGGAACGTTTCACGGAGTCCTTGAGTCAGCGGTTGCCCACACCAGACTCGCAACCGACTTAGGAGGACCGTAGAGAGGCGTTCTTGGAGGCTGCTGGAGGGGTTCGGCCTGATGGGTCAGTTCCTGGGCTCGGCTCGTACGGGCGACGCCTTTACGCAGATGTGCCCCGGCCTCAGCGGAGCGGAGCGAGCACTAGCTCCGGCCCTTCACCGATTGAGCAGCAGCTGCGCGTGGACATGGACGCTATGCGCAAGGACTTCATTACTTGAGTCTCTGCGATTGAGGCCGACATGCAGGCACGAGTCGAGGCCCAGGTCGCATCAGCTTTGGCCGCGTACTTCAGATCCCTAGGTGGCGGCCCTTCATCATCGACGCCTCCTCCGCCACCCCGCCCCTCCAGGTAGTTCTAGGATGCTTTAAATGCCTGTATAAAACGTTTTTTGAATATTTGATATATATATTTTTTATTTTAATTCCAATTTTTTGTTATTAAATTTTAATATTAATTAAATAAATAATTAATAATTAATAATTAATTAACTAATTAACTAATTATTGAAATTTAAATTTAAATTTAAAAAAAAAATTCTTAAATGCGACCATATCGTCACTTTTAACGCGACCATCTGGTCGTATTTTGACTGAGTCTAAAAGTGACCATTTGGTCACATAACATACGACCATTTGGTCACTTTTTTATGTGACCAATTGGTCACTTATCTTTCACATAAATTACGACCAGATGGTCACTTTTTACGCGACCGCGACCATCTGGTCATATTTTGACTGAGTCTAAAAGTGACCATTTGGTTACACAAAATACGACCATTTGGTCACTTTTTTATGTGACCAATTGGTCACTTATCTTCAAGATAAATTACGACCATATGGTCACTTTCTAGGCGACCATCTGGTCATATTTTCAAAAGGTTGACTTTTTTGCGACCAAAAATTTATGGTCGTATATTTGTGACTATCCAGTCACACAAATTCTGGATCGACCAGCTTTTTGGCCACCACTTATTTTGTCGCTTTTTTGGTCGCATTATAGACAAAAAACGACCATTTGGTCGCAATTTGACAATTTTTTTGTAGTGTTAACTGATTTATGAGAATGTTGAATTTGTTCAGACGATCTGCTAATGGTTCATCATCAACCATCTTCATATGCACGAGTTGAGTGTATATGTATATCTTCTTGTTGACGGTGGACTGTTCATACATAGCAAACAAGGTCTTGATCAATCCCGCTATAGTTGTCTCTTTTGCCACATTTGGGCAACATTCTTTGACAATTTCAATCTCACAACTCCCAGCACTTGCCTGTCTAATAGCTTCCATTATTTATCATTCATACCCTCTGGCTTCTCTCCCAATGGCAGATGCAACTTCCTGTTAAACAAGTAGTCCTCAATCTGCATCATCAAGAATGAAAAATCTGAACCATCAAATTTTTTGATCCCAATATCCTTTGTGCTATCCATCGATCTCTACCACAAGTCACTTGAACCTGATGCTCTGATACCAGTTGTTGGGAATTGTAAGGGTTTGCAAATCCTGAAACTCCCTAGTCGCAAGAACGATAAATAGCAACACAAGAATAAATAATAAGCAAGAGAAAAACGACACTAGAGATTTTTATACAGGTTCCTAATTGGTACGTCTTATTTTGTGCAAATTTTGCACGTTCCACTATAATGATGAAGATTACAATTGAGATAGATAATATAACTTTAACAATTGATTATAACTTTCTATTTTCACTCAATTTAGAACAAACCCCAAAACCCAAAAAGTTTTGTCTAATAACTTCTCTCTACCTCTCGATGAACATACGAAAAAAGACACCGCCACTTGATGTATCTCACGTACGCACGCTAGGTAAATTGCTCAGCCATTATATATATGTGAAATAAACACTCCACCGCCTCGCAAAGAATTGCCAACTTTCCTATTGGCTTTCTATTTTTTTAATCATATGGCTAAAGACAAAAAAAACCAATAGGTAACAAAGTTTAAATGTACTCATGTGATAATGAGCCTAAATAATTTGGGCTAAGAAGACAAATGGGCTTAGGCTATTAATTTGCCTACACATCCTTAATATATAAAACAGGTGATGTTTAAGAAACTTTTTTTGTCCATTTTATCCCCATTTAATTTTTAAATATAAAAAAATATGCCATTATTTATATAACATTAACCCCTCATTAAACCTTTAATTTACAAAACATGCCATTGCCATTTAATTACCACTTATATATTAATTATGTAGATTTTAATTATTTTTTTAAATTAATGATCAATTTATCAATAATTCACTAATTCAATATATTATTATCATTCAAATAATGTATTATATTCAATATATATACATTATTGTTATTAATTTGAATTTTTTGTATATTAAAAATGAAGAAATTAAAAATTATGTGCAAACTTTACAAATATTAAAAATTATATTTGAATATAGTTATTTAGCAAATTTTTATAAATATTTTTTTTTCCAGTTAATTATTTAATTAAAAAATCAATATATCAATATTTGTTTTTAAATAAATAAATATTTTATTTTAAGATGAAAGAATTTTCAATTTTATTTATTTTTATTAATTTTTAATTTGTTGTTTTTTTTTATAACAAAACAAACAAAGAACAAACTAAAAGCAAGTAAAAGAAGAAATAAAAACAAAATCGAAACTCTGAAGTTAATAACGGTAATTTTTTATATTTGTTGTTAGATTGAAATAAATTTTACAATATATCTAATTAATTATATATTTTTTTAAAAATTAAAATAAAGTTAAAAAATATGATTCATTTTCCCAAGAAATTAAATATATTCTAAATAATTTCATAAAGTTGGGAAAATTAAAATTAAAATTTTATCTACGTTCGTTTACGTTAGGATGGAATGAAATTCTAGATTGCTCTGGTAAAGGTTAGACATGAACAGGATCGAAGCTTATTAGCTATGAGACGGTATTTAGTATGAGGAGTGTTTTTTTTTTCGCAAAGCAGGTAAAACGAGAAAAGGAAATCATACTCTTTTTTAAGGATTTTAGAATCCTTTGATAAAATTTATATATTTTTCAAAGGTCTTCAACAATTTATTGATTAATGTGCTCAATTTCAAAGGTTTTTTAAAACCTTTTCAATAAAAATATCTAGTTTTTTCAAAAAAATTTGACCATCTTCGATAACAAGTTTATATTTTTTTCAAAGGATTTTAATACTTTTTCTATAAAACTCTGTTTTTATTCAAAGGTTTTTGGTATTTCTCAATAGATATGATATTTTTTTAAAGGTTTTTAATAGCCTTCGATAAAAAGTGGTCGAAAAAGCTCTAATTTCAAACACATCTCATGCATTCCACCTTTGCTCCCGCTGCCCCATTGGAGAGAAAAATGTGTCCAATTGATTTGATTCGGAAGCAGTGAAATTGAAGTATGGTGCAAATTTTAATTATTAGATTAATGGATGTGTATTGTGTGAATGAACATCTGATGGGAAGGAAAGTCAAGATGACTTTACAAAATATTTAAAGAAAACAAATTACATTGTGTATTGAGTTGGAAACTGAGTGGTAATTGAGATAGGTTTAAGAGGATACAACTCGACTTTATCATGAAGGGTTTTCCGTATATTTATCTGAATTCAATGCTCAGAAAGACAGATTTTTTATCGGGTTTAGATTACCCTTGTTGGGTCTCTAGGAAAATATCCTTTTAAAATTGTTTTAATTTATTGCATTTTAGTGTATCATTACTCAATTTAAAATCTTCATGTGCCAGTTTTTCATTATAGTGATAGATATAGATAGTCTATTTGAATGATTTATTGTTTTATTTTTCTACGCCTTTATCTCTTTAATCATCTTTTAAATATAATTACGTCATTTTTAAATTTGGAATCTTTTTATTTGGTTTTTTTTTTATTTACAAAAATATCTATAATTCTAATTATAATTAAAAAAAGGGCAATTATTAAAATATCATATTTTTACATACTAATTACTGAAATGTTAGAAATTTTCAAAAATTACTAAAATTGCATTACTATAGTTCAATAATTTAATGAATTATAATTCATTAATTTACTGAACTAAAAAAAATAAAAATAAAAACTAACAAATTCATTAAAAATAATAACGAAAAATAATTAAATAGCTCGATAAATTATTGAACTTGAACATGAAAAGGTAAAAAAAAAACATACAAATTCATTAAATACCCCTAACCCGATCATTTGACTCATGGCCATTACTCCTTGGTTCAACATTCCATTTCACAATAATGAATTCTCAAATCCGTAATAAACATGATTAATTCTCAAATCCAAATATGTAATCATTTACTCCATGGCCACAATGCCAAATATGTAATCATTAAGGGTTGGATGTGGAGCAAAAGCAAATGATTACATATTTGGCATTGTGGCCATGGCCACTGTTAGCGGAAAGACTACATTGTATTGTGTAAGAACCTAATTCTTGCGTAATTTAACAATCAAATTTGTTTTCCACTTTTTATTTGTAAAAATACGAATAAACAAATTTGAATGTTAGATCGTCGATAGTAGTACAGTTGCAACAGTGTGTTCATGAAAGTTATAACTTTGACAGTATGACAAATAGAACTTTAATAGCATAAAAGTTTTATGGAAGACAATGACACAATGAATTATTTACGAGGAAAAACCAATCGGTAAAAACTCACGAGGCCACGCCTAGAGAAAAAATCCACTAGAAAATTTAGTATCGATCTTACAAACAGTTTAAAGCATATTCAAACAACATGAAAAAAAAACTCCCTTTCGATCTTACAAACAGTTTAAAGCATATTCAAACAACATGAACAAGAAAAAACTCCCTTTTATCTTGACCCAGAATAGCTCGTTTGTTGACGACGATTTTCTAGCTGAAATCCACAAGCTCCCCAGTAGATTTCTTTGCAACGAACTCCCTTCCTTGGCTATAGATCGAATGGGTTCTTTCACCAAAGACCTGAACCAAACTTAAAGACGGAAAGATATGTTTACAGAATTGAACACTAGCACAAAACAGAACTTCTCCTTAGAGATAAAACAGAGCTTAACATGAGATAAAAAAAGTGCAGTATGAAGGATGTATTTCCGTTAGACAGACAGCCACATGCAGGGGGTTTATATTGCTTTTTCGATCAAGAAAATCAGCCACATAGTGGACTGATACAGAGAGGCAGATTGAGTGAAGCTTGGCTGATTTCCTGCAAAATTTTCTTAAGCAATAATTTCTAGAAACAATAGAGTTAATAGCAAATCAATATTCCAAAAGAAAAATTAATTTAACCGTTGAGCCTTGTTGGAAGATTTGTGCTGTTGATTCAAGATCCCCAGTCAAGGGAGATAAGATTTACACTTACCATGGCAGATTCAAGAGAGAGAGAACTTTATCATTTGATTTTGTTAGGACAATGAAAAAGTTGCTGTCAATTGACACTAATGACACAAAAGTAGAGGAGGGATGAGATGTCATATAAATAAAATAAAAGCCAACCTTTTCCTACGTATTTTGACCAAGAAGCAAAATTATAATATTTATATTCAAAACAAACATTTACCAAACGCAAAAAGCCAAACATTAAAAAATAGAAACTTATATTTTAACACTCCCCCTTTGGCTTTGATTTGGAGTTAAAGGCAAAGAGTTCATTTAAATAAAGCCCCCCTAAGAGATTGAACTCCCCCTAAGTAAACAGCCTTTTTCTCCCCTTATTTTTGTGCCGAGCAAAGACAAAAAAAAAATGTTTGGAATCATGGCAACGGCTGCTTATGAAATTGTGGGATGAATATTTAATGATAGCTAGTGAAGAAAATGTATTGAACTATCATATTATAATTCGAATTACATGAGAATAATATGTTAATTATTATTGTTGCATATTTTCATCCAGCTGACTGGATTATGTTTAACGCGTCAGTTTTGTGTGTGTTTTAACGGGATGTAGATATGGAACGTAACACTTGAAACTCATGAGTCTTTAAAGTGAGCGTCTAAACCCGGTCAAAAACCCGTCTTTCCGAACATTGAATGTTGAGCAAATGATTACATATTTGGCATTGTGGCCATTGGCCACCATCACCGGCTGTTGAGTCTGTATTAAAGTTTGCACAACATGTGTTTAATCTTGATTTTTGTTCTTCCCATGAGATACCAACTCAATACTCAATGCAATTTGTTCTATTTAAATATTTTGTAAAATCGTTACATGAGGATGATATGTTTATCTGTAGTTGCGTATTTTCGTTCAAGTGACTGGATCCACGTGTGCACAAAGGGGGTGTAGAAAAGAAGGTATCACCTAAAAATTACGAGCCTGGAAAGGGAGTGACACCGGTGTGGTGTCAGTCACCTACACTCTGACGATCAAGTCAGTAGAAATTTTGACAGCGTTTTTATAAGGTCGAAGATTGTACCTCAATCATTCAGAATGTCTTTATTTATAGTGGGTAACTTTGTGGTTTCCCGCCATTCATGTGGTTCGTTTACCGCCTATCGCAAGTTGACCTACCACACGCCGAGTCAACAACCACACAGCAAATCAACTTCTTATCGACAACCTACTCTATAGACGTCTCAACCTATCTCCAGTTAAAAGATGAATTTAGGCGTATCGTATTGTGTACGTTTTATTGAGTTGAAGTTAAGAGTCACGAGCTCGTTGGTCTTCCTGAAATGACATTGGTGGACTAGACTGACTTTGGTGGCCTCAACACGCTAGGTTCAAATAGGTGAATTCAGCGGGTTCAAATAAGCTGAAGTAGGTGAGTTCAACCCTTAGTGGGTCATATAGGCGGACTAAATCGTGTGGGCTCAAACACGTCAAAATTGGGTTGACTTGAGGCCTGATAAGTAAACAAATATGTATTGCGATGACGAATTTTTTAAGGGTCATTTTCTCATCGTAGATATTTTATTAGGGGTTGTGGTTTTTGTTTATTTTTAATGCGCCAACTATAAGACTTACCTTCTTTATTTTTAATTAACGAGAAGTAGTAAACCAACATCATAAAATATAAAACTAGCAAATAAGATATTTCAAAATACCAAATAACCTGGGCTATATACAAGAATAGCCAAAGAAAATGAAAATTTAATATAAATAGTCATTAACATGAAATCAAAACAAAAATAGCCATTTCATAGTGGGTCAGACTCTTTTAATGATATGATAAGACAAATATACCTTTATTGAAGTTATTATTAAAAAAACAAAAGTTGTACGTAAAAAAAAAGGTAATTCCACCTAAAATCAAGAGAGGTAAATCGTTTTTTTTTTTTCTGGATTTTTCAGAAGAAAAAAAACATTTATCTCTCTTCCTCAACCTATTAAAAAAAATAATAAAATAATAATAACAATTCTGACCAAATCTCTGTTTCATAACATAAACTCCATAGAAACTAGTGAGATTTAAGAAAATAGGTGTCTCACAACAGTGATATAAATTGTATCGTGAGATAAATTGTATCAAACGAATACATACATAATAATAATAATGTATAAACAGTATAATGCATGTATACTAGTAATTTTAACATAAATTTTCTAAAATCTGAAATGACGAAAAAACACAAATATGCAGAAAACTAATTGTATAAAACATATATCTTATACAAATTTAGAAATCTATATAACTTATCTATACATTATACAATCCGTGGAAGTGAAATTATTGAGTTTTTAATATGGAAAACACAAAAATTCAGACACCAATGGTATAAATAATATATACTATACAGATTTTGGACTATATAAACACTATACGGTTCTTGTGGAAAAACAAGAAACTAATGGTATAAAATAGTTTATCCAAAAATTTTAAAACTGTATAATCTAAACATATTACAGTCGGTGGAAAATCAAATTTAAGAAGAAGAAGAAAATTCTCGATCAGCCAAATAAGGGAATTTTGTTATGAGAAAATAAAATGTAACATGAAAAATAAATCAAGATTAAAAATACTTATGGTAATCAAGAAAAAAAGAAAAGTGAGTTTTGAAAGAAAAAAATTGAACAAAAATAATAAGAACAACAATTTTCAAAATGGCGAAATGAGTTTGAAAAAAAAAAAAAAAAAAATAAGAACAATTACTTGTAGAATGGCTATGACGAAGAATCGGAAAAAAAAACGAAGAAAAAAATTGAAAAAAAAAAGAACGTAGGATGGAGATTTTGTTGGTCTTAGGTTGATGGGTATTTAAAAAAAAAACATTTACATGATCTAGAATTCAACAACATAATCACGAACAACAACGAATGAACGAAATTAAGAAGAAGAAGAAACAAAAAAAAAAGACCTACATGGAATAGGTTAAATTTTAAAAAACCAAATCAAACAGATTTTATGAAATGAAAAAAAAAAACCAAACAACACACGTGAAGTAGATTGGCTAATTTGATAAAACTAAAAGATAAAAAAAAAATTGTATTTTATTAACTAAAACATCTGAATTAAAAGGATTAAAATAATATAATAAAATAAAATAATGTAGGGATAAAATGGGTACAAAATTTTAATAAATCTAGTAGATTGGCTAATTTTAAATATACAAAAGTTTTTTTGCTATTTTAGTAATTGAAAGATTCAAAAGAGGTATTTATAGAGTTAATATGGACTATATACACGACTAGCCAAAGAAAATGGAAATTTAACATAAATAGCCATTAACATTAAATCAAAACAAAAATAGCCATTTCATTGTGGGTCAGACTCTTTTAATGATATGATAAGACAAATGTACCGTTATTGAAGTTATTATTAAAAAAAAATTGTGCCTAAAAAAAATAGGTAATTCCACCTAAAATTAAGGGAGATAATTTTATTGTTTTAAATTTTGAAAAAGAAAAAAAAACATTTATATCTAAACTTGCCAAATCTCTTTTTCATAAGGTTAACTCCATAGAAACCAATGAGATTTTTTTTATAAAAAAGTTTCTCACAAGAGTCGGGTCTTTACACACACGAAACATTTAATTTCTTATCAAGAACAAATGCAAGCTTACGTAGTATTTGCATTATAGAACAAGAACAAGAACCTCCCCGATGAATAATCTTCAGATGATGTAAGCACACGCAGTCAATATATGTTCCTGTTATCTCACCAATTACATGCAAAGCACACGTAGTCTAAGCAGTCTAGAATATATATGTATCATAGCAATTATGAATAATACAAGATAATGCAAGCTCACACAACTAAACATTATCTCATTATTCATCTACTCCGTTCATGCAACACACGTAGTCTATGCATTCCTCATATAAATGATACATATATCGAAAAACGAATAATATCAAACAATGCACGCACACGTAGTGTATACATTATCTCATTATTACTCCATGCAAATGAGTGTGATAATAAAGAATTAGAAATTCGAATATCGAAATATAAACAGAGAACCAATTTCAGAACATCTCATCAGAGAAACATTAATCAAGAACATTAGGATGTATAGGCTGTTAGGAATGGTGTCCTAGAACTTGTAATTATATAATAATAATAATTTATTTAGAATAAATTAAATAAATAAACATAAGTTCTTTATATTATCTATATTGATTCAATTGACGATATTAGGAATATATGGAAATATATTAATATCAATCATTCAAATAGTAAACCCTAAGTTACTCTTATGAAATCACGACTTAGTATGTGAGTCATACGAGAGGATTAAAGTCGAGATGAGTAACTTAAACGTGTCTACAGTAAACGGATAACGTTTGGGAACCTTATCCTGGTAACACTGTTGATAGCTTCGCATTTTGTTTATAGACAAATGATCGAATCCTGATCATTCATGTGGGAGACATGAAATGGAAGTATCATATGCAATGTTGATTGTATAAGACATGACCACGATGTTCGATCAAATTTCTCATTAATACTTTTACGAGAAATAATCGAATATCAAACTAAGTTTATCAACCGTGATAGATCTCAATCCTGAGTGAAATACGGACTCCTATTTGTGGAGTTATGTTCTTTGATTCACATAGTTGAGAGCGATCCGTAAGAACGCTCAATACACTCATGTTTTGGGAACATGACTAGATAAGTAGTTGGGAACTCATTTTCACGAGATGGAATTCATAACTTTCCTATAAATTAACCAGTATCGATTCGATACCTAAACATGTTAGGAACTTTAGGAAACTCCTTGATGTACTGATTTGAGACATGAACAAGTGACGTCACAACTTCTATTGATCACGAAGTATCTTATCTCTAGTTCGACTAAAGATAAAGTTCATTGGAGAATCAGCGAACACAAGGATAAAGCGGTAATTACAGGGGCAAAACGGTAAATTTATCCGCCTGTAATTATGAGGGTTCCACGTGAAGGATATATCACAGATATAAATAAAAGATAAACTAAATGGACATAACTCATCTATAGTGAGGGGAGTTCAGCTATGAATTTATAGTGGAATTATTCATAGTCAGATAATAAGTAATTAACTGATTATGTGTTAATCACTTAATTGACTAATTATTAAGCCCATGATCTATAGGTCCATCGGGTCCCTACGCTAGCCCAAACATCGTAGTCGTGAAATCAAGTAGAAGAAATGGAAATTTTAAGTAAAGTGAATTACTTAAAATAGGCAATATTAATTGTTTAAATATTGAGTATATTTAAACGGTAATTAATATAAACATTATTAATTGTTTAAATAATGAGTTTATTTAAACATGAAATTAATAATGAAATATTATTAATTGTACATTATTAATTATTTAAATATTGAGTATATTTAAATGGTAATTAATAATTTGAAATTAATTAACAATTATTAATTGTTTAAATAATTATATTTAAACGGAAATTAATAATTAAAATTAATTAATTAATAATAAAATGTTATCAATAAAATTATTAATTAAATAATGAGTTTATTTAATGGAAATTAATAATTAAAATATTTATTATTAATTATTTAAATAATGAAAATTATTTAAATGGAAATTAATAATTAAATATAAATTTGATAATATTTAGTCGTGAGAAAATATTAATATTATTAATTGTTTAAATAAAATATTTTATTTAAATGGTAATTAAAAAATAAATTAATTAAGTTGGACTTATTAATTTAAGAGAGAATTTCAAGCCCAATTGGATTAATGAACCCAATTGGAATTGGTCCAAAATAATTAATTAATTAAATTGTATTTATTTATTATTTTATGATGATAAAATCGGCCATGACATGTATTTTGAGGAGATAATTGTTTGAATTATATCCTAAAATAATTACATAGATTTATTTACCCAAGATAAATAAAATAAAGAAAATAAAATAATCTCCTATTTATCTATGGCATTTTCGAAATTGCAAGATAAAGGAAAGAGATAATCTTTATTCTTTTTGTATTTATCTCTATAGATTAATCCTAATGTGATTAGGATTCTTATTTTTCTATAAATAGGAGGGTTGGGTCATTCATAAATCAAACAATTCAATTCTTTGAAAATTGAAAAATCTCTCTTCCTCCTTTTCTCTCCCTTTGCCGATTTTGCTATTCAAAATTGGGAAGAAAATATTTTTCTTCTTCCCAATTTCTTCTTAAGTTCGATCCCACAATCGGGTTTCGTTTGATCGATCGGGATATAGCGTAGAAGATCCGGTGTTGCTGAGGATTTGATGCTGTAAAGAAACCTCCAACCGATTCTCCATATTTTACTCAATGTAAGTAAAGGGTTTTAATTTTTCGAAAAACAAGCATGAATCTACATGTTTTTATCACAAATTGCATGATATTAATAGATCCTAAATTAAGTGTTAATTTGTGTTACTAAATAATTTCCACTAATTTAGTAAATCATCCCTTCATAGGCTCATAAGCCCATACATTTATCGATCACAACAATTATGCAAAATTGAATATCTTATATGGCAAGGACTCCAATTGTTGGTAGAACCTAGTCTCAGAAAATAAATCGCAAATAATCATAATATCTCGATATTGTAAATTAAATCATCCAAAACACATGATAATCAAACTTTAAGCATAAACATACTTGAACCCAATAATTCCATACTTTAACTCCTAAAAATATGAAAAATCCATAATTTCCCAATAACGATTCTATACTCCCGATTCCTAATAAATGATAAAATTAGCATGCTCAAATAACTTAATTCCAATTTTAACTTAACTCCCGAATCAAACAAATCGTTCAAGAATTTAGTTCCTAAATTTACCATAAATTCTATTTATCCTCACCTTTGAGCAATTAACTTGAACACGAAACCCAAGCAAGCAATCAAGTAACACCTCCAATTAAATATATCCTAATTTCATTAATTAAACAAATCAAGCAATAAACGACGTGTAAAACGAAATGAACTAAAAACATCCCGGTAATTCCCCAATGGTGCTCTTGGCCGAAAAAAGGTAATTCAAAGGGGGGTGTCTCGGCTTTGTGATGATTTTTGGGACATTCCAAGTTCGTTTCTGGTAGATTTAGGTAGGTAATTAACAAAGAATAAACCAATTTAGGGCATTTGGACAAGACTTACCGACCAAAATTAAAAGGAAAATCGAAAATTGCAAGGGAACAATCACAAGGCGGCCCACAGTTTTTGAAGGAATATGAGGCTTCAGGTTTTTTTTTGTGATTCTCTTTGATGTTTAAGCCAAGATTACTCAAGAACAAGTTTAAACAACACTTTGATTTGAAATCTTCAAGTTTCAAGAAATGGAATTGAAGATTTCAACTAAAATTTACAAAAAAGCTAAAAAGGAAATAAAACCCAAAGTAAAAAATGAGTAATCTTACCCTTAGTCCTCTTGGAAGTTGAAGGAATGCTTCCAAGGTTAGTTCAAAAGATAGATCGGGGGCCGATCTATCCAACACACTCGAAATCACGCGAATCAGAGAAGGGACGAGGAAAACCCGTCTCTTGGGAGCTTATAGGGGCGACGGCAATGGAGTTTTGGTAGAGAGGAATTAGTGTTTTGGATGAGGTAAAAAGTAATTTACTAAAGAGTCCCCCAATTTCCTTTTAACTTTTAAAATAAACCTCATGCTCTTAAAACACAAACTATCTGCTAAAATTAATTAACACAATTAATGCACCTAGTTAACAATAATTACTTGAAATCTAAAATTACAAAATAAAGATTAAAACTTCTAAATTCTAAATTACTGGAATTAAACTAATTAAATACTTTAATTAAATAAATAAAGGAATGATAAATAAATAAATAGATATATAAAATTAATTCTACCTCAAAATAATGGGACGTTGCAGTGAACTTTACATGATATTGGAGTGAGATAATAGGATAGTGCATAGACTGTGTGTGCTTGCATCATCTAACATTATTCACACGATCTTTGTTCTTTGTTCTTGTTCTTATTCGTTGTTAAGACTGCGTGAGCTTAACTTGTTCATTTTCCTGAAAGATTGAACGTATGATTACGTGTTCTAGTTATTACGAGCTTGGAGACTTGACTACTTGCATGTTTGGTCAAGAGATAGTAGGCTTTGTTGGACACAAATTTGGATCTGATTTGGGATCCAAAGTTACTTTATTTTCAATTTATCTTCACTGGGTCTCCCGCTCATGATATTACACTTTCAAGTACGGGACGTGGTCGCGGTTGTGGTCGTGGAGCTGGTGCGACACGATTCTGGATCGATGATGATGATGGATGGACTAGAGTCTGTTCTAGTCCATAGATAGCTTGTGTCATGACACTTTCATTTTATCCGTTTTATTACCTTTGGATTGTTGAGCTCTTTTGAGCATTATTACTTATGTTATTTGGTGTCTATGGATTTCTGGATTTATGAATTTATTTGCATTGTGGGTTTGAAACTTTATGAAAAGGGAAGCGCTTCCTATCTTTGAATGTTAAGGATTTTTTATTTCATTTCAAATCAAAAGGTTGTTCTTATTGATTTACACGTCTTCCAATTATTAATGCAAGTCTTTCGCTTGCGTTATTTATTTATTCTATTTTAAAGAGTTGGGTCTTTACAGTTGGTATTAAAGCCTAACGGCTCTGTAGACTTCTTGCATCGCACATTTTATTTTGCTTTCCATGTTTTTGCTTTAAGTCCATCATCTATTCATCGTCTATATCAGCTGCACCAGGTATCCTTAGACCTTTAACTTTATAATTTTGCTGCTTACTTATGCTTTAGTAGTAGAGTAGTGAGTTCTATTTTGATAAGTAGCTTATCAAGTTCTATGGTTGTGATATTATTATATTAAAAGGAAAGTGTGATGCCACTCAAAAGAGGAAGTTAGAATATTTCGTGATGGGTCTCAGCAATGGCCATTAACGACTATGTTAGTGGGTTAATGATCTAGTTTGGTCGCTATTACACTATGATGTATCAATTAGAGTTTGTTGAGTCTGCCGCATGTGAGTCTCTTTGAGTTATGAGTTGCATGTTACCACCCCTATTGGGAAATCTGTCATTGTGGATAGGATGATTTGTACTGATGATCCATGTATTTTGGGCTGTTATTTACATCCTACTTTGATTGTGATGCCTATGTATGGTTTTGATGTTATTCTGGGTAATCATGCCAATATTGGTTGTTCTGAGAAAGCCGTTGACTTTGTGGGACCATGTGGGTCTAGTTTTTGTTTTCATGGGACTAGTGGTATAGTCACACCTAGTATAATTTATATGGTTCAGGCTAGAGCGCTTCTGAGTGATGGCGCATGGGGTTAGTTAGCCAGTATAGTAGATACCTCAGTACCAGAGCCTAGTTTGAGTTCAGTGCCAGTTGTGAGGTATTTTGCAGAGGTATTTCCAGAGGAGTTAACAGGATTACCACATGTTAGAGAGTTAGACTTTCAAACCGAGGTTATTCCTAGGACAACACCATTGTCTAAGGCACCCTATAGGATGGCACATTTCGAGTTGAAAGAGCTCAAAAGCCAGTTACAAGGACTATTGGACTTAGGATTCATTCGCCCTCGTATGTCTCCGTGGGGAGCACCCATTCTATTTTAAAGAAGAAGGATGGCTCGATGAGATTGTGTATAGATTGCGAGGAGTTGAATCGGGTCACTATGAAGAACAAATATCCTTTGTCAAGGATTGAGGACTTGTTTGATCAGCTGAGAGGGGCATCTGTCTTTTCCAAGATAGATTTGAGATCTGGATACCATTAGTTGAGGATTCGGGATGGGGATATCCTTAAGACCGCCTTCAGGACTCAGTTTGGGGCATTATGAGTTTGTGGTTAGTTCATTCGACTTGACTAACGCACCTACCGCTTTTATGGATCTCGTGCATACCGTTTTCAGGAGATTGATTGACATGTTTGTCATTGTCTTTATAGATGACATTTTGATCTATTCTCAGACTGGGGAATTGTATGTCATACATTTGGAGAAGGTCTTGTCTGTTTTACGAGATCATAAGTTGTACGCTAAGTTTTCAAAATACGAGTTCTGGCTGAAAGATGTGGCATTTTTAGGCCTTGTGATGTCAAGTAGAAGAGTATCAGTTGACCCTCTAAGGTAGAGGCACTTAGCAGTTGGCCTAGACCGATGAATCTGTCAAAGATCCAGAGTTTCCTGGGACTTACAGGATATTACAGACGCTTTGTTCAGGATTTCTCTAAGATTGCGTCCGCCTTGACGCGTCTAACGAGAAAAAGGGTTGAGTTCACTTGGTCTAATGAGTGCGAGGCAAGCTTTGAGGAGCTCAAGAAGCGATTAGTGACCGCACCTGTTCTTGTATTGCCAGATAGATCGGGTGGTTTTACTATGTACTCCGATGTTTCCAAGACGGGTTTTGGTTGCGTTTTGATGCAACATGGTAAGGTTATAGCCTATGCTTCTCGTCAGTTGAAGGAGCATGAGAAGAAGTACCCCACCCACGATATGAAGTTGGCCGTAGTTGTGCATACCTTGAAGATTGCGAGACATTACTTGTACGGTGAGAAGATTTTGATTTTCACCGATCACAAGAGCCTTAAGTACTTTTTCACTCAGATGGAGTTGAATATGAGGCAATGTCGATAGTTAGAATTGGTTAAGGACTATGATTGTGCATTCAGTATCATCCTGGAAAGGCGAACGTAGTGGTAGATGCACTAAGTAGGCAGTCATCGCACTCTTCAGCCTTGTATGTTATACCATTGAGATTGAGATGGGATATGGAGCGAGCTAAGATAACCCTCCGTACAGCCGAGGTTACTGTGAGCTTATCCAATTTGACTATTGGACCGACCCTGAGATAAAGGATGATTGATGCTCAGAGGAGCGAGGCTCATTTAGAGGCAGGATTTTGAGAGGCAGAGTTTGACATGCCTAACCACTTCACTTTTTCCACTGATAGTCTCTTGATGTATCATAGGAGGTTTTGCGTGCCTTTAGGATCGACTTTCGGAAAAGAACTATTGGAGGAGGAAAACAGTTCCATCTTTTCTGTACATTCAGGTAGTACGAAGATGTATAGGGACTTGAGACAACACTATTGGTGGCCAAGGATGGAGCACACAATGCCGAGTATGTGAGTAAATGTTTGATTTGTCAACAGGTGAAAGCTTTGAGGAAGAGCCCACCAGGTTATCTTAACCCTTTGAGTGTGCCAGAATGGAAATGGGAGGAGATTTCCATGGATTTCTTTAGTGGTTTTCCGAGGAAGGCAAAGGGTTACGATACCATTTGTGTGATTGTCGATCATTTGACACAGACTGTATATTTTATACCTGAGAGGATCACGTACCCAGTTGAGACTTGGGCTCAGTTGTATATGAGAGAGATACTCAGATTACATGGTGTGCCAGTGCAGATTGTTTCAGATCGAGACACTTGTTTTGTCTCGAAGTTTTGGTAGAGTTTACACACCGCCATGGGTACCGGTTTAGACTTTAGTACCGCTTTCCACCCTCAAACCGATGGTCAGACAGAGAGAGTAAATCATATATTAGAGGATATGTTACGAGCTTGTGTTCTAGATTTCATTGGCAGTTGGGACTCACAGTTGTATTTAGTGGAGTTTGCTTACAATAATAGCTTCCAGGCTACTATTGAGATGTCACCGTTCGAAGCACTTTATGGTAGAAAGTGCCGATCTCCCGCTTATTTGGATTAGGTCAGTGAGAGGAGACTTTTGGGCACTAAGTTGTTACAGTTGACTAGTGAGTCAGTTACTTTGATCAGAGAGAGGATGAGGGTTGCTCAGAGCCAAGTATCCTCACCTATTCTATTAGAGGGCGACCTTTTCGTGGACGAAAAGTCTTTTAAGGTTGGTAGACTGTAACGTCCCGTTATTTTCGCGATAATTTTTTTTTATTCAAGTATTTATTTTAATTCAATTATTTTATGCTTTATAATTTAGTTAATTTAATTTAGCTTAATATAGTTAATTTAGGACCTAGTTAATTTTTCTTTAGTCCTTATTTGGCTTTCCTAATTAAATGGTAACATTATTATGAAGTTGTTAATTATGCAATGAAATTCATTATAGGCTAGTTGTGCTAAAAATGATTGGATGAGCACTTTTAGGCTTTTAATTATAATTTGAGAGGATAATCCTTTGGGTGGGGTCTCTTCATCCTTTTGTCTTCTTCCAACAAATTAGGGCAACCACCCATTGGACATTACCCTTTGTATTTGAGAAAGATTTCTTCATTCTTATTTATTTTCTCTTTTCCTTCGTAGCCGAGCGCAACGACCTTCATTTTTTTTTATTTTCTTCTCATCTCTCTTCCTACCATCAAACCTTGGCCAACCATCATCATCCTACTAATGTTCCTTGATTCTTCCACCATTTGAAGCTCAGGAAACTCACCACATCGAGCTCGCCGAAAAACACCCACAACCCTTGGTTCTTTATCCTCCTCGAGGTGGGATCTTGTTCTTCTTGTCTAAGTTCTCGTTAGGAAGTTTGTCTAAGTTCTCGTTTGTGAAATGAGCTCGCCGACGTTCGAAGATTTGCAACATTTAAAGTCGGGTTTATCGCCTGGTTTCGTATTCCATCGTGATACTCAGCCTAATCACACCTACCCCGTGCTTTATGAGACATATATAGCATCAGAACCCCCCCTAAACGTGGCCGGAAAAGTCAGGGTGGTCAGCTGCAGTTGTTTCTCTCTACATGTGCGTCCGTGGGTTTATTGGAGAAGAAATGGTTCAACTGAACCGGCTGGCCAGTTCACCCAAACCGGCTCAGTCTGGTTCAGTTTGTTTTCTTTACAAATAGAGTCTGTTCTTGATATTTTAACCGGGTTTTCTCGCTAATTAATTGTAATTAATTATTTTCCAGGTCCCAGACAACTTTAGAAGTGATATTTTATTTATTTCAATGCCAGATTTAATTCTCAATTCAAAATTAAGGTGATGGATTATCAATGCTTGCCCAGTTCTTGGTTCTAGCAACACCACTAAGCTTCAAGGTGAGGATAAATAGAGTTTACGGTAAATTTAGAAACTAAATTCTTGAACGATTTGTATGGCTCGAGAGTTAAGTTAAAATTAGAATTAAGTGATTTGAGCATGTTAATTATAAGATTTATTAGGCTTCGAGAGTATTGAATCGATATTGGAAATTTATGAATTTTACATATTCTTTGAAATTAAAGTATGAAATTATTGGGTTCAAGTATGTTTATTCTCGAAGTATGTTATCATGTGTTCTTGGATGTTTATTTTATGTTATCAAGATTTTCCGATTACGTTGGACCTATTTTTTTAGACTGGGTTCTTCCAGCAATTGGAGTCTTTGGCACATCAGTTATTCGACTTTGCAAGATTATTCTGATCAATGAAAGTATGGGCTTATGAGCCTATATGTTATATGTTCTTGATTAATGTTACTCTGTTGAGTTCTTCTGAAATTGGTTCTCTGTTTATATTTCAGTATTCAAATTTCTGATTCTTTATTATCACACTTGTTTGCATGGGGGAATAATGAGATAATGCATAGACCGTGTGCTTGCACTGTTTGGTATTATTCATTGTTCGACTATATATGTATCATGAGGAATGCATAGACTACGTGAGCTGCATGAACGGAGGAGATGAATAATGAGATAATATTTAGTTGTGTGAGCTTGCATTATCTGGTATTATTCATAATTTCTATAATACATATATATTATAAACTGCTTAGACTGCGTGAGCTTTGCATGTCATTGGTGAGATAACGGGATCATGTATTGACTGCGTGTGCTTGCATCATCTGACGTTATTCACCGGGAAGGTTCTTGTTCTTGTTCTATAATGTAAAGACTACGTGAGCTTGCATTTGTTTTTATTAAGAATGTAAAGGCTTCGTGAGTGTAAAGACCCGACTCTTTAAAATAGAATTAAATAGATAACACAAGCGGAAGACCTGAAATAATAATTGGAAAACCTGTAAATTGATAAAAACATCCTTTCATTTCGAAATGAAATCCAAAATCCTTAAACATTCAAATATGGGAAGCGCTTCCCTTTTTATAAGTTCAAACCCAAAGTTAGGAATGTTCATAAAGATAGAAATATTCAAGATAGACAATATCTCAAAGTATGCTAAAAATAACTCAACAACCCAAATGTAATAAAACTGATAAAGTGAAAGTGTCATGACACAAGCAGTCTATGGTCTATATAAACTCTAGTCCATCCATCATCATCGATCTAGAATCATGTCGCACCAGCTTCACAGCCATGACCACGACCATGTCCCATACCTAAAAGTGTAATATCATGAGCAAGAGACCCAGTTAAGATAAATTGAAAATAAAGTAACTTTAAATCCCAAATCTGATCCAGATTTGTGTCCAACGAAAACTACTATCTCTGGAGTACCCAAATCAAACTTCTGAATGCAAAATCATGCAATTCTCCCAAGAACAAAGAGCAAAGAACAAGCATAAAGATCATGCAAGTAGTCAAGTCTCCCAAGCTCGTAATAATTAGAACACGTAAACATACGTTAAATCTTTCAAGAATATAACTAGAATAAGTTAAGCTCACGCAGTCTTAACAAAGAATAAGAACAAGAACAAAGATCATGTGAATAATGTCAGATGATGCCAACTCATGCAGTTTATTCACGATCCCATTATCTCACTCCAATATCAAGTAAAACTCACGAAGCCTTTACTTTCTTATCAAGAACAAATGCAAGCTCACATAGTCTTTACACTATAGAACAAGAACCTCCTCGGTGAATAATCATTAGATGATGTAAGCACACACAGTTAATGATCCCGTTATCTCACCAATGACATGCAAAGCAGTCTAAGCAGTCTAGAATATATATGTATCATAGCAATTATGAATAATACAAGACAATGCAAGCTCACACAACTAAACATTATCTCATTATTCATCTTCTCTGTTCATGTAGCACACGTAGTCTATGCGTTCCTCATGATACATATATCAAATAATGAATAATACCAAACAATGCAAGCACACGTAGTTTATGCATTATCTCATTATTCCTCCATGCAAACAAGTGTGACAATAAAGAATCATAAATTCGAATATTGAAATATAAATATAGAACCAATTTCAGAAGATCTCATCAGAGAAACATTAATCAAGAACATTAGGACGTATAGGCTCATAAGCCCATACTTTTATCGATCACAACAATCCTGCAAAATCGAATATCTTATTTGCCAAGGACTCCAATTGTTTGTAGAACCCAGTCTCAGACAATAAGTCTCAAATAATCAGAATATCTCGGTATCGTAAATTAAATCATCCAAAACACATGATAATCAAACTTTAAGCATAAACATACTTGAACCCAATAATTCCATACTTTAACTCCCAAGAATATGAAAAATTCATAATTTCTCAATAACGATTCTATACTCCCGATTCCTAATAAATAATAAAATTAGCATGCTCAAATCACTTAATTACAATTTTTATTTAACTTCCGAATCATACAAATCGTTCAAGAATTTAGTTTCTAAATTTACCGTAAATCTTATTTATCCTCACCTTTGAGCAATTAACTTGAAATCGAACCCAAGCAAGCAATTGAGCAAGAAATCAAGTATTACCTACAATTAAAATATACTAATTACATTAATGAAACAAATCAAGCAACAAACGAAGCGTAGAACAAACGAACTAAAAATAGCCCGGTAATTCTCCAATGGTGCTCTCGGCCGAACAAAGGAATTCAAAGGTGGGGGTGTCTCTGCCTTGCTGTGATTTTTGGGACATTCCGGGTTTATTTCGGATAGATTTAGGTAGGTAATTAACAATGGAAAAACCAATTTAGGTTTATTGGACAAGATTTACCAACAAAAATTAAAAGGAAATCGAAAATTGCAAGGGAACAATCAAAAGGAGGCCCACGGATTTTTGAGAAATAAGAGGGTTCGGGTTTTTTTGTGATTCTCTTTGATGTTTAAGCCAAGATTACTCAAGAACAAGTTTAAACAACACTTTGATTTGAAATCTTCAAGTTTCAACTCATGAAATTGAACGTTTCAACTCAAATTTACAAAAAAACTAAAAAGGAAATAAAACCTAGAGTAAAAAACAAGTAATCTTACCCTTAGTCCTCTTGGAAGTTGGAGAAATGCTTCCAAGGTTATTTCAAAATATAGATCGGGGGCCGATCTATTCAACGCACCAGAAATCACGCAAATCGGAGAAGGGACAAGGAAACCCGTCCCTTGGGAGCTTATAGGGGCGGCGACAATGGAGTTTTGGGAGAGAAGAATTTGTGTTTTCTATTTCAAAAGAGAGGAAGAAGATGACCCTTACTTTAGATGAGGTAAAAAGTAATTTGCTAAAGAGTCCCCCAATTTCCTTTTAACTTTTAAAATAAACAAGCTCTTAAAACACAAACTATCCTCTAAAATTAATTAACTCAATTAATCTAGGATAGAAGGAAATTAATTATTATTAATTGGCCTATTAATAATAATTAATGCACATAGTTCACAATAATTACTTGAAATCTAAAATTACCAAATAAAGATTAAAACTTCTAAATTCTAAATTACCTGAATTAAACTAATTAAGTACTTTAATTAAATAAATAAATAAACTAAAAAAATTAATTCTACCTCAAAATAACGGGACGTTACAATGAGCTTTACATGATATTGGAGTGAGATAATGGAATCGTGCATAGATTGCATGTGCTTGCATCATCTAACATTATTCACATGATGATCTTTGTTCTTTGTTCTTTGTTCTTATTCATTGTTAACACTGCGTGAGCTTAACTTGTTCTAGTTGTTTTCCTAAAAGATTTAACGTATGATTACGTGTTCTAGTTATTATAAGCTTGGAGACTTGACTACTTGCATGTTCTTCGTTCTTTGGAAAATTGCATGATTTTGCATTTGGAAGTTTGTTTGAGTAGTCAAGAGATAGTAGGCTTCATTGGACACAAATCTGGATCGGATTTGGGATCTAAAGTTACTTTATTTTCAATTCATCTTCATTAGGTCTCCCGCTCATGATATTACCCTTTAACGTATGGAACGTGGTCGCGGTCGTGGCCATGGAGCTAGTGCGACATGATTCTGGATCAATGATGGATAGACGGACTAGAGTCTGTTGTAGTCCATAGACTGCTTGTGTCATGGCACGTTCATTTTATCTATTTTATTTCCTTGTTGAGCTTTTTTTAGCATTATTACTTATGTTATTTGGTTTCTATGGATTTCTTGATTTATTTTTATTGTGGGTTTGAAACTTTATGGAAACGGAAGCGCTTCCCATCTTTGGATGTTAAGGATTTTGGATTTCATTTCAAATCAAAAGGATGTTCTTATTGATTTACAGGTTTTCCAATTATTAATTCAAGTCTTCCACTTGCGTTATTTATTTATTCTATTTAAAAGAGTTGGGTCTTTACAGTCACTGTTCCATCACTTAAAGGTCGAGCAATACCTGCGTTCTGACCATCGTCGATTGCACAAAACCTTATCTCATCTTCTTGGAAAGAATTGTGCTTCGCAATGTCTTTATCAGGAATATTTTCTTCTACGTGACATGGTTTCACTTTGCACACAACTATCCATTCTATTAGATCTCGTTTATTAGTGGGATAGTTCAGATGATAGACTTGTATCGCTTGTAAAGCCATCACAAATCTACCGTTTGTGCGCATATGTTTAGTCTTATTAACCTCCATGATTTTTAAATGATCCATCTTACGAATCTCTCCTCGTCTGGTTGTCTCGAACTAGGTGCAGTTGAACATAACAATGTGTTTTAGAGTCGGACTTACGTACTGAATCTCAATAATCTCATCTATTACTCCAAAGTAATCGTCTTCATTGGTGCAGAAAACTTGACCCTTTATACACACTCCACTGTTATTTGTTGTTCTGTTAACTGAATGCACCTTAGTTTGATATATGTACCCATTGTTAACGTAGCCAGTATATGATCTAGCAATCCATGCAAGTACTTTTGCCAAAGAAATAATGCGAGGATCAGATACTGGCAATGTAGGTGAGTCAACCTGGCATAACATATACAAAAGTCATGTAAAATAATTTAAAAACAAGTTGCATATATGAAATAATTGGCCATAAAAAACACATGTATGCTCAGAACCAAGAACAAAATCTTTTTCGATAATTGTTCCCTCATCTACCGATGTAATACCGGGCCATGACATTTGAACGTATAGGTTTAGAAATAATATGTATGATGTAACATAAGTTAAACATAGTGTGATATGTGAAACGTCCAAAATGTTAAGAAGAAATGGAAATAATAATATATAACTTACTTGAGGAATGGCTTCACTTCTGTACTGTTGCATAACATATACGTTTGGATAACGTGATACTCAACATCGGTCAACAGCCTCCGCACACATTTTCCACCAGTCATGCCAGCTTCTGTAAATATGAACAACTCATTTACATCAACACCTGCTACTAAATTATCAACAACGTTTCACTTCGCTAGTCGAAATTGCTCTGCAATGTGCTGATCAAAGTAGTAAGAATAGAATGTGGTTGTCTCATGCGTAGGGTATACAGTACAAATACATCCTTCAACTCGTGCTTTAGTTCTGACTGTCTTCTTCAACCAACGCAAGTACCTTCCGATACAACATAAATATATATTGAATGCAAGGTCGATCAATTGTCATGAATGCATACGTTAAATTCAATATCAGTTTTACCTCTTTAAAATGGGTACATCCAGCGGTAATGCACCAGACCTCTTAAGAATGCCTCATATGGAAGGTGAAATAGAAGATGCTCCATTGAGTCAGAAAAGGAAGGTAGGAACATTCTCTCCAACTTACAAATAATAACAGTAATCTCTGAACTTATTGATGCGACAGTAGCTTCGGTCGACTCTGTACAAGTCAAGTCCTTAAAAGACACTCAACTGTGCCAGCGCCTCCCATTGTCTATGCTCCAGAAATGGCCTGAAATGCAACTGACATCAATCGTTGCATGAATACATGACAATCGTGGCTTTTCATCCCGAACATTATATGTTTCTGGCTGTCAATACACCTACTGAGACTTGAAACGTATCCGTCAGGGAATTTGATTGTTTTGATCCACTCAAATAATGATTTTTTTCGTCCGTCATCAACATGTACATCGCTTTTACGTAATGATCATTGACGTCAGGCTCCAACTCTGGGCGATTACATATATCTCGAATATCATAACGTGCTTTCATATTATCTTTTGTTTTACAAGGAACGTTCAGAAGAGTATTGAAAACATTATCGAAGAAATTCTTCTCAATATGCATTACATCCATGTTATGTTTGATTAGTAGATTTTCCCAATACGGTAGATCCCAAAAATTACTCCGTTTCTTCCAACCTATGTTTTTCCAGCCAACTTGTTCATATTCTTTGAACCGACCCTTGTAATCTTCTCCATGCCTAACACATCTATACCGTGAAGAATTTGGCATCCACTATACATTGTAGGGGGTATTTCTTTTCATGAACATCGACCCTTTTTCCATGCAGTATTGTTATAACGGAATGAATGATTAAAAAATAGAAATCATCGATGTCAATCAAACTAACATGTTCGACCGTGTCTCAGGAAAAATACCTCTGTGTCAAGCATGCAATGGGGACATGTGTATTTTTCCCACAATACTCCATCCTTTAAGAGGATGAGATGTATAAATTAACTAATTATGACTATGCATGAAATTATAGAATTTAAATACATAGTATTAAAATTATATTAAATATACCAGATGACATTGAATACGCTGAGAAGTCACTGATCATCCAAATTAATGTAGCTCGCATAAAAAAAATTCTATTTATGTGATATATCGTACGTCATAAATCGATCAACCCGCAAAGTTTTCAACTCTGCGATAAGTGGTTGCAAATACACATCTAGTTTTTGTTTTGAACTTTTCGGTCCAAGTATGATAACTGTTAAAAAAATACTATGTCTTTTATGCACATCGAGGGTGGAAAGTTATACAGGGTCACAATCACCGGCCAGAGTGAATACTGTGCTCCTGATGCCCCAAATGGATTAAAGTTGTCTGTGCATAGTCCCAATCTAACCTTTCTAGGATCTCGAGCAAACTTGGGATGACAATTGTTCAAATGCTTCAACGTCGCAGCATCTGAAGGATGTCTTCTAACTCCATCATCTTGAAAATGCTCGTGATTCCATCTCATGTGAGAAGTTGTCACATCTGATGCATACAACTGTTGTAGACGCGGTGTCAGGGGCAAATAGAACATTCGGGTGTGTGGAATGAAATGGTGTTTTCCTTGTTTATATCTTGGGTGAAAGCAAAATTTGCAGTGATGCAGGCTCGTATCAACATCCCAGTATATCATGCATCCGTTTCGACAACAATCTATTTTCTCCGCGTGTAATCTGAGACCCTCCACTAGCTTTTTCATGTCGTACAAACTCTCCGGCAACGTGTTTTCTGGTGGAGCGGATCAACGAAACCATGTTGTGATTGAGTCAAATCCTCTAACCGGGATGTGGTACTCCGCGCTTTGATATTCAGAAGTTTTATAGTTGCAGTAAGTTGACTCACTTAACAACCCGAATACAGTGGTCTACTAGCTGTTATGAGCATCTCGTACATTTTACGTGCTTCTGGATTCATTTCCTCTTCAATGAATGTTTGTTTATCATCTTCCTCTTCTCGATTAATTTCAGTACCGTATCCTGCACCATCAAGTATCATTTACTAAATTTGACCAAAATGTTGTTCTTCATTATGGACTACAACGCAACGTTTGAGCTGCTGCCTTCTTACTGTCGAGATTTCTATAATACAGCATCGAATATTTCCTTTGTCTCACATTGATACACCCAATGATAATAATTTGGCACAAAACCCCGACTGTAAAGATGCTTGTTCATATCAGTAACGTCACAAACTTCCTGCCATTCTTTGGCACCTTTTTTATTTACAGCTTGTCAATGGGGTCATTGTATTACGAAGCTTTCGTCGCAAAACTATAGCGACTATAGCGTCACTTCCTTCCCGTCATCTGTTCGCGCAATTTTTTAAGATGCATTGGCCATTGGTATAACTACGCCGTCACAAATTTAGCGACACAAACGTAGCATGTGGTCAATGGCTAGTATTACGATTTATGACATCGTAAATTTACTTCCGCATGATGTCATCGCCAATTTGTCGTCGCAAAACAACAGTTTTCTTAAAGTGTCAATGTGATACCTAATCATTTTAGGAACGTTAGAAAACTCCTTTGATGTATTTATTTAAGATATGAATGAATGGCGCCACGACTTCTATTTATCATCAAAGGCTTTCCAAATTTTCAGTTTACGTGTAGCACCCTTAACTTCGGCAACATTCAAATGTGTCATATACAGAGTAGAACGCTTGTAGCCTCTCGCCACTAATAAAGATCCCTAGTGAATTTACATACCTCATTGCTAAACTATCTTCGTGTAAGGGCCCGAGGGTTTGACATGGGGTAATTGGGAATTTAATTTTATTGGTATAATTTAGTTAGTGAATAAAAGTGTGGAAAATTATTTTCTATATAAATTTTGGTTAATTAGTAATTAACCATAGTTTATTTAACAAAGGGTGGAGAATTTTAATTAAAAAGGGAAATTATTAACTATGATTAATTTGGTGTAGAGGGTTAGATAGCAAAAAGTTTAAAGGGCAAGGACTTAATTGCAAAAGAAAAGAGGAGGAAGGGCTTAATTTAAAATGAGGAGGTGGAAGGACTTGTGGGAAATTAGAATTTAGTTAATATTTTAATTTTGGAAAATTAAAATAAGTATTTATGTAAATGCAAGGAAAAGAAAATAAAAAAATGTCAAAATTTCTCTAATTCTTCTTCTCCAAAAACCGTGACCCCCTCCCCCTTCCCTCATCTTTTGAATTTTCTTTTTCCTCCATCAATTCCTTGAAGTTTGATGATGGGTTTGAGTTGATTTATGTTGGAATCACCATTTTAGGAAGTGGTCAAGCAAGAATCTTAAGTTCCAACAAGTTTCTAGGTAAATTTTGCTTCTTCCCTCTCAACCCGTCGCCCCCCTTTGTGATGGTGAAGTTTTGCTCCTCCTCAATTCTCATGGAAGTTGGTTGAAATCGAAGGGGTTTTGCTTGGCTTACGCATGAAGCAAATAGATAGGAAGATTGGAAGTGGAATCCACAAACTTTGAACTCTTCAAGGTAAGAATTCATCTATGTAGTATTCTAAGTTTTATGGGTTTTGGGTTTTCTTGTGAATTATTGATTAGAAGCTTTGGGTATCATTTTCTTTCATTTTAAATTTCTGGAAATTCATGTTTAAATGATGAGTTTAGGATTTAAGATTTTATATATATTAAAAGGGAGAAGATGATGGAAACTATGGTTGGGTGTAAGCTCTCAAAAACTCCATTAATGGTGGTTCTTCCGAAGCTTCTAGCTTTTCAATTTTTGAGTTTCCTTGACTTTTATTTAACAACTCTTAATTCTGGAATATATGAGTGCCTAATTATGTTTTTGACACATGAAAAACAACTTGGAAAGGAAGAGAAATGATTTTTGATAGATTCTCAAAATTGGCCAAAATGCTAGTTTTAAAACTTAGCTAGTTTTGGGTGTTTCTTTGATTAATCTTGAAAGTTATCAATTCTGGAAATTTTGGATGTTTATATGTATATTTTATACATGGAAGAAACTTTGGAAGATCAATTTAGTGAATTTTTGGTAAATTTCCAAGTTGACCAAAAATTACACTTTTACTTGACTAGTTTTCTTGTTTTTGTGAGTTCTTGACTTTTATTGAAAGATTATCAATTATGGAGAATTTGGGTGTTTAAATATATGTATTTAACAAGGAAACCACCTTAGAGCATCAATCTAATGGATATTGCATAAGTATTTCTTATTTGGCCGAAAATTGCATCCCGAATCAACTAGTTTGAAACTTGTATCAATAACCGGGTTCGGGGTTATTTGTGGTTGTTATGGGCTGATTTCTAATGTTTATATTAGCCTAAACATATATGGATTAACTTGTTGTAGGCCAAAGGCGAGTGGATACAATCGGAGCCAACTTTGAAGGTGAGAACATAAAGAATCGGAAGGGTGAATGGCGAGCATTCACGGGTTTTCCCGAGTTGTTTTGAAAGGAAAATTGTGGTATTGGTGATAGTAATTGATTGAATGGTTGGTAAGGTTAAAAGTGTAAGAGAAATATGGAAACGGATATTGATTCTGGTAGTGGCTAAAGGGGCCGAAAAGTGGAATAGTTTAAACCGGTTCATTATTAATAGTTGTTCATTTAAGCATGCCTATTTGTTTTATTATTATGTTCATAGTCCATGAACGAGTCATATACTGATTTGGGGCTATGATTATGCATATTTATCATGTTTTTGATTTATGCTCGAGGAATAGTTACAAATGAAATAATAGAGAAAAGTGTGAACGTGAACCATAAGATTATGTGAATTTTGAGCATTATGTGAGTAATGATCGAGTCATATGTATACTTGTTGTATTGTTCGGGTTATGCTCGATGGTTAGTTGTGGAAAAGCTTAAATGGGGAAATACTTGATATGTGCACTAAGAGTTAAGCGAAGTAAGCTTAATACGTATAACGATTGAGTCTTATAGTACTTGGAGGAATTGTTCTACTTGTGCCATTGAATTGAGAATTTGATATACAATGTTTACCGAAAGCAAGCATGCCCATCTCATTTCATATCATAGCACATCATTCATGCATTTCATACTTTCGACATGTGGCCATGGGGTTGTAACCCGTGTAACGGTGTATGGGTGTTGGACGTTACACGTGGTTACCGTGGCGGAAATGTGATTAACCCGTGTAACGGTGTGTGGGTGTTGGACGTTACACGTGGCTACTGTGGAAAGGTGATGAGCTCCGGTGTGCTATGTGATAAATGGTCCGGGTGCTAGTGAGTGTTGAGATAGTTGAAACTGTAACGAGCTATGGCTCGAATGTTGGTTGATCGTGTAATTTGGGCGTAGAGAGACGCCGAGTTTTGTCATGTTGTGACTTATGAAACTGAAAAGGATGATGATTATGAAATGTGAGATGTGATAATGGTTTGATAAGAGTTCATGATAGCGGAATTACGATTGATTGACACCATCTATTCATAATGAAATTTTTCTATCTCTGTACTTTAAGCATATTATTATTGCCTATTCTTTTCATTACAATCATACCGCGTCACCATTCATATTCTTTTGTTTTCACTGAGTGTCATGCTCAAAGGTGCTCTAAATCACCTTTCAGGTAATGCTCGGGGATAAGGGCGTGGAGCGGCAGGTGGTGCTCGTTGATAGCTCGAGATGGAGGCTTTTGGATTGGCTCACAGTCACGCGAGTCACGGGTTTTGAGAGCGTTGTTAAGTCGTGCTTATATATTTTGGAATCGAAGTCTTCAAACCTTATGTATATATGTTTTGTCTTGTTTACTTTTCAAATGGTGCACCGAACTTTATTTTGAACTTTTGTGATCTTCTGAACCGGCCGACGTGCCGATGATTTCTGGAAAACAGGTTTATTTTACGTTATTTTTGTATATGAGGCATGGAATTTACGAATACTACATGCCAAAATTTTCGATATTTGAATAAAGTAATTGTTTTTGGGTTTAAGTTCTTTGCTTCCGCTTTCGTAACCGCGACGGGCTTTTTAAATAAGTCGGGTCGTCACACTTCGATAACCAGCATTATCAAGTTGACCAGCATAAATAATATTCAACTTGCAATTAGGAACATACCTAACATTCCTCAATAGTCTGTCATTGGCTCATAGACACTAAAACTCTCATCAACACAGTAAAGAGCATGCACGACCATATTAGCCTATGAGTTATTGTTGTTATATTTTTTTATCTTGTTTCAGTTTTCTATAGTCTGATTTCTTGTGACCTTTCCTACGATAGTAGTAATACTCAATCCCCTCGTTCCATGTACCTTTACCCTTACTGCTATTACTTTGATTGCTTTTTCCTTTACCGGTATACAAAGCAGTACCACTATTAGAGGCTATACCAGAACTCTTCGAGTGAATTTCTTCTGTAAGAGCAGCATCTCTGATATTTGCAAAACAAAGCTTCCTTCTTCCCTGAGAATTAACGATAGAAGTTTTCATAGTAGACCAACTATCAAGTAAAGATGCGAAGAATGTAACAACCACCATATCATCAGTCATTTGAAACTCTGAAGCAATTAACAGATTTATGAGAATGTTGAATTTGTTCAGAGGATCTGCTAATGGTTCATCATCAACCATCGTCATATGCATGAGTTGAGTGATATGTATATCTTGTTGTTGACGGTGGATTGCTCATACATATCAGACCAAGTCTTGATCAATCCCGCTGTAGTTGTCTCTTTTGCCACATTTGGGCAACATTCTTTGATAAGGTCAATCTCACAACTCCCAACACTTGCCTGTCTAATAGCTTCCATTCTTTATCATTCATACCCTTTGGCTTTTCTCCCAATGGCAGATGCAACTTCCTGCTAAACAAGTAGTTCTCAAACTGCATCATCCAGAATGAAAAATCTGAACCATCAAATTTTTTGATCCCAATATCCTTTGTGTTATCAATCGATCTCTACCACAAGTCACTTGAACGTGACGCTCTGATACCAATTGTTGGGAATTGGAAGGGTTTGCAAATCCTGAAACTCCCTAATCTCAAGAATGATAAATAACAACACAAGAATAAATTATAAGCAAGAGAAAAACGACACCAGAGATTTTTATACAGGTTCCCAATTGGTACATCCTATTTTTTACAAATTTTACACGTTCCAGTATAATGATGAAGATTACAATTGAGACGAATAATATAAGTTTAACAATCGATTATAACTCTCTATTTTCACTCAATTTAGAACAAACCCCAAAACCCAAGAAGTTTGATCAAATAACTTCACTTTGCCTCTCGGTGAACAAACGAAAAAAGACACCGCCACTTGATGTATCTCACGTTCGCACGCTAGGTAAATTGCTCAGCCAATATATATAGGGGCTCTTGCAAAAATAGCAAAATTAGGTCCAATATTTGTAAAAATAGCAGTAAAAAAACTTATTTGCAAAAACAGCAAAAAACTCAAATTCGTGCCTAAAAATTACAAAATTGCCACTAGTTTTGCATGAGTAATTAGTGATTTCTTCACAAGTAATCACTGATTTCCACACAAGTAATAACTGAATTTACTGATATCCTGATATTTTGTGCATGAATCATTGATTACTTAATAATTATCATTGATTTCTCTGATTCACATGAATGAGGGTTTTTAAAAAATTGCTATATTTGCAAATACTTTTTTAAAATACTATATTGATAAATATTGCAAAAAATTCAGCTACCCAATGCAATTTCCTTTATAAATATGTGAATTAAACATTCCACCACCTCACAAAGAATTGCCAACTTTCCTATTGGTTCTCTTTATTTAATCACACGGTTAAAGACAAAAAAACAAAAGGTAATAAAAGTTAAAATATACTCATGTGATAATGGGTCTAAATAATTTGGGTTAAGAAGACAAATGGGCTTAGGCTATTAATTTGCCTACACATCTCAACAAAATGAAGATAGGATGGAAAGAAATTCTAAATTGCTCTGGTAAAGGTTAGACATGAACAGGATCGAAGCTTATTAATCAAACCTTTTTTTTTTCCGCGAAGCAGGTAAAACGAGAAAAGGAAATCGTATACTATTTTTTAAGGATTTTAGAATCCTTTGATAAAATTTGTATATTTTTCAAAAGCCCTCAACAATTTATTGATTAATGTGCTCAATTTCAAAGGTTTTTTAAAAATCTTTTCAATAAAAATATCTAGTTTTTTCAAAAGAATTTGACCACCTTCGATAACAAGTTTATATTTTTTTCAAATGATTTTAATACTTTTCTATAAAACTTTGTCTTTTTCCAAAGGTTTTGGTTATTTCTCGATATATATGATATTTTTCAAAGGTTTTTATTAACCTTCGATAAAAAGTGGTCCAAACAACTCTAATTTCTTGTATTGGAAACACATCTCATGCATTCCACCTTTGCTCCGGTGGCCCCATTAGAGAGAAAAATGTGTCCAATTGATTTGATTCGGAAGCATGAAGAAAACAAATTATTGGAAGAAAACAAATTATTGAAAGAAAACAAATTACACATCCATTAATTTAATTTATTAGATTAATGGATGTGTATTGTGTGAATGAACATCTGATGGGAAAGTCATGATGACTTTATTTAAAGAAAACAAATTACATTGTGTATTGAGTTGGTAATTGAGATAGGTTTAAGGGATTAACTCGACTTTATCACGAAGCGTTTTCCATATACTTATCTGAATTCAATAATAGTCTATTTGAATGATTTATTGTTTTATTTTTCTACGTCTTATCTCTTTAATCATCTTTTAAATATAATTACCTGTTTTTAAATTTCGAACTTTGTGATTTGATTTTTTTTTATTTACAATAATATCTATAATTCTAATTATTAAAAACGTGCATCGCATGTTTAGTTTCGACTAGTAATAAAATATTAAAGGGGAAACCACTCGATGATTTTGACGTAATCGAAAGAGAAGCATTTCTCATGAGCCTATCAAATCTGGTCTACCTATTCATTTCTTAAAATGTCAAAAAATTATGGTTGGCCGTAAAATATGACCCTTATCACGTCAACGAGGAACCATTGAAATTAGAGAAATTTTGTTGGCTGACCGATTTTTATATAACATTTATAAAAATATCAATTCAAAAAAATATTTATAAATATAGTAATTTTTATCATCTTTATCAGTGATTAACAAATGATTTATATATTTATCAGTGATAAATATAATGTAAAAATATGTAATTCAATGTTTATCACTGATAAACTCCATCAAAATTTGCTATATTTGTAAATATTTTTTTAAGCTTTTATTTTATTTTTATAAATATTACTAAAAAATTTGCTAGATTTACAAATGTCACTTGAAATTATAATTACAATTATTTGGCTGACTATCACACTCTTAGAAAGGTGGTGATGATGACTCTTTTAGTCTCTTTTATTCAAAGTTGTCTGTGAAGAGGACGTGATAACGTTGAAAGAATTGAAATCTTTGTATTAGGGGTGAATATTGGATTAGTTTGGTTTGTATTTTGCTAAAATTTCAGATCCGATTGGATATTCTTTTTAAATTATATGAACCGAACCGAACCGTTTAACATGAAGAAACCAAATGGTTGGGTTTGGATCGGTTTGGTTTTTACATTTTTTGTTTTTCTCAATTATTCATAAATACATAAATTGCAGTATGATAAGTGTAACAAAATCTTAAAAATTAACTTCAAAAAACTATAGGACTAATTTCAATTCATTTAAAAGTTCAATAAAACACCAATTACAAATACAAACATAACAAATTTAGAAAATCTTATTATAATTATACAACCAAAACACATAATATTAAAGATTCTTTCTATTTTTTTTTTCATTTTATTAAGTTTTATTGATATTTAAGAATTCAAATATATTTTATACTATATATTGGTTTGGTTTGGATCGCTGCTAAAATTTATCAAACCGAACCAAACTATTATTAAATTGGTTTGGATTGGTTTGGGTAATTGAAATTTTAAAATCCGAACCAAACCGTTGGACAATTAGTTTGGTTTGGATTTGTTCACCTCTACTTTGTAGAGTTGCAATAATTGCGGCTTGTGGTTTGGAATCATGGCAACAGCTGCTGAGGCAATTGTGGGATGAATATTTAATGATACTAGTGAAGAAAAGGTATAGAAATATCATATTTTAATTCGAATTACATGAGAATAATACGTTAATTACTATTGTTGCATATTTTCATCCAGCTGACTGGATTACGATTAACATGTCAGTTCCATGTGTGTTTTAACGGGATTTAGATATGGAAAGTATCACTTGAAAGTCATGAGTCTTTAAAATGAACGTCTAAACCCGGTAAAAAATCGTCTTTCTGAACATTGAATTCAGGTCAATATATGGCAAACCCTTCATGATAAAGTCGAGTTGTATCCGCTTAAGCGTATCTCAATTCCCACCCCGACTGAACCACTAACCCGATCATTTGACTCATGGCCATTACTCCTTGGTTCAACATTCCAATTCACAATAATGGATTCTTAAACCCGTTGTAAAAATGATTAAGGGTCCGTTTGGTACAACATCTCCTAAAAATGTTTTGAGTTAAATATTTTAAAAGAAATACTGATTAACAGTTTCATCTAAAAACATTTTAGATATATATTTTAAGTGAAATACTTGTTTACGAACATTTTTAGAAGAATCATAAATCAAGTATTTTATCCAAAAGATACATTTTAGTGTACCTAAGTGTTTTTAGATGAAACACTTGATTAATATTTATTCTAAAATATTTCACTCACAACACTTTTAAGAAAAGTTGTACCAAATAGATCCTAAGGGTTGGATGTGGAGCAAATGATTACATATTTGGCATTGTGGCCATGGCCACCATCATCGGCTGTGGAGTCTGTATTAAAGTTTGCACAACATGTGTTTAATCTTTGATTTTTGTTCTTCCCATCAGATACCAACTCAGTACACAATGCAATTTGTTCTCTTTAAATATTTTGTAAAATCATTACTTGAGGATAATATGTTTATTACTGCGTATTTTTGTTCAACTGATTGGATCCACGTGCGCTCCAAGGGAGTGTAGAAAAAAATGTATTGCCTAAAAATTACGGGTCTGAAAAGGGAATGACACCGGCGTGGTGCTAGTCACCTACACTCGGACAATCAAGTTAGTAGAAATTTTGACAGCGTTTTTGTAAGGTCAAAAAGTGTACCTCAATCGTTCATAAATGTCTTTATTTATAGTTGGCGAGTTTGTGGTTTCCCGTCATTCATTTGGTTCGTTTACCTCTTATCGCAAGTTGACCTACCACAAGTCAAGTCAACAACCACACATCAAATCAACTTCTTATCGACAGCCTACTCTGCAGTCGCCTCAACCTATCTCTAGATAAAGATGAATTTAGGCATATCGTATCGTGTATGTTTTACTGAGCTGAAGCTCAACGTCATGAGCTCGTTGGGTTTCCTAAACTGAGCCGTCTCAAAAGTTGGTGGGCTAGACTGACTTTAGTGGCCTCAACGCGCTGGCTCAGATAGGTGGGTTTAGCAAGTTTCAAATAGGTTGAAGTAGGTGGGCACAACCTTAGTGGGTCATACATGTTGACTAAAACATGTGGGCCCAAACAAGCTAAAATTGGGCTGAACAGACTAGGGTGGGGCCTATTCTCATAATTATGGGTTTTTTATTTTCGAAATTAACCCCTAATAATTACAATTGTAAGAGGATAAGTGAACAAATATGTATTGCGCTCACGAATTTTTTAAGGGTCATTCTCTCATCGTAGATATTTTATTAGTGGTTGTGGTTTTTGTTCATTTTTTATGCGCCATATAGAAGACTTTACCTCCTTTATTTTTAAATAACGAGAAGTAGTAAACCAACATCATAAAATATAAAACTAGCAAATAAAAGATTTAAAAATACAAAATAACCTTCTAAATTAAACCTCTTCCATTTTTAAATAGCAAGAATTGTATGACTCCATCAAATCTTCACAATTTAAAGAAAATAAAATAAAATAAAATAAAAAATTATAATATGCTGCGAACCATTCTTGATTGAATTTATCAATGTTATGGTTAAGTGTGAAGACTAAATAACAGATTAAAGTCCAAAATCAATTATGGTCATGGACTAATAATCTTTAGCAAACATGAATTTGAATAAAAAATCAAGTGGCGGTTGAATCATTAGCACGGAGAGGCGTGAAGGAAATTAGAAAAGGGTTGCAGCTTGCTTTTCTTTTAGGCGGTGATTGATTTTGACCATTCGGTCTGAGAGGGTTTTGTCTCCAGACTCAAGACACATGAGGTGAAAAATCAAGGAGCTTCAGTCAAGAGATAAAACAGAGGCGGCGTTTTTTTCATTTCTTCATCCGAGGGTGAGAAATACTGCAAAAGAAAATGTTTTCTTTATTGAATGCTTTTGAGAATGTATAATACATCATTGAGGATATATTAGATATTTCTATTTGTTGGGATTTTTACTATAAGTAGTCGATGAATAATAAGCAGATGATAAATAATACGTAAAGCAGAAAAATAATAACACCAAGATTTACGTGGAAAAACCTTTAGTGTGAGAGTAAAAAAAAAAACCACGAGACCGGTCCGAAACTTCCACTATCGAAATAATAGGATACACCAATATTTTTCTCTAAATAAAACTAGAGGAAATCACAACAAAAAACAATCACTTCATAATTAAATATGGCTAACAAAATATGAGAGAAATGCAGAAGCTGCGTGACTTGCATTTGGTGGGTGAGATAATGAGGTAATGGTTAGACTACGTGAGCTTTCATTACCTGTCATTATTCACTAGAGGTGGGGAGATATTAATTAAAAACTTTGTGTACTTTGTTTTGGAAAGCAAGATAATGAAATATTGTTAGACTAGGGGTGCTTTCAATACTATCGTTGTAAGAATGTTGATGGTAATATTGATGTAAAGGCTATGTGTACTTTACATGTGTTAAGTGAGTTAATGAACAATGTTGAGACTGTGTGTGCTATCATTATTGACATTAATTGCATGTTATTCTTGTTTGAAACATGTTGAGACCGAGTGTGCTTAGCATGAGTTACCATAGAGAAATGGAAAGTTATATATGTATAGCCTGAGTTGCTAAAAATAAAGAAATGTGAATTTTATATATAGCCTGAGTTGCAAAAGAGAAAGAAATGTGAACTCTTTGTATAGTATGAGTTGCTAAAGAGAAAGGAATGTAGCATCTATAGAAAATGAATGAAAATGATATGTACAGTATGAGGTACGTACTTTGAGATGCTAGTTTCTTGTTTATTTGGGAGATCTTGTAATTGGAAGTTGTAATACTTGATGTGAACCCCTTTGAAATGGCTAGGTAACAAATAGTAAGTAAGCTTTTTGGACAAAAATCTAGATACGGGTTTGGGGTCTAATGTTATTTTGTTTTACCTTTATCTTTACTGGGCTTTTGCTCATGATATTACATTTTTCAGGTATCGACCGTGGACGTGGTCTAGGTCGTGGGAGAGGAGCTTGTGCTACTTGATCTTGGTGACAATGATGATGAGATGGATTAGAGAGAATTTATGGTCCATGGACTTAAGTTTACTTTGTTTTTCCATCTTTTGATGCACGTGTTGTCTATAAGCTCAGGAAAGCATTTTCACATTAGACTTTTTATGAATTTGAACTATTCTTAATATGGAATGCACATTCAGATTTTAAATTATCTGATTGGGAAAATTGTATTTACTGGGTATTGTGATTCACCGTCATCATCTGGCTCGTGGCTTAAAGGCCGGCCCCAGCTTGGCTCGGGGCCCGGTCACAGCTCAGTCCAAAAGTCAACGTTTGACAGGCCAGCTCGACTCGACTCGTTAAATGTTTAGATTGGATACGAGCCTCCCTTTTTTTGAACGAGACGACTCATGGGACGGCTAGTTTGAGCCTCCATAGGACCTATCCAACGAGTCGGCTCAAGCTCAGCCCAAATAAAGCTCGCAACATTTATTTATTATTTAAATAGAATTTTATATTATTACCAATTTAAAAATTAAAGTTAAAAAATAATAATATACCCCCTTTCTTTTATATTACACGCCTAAAAGTGCATCACTACAATATAAGGTGAGAAAAATGCATATGATTGACAAATGAGTGAAGCATTTATTCTCAAATATTCATGTATGAAATAATTAATAAAAATATCTTTTTTTTAAAGTTGATACTTTTGTGTAATTACTAAATAGGATAAAATAAAATAGTTAAATTATTTAACGGATAAAATTAAACAATTTGTACTTTCTTGTTGTTCAAAATATTAAGTTTAATATATTGATTTTTTTCACTCCTTTTTGCTATTTAAAATAATAAGTTTAATATGTTAATTTTATTAACACTTGATTTTTTTTTTTAAAAAAGTGATTCGAAAGTTATGCACCATTGGTTTTTGAGATAATATGATACAAAAATGAGCCCATATGATAGGTCGAGGTTGGCTCGATAAGCCTAACCCATGAGTCGAGCCGCGAGCCTTAAAATTTTAGATTAAGCTGAGTTCGACCAAAAGTATAGGCTCATTGGGCTCAAGTCCGAGCCGAGCTTGAGCCTTCTAATGTTTGCGCCGAGCCTAATGATGGTGAATTGTGATAGCCTAAGTTTTAAACATCATCATGCCAAATTTATTAAATATTAAGTCTTTCGCTGCGTTTGGATTTTTAAATTATTTAAAAGGAGATGGGTCGTCTCAAGTTCTTTCCTATAAGTCGATCCTAAAGGCACACACAACCTCCTACGATACATCAAAGCGTCATTAGTGGAAAGGTTAAATGGCTAGGTAAATCTGACTCTGCCTCTTGAAAACCCGCTGCTAAGTCTTTTTCACCTCTCTGTGCATCTATCATCCTCTTTCTCAGAGAAGGGCCAACATTTAAACTTTCCAAACTCACAGTAAGCTTAGCCATAAGAATGGTTATATCGGTTCTCTCCATTTCTCATCTAAGTCTCAACGGACAAGGTGGACGAGTGTGATGACTTTTGACTAAGTGCATCAGTGACTACGTTAGCCTTTTTAGGGTGATACTTGTAACGTCCCGTTATTTTTACAAGGAAATTTATTTATTTATTTATTATTTATTTACTATATATTATTTATTTTATTTAAAGCATTTAATTTCATTTTAGATTTAATTTCGTTAGTAAATTCTTTTAATTGCTTTATTAGCTTAAATTAGTTTTGGTTGTATTAATAATTATTAACAGGCCAATTAATAATTATTAATCACCATTTAACTAGTTTAAGAACTTCGGGTTTCGATTTATGAGTTAAAAATCATTAAAGGGACGTAACCGTAATTTTTAATTTCTTAAAAATATCAAAACACTATTCATCTCTCTTTAAAAATCTCAACTTTGACCCATTTGACCGAAAATTCATTTTTCTCTTCTTTCCTTTCTTCCTCCTTGCCGTGGAGCTCCTTATCCATGGAGGATTCTTTGGCTTTCGTCATTTTTCGACTGTTTTCGATGATGTCAGTTGCGTTGGATTACTCGAGACAAGGGCTATCTATCCCACCTAGCCTTGTAGTGTTTCCCGTTCTCTAAGGGAAGTCCTAAAAAGTAAGTTTTTAAAACTCTTGATATGGATTTCATTATTTTTGTTTATAAATGAGTTTTGAAGTTGAAATCATGAATTTCCATCAAGGAATTTGACGATTTTAAGCTCGTATTTTTGAAAAACGCTATTCACACGAAAACACTATTCATCTGAAATCACTATACACCCGACAATCATACTTTTTCTCATATTAGATATGAGTTGTAATATGTTGATCGGTTGATGAATTGTAGGTGCGATTGCTCGTTTGTTGGTTCGTGGGAACTTGGTTGTCACGCGAGCATTCGAGGTGAGAATAAATAGAACTTAAGTAAACTTAGAAACTGAATAAGTTGAACGATTTGTAGAATCGTAAGTTGAGATTAAGGTTTAAATCGAAAGGATTAAAGTAAGTGAGTTAACATGCATAGGCTTCAGAGTTAGTTCTAATTGAGTGAGAGAACTCAAGGATTTCTTGAGGGAAACGTTTAAACTCTTGGAAGTTCTAAGTTTAGATTCGTTCTGGAGTTTAAGAATGATTATCGGAAGTTGAAGGTTTCAAGTATAATGGGGTGACTAAGAAACTTGACTATGTACTTCAGATATGTACTGAAAGCAGTAGAATCATTTTGAATTGGAGACTTTATGATAAAGTTAGTAATCCAAGTTTACTGAAGGCCGTTTGGCTTGATTTATTTATTGTTTTTTTTTTATCAAAAGTTCCCAATTTCTTATTTTATGTATAAGAGTAATACGTGATCGATTTATCTTTATGCCTTTTGATTACTTTGAATGTTTATATTTATTTTACTTGCAATTGAAAGCATATTCATACCATATCATATTGCATAATCGAAATTGGGAGAAATAATGAGGCAATGCATAGATTGAGTGTGCTTGCATTGTCTGGTATTATTCGTTTTATGTTTATGTATATGTATCATGAGTAATGCTAAAGGACTGCGGGACTTTGCATGATCGGAGGAGATGGATAATGAGATAATGATGGAACTATGCGAGTTCACATTACCTAGTATTATCCATAATTACTATGATACATATACGAGGATACAGGGGTGCATTGAACCTTGTATTCTGTGGGTGAGTTAATGAGGTGAATGTGTAGTCCTGCGGGAGCTTTCATTACTTGTCATTAATCACTAGAGGTGGGAAGATATTGTTGAAAAGACTTTGTATATTTAATTTTAGAAAGCGAGATAATGAGGTGAATGCTTAGTCCTGCGGGAGCTTTCATTACCTGTCATTATTCGCATGTGATGGTTATATTAATGTAAAGGTTGTGTGCCCTTTACACTAGTTGGGCAAGTTAATGAATAATGTTTAGACCGCGTGTGCTAACATTATCATCATTATCATCATTAATCGTGAATTATCATGTTTAATATATTAAGACTGAGTGAGCTAAGCATTATTTATTAAAGAAAAAAGAAAGTAAAATTTCGATAGCCTGAGTTGCTATAGAGAAAAGAATTGAAACATTATGTATGACATACATTTCTATAGAGAAAATAAATGAAATATGATGTATAGCCGAGTGCTATAGGAAAAGAAATGAGATTGAATTGTATAATGAGAAAATACAAGGGGTATTGAACCTTGTTTAATTATCAATGATATATTTGTAAGAGAACTAGATTCTCAATAAATTGGAAGATCTTGAAATTGGAAATTAATACTTGAATGTAAACCTTATGTATAATATAATGTACTAAAGAGAATAAAATACAAATATTATGTGTGTTATGAAACACATCCTCCTAAATGCTTGGAAATTAGTTCCTCAATTATATGGGAGTTTTGGTAAGTAAAAGTGGAATACTTGATACAAAACCCTTTTGGTGGTTGAAAGGATGTGAGTTTTACTTGGACACAAATCCGGATGCGAGTTTGGAGTCTAATGTTACTTTACTTTCCGTTTATTTTCACTAGGCTTGCTTTTAGCTCATGATATTACAAACATTTTCAGGTAATGCTCGGGGTCGTGGGAGAGGAGTTGGTGCAGTCTGATCTAGTTGATGATGATAGCGGGATGGACTAGAGATATTTTTAAAGTCCATGGACACATTTATTTCATGTTTTATCTTTTGAGTTGTATATTTGTATATAAGCTCATAAGAGCTTTTTGTTTTAACTATATCACCTTGAATTCCTTTAATCTTTACACAAGAATTGCATTTCCTTTTAGTTTAAATTCTTTGGTTGTGAAAAGTGTAAACAGGTTGTGGATAGTCCAAGTTTTAAACATATCCATGCCAAATTTTTATTAAATATTAAGTCTTCCGTTGCAATTTGATTTTAAATGATTTAAAAGGAGTCGGGTCGTCACAATACTATATGTCACAATCATAATCCTTCACAAGCTCTAACCATCTCCTGTCTCATATTTAGTTCCTTTTGAGTGAAGACGTACCTGAGACCCTTATGATTGGTGAAAATCATAATCTTCTTTCCATACAAGTAGTGTCTCCAAATTTTCTATGCATGCACTACAGCTGCCAACTCCATATCAACAGTCGGATACTTCTTCTCATGCTCCTTTAACTGACGAGAGGCGTAAACTATTACCTACCTATGTTGCATAAATACACAACCTAGACCCTTCTTTGATGCATCTTCATACATTGTCAATCCACCTGACCCATCTGGTGATACTAAAACTGGTGCCGACACAAGTCTCTTCTTGAGCTCCTTGAAGCTCTTTTCGTATTCTTCAGACTATAAAAAGTCCACCCCTTTTTAGTCAAATGAGTCAAAACTGATGCAATCTTGGAAAAGTCTTGCACAAATCATTTATAATATCCTGAAAGTCCAACAGATCTCTGTATCTCAGCTCCATTAGTCGATCGGGGCCAACCACTAAAGATTTCAACCATAGAAGGATTAACAGAAATCCCTTTACCAGATACAACATGTCCTAGGAATGCCACTTCCTTCAAACAGAATTCACACTTTGAAAACTTCACATACAACTTTTGAGCTTTCAAGATCGATAACACCTTCTCTAAATGTATGGCATGCAACTCCTCAGTCTTAAAGTAAACAAGAATATCATCAATGAAAACTATCACAAAAGAGTCGATAAATCTCCTGAACAGTGTATGTATAAGGTCCATTAATGCTGCTGGAGCATTTTTCAGGCCAAAGACATGACAACAAACTCATAATGGCCATAAGGTGTTATGAAGGCGGTCTTAGGGATATCCTCATCTCTAATCTTCAATTGATGGTACCCAGATCGAAGATCTATATGTGAAAAGACAGTGGCTCATCCCAGCTGATCAAACAAGTCCTCTATCCTGGGCAAGGGTACTTGTTTTTCACTATAACATGGTTCAACTCTCTATAATCGATGCACAACCTGATAGAGACATCCTTCTTTTTTCACAAACAACAATGAAGCTCCCCAAGGCGATACACTAAGGCGAATAGACTAAGAGTTTTGCAACTGACTTTTGAGCTCTTTCAATTCAGCTGGTGCCATACGATAAGGTTCCTTGGACAATGAAATGGTCCCAGGAATCACTTCTATCTGAAAGTCTAACTCTCTCACCTGTGGTAGACCGGGTAACTCATCAGGGAAAACATCAGTGAAATCCCTCGAAACCTAGAGTAGTCATACTAACTGAAGTGTCTACTACACTAGCCAAATAACCTCATGCACCATTAGTTAAGAGCACTCTAGCCTGAATCACCAAGATAACTACAGGTGTCACCCTACCTCTAGATCATGGAAACAAACACTAGCCCCACACGGATCAATAAAGTCTGTAACTTTCTCAATACAACCAATGTTTTCATGGTTGGCTAACAGTCAATCCATGCCCAAGATGATATAAAAATCCGACATCGACATCACAATCAAAATAGCATGCAGATAACAACCCAAAAAACACAATTCATCAGTATGAAAAATTATATCCATAATAACTTATTCCCCGAGCGGAGTAGTAACTGCAAGTCATTCCCTAATGGCTCAGACTCAAATGCAGCCGACTCGACAAATTCAGCAGAAATAAAGGAATGACTAGCCTCAGAATCAAATAACCCAAAGCTAGAGTGCCACAAACCTGTCAATGTACCTGGAACAACGGTGCCTGATGCCTTAACATCATCTCGAGTGGTGGCAAATACATGAGCCTGTTGTTATGTTTGAGGTGGTGACTGAACAGTCAGTTGTGGTCTCGACTGCTGGTTAGACCGAGTTGTCCTCATGTCTGACTTCGTCCCTGGCCCTGGCACTGGCCTCCTCCCTAGTCCTTGCCCAGACCTTGATTTTTAGTATGTTGGATAGATCGGGCTTCGAGCTTTCTTTTCATCCCACTCTTGAAGCATACCCTTCAACTTCTAGAGGCTTTAAGGTAAGAGATTTTTTTTATGGGTTTTGTGTTTCTTTTGAACTTAAATGAAGTTCTTAGATGGAATCTTAAATTTCTTCACTTGGAACTTGGAGACTTTGATTTTGGAAATTTATTTTAGAAGTTTCTTGATATCCTTCAAGCCCTAAACTCAAAAATCACAAAACACCATTCATCGAGTTACTGTTCACAAAACAATGTTCATCAAGTTTTTGTTAATTGAGATATTGTTCTTGATTCATTGTTTCATCTGAAAACACTATTCACCCGAAATTTTTTTTTTCTCTGGTTATGTGTTATAAAATGTTTTCGATTAGTGTTATTGTAGGTGTATGTTTTGCTCCCCCTTGATCAATTGTCGGAACCTTAAATTTCATCTACTTTGCCAAGGTGAGTTTAAAATATTGGTGTAGTTTTTTGCTTCGGGTTTCATGACGATCTTGTTGGTCAAGGTTAAGAGACTATGTTGATAATAAAAGACTTAAAGAATTGGTTGGTGAGTTTGGACCTTGGATGTGAGAGTTGTGTGATTTATGTTTTTTCCGAGTACTTTGGAGATTAGTTTGGTTTTTGAGTGTTTAGTAAGTTTTAGCGTTTACTTGGAAGTCTTGCAAGGTTGTGCTAAATTTTAGAAGAATTTTAGAAGTGAAAAGTGTTAGGAATGGTGTCCTAGAACTTGTAATTATTTAATAAAAATAATTTATTTCGAATAAATTAAATAAATAAACATAAGTTCTTTATTATCTATATTGATTCAATTGAAGATATTAGGAATATATGGAAATATATTAATATCAAACATTCAAATAGTAAACCCTATATTACTCTTATGAAATCACGACTTAGTATGTGAGTCATACGAGAGGATTAAAGTCGAGATGAGTAACTTAAAAGTGTCTACAGTAAATGGATAACGTTTGGGAACCTTATTCTGGTAACACTGTTGATAGCTTCGCATTTTGTTTATAGACAAATGATCTAATCCTGATCATTCATGTGGGAGACATGAAATGGAAGTATCATATGCAATGTTGATTGTATAAGACAGGACCACGATGTTTGATCAAATTTCTCATTAGTACCTGGTTTAAGAGAAATAATCGAATATCAAACTAAGTTTATCAACCGGTGATAGATCTCAATCCCGAGTGAAATGCGGACCCCTATTTGTGGAGTTATGTTCTTTGATTCACATAGTTGAGAGCGATCTGTAAGAACGCTCAATACACTCCTGTTTTGGGAACATGACTAGATAAGTAGCTGGGAACTCATTTTCACGAGATGGAATTCATAACTTTCCTATAAATTAACGGTATCAGTGCGATACCTAAACATTTTAGGAACTTTAGGAAACTCCCTTGATGTACTGATTTGAGACATGAACAAGTGGCGCCACGACTTCTATTGATCACAGAAGTATATTATCTCTAGTTCGACTAAAGATAATGTTCATTAGAGAATCAGCGGGAACACAAGGATAAAGAGGTAATTATAGGGGCAAAACGGTAAATTTATCCGCCTGTAATTATGAGGGTTCCACGTGAAGGATATATCACAGATATAAATAAAAGATAAACTAAATGGACATAACTCATCTATAGTGTGGGGAGTTCAACTATAAATCTATAGTGGAATTATTCATAGTTAAATAATAAGTAATTAGCTGATTATGAGTTAATCACTTAATTGGCTAATTATTAAGCCCATGATCTATAGGTCCATCGGGTCCCTATGCTAGCCCAAATATCGTTGTAGCAAAACTAAGTTATTAATTTAACTTAGGAAGAACAAATAGTTTAAGTAATTGATTTTACTTAAAATTAGGTAATATTAATTATTTGAATAATGAGATTATTTAAATGATAATTAATATTAATATTATTAATATTGATACAAAATTAATTTTTTAAATAAAGAGTTTATTTAAATGGAAATTAATATAACATATCAATTATAATATTTTACGGCAAAATTAATTGTTTAAATAAATAAATTATTTAAACGGGAATTAATGTTGATATTATTAATTATTTAAATAATGAGTTTATTTAAATTGAAATTAATAATTAATATTATTAATTAAATAATGAGGTTATTTAATTTAATAATAAATATTAGAGAGAATTAAATTCAATTTGTTTGAGAAACAAATTGGTGTTTGCCCAAAATAATTAATTAATTGAATAAGATTCAATGGTAATTAATATATTAATTTTTGGCTAAATGTGTTTAATTAGAAATTATTATTTGATTTTTTTTTTTCTAATTTTAATACATATATATATATAATTAGAAATATAGAAAAGTAAATAAATAATAAAAAAAATGAAAATAAAAGTACATATCTCAATTCTTCCTTCAGCGCGTTCGTCCGTGTGGTGAGTGGAGATATGTTTTATTTATTTTTATTTATTTATTCTTATTTTATCTATTATTTTATATATATAGGAAATAAGGAATTCTAATTAGATTAGGATACCATATATTCCTATAAATATGACCATTGGGATTCATATTTTGCACACTTCTCACTTTAATTAGAAAAGTGAAAATTCTCTCTCAAGTTTTTGTCCAATTGCCGATTTTCCTTAGAGAAAAATTTAGAAGAAATTTCTTCTTCTTTTGTTCTTCCGGTTCGATTCCCACAAGTCGGTTTTGCTTTCGATCGGGATATAGCATAGAAGATCCGGTGTTGCTGAGGATTTGATGCTGTAAAGAAACCTCCAACCGATTCTCCATTAATTACTCAATGTAAGTAAAAGGGTTTTCATTTTCGAAATTAAACATGTTCTTCATGTTTTTATCACAAATTGCATGATGTTAATAGATCCGTTATTAAATGTTAATAAGTTTACTAAATAAATTTCCGCTAATTTAGTAAATCATCCCTTCAGAAAGTGTTTGAGTAGCTTGATTCAAGATAACTTAGAGGAATTTCTTAGGAGTTTTATGTAATTTAAGGTACTCTCTTGCCTTTTAGAATTATCATAATGTTTAGTCTTGTTACTTTTGCTTACTTGGTGTGATCTTCGTTGGTTTCGTATTGGTTGTGAATCAGTATTTGTTTATTTGAACGTGTTACTTATGTACGATTGTGGATTATGGTTGGTAACAGTGATACTTTTGTTATTGGAAAAGTAAGTTGTGACGAATTGTGATACGATCTTGGGATATAATGGATTCATATATGAAACAGGCTATGTGAGTGTTATTATATGATGCGATCGGGATTTATATGATGCGATCTTAGGATATAATGGATTCATAGATGAAAAAGACTATGGGTGTTATTATATGAGGAGATCGGGATTTATGTGATGCGATCTTGGGATATAATGGATTCATATATGAAACAGGCTAGAGGTGTTATTATATGAAGAGATCGGGATGTATGTGATGTAGTCTTGGGATATAATGCATTCATAGATGAAATAAGCTATGCGTGCTATTAATGTGGTTCACCTCGCCGAGCTGCGATCATTCGTTGTCTCAGTGTAGACCCTACTGTCAAGCTTGCTAAATTCATTGTAACCTCAACAGCGAGGTATGCGACCTCGGCTCGATCCATCTCCCAATGAAGTTGAACCTGATGTGTTAAAAGTGTTGTTGTATGTGATGTCTTTCTATTAAGTGCGTCTGCTACAACATTGGCTTTTCCTCGGTGGTATTGGATATCACAATCGTAATCTTTTACTAACTCCAGCCACCGTCGTTGCCTCATATTCAACTCATTCTAAGGAAAAAGTATTTTAGGTTTTTTGATAACTAAAGATCGACACCTTCTCTCCATACAGGTAATGACACCAAATTTTTAGAGCATAATGGATTCATAGATAAAACAGGCTAGGGGTATTATTATATGAGGCGATCGGGATGTATGTGATGTGATATTCGGATATAATGGATTCATAGATGAAATAAGTTATGAGTGTTATTATATGAGGACATCTGTGGATATTTCGAGTTCTTGATATGAGTAACCCTTTTGTTTAATGTTCGTTATAGAAATGGAAAAGTTATACTTATTTCTTATTTTAAGCATAATGTTGTGAATGTGATTCTCATTTTGGTTCCATGTGTATTTGGGGTTTGGCTTATACTTGGTATTATGCTAAGTTGTATCGGGAGTATAAAATGGGTAGTAAAGAGTATGTTAGGTCTTTGGACAAAACTTCTGATATAGAATTTGATCCATACGACTATTTGCCTTCATTTTTTTCTCACTAGCATTTTATGCTAATGTTGCTACACTTACACTTTTTAGGTACCCCACTTGGTAGAGGACGTGGTAGGGGAGGTGGTGCTGCTTGACTAACGAGTGATGAATTATGGATTATGGACTCTTTTTTTTTTTTTTTTTGTATTCTAGGAATGCAGGGAATTAAACATTTCACTTTTACTCCACTTTAGTTCTTTTGTTTGAGATGTTGTATTTTAGGCTCTTGAGAGCACTTGAATCTGTTTTTTTTTTTTTTATGGATTTATGTTTATTTTGGGATTTAATTACAAAAAAAATGCATATTTCTATGTTTTTATATTTTATCTTATGGGAAAATGTAAACGGGTTTTGGCATAGTCTCAGTTTTAAACAGCACCATGCTGAATTTTCGTTAAAATTTAGTCTTCCGCTACGTCTTTTTAATTTAAATGACTGAGTCGGATCTTTACACATAAAGATACTTGAAAACGGTTTTTCATATAGATATTTTCAAAACCAATAAAAAAAAACTTTTTTTTAATGGTAAATTTCAAATTTTGAAATTTGTTTTAAAATTTTCAAAAATAGCACTTTTATTAGAGTAATGAAAACTTTCATTATTTTTAATGAAAAGTTTCAAAATAAAAAAAATTACCCAAATTATAAAAATTATTAAGTTTTAATTGAAAACTCCTCAATTAGAAAAATAGAATACAATAATAATATTGATGTTTCAATAATTCAAGAGAAAAAAATTAATGAAAATGAACTTTCATTAATTTAATAAAAGAAAAAAATATCAGTTTTGAAAATCTTCCAAACTTTTGCTAATCTTAAAAATGAGTTTTTTTGCACATATATTTTAAAATCATGTTCAACATTTATAAAAATAGCAGCCCAAATTCTTTTTTTTAAAAAATAGTAAGAGAACTCAAATTCGCGTCTAAAAGTTACCAAGTGGCCACTTTTTCTTTTCTTTTTTTGTTTCTTTTAGCAGCCACTTGGCAACTTGGCAATAGATTTAATCAGCAGCCTTGGCCGCTCAAATTTGAAAAAAACGTGGCTGAAATGGTGTGAAATCGTATACTAAATGGAGTCCACTTAAACCCTACTAGACCAGATTAATTAAAAACGTGACTAAAAAAAAGTAAATAAATAATTAAAAATATGCTCTCGATGTAAAAATATTTTAATAAGTTTCTACCAGGAAACAATAATGTCTATAAATATTAGAGGCAGGGCTGAGGCACGAAACTCAAAAAACCTGGTTTTATTGGTATGGCTCATTCTCAGCTTTCTTCTACTAATTTGCCCTCTCTTATGACTATAAAAGGCTCAATCAAACCCATTTCTTTTATTCCTAAACTTTGCTATGTTCCTTTAATGGCTCAAGTTAAGGCCATCACGACAATGTCTAATAAACAAAACCAAACTATTCTTCGTCGATCTGGAAATTATCAGCCAACCATTTGGAACCATGAGTTCGTCGAATCCTTAAACAGTCAATTTAAGGTATCTTTTTCTTGATAATAAGATTTTGTTTCTTAAACATGTTTTTTTTATAATATGAGATTTTCTGTTTTGATGAGAGAGTTTTGAAATTTTAATAATCAAATTAAAAACAGAGAAGTGATTTTTTTGAAAACTACCTTAGTTTTTTTTTAAAGGTAACTAGGATTTTTGAAAATATTTTGAAAAAGTAGATTATAAAATTTTAAAAAGAAAAAATCTAGTAAACGTAATTTAATCTTGAATGTTAATTAATTTGACATGACATTTATGAAGAGAGGTGGTGAGGTTTCTTCCTATTAAGTTTCTGATTGAGAGAGGAAAGAGAGAGATTTGATCCGTGAAGAGATTTCCTAATTAATAATTAATGATCTAATACATCTTACTTATATAGTAAGTGTATTGAAAAGATAATAAAACTAATTACACCGAATTTTAAATCATCATTAATGTGCTGTCTTAACACTTCCTGATTTTCTTACGTATTTTATTCTTATTGGATAAAATATAGTACTTAATTATAAACAAATATTATTTATTCTACAGGAAGAAACATATGAAAGTCGCATAATAAAGCTAAAGGAAGAAGTAAAGGAGATGCTCAAGAAAGTAGCTATGGAACCAATAGAGCAATTGGAGCTTATTGATAACTTGCAAAGACTTGGAATTTCTTACCATTTTGAAGATGAAATTTATGAAATATTGAATCAGAGACACAAGAAAAGCCATTGGGATATTGATCATTGGAACTGCAATCTACACCAAACAGCTCTTGAGTTTAGACTACTGAGGCAACATGGCTTTAGCATCCCACCAAGTAAAGTGATATCTCGTTAAATATTCTTTTAATCAAATATAGTTTTTTGTCATATACTTTTACTTTCTAATTTCTAATTTCATCTTTTAAAAATGGGTAAATTTTTTTAGGTTTGTGTCTATTTCGTCAATTAAGTTTTAAATTTGTGTATATTTCGTCTATAAATTTTACCTAGAGACGAAATAGACACAAATTGAAAACTCGGGAACCAAATAGAAACAAAGCTAAAAACTCAGGGACCAAAAAGGTATTTTACCCTTAAAAAATTTATTTTTGAGATATTTCAATAGGTAGCAAAATTTTCTATAATTTAATCTATGAAAAGTATTTATAAAAAATAACAATAAATAATTTTAAAAAAAAAGTCAATCATAAATGTGAGAAATGAGTGTTTAACTATGATATATCATAATCAATTCCACATGATACTTATTGATTTACATATTGATTTAGATATTAGTTGATAATAATACCCTAAACAAAAATTTATAAAAAATTCTTCAAATTAAAATTTTCAAACTTATTTTTAAAAAAAACTATTTTTATTCAATTATTTTAGGTGTTTTTAATAATTTAAGAGATGAGATGGGAAATTTCAAGGCATTTGTTTGTGAGGATATAAGGGTAATGCTGTCTTTACATGAGGCTTCATATCTATCAAACGAAGAAGAAATCCAATTGGAAGAAGCAAGATTTTTAACAGCTAAACATTTGGCAAAGTATGTCTCAAGTAGTGAAAATGGAACTCTTTATGAATTGGTAAAACATGATTTGGAGGTTCCACTACATTGGAAAGTACCAAGATTGGAGGCAAGATGGTATATTGATATGTATAAGGAAAGAGAAGATATGAATTCTACTTTGCTTGAGTTAGCTCAATTGGATTTCAATTTAGTACAATCCATACACCAAGAGGATCTCAAATACACATCTAGGTAAGGTTATATTTTGATGCATAGATGAATTTTGAAAGCCTTTTTTTAAATGGTAATGGAGGGAAATGTCTTAAATTTAAATTCTCGATATTTTTTTTTCAAAAATCTAAGTTAACTAATAAATTATAAGAACAATTACTGATAATAATTTATTTTTACATACTAATTATTGAAATATTATCAATTTTTAAAAATTATCCAAATAGCAACTCAACAAATTATAGTTCAATAATTATTGAACTAAAAAAAGGAAAAAACGAATAATTTCAATGAAAAATAACATATTTTTCAATAATTTATCGAACTAAAAATGTTTAAACCAAAAAATTCATTTAAAATAAGGTAAACTACAAAAAAACCCTGATAGTTTTTGTTAAATGCATGAACACCTCCTATAGTTTGAAAATAGAAAATCATAGCTCTGAAGTTTCAAATTATTTCAATGAGACCCCTCCTTTTCACAGCCATAATTTTTTTTAACCATAACTTTTTCGTTTGAATTATAATTTGGATAATTCAAGATATTTTGAAATCCTTGTTTTCGAACTCTACATCATAGTCATTTCAAAACTTCAAAATCTTTAATAAATAAAAGAGTTTATTATCATCAAAATACTAGGTATGATTACATCATTAACGCTTTTGGTTAAAAATATTAGTAAAAAAAGTTCAATAATCTAAATACTTTGAAAACAAGTTTTCCGTTTTTATTTTGTAACTATTTTTTATCCTTTTTTTAATAAAAAAATTATTATTAAACATATTCGGTTTTCTGTTTTTTAAAAACAAAGCTCACTTATCAAACAAGTATTATTTTTTTCTTCTAACAACAAATAATCAAAAACGAAAAGCGTTATCAAACGGGGCCTCAACTTTCGCTATTTCCTTTTCCAATCAATAATTTTACAACAAAGCAAGATTTTCTATAAATTTAATTTCTTCTGGAACCTCGGATTCTAATTTTTCTTACATGTAAATGAAGGTGGTGGATGAACACTGGGCTTGGACAAAAGTTGAGCTTTGGAAGAGATAGGTTGGTAGAGAGCTTTTTCTGGACAGTAGGAATTGCATTTGAACCTCAGTTTAGTTATTTGAGGAGAATGACCACAAAAATTGCTGCGTTGATAACAATAATAGACGATATTTATGATGTTTATGGAACTTTAGATGAGCTCCAGCTTTTTACAACTGCGGTTGAGAGGTGAGTAGTCCATTTCATCACATTGAAAAAAAAAAAATTGTGAATCAGTGATTTTGAGGTAATATCATTGATTAAAATTATTTTGAAATATAGTAATTTTATTATGTTTATCAATGATTATTCTCTGAATCAGTGATTCATTTATTGTAAAAATATCTAAAATCAATGTTAATATAACCGATGCACGTGCTCAAAATTTATTATATTTACTAGTAAAATTTCTCTCACATTCAAATAAAATTATATGTTTTGTTTTTAGAAAATAACATATTATTTGTTTCTCTTCATAATACTTTTTTAGATGGGATACTGATGCAATGGATCAACTTCCGGATTATATGAAGATATGTTTTTTGGCTCTTCATAATACAATAAATGAGATGGCTTTTGATGCCCTTAAAGATCAAGGAGTTCATGTTATTCAATTTCTCAGAAAGACGGTATATATTAGCTATTTTTTTTTTTTTAAGTTTTCATTTGCTCATTTTTAAGGGGGTTTGAATTTTTATGGTTTTTTTTTTCTTTCAAACATTATATTTTAAGAATTGATATTTTAAAAAAATAATAAAAGTTTTGAAAATCTTAAAAAAAAGTATCTCTCATACTAAGATCCACCAATTTTAGACTGAGATTGATGGAATCTCAGTATGAGAAATGTCATTTAGAAATATTTCAAAACTTTTATTATTTTTTAAATTACTCACACAAAAATGTGTGATCGGTTGAAAATTTTCAATTTTTAATTTCACTTGGCATCGATTTTAGAAACAATTTTAATTCTTTTTATTAAAAAGTTACTGATAAACTAGTTTAATTATTTCTTAAAAACAAAACAACAACAAAAGATATAAAATAGCCCTCTAAACATGCATTTTTACCATCAGAAAATGTCTAAGTTTGAGAGGTTGCATATTTTTTTAGGAAAATTTCATTGGGTAGCATAATTTTCTACAATATTTATAACTATAACATTTTTAAAAAGTATTTGCAAAGATAACAGTTTTTTAAAAACCTTCATTCATGTGTATCAGAGAAATCAGTGATAACTTATAAGATAATCAGTGCTAACTATTAGGTAATCAGTGATTCATGCATAAAATATCAGGATATCAGTAAAATCAGTGATTACTTGTTTAGATATCAGTGATTAATTGTGAATAAATCACTGATTACTCATGCAAAACTAGTGTAATATTTTAGGCGCGAATTTGAGTTTTTTGCTATTTTTGCAAATAAGTTTTTTTATTGCTATTTTTATAAATATTGGACCTAATTTTACTATTTTTACAAGAGCTCCTTTTTATTTAACTGAAATTTATTGAATACATATTTGGATTGTTTTCTGATAATTTTTTAGTTTGTTTTCATAGATGACTTTTTACTGAGCTATTGAATTTTGTTAATAGTGACTTTAACCATACAAAGTATAAGTAATCTAAAATTTATTCCTTCAAAAAAATGTTCTTAAAAAATAATATAAAAAAAGTAATCTTAAAATTGTATTTAAAAAACAATATCCAAATAAAGCCTTACTAATATAATGATTTCTTAAATCTAAAATCCATTTTTCTTGTTTTATGGAATATTGAAGTGGGCGGATCTATGCAAATCTTATTTGGTGGAAGCAAAGTGGTATAATAGTAACTACTCACCAACCTTTCAAGAATATATGGACAATGCATGGATTTCAATATCAGGACCCCTTACACTTGTTCATCTTTATGTTTTTGTGGAAAATTCAATCAAAATGGAAGATTTGAAAAGCTTGATAGACTATCCAGACATCATCCGTTTGTCATCTATAATTTTTCGACTCGAAAATGATACCGGAATTATGTCATCGGTAAGCAAAGGATTGATCGATATCGGGCAAAATTCTTAAAGTGAAAACATAAAAATGAACTAAGTTTTGTCGTCTATAAGATTATCATTGTTTCTTTCTTTCCTATTTCAGGATGAATTAAAAAGAGGTGACACTCCTAAATCAATTGAATGCTACATGTCCGAAAAGGGTGTCTCGAAAGAAAAAGCAGTCGAGCACATGAGGAATTTGATCAATGAGACATGGAAGAAAATAAATGGAGTTGGATCTTTGAATTCTTGCTTCTCTCAAAACTACATCAAATGTGTAACAAACCTTGTTCGAATGGTTAAGTTCATGTACCAAAAAGGAGAACATGGGGCAGAACAACAAACAACTAGAGAACAAGTGCTGCCGTTGCTTATTGAATCACTCCCCATTTCTATTCACCGAAATCCATAATGATCAAAGTTTTCCATTGTAAAATATTTGGAATAATGTTTTTGATTTCTGGAGAAAGATTTCCAGCATCATAATGAACGTGGTGTGTAGAAAATTAAAATGGTTATCAAAATATTATTAGCCATGTATAGTAGTATTACAAAGTTAAGAACAGATATCAAATTATTAACTCAAGTCACTATAAGAAATTTGGGAATAGTGGCGTCACCTATTCGAATAGGTGACGGTTTTTTGACCGTCACCTATGGCAGTGTCACCTATTTAAATAGGTGACGTCCAAAAAAAATCGTCACCTATTTGAATATGTGACGCCAAAAAGACGTCACCTATTCGAATAGGTGACGCATTCGAATAGGTGGCGCATTCGAATAGGTGACACCAAAACAACGTCACCTATTCGAATAGGTGACACCAAAAAAAGGTCACCTTTTTGAATAGGTGACAGTTTTTGCCCGTCACCTTTTGTCTAAAATTTGAGAAAAAAAATATTTTTTAAAAAAATTAACTATAAATCAAATTTATAATATACCTATCAAATTTTATTAAATATTACAATCTCAAAATTTAAATATTACTCGATGCCTACATGAATTACATTCTATAAACAAAAAATTAAATCATATCAATATATAAAGAAACAAATAACTGTGACAAATTGATGTTCTTCTTGATGTCATCAAGCACCTCCTCATCAAGATCCAGAAATTCTCTTACTGCAAAAGTAGAGTCTTAATCATATAGGAGACAATAAGTTACTAACATGTCACTCAAATACTAGAGACATTTAATTTAACTTAAATTAATATATCTGGTTAAAAAAAACAATACACATAATCATCTTGCATGTCATGAACAATAGCGATCATAAATACCTAAGTAGATTTGTCGTATTCCTTATCGGACCAACAAACTTCAATCCATTACTTGACCTTGAGGCTAACTTGGATTAAGAAAGAGGACAGCAACAGAGGATACAAATACTACTGGCTTAACTTTCGCTTCAACTTTAATCCTCCCATTGTCAGAATTGGTTCTGTTGGTTAAAGAAATTCAATTTATGAGTATGAATATGATGGTGAAAATAAAAGAAAACTACATTGTTAACAAAAATAAACTTACATTGTTAACATGTAAACAAAATTGATTAGGTATGGAATGCAAACCCCACCACAGAATTATTGCCAAAGAACACTAATAGAGTTTAAAAAAAAAAAAAAGAAGAAGAAGAATAAGTGCAAAAAGGATAGTAGACCACTTACGATGGTGAAATATACTTAGGCGATGTCAATCTATCAGTGATGGATTGCACATAGCAATAGCAAGTAAAGAAAGTTACAAGGAAGTTTTTTAACTAACTATTAAAAATATTCAGTGTTTCATATTGTCAATAATATAGCATCATTTCTAAACAATAAAAGATAAAAAAAAACCAGTAACAATTGAACTTAATTATCACCCACTCTAGTATTTTGTTCATAAATTTCGTAAATAGGGACCCAATAAAAATATAATACAAAAATTGTATATGAACATCTAAACTTAAAATATAAAGCAAGAAACTTAAATTAAATCATAGCACACCTCTGAAATTTCTTCAAAATCGTGAACTTGTTTTGGCGAGTAGCAACCTGTTCATGCAGATAGAGATTCAGTGTGTTCCTTCAAAATATAATTTAAAATGTATGTGAAACGATTTCAACATAATATGACATCGCCTCACCAGTTGAGCAAGGACAAAAGCCACTACAAGAAGTAATCAGGACGTTCAACAAAGGACCAATTTCGAGATCGTGTAACGAAAATGAGAGCCTGACTAATAGTGCTCACTTGCAGATATATAGCTGAGGCTAACTTACGAAAGTCATCATGAGCTGTCTTTTCAAGTGTTGGAACTCCAAATAATTGCTGAAATTTTCATAAAATGAGATAAGTTAAACAAAATACTCTACAAAAATTAAGCATAAGACAAAAAAATCAATTAAATTATCAAACACAACTAAAATAACATTAGTATCCCCAACAATTTGGCAAACTACTTTGAGGCCAGCCCACTGTCAATAAGAATATTATATAAAAACAAAAATCTTACTTTTGGCCTTCACAAGTTCACAAGCCAATGAATTATATGAAGTAAAAAAATTTAATGATGAGCAAAGAAACTATCAAAGTATCAGCATGTTGCAAAGAAAGGACCCCAAAGTTCTGTCACTAAATACATACATATATATATATATATATATATATATATATATATATATATATATATATATATATATATATATAAACCAGGCTACATCAAATCCCATTATCAACAAGTTTAAACATTTAATATTCTAAGAAGTCAACCCATTTGCAAGTGATATATATGAGAGGGTTAAAGAAATTGGATTATCTTACAGGGAAAAAGTTAGTTTTATATGCTGCCCAAAAAAATATGACCATCATCATTGCCAAGTAACTACCAAGTACAATGCCAGTAGTGAAAATTTCAGCCAGCTTCCAGCTATCTGACAGGGGCGATGGTTTCAACCTATTCTTACACATAACAATGCTAGTGAGCCTCCATGAGTAATAAAGAGTTTTAAGAAGAATTTTAGGTCAATTTTAAATTGAAACAAACCCAACTTTTCTCACGAGTTACAGAAGCATCATGATGAGAACAAGAAGAAGGTTAATCTACAATTTAAAATTCTATTAAACATAAACATGTAAATCTACTACCTCTTCCGCTTCGAACAAACTCGTAGCTTCGCTCCTGATGATTTTGCACAACTCCAGACTCCAGCACGACGACTAGCCTTTTTTTTATAAATAAAATATTACCCACAAACTATAATATTTCCACATTCCTTTTTTCCCCTAGTATTTTATCATGTATCTCAACATGAAACCAGTAAATCTAAATAACTTTCCATGGGTAGATTGTTGCATAACAACACCAAAAGTGAAATGTTTCTGTTGCAAGACAACGAAGAGTGAGGATACAGAGAGAGTAAGAGATAAAAATAAGACATGGTATTCAATATCAGCATTAGCAATAATCAAATAAAAAAATTAAATATGAATTCATTTTCAATCCACATGATAATGACTAAAAGGACAATACCCCCTACTCTAAGTCTACATGTATGACATGACAACATAGTATTTTACTCTCTAAATTTATTTTGAAATAAAGGATTGTCTAAAAAAAAATTGAAACCAACTATTTAAATCCTCCATTATACTAACCAAACAACCAAACCAGTCAAATGCCAACTTCAAAATGAAAAGTTCCGTTCTCTCATGATGTTATTAAACTTAGTATAAGACAAAGCCCATTTAAATCCTTAGCATTAAAAACAAATTTCATTAAACACAAATTACTCATATAAAAAAATGGAACCCATCTACAAAATTTAGGTATAAATATAGGAAGTATGTGTCACCTGACGTTTGGATCTCATCTCATACGAAAACAACGAACTAGATATCACTTAACATTTATATTCAATAATAATAGAACGCAAAGATTTATTACTTCATGCTTAAAACAAAAAACTGATCTCTAATCCCAGATTCACGAATAATAAATCCTAAAAACAATTCATCAAACCTATTCAACAAACTTGCCACTTCCTATATGCTAAGTTATACTGTACCATTCTGATAGGCCTCCACTCCAATTTACATACAGTCGCAGGAAGACCAAAGTTGGGCCTTCAGGAGCACAGGCCCAAGAGCTTACTGATGTAATCAGGCCTAGCCCAAGTATTGTCTAGGAAAGGTGGGACCAATGATGTAATACGGTTATAACCGTAATGATGGTGTGTGGGAGTGAGGATGGTCTGCGTGAGTATGTGGGAAGAGGGTAGTCTATATATATGTACTCTAGGCTAGCTAGAGAGTGAGGAAATTGCTGAGTAATTGTAGGAGGGAGGAGGCCTCTCGAATCGCCCTCCATGGTTATTCTAACCATTAATTGAATATAAATAAGCCCACATTTGAGGAGTTCCTATCACATTCCTACATCCCAATTAATGCTTTATGAAATTTTTATTTTTATTTTTCTGTAAAGGAAGGCAGCTTATGTCAGTGATAAAGAATTATACAACATTCGTACAAGGACTTCTTTGTGACTGATGTACTCAAAAGATAAAAGTTCTTATAGAAAGATGCAAAATGTATGTTGAAAAAAAATTTAGGCCTTGGTGATATTATAATTTATAAAGGTATTCAACAATATTAACAAAGTGAATTAGAGAATAATGTGTCAACTCAAAACCATTTGATAATTTTATAATTCATTCCCAACATAAGTCATATAAAAAAAAAACAATTCTTCCCAACATAAAGACCAAATAAATGGAAAAACATAACAAATTAATCAAACAACTTACAACGTCTCTAGTCAAGAACCATAGTTACATATTTTAACATCTCTCTGGCCCTTCCAATCAGCATTTCAACTAGCATTGTTCATTGCTTTATATATTTCAAGGACCTAAGCAATGTATTTTAAATAAAAAAGGTATCAGCAAGCTTTCAAAGAGAAAGATGAAAAAGAGAAATACATATGTCATGTTTTGATGGGTATTAATACATATACATCAAAATTAGAGCCAGATCCTACAAATTCAGAAGAAAGAAAAAATCAGAGCTAAAATTTAATAATAACTTGACTAAATGGAAACTCAAAATTTAAATATTTAAGCCCAAAAGATAAAGTGGAAAGGAGAAAGTGTGCACCTCATGAAACTTTTTTGCAAGAATGAAACCCTTCATTAGTGTGGTATACGTAACCACATCAGAACTAAACCCTTAAAAAAAGGAAAAAAATGTACAAGGATGAATCATACAAAGGTTTGAAATATGTAAAAATTGATTACACGTGGTGTTATCTAATGTTTCATTTTACATTATGGGACATAAACATTACAACTTCTTTTAGATGATGATAAATGGACAATGCCTCCACATCTCCAAATAAGTGACAAATCTCCAAAGAGGCTTAGCCAAATTGTAAGACATGTATTCATACTCTTACGTGAGTCATTCAGGCCAATACCATGAATCTCCATATGAACCGTGTAACGCATATTTCCTTCATAAATAAAAAATACCACACCCCAAGTAAAGTAAATACCATGTCTATATATTTTCCGGACTAATCACAAATGATCAATAGCCATATTATAGATTCATATACACAAATTCGAATTGTGATATGAAAAGATAACAAAACAGGTGATATCTAGCAAACATGATTCAATGAGAGTTGATTAGATAAGTGAAAAAACACACAATATCTTAAATTATGGTATAGAAATCCAAAACATAAGGACATAAGCTCGCTCAAGAAATTATTCAATAGCATTTCAAACCTAAAAGAAAATCTATTAAACTAAATATTTTTAGCAAACTCAAGCATAGATTGAATCTAAACACATGGAAGGGATAGAGAATAAAAAATCAGAGAAGATGATTTTGAAATTAGGGCACTTCAATAAGAGAGATGGTTACTAAAGAACGAACTACTTTGAGATTTCATTTGAATCTGAGAGTACAAAGCAAAGTAATGCATTAGAGCATAGATGATTTTGATACTGGAAACGAGAAGCACAGTAAGAACAGACAAGTGAAAATCAAATAAATAACGAAGGAAATTAGGGCATAGATGAGGAAAACCAAATAGAGATACCTTGATGAGAATCAAGTGGTAGATTAAGACTTCAATTTTCAATTTGATTTTCAGTGAGAATCAAGTCTCAGAGATGAATCAAATCCTGAAATTGATTTTCGCAAACTTAAACATCAAGAGAATGAGAATCGAAAGGCAATTTCGGCTAAGCAATTACTTCTGAGATCGATTTCGTCTGATTGATTTCGTCTGAAAGATTAATCGATTTCGTCTGAGTTGAGCGATTTGGAGTGCATTTCGTATGTGTGATTTTTTTATCCAAGTAAAGAAAGATAAGAAGTGAACGGTTGGAGTGTCTTTCGTGAGGTAAAGGTGACGGGCTTTTTTTTTTATTAATTTTACTATTCCTCCGAGCGTAACCTTTCAAAATGGCTAGTGTCTCCTATTGCCCAAATTCTTATAGTGAACGAAAAATGTTGCAGAAAAGTTACAAGATAGAATAATGTTGCGGCAACATGCCTTTCGTCCACTATAAAAAATTTGACAATAGGTTACACTAGCCATTTTAAAAATGACCTATTTTTAAATAAATCGGATGAATAGTTTATTAAAAGAGTTGTCACCTTATCTTTCGCTCAAACTCACACTACAAGAAAACTGAAAATAGCGACCTAACTTTAGCGACACAATTCATGGGACACTATCAACGCAATGTATCGCTAATGGCAAGTTTGACTTTTATCGACGAACTTCATCGCTATTTAGCGTCTTAAGGAAGGTCCATCGTTAATGTTTTGTCTCAAGATATGACGTGAAGCATCCCGCCAGAATAGTGACTCATTTTGTCCCTATATTTGTGATAAAATGTGTGTAACGTCCCGTTATTTTTGGAGTGAAATTTTTTTTATTTAATATTTCATTTATTTTAATCAAAGTATTTAGTTTAATTTTAGAATTTAGTAGTTAATTTCATTCAAAAACCTTTTTAATCGTTTTATTAGCTTAAATTAGTTTTGGTCGTATTAAAAATTATTAGCGGGCCCATTATTTATTGTTAAATACTTTTAAGATAGATTAGAAGTAGTTAAGTTGAATTGGAATTAGAAACGTGAAATAACGAGCACTCAGAATAAGTTTTCTTAAGGAAATAAGAGGAGGGGCGGTATGGTATTTTACCAAAATTTCTTTATATATATCTACTACATATTTTGCAAGGATAATGATAAAAAAAAAAGGAAAGGAAAAGTGAAATAGAAGCCATCCCATCAATCGAGCCAATCCATTCAAGATCCAGGAGATACTAGGAGAGGAAGAAATGAGGTTTTAGGTTTTCTTTTTTCCAATCTTGTATGCAAGTCTTGATTTGTTTTTCCCGGGTGTTGTTTGTGAATTCTAGTTAGGAAAAATCACTTTGGATGAGGTTGTTGTCTTGGACCTAAACCCGAGTCGAATGGAAAACCTGTTCTGATTGTTTTTCTCTCACTTAGTGATGGCTAGCGTGTTTAGTTTGTTATTGTTTTGTATTTTACTTAATTTTTCGAGAATCAATTATTGTGAAAAAACCTAAATTACGGTTACCCATTGATAATTTGAACCTCCAAAGTACTCGAAATCAACCCGGAACACCTCTAAAATGCCAAAAAGCTGGAAAACTAAACCTGAAACCCCTTTTCCCATGTATGGCCGAGAGCACCAAATGGCTAGAATCCAGGTTTTTCGTCGTTTTGTGCATTTAGATGTCGTTTTCTTGATTTTCGGATAATTAATGATTGTTAGGTGTAATTGATTTGTAGGATTGTGATTGATCGCGTGGAGTTGATCTCGACTTATTGGGAAGCTTGACTACAAATCTAAGGTGAGTTTAAAATGGAAGTTAGTAATTTTATGAGTTAAGTTTCATTACAATATTGTTTATCGAGGTTAAGTGGTAAAACTAACTTCTAGAAGTAATTACTTGGTTGGTGACTTTAGACTCGGAAGTGAGTGGAGTGATTTTTGAGTTCTAGTGATTTTGGGTGAAAAAGGTAAGAGTTGAGTGGTTTGGAAGTCTTGTAAGATGAATTGAAGAGTTTAGGTGAAATTGGAGATTTTAGATGAAAGTGGGAGTTTAAGGTACTTTGAGTGGTTCGGGAGACAAGGCGGCTTAGAAGTTGCACTTGAGAGTTAACTAGTGTAATTCTAAGTAGTCTATGTTCTTTAGTAGCTTAGTAGAATTCTATTAAGATTATCTAACTTACTAGGGAACTTGATGACTTGTTCTATGGTAAGACCGTACGTTGTAGTATGTTGATGTTGATCCATACGGTAACACGATACTATAACTTGTTCTATGGTAAGACCGTACGTGGTAGTATGTTGATGTTGATCCATACGGTAACACGTTACGATGACTTGTTCTATGGTAAAACCGTACATGGTAGTATGTTGATGTGATCCATACGGTAACACGTAACGATGACTTGTTCTATCACTACAAAAAAACTGTCAAAATACGACCAGAAATTTGCGACCAAAAAAATATGGTAGCTTTCTGGTGACCACCTGGTCACTTTCTTTGAAGGTTGACTCTAAGTGACCATTTGGTCACTTTTTTTGCGACCATATGGTCGCATTTTTGTGACCAAAATGTTCCTTGGTAGCAAAAAATGGCGCGTAATTTTGGAGGGAAGAAAGCTACCAAATGGTCACAATAAAAAGTGTTTTTTCATGACCATATGGTCGCATTTTTGTGACTAAAATGTTCCTTGGTAGCAAAAAATGGCGCGTAATTTTGGAGGGAAGAAAGCTACCAAATGGTCGCAATAAAAAGTGACCATATGGTCGCAATTTTGGTGACCAAAAGTGAGCAGGGTAGCTTATAATTGGAGGGAAGAAAGCTACCAAGTGGTCGCAATAAAAAGTGACCATATGGTCGCAATTTTGGTGACCAAAAGTCAGCAGTGGTAGCTTATAATTGGAGGGAAGAAAGCTACCAAGTGGTCGCAATAAAAAGTGACCAGATGGTCGCAATTTTGGTGACCAAAAGTGAGCACTGGTAGCTTATAATTGGAGGGAAGAAAGCTACCAAGTGGTCGCAATAAAAAGTGACCATATGGTCGCAATTTTGGTGACCAAAAGTCAGCAGTGGTAGCTTATAATTGGAGGGAAGAAAGCTACCAAGTGGTCGCAATAAAAAGTGACCAGATGGTCGCAATTTTGGTGACCAAAAGTCAGGCGATGGTAGCTTATAATTGGAGGGAAGAAAGCTACCAAGTGGTCGCAATAAAAAGTGACCAGGATGGTCGCAATTTTGGTGACCAAAAGTCAGCGATGGTAGCTTATAATTGGAGGGAAGAAAGCTACCAAGTGGTCGCAATAAAAAGTGACCAGATGGTCGCAAATTATGTGATTTTTATGGGACCAATAATTGATAAAGAATTTGGTGGGATAAAAGCTACCAAGTGGTCACCCAAAAAGTGACCATGTGGTCGTAAATTCTGACTTGATGTGACTTGGGGCGGTGAGGAAAATAGCGGGAAAATTTGGCGGGAAATTGCGACCAGGTGGTAGCAAAAATACTACCATCCTGGTCGCAAATGAGCAGAGAGGAGTCCATTATAAAAACCCCTCCACCCATTGTTTCTTAGCATTAAGTAAAAAGAAAATGAGAGAGTGGATGTATGTTCGTTTGATAGACGGGTATTTGAACGATGAGTTCGTGGCTCGGGGTTGAACAGTTTTGTTGAGTTTTGCATGACAACTGTCTATTATGAAAAGTATGGTGGAAGGCTACGCCTGCGTGCGAGAAATGCGACAATAGGAGAATCATACCGGTTCTGAGTTGAAGGTGCATCTTTATACTTGGGGGTTTGTGCGGAATTATTATCACCTGGGTGTTTCAGGGGGAACACAGGAAATGTTCGACGCGATTACAGGAATCGAGACGATACGAAGGTAGCGGCTTCGAATGTAGAGGTTGTTGACGAAGAACGGAATGATGAACAACGGGATTGTCGAGATCAGCGAAATGATAATTGATGGTGCGGGGTATAGGGGCAATGAAAATTTCCGTGAAAGTTTAAACGTGAAGCGAAGATGAACGGGTTGTAGAAGAGGAAATGAATCCAGGAAGCACGTAAGATGCACGAGATGCTAAAGACGGACCAGGTACCATTGTACGATGGGTGTGAGGTAAGTCAACTTCTTCACCTTCTACGAACTTTTAAATATAAAGGCGCATGACAACATACCGGGTAGAGGATTTGATGCGATTGCATCGTGGTTTCGTCGATGCGCTCCAGGAAAAAAATAATATGCCCCACAGCTTTGTACGACACGAAAAAGCTAGTGGAGGGACTTGGATTACCCGTGGAGAAAATAGATTCGTGTCAAAACGGATGCATGATTTCTTGGGATGTGGATGAGGACCTGCATCATTGCAAATCCTGTTTTCTTCCAAGATACAAACAAGGGAAACGCACTTGATTCGAATGCCCGCATGTTCTATTTACCTGACCCCACGTCCTGCAGCGGTTGTATGCATCGGATGTGACGGCCTCGCACATGAGATGGCATCACGAGCATTCACAGGATGAAGGTGTTATGAGACATCCCTCGAGGTCTTGCGGCATGGAAGCATTTAAATAATTGTCATCCTGGATTTTGCACAAGATCCGAGAAACGCCGATTGGGCTTATGCACGATGGCTTCAACCCGTTCGGGGCATCCGGGCACAATATTCAGTTTGGCCAGTCATGGTAACCCCGTATAACTTGCCTCCCTCGATGTGCATGCGAGACCCGGTGATTTTTCTAACGTTTGGATCGTACCTGGGCCGAAAAGTCCAAAACAGACCTGGATGTGTATTTGCAACCACTTATTGCGAGTTGAAAAGGTTGTGGAGGGACGGTGTTATGACGTCGACATTTCAAGAAACAAAATTTCTTGATGCGCGCGCGTTAATCCTGGACGATCGGTGACTTCCCTGCGTATTCAATCTGTCAAGGTATGTTGATATTTAATTGCTTTCATATACATTTTTGAGTCGGTGTTTAGCTTTTGTTATTGCTTTCCTTAGTCATTGTAGTTAATTGTGTGAACCTCAATCTCCTCCTCTTAAAGGATGGAGTACGGCGGGGACATACGCATGTCCGCATTGCATGCTAGACACGGATGCATTTTATCTCGAAACCCGGTCGGAAAACTTGTTGGTTTGGTGTCACCGTCGATTCTTGCCTTTGAATCACACGCTCGTTCAAACGGCAAGGACTGGAAGAAGGGTCGACGAGTAAGAAAACAAACCCCCCGACCATGTATAGTGGAAGACAGTTTCGCACCAGGTATAGATACTATAGGGATGCGAAGATTACCAGGTGGAAGGTGCAGAGAGTGCAAACAATGCGACTGGAAAAAACACGGGTTGGAAGAAACGAAGTATTTTTTGGGATCTACCGTATTGGGAAGATCTTCCGATTAGACACAATCTTGATGTAATGCATATCGAGAAGAATTTCTTTGACAACATTTTCAATACGATTTTGAACGTTCCGGAAAAACGAAGGACAATCAAGGCACGTTATGATATACCGGGAGATATGTGACCGCCCTGAGTTGGAGCCTGACGACAATGATAATTACGCAAAAGCAAAGTACATGTTGACGATCGATGAAAAGAAAACATTATTTGAGTGGATCAAATCCATCAAATTCCCGGACGGATACGTTTGAATTTGAGCCGGTGTATAGACAGATCAAAAACATATCATGTTCGGGATGAAAAGCCACGACTGTCATATATTCATGCAACGATTGATGCCCGTCGCGTTCAGACCGTTCCTAGAGAATAGACATTGGGAGCCGCTTGCCCAGTTGAGTGTTTTTTTCAGGGACTTGACATGTACAGAGCTGACGGAAGCTACTGTCGCTTCAATGAGTTCCAGGAGATCGCCGTTATTATTTGTAAGTTGGAGCGAATGTTCCCACCTGGCTTTTTTGACTCCATGGAGCATCTTCCAGTGCATCTTCCATACGAGGCATTCTTAGGGGGTCCCGTACATTACCGCTGGATGTACCCATTTGAAAGGTAAGCACGGTTATTTTGTAATGTACGCGTATGAATCAAGATCGTGATCATCGAATGTTAATAATGTTTTGTACCCACAGTACTTACGTCGGTTGAAAAAGATGGTTGGAAATAGATCACGAGTAGAAGGATCTATCCGTAGTGCGTGCCTGGCGCAAGAGACTACCACATTTTGTTCATACTACTTTGATCAACACATTGCGAAAGCGCTTTTCGACCGTCAAAACGAAACGTTGTCGATAATTTACTTGAAGGTGTTGACATGAACGACTTGCCGATTTTTACCAACCTGGCATGACAGTTGGAAGATCGGTCACGGGCCGTTGACCGATTCCGAGTATCACGTAATGCGGACATACGTGTTATGCAATGCGCAGAGATCGAGCCTTACATAGAGTGAGTTTGTAACTTAACATTATTCCATCGCATAAACAATTACAAACTATTTGCTAACTATTTTTGTAACATACGATTATTTCTAAACGTATACGTTCGAATGACACGAGTTGGTCTTACAGCCGAGGAGGGGTCAATAATCGACAAAGAGTTTCGTTCTTGGTTCAGTGCATACGTGAGTTATTTTAAATTGTCAAACAACCGTTGCATTATGTTGAAACAATTACTATCTTCCTAACATTCTTGTATGTGGACAATGACGCAGGTTGACTCCCCTACATTACCGGTGGATGATCCTCGCATCATTTCTTTAGCAAAGGGACCTGGACGGATAGCAAGGTCGTATGGTGGATACGTCGGAACGATTCTGATTTCAAACGAAGGCGCATTCGATGAACGGGGCAACAAACAACAAGTGGTGTTTGCATAAAAGGTCACGTGTTCAGACAAACGAAGACGATTACTTCGGAGTAATCGATGAGATTCTTGAGATTCAATACGCAAGTCCGACGCTAAAACGCATTGTTCTGTTCAACTGCACTTGGTTCGAGACAACCAGACGAGGCGGAGTTCGTAAGATTGATCATTTACAAATCGTTGAGGTAAAGAAGTCTAAGCATATGCGCACCGCGATAGGTTCGTCCTGGCTTCACAAGCGATTCAAGTTTATTACCTGAACTATCCGATTAATAGACGAGATCTGACAGATTGGTTAGTTGTTTGTAAAGTTAAACCACGCCAGGTAGAAGAAAACTTGTCCGAGAAAGACGACCACGCAGAGGAAGCTGTTGCTTTTCAAGAAGATGAGATACGATCTCGTGCAATCGACGATGGTCAGGATGCAAGTACTGTTCGTCCTTTGAACGATGGAACGATAACATTGCATGATGATGATGATATACATGCTTCCACTTCTCACGCACGTGACATTGATGCTGAATTTATTCGAGACGATGAATCTGATGAAGAAACAGAAGAAGAAGACTGTATGTGACGGACTTCTTGGAGACGATGATGAATGAGATATTTCGTTAACTTGATTATTCAAATGTGTGTGTATGTGTTTAATTAATTAAAACTATTTCTTTTAAGGAAAGATTTTTAAAAAAAAAAAAAAAAAAAAAAAAAAATATTTATATTTGCGACCAAGTGGTCGCAATTTCACACAAAAAGGTGACCACATGGTAGTAATTTAGAAGTGAAATGCGACCAGTTGGTCGCATTTTATAATTATATTTTTAAAAAATATAAGTAAAATGGCTACCATATGGTCGCAAAAATGAGCGGTAAATTTAAATTTCCATGAAATTTATGGCGGTGAATTTAAAAATTACGACCATCTGGTCGCAATATTTGGCGATGGGCTACCATATGGTCGCAAAAATGAGCGGTAAATTTAAATTTTCATGAAATTTATGGCGGTGAATTTAAAGATTACGACCATCTGGTCGCAATATTTGGCGGTGAATTTCATTATTGCGACCAGATGGTCGCAATTATTGATGGGACTCGTGATATGACGATGTTATGGATCATGGTAAAGTGGTGACCATATGGTCGCTTTTCATGAAATGCTACCATCCTGGTCGCAAATATCTCAAGAAATGCGACCGGTTGGTCGCCATTTTCCCCAAAGACGCGCGACCTTTCGTTTCTTGTCATAATTACATATTTGCGACCATTTGGTCGCAAAATCTGATTTAAATTCCCATCGCTTTTCCTTTCCCCCCGTTCGCTTTTCTTCCTTTCTCTTTTTCTTCCTCTCTTTTTGTTCTTTTCTCTCTTTCCCCTCTCCCGTTCCCCGTTATTTCTTCCCGTTCCGTTCCAGTTCTTACTCTAAATCTAAAACCCTCAAACCCCAATCCCTGGTTTCTATTACGAGTTTTCGTATAAAATTGAAGTTTAGTTTAAGAATTTATTTTACTTAGTTTTAGTTTTTAGTTTTCAATTAAGTAGTTTAGTTTAGTTTTGTTAATTTAATTAGTTTTAGTTTAATGAATCTAAATTTGTGTAATCAATTACTTAGTTTACTTTTGTTTAATTCATAGCATTTTAGTTTACATTAACTAATTAATTAGTTTAGTTTAATTTTGTTACTTTAAGTAATTTTAGTTTAATTAATCTAATAGTTTAATTAATCTAACTTAGTTTACTTTAATTCAATTTAAGTAGTAATTAATTTAATTACTTAATCTAATTTAGTTTAATTACTTATTTAGTTTATTTAAGATAGTTTACTTTAATTTAATAAAATTAAACTAAATTAATTTATAATTACACTAGTTTAAATTTTAATTTTAGTTTTAATTAATGTAATTTAGATTACTTTAATTAAATCAATTAATTTAAAGTAGGGTAATTAATTCAAATAGTTTAACTTCAATTATACTTAAGTAGTTTAAATTAATTAATTACACTAATTTAATTAATTAATTTTAATTTAATGAATAAATAAAAATTGTTTAATTACTTAATTTTAGTTAAAATTTGATTAAAGTAAAGTACAATTAGATTAATTAATTAGAATAATTTTGTTTAAGTATTCTAATCAATTAATTTGAAATAAAGTAAATTAAAATTAGATTAATTGAAACTAAAATTAATTCAATTAAACTTAAGATTAATTAATTAAAACTAACATAAACTAATCATTTAATTTGAATTAAAGTAAATTAAAATTAGATTAATTGAACTAAAATTAATTCAATTAAACTTAAGATTAATTAATTAAAACTAAAATAAACTAATCAATTAATTTGAATTAAAGTAAATTAAAATTAGATTAATTGAAACTAAAATTAATTTGAGTTTAATTCAATTAATTTTAGTTCAATTAATATAATTAAATAAATAATTAATTAACTAATTATTGAAATTTAAATTTTAAAAAAAATTCTTAAATGCGACCAGATGGTCACTTTTTAGGCGACCATCTGGTCGCATTTTAACTGAGCCTAAAAGTGACCATTTGGTCGCAAAAAATGCGACCATTTGGTCACTTTTTTATGTGACCAATTGGTCACTTATCTTTCACATAAAATGCGACCAGATGGTCACTTTTTAGGTGACCATCTGGTCGCATTTTAACTGAGCCTAAAAGTGACCATTTGGTCGCAAAAAATGCGACCATTTGGTCACTTTTTTATGTGACCAATTGGTCACTTATCTTTCACATAAAATGCGACCAGATGGTCACTTTTTAGGTGACCATCCTGGTCGCATTTTAATCGAGCCTAAAAGTGACCATTTGGTCGCAAAAATGCGACCATTTGGTCACTTTTTATGTGACCAAATGGTCACTTCTATTGAAGATAAAATGCGACCATATGGTCCCTTTTAATGCGACCATTTGGTCGCATTTTCAAAAGTTTGACTTTTTTGCTACCAAAATTTTTCACGACCAGGATGGTCGAATTTTTGTGACCATGCAGTCGCACAATTGAAATCCGACCAGCTTTTTAGCAACCACTCAGTTGGTCGCATTTTTGGTCGCAATTTAGGTAAAAAACGACCATTTGGTCGCAATTTCCTGGTCGCAAATTGACAGTTTTTTTGTAGTGTATGGTAAGACCGTACGTGGTAGTATGTTGATGTTGATCCATACGGTAACACGTTACGATGACTTGTGATATGGTAAGACCGTACGTGGTAGTATGTTGATGTTGATCCATACGATAACACGTTACGACGAAACTTGTATGGTAACAAAGAAAGTTATTGATACAATTATATATATTCAATAAAATTGTGTAGAAAGACTTAGTATTAGTTATTACTTTTACTTCAAGTCTCTATTTCATATTCGTATAGGATTGAAAGTCTATTATGGGAAGTGTGGAATGGGCAGTAAAGAGCAATTTAGGTCTTTGGACACAATTTCTGTTATGAAATTTGGCTCATAGGATTACTTGCTTTCATTTTACTCTCACTAGCATTTTTATGCTAATGTTGCTACACATACAATTTTTCAGGTAAATCTCGTCGCAAGGGACGTGGTAGAGGAGGTGGCGCTGTATGACATGTCAAGCTGATGAATGGACAAGAACATAAACTTATTTTTGTTTAGCATTCTTGGAAATGCTTGTAAATATTTTACTACCTTTCATGCTTTATGTTTTGAGCTCGGGAGAGCATGTGTTTAAAAATTGTGTTGGTCTTGTGGTTTTTAAGTTCTCTTAGAGGTTTAAAACTTAATCTGGAATGCGCATTCCATGTTTACCGCTTTCTCTGAAATTGGGCCAATGTAAACAGGTTTTGGATAATCCGATTTTTAAACGAACCCATGCCATTTTTCTTTAAAATTGAGTCTTCGGTTGTGCATTTGAATTTAAAGGATTTAACAGAAATCGGGTCGTTACAATGTGTCTCTATTTTACATGATTTTTTATTCTTTTTTTAGAGACACATTTCGTCGCTAATTAGCGTCTTAAGGAAATTCCATTGTTACTATTTTGTCACACAAAAGGGTGCGAAGATTCCTACCAGAATAGCGACTCATTTCGTCCCTATATTAGCAACTAAATGTGTCGCTATTTTACAGTTGTAAACATCAGTAGTTATCTCCTTATTCAGAGACATAGACTCATTGCTGCTAAACTTCTATTATTTTCTTTAGAGACACATTGTGTCGCTAAACTTGGAGGGAAATTTTCCCTCCAATATTTTCTGGCGGGAATATTTCCCGCTATATTAGAGACACGTTGCGTCGCTAAAACACCAGCAGAAAAATTATAAATAGATGTGCAGAATTACTTTAAATGAAAGAAAATTGCATTAAAATGTATTCCAGAGAGAGAAAAAATGTGTAAGTAGAAGTATGTCTGTTTGGTAGGAGGGTTTCTCAACGACCAATTTGTAGTCGGGGTCGAAGAGTTTGTTGAATTATGTCAATCCACCGTGATTTTTTATAACAACTGACAGAAGATACGATGTCCATGCAAAAAGTGTAGAAATAAGAAGATACTACCGACAGATGTGTGAAGTTACACTTGTACAGTCGTGGTTTCATAGATATTTATTATCATTGGGTGTATTAGGGAGAATCTGAAGAAATGTTCAATGCAGCGAGGGGAGAGTCATTTCGAAATGAAGGAAGCAGCTCACAGTTTAATTCGAATGTGAATGAAAGTTCTGAAAATGTTGAACATCAGTACAGTCAGTTAGAATAAATGGTTTTTGATGGATGCGATTATCAAGGAGATGATCCTCATAATTTAGTAAATGAAGATTTAAACCCATATGCGTAAAGAATGTTTCAGGTGATAGAATCAGCAAGTAGGCCATTGTACCCAGGTTGTGATGTAACGTAACTCGTAGCTGCAACCGAGCTATTGAATATCAAGGCAGAGTTTCACATCCCGGAAAGAGGATTCAACTCGATTTCACAATGATTTCATAGGTGCACTCCTGCAAACAACACGTTGCCACAGAGTTTGTACAATACAAAGAAATTAGTGGAGGGTTTCAATTTACCGGTGGAGAAGATCTATTGTTGCCCGAACGGATGCATGATATATTGGGGTGCAGATGCATGTCTTCATATGTGTAAAATGTGAAATCATACGAGATACAAACAAGGTAAAAAAAAGTCTTATTCCACATACTCGCATGTTTTATTTATCGATCACACAACGTCTGTAATGGTTGTACACGTCAGAAGTCACTACTTCTCACATGAGGTGGCTTCACGAGCACTCTCAGGATGATGGAGTAATGAGATATCCTTCCGATGTTGAGGCATGGAAACATTTAAATCGTTGCCATCCAAAATTTGCACGAGAAATTAGAAACGTTAGATTGGGTTTATGTACTGACGGGTTTAACCCTTTCGGGGCTTCGAGAGCTCAATATTCATTGTGGCAAGTTATGTTGACGCCGTATAACTTGCCTTCATTAATGTGCATGAAAGACATGTGATTTTCTTACCGGTAATTGTACTAGGCTCGAAAAGTCCGAAACAGAAGCTGGATGTGTACCTCCAACCATTAATTACCGAGCTCTGTTCTTTATGGAACAAAGGAGTTGTGACGTATGATGTATCACAAAAACAGAATTTCGTGATGCGAGCAATAGTTATTTGGACGATAAGTGACTTCTCGGCATATTAAATGTTATCAGGTACGTTCGTAAAATAATTCGTTTGATAATTAATTTTTTCGTTCTTTTATAATTTTTCACTGTTTAGATTAGAATAAAATTTATGGTTTACGCTCAACGTAACGAATGTACTACTCTAACTAAATTCATTAGGGTGGAGCACTTCGGGAAATTTTGCATGCCCTCATTGCAAGGATGATACCAGTGCCTTCTCATTGGTGCATGGTCGAAAAATGTGTTGGCTTGATTGCCATAGAAAGTTCTTATTGCTCAATCATTCATTTCGATCGAACAAAACTGACTAGCATAAAAGTCGTAGTATAAGAAACGAAGAACCTCCTGAAATTATCAATGGATACCAAATACTACAACGGTTAGATGCGCTTGACATGCTAAATGTTAAAGAGATTGGTGGCGAGGCTTGGAATAAGACGGCATGGAAAAATATAGATTTGATGAAAAGAAGTATTTTCTGGGAGGTACCGTATTAGGGAGATTTAATGATCAAGCATAACTTAGATGTCATGCATATCGAGAAGAACGTTTTTGACAATGTCTTCAACACGGTTCTAAATATACCAAAAAACGATGATTCATCCCCGTTAAATGACATAGTAGGGACATTGTTTGATCCCGACAGTTTATACATTGAACTTCCTTTTATTGATGATTCATCCCCTAAATATTCGAAGGAAGAAGAAGAAGATACTGAGGAAAACAATTCTAAATCCAACACCGATGAGTTTGAAGATGATGTTTAAAGTATCAATGAATTGTTAAACTCGTAAGGGAATAAAAATAAAGAAAAAAAAACAAGAGTATTAGGGATGAAGTTCGTCGCTAAAAAGACTTAGAATTCTAGAACATTCAATAGGTAGAGACACATTTCGTCACTACAGGGAAGTAGAATTCCAGAACATTCAATAAATAGAGACACATTACATCGCCCAAAAGGAAATATAATTCCAGAACATTCAATAAATAGAGACACATTGCGTCGCTAATGGGGTAATTATTACTTTAAAAGATAATTTCCCTTATAGCGACGAAATGTGTCTCTAAAGGGAAATCAAATTCTCCAACGAATATTTTTCAAGTCGCTAAGGAAAATGAAAAGACGAGTATGTTAAAATTTCACTCAAATTAGCGGCGCAATGTATCGCTAAAACTGAAATTAATGGCGGTTTATTAAAAAATTCAAGTTTTTCAGCGATAGATTTCATCACTAAAATGAAAATAAAGGTGCGTGCTTTGGAAATTCGTGCCCCAGCTGGCGCCTTTTCATTATACTTAGCAATTATATCGTCGCTAAAAAAAATATAAAAGGGTCAGCAAACCCCTTCCCCCTCACTTTTTTTTCTCCCTTCTCTTTTCTCCTCTGCTTCCTCGTTTCTCTCTTCCCTTTCTTTCTCTTTTTTTAATTTTCAGGATATTATAAATAAATATCAAGAACCAAATTATTTATGCTAATAGTTTTAAATTTCTCTAAAACTTTACCGTTTACTAATTTGTTCACTCACCTATATATCGATAAAAACCAACTAATCGGCAAGCACGAATCCGCAATCTGAAAAATAATAATTCTAAAACTAATTTAAAAGTATTCTAAATAATTTTAACTAAATTTAAACAGATTAGGTTGAGGTTTAAGTATCGAAAAGAAGCCGAAAACAACCTGGGGTGGTCTCAGTTTTGGAGTTCAATCGTCGGCTTTATGGGGGTACAAATTTAGCAACGAGATGATTGTGTTGGTGTGATTTTGAGATGCGTTATCAATTTGGTTTTAGGTTTTTATGTTGAATCGGCAATGAGTGGGTTGGGGTTTTTGGGTTTCAAACGTATATTAAAGAAATTAACACAACGAACAAAAAGAAAACTTAAACTAAATCAAAATCTAATTTTTAAGAAGAAAAATTGATTCTTACCCTTCCACGATCTTGAAAAACTTCCCAAAAGATTGTCAAACAACTTCTAATCAAGAACACCTTTCGAATCTACACCCAAAGCATAGAATCTGATACAAACAATCAAGAAACGGATAAAATTATAACAGGTCTTAAGTGTAATTCACCCATAATTTTTCCTACAGTATTGGTATTACTTTGAAATCATAATCAATGGATAAATAATGGAAAAACATTCGAGATGGATATTTATGCGCCAAACAGAGTTCAGATGAAAGAGTTATGATGAAAATACTTTACGAGAATTCCTTTGTGTGAAAATGGGAGAAAATGTGCAATGGAGCTTCTCATTTGCAGCTGAAGGAAGAAGAAGAGATGTTTTTAGTGCTTTAATCCGTATTTCAATAATTATGAAAAATATCACTAGAATAAAATGGTCATAACTTACTCACCGAGACTCATAACGATGAGCTGTTAATTGCGTTGGAATCGTAACAACGAGACGATCAACATCATCCAAAAATATTAAACAAAACTTAAGGTCTTAATTCTGAGGTTTTAGAAATTACAAAAATACTCTTACCCAAAAATGAGTTATTTCTGTTCTAATTAATCAATCCATCCTGATTAATATTATTTTGTCTTACTTGGTAACGGATCGTTACAGATCTAGAAAAAAAATTCTTTTAATTTTCCTCCCTATTTTCTTCATACCCTTAGATTCGGCACAAATCTTGAAGATTTAAAGCTTAAATAGCATGGAACTAACGTAAGGTTTGTTTATTTTTATTGTTGAATTCATTTCCTCCATTTTTCTTGAGGTTTTCTGAATTTTTTCTCATATTCTCATAATTTTCTGGATTTTTTCGTTCTTTGATGTATAATGTAATATACGTAAATTTGCTGAAAATGTATATTGTAATATACACAATCTACGTTATGTCTATTTTTCTTGAAATAAATTATGTAAACGTGTAATAAACATAGCTGGCGAGAGAGTCAACGGATATAAATGTGGCATTCATGACATTCGTAAATATACAGAATATTTTGTTTCAATTGAACTATTAATTGATAATTGTATCTTATGTATATGAGGCATGATAATCATCCTTGCCAGTTTGCACTGTAGTATTATGTGTCCATATCAGGTATGTTTGTGTTATACTGTTATGTGTCCATATTACGTATATTTTGTATATTACGTACTGTGTAAATTATATATTGATTTTAAAGTTTGTTAACACTTTTTATTTCTATTGCAGATAAAATGACATTGACATGTATATTACGAATATCTTTTTGTTTTCTCAAATTATATTGCAAAGTGGAGGACGATGTACCAAATATATAAAACATTACATTAAAATTGGAGAGAATGTACAAAATTGAATTAAAATCAAAACATAAAAAAATGAAAATATAGGGGATATACCAATAAAACTGGAAATATTATACTAAAACAAAGTAATAAAATAAAGAGGGTTAAATGAAAATTAAGGGGAGAGCAAATAGATAGTGGACAGAAAAAAGAAAAAGAAATGAAAGAGGAATAATAAATGAGAGAGAAAATGAATTTCAAATTTTATAAAGTAAAAACAAAGAGAAAATAATAAAAAAAATGAATTTATTTTAGCTTTGGGAAAGAAAAAATAAAAAATGTCATAAACATACACAATATATGGAGAGGGTAACATGGGAATGAACAGTACAAAAGAGGCTACTTTGGTTTCTTTTCAGAAAAATGACCATTTAGATGAAAACTCACCCCCATTTGGCTATCTAGAATATTAGGCCTTTAAAAAAATAATCCTCAGACAATCTATAAAGAATTAATAACTTCCATCACACTTTTTTTTTAAATTCCACTAAAAATAATTTATAGTTAAAAAAATAAATATTTTGATGCATTTCTATGAGTATTTAATGAAATCATTTATACTACCTCTAAAAGTGGCTTAAGGAGGGAAACTTTTGAATCTTCTTTTTGCCCCTCTTTACACCTCTTACATCTTCCATCTTTCCTACTTGGTTCTTACAATTGTACTGCCTGTTTGATTCATTAATTGTTTCATATTCTGGTTCTCAAAAGATAAAATCCAATTCAATTGCTTTATTAATTATTAAGTCATATTCATTTATTTTATTTATTAATTTAAGTCCAATTGAACTGTCCGTTTGATTCATTAATTGTTTCATACTTTGGTTTTGAAAAGTCAAAACTCAATTCAATTGCTTTATTAATTATTAAGTCAAATTCATTCTTTTATTATTAAGTTCATCAATCCTTGAATATTGTAAAAGACAAATCTAGATTAGTTCAATTGTTTTCACTTATCTTCAGTACTATAAATATGCAAACACCATAACCCTTACAAATTAGTTCTTCTCAAATTACTTTGAAATTAAAAAAATGACTTCTGAATAATGCATTCCAATTGCAATTAACAAGCTTGAAATTGGTTCAACTGAGTAGACAATCAAAGTCCTATTATTAAAAAAAACTAGAGTGGAGGTATCAAAGAAGAATAATAGCAATGGTGAGGAAACTCGGATTATGAAAGTGATATTGTCAGAAAGTGATATTGTCAGACGAAGAGGTAAACCACTTTATTTCTCATGTTTTATTACAACATGTTAGCTATATTCCTATTTACATTTTATCAATTATTAGACACGTGTGGAATTTTACAGGGCACAACAATACAAGGAGTGTTATTCAATGAATTCATAGAAAAATTTGATGACATGCTTGAAAAAAATAAAGCATATACTATTACAAATGGGAAGGTCTCAATTTCGTCAAGACCAGAGTCATGAATGTCCATGAAACAATGGAGTTGAATTTGTCCTCTGCAACTGAAATAAATGAAATAGAGGAGTCAATCCCATTGGACTCAATAACCCATGATTTAATCAGAGTTTCCAAATATGAAGACATATGAAGAGGAGCAAACTAATTGGTAATACACTTAACTAGAGTTTTTATATGTGTGTAATTATTTTTAATTATTACTAATACTATTTTAAATTTTACCTATTAGACTTGATGGGTATGGTTATATCAGTTAGATCCACTTGTTCACTCCGGCAAAAAAACTCCAACAAAATTCTGCAAGAAATAGACATTATTCTTCTAAACCATAGTTATTACAATTTATTCCATTTAATTATTCTAAGCATTTAGATTGAAATTATTTAACATTTTAATGCTTTCTAATTTACATAGATTGGAGAAATTGAAAATGACATTATGGGAAGATCTAGCAGAAAATGAAGGTCAAGAGCTTGAACATATATCCAATTATCATTGGATACAATTTAAGAACATCAATTTATGAAGGTTAAATGAAAAACCTCAATAATAATTCACACAATTGTATTAATAAATTGCTTTTGAATTTTCTCTAATTATTATTATGATTTATAGCATGAAAAAATATTCAACTAAATCTTGATTTTTCCTATTCTTATTCAATAATGAATTAGGAGAACTTGGGGTTTCTACTACGTTTTCAAGTCATATCTCTATTCAACCTCATTGGCAAGAATCTGATGAACTACGTGCAAGGTTTAAATTACTGACACTTCTTTTTATTATTTCTTAGACATCTATATATATAATTTGAAACAACATTCATATTGAAAGCATTAGAGGATAAAAGTGTAATGCACATTTCATCAAAATAAAAAAGAATGCAAGATGCACCAGAACTAAAGTTGCAAGATACAATTGGAAATGATTATGCATATTGTTCATTCACTGCAACAATTGTAAGAGTTATGAACAAACTAAATTCATGGTATGAAAGGTGCAAGTTATGTAATGAAAAAGTAGATTCTCGATGGGATGAAGAATTGATTTATTGCACCAGATGCGACAAGGATGTTCCTTTCCTTAGAAAATACAAGCTAAATTTAGTTGTTTCAGATGGAAAACGGAAGCAAATGTCACAACATTTTACTCAGCTAAGTTCATAACAAGATGTGGTGTTTCTCAATACGCTCAAAAGCTTTTCAAATTAAATTCTCCTAAACATATATTATTTTAAAATACACTAAATATTTGTGTTTTTGAAAGCCTTGATGTTTTTAAAACTCATTTCAGGTTAATAAAAAAGAGAATTATGTATTCTACAAAAATTTAATTCGTTGTCAAGACAAAGAATACAAGTTCCTCTTAAAGTTGGATGCAAAAACGGAAGAAGAAAGAGCTAGAAACCAGTTTATTGCTCAAGAAATAACTCTATCGGGAAAAACAGAAACTCCTACAAAGTTTGATGAAAGACAATGTAGCAAAAAAAAAAAAACAAAATTGAGAAATATGCAACTGAGCCACTTGATCATTTTAGACACATATTTACAATTCTTTTAAGGTAGATAGGATATTTATTTAGACACATCTTTATTTCTTCAAGTTGTTATGTTGGCACATAATATAATTATCTTAAGTTCTTCAGTATACAATATATAACTTCTACAAATTTCATTTGTTAATTTTTTTTTTCTCATTTTTACTCAATCAAGATTTTAAATAAGTTGGGTTAAACAAAGAAAAATGCAAATATGTACAATGAAATTAATCCCCATTCCTCACATTTTATTCTTCATATATTATTTTCCATCAAAACTCATTCTAATAAATATATTGTGTATATTTAATTAAAAAGAAATTACGTTAATAAACGTTACAAACCACGTGCAACGTACGTTAATTAGGACTAGTATTATTAAATGAGAATAAACTCCTAATTCTATTATTATTTTGAAAACATTAGAGAAAAAATCAAATGCAGTACTCAATACTTAATTTTAAAAAAAGTTGTGCATAGGAGAAAATCAAAAAAAGTTGTGCTTAGGAGAAAATCAAATGTTGAGAGATGTTGGCCATAAAAGAATATGTAAAAAGAATTTGCCATTCTATAACCACAGAATCAAAATAAATCACCATTTGAATTTTCAAACACACAAACAGTTTGAAAATTTTGAAAAATGTAAACAAATTATGACAATCTGAAAATAGTCGTAGAGTCCAAGCAAACCATAATAACCCATAAATTCAACAAATCTATTTTTTATTTTTTTAAGATAAACCCTTTGTTGAGTGATTTTGAGGGAGTACGTAAATATAAACGAATTTAGTTTTTGTCAAAACAAATTACAATCAATTAAAAAACTAACACTATTTATAATCCGAGGGGAGCTAAAAAAAAAGTTAGGGGGCAAAAATTATATAGAGTTAATTTTAAGAAATAAAGGGAGGCAAAATAGATAAATTATACTTAAAAAATTTCAACTTTTACATATAATTTTTTATTTTATAAAAATTGAGGGGGGCAAAAATTATATAACTAATATTAGAAAATATGGGAAAAAAATAGATAAATTATACTAAATTTTCAATTTTTTTTATCTAAAATATTCAACTTTTACATATAATTTTTATTTTTCACAGAGGGGGGGAGGCCAAAAAGGTGGCTCCCGGTTTATAATTTAAAGGTTAAATTATACAAAATACTCCTAACCTTTGAGATTTCTTTCAATTTTTCTCCTAATGTTTTAAAAGTTTCAATTCCACTCTAAATCTTTTAATTTATTTCAAAAATACCCTTTGTTAACAATTTTTCTAAAGATTTTACGAAAAATGAAACGTCACGGAAAAAATTAAAACATTTAAAATATTCAAGGGTATAACTGATACCAATTATATTTACTATATTTTGTCTCTAGAGTTTTAATTTCCATAAAACTTAATGAAAATTATTAACAAAAGGTGTTTTTGAAATAAATTAAAAGATTGAGGGCAAAATTGAAACTTTTAAAATATTAGAGGCAAAATTGAAATTGACCACATAAAATAGTGGATTTTGTATAATTTAACCTAATGTATATTATGTGTAAAATAATAATAATATTATATTTTTATACGGTATAAATGTCATCGAATTGAAGTAAGCGTGAAATCACATACTTCATATTTAAAAGCCATGTGAGTTTCGGATGCCGGTCTATTTTTATTTTTTGAGATCAGATGCCGGTCTTCTATTATGAATATGATGTCGAAAGAATTCAATTATCTATTATGAATCTATGATTATGAATCAGATGCCGGTTTAGAGTTTTAAGTTGAAGTGTGCCCCTCAATTTAATTTCTGGTTCCGACACTTACTGTGCTACGGTATTTTAAGTATTTATTCAAATTAGGGAGTGCAAACATTCCAACAGGCGAATCCCCATTTAAACAAGTTTGGGTTAGAGAGAGGGAGAAATTTCCCTGAATTGTTTTCAAGTTTGGGGATGGGAAATACATCTCCGCCCTTGGAACTCAATTTTTAAATAACTTGTTATGTAATTTTTTTTTACTTTTTTTATCTATTGACTGGTAAAAAAAAAAAATTAAGTATTATTTTTATCCTGTCTTAAAAATGTATGTTTTAAACACATAATCGATTTTTTAATTTCCTTTTGTATTTTCCCTGCGAGTAATCTGATCCCCGAACCCTCTCTGATTTTCCAAATAAGGGATAGGGGCAGATATGGGGATTAAAAATTCCTGCGGGTTAGGGAACGGGGAGTGCATCTCCGATCCCGCTCCACCCCGTCCCGTTGCCATCCCTACACCAAACGTTGGATGAACATCAAAAATCAATTATTTAATTTAATTTTACCTATTCTAATTAAAAAAAAGTTAAAAATAAATAATTTTTAATTTATTACGAAGTGTTTTTTTTTTAACAAAATATAGCTAACAAACTTCATTTCATTTTATATAATTAAGTCATTTTTTAAATCAAAAATTAATTTTTGATAATAATTTAATGAAGGGGCTCTTACACATATAGTACAACCAGGCTAAATATTTATAAAAATAGCAGGTCAAAAACTTATTTACAAATATAACATAAAACCCAAATTCATGCATATATATAATATTACAAAATCGTCACTAGTTTTGCGCAAGTAATCACTTATTTCCGCATTTATAATCACTGATTCATCAAATATATAATCATTGATTTTACTGATTCACTATAGTAATTGATATTTCATGTATGTAATAATTGGTTACCTTATAAGTTTATCATATATTTCTTTAATTCATAGACTTTTAAAAGACAAAATACTATATTTACCTATACTTTTAAAAAATACAAGTACAAAATTCTACTATTGAATAAAACTTCTATTAAATAATAGACTAAATCATATTTTCACGTACCTATTTTTAGAGATACAAGGGGATACTAAACGCTCAACTCTAACAAAGACTTCTGTTTTTTTTTTTTTTTAATAGATAAAAAGGAAATCGCTTTTAGTTTGTCAGCCAATATCTTCTTTGATGAAAAGACGTCTAATTGTAGATATTTCGATGGACAGCTGGCCACACGATGTTGACTTTGACTGATTTGAATGACCGTTCTGCCCTTACGACGGCTAAGAACCAAAAATCCATTTTGCTTTCTGACAGCTCTCGTTTGACAAAATCATTTCATTTTCTCATCATTTTCACTCCACTTTAAATTTATTGCGCCCTTTCACAATGCCAATGGCCCAATTATTATTTTTAGTGAGGTGATTCTATAATAGGCAATTTAAGTGGAGATAAAAATATGAAAAATAAGGATTTATCTACCATTTAGTATTTACATGAAAGAAATTTGCGTAATACATATTTAAATTTTTTGAGTAACAATGATATTGAAAAACTATTATAAACAGGTAAATCCTATATTAAATTTAGGGTAAAATGTAAATAAGACCCCTGTGGTCTTTTCAAAATGCATGAGCACCGTCTGTACTTTGAAAATGGCAAATCGCACCCCTGTGGTTCCAATTTTTTTCAATCAGACCCCTCCCCTTCAATGTCAATAATTTTCTTTTAGCCACAACTTCTTCGTTTGAACTCCGATTTGGACGATTCAAGATGTTTTGGAATCCTCATTTTAGGCTCTACATAAATATCACTTTGAAACTTTGAAATAATTAATAAATAAAAGATTTTATTAACATCGAAACACTAGGTATGATTGACATCGTTAAATCTTTTGGTTATTGATGATTTCAAAGTTTCGAAGTGACGATTCGGAAATGAAGATTCCAAAACATCTTAAATCATCCAAATCGGAGTTCAAACGAAGAAGTTATGGCTAAAAGAAAACTATTGACATTGAAGGGGAGGGGTCTGATTGAAAAAAATTGGAACCACAGGGGTGCGATTTGCCATTTTCAAAGTACAGAGGGTGTTCATACATTTTGAAAAGACCACAGGGGTCTTATTTGCATTTTACCCTTAAATTTATAATTCTAGATCAAAGATTCATTTAACTCTAACAAAAAATTAATCAAATATTACAAATAGGTAGTTCCAAAAAATTAAGGTAAAGTGTAACTAAGCCCCTGTAGTTTCGATTAAATGCATGTACAGTTCCTATAACTTAAAAATGGCAAATCACACCATGTAGTTATGAATTATGCCAATAAGACTTCTCCCTTACAACGATTTAAACTCTTTTTTAGCCATAACTTCCTTGTTTCAACTCTGATTTGGATAATTCAACATGTTTTGGAATCTTTATTTCGGACTCTATGTAATGGTCACTTCAAAACTTCTATATCATCAATAAACTCTTTTATTTATTGACGATTCAAAGTTTGAAAGTGACCATAATGTAGAGTTCGAAATGAGGATTTCAAAACATCTTGAATCATTCAAATCGAAGTTAAAATAAAGAAGTTATGACTAATAGAAAGCTAATAATGTTGGAGAGAATGAGTCTTATTGACATAATTTGAAATTATAGGGCGTGATTTGCCATTTTTAAATCATAGAGGGTGTTCATGCATTTGGACAAAACCACATGGTTTCATTTACATTTTACCCTAAAAAAATTATAAATACTATGAATTAAAAGAAATAACAATGCATAGCACTTTTTTACCTTAAATTTTAAATAATAAGAATTTTATTTATCTTAAAAAACAGACTTTCTACTTTCAATAAAAATAATGAACTCGTTTTTATTGATTTTTTTTTTATTTCTAAATTATGCATCTTATTATTGTTTGTTTTTATATATTTCTTATTGTCATGTTTCAAATTAAAATTCAATAAATTTTTAAGTTTTGTTATTTTTATCATATTGATAAATTCATTATATAATGAGTTTCTTTCATTAATTAATGAACATTAAAAAAATACTATCTTGAAATTTCTGAATATTTTTACTATCTTAAAAAAGATACAAATAAATAGTACTATTTTAAGAAATACCCTATAAATTAATTAATTTAAGAGTACTGCAATCAAAGATACTCTATAATCATTTGAGGGAATCCCAAAATAACACAAAATTGAATATGTAATTCTTTATGTAGTGGAGTAGTTGCGACACAAGCAAGCACGAATCATAAACTCCTAAATGAATCTGATTACAGCTCAAGGTGTTAAGAACAAAATAACTTGAGGTTAATTTAATGTCACTCCAATTTGAACTTCAATCTTGAAAATATTGGCTTGGGCATCAAAAAAGCTTACTTTCTCCTTCAATTCCTCCTTGGCTGAGCCAATAGAAACTTGCACATGAGAAATCAAGGTTTTTTTAAGTTTCTTACCTCTTGATCTTGTAATAGGACCTTGTGGTATCCTTATCTATGGCCTTCAGCTTTCATGATTCTAATCACCTGTGATTTTCCTCCACCACCCTAGCCTTTATCTGCCTCATCTGAAGTTAAAACAGTTACTCAAACCAACTACTATCGTGACAGTATAACATTACAATAATAGTCAATCACGCTCATCATGATATGTCATGTGTAGGCACAGCTAATAATTTCCTTATACATTCCCTAATTAGCTCTCACTAATTAGCTCTCACTAATTAGCTTCAATCTCTCTCAATCATTGTGCTGTAATTAGCTATCATTAACTTTACATTCCTTGTATTTTGTAAGAAACTTTCTATAAGAAAGGTCTCTACCATGCTATGAAAATCATTGTGAATAACAAGCCAAAGTATCACTTCTGTCTCTTGTCTGTTTTCAAACTTGGTATCAGAGCAGGTTACTCCTTGTGACAACATCGTATCAAAGAACAATGGAAACTAAGGACAACACTAGTTCTTCACAAACCAACCCAATAACTCCAACAACAACCCCCACAAGCATCACCACTTCCACCTTTGATTCTACCTTGAACACTGCCCTTACTGTCAAACTTGATGATAGAAATTACATACTTTGGAAGCAAATGGTATTGGCCATACTTCGTGGCCAAAACTGGATACATTCTTGGAACCAAAACACAACCACCCCCAATTTGTAGCCTCTAGCAGCAATGCAGCAACAACTGACCTTGATGCAACCCTGACTTTGAAGCATGGGAAACAGCAGATCAAGCCCTGCTAGGATGGATTTATGCCTCCATGACTCAATCCATTGCCAGTGAAATTATCACTTTTAAAACATCTGAAGCTGTATGGAAAGCACTTGAAGAAGTGTATGGGGGCTTCTAACCGAGCAAAGATCAATCAATTAAAGGTAAATTTACAAAACACAAGGAAAAAGAACATGAGGATGTCCGAATATCTGGCCCTCATGAAACAACTTTCTAACAATTTGTCACTAGCTGGAGAACCAGTGGAGATCAACTCCCTCATCTCAAGTGTCTTGGCTGGGTTAGATGCTGAACATCTACCATTCATCTGTCAAATCAACAGCAAAGAAAACACTGCCTGGTAAGGCCTCTATGCAACTCTTCTCACCTTTGAGAATACATTAATCCACATGAATGTAATCGGTGGAGGTTAAGACACAGGAACTATGAAAATCTTACTTTCAATCAACTTAATAGTGGCATAGGCCACAACAACTTCAGACCCTCAGACCAAAACTTCAACAGAGGTCAAGGGAGAGGCAACAACAATAACCATAGAGGAAACTACCAGACCTAAGAGCAGAAGCTCAAAAGGGGGAGGAAGAAACAATTGTTCAAAACCCACCTGTCAAGTGTGTAGTAAGTATGGTCACTCAGCAACCATTTGCTACTTCAGGTATGATGAGAACTACTCTGGAAATAACTCCAATAATGACAACAATCAAACTTCTAACTTTGTAGCAACACATGAGTCTGTAAGAAATCGAAATTGGCTAGCTGACAGTGGGGCAACGAACCACATCACTCCAGACATTGTTAATCTGAACCAAGGAGCTCAATACACTATACATGAAGGAATCATAATAGGTAATGACTCTAAACTTAAGATCTCTCACATTGGTGTCAATACTGTCATTTCCTCACACTCTAAAGGAGTACCTATTTTATTCAAGAACATCTTACATGTGCCTCAAATCAAGAAAAATATGTTAAGTATATCAAAGTTAACTGCTGACAATTATATGCTAGTTGAATTTCACCCCACTTATTGTTTTGTGAAGGACAAAGACACAGAGAGAATGCTATTGCAAGGGAACCTTAGAAATGGAATATATCACCTTCGTCTTAGGAACCTTAAGACATGCTTAGCCAAAAAAAAAAGCTTCTAAATCTACCTTTCATCCAAGAGTCTTTGCTGCAACTCAAGGCACTAAGCCATGTCCCACGATCAAGTCTAGTGTTTGTCTTGAGTCAAGCAGATCTGTTGCTACCAGTGTTAAGGATATCTGGCATCAAAAGCTGGCTCACCTTTCCAATCAAGCCTTGAATTTATTTCTTAGAGATTGTAATGTAAAAGTTCCTATCAATGAAAAAGAAACTTTTTGTTATGCATGTCAATATGGAAAATCTCATTCTCTTCCTTTTAAAACATCTCATATACATACTAATAACCCTCTTGAACTCATTCACTGTGATCTATAAGGACCCTCACCAATCACCTCACCATCAGGTTTTAGGTTCTACATTAGTTTTGTTGATGACAACACTATACTCACTCATATAATTCCTTTAAAAATCAAATCGGACGCCCTCACTGCCTTCATACACTACCAAACACTTGTGGAAAACAAATTTGACAGAAAAACAAAGACCATCCAAAAAGATTGAGGAGGAGAATTCAAGCCTTTCCAATCATATCTAAAAACAAAAGGAATTGAGTCAGATACACCAGTCCTCACACAAACAAACAAAATGGTGTGGTTCAAAGGAAACACAGACATATAGTTGAAATGGGACACCTTGTTGGCTCAAGCATCCATGCCACTCAGGTATTGGTATGAAGCTTTCAATTCAGCCACATATATTATAAATAGGCTTCCAACCCTAGTCCTCAACAATGCCTCACCATGGGAAAAAGCCTATGGGAAGAAACATGATTTTCAATCTCGTAAAGTTTATGGTGTGTCTGCTTCCTATGCCTAAGGCCTTATCAAAACCATAAATTTCAATATCACTCCACCAAATGTGTTTTTCTAGGATATAGTGAGCCTCACAAAGGGTATTATAAATGCCTAAGTTCAAGTGGTCGTGTCTACATTTGTAGAGATGCCAAATTCAATGAAAAAAACTTCCCTTTCAAAGGAAAATTTCTCACCACATCTCCTTCAGTCCAGTCAACTAATGAGCTCATTATCACATGGATAGATGTCCCTTCATCTTAGAACAAGATGGATATGTCCAACAATCATTTTGAAAAACACTCACCTCTAGGATCAGAAGAGCATGCAACTGATAATCTTACAAATTCACAAATCTCTTCACTAGGCCATTGTTCCAATCATGCTAATCCTACTACAACAACATTCTCTCTTACTCTAATTCAACCTCATCACAATATCCTTTTTGAGGAACCTCAAGAAGCACAACCACATTAGTCTCCTTCTTCCAATGACTCACCACATTCCGCAAACAATTGGCTACAAGATGACACAAGTGCATCATTTCACCTTATGTAGACCAAGGAAGATTGGTATTGTTAAACCAAAAATCAAAACCTACTTAGCAGCAACTTAACTTGTTCTTTACACACAAGAAACTAAATCTGTCAGTGAAGCTCTTGCCACGAAAGAATGGAAAATTGTCATGACTGAAAAAATGGATACCTTATATCGCAATGACACTTGGACTATTGTCCTTTTCTCACTTGACTTCAACCTAGTTGGGAAAAAATGAGTCTTCAAAGTGAAACAAAATCCAAATGGTAGCTTATAAAGATATAAAACCAGGCTCATTTCCAAAGGTTTTCATCAAACCCTTGAACTTGACTTCACTGAAACTTTTAGCCCTGTCATTAAGCTTCCATAATAAGAATAATCATGACCATTGTTTTCTCCAAAAAATGGGATGTGAGACAACTTGACATCAACAATGCCTTTTTAAATGGAAATCTGGAAGAAGATGTTTATATGCAACAACCTGAAGGATTTCTAGACAGGGACAAGCCTGACTATATCTACAAACTCAACAAAACATTGTATGGACTTAAGCAAGCCCCATGCGCATGGTATGAGAGACTGAGAACTCTATTACTTTGGTGGGGTTTCAACAACTAAAAAATATAGTGTTCCATGTTCTACTTAAAAACTGGAACTAAGGCTATCTTCATTCTCTTTTATATCGATGACAACATAGTGACAAAAAATAACAAGGAAACAATTGGACAATTCATTAAGGAACTAAACAGGCTTTTTACTTTCAAAGACATCAGTGAGTTCAGTTTCTTTCTTGGCATTGAAGCCCATAAAGATGCAATATGGACGTTTTTTACTCAGTCAAAGTATATCCAAGATCTTTTAGTAAAACTAAAGCTCACTCACCACAAACTTTATCCTACACCATCCATTACAGGTAAAATTCTCTCAACTCACGATGGGGATCATTTGGAAAATCCTACTCTTTATCAAAATGCCATTGGAGCACTTCAATATCTCACACATACAAGACCGGAAATCTCCATTATAGTCAACACATTGAGTCAGTTCATGCAACAAGATACAAATATTCACTAGCAGGCAGTTAAGAGAGTTCTGAGATATCTTCAAGGATCCAGTCAACTTGGCTTACATATCTAAAAAGTCAATTCTCTTTCCTTCACATGATTTACTAATGCAGACTGAACATGTAATCCAGATGACAGACGATCCATTTCTGCCTATTGTGTATTTCTTGAGAATTCTCTTGTCTCGTGGTCATCAAGAAAGCAACATGGTATTGCTCGATCTAGTACTGAAGCTGAGTATAGATTTCTTGCTCACACAATAGCTGAGATTAGCTGACTTCAAGCTTTACTACAGGAAATTCAGTTTGCTCCTATGTACATTCCAGTTATTTGGTGTGACAATATCAGTACACTCTCTTTAGATGTTAATTCAGTGTTTCACTCACGTAGCAAACATGTTGAACTTTACATTCAGTTTGTAAGGGATAAAGTGCGGGTTAAAACTCTCGACATTCGATATGTTCCTACCACTGAACAACTTGCTGATCTTCTTACAAAGCCTCTATCTGAACCAAAATTTGTTGAACTTCGAAGCAAACTCGGTGTTCTGCCACTGCCAGCTCTCTTTCATTTTAGATAGGAAGTTAAAACAGTTACTCAAACCAACTACTCTCATGATAGTACAACATCACAGCAGTAGTCAATCACCCTCATCATGATTTGTAATGTGTAGGCACATCTAATATTTTCCTTATACACTTCCTAATTAGCTTCAATCTCTCTCAATCACTGAGTTGTAATTAGTTATCATTGACTGAACATTCCTTATATTTAGTAAGAACCTTTCTATAAGAAAGGTCTCTACCATGCTATGAAATCATTGTGAATAACAAGCCAAAGTATCACTTCTGTCTCTTGTTTGTTTTCAAACTTCTGATGATCTATAAATATAGGGAAGCCTCCCTAGAAAATGGTAATCACATCTATACTCTCAAGTTGTTACTCTACTAATTTCTCTATAGAATTTATCTTTAACTTGATCATCAAAGCTTCCTTGACAGGCACAACATTGGTGCCATTCTGATTGATTTTTCCTTTTCTTTTAAGAACATTAACTAGAGAGCACCTTGTGGTCAACAACAACCTTTGATCGAAGATTTCGACATACACACTTTATATAACACAACTTTAAATAATTTACCATGATAACATATTGGATCAATTTCAATAAATTATTGAAAATAAATGTATATATGACTTTTAATATTTGTATTTGAACCTTTATTTTAGGATGAATAATTTTCTCTTAAATGAGTTTTTATAAACTAAAAACCCTCATTTTATTAAAAGTCAATCGTTAATTTAATTTTGATAATCTATTTATAGTTCAATAACATATAGCCTTGATTTCAATTAGTTATTGAAAAAAATATTTTATTTACTAAAAAAAAGTAATAGCATAAATAGAAATACGTATCTAAACTAGAGTTAATTTCCGTTATTATTTTCCAGTTTTATCTAAATTAATAACTAATTTATATAAATAAAAGGATTATATTGTGAATTGATTATCATTTATCAAAATAAATTGGTGTCGATAAATTATTAAAAATAATAGATTTATGATTATCTTTTAAAAAAAAAACTAGGACGAGTTTAAGTGGTGGTAAAATTTTCTGTAATATTTTTAGAATATCTTGAAAAGTATTTGTAAATATAATATTTTTATAATGTTAATCACTGATAACTTTTTATTTACATAATTCAGTGATTGACTTAGATATAGATTGACAATAATCATAGTAATGAAGGAAGTATTAACTACGCAATGGAATAATATTGGTTTATTGATTAACAATTAAGTAAAAATGGATCCTTTAATATTATGATAAATTATGAATAAGCCTTAAACTAGACGTTGAAGGCCTTAAGAAAATACTTACATAAATAGCAGAATTGGTTGACGTTTCATTAACGAACACCGAACCTTCTACGTTGTGACCCAATCATCAACAAGATCTGATTTGTGTGAATCTGTAACGACCCGATTTTTCAGAGTTTAATTTCAAATATAATTAAAACAGCGAAAAACTCAATAAGTACTCTTTATTGAAATATAAGATTAACATCGTCTCAAATAATCATTTCAAATAAAATAGCAATTTTAGAATTACAAAGTTTAAATAAAAACTGTATGAAAACAAATGGCATTGTCTCAGATAAGAAATCGAAACAAATAAAAAAATATCATATCTCAATGTTTAAAATAACCCAAAGTATAAATTCAGTAAGACTCGACATATTATTCATAAATAGATATGAATGACAAGGATGGCCACCAATCGACATGAACCCCTCATCTTCGCCACTTCATCAACCACCAGCTCTCGGTTCCTTATTACCTAAAAAAATAGCACTATGAGGCTAAAGCCAGTGAGAAAACAGTTTAATTAATAGGTACGATTTTAAATAATCTCTAAACGAATCATACCAAGTCCCAAGCACTCAAACACTCTCCAATATCTTCTAAGGCACACTTACACTTAAACTTCAAGTCACACTCGCTTACATGAATATGCAATTCTCACTAATTCCATATTCAAGACTTTTAATAATTAATCACACATGGATCATTAATCCTTCCGTTCTCACAACCAGAACAAACATCCATAACTCCTCATAATCTTAATCTCATGCATAAAACCCATCCAGATCACATAATTAACATAAATAATAATAATCAAGACTAACATGCAACACTAGAAATGCGGTCTCTCGAGACTACTAACACTTTCTAGTACCTGGTTATAGACGCATCTATAACTGAACTTCTAATAATACATTCTTACGAGCAATGTATATTAGCACCTGGTTATGGACTCATCCATAACTAAACATATAATTAGTGTTAAGCTCGTAGCCTTAACACTAATTCTCATAAACCAACCGGCCTCAAATAAAAACCTTCCCTTCATAAAAAAAACACTTAATAATACATTATAATATAAATTATAAAGTCAGAAACACAGTAGCTGAATTAATTACACTCAGAATAAAAAATTGCCGAAAACCCAAAAACTCAATTTTATGCTTCCTAAATCTATTCTCACATCAAATGATCATCTTAAACTCCCAAAAATTCCAGAATTATCATTCATAACAATTAGAATCGAAACAATGTAAAGAAATCTCATTTTTATCGAAAATTGTCTAATTTCCCTTTAATAGACAATTTCAATTCTCCCAATGCAAAACGAATTCTCCTAAAATCTAAATTCATCCAAACGTTCCAGAATTATATTAAATAATATATTGAATCGAATAAGCTACGGTTTGAGCCTTAGATTTCTCTAAAACCCCACCATTAATTAAACCGTTAACTCACTTCGATTAGGCAAATAAACCAAGGTAATTTTCCGCATGAACCAGCCTTGAACCGACGATATAAAATAATTAAAAAATATACTAAAACAGTACCTAGCAATATCACAAGGATCGGAGTTCAACGGCTCGATGGACGAGACAACCAAACTACAAAAACGGTTCACTGTTTGAAGGGGCAACAGCGTCGAGGCTGCTGCCTCTTGCCGCGGCTGAATCAGGGCCTTTGGGTCTCGGTTTGGTCATAGGTCAAGGCTCGGGTGATCGATTTCTATGGGTTTTTAGTTTAGGGCAAGGTAGATCAAAATCAATTGGACAAAGTATAAGGTTTTGAAAGAAAACGGTAATACCAAAATCGAATCCTTGATGAGTTTTCAAGAAAACTCAATAACTCACCAAGAACCCAATTTTCAGAATTTAAACACTATTAAAAAAAATGAATCAAAACTCACCCAAAGCATTAGGAAACAACGATGCTATCTTCAATCTTCACCCAACGATCAACCACGCTTCCAAAACAATCACCTAAAACTAAAAAATTGATGAAAACACATCAATTCCAAAACCTAGAGGGGCGGCGGCGACTTGAGGGTTCAAGAGAAGAAGAAAAATTACCTCTCAAATGTAAATCGAAATCCTAACGACGCCTAAACTTAAAATCATATTGATCCGTCACCCAAAACGACGAAGAATCGAATCAAAATTCTGGGTCTTCTCAAGAGGGGCGGCAACGGCGTGAAAGAGGAAAAGAAAAAAAAAAAGAAACGTTCACTTATTGACCACTTTTGTTTAACCCTTGCCTCATCAATCTATTTTTCTTATTTGATAAATCCTCCTTCAACTTTACAAATTTGCCCAAAACTCCTTCTCTTGCAATAAGTCATCTTCTAAGCATACGGATGCAAATATAATAAACTTAAATAATTTCCAACATTTAATATTATTTACCAATAATAATATTAAATTCAAAAATTTAATTTACCTTGTGTCAGGGTGTTATAGAATCGAACTGGAAGAACGAGACAAGAAAAAAATTTATTCTTAATGGGAAGCCTATTTTCTGCTAAGGTGAGAGAGAGCGAGAGAGAGAGAGAGAGAGAGAGAATTTCAAATTTAATTAAAAGTGTGGAGAGAGAAAAAAAAACTATGGTCATATTTATAGAAAATAAAATTGGTATTAAATTTTTATTTATTAATTATAAAGATAATCGAAGAGATTTCCTTTCCTCTTACCATAAATAGAAGAATATAATAGGGAAAATATTTTTCCTTTTATCTTGGTCATATTTTATAATTCTCTATTTTTTTATGCATTTAAAATTATATAAATTCAAATAATTATTTCTAATTAAATATTATATAGTCGAAAAATATTATTAATTACCATTGGGTCCCATCCAATTAATTAATCATTTTGGCCTAAAAATAATTAGTTTCATAAAACTAATTGGGTTTATATCTCCCTATTTATTATTAAATTAAATAAAATCATTATTTAATTAATAATATTAATTATTAAATTTTATTTAAATAAACTCTACATTTAAATAGTTAACATTTCCTTAATTTAAGTAATTACTTGAATTTATTGGTTCTTCCTAGATAAATAAATAATTTGGTTTGTTACAACAAAATTTGGGCTAGCATAGGGAATTGATGGACCTATAGGTCATGGGCTCAAATAAATATTAATTAATCACAATTATTAACTAAAGGTTATTCCACTAAAAACCAATAGTTGAACTCTCATCACTATAGATGAGTTATGTTCATTTGTTATCAAGTCACTTTGTGACATATCTTTCACATGGTAATCTCATAATTACAGCATGGGTTAGGGGTACTTATCTCTTTGTCTTTGTGTACCCAATGATTCTCTAATGAACAATTTTCATGGTCTGACTATGGAATAAGTTTTCATGAATTCCATCTTGTGTAGAATTGTTCTCATCTACTCGTTTTATCATGTCTCCAAAATAGCGATGATATTGAACATATTAATAGATCGCTCTCAACTATGTGAATCAAAGAATACAAACTCCACGAACAAGAGTTCATAACAGACCCAAGATTAAGATCAATCACACTTGATAATCAAGTTGATGTTTTGTTCTCTTCCTAATATGGTGTTAATTAGAAATTGATAAAAACATCATGTTTCAGTCTTGTATAATCATTATTGTGCATGATACTTCTACTTGCATGTCTTATGCGTGAATAATTCGGATCAGGTCATTTGTACTAGTTGAAAGTGGACCGTAATCAACAATGTTATCGAGATAAGATTTCCAAACCGTATTTGTTTACTGTAGTTACTAACTTGCACTAAATCCTCTTATATCATATTTTTAGCTAATATTACATTAAATAACAAGGACTTTTCGATTATTTGAATGTAATATATATCGAACATATAAAATGAATGAACAAATTAACTTTGAAAAATGAAATTTATTGGTATAAATTTATTCCTTTTCTCAAAGACAGTCTGTTTCACTCGTCATGTATCCTCAGTCAACCCGTTATTAGTACGGCTTATCGATTTTTCTTTCCCTGAATTCCTTTCCTTTTCCTACTTTTAAGTCCAAGGAATAAGGTCTCATTTTAGCCCCTCCCCTCAATAAACATAACTCCAAACTCATTCTGAAAGTAACCCTGATCATCGAACTATTTCATCACTCGAGCCCATTTTATTCTCATTAAGTGTCATGCTCAAAGGTGCTACTTATCACCTTTCAGGTTTTCGATGCAATTGAGGTCATGGCGAGGAAGCTGATATGTATTGAAGCTTGGATGCTGGACTTGGGAAGTGCACTAGTAGTCATCGTACCGCGAGCTCAAGATGTTATAGTTGCATAAGAGATCAATTATGTAAACTATTTGTTGTTATGTAATCTTTAAAGTATAATGAGTTTGGTTTCAAGATAATGAAACCATGTTATAAATATGTTAGTCTTTGTTTTCGAAAACAAAGTGGATGCAATCAACAAGATACGTGCCCCTGGTTACGTACATATAACTTTGGTCAGAATTGTCTATCAGGTGAAGATTTTATAAAATCGTCATTACCTCATTTGAATTTCATGTTTTACGCGCTTCCACTGAGAGTACTCGCGTCCTAGCCTTTGTTTTGGGTCGAATTGTTACAATTGGTATCAGAGCCTACATGGTTCTGCATACTAATCGGTTTATGTGTTTGAGTCGTTACTAAGTCCTTTCCCGAGTCACGATTGAATTTCAACAGTACTAGGTATTCCTGAATTCCCTTTAACTTTATAAATTTGAATTGTTTGATATTACTTGTTTATGCTTTGCTTACGTTTCCGTGTGTTGATTTTTTTTTGCTTTAAGCTCATTTATGTTTGACTAATGGGAATGTATTCTATGTTATTTGTTTAAATTTGAATATGTTCGAATGGAAGGTCTAATAATCTATGATGATAAAGACTCGTTGATAAGTAAAAGTGAGAGAAAATTAAATTGAGAAGATGTATGATGTGTTGTGTTTGAAGTAGTGATGATTGATTTGTGATGTGATTTAAGTTTGATTTGTAATGTGATTTAAGTTTGATTTGTGTTCTTTGTGGGGATTCAAAGTTTTAAAAGGTGGGGTAACTATGACGGCTCGGGTTTTGGGAAATAATTAAAATAGTTAAGATCATTTATTTTAAGTTATGGAAGTTAAAAATTTATTTTTAGTAAGATATTGTGTTTTAATTAAAGTTAAAAAAATTATTTTGATGTGAATTGACCATGGTTAAAGTATAATGGAGGTTTGGTAAATTAATAATCATAGTTCTTGAGGTAGCTCAGGTTTTTGGAAAAACAATCATAAACAGATATTTTAATTTAATATTTGGTAAATTGAAATTAAAATAATATTTTATGGCTTATTTGAAGTTAGTTATTTATTTTGAGTTAATTAATTAATTTTAAATGAGTTAAGTAAGGTTGGGTAAGAAACTAACCAAGGTTAGTTGAAAAGTTAACATTTAACTATGGTTAAATGATTTTGGGGTTAGTTTTAAACAAAATATAAAAGGAAGTTCATGGCTAAAAAGGGTGGGGTTATTAATTTGTTTTTAACAAAGAAAAGGGTTAAAAAAAACAATTAAAATGGTTAGTCATTAAGTGAGGTGTCATCTCCTCCTTTCTTCCTTCCTAATTAAGCCTAAAATCAAATTTTAGAACTCATTTTTTCCCTTTGCATCAGCCGAACAGCAGCAGCAGCCATGGGGGCGATTTTCTCCTTCTTTTCTTTCTTTTCTTGGTTGATTTCATGGGGAAAATTCATGGGTTTTGATGGGTAATCGATTCTTGGAAGATTGGGCTATAAATCAACAAGCTTCTATGAAGATTAGCAAGTTTTCTAAAACCTAGAAAGTTCTAAGATTATTGGGGATTTTAGACTATAATGAGTGTGTAATTGATAGATTCAAAAGGAAAGTATGCTATTTCATAAGATTGAAATCTTTTCTTAACAGAACTTAAAATTTTAGTTAAGGTTTTTCCTTTAGTTTTGATTTGAATTAGAGTTAAGCTAAAAGAATTTCATATGAACTTGAAATTTGTAAAAGTTTTATTAAAATTTATCAAAGACTTAAAAAGTAAAGGAAATTTTATTTGATTTTGGTTATTAGTTTGTTCATTAAGCAATTCAATTTATAATATGAGTTTATGTAATGACAACTTATGTTTAAATCTCAAAAAGGGAGACTAAAGCTGGAATTGCCACTGTTTTTAATGTAATTTAAGGGGTTGTTTTGTAATTTTCGGGTTATGGGGCTGTTTTAGGGGTCCCGGGATGTTGTTTAATATGTTATAAATGTTAAATGATTGTTAAATAAGGTGTTATTGTATATGAATATTGATTTGTGTAGGTAAAGGCTCAAACCACTTCAAGTTGTGCAAGCTAGATAATTGGTATCACAAGGTGGGAATAAAAATGGTTGAAAGTACTTTTATGTTTGATTTTTTTATGATGAATTGTTATGTGTGTTGATGTTTAAGCTTTGGGATTGTCAAGTTTTGATGGTTCGATGAAGGGTTACACATGAATAAGTAGTTGGAGGTGTGTAAGTCAAAAATGGGTTATATGGAGTAAGAATGTTCTTTAGTGTAAGGTTTTTATTAGGGTAAGCTTAGATGTTTTTACTTGGACTTAGAATGGTTATGAGACAAGATTATGTAATGGAAGTGTTTGATATTTTAGGTTACAAAATAAGGGTAGGAAACCATGGATGGAACTCGAACTTAAAACCTCCATTGTTGGCCATTTAGTTTTCCTAATTTTGGAGTTTTCTTAACTCTCTCTTTGTAAAGACCCGAAAATTTAGTAATTTAAAGTCAGAGAAAACAGCAGAAGCTTATATTTTCGAAAAATCAGCATGGTGCCGTTTGTATTTTGAACTAGCCAAAAACATGTGTACATGGTTCGCAAGAAAAAAAAAAGCGATAAAATCCAATGGAATGCGCATTCCAGCCTAATTCAACTCCACAAACGGACAAATACATCATGACAAAGATAAGTGCTATCTCGAGCTCAAAATACAAGTACTAATGCAAATCGAAAGGCAAAATATCCAAATTTAAAGAATCCATGCATTCGTAGAATGCCCAAAATGCTCAAAAGTCCAAGTCCCGACCATCGTCCCACGTTCACGCAGCACCACCACCTCTACCATGGCCTCAACCTCTAAAAGTACCTGAAAAGTTTAAAAGTAGCAACATTAGCATGAAAATGCTAGTGAGAGTAGAATAGAAGCATGTAGTCCTATGAACAAACTCCATATCGGAAGTTGTGTCCAAGGCCTAACACGTTCATTTCCTCCCAACTTAACTCCCAATCAACAATTCATACAATTCACTCAAGTTCTCAAATAAACATAATATTATAGGTCATCAAGTATGCCAACACGATAAAATAGCTCGTCAAGTATAAGAACACGATAAAATAACTCGTGCACATAAGGAAGGATAACATTTCATTCACTTTACCAACAATTAATCGAAAGTAAACATGTCATATGCCCAATTATTCAGAAACATCACAAACTCGTTGTATTGACAACCCGACCTGTTTCATCCAAGGTCCCCAATATTTTACATTTCACATAATATATCGACAACCTGTCCTATTTCATCTTAAGTCCCCAATATTTCCATTTTCCACATCGTATATTGACAACCCGGCTTGTTTCATCCTAGGTCCCCAATATTTCATATTTCACATAGTATATCGACAACCCGGCCTGTTTCATCCTAGGTCCTCGATATTTCATCAATCAAGTAGTATATTGACAACCCGGCCTGTTTCATCATAGGTCCCCAATATTTCACATTTCACATAGTATATCAACAACCCGGCCTGTTTCATCATAGGTCCCCGATATTTCATCAATCATGTATTATATTGACAACCCAACCTGTTTCATCCTAGGTCCCCGATATTTCATCAATCACGTAGTATATTGACAACCCGGCCTGTTTCATCTTAGGTCCCCAATATTTCATATTTCACATAGTATATCGACAACCCGGCCTGTTTCATCCTAGGTCCCCGATATTTTATCAATCATGTAGTATATTGACAACCCGATCTGTTTCATCCTAGGTCCCCAATATACTTTCAAATCACTTGATATATCGACAACCCGACCTATTTCATCCTAGGTCCCCGATATACCCTTCATCACATAATCAACCTTTCATTTCCACTTTTCAATCACAATCTCGTTATATTTTGTTTCATTCGCATCACGGTTCAAGTGTTCATCACCGTCCTCTACTCATAATCAAGCTAATAACCAACTAAACCATATTTCACCCCAATATCCTCAAGGTCACTCAAACAAGGTTCTTAGCGAAAGGGCACTCAACGTCACTATGGAACGAGTAAAAGTGGACTCTTCCAATCTCGTCTTCTAACTTAGTACCCAAATCCACTTTCCCCCAACAACCTCAAGTAATACTCTTTCTTTCACACACAACTCGAGTTGTAACGTCCCGTTATTTTGTGATAAAAAAAAACTTTTATTTATTTTATTTTAATTTAAGTAATTAAGGTTTATTTATTTATCGGTAAATTAGAATTTAGTAGTTTATTTCGGTTTAAGTTCTTTTAATTACCTTTTTAGTTTATTTTCATTTTAATGGTATTAATAATTATTAACGGGCCAATTAATAATTATTAATCACCATTGGGATAGTTTAAGATCATCGGGTTTCGTTTTAGAAGTCAAAAGTCATAAAAGGACACAACCGTCATTTCCGATTTCTTAAAAAACTATCCATACACTATTCACCTCTTATTAATATCTTCTTTGACTTCCTTTGACCAAAAAACTTCATCTTCTTCATCCATTTCTTCTCCAAACCCGAGCAACAAAGGGAAGAAAAGAGAAGAGGAAGAAAGTCTCGCCCCGGCTTCGTTTCTTGGCCGTTTTGCGTGATTTCAGATGCGTTGGAAAGCTCTCACCGAGACCTTTCTACCCATTCCACTCTTGGAACATTTCCAACTCTCTAAGGTAAGCCATAGATTTCAAATTCTCATAGTATTTCCATGGAAATTGATTCAAGCTTTTGAGTTCTTGGCCAAAACTCTCATCCCCTTCCAATTTTTTTGTTGAATGTTGATGGAAAACTTATTGGGTAACTATTACTTGACTTTCCCTTAACCCTAAAACCGAGTTTCATTCGAAACCCTTCCCATTTGAAATTTAACCTTTTGGGTTTGATTTTGGGTTAGAATTTAATGAAATAATGTTTATTTAAATTTGTTTCGGGAAAGGGCATATTGTTCAAAAACCCTAATTATCGATACCCATTGAAATCGGGAATATCGAATTTGCTTAAAACCAACTCGAAACACTTTTAGATTGCCTAAAAGCCGGAAAACCAAACCCGAAGCCCATTTTTCTTTGATAGGGCCGTGGGCCTCTTATGGGAGGGTTGTTGAGTTTTTCGTTGTTTTGATCGTTTAGTTGATGTTTGATCGATAGTTGGAAAAATTATTGCTTATGTGATATAATTCAATTGTAGGTGTTTTTGAACCGCTTGTTTGATCGCTCTTCCGGACTTAGGAGCGAAGCTAACTTTCTTTAAGGTGAGAATAGTTAGGATTTAAAGTATCTATAGAAAGCAAATAAGTGTGAAGGTTTGTAGAGTTTGAAACTAAGACTAGAATCTGAATCTAAGATTAGAGGGTTGTGAGTTAGTGCCCTTAGGATTAGAAGTTAATCCTTTAAGTGAGAACATAGGAGTTCTCGAGGAAAGTGTTGAATCTTAGAAGATTCTAAGTTAGATTCGTTTGGAAGCTTAGGATGGATCATTGTAGGTTAGAAGATCCAAACTTGTTTTTAGAACGGTTAATAGAACCTCAGATTATTGGAAGTTTAGAATCCTTGAAGGTTTAGGTTAATCGTTATGTTATGTTCTTACTTTTATTATTATTTACCGGAGTTCGATTTATAAATCGTTCGTCCGAGATTCTTAACTGTTTCTTTATCTTATGTCATTTACTTATTGCCCCTTTACTTTATGTTGGTTGTGATTTCTTTAATATTCACACTTTACTTTATTTACTTTTACAAGCATATGCATAACATTTTGCACCATTATTTATTGTACCATAACATCTCGCATCATTGAAAAGAGAAAAAGAAAAGAATGAAAGGAATGGTGGATGAGTTGAATACCCATGTTACCTTCATGCATAAGGAATGGTGGATGAGTTGAATACCCACGTTACCTTCATCATGCATAAGGAATGGTGGATGAGTTGAATACCCACGTTACCTTCATGCATAAGGAATGGTGGATGAATTGAATACCCACGTTACCTTCATTTCATGCATAAATGGCGAATGCGTATCCTACGGGATGTACTCATTACTTTTATGCATATGATAGATGAGAAAGAGAATCGAGATGTTATAATTATGCAAAGTTTATTTATTTTTCTCATTTATGTTATAACAAGTTTATGGATGAACAATTAGACTAAGTGTACTAATTAGTATCATCATTTGGAAATTATGGATTAGAATGATCTAGACTTTGGAGAATTCTAGGAAAGAAAGTGTCGGATTAATTGGACACAAATCGAAATGCGAGTTTGAGGTCTATCTTTACTTTTTATGCTTATTATTCTCACTGGGCTTAGTTTGTTAGCTCATGATATTACAAAATTTCAGGTAATGCCCTGGCTAGAGGCCATGGAAGGGGAGATGGTGTTGTGTGATTGAGGGATGCTGATCCCTCGAGATGGACTCTTCTGTTGTAAAGTTTATGAATTTTACTTTTGAGAACTTTGAAGGATTTGTGAATTATACTTTGTATTTAGCTCATAAGAGCTTTTTATCGTTGTTTTTATTGTTAGGAATGGTGTCCTAGAACTTGTAATTATTTAATAATAATAATTTATTAAGAATAAATTAAATAAATAAACATAAGTTCTTTATATTATCTAGATTGATTCAATTAATGATATTAGGAATATATAGAAATATATAAATATCAAACATTCAAATAGTAAACCCTAAGTTACTCTTATGAAATCACGACTTAGTATGTGAGTCATACGAGAGGATTAAAGTCGAGATGAGTAACTTAAATGTGTCTCCATAAGCAATGATAACGTTTGGGAACTTTATCCTGGTAACACTGTTGATAACTTCGCATTTTGTTTATAGACAAATGATCAAATCCTGATCATTCATGTGGGAGACATGAAATGGAAGTATCATATGCAATGTTGATTGTATAAGACAGGACCACGATGTTCGATCAAATTTCTCCTTAGTACCGTTTACGAGAAATAATCGAATATCAAACTAAGTTTATCAACCGTGATAGATCTCAATCCTGAGTGAAATGCGGACCCCTATTTGTGGAGTTATGTTCTTTGATTCACATAGTTGAGAGCGATCTGTAAGAACGCTCAATACACTCCTGTTTTGGGAACATGACTAGATAAGTAGCTGGGAACTCATTTTCACGAGATGGAATTCATAACTTTCCTATAAATTAACAGTATCAGTGCGATACCTAAACATTTTAGGAACTTTAGGAAACTCCCTTGATGTACTGATTCGAGACATGAACAAGTGACGTCACGACTTCTATTGATCACGAAGTATCTTATCTCTAGTTCGACTAAAGATAAAGTTCATTGGAGAATCAAGCGGAACACAAGGATAAAGCGGTAATTACAGGGGCAAAACGGTAAATTTATCCACCTGTAATTATGAGAGTTCCACATGAAGGATAATATCACAGATATAAATAAAAGATAAACTAAATGGACATAACTCATCTATAGTGAGGGAGTTCAGCTATGAATCTATAGTGGAATTATTCATAGTTAGATAATAAGTAATTAACTGATTATGTGTTAATCACTTAATTGACTAATTATTAAGCCCATGATCTATAGGTCCATCGGGTCCCTATGCTAGCCCAAATATCGTAGTGGCGAAATCAAGTAGAAGAAATGGAAGTTTTAAGTAAAGTGAATTACTTAAAATAGGCAATATTAATTGTTTAAATATTGAGTATATTTAAACGGTAATTAATATAAACATTATTAATTGTTTAAATAATGAGTTTATTTAAACAGGAAATTAATAATGAAATATTATTAATTAGACATTATTAATTATTTAAATATTGAGTATATTTAAATGGTAATTAATAATTTGAAATTAATTAACAATTATTAATTGTTTAAATAATTAATTATATTTAAACGGAAATTAATAATTAAAATTAATTAAATTAATAATAAAATATTGTCAATAAAATTATTAATTAAATAATGAGTTTATGGAAATTAATAATTATAATATTTATTATTAATTATTTAAATAATGAAAATTATTTAAATGGAAATTAATAATAAATTGGATAATATTTAGTCGGGAGAAAATATTATTAATTGTTTAAATAAAATATTTTATTTAAATGGTAATTAATAAATAAATTAATTAAATTGGACTTATTAATTTAAGAGAGAATTTCAAGCCCAATTGGATTAATGAACCCAATTGGAATTGGCCCAAAATAATTAATTAAATAAATTGTATTTATTTATTATTTTATGATGATAAAATCGGCCATGACATGTATTTTGAGGAGATAATTTTTTGAATTATATCCTAAAATAATTACATAGATTTATTTACCCAAGATAAATAAAAATAAAGAAAATAAAATAATCTCCTATTTATCCAAGGCATTTTCGAAATTGCTAGGTAAAGGAAAGAAATAATCTTTTTTCTTCTTGTATTTATCTCTATAGATTAATCCTAATGTGATTAGGATTCCTATTTTTCTATAAATAGGAGGGTTGGGTCATTCATAAATCACACAATTCAATTCTTTGGAAATTGAAAAATCTCTCTTCCTCATTTTCTCTCCCTTTGCCGATTTTGCTATTCAAAATTGGGAAGAAAATATTTTTCTTCTTCCCAATTTCTTCTTAAGTTCGATCCCACAATCGGATTTCGTTTGATCGATCGGGATATAGCATAGAAGATCCGGTGTTGCTGAGGATTTGATGCTGTAAAGAAACCTCCAACCGATTCTCCATTTATTACTCAATGTAAGTTTTGATTTTAATTTTCAAAAAACGAGCATGAATCTACATGTTTTTATCACAAATTGCATGATATTAATAGATCCTAAATTAAGTGTTAATTTGTGTTACTAAATAAATTCCGCTAATTTAGTAAATCATTCCTTCATTTATGATATTACATCTTGAACTCCTGATTGGAACTTAATGTTCCATGTGATTTTATTAGATTTAAAAATTAGGATGTAAACAGGTTTTCGGCATGCCAACTTTCAAACAAAACCACGCAAAATTTTCTTAAAATTAAAGACTTCCGCTGTTTTCTCTGATTTTAATTTATTTAAAAGTGACAGGGCGTCACACGAGTACTCCCAAAGCATTCTCATTCTCGCCATAAGAGGCCTATCTTCCAAAATCCCAAATCTGGATTCTAAACCCAACTCCAAGTGTAACGGCATACAAGTCACTCGTTCTCACTTCCAAGGCCCAAATCACAAACTAATCTCATTTTGGGCTCTCATCTCACAATTTCCTCTTAAACCCGATCAAACAACCCGTCAATGGAAAATGGTCATAAGACCACATACAACTACTCTAAACTCACCTTGGTCAAAAGAAGTCGAATTCAACACCGGTTGGACGGTTTCACGAATGTAGCACAAAACCTACAATTTATGTGCACCTAAAATACATTAGTTTAACGAAACGAGAAACGGTTGACACGAAACGAAAAAACAAGTCAAAACAGCCCGGTAAATGTTCCATGAGGCCCATGACCATAAGGGAAATGAGACGGGAGGAAGAGTTTCTGGGTTTTGGGCATTTTAGAGGCGAACCGGGTTTGTTATAAGTACTTTTTTATTAGATTTAAGCCATGGGTAATCAAAAATTAGAGGTTAGGGCTAGAATCAACCACCCAAATTCAAAGAAAAATAAGAATAAGGCACTTTCTACAACAACCAAAACAGCCATGGCAAGAAGAGAAGAGGGATTTCGGTTTTTTCCATTTGGCTCGGTTTATGGTTCAATGAAAGTTGAGGAAATTGGTTCCCAAAGGTTTCCCAACAACATTTAGTAACAAATTGAGAAGGGATGAAGGTTTGGCCATGGAAAACACAAGTTTGAATCAAAACTCATATAAAAAATTTGAAATTTCAAAATCTAGAGCTTACCTTAGAGAGGTGGAAACGTTCCAAGAGTAGAATGGGTAGAAAGGTCTCGGCGAGAACTTTCCAACACATCTGAAATCACGCAAAACGGCCGAGAAACGAAGCCGGGGAAACACTTTCTTTCTCTTCTCTTTTCCTCCTCTTCTTGCTCGGGTTTGGGGGGGAATGGATGAGTATGTTTTGTGTTCTTTTATCCTTTTGTGACTTGAGGAAGGAGATGAATAGTTTTAAAGATGCCCAAATGACTAAAATATCCTTCCTTGAGTTTTCTCTCTACTTAAAGGAACCCGTCCTTGCTCGTAATTATTTCTATGAACTTATGCTAGCTTAAAGGTGATTAATGATTATTAATTGGCCCCTTAATAATCATTAATGACCCAAACCTTTAAACATAACAAACGGATATTAAATTCTAATTTAAAATTAATTACTTGAGCTAAATAAACTAAACTAAAATATGTAAAATAAAACTAATTGAACTAAAATAATAAATAAATGGAATAAATATATAAAAAAAAAAAATCCACCTCAAAATAACGGGGCGTTACACTCTTAATGTCTTTCAATTCTGGTATATTTGGGTGTATAAACACATATTTTACATAAGAAAATCAAGTTAGGAACTCCAACCAATGATTTTTCAAAAACTCCTCAAATAGCCAAAATCACCACATTTCCATTTAGCTAGTTTAGAGATTATTGGACCAAGTCGGGTTCCGGGATTTAGTTAATTGTTTTTACTGAAATATGTATGACATTTTAAGCTTAAGGCTAGTTGTTAAATGATTGTGAATGATGAAGAAAGCAAAGCCAAAGTCAAGTTTTGTTTTGACTAGGAAGAATAAACGGGTTTGTGTAGCGGTATGAGTGGTTTGCTTATTGTTTAGCTCATGGGGAGTAATTATGCACTTAATTGAAGGAAAGAAAGTGATGAAAGTTAACTGAAAGAATGGTAAATGAATGGAAAACGATTTGAGAAAAAGGAAACTAGTTGAATGGCGAATCTGAATGGCTTAGAAATGTTATGTTTCTGATTTATGATATGTTTAACGTGCTATGTACGTTTATTAATTATGTCAAGTTGAAAATCGAGTCATATACTGATTGGAAACGCATTTTTAATTCTATTTTTATGAGTTTGAGCTAAAGTATGGTTTGTGTTATATTAGTAGCTTGCATTCTCACGCTCATATCATAATTGAATTTCATTCATCTTGTTTGAGCGCCATCCGGTTGTAACCTATGTAATGGCTGTTGGGATTTATGCCCTAGAATTCATAATTTGTAATAGAATATTTTATGAATAAATAAAAGTATTATTTTAGTGAAATTTTGTGCAATTTATTATATGTTGATATTCATTAAATATTCAAACATTAATGAAAATTCCAGAGTTACTAATTCTGTAATCTTGACTACTATGAGATATAAAGTGGATCTAGTCCAAGATAGTAACTCAAATAGTCTACAGTAAACGAATACGGTTAGGAAACCTTATTCTGATAACACTGTTGATGTTGTTGACTGATTTGATCCAAATCATTAGCATAATGTAGACGCAAGTGGAAACATCATATATAATGAGTTTATATAAGACTGGACCAGGATAATAAATCGATTCCTAAATAACACCGTTGATAGGAAATGATTCATAATATCAAATTTACGTTATTAAGATTGATACGTCTCAATCCTGAGTATGTTGTGAACTCACATTAATGAAGTCTTTTCCTTTGATTCACATAGTTGAAGGTGATCTGTTGATACACTCGATAAACTCCCGTTTTGGGGAAATGGCTAAATTAGTGCCCGAGAACATTTCTATACAAGATGACATTCATAACTTTCCTAAAACAAATGAAAGTGTTAGTGCGACACTATTCTAACTTAGGAACTTTAGGTATCTCCCTTGTTGTAATGATTCGGTACTTGAACATGAGGCCTCACTTTCTCATTGGTCCAAGAAGGATCGTTCTATACTTGAAAACTATAGAAAAATGTTCATTAGAGAATCATCGGGTACACAAGGATAAAAGAGATAATTACAAGGGTAAAACGGTAATTTTGACCCAGTTGTAATTATGAGATTACCACGTGAAGGATATGTCAAAACAAACTTAATAACAAATGGACATAACCCATCTATAGTGAGGGGAGTTCAACATAAGGTTTATAGTGGAATTTCCCTAAGTTAATAATTATGATTAATTAATTAATGAGTTTAATTAATAAATCAATAATTATTGGAGCCCATGATCTATAGGTCCATCAGGTCCCTATGCTAGCCCATATATCATTGTAACTAACCAAGTTATTAATTTAACTATGAAGAAAGAATTATATTTAAGTGATTAAATTACTTAAATAAAGAGAAATATTAATTGTTTAATATTTAAGTTTTTCAAAAACCTTATAATTCTAGTTTAAGGTTTGATCACAATTGCATGTTATTAACGGATTCGTAATTAAATGTTAATTAATTTACTAAAGAAATTCTGCTAATTTAGTAAATAGTTCCTTCAATGGTGAGAGTAGCTAGATGTTACATACAGTTACCGTGGCGATAGGAGCAAAGTTCTGAGGCGCTGTGTGGATGATAGCCTGGAAGCTCAAGAGGCTATAGTAAGAGCCTATATTGTGGGGTAAAATATTGGTGTTTTGAGTGAGCTAATGTTGGCCTCCAAAACGTGCATAGATAAGATGCGTAGAATTTTTGTAAATAAAATAATGATATAAAAGGTCTTTAGAAGGAGCTCATACGTTGGCCTCCTAGACAATCAGATCTTGTGTAAATGTTTATCTTTGGAGGGAGCTATCGAATGACCTCCGAAACGGAGTGAGCTATGCGTGATACGTGATGGTCTCTGAGGTGGAGTGAGCTATCGAAATGGCCTCCAAGATATGCATAGTTAAGATGCATGAAAGATAAAAGTAAGGAATGATGCTCGGTTTGATTAATGATTTCATGATTTTATGTTAATTCAAATTTATTGTTTGTGATACTTTGATATACACTTACACTACTTCATTATGCTTTAAGCCATTACACACACATTGATTCGCTATGCTTTTAGTTCATTTCAAATGCATCATTTCAAAATTTTATTTCCTTTTAACTTTAAAGTTGTTTATTTACCGAGATGTTGTGAATGATTGTTTTATATAGTTTGGGGAAGAGCAGAGTACGAAAATTGAGTTAGGGTGTACCAAGGGTTCGATTGGGCTTGTGGTATCGAGGTAGGGTAAGTACGGAATGGGGATAAGAAGGATATGATTTAAGGCATGAGATGTAAGTTTGGTTGTTGTTGAGTGTTTGATAAGAGATTATGGTTTTGATTGGTCTTTTTGATGGTGTAGGAGTTAACTTAGATGATACCGTTATTTCTACCGAAAATGTGAGAGCTTTAATTTGGGTACAGGATGAACAATGGGAGGTAAACTCTCTAGTGAAGGCAAAGACTCAATAGACGAACTAAAAGTCGAGTGTTAGGTCACAATTCAGCAATAGAATCCTGATGTAAACTTACTTCCATTTCTTTTTATTCTCATTGAGTGTCATGCTCAAAGGTGCTACTTATCATCTTTCAGGTTTAGATGCGATCGAGGTTGTGACGAGGAAGCTGGTATGCGTTGAAACTTGAATGCTGAACTTGGGAAATAGACTAGTGGGTTGTCATTCTTTGAGCTCGGAGTTATTGTTTACATGAGAAATACTTTGTGTAAACTAAACGTTTTTATTTGTATTAAGCAAGTGTTTCCTATTCTTGTTTAAGAAGATGTTATGTAAAGTTTGGTTTCAAGTTAAGGAAACCTTGTTTATTTTACGTGTTGGTCTTTTGTTTTTACTTCTCGATTGAAATTTCAAATCTTTTGTTTTTTTTTAAAAACCGGGATGATGTGCCCAATGATTGCATCCACTTTGTTTTCGAAAACGGGATACATGCCCCTAGTTATGTACATATGAATTTGGTCAGCCACTAACTTTTTTTCTTTGCATCTTTCAAATGTTTTTTTAGAGAGGAAAGAAAGAATCGTGGGTTGAAGAAAAAGAAGAAATGGAGAGGGAGGGAGGGAAGGAGAAAAGAGAGAAGGGAGGGAAAAATTGGGTCAGAAGAAGAAATTAAAAAAAGAGAAAGAGGAATAAAAAAAGTGGGGTTCATCATTATATAGTTAACAATATTAGTGGGGAGAGGGGTATAGTTGTATAATTTCAAAACCAAAAGGTATAAATATTCATATTAAAATGATAAGAGGTATGCTTGTATTATACCTAAACCACACGAGTCTTATTTGTATTTTATCCTTAAATAAATAAGTCATTCTTTTTTGGTAATTTTTTTTAAATACTTATAATTAAAAAAAATATTTTTATATATATCAAAGTGTGATTAATGATAATCAATTTATCGCCAACTTAAGTAAGGGTCTGTTTGGTATACCTTTCCCTAAAAATGTTTTGAATTAAACATTTTAAAAGAAATACTCATCAAGTGTTTCATCTAAAAACACTTGAGTGAAGTATTTTAAGTGAAATACCTGTTTATAAACATTTTTGGAAGGATCACAAATCAAGTATTTTCTCCAAAAACACCTTTTAGTAAAGTCAAGTGTTTTTAGATGAAACACTTAATTAGTATTTCTTTTACATTGTTTAACTCAAAACATTTTTAGAGAAGCTATACCAAACGGACCTAAAGCTTATTGATTAGACATTTGCCCCATTCTCTTGATGTCGAAAGTTTGAATCTTTCTCCCCTAATTTGATGTAATAACTAAAAAATGATAATTAGTTTTTATATTACGTCAATTATAATAGTTAATTGATTTGATAGGCTAAAAGATTCCCTTTTAAATAATTCAATCAACATATAATTTAGAGTTATGTATGGAAATAGCTATAACAAGGTGTAAATAAAATTACCAAACCACATGCCATGAAATAACGCTAATTAAATAGCCACCTAGAGGGAGAAAAATGTAACAAATATACCGAAAAGCCATCCCACGTCTTCCCATGCCATTATATCATATTTTTTCCTTTCTCATTTCTCTCTCGTTTTTTTTTCCTTTCTCCTCTCCTAAAAACCTCTAAAGCCTTGTCTCTCTTTCCAATTTTCAGGAAAAAAAAAAGGATATTCTAAACCCATTATTTTCTCTTAGTTTTCCCCCAAAAAACTTAGATCTAGCATGGATCTTAAAGATTTAGAGCAAACAACGTCTAAAATTGATGAAAGATGTGTTTTTTTTTTTAAGTTTGATTTTTTTTAATCAATGAACACCCTAAAAATCGCAACTTTTCTTCCTTGTTTTGTTCTTCAAACTTTTCCTCATATTTGGTTCTTCAGCCTATAAAGTTTTACAGTTTTTATGCGTTTCAATCACTATTTCTCAAACGATTTCGTTTTTAGCTGTTTTTTTAATCATCATACGTTAGAAAAGATTGTGTTTTTATAGATAAAACACATATTCAAATAAAGATGAAATATTTTTATTTCATACACCCCATATAAGAAAGGTACGATATGACTATACACTATGTTCGATTTTTGCTGAACTTATATCATTTACTATACGTATCATATATTGATTTTAAAGTTTGTTAACTCATCTTTTGTTATAGTAAAAAAGCGGGGCACAGAGAGCAAATATACTACGTATAATATGTACACAAAGCAAGATACAATGATATATCATGTATATTATTTACACGATACAAATGTACAAAACAAATATACCATATGTAATATATAATGTCAACTAAAGAAAGGAGTAAGATATTTTTTGTATATTATGTACATATAAATATAAAACGATACAATTGTACAAAAAAATGTTCCATATGTATTATATAATGTCAATTATACTATATATGAACCATAAAAAAACAAAGGGGAACTTATAAAAATGTAATTATATTTAATGTACAATATGTATAGTATGTGTAATACATATATATAGAAGTTGATAGCACTACAAAAGACGGAGGCTTCTCCGATGCATGATTGTGTCGGCAAAGCTCACCATCGCGTTAGTAATGGCGTCGACGATATATCGTCAGGAATGCCTATTTTTTAGGATCATCGACGCTATTTTTTATCGCGTTGGTGATGTACATGTGTTAGCAAATGTCATCGGGATTTCCTACTCATGCCCGTGTATTGGGGGCGATATCAGCTGCCGCAGCGGGGAAGAAGAAAGGGAAATAAAAAAGAAGAAGAAGGAAGGAAGGGGAGGGTTTAAATGACATGCGTCAGTAAGGCACCACGTGGGCTTCGGCAAAGGGCACGCCTGTCTTTTTTTTAAATGATGTGGCGTGCCCCAATATCGACACGTGTTGCTTTGGCATTGGTAACCCCTTACTGATGCGAGGCTTCTTGTGTCAGCATTGGTTTACCCTTTGTCAATGCGAAGCATTATGCGTCGGTAATGGGGACCTTTTGTCGATGCAAATATTTACGTCGGTGAATGGCATGTTTTTTTAAGTGTAGGAAGATAAAATGGGAGGTAAATTTTTAATTAAAAACCATGCCCAGAAAATCTGATGCGTTCGTGGAAAAATGGTGAAAGAAGCTTAAAAATCTTAAATGTAATTAAATGATCCAATATATAATGGGTCTAATACCCACTAGACAAACTTCTATGTTCAAAAGGCAAAAAGCATGCATAAGTGTCGAAGGCGCTTCCCTATTAGCTGCAGTGCGCGTTGTATCTCACCAATATGCTTTTAAGGCATAATCAGTATAAAAAAGGATAGTAAAGAAGAATTTTACTACACAATGAAATTCTCAAAGAGGTGGCTAAATATTAATGTTGAATAACAAAGAATGACTATTTAATTAATTTTCTCAATAATTTATAGGAAATTGTTTCTTTTAGGGTTATTGTAATAACCCGGTTTTTCACATAAGGGGATTTAAGTCTTTTCATCAATTTTGATTTAAACGACTATATTTTTAGTTCTTTCTAACCGTTGTGTCAATACGAGTTCAACGCAATTGACCGTTCGTTAATCTGAGCCCCGAGTAAAAAGTTATTGCCTAAATACCCGACGTGCCCTTATTCCTTATATTTGTTCCTAAGGGTATTTGAGTCTTTTTCCACCCAATCTAGTTCAAAACCATAGGTCAACTTTTCTCTCTTTCAGCCCACCGTCATGAAGGTGTCCTTGCCAGAAAACGCTAGGAATCATCACCATTCGTCATCATTTTTTAGAGGTAATTTAACGTTCATTCATGTCCTGCCTTTCTCTTTCGTTTTTCCATTGAAATCAAAACCCAATCATCCCTTTAAATCTCAGGAAGAATCCTCGTCGGAGTTCATATTCATCTTGCCGAGAAATCAAGGAAAACGCACCAATGTATAATAATTTCTATGTTGTCTTCGAGTCAATTCCAAGCTAAAATACATTAGTTTTTCTTTGTTATCGTCGGAAAACAGCCTTGCCAGATTCTGGGTTTTGCTCGCTGGAAATTTGAAGTTCTTGAGTTATTTTAGATCGTTTTTCCTCGGGTTCTTCGTTCCGTTTCGATCCCTGATGATTTTGGATTCATCCCAGTAGTTTTCTTATTGAAAATAGCTCCAAATCACGCCTGAAACCTCTGCCCTTGAAGTCTGGTACGTTTCCCTAGTTGTGCGTGTGTTTCTGTCTAAGGTTGAAGATGAAGCGGTCCAGCTGGACCGGTATGGTCGGTTCACACAGGTCCAGGCCGGTTGAGGCTAGTTTTTCTCTAATTTAAGCCGATTTTCACTGTTTTAAGTTGGTTCTTGCCCTCATTAGTTTTAATTAACAATTTTCCAGGTCCCGGGCATCATTAAGAGTAATATTTGATTTATTTTGAGGACGTTTATTAACTCGATTTGAAATTAAGGTAGGTTAAATCCCTACTTAAAGATTTAAATTTATATTTTGTGATTGGCTTATTGATTGATTTATTGTATTAATATTTTTGGATCATTTCGATAATTATTTTGATGTTATTAGACATAGTCGACATTAATTATTATAAATTGATGATCGAATGTTTATTAATAAAATTTGATTTTTTTAAATTAATTAACACTAATAATTAACAACCATTTAATAAATAGTTTTAAATGATTTATTAATACTTAGGATAAGTTTTAGACATTTATGACTGACGATTATGACTTAATAGGCTTAGTTAATTAATAAATGTAAATAATAATTCAATGGTTTCCTTGTTGTGACTTGATAGTGTGAATTCCTTTTCTTATAACTACTTGTGATACGAATGTTGTGTTGTTTTAGATATTTCTTATTTGTTGCTATTTTATTATTCGTGAGTTATTGGCGATTAATTGTTGGTTGATAATCATTCAGTATTTTTATTTATAGTTGAAATTTTGGATGTGAATCGTTAAGTTGGTTACACTCAGATTTGTGATAATCACGTTGGATAGTGTGGCATGTATCATAGTGGCCACTATGATACTATATTATTAAAGCTGAACATTGTGATTATGATATATCTAAGTATTTGAGATGAGCTTGAATGGTTATATACGGATATGTGATAACCATGATGGATAGTGTGGCACGTATCATAGTGGCCACTATGATACTATATTATAAAGTTGTACATTGTGGTCATGACCTATCTTATTTGAGATATAATATTATTTGGTGAAGTTGTAGGCTAAGTACCTACTTAATTAATGCTGAGGATTGGAAGTGGACGTGTATCCACATTTGTTTTTGGAAGTTGTATTATTATCTTATTTAATTTTTGAGTAAGGTTTTAATCTACTGAGCTAAAAACTCACGGTATTCCATGCCTTTTTACAGGTATTGATAATGGTTTGCTAGGCGCGTGACGACGATGGAGCTACACATGAGCCCTCAAGAGTTGCCTTAGTTTCCTTTTTTCTTTCTTTCTAAAATTATGTTTTTATAGATTCTTTATCTTTTAGTTGGATTTTAAGATTCATTATTTAAATCATTTATTTTATTTTATTTTAAATTGGCGCCATAAATAAATGATTTGTTTTGATTATTTTATTGACTATTAAATAAACGCTTCCGCAACTATTTTGTTTTACTCTGATTTATTTATGTCTTAAATGAGTCATTATTTATTTATTATTCGTTATTTTGGGTCGGGTCATCACAATTATGTATGAGAATAACCACTTTTTAGTGGAATAATACAATATGGCCACATGTCTGAAAAGTAACATTAAATGGCCACCTGGAGAGAGAAAGAGATATTGAATTTACCAAAAAAAAAAAGCCCTCTTACGAATCCCAATACCATTACATAAGATTTAAAAAAAAAAAACTATCTCTTCTCATTTTTCTCATTCTGTTCTCTCACTTTTTTTATTTCATTTCTCAAAAAAATTTCATTTTTTGTTATTTTTTTTATCATACATAGTGCGACCCGTATAAATATTCTGACCTGTAAAAAATAAATGTACAATTTAAAACTTATGTTAATTTTACACAGTTTGTTATCAAGTTTTGCTATACGCACTGTACAGATTATATAATGGTTTTAAAGTTTGTTAACCTTTGTTTTTCTTTTCAAAATACAGAGAGGACAAAACACTATGTATATTAGGTACAAAAGACATAATATATCATGTATATTATGTACAAAAGACATGTACCATTTTCTCCTTCAATGCACTACCGAAAATAAGGACATATTACGTATATTATGTACAAAAGAAATGTACTTGGAAAAAAACTAAAAAGAAAAAACAAACAAATTAAAATAAAAAATCAATAAATTATGAGATATCTATAACTATAAAATAGTATGTATACAACGAATCTGAGAGAAAGATGAAATGTGAGGAAAATTTTAAAAGTTTTATTGAAAACCGCACACTAAAAATCTGCCGGAATGAAAAATCTAAAAAATATCAAAATGTGACTAAAATTGAGATATGAGTTAGAGGTAGCTACGATTTGATGTTGGAAGCCAAAAAGTGGCCATTTCCTCAATTCTACCGTTTTTTTATTAGAAAAATACAATTTTCAGATATATATTTTTTTTTGTAACTGATACTTTTGAAATAAAGGGATGACAATTGTGTAATAAAAAGACCGAATGAGGGGTAATTATATAAAGGAAGAAGACTTTTAGAAAAGCATTTTTCAACTATAATATAGACGCCGGGTTTCAGTTCTTCACCAACTCCCGTCCTTCATTTTCACCATTATATATTTGTGTTCGAGACTCCGCCTCTCTCTCTCTCTCTCTGTGCTATTCACAGTGATCGATTCGAGAGAAAAAGAGAGAGAAAAATCATGGCTTTTGAGAAGATCAAGGTCACCAACCCCGTCGTCGAGATGGATGGTATATTTCAATCTTTTCTCTTAATCTAATTTGATTGCCTTTTTGATTTTCACTTTATCTTACGATATTGATGTTGTTTTGGATTTTTTTTTACTGAATAAATGATCAATATTATTAAAAATGGAGACTTTTTTTTTAATTCGATCTGTTCCGATGCAGCTTGTTTTTGTTTCTTGCTGTTAGATCTAAAAAGACAGTGTTTAATGTTTAGATCATGGAGTTTTGAATTGGGATTTGCTTAAGTGCTTATTTGCATGTGAAAACGCTTGATCTATTGTATTTTACAACGATTGTGAATGATTATGCTGTTGTTTTGGATTGGTATATGGCTTAGCGACAACGTTTTTTTTTGGTGTGTGTTTAATTTTATGAAAATGATAATTTCTCTGTTCTTATCTTTCGGGTTTGGTTAACTGTCTCTGTTTTTATCTCTGTCCTGGTTAATATATTTACTAACAGATCTGTGGCTTCTTGTAAAAGGGAATAGATCTATTGAAAGTAGACGTCATTATAACCAGCTAGAAATATCATTATATCACTGTAACCGGAATAGATCAACCGGAAGTAGAAATGTTATTAAAAACAGACGAAAGTAAATCAGTTGGAAGTAGAAATGTCAATATAACCAGGTAAATTTGTCGGAAGTAAAAATATCACTATTTCCAGAGTAGATCAATGGGAAGTAGAAATATCATTATTGCTTGAGTAGATCAATTGGAAGCAGAAATATCATTATCTGTAACATTGCTGCATGATATAATATCGACTTAACTACCGGAGCCACTCGTTCTACTTATTTATTATTTCTCCAGTCATATGTATGGAATGGTTTACCCTTTTTTGACCCAGTGACATCATGCGGATGATGACTTTTTTAAATAATTCATGAATGGTGTATCTTTGTTCATATTTGGGAAGAGTATAACTTTTTCTTAAAATTTTCTTTGGGTTTTCAGAAATAGAGATGTGAATGAATTTCATTTGATTTTTAACTAGTCTACATCATGTCTTTTGTTCTATCTTCCTTTACTGAATACCACTCTTGAAATTCTTTGTACAGGAGATGAAATGACTAGAGTTATCTGGGAATCAATAAAGAATAAGGTTTATTATTCTCCGTCTTGATATATATGTTCATTTTAATTGTAAGGAATCAGGGTTTTATTATTCATGTTTTTTGCAGCTAATTTTCCCATTTTTGGAATTGGATATCAAGTACTTTGACCTTGGCCTTCAAAACCGTGATGCCACTGATGATAAAGTTACTATTGAAAGTGCAGAAGCTACTTTGAAGTATGTGTTATAGTTGGTACTTGGTTGCTGGTGCCATTATCTGGAATTATTTTTAAGTATTTGTTATGATGTATCTGGTGCTTCTAATTGGTTCTTATAACTACTCAATTTTGAATAATTTGTAAAATGAGAAATCATGACGGCCTTTATTTTTCTTAATTGTTTTTGAGTTCGTTATTCATTTTTGAATTCCGAGTATCTTAATCATGACCTTTCCTACTGCATTTTGATGACACCCTTTTGTTTAGGTACAATGTTGCAATCAAATGTGCAACAATTACTCCAGGTATATTACTGCTTATCTTGATCTTTTTTATTTGTACATTATTGCATTTTAAAAAACACTTGGAGATCTTATAATGTACCAATGATGATTGGCAGACGAAGCACGTGTTAAGGAATTTGGATTGAAGCATATGTGGAAAAGTCCAAACGGGACAATCAGGAATATTTTGGATGGTTAGAGCACTTGTCTTATATAATTTATTTGAGGGCTTGTTGAAATGATCTTAAAATACATTGATTTTCATTGCCTTTTAAATTGATAAAAAGCAAGGTAGTCTGGTAGAGAAATTTTTTGGTGTTTCTTGCAGAGGCAGTCCAGTTTTTCTACATGTTTCTTTGTAGTTGTTTGGCAGTAATGAAGAGAGAGCTTTGCTGCAGAAAAGTTTTCTCATATCATGCTCAACCTTTTTTCTGTAATTATATGGTTTTACTTTCAAGCTCACTTATTGGTATATTCTGCAGGTACTGTCTTCAGAGAACCAATTCTTTGCAAAAATGTTCCTCGCCTCGTCCCAGGTATTGATGTTCTCATTGAGTTTTCATACTTTGGTTTGAAAATTGTGCTGATTGTTGCTGTTGTCAGGTTGGACAAAGCCTATCTGTATTGGAAGACATGCTTTTGGTGATCAATATAGAGCTACTGATACAGTTATTAAAGGAGCTGGAAAATTGAAATTGGTTTTTGGTATATATGTCTACTTTGTAAAGGGATATTTGAGATCCATGCCCATGCTTATTGCCCCATGGATCTTACAATGCTTTGATTTGAAAGTTTCCTAATTTACTGGCAGTTCCAGAAGGAGGACAAGAGAAGACGGAGATAGAAGTTTTCAATTTTACCGGTGCTGGGGGAGTAGCATTATCCATGTATAACACTGACGAGGTTCGTTATATTATCTTCATATTTAAAATGTTAATGTCCTTCAAGTTGCAAGTTTCTCTTTAAGTAACTCTTCCATGTAATATTGGCTTCCAGTCGATCCGTTCCTTTGCTGACGCATCAATGAACACAGCTTATGAGAAGAAATGGCCTCTTTATCTCAGCACAAAAAATACTATTCTCAAGAAATATGATGGAAGGTATAAAATTTGATTGGTTATTTTGTATTATCCATATTATTATATGTAATTTTTGTGATCACAGTCTTCATTCCCGAACCAATTGTGTTTTTCCTTTATGTTTATGTATTGAATGAAGGTTCAAAGATATATTCCAAGAAGTCTATGAATCCAAATGGAAATCAAAGTATGACGCTGCTGGTATTTGGTGGGTACTGAGTTGCTTGTAATGAAGTTTGGTTGTTTATTCAGTTATTCCTAGTTCTTACAGTTCAACTGATTTTTCTGAATTTTAAAGGTATGAACATCGTCTCATTGATGATATGGTGGCTTATGCACTCAAAAGTGAAGGAGGTTATGTCTGGGCATGCAAGAACTATGATGGAGATGTCCAGAGTGATTTCTTAGCTCAAGGTTTGTGAGGATTTAAGCATCTACTTTTGCATATGACCTATTGTTTTTTAATTTTTATTGTGGTTATTTCACATGGTTTCCTTCGTGGGTTAGTGAAAATACTCAAGAGTTATACTTTAGCTGCCGCTTTTCATATTTCTGACTTCTATTTATTTGGTTTTAGGATTTGGATCTCTTGGGTTGATGACTTCTGTACTGGTATGTTATTTTTTAAGAATTTCTTCAGTTTATTATCACGAAGGCTTACAATCTGCAAATTGTTCATAAGCAGATTGAATTTGATTTCTTTTGAGTTTATTTTGGTTATTGTAGCCATCTAAATCTTCTAGTTGATGTCATAGCTACTTTAAACCTTCTGCAAAAAATTACATTTTTCTGCTTTCCCATGATGTAAAAGCTCCGTTAGCACCACTTCATGTTTTAAAAAAATTGGAACAAAGATCATCTGCGTTCCTTGAAGATGCCTGAGAAAATTATCGTTGCTAATGTGTTCTTATTTGTTTTGTTGATATGCATGTAGACAGTCGGGTCTCCTATTAAAGTTAAATTACCAAATTGTTCAGTTTGGATGTATATTGAGAATATACTATAAAATAAGAATTTACTTTTATTGTACATCCTTGTTCACATTTGTAGTACTTTCACATTCTTGATTCAGGTATGTCCTGATGGAAAGACAATTGAAGCAGAAGCAGCTCATGGTACAGTTACACGGCATTACAGGGTTCATCAAAAAGGAGGTGAAACCAGCACCAACAGTATAGCATCCATCTTTGCTTGGTCACGTGGCCTCGCACACAGGTACATTATTTAGTTAATGTTTCCTAGGGTTCCTTGCACATTTGAGGTCAAAGGAATATGTGATGCCAATGAAATGTCTTTCTTTTGAAGGGCAAAGTTAGATGGTAATGCCAGACTATTAGATTTCACTGAAAAACTAGAAACAGCTTGTGTTAGTACTGTGGAATCTGGGAAGATGACTAAGGATCTTGCTCTTATCATTCATGGATCCAAGTAAGTTCCATATTGATTACTTTCATGAACGCTCTCTTCCCATTTCTCATCCTTCTGATAGATGGGGATCTACAAATCTTGACTTGATTGATCATTTATGTTTTAATTTATTATCATGCTTGGTGCAGGCTTGCCCGAGAACATTATTTGAATACTGAGGAATTTGTTGATGCTGTGGCTGAGGAACTGAAAGCCAGAATTCTTATCAAGGCATAGTGGTATTTTGAGTTCAATAATTAATAAATTCAACTAAATCTTTTGCCCAAATGATTTTGCACAAAGTTCAGTGAGTAGTGAACCAACTAGACCTATTAACATAAGCTGGAAGGAAAAATATATTGTTCCAAATTGAATGAACTGGGCTAGGCATGATGTCAGTTATTCTCCTTGCAGTTGACTGATTTAAAATGAACTTGAATCCTTACTGTAAATGTACTTGTTATAAATTCATTTATTTAATCCTCAGTTTGGATTATAGGCTGCAACTCACCTGCATGAAGTCAGAATTTTTTGGGATTGCCTTTACAAAGTACACTAGATTCATTCCTTTTGCTCTCTTAGTTAACGCAACTCCGTACCTTAGACTCAGGGATTTCATAACTTGAGCTTTCCTTAATCAGCTTACTAGTTTGGGTAGTTGGTAAATGAAGATGACCACCTACCTGAGCGTTCCTTAACCAGCTGACTAGATCTAGACACTCACGGATAATAAATTGAATCCATTTTACTACTCACGGATAAAAAATATAAATCCATTTTACTACTTACATGATGAGAAAGGTGCCTAAAAAGAATAACAGGAAAGCATGAGGAGAGTGAAGTCATATAGGTAGAATGTGTACATGGCAAAGAATTGTTATTATATTGTTAGTTGTTACCTTGTTTTTTGTGTTCAGAGATCCTTAGTTGCGATTGGAAAGTTTTGAGTGGTTTAACAGAAATTATATAGCGGAGGATATATGTATGTATAAGCTAATTTTAGCTCGTCCAAATGCTCTTGAGCATTTTTGCTCGGACTTCTTGAACAAACTGAGAAACCCCTTGCCTAGGGGGAAGCTTCTCCAAACCATGTTAACTGTTAAGTTCCTCTTCTCGATACATTTGTGCTTGACTTAATCCTCTATGCTGTTTTCTTGCTTGAGGACACAAAATCTGCCGGTTTCTGACAGCCTCTAGCTCAGATTCTCTGTCATCTTGCTCAACCTAAATCGCCTAGCACGGAAGTAGCCCCTGGGTTTAGGGGTGAGAATCGAAACCGCAAAACCGACTAAACCGAACTGAAATTGGCGGTTTCGGTTTGGTTCGGTCCGAGAATTTTCTAGACCGATTAGAATCGGTTCGGTTTCGGTCCGGGAGCGGTTTACTTTTTATATATATATATATTAACCTAATTCAATTCAACATAATTTTGGATTAACATCAATAATAAATTAAATATTAGAGTTATTTGAAAGCCAAAATTCAATATAGAGTTTTTTAAACAATTTTGACATAAATTTCATTGTTTTGAAAATAAAAACAATATTAAAAAATGTCAAGTATATTATAGAACATGCCTAATTGATGCTAGAAAAAAAAAAAAAAACCGAACCGAATCCTTGTCGGTTTAGTTTCCGGTCTGAACCCTTATCGGTTCGGTCAGGACAAAATCACAAAACTGAAAATCGGTTTCGGTTTTGGTTTTGATCCAATGATCCAAAACCGAATCCGAAACCGATATCTCACCCCTACCTAGGTTCACCCTTACACTGAACCAGGTTTTGGATTCGTCCTTACTAATCCCAAAAATCATTAACACAATTATGTCAAGATTCTTAGAGATAATATGCCAATTCAAAACTCAATTTGAATCACAATACTCTGCGTATCAACAAGGATGCTCCTGCATTATGTACTGTGATTACATCTCCCATCTATAAAACCTTCCCAAGGAAACTGAAGTTGGAAGATTTTCTTTCACATATTTTTCGTCACTCGTCAGATTTTTTTCTTTCTTTGGCAAGTCCACACTGGTATCAATTAGAGATTTCACTGCCCTCTTCTCATTCTTTCAAGCAAATGTTGACTGTAGATTTTCACAAACAGTATTGTAAGGAATATTTTTATTCAACTAAAAAACTATCGATACAAGAGCTTAATCCTCTATTTATAGAGGTTCCCCATTAACCACTAGTAACTGAGATAAGTAAACTGAAAACTACTTAAACCAATAAACTAATTGTGACTTAAACTAATTAACAAACTACAACTAAGAAACCAACTTCTATGTAACAAAATTAGAAGATTAATCAACCGACTACATTATATCTTGAGAGAGGAAGTTAATGTTAAAGTTTGAGATTGTCGGTGGAGGAGAGATGACAGATTAAGTATGACATGAGTTGCTTTAGCAGTTGGTTTTCTAGATGTGTTGGTTTTCATGACATGGATGGGTATTCTTTTGAGTTGAGTGATACTTCACTGTGAATTACTTTATATTGGGGAACAAGAGGAAGAAGCCACACTGTTGGATTTTGCCAGGAACCAAATTGATATACTAGGCATTTGAAAGATTTAGTTCCCCTCAATAGTCTAAAAGACTTCTAATCACATAATATGCATCTCTCTAATCTCTCTAGCCTCCCCAACTCACTCTATTTATAACCCTCATTTCCTAACAAACTCTCCTAATTATTTAATAATATACACTTTCTATCTCATTCGTAGGACTTAGTTCTGCCCTTTTAATAGTCTAAAGACTTGTAATCACATAATATTCATCTCTTTAATCTCTCTAACTTCTCCAACTCACTCTATTTATAACCACCATTTCCCTGACAAATTCTCTTTATTATTTACTAATATACGCTTAGGGGTGAACATGGACCCTGCTACCCCGCCAACCCAACCTACCTCGCCCCTCGCCCCATTTAAGGATGTAATCGGAATTGGGGTCGGGGTGGAAATTCATACCCTGTTTGATAAACGGGGTGGGGTTGGGGCGATGGGGATTGGCCCCATCGGGGCCCGAACCCCGATTACCACATTTTTTTAGTTTTCATTTTTTTTCTTGCTTTTCTTTTCCACTTCTTTTCCCGTTTCTTTCTTTTCTTTTTGATTGATTGATGCTTCTTTGTATGAATTGTTGAATAGATGGGTTGAATTGCTTTATTAGGTACAAACAAATGCCTCGGAAAAGTCATTTTTTAAAATAAAACCATGCGTTTTTTTTTTCAAAACCCATTTACACCCCATCCAAGCCCTGATAGTTAAATGGGGTGGGGTTGAGGTAGAATTTAAATGGGTCGGGGTGCCCTTTTTCCCCCCTTCAATGGGGTCGGGGTGTAAACAGGGTACCCTGTTCCATGTTCACCCCTTACGCTTACTAACTATTACTAACATCACCGGACCCCCCAAACACACATTGTCCTCAAGGTGTGGGTCATGTAATAGTACTCGAATGACTCCATATCCTTCCAAGTTCTTGGAAATTAAATTGAAGGATTGAAAGCAAAGCATCATGTCAAGAATGAAAGTTTGATGAGGAATGAGCTGAAACAAAAAGAATGAATTACCATAATTATTCTGCTGAGAGTTTCTACTGATGCCGTGATTTTGGAGCAGCCGTGCATTTCCATGCTATAATATCCTTCCCTAATGTTAGAAGAAAATACCTGGTTGGAGGTCCCACCCAAATACATCTTTTCCAAGTTAGAGATGTATCATACCAAGCAAGCTGTAATACCTTCATAAATAATCTGATACTTATCTTTAGCCTTTCTTTCCTCTTGCAGTCTGGTAACTTGAGTTAATCCCTGTTAGGATTTCAGGAAACTTCAACAGTGAAGAATTTTTTAATTGCAACGATTTCATCCACGAGCTTGAGGAGGATTTTCTCGGATCCACTCCATTGTCTTATTGTTTCTAATCATCAAGATGGTATCGACGGAAGGAAAAGTAAAAAACAGCCCAACAAATAGCTGTTGGCAGTATTCCTTTCCAAATTAATTCAACATTTGGAGTTCCTTGTTGATGAATTAAGTGTAGTTTAGTTTAGCTTATGACTTAAAACTTTATGGTCATTTAGTGATTTTTTTGGTTGGTTATTCAGAATCTACATTAACATCATCTTATTTTGGTTTTAGCAAATCCGTGGTCGAGTGATTAGATGAAAAGTTTTGTTTCTTGTTTTGAGTTGTTTGCCTCTAATTCAATTCAACTTTATCTTCCAGGCTAGAATATGAAGATTGATTGCTAAAATATGGTGGGAAGTGTTGGATTTCATTGAGATGTATTTAAGAGGCCGGCCAAGGGAGACGAGAGATCTGGAATGTGTCGTGTTGGAGCGTTGGGGATATTGTTATGATTTACCTTTAATTGTCAAACCAAAAATTACAGCTTAAGCTTTGGCAGTTGTAAACTACATTATCTAGACAATGTTCTTTGCTTTTTTTTTCTTTTAATTGCTTTATCATCATCTTCAATGCTTATTTAGTGCAAAATGAACATTTTCTGTTAAATTGGCCACCTGTCTTGATATCGGTTTTTCTTTTTTTTTTATTCCTCCGCTTGGTTGCTACTTCCAAGCTATTGAAGTTTGAATCTTTTCTGCTTTTCATTTAAGTTATTACCTTTTTTACGTAAAAGTTTGATTTATTTTTTAAATAGTATAGTATTTTTTGTTGGATGTGGATGTTGGACTTAGATGGTGCCTTCCCTTGCCCATTTCTCAATATTGAAAAATAACCAAATTAGGATAGGACGTATAAACACTATTACAGGTTCTATCAGTGAAGGTGACAATATATTTTACTCGATTGGATTTGTTGGAATTTGTTTGTTTATTTGTTGTAAATAGAAATATCAAGTGTGTAGTTTATATATGTTGGAGGGTATGAATGGAGTTATGGAATGAGCTCGATAAATAAGATTCAAGATGGACAGCCTTTGAAACGTACCGGAAACCTTGAAAGTTTTAAATCCCGCCGTTGACGTCTTTAACGTCAGCAGTGGCTTCCCCTGTTGATGATGGCTTCCACGCCAGAACATAAGAGAACATTCATTTGCAATCTTTTTGCAGGTCGAACCCATCTTTCGCATAAATTGCTTCATATACTTTGTGCAAACAATTAAGATGAAAGAATATTGGAATTATGGAAAAAGGTTTGCGAATATAGATCGTAAATCCTTCAAAATAGAAGTGGAAAAAGCTTCACAAATGAAGTAAAGCAAGAGTGTTCAGTCTCTTTAACCTTATTTTGGACTTCAGTTCGTTGGCTGGAAAAAGCGATCTTGAATGATCATCGTTTTGATCAAATTTTATTAAAAAAAAAAAGTTATGTGGTTTGGATTGAGAAATTAAGCAACAGAAATGGCCTGTTATATTGAGATTACAAAGCTTGAAAATGGTAGGAAAAGAGGAAGGTTAATAGTGCCTTGTGGTATCAATAAAGATGGATGAATTCGGTTTTTTCACTTAATGGATAATTATCCGCTGGTAAAGAGAAAAACATAATAACAACATTGTAGCTAATATATCGAAACCTTTACAAAAATGGAAATTAAAAGGCATGTTTCTTATGAGGACATTACTAATTGGCGAGTGTAGAACACAACAAATTGAACTCTGGAAATGATCAAAACATCACTCAAATTATCAAAGAGGGATAAATCTTAATCTTGAGTGTCCTATGAATTCCTGCTTGTGGAGTTGTGTCATTTGATTCACATGGTTGAGAGTTATCAATTGATATGCTCAATACATTTCTGTTTTGGGGATATTACGAAATGAGTGGCTGGGAACATTTCTAAAAAGATGAAATTCACAACTTTCCTACTATGATAGTGTCACTGCGACATTTCACAATTTTATGAATTTTAGGTAATTGCCGTATATGGACATAACTCATATATATAGTGAGAGGAGTGCAACTATGAGTTTATTGTGGAATAACCCTGAGTTAATAATAGTAAATTGATTAATGAATTTAATCAATTAGGGCTCGTTTGGTAACCTTCCTCGTTTCCATTTCTTGTTTCTTATTTCTATTTCTTGTTTCTTGTTCCTGTTTTTTTAAAAAGAGAAATAGAAACATGTTTGGTAACTGTTTCTGATTTCTTGTTTCTGGAAGAAAAAAGAAACAGAAATGTGTTTGGTAACTATTTCTTATTTCTGTCTCTCATTTAAAAAAAATAAAAATATTTTGAAAATATTAAAAATTTAAATGACATATTTAAAAATATTATATCAATATAATTTTTGGATATTTATAATATATTTTATAAGTCAAAACGGGACAATATAATAATTTATCAATGTGTTGAAAAGTTTGGAAACAAGAATGAGAAACAAGAAACTAGAATTTGTTGTTTCTAAAATTTCTACACAATTTTGGGAATGGTTTCTAAAAAAATGAGAAACACGAAACAGAAATAGTTACCAAACAACTCCATTTCTTAAAAAATGAGAAATAGAAACAAGAAACAGAAATTGGGATGGTTACCAAACGGGCCCTTAATTAACTTATTATTGGAGCCCATGATCAATAGGTTCATCGGTTCCCTATGCTAGCCCAAATATGATTGAAGCAAAACTAAGTTAATTTAACTAAAAAACACATATTTAAGTAAGTGATTTACTTAAAAATTAGGTAGTATTAATTATTTAAATAATGAGATTATTTAAATAGAAATTATTATTATTAATTATAAGGTAATGTTAATTATTTAAATAATTAGTTAATTTAAATGAAATTTAATAATTAGTATTAATGTTATTAATTATATAAATAATGAGATTATTTAATTAAAAATAATAATATAATCAATGAGTTGGACTCGTTAATTTATTTGAGAGATTAAAACTCAATTGGTTTTGGCCCAAAATAGTTAATTAATTGGATGAGATCCAATGGTTAATAATATATATTGAGTCATAGTTTAGAAGACTTGATGATGATTAAAGAACCGCAAACTAAATCTCTATTTAATTTTGAATATCCTTATACTTTAAATTTAAGGTCCTTTCATTATTTTTGCATGATATTAACAATGATCCATGTTAATTAATAAACCAATTACCAAACACTCTCTTCTAACTTCAAAGGAAGTCGAGCTCAGACTCCTTCATAATGAGCCCTCCGAAGAATTCGATCCGAGACCACCTTGCTATACAAGCGTATATTTTGGGTAGCCAAAACGTGCAGACCACTACGACAAAATATCAGGCCCAGCTCATCTGATATATTAAAAATACTAAAAAAATCTCTCCATTGAGAGGTATGTGCATTGTCCAATATCAACCTTAAACGCACTCAAGCACTTTTCCAGCAACCCGAATACTTAGGGAATAAGGAAAAGTGCCTCATCCATATTTTATACTATTGTTCCTCTTTCAAACGACTCCTCTTGACTGTTAGAGTCTCTATTGGTCAACGCCACATCAATGTCCTATTGTCACCGTCCTTTTTGTTAGAGTGCAAACAAAATCCTACATTGGTTAGGAGAGAGAATGATCATGGGTATATAAGGTAAGAGGCACATTTCCATCGGTATGAGGCCTTTTGGGTGCAAACCAAAATCAAAGCCATGTAGGCCTAGGCCCAAAGTGGACAATATCATACCAATGTGGAGATTGTGGAGGCCCGTTGTCCCTAACAAGTGGTATAAGAGCCATGCCTCAATCCTAACCATGTGGATGATATCCTCGGGTGCTGAACAAAGTGGGGAGCCTCGAATACCGATCTGTGGTGGGCTCCATCGAACAAGTGGTGTGTTCCAGAGAAACGGACTTGGCCTAGATATAGTGGACAAATGGAGAGGAGGTTTAATGGTCCTTTGTTTGAGGGGAGGAATGTTGGGAGCAAACAAAGTCCTATATGTATATAAAAGAAGGGACACATCTCCATTAGTATAAGACCTTTTGCGTGAAATCAAAAGTAAAGCCATGCAGATGTAAATTTAAAGTGGACAATATCATACCAATTTGGGGACTGTGGAGGCTCGTTATCCCTAACAAATGGTATCAGAATCATACCCCAGATTTAACCATGTGGATGGATTCCTCGATACCGAACAAAAAGGTGAGCCTCGTAAAAATGATCCGTGGTGGGCTCTATTAGACTGGCGGTACACGGGCGGTGCATCCCGGAGAAAAGAAGTTTGTCTTGATAGAGTGGACGAATGGAGGGGAGGCTCGGTGGTTATTTGTTCGAGGAGAGGATTGTTGAATTGAGAACAAAATCCCATATTGGTTAGGAGAGGGAATGATCATGGGAATATAAGGAAAAGGACACATCTCCATTGGTATGAGACATTTTAGGTGAAACCAAAAGCAAAGTGATATGATTTTCATACACCAACTTAACTCACACAACAAGATCAATACAAGAACTAAGAAGAAGAAAGCTTTCAAGAATTCTTTATTGATTGAAAACAAATGGATACAATTTGATACAAAGGATTTTAATTCTAACAACATTCTTACAACTAATGAACTATATAGTCTCTCTCTCTTAGCTCTCATTGCAACTGTCATGAAGTAACAGAAATGGATCCACTTGACAGGCTGTTATAACAACTTTCTTCCCAAGTTGATCAATTATGTTCTATCTCTACAAATCTCCACCTTTGATCAAGCTTGAGAATGCTTTGTTTTCAATTAATCCTTTCTCATTTAGGTTTAGCTTTCCAGCTCAATTACACCAACTTTCTCAAGACAGTATTCTAGCTTTTGCGAATTCACTGCCTTTGTTAACATATCTGCTACATTCTCAGAAGTGTGCACCTTCACCACTGCCACTTGCTTTCTTTCAGTCACCTCCCTTACAAAATGTAGTTTGACATCCACATGTTTGGTCCTGTCATGGAATTGTTGGTTTCTTGACAAATATATTGCAGACTGATTATCACATAGCCCATTTACAGTCTCTTGATTATACCCAAGTTCTTCAACAATTCCCTTTAACCAGATACCTTCTTTGACAGCCTCAACTAATGCAATAAACTCAGCCTCAGTGGAAGACAATGCTACTAATGACTGAAGTGAAGTCTTCCAGCTTATTTTGCAAACTACAAAAGTAAATAAATAACCTGTGGTTGATCTCCTTTTATCTAGATCTCCAGCAAAATCAGAATCTATATAACCATGCAACATTTCATCTGCTGATTCGGATTTGGTACAATATAAACCAATCTTGGTTGTACCCTTTAGATACTTAAAGTATCCACTTGACTGCCTCCCAGTGCCTTTTTTCGGGATTGGATATGTATCTACTCACAATACACTATATGCCAAGCAGGCCTAGTACACACCATTAGATACATAAGGCTTCCTACTGCATTGGAGTATGGAATAGAAGACATGTACCTTTGCTAATCTTTTTCTTCCTCATCAAGAAAATCATTTGCTAACAGCCTAAAGTGTTGTGCTAAGGGTGTCTTAACTGCTTTGGAATTCATCATTCCAAACTTCTTCAAGACTTTTAACACATATGCTTCTTGATCAACAAACAACTTGCCTCTTTCTCTATTCCTTGTAATTCTCATGTCCATTATCTTCTTAGCTTCACCCAGGTCCTTCATTTCAAATTCAGAGATGAGGATGCCTTTTATATCATTTACATCTGTAACGTCCCGTTAATTTGTGATAATTTTTATTTATTTATTCTATTTTAAGTTAAGTAATTAAAGTTTATTTATTTATCAGTAAACTAGAATTTAGTAGTTTATTTCGGTTTAATTCTTTTTAAATTACCTTTTTAGCTTAATTTCGTTTTAATGGTATTAATAATTATTAACGGGCTAATTAATAATTATTAATCACCATTGGGATAGTTTAAGATCATCGGGTTTCGATTTTATGTCAAAAGTCATAAAAGGATGCAACCGTCATTTCAAATTTCTTAAAAAATATCAATTTACTATTCATAATCTTCTTAAATACTCTTAATTGACCAAAAATTAGAAAAGTCATCATTTTTTCTTTCTCCCTTCCTCCTCAAAGCCGAGAGGCTCCTTCCCATTTCCCAAATTTTCGGGTTTTGTTCGTTTGTCATCGGATCGCATCGATTCTCATTCCGTTGGAAAGATATCGGTCCTACGATCCTTTTCCACCTAACCATCGTACTTGCCACTCGTGTTATACGGAGTTCTCGGTAAGTAAAGTTTCAAACCCTAAGCTCCAAATAGTGTTTTAATGGAGTTTTCTTTGTTTTCTTTCGATTTTTTGTCGTGAAACTCGGTGTTTGTTAATACGGGAGTTGTTTTTACCGATTTTGGAAAGTTTCTCTTAACCCTAAAACCGAGTTTCAGTCGAAACCCTTCCCGTTTGAAATTTACCTTTCTGGGTTTAATTATGGGTTATAAATTAGTGAAATATTGTTTATTGAAATTCGATTCGGGAAAGGGCATAATGTTCAAAAACCCTAATTATCGATACCCATTGAAATCGGGAATATCGAATTTGCTTAAAACCAACTCGAAACACTTTTAAATTGCCTAAAAGCCGGAAAACCAAACCCGAGGCCCATTTACTTGAGAGGGCCGAGAGCCTCTTTTGGGGGGGGGGGGGTTTGTTGAGTTTCTCGTTGTTTTGAATGTTTAGTTGTTGTTTGATCGATAGTTGGTAATTTATTGATTGTGGGATATAATTCAATTGTAGGTGTTTTTGAACCGCTCGTTTGATCGCTCTTTCGGACTTAAGAGCGAAGTCATCTTTTATTAAGGTGAGAATAGTTTGGATTTAGAGTAATTTTAGAAAGCAAATAAGTATAATGATTTGTAGAATTGGAACTAAGACTAAGATTCGAATCTAAGATTAGAGGGATGTGAGTTAGTTCCCTTAGGATTAGGAGTTAATCCTTTAAGTGAGAACTTAGGAGTTCTCAAGGAAAGCATTGAATCTTAGAAGTTACTAAGTTAGATTCGTTTCGAAGCTTAGGTTGGATCATTGGAAGTTAAAGGATCCAAACTTGTATTTAGAACGATTAATAGAACCTCGGATTATATTGGAAGTTTAGAATCCTGGAAGGTATAAGTTAATCGTTTAAGATAGGTTTTACTTTTATTATTGTAGCGGAGTTCGATTTACGTATCGTTCTTCCGGAGTTTCTTATTTATTTACTTTATGTCTTTTACTTTATGTCCTTTACTTTATGCCTTTTACTTTATGTTTGTATCAGCTACTTTAATTCCGCACTTTATTTATTTACACCAAAACATATCATATTGCATCATAACATCTCGCATGATGGAAAAAAAGTGAGAATGAGAAAGATATGAATGGGAGAATGATGGATCCTACGGGATAGACCTCATTACCTTCATAGAAAAAGAAGAGAAAGTGAGAAAGATATGAATGGGAGAATGATGGATCCTACGGGATAGACCACATTACCTTCATAAAAAAAGAAGAGAAAGTGAGAAAGAAAAGGAGGGAGAACGATGGATCCTACGGGATAGACCACGTTACCTTCTTCATGCATAAGGGCGTATGCGAATCCTATGGGATGTCCTCATGCATTCATGCTTATGATCGATGAAATAGAGAATCAAGATGTTTTATATTTTATGAAAAGTTATTTATTTTTCTTATTTTATGTCGTAACAATTTAATGAATGAGGATTGACTACGAGTGTTAGTAATATCATCCTTTGGAAAGTTTAGAATGAAATTACCTAGAGTTTGGAGAACTTTAGGAGTGAATTGTGTAAGAATAATTGGACACAAATCGGAAATGCAAGTTTGAGGTCTATCTTTACTTTTTATTCTTATTATTCTCACTGGGCTTAAGTTGTTAGCTCATGATATTACAACCAATTTCAGGTAATGCCCTGGCTAGAGGTCGAGGGAGAGGAGGTGGTGCTGCGTGATCGAGGGATGATGACCTCAAGATGGACTCAGTTGTTGTAAAGTTTATGTATTATTTTTGTGAACTTTAAAGGATTTTGTGGATTGTACATTGTATTTAGCTCATAAGAGCTTATAGATGTTGTTTTATGATATTACATCCTTAAACTCCTGAATTGGGACTTAATGTTCCATGTGATTTTATTAGATTTGAAAATTAGGATGTAAACAGGTTTTGGCTATCCAACTTTCAAACATAACCACGCCAATTTTTCTTAAAATAAAAGACTTCCGCTGTGTTTTCAAATTTAAATTATTTAAAAGTGTCGGGTCGTCACAACATCAGATCTTCTCTTTGCTGCCAAGAGCATGTCATCTACATATAATATTAGATATATCATGCCATCTGATTTTGTTGTCTTGAAATACACACAATTATCATATGAACTTCTGTTGAATCTTATCTTGGTGATGAATTCATCAAACATGTAGTACCAACACCTTGGAGACTATTTTAGTTCATACATTGACTTCTTTAAGGGACACACATAGTCTTCCTTGCCAGCCACTTCATATCCCATAGGTTGCTCCATGAAGATAGTTTCATTTAGAAACATAAATAAAAAAGTTGTCTTCACATCTAATTGATCAAGCTCCAGATTCTGATTTGCTACTATTGATAAGAGTAATCTGATTGAAGTCTGCTCGACTACTGGTGAAAAGACCTCTGTGTAGTCTATACCTTCCTTTTGTGCATAACATTTAGCCACTAATCTGGCCTTGAACCTTGCCTTCTGCAAATTAGACATCCCTTCCTTCATTTTGAATATCCACTTAGATGCTATTGGCTTTCTGTCACTTGGTCTAGGAACCAAAACCCATGTGAGATTCTTATGGAGCTCCTCATCCATTGCTTGCTTCCACTTTCTGGCATCAGGGTGGTTCAATGCTTCAAGAAAGGTATGTGGTTCTTCATAGGCTTCTTCAAGTGTTATGTTTAAGGCATGTGCAACAAGATCAGTTTCAGCAAACCTGGTAGGTGCCCTTATCTGTCTTCTTGCTCTGTCTCTTGCCAATGTATATTCTGAGAGATCTTCTTCCTGTAATGCTTCTTAAACATGTGTCTCAGTATGTTCTTCTCGTCTTTCATTGATCTCCTCTTTGATTTGAGGAAGCTCCACCTCAAATGAAGTGCTGCTACTAGATGTCGGTTAGTTCCTTACTTTTCTTCCACTGGTTTCATGAACATGTCATCCTCCTTGAACACTACATCTCTATTGATAATGCATATCCTTTCAGCTTTATGCCACAGTTTGTAGCCCTTCACTACACTAGGATACCCTGGGAAAATTCACTTTATGGCTCTAGGCTTTAATTTGTCTTGGTTCAAATGAGCATAGGTAATGCATCCAAAGATTCTGAGGTGATGCACTTCAGGGACATGATTAGACCACCTTTCTTCAGGTGTTTTTAGGTCGATGGCTGTGCTTGGACACCTATTAATTGTATAAATGGTAGTGGAAGCTGCTTCTACCAAGTGTACATTAGTAAGCAAACATCTCTCCCTCTCCATTACTGTTCTATTCATCCTCTCAACCACCCCATTCTGTTGGGGGGTGTACCTTACTGTCTTATGCCTTGTAATGCCATTTTCCCTGCAAAACAAGTTGAAAGCCTCACTGCAATACTTCAACCCATTATATGTTCTTAAGTACTTGACATGTTTGCCAGTTTGCTTCTCAATCTGTAGCTTCCAGTCTTTAAACCTGTCTAGTGTTTCATCTTTAATTTTAGGAAGTAAATCCATGTCCTCCTTGAGAAATCATCCATAAATGTCAGGAAATACCTTGCTCCACTCAATGAGGGTGTATATAATCCAATATGCCCTTTGTCTTGCTTTCAGACTTTGTGAATTTTTGCCTCCTTGCTTTACCAAACACACAATGCTCACAAAAAGTCAGTTTTTCATGTGCTCCATCTTGAATTACCCCTTGTTTGGCAAGTTCTTTCTGAAGGGATGATTTACTAAATTAGCGAAATTTTTTTTATTAAATTAATTAACACTTAATTACGGATCTATTAACATCATGCAATTTGTGAAAAAACATGTAGATTCATGCTTATATTTTTGAAAATTAAAATCAAATATACTTACATTGAGTAGTTAATGGAGAATCGGTTGGAGGTTTCTTTACAACATCAATCCTCAGCAACACCGAATCTTGCTATATCCCAATCGATCAAACGAAACCCGATTGTGGGATCGAACTTAAGAAGAAATTGGGAAGAAGAAAAAATATTTTCTTCCCAATGAACTATAGGGAAATCAGCCGGGGGGGGGGGGGAGGATGAAGAGAGAGTTCCAATTTTCTATGGAATTGAATTGTGTGATTTGAATGACCCAAGCCTCCTATTTATAGGAAAATAGGAATCCTAATGTGACGACCCGTCACTTTTAAATAAATAAAATTCAGAGAAAATAGCGGAAATCTTTTATTTTTAGAAAATTTTGCGTGGTTTTGTTTGAAAGTTGGCATGCCGAAAACCTGTTTACATCCTAATTTTTCAATCTAATAAATTCACATGGACTTTAAGTCCCAAATCAGGAGTTCAAATAATTCATATCATAAAAACATCAACAAAAGCTCTTATGAGCTAAATACAACATCAAAGTCTTGAAATTCACAAAAATGTTTACATATACTTTACAAAAACAAGTCCATCTCGAGGTCAGCATCCCTCGATCACGCAGCACCACCTCCCCTTCCACGGCCTCTAGCCAGGGCATTACCTGAAATTGGTTGTAATATCATGAGCTAACAAACTAAGCCCAGTGAGAATAATAAGCATAAAAAGTAAAGATAGACCTCAAACTTGCATTACGATTTGTGTCCAAGTAATCTGACACAATTCACTCCTAAAGTTCTCCAAACTCTAGGTAATTCTAATCCATATTCTTCCAAGTATGACATTACTACACTTGTAGTCAATCCTCATCCATTAACTTGTTATGACAAAGAATAAGTAAAGTGAATAAACTTTGTATAAAATATAACATCTCGATTCTCTATATCATCAATCATAATCATGATTGCATAAAGACATCCCGTAGGATTTCACAATTTCTTTTATGCATGAGGAAGTAATATGTACGTCCGCAACTTACGATTCAACTCTGCATAAGGAAGTAATGTGTGCGTTCGCAACTTACGATTCAACTCCCTATGTATGAGAAGTAATATGTACGTCCGCAACTTACGATTCAACTCCACATAAGGAAGTAATGTGTGCGTTCGCAACTTACGATTCAACTTCTATGCATGAGAAGTAATATGTACGTCCGCAACTTACGATTCAACTCCACATAAGGAAATAATGTGTGCGTTCGCAACTTACAATTCAACTTCTTTTCAATGATGCGAGATGTTATGCATATGTTTACATATGTTTGCAAAAGTAAATAAAGTAAATGTAAATGATAAAGCAACCGAAACACACATAAAGTAAAGGAGTAAAAGTAAAGACATAAAGTAAAGGACATAAACAAAATAGATAGTAATCTCGGACGAACGATATGTTGATCGAACTCCGGCATCAATAATAAAAAGTAGAATCATAACTCGAACAATAATTCTATTAACCATTCTAAAAACAAGCTTGGATCTTCTAACCTCCAATGATCCAATCTAAGCTTAGAAACGAATCTAACTTAGAATCTTCTAAGATTAGATACTTTCCTTGAGAACTCCTAAGTTCTTACTTAATGGATTAACTCTTAATCCTAAGGGCACTAACTCTCAAGCCTCTAATCTTATACTCGGTTTCTAGTCTTAGTTTCAACTCTACAAACCTTCACACTTATTCGATTTCTATAATTACTTTAAATCCTAACTATTCTCACCTTAGTAAAAGTGAAGACTTCGCTCCTAAGCACCGGAAGAGCGATCAAACAAGCGGTTCAAAAACACCTACAAAAGGATTAATATCTCGAAAATTAATAAATTACCAACTAACGATTAAACAAGAAAAAAGACGAAAAATCCACCAAACCTACCCCTTGGAGGCTCTCGGCCCTCCCTAGAAAAGGGGTCTCGGGTTTGGTTCCTTGGCTTTTTGGCAATTTAAATACGTTTTGAGTTGGTTTTAAGCAAATTCGATAATCCCAATTTCAATGGGTATCAATAATTAGGGTTTTTGAACATTAATCCCTTTCCCGAATTGAGTTTAAATATGCAATAATTCATGAATCTATAACCCAAATTCAAACCCCAAAGAGGAATTTTCAAACGGGAAGGGTTTCGACTGAAACTCGGTTTTAGGGTTTAGGGGAAAGTTTCAAATACACGTAAAACGACTCCCGTAAATACATACACCGAGTTTCATAACACGAAATCGAAAGAAATCAAGTAAAACTCCATTAAAACACTATTTGGAGCTTAGGGTTTGAAACTTTACTTACCGAGAACTCCGTGAAACACGAGCGGCAAGTACGAAGGGTAGATGGAAAATGATCGTAGGATCGATACCTTTCCACTAAACCCGGAATCAAGTCAATCGGGCAAGAAACGAACAAAAGACAAATTTGGAAGAAAATGAGAAGAGGCTCTCGGCCTAGAGGGAGAGAAATGAAGAAGATGAAATGAGTTTTGGTCAACCAAAGTCAAAGAAGATAGTTTTAAGAAGATGACAAATATCTAGATATTTAGGGTAGTTGGAAATTACGAAAATGCCCTTTTTGATGACTTTTGGCTTAAAAACGAATCCCGAACTTCTCAAACTAACCCAATGGTGATTAATAATTATTAATTGGCCCGTTAATAATTATTAATACCATTAAAACGAAAATAAACTAAAAAGATCAATTAAAAGATTAAAACCGAAATAAACTGCAAATTCTAAATTAACAATTAATAAATAAACTTTAATTACTTAAATTAAATAAAATAAATAAAAGTTTTTTTTTATCACAAAATAACGGGACGTTACACCTAATCACATTAGGATTAATCTATAGAGATAAATACAAAAAGAAAAAAGAATTATCTCTTTCCTTTATCTTGGTATTTGTAAAATGTCATAGATAAATAAGAGAATATTTTCTTTTCTTTATTTTATTTATCTTGGGTAAATAAATCTATATAATTATTATAGGATATAATTCAAACAGTTATCTCCTACAAATTATCTCATATGGCCAAAATTATGATCGTAAAATAATTAATAAATACAATTTATTTAATTAATTATTTTGGGCCAATTCCAATTGGGTTCATTAATCCAATTGGGCTTGAAACTCTCTCTTAAATTAATAAGTCCAACTTAATTAATTAATTTATTAATTACCATTTAAATAAAATACTTTATTTAAATAATTAATAATATTAATATTTTCTCCCGACTAAATATTATCAAATGATATTTAATTATTAATTTCCACTTAAATAATTTTCATTATTTAAACAATTAATAATATTTTAATTGATAATACTTTATTATTAATTAATGATATTAATTTAATTATTAATTTTCATTTTAATAAAATTAATTATTTAAACAATTAATAATTACCAATTAATTTCAAATTATTAATTATCATTTAAATATACTCAATATTTAAATAATTAATAATGCCTGATTAATAATATTTCATTATTAATTTCCTGTTTAAATAAACTCATTATTTAAACAATTAATAATATTTATATTAATTACCGTTTAAATATACTCAATATTTAAACAATTAATATTGCCTATTTCAAGTAATTCACTTTACTTAAACTTTCCATTTCTTCTACTTGATTTCGCGACTACGATATTTGGGCTAGCATAGGGACCCGATAGACCTATAGATCATGGGCTTAATAATGAGTCAATTAAGTGATTAACTCATAATCAATTAATTACTTATTATCTAACTATGAATAATTCCATTATAGATTCTGTAACGACCCGTTACCAAGTAAGGGTATTTTGGTAATTTCCCAAACCTCAAAATTAAAACCACAAGTTTACTTTAATATATTTACATGATTTTGATCGTATCGTTATTACGATTCCAACGCAACTGACGGATCATCATCCGGAGTCCCGGTGAATGAGTTATGATCGTTTTAGTGTAGTGGCATTTTCGTAATTATCATAACTCGGGATTAAACCCTAAAAATTCATCTTCTTCCTTCATTCAGCCGAAATCAGCTTCCATTAATCTTCTTTTCTCCAATTTTCGATCAAATAAAATTCTCCAGAGTATTTTGGCTATATCTTCCTCATTCGGACTCCGATTTACGCAAGTAAGCTGTCAATTTCGATTGATTTTTCGTTCTCTTTCCTTTGAGCTTAGTTTTGTAGTAATCAGACTTATGTAGAAAATATTATGAGCCATAACTAGTTTGGATCCATTAGGTTTTTATCCGATTTTGATCGATTTATTTTGTAAATTTTTCGTATAGATGTAGAAAGGCTTTTCCTTGCAGTGAGGATGAGATTTGAGAAAGGTTTATTCAACTTACAAGAGAGGTTGTAAGTTTTCTTGGAAAGAAGATTTTTAATTCTTGAAAAAAATTCAAGAATCTAAGGTGAGTAGTTTTGTTAAACTTTGATCGAAATCACGCGCTATTTTCTTTTTCTTTATAAGAACTTTTAAATATGATTTTGTGAGAATTTGGAGACTTTTTAAGATGATTTTTACATGATTTGGGCTGAACCAATATTTACATCAAATTGGAGTTTAATGAGAGTACTAAAGTGATTTGCTTGCATGCATGCCTTTGGATTTGTTGTTACCTATAAATTCTATTATATATTTTGTTGGATTATTTGATGATTGTAGGATATTTTATACCCTAATTTGGATGTTTTAAGGCCTAGAAAAGCTGCTGGATTTTTATGTTGAAAAGTAGGAACGATAGAGCCTTATGTGGAAATTAGTTCAGTCAAACCCCTTTTCTTGGGAGTTTAGGTGGGGGATTAATTTTTGATGATTCTTAAGTGTGTCTAGATGACTTAGGGGCTATTTAGATGCCTAAAAAGCTGCTGGAAAAATTTATTAAATTTTCCTATCGATTAGGCGCCGAAAAAGAAGTAAAACCACACTAGTTAGGCTAGTTAGGCTTTTTCGAGTGGGTTTTCTTTGGGGGTCCTTCCCGTGAGTTATGGATCTAATTTTGGGTGTTTTTAGACCATATTAACGCTGGAAATATAATAAATTTCCAGATTTTGGAATTTTAAGTTTTAGCCTATTTAAGGTCAGTTTTAGGAGGAAACGGGTTTTTCTTGGCTAGATGGACTTAGGCTTTGTCAAGCATTTTGGTAGAGATGCTTTCTTTAAAATCACATTATTCGATGCCTTAGATAATGTGGTTGTAGGTTCGCATTAAGTAAGGCCATACTTAATGAAGAATAAACCGTTAAGGGGTTAATTAGAGTTGTGCACAACTTAATTACACTTAGCGGGGTAGGTTCATTCCATTTGATCAATGAGAGAGAATAAACTTGTAGGTTCGCTTATGAGTCTTGCAAACTCATAAGAAGAATAACTCAAAAGTCGAATCGTGGTAACATGGGTTCAGTGCTTTGAGTGTGCGGCTCACTTTAATTGCGAATAAAGTGGAGCTAAGGCATTCGGTAACAAAAATAAAAGAATGAGATTTTCTCTAGAGTTGAGATTATACCTAGGAAGTTGAGAGTTATTTGGAAGTTGTGAGGCCGAGTATGAACTTAAAGAAATTAGAAAATTTCTCATGGCATTGCTCATCTTTTAACATAACTACTCATTGGGCGTAGCCTCATGATGCTACACTGTTTTTTTCAGGTCAAAAGAAGAAGAAAGCTGGCAACTGACGATGTCTCGTGATCGGTGGATCAGTTGGGAGGATTTACACACCGGCATTGTTTATTTCTTCTCATTAGTATTTTGGGTTGGATTTTGTTATTTTGGATATTTGTTCATTTTAACATTTGTTTATGTTTAAAAAGTTGAGAATGGTTGAGAATTTTAAATTGATGTTTTTAATCGATTTGGTGTTTTAAACAAATAAGATCGATCGATTGTGAATGAATTTTGCTATGATTTTTAAATGAGAAGAGTATTTGGTTTAAATTTTAGATTCCGCTGTTTATTTTTACAATTTCCATGTTTTGGGAATGTAACGTCCCGTTATTTTGTGATAAAAAAAAAACTTTTATTTATTTTATTTTAATTTAAGTAATTAAAGTTTATTTATTTATCCTTGAATTAGAATTTAGTAGTTTATTTCATTTTAATGGCTTTATTTGTTTAAATATGTTTTAATGGTATTAATAATTATTAACGGGCCAATTAATAATTATTAATCACCATTGGGATAGTTTGAGATCATCGGGTTTCGTTTTTAAGCTAAAAGTCATCAAAAAGGGCATTTTCGTAATTTCCAACTAACCTAAATATCTAGATATTCTTCTCTTCATCTTCTTAAACTATCATTGACCAAAAGTTGACCAAATCTCTTCATTTTTCTTCCTCCATACCCGTGGGTCTCAAAGAGAGAAAAGGAAATTTTTGATTTTGTTCGTTTCTTGCCCGATCGACTTGATTCCGGGTCCTTTGGAAAGGTATCGGTCATACGAATCTTTTCCACCTAGCCTTCGTACTTGCCACTCGTGTTTTGCGGAGTTCTCGGTAAGTTTTTCTTGAAACCCTAAGCTCCAAATAGTGTTTTAATGGAGTTTTCATTGATTTCCTTCGATTTCGTGTTGTAGAACTCGGTGTTTGTAAACTCGGGAGTAGTTTTACGTGTTTTTGGAAACTATTCCTTAACCCTAAAACCGTGTTTCAGTCGAAACCCTTTCCGTTTGAAATTTACCCTTTTGGGTTTGATTTTGGGTTAGAATTTAATGAATGATTGTTTATTTAAATTCAATTCGGGAAAGGGATTAATGTTCAAAAACCCTATTTATCGATACCCATTGAAATCGGGATTATCGAATTTGCTTAAAACCAACTCAAAACGTATTTAAATTGCCAAAAAGCCGAAAAACCAAACCCGAACCCCTTTGTTTAGGGAGGGCCGAGAGCCTCCAAGGGGAAGGATTGGTGGATTTTCCGTCTTTTTGCTTGTTTAGTCGTTGTTTAATCGTTAGTTGGTGATTTATTAATTTTCGGGATATTAATCCATTTGTAGGTGTTTTTGAACCGCTTGTTTGATTGCTCTACCGGACTTAGGAGCAAGGTCATCTTTTAATTAAGGTGAGAATAGTTAGGATTTAAAGTAATTATAGAAATCGAATAAGTGTGAAGGTTTGTAGAGTTGAAACTATGACTAGAAACCGAGTATAAGATTAGAGGCTTGAGAGTTAGTGCCCTTAGGATTAAGAGTTAATCCTTTAAGTGAGAACTTAGGAGTTCTCAAGGAAAGTATCGAATCTTAGAAGATTCTAAGTTAGATTCGTTTCTAAGCTTAGATTGGATCATTGGAGGTTAGAAGATCCAAGCTTGTTTTTAGAATGGTTAATAGAATTATTGTTCGAGTTATGATTCTACTTTTATTATTGATGCCAGGAGTTCGATCGACATATCGTTCGTCCGAGATTCCTATCTATTTTATCTATGTCCTTTACTTTATGTCTTTACTTTACTCATTTACTTTATGCATATTTCGGTTTGCTTTATCATTTACATTTACTTTATTTACTTTTGCAAGCATATGCATAACATCTCGCATTATTGAAAAGAAAAGAAAGTGAGAAAGAAAAACGAAAGGTTAATGGTGGAATACGAGAAAGTCCACACTACTTTCATGCATAAGTACTGGTGGGACATGATAATTGCCCACACTACTTTCATGCATAAGTACTGGTGGGACATGATAATTGCCCACACTACTTTCATACATAAGTACTGGTGGAATACGATAATTGTCCACACTACTTCATACATAAGGATAAGGGTGGATAGTATGTAAAAATCCACATTACCTCCATTTCATGCATAAATGGCGAATGCGTATCCTACGGGATGTACTCATTACTTTTATGCATATGATAGACGAGAAAGAGAATCGAGATGTTATAATTATGCAAAGTTTATTTATTTACTTTTCTTACTCATGTTATGACAAGTTATTGGATGAACAATTAGACTAAGTGTGCTAGTTGTATCATCAATTGGAGAATATGGAATTAGAATTACCTAGAGTTTGGAGGACTTTAGGAGTGAATTGTGTCGGATTTATTGGACACAAATCGAAATGCGAGTTTAAGGTCTATCTTTACTTTTTAAGCTTATTATTCTCACTGGGCTTAAGTTGTTAGCTCATGATATTACAACCAATTTCAGGTAATGCCCTAGCTAGAGGCCGTGGAAGGGGAGGTGGTGTTGCGTGATCGAAGGATGCTGACCTCGAGATGGACTTGTTTTTGTAAAGTATATGTAAATATTTTTTGTGAATTTCCAATACTTTGATGTTGTATTTAGCTCATAAGAGCTTTTGATGTGGTTTTTATGATATGATTTATTTGAACTCCTGATTTGAACTTAAAGTCCATGTGAATTTATTAGATTGAAAAATTAGGATGTAAACAGGTTTTCGGCATGCTAATTTTCAAACAAAACCACGCAAAATTTTCTAAAAATAAAAGACTTCCGCTGTTTTTCTCTGATTTAATTTATTTAAAAGTGACGGGTCGTCACAGGGAATTTGGGGTTGTTACAGTTGGTATCAGAGCCCTTATGGTTCTGAAGACCGTAAATCCAAACCAACCACCACTCCACGAACTCGTCGGTGCCAGGTATTTCGTTTTTATTTTTAAAAGTATTGCCACTAAATGAGAATGCCTAAGTTGCTTTAAGTCGTTAGATAAGATGTAACTACAAAGCGTTGTTGTTAATCTTATTTGTGTTTGTTTGAAATGTTAAGTATGCCTCTATTTTCTATGCTTGGACGTGACAGGGATCATGGTCGAGGAGGTAGGGGACGCGGTTGAGGTCGTTGAATTTAACCCCACTTTTGAGAGCGATGTAGAGTCATCGAATAAGGTCATACCCTTTGATGCTCTAGTTGAGGAGAATAGTGTAGAGTTTGATAACCTTATTAATTTTGAGGCACTTCCATGTTTGGTAGCTACTCAAGTACCACCTGCTGCTCCGGGGGGATGCATTCCTCAAGCTGTGTACGACAATGTGCATAGAGCACTTTGTAAAATTAGAGGTTTGACTTAGTCGACTCAAATTCTTAGAGAGTATAATAAATATGCTCTAAAGAAGTTTGCAATGAGTCTGTGGATCGTGATGATGTAGAAAAGTAAATTTTATGAGTCCCAGTGGAGTTGTCCTTAAGTTTAGAAGGACTAGTAAGAAAGTGGCACATGTAGTCATTTTGACGTTACATGATGGTGTCTTTTAGATATTGGAGCTTGAGCGTATTTGGCTAGAGTAGTTGATAACTCATTTGAGGAAGTAAATTTGTGATTAGTGCTTGTGGCTAGTGAGTTTTATGATATGTTTCAGATGGATTATCTAAATACCCCAAGCTAGATAAATGAACTTCCAGTTAGAGGTTGTTCCAGATACAGCTCCTTTGTCAAAATAACCCTATAGAATGGCACCAGCTGAATTGAAGGAATTGAAAGCTCAGTTGCAATAGTTGTTAGATCTGGGATTGATTTGTCTAGTGTGTCGTCTTGGGGAACACCGGTACTGATTGTTAAGAAAAAGGATGAGACAGTGAGTCTTTATATAGATTATCGAGAGTTAATTATGGTAACTATAAAAAAATCCTTTTACCCAGAATCGAGGATCTGTTTGATCAACTTAAGGGAGCGATGGTATTCTCAAAGATAAATCTCTGATAAGGTTATCATCAGTTGAGATTTAGGGACAAAGATTACCAAAGACAGCATTCAGGACTAGATATGGTCATTTTGAGTTCATAGTGATGTCTTTTGGCTTGACTAATGCTCCAACTGCTTTTATGGACTTAATGCATACTGTCTTTCTGAAATATTTGGATACATTTGTGATAATGTTCATAGATGATATTTAATTATATTTTAAGACTGGAGAAATTACATGCTGAGCATTTGAGAATTATATTGACCACTTTGCGGAACGAAAAGTTTTATGCCAAGTTTAGCAAATGTGAGTTTTGATTGGATAGAGTTGCATTTCTTGGACATGTAGTGTCAAGAAAAGAGAATATCAGTGGATCCATCTAAAATAGAAGCTGTTAGTAGTTGGCCCCGACCTACTAATGTGACTGAGATTCAGAGTTTTCTAGGCTTAGCTGGTTATTATCGAAGGTTTGTGCAAGACTTTGCTAGGATTGCCTCACCTATGACCAAGCTAACTAGAAAGGGCGTTATGTATGCTTGGGATGCTGAATGTGAATGGAATTTCGAGGAACTTAAGAAAAGACTAGTTTTATTTCTAATTTTAATAACTCCAGATGATTCATGTGGTTTAATTATTTATTTTGACCCCTTGAAGAAAAGTTTGGGTTGTGTTTTGATGCAACATGTTAAGGTTGTAGCTTATGCTTCTAAACAGCTTAAGGAGCATGAGAAGAAATATCCCACCAATGATTTAGAATTGGCTACTAGGATTCATGCTTTGAAGATATGAAGACATTATATCTATGAGGAAAAGATCATTATCTTCACTAATTACAAAAGCTTGAAATACTTTTTCACCCAAAAAGAGTTAAACATGAGACACTGTAGATAGTTAGAACTGGTCAAAGACTACGACCGTGACATCCAGTATCATCCTGGAAAGGCTAATGTGGTGGCAGATGCCCTTAGCAGAAAGTAAGCTCATAATGAAACTTTGCTTACTAAACACTCTAGACTTTAGTGGGAAATGGATAGAGCTGAGATTAAGATACTCACTTATGAGGTAACTGTCAGTATGGCTAGGTTGACTATGACACCTTTGTTGAGATAGAGGATTTTCGAGGCGTAGAAAACTGATGAGAGTCTCCGAGGTTATATTCTTGATATTGAGACTGGTTTGCCTGGGAACTTTGCTTAGACATCCGATGGAGCTTTAGCTTATAAGGATCATGTGTGTACCTGATGATGAGATTTTGATAAATGAGGTATTAACTAAAGCTCATAGTTCGATGTTTACTATTAATCTTGGGAGCACCAAAATGTACGATGATCTCAAAGTACATTATTGGTGGCCTGGAAAGAAAAAAAAATGTGACTGAGTTTGTCAGTAAACGTTTGGTGTGTCAACAAATGAAGGCTTTAAAGAAATGCCCATATGGTCACTTGAAACCTTTAAGTGTACCAAAAATGAAAATGGGAAGATATAGCCATGGATTTTGTTTGTGGTTTGTCTAGAACACAAAAATGGTTCAACATGATTTGAGTTATTGTGGATAGACTTACAAAGTCAGTACATTTTTTTTACTAGAGAAATTGACCTATTCTGTAGAGAAATGGGCAAAGTTATATTTGAAAGAGATTGTGAGACTTCACATGCACCAAAATGTACGATGATCTCAAAGTACATTATTGGTGGCCTGGAAAAAAAATGTGACTGAGTTTGTTAGTAAACGTTTGGTGTGTCAACAGATGAAGGCTTTAAAGAAATGCCCATATAGTCACTTGAAACCTTTAAGTGTACCAAAAATGAAAATGGGAAGATATAGCCATGGATTTTGTTTGTGGTTTGTCTAGAACACAAAATGGGTTCAACATGATTTGAGTTATTGTGGATAGACTTACAAAGTCAGTACATTTTTTTTTACTTGAGAAGTCGACCTATTCTGTAGAGAATTGGGCAAAGTTATATTTGAAAGAGATTGTGAGACTTCACATGTACTAGTGACTATTGTGTTAGATCGGGACACTATGTTCATGTCAAAGTTTTGAAAAAGTTTGCATAGTGCTATGGGTACTAAGTTGCTTTCCAGTACCACTTTCCATCCTCAGATTGATGGTTAAACTGAGAGTAGAAAACATGCTTAGAGCCTGCGTGCTAGACTTTGGAGGTAGTTGAGATGAGAAAATTTACCTTCAAAGTTCGCTTATAACAACAGTTTTCAGGCTACGATATAAATGATACCATTTGAGACTTTATATTGGAGAAAGTGTAGGTCTCTAGTTTTTTAGAGATGTGGTAGGAGAAAGAAAAGTTTTGGGATCTGAGTTGGTACATATGAATAATGAATTAGTTGAGCTGATCGAAGAGAGATTGAAAACTGCTCAAAGTAGACATAAGTTTTAAGCAGACGTAAGGAGGACTGGATTTCAGTTCTTTGTATGAGATCACATGTTTATTGAGATGAGGTTAGAGAGAAACCTATTAGAACTTGAGTTGTTATAGATAACTAACCAGTCTATTAATGTAATTAAAGGCAGAATGAAGAACAACCTATTGAGATTTCGATAAAAGAACATAGGTTTGGGAAACAAAACCGTTGATTTGGTTAAAGTGTATTGGAGATTTCATAAACACTAAGAAGCAACTTAAGAACGTGAAGATGATATGAGGAGTTCTTATCATCACCTATTTTTCTAAGCAGTGGAACTTTTCGGGGACGAAAAGTCTTTTAAGGTGGTTAGTCTGTAACGACCCGTTACCAAGTAAGGGTATTTTGGTAATTTACCAAACCTCAAAATTAAAACCACAAGTTTAATTTAATATTTTTACATTAATTTTATGGTATCGTTATTACGATTCCAACGCAACTGACGGATCATCATTCGGAGTCCCGGTGAATGAGTTATGATCGTTTTAGTGTAGTGGCATTTTCGTAATTATCATAACTCGGGATTAAACCCTAAAAATTCATCTTCTTCCTTCATTCAGCTGAAATCAGCTTCCATTAATCTTCTTTTCTCCAATTTTCGATCAAATAAAATTCTCCAGAGTATTTTGGCTGTATCTTCCTCATCCGGACTTCGATTTACTCAAGTAAGCTGTCTATTTCGATTGATTTTTCGTTCTCTTTCCTTTGAGCTTAGTTTCGTAGTAATCAAACTTATGTAGAAAATATTATGAGCGAAAACCAGTTCGGATCCATTAGGTTTTTATCCGATTTTGATCGATTTATTTTGTAAATTTTTCGTATAGATGTAGAAAGGCTTTTCCTTGCAGTGAGGATGAGATTTGAGAAAGGTTTATTCAACTTACAAGAGAGGTTGTAAGTTTTCTTGGAAAGAAGATTTTTAATTCTTGAAAAAAATTCAAGAATCTAAGGTGAGTAGTTTTGTTAAACTTTGATCGAAATCACGCGCTATTTTCTTTTTCTTTATAAGAACTCTTAAATCTAATTTTGTGAGAATTTGGAGACTTTTTAAGATGATTTTTACATGATTTGGGCTGAACCAATATTTACATCAAATTGGAGTTTAATGAGAGTACTAAAGTGATTTGCTTGCATGCATGCCTTTGGATTTGTTGTTACCTATACATTCTATTATATGTTTTGTTGGATTATTTGATGATTGTAGGATATTTTATACCCTAATTTGGATGTTTTAAGGCCTAGAAAAGCTGCTGGATTTTTATGTTGAAAAGTAGGAACAATAGAGCCTTATGTGGAAATTAGTTCAGTCGAACCCCTTTTCTTGGGAGTTAAGGTGGGGGATTAATTTTTTATGATTCTTAAGTGTGTCTAGATGACTTAGGGGCTGTTTGAATATCCATTGTCAAGCATACATGAGCAAACTCAAGGAGACTTTTGAAGATTGGAACATTGAGGGTAAGGAAGAAGACTTAAAGCACTTCAACTTGTGGCATGTGCAATTGGAAGAAGAATTTGGACAAGTTGTGCAATCAGATTCAAAGAATGAATCTTAGAGAGAAAGTTGCAAACTTTCCAAATTTGACAACTTTCCTTATTTGAGTCTTTTATTTATTTTATGCATTTAGGGATTTTGTATAATTTTTTCCATGGCCAAAGGACATGTTTTAGGCCTTTTATATTCAGTTTATATGTTCGGAAAGGATTAGGAAAGATATTATTCTCTAGAAAAGATTTTCCACAAAATCTGCCAATTTCACATAAGGCAAGTTTTGGGCAGATTTTGTGCTCCTTGTAATCCGAATTTCCTAGCTTATTTTTAGGGTTTCTTTGCCTATTTAAAGGCCTCATTTGTAACCCTAAAGACTCAGAATTCATTAGATAATAATATTGCTTGTTGCTTTGCTAAAATTGCTTAGTTTTGTAGCCTTGTTCTTAGGTTGCATGTTTTAGGAACATTCAAGCAAACCTTGATCTAGTTTGTTTGTGAATTGTTTCAATCTTGAAATAAGAACAAGTTCTCTTATTTCAAGGTCTTTGATCATTGGAATAATCTTCTTTTCTTGTTTTTCCAAGGGTTTTACCTTTTTGTTCATGGGGTTTTAGGATTTGCATCTAGGGGTTCTTTGTGCATCAAAGCTTTTCTTTATCAATTTCCTAAGGTTTCATATCATTTGGTATCAGAGCTTAGGCTCAAGGGAAGATCTCTATCTTACTTGCTTTCTTGTTATTTCAATTTTATTCTTGTTTTGTTCTTAGTTCATTCGAAAAACCAGAAAACACATTAAAAAAACACTGTTCCAGAATTTCCTTATTTGTTTTTGCTTACTGTTTTAATTTTTTTCATATAGTTCCTCTTCGATTCTGAGAAAATCACCAACTATAAAAGTCTTTTTTTTTTTGTCTAGTTTATTTGTTATTCAGAAAAGTTTGTCAAAAAAAAAGTGGAAGATTGAGAAAAAAATAGATCTTTGCAGACTGTCGGATTGTGCAGAAAATTGTTATAAAAAAAAAAATCGTTCTTGTTATTTGCTTGAGTTTCTGGAAAAAAGTGTTTAGTGTTCATATTATTCTTGAATAATTCATCTTAAACTCATCATTTATCCATCTTGAATCCGAAATTATCAAATTGAATGAGCCAAAATTTGTTTGTTTCCTAAAAAGCTAGAACTTAGGAAAGTCATTTTTTCTGATTCAAAACACTTTAGGGAAGTCTAATTTCGAATTTTTCTCTTTTAGGAAAGTTTATTCTTGCATATTTTCTTTATTATTCTTTCCTTGTTATTAAAATACACCATAGTTTCAAAATCTGTCCTATTTTTCTTAACCAACCAAATTGCTTGTTCTTTTTTCTTTATTGTTACTTTTTATAAACTTTATTAGTATCTTCATTTTTTGATAGTTACTAAAGTGTGCTAAGAGTTCAAGGCTACATTTAGGCCCTAAAATCTGTTTTGAGTGCAAACACGAGTGAATTAACATCTTTGAGTGTAAACACTTAGGGAGTGAATTGAAAGGTCCTATTTTTACATTACTGTGATGACCCATCACTTTTAAATAAATTAAATTCGGAGAAAACAGTGGAAGTCTTTTAATTTACGAAAAATTGGCGTGGTTTTGTTTGAAAATTGGCATGCCGAAAACCTGTTTACATCCTAATTTTTCAAATCTAATAAAATCACATGGACTTTAAGTCCAAATCAGGAGTTCAAATATGTATATCATATAAACATCAACATTAGGCTCTTAGGATCCAAATACAAAATACAATTCATTAAAGTTCTTAAAGTTCATCAAAATAAGACATAAACTTTACAATTCCATTAGTCCATCTCGAGGTCAGCATCCCTCGATCACGCAGCACCATCTCCCCTTCCACGGCCTCTAGCCAGGGCATTACCTGAAATTGGTTGTAATATCATGAGCTAACAACTTAAGCGCAGTGAGAATAATAAGCATAAAAAGTAAAGATAGACCTCAAACTCGCATTTCGATTTGTGTCCAAATAATCTGACACAAACAATCCTAAAGTTCTCCAAACTCTAGGTAATTCTATTCCATAAGTTCCAAAAGATGATACAATTAGCACACTTAGTCTAATTGTTCATCCAATAACTTATCATAACATGAAAAAGAAAAGTAAATAAATAAACTTTGCATGATATAACATCTCGATTCTCTTTCTCGTCTATCAAATGCATAAAAGTAATGAGTACTTCCCGTAGGATAAGCATTCACCATTTATGCATGAAATGGAGGTAATGTGGATTTTTACATACTATCCACCATTATCCTTATATATGAAGTAGTGTGGGCAATTATGGCGTCCCACCAATACTTATGTATGAAGTAGTGTGGGCAATTATAGCGTCCCACCAAAACTTATGCATGGAGGAAATGTGGACTTTCTCGTATTCCACCATTAACCTTTCGTTTTTCTTTCTCACTTTCTTTTCTTTTCAATAATGCGAGATGTTATGCATATGGTTGCATATGCTTGCAAAAGTAATAAAGTAAATGTAAATGATAAAGCAACCGAAACAAGCATAAAGTAAAGGGGCATAAAGTAAAGAACATAAAGTAAAGGGCATAAAGTAAAATAGATAGAATCCCGGATGAACGATATATCGATCAAACTCCGCTAACAATAATAAAAGTAAAGGTCAAAACATAACGATTAACCTAAACTTTCAAGGATTCTAAACTTCCAAATGATCCAAAGTTTTAAACTCCGAAACTAATCTAACTTAGAATCTTCTAAGATTCGAGGTTTTCATCGAAAAATCCTAAGTTTCTCGCTTAAAGGATTAACTTCAAATCCTAAGGCACTATCTCACATCCTCTAACCTTAGATTGGATTCTAATCTTAGTTTCCGATTCTACAAACCATCACACTTATTCGATTTCTATAATTACTTTAAATCCTAACTATTCTCACCTTAATTAAAAGATGACCTTGCTCCTAAGTCAGGTAGAGCAATCAAACAAGCGGTTCAAAAACACCTACAAAAGGATTAATATCCCGAAAATTAATAAATTACCAACTAACGATTAAACAACGATGAAACAAGCAAAAAGACGGAAAATCCACCAAACCCCCATCAAAGAGGCTCTCTGCCCTCCCTATAAAAAGGGTCTCAGGTTTGGTTTTTCGGCTTTTTGGCAATTTAAATACGTTTTGAGTTGGTTTTAAGCAAATTCGATAATCCCAATTTCAATGGGTATCGATAATTAGGGTTTTTGAACATTAATCCCTTTCTCGAAATGAATTCAAATATGCAATTATGCATGAATCTATAACCCAAATTCAAACCCCAAAGAGGAATTTTCAAACGGGAAGGGTTTTGATGTAAACTCCGGTTTTAGGGTTATGGGATAGTTTCCAAAAACACGTAAAACTACTCCCGAGTTTACAAACACCGAGTTCTACAACACGAAATCGAAGAAAATCAAGTAAAACTCCATTAAAACACTATTTGGAGCTTAGGGTTTCAAGAAAAACTTACCGAGAACTCCGTATAATACGAGCGGCAAGTACGAAGGCTAGGTGGAAAATGATCGTAGGATCGATACCTTTCCACTGGACGAGAATCAATTCGATCCCAGGCAGAAACGAACGAAATCGAAAATTTCTCTTTTCTTCTTTGATGCTCACGGCAAAGGAGGAGGAAAAGAATGAAGATTTTGGTCAACTTTGAGTCAAGATGAGTTTTTAAAGACAAATGAATAGTGTTTTTAGATATTTTGCAAATTGGGAAATTATGATTTTGCCCTTTTACGACTTTTGGCTTAAAAACGATTCCCGAACATCTCAAACTATCCCAATGGTGATTAATAATTATTAATTGGCCCGTTAATAATTATTAATACCATTAAAACGTATTTAAATAAATAAAGCCATTAAAATGAATTAAAATGAAATAAATTACTAAATTCTAATTTAATAATAAATAAATGAATTTTAATTACTCAAATTAAAATAAAATAAATAAAAGTTTTTTATTTTTTTTCACAAAATAACGGGACGTTACAATTACTAACTTGTTTCTCTTGCAGAAATGACTAATGAAGGGGATTGTTCTAATATGAAGGAGGAGATTAAGAAAACAGAAACAATGGAGGGATACATCTTAAAAATACAAAAAGATGTTGATAGGAAGATGGAGGCTCAAACAAGGGAGATTGCCAACCTAAGTGCTCAAATACAAGCTTTGCTCTTAAACCAACCTAGAGCCAATCAAAATGTGGCTCCAAATGAGGCTAGGGAGCAACAAATTGTGCAAGGGGCTGAGGCACATAATGAACAACAAGGGTGGGATCCTTATGCTTATGATGAAGATCCTAGAAATCAAATGAGAGCACATAATGGAGGAGGTAGAGGAAGAGGCCAAGGGTTCCAAGTTCAAAGACCAAACAGGGAGTTTCCTCTTGCTAGAGATGATGACTTAAAGGGAATCAAGTTCAAAATTCCACCATTCCAAGGCAAGACTGATCCGGAAGAGTACTTGCAATGGGAGGCACAAACTGAGCACATATTTGATTGCAACAACTTCAGTGAGCAAAGGAAGGTACTTTTAGCAATTACCGAATTTACTAATTATGCTTCTTTTGGTGGATTCAGTTAAAAGCTAAACTTAAAAGGGAGAGACAACCTCAAATAGAGACATGGGCTGAGCTTAAGGGCATGGTGAGGAAGAGGTTCATTCCAACAACTTATGAAAGAGATATAGTGTTCAAGTTGCTAAGGTTTGATCAAGGCTCAAAAAGTGTAGAAGACTATTACAAGGAGCTTGATATCTTGATGACAAGGGCTGGAATTGAGGAGACTGAATTAGCTACCATGGGAAGGTTTATGGGGGGCTTGAATAGAGAATTAAGGCACAAAGTTGATGCTCACTCTTGCTATTGAAGGGATGATTTACTAAATTAGCGGAAATTTATTTAGTAAACTTATTAACATTTAATAACGGATCTATTAACATCATGCAATTTGTGATAAAACAGGTAGATTCATGCTTTAAATTTCGAAAATTAAAACCCTTTTACTTACATTGAGTAATAAATGGAGAATCGGTTGGAGGTTTCTTTACAGCATCAATCCTCAGCAACACCGGATCTTCTATGCTATATCCCGATCGAAAGCAAAACCGACTTGTGGGAATCGAACCGGAAGAACAAGAGAAGAAGAAATTTCTTCTAAATTTCTCCCTAAGGAAAATCGGCAATTGGGCAAAAACTAGAGAGAGAATTTTCACTTTTTTAATTAAAGTGAAAAGTGTACAAAATATGAATCCCAATGGTCATATTTATAGGAAAATATGATATCTAATCTATATAGATATGCTTATCTCCTAATTATTAAATATAGAAAAGATAAAATATATAAAATAAATAAATATATAAATATAAAACTCCTTCAGCGTGCGCCACCATGTGTGATAAAATTTTCTTTAAAATTTTGAACTCACGCTGACGCAGCCATTTGATTATATATATATATATATATATATATATTTAATTTATTTACTTTTCTTTATATAATAATATATATTTATATATTTAAAATTAGAAAATTTCAAAAATTAATTTCTAATTTAAACATATTTAGCCAAAAATTAATATATTAATTATCATTGAATCTTATTCAATTAATTAATTATCTTGGCCAAAACCAATTTGTTTCTTAAACAAATTATATTTAATTCTCTCTAATATTTATTATTAAATTAAATAAACTCATTATTTAATTAATAATATTAATTATTTATTTCTATTTAAATAAACTCATTATTTAAATAATCAATAATATTAATATTAATTCCCGTTTAAATAATTTATTTATTTAAACAATTAATTTTGCCGTAAAATATTATAATTGATATGTTATATAAATTTCCATTTAAATAAACTCTTTATTTAAACAATTAATTTTGTATCAATATTAATAATATTAATATTAATTTTCATTTAAATAATCTCATTATTCAAATAATTAATATTGCCTAATTTTAAGTAAAATCAATTACTTAAATTATTTGTTCTTCCTAAGTTAAATTAATAACTTAGTTTTGCTACAACGATATTTGGGCTAGCACAGGGACCCGATGGACCTATAGATCATGGGCTTAATAATTAGTCAATTAAGTGATTAACTCATAATCAGTTAATTACTTATTATCTAACTATGAATAATTCCACTATAGATTCATAGCTGAACTCCCCTCACTATAGATGAGTTATGTCCATTTAGTTTATCTTTATTTATATCTGTGATATATCCTTCACGTGGAACCCTCATAATTACAGGCGGATAAATTTACCGTTTTGCCCCTGTAATTATCACTTTATCCTTGTGTTCCCGCTGATTCTCCAATGAACTTTATCTTTAGTCGAACTAGAGATAATATACTTCTGTGATCAATAGAAGTCGTGGTGCCACTTGTTCATGTCTCGAATCAGTACATCAAGGGAGTTTCCTAAAGTTCCTAAAATGTTTAGGTATCGCACTGATACCGTTAATTTATAGGAAAGTTATGAATTCCATCTTGTGAAGATGCGTTCCCAGCTACTTATCTAGTTATGTTCCCAAAACAGGAGTGTTTGAGCGTTCTTACAGATCGCTCTCAACCATGTGAATCAAAGAACATAACTTCACAAATAGGAGTCCGCATTTCACTCAGGATTGAGATCTATCACGGTTGATAAACTTAGTTTGATATTCGATCATTTCTCGTAAACGGTACTAATGAGAAATTTGATCAAACATCGTGGTCCAGTCTTATACAATCACCATTGCATATGATACTTCCATTTCATGTCTCCCACATGAATGATCAGGATTAGATCATTTGTCTATAAACAAAATGCGAAGATATCAACAGTGTTACCAGGATAAGGTTCCTAAATGTTATCCATTTACTGTAGACACTTTTAAGTTACTCATCTCGACTTTAATCCTCTCGTATGACTCACATACTAAGTCGTGATTTCATAAGAGTAACTTAGGGTTTACTATTTGAATGTTTGATATTAATATATTTCCATATATTCTTAATATCGTCAATTGAATCAATCTAGATAATATAAAGAACTTATGTTTATTTATTTAATTTATTCTAAATAAATTATTATTATTGAATAATTACAAGTTCTAGGACACCATTCCTAACAGCTATGACATGGAGGAAATGTTACACCTTGCAATTAAATTTGAGTCACATATGCAAGAAGATTCTAAGTCAAGGTATTATTCTAAACCCTATTCATCCAAACCTACTTCATCTAAACCCACTTCTAGCCAACCTTGGGGAAAAGACACCAAAAACACATATTCTGGCCGAGGAGACCAATTTCCAAAAGACAAAACTATTTTTGATAAAAAGAGGGAGGGTGAGAGTTCTTTCAAGGGTAAGGGTAAAATAGAAGAAGCTAGGACTAGGGATATCAAATGTTGGAAGTGTCAAGGGTTAGGGCATGTCATGAAAGATTGTCCAAACAAAAGAACCATGTTTATTGAGAATGGGGAATACATATCCGGGGATGATGAGAGTGAACATGAAAATATGGAGTTTGAGGAGGAAAGTGATGGGAGTGTTGAGGAGGGACACAAAGTTACTCTAGTGTCTAGGAGGGTACTTAGTGCACAAGTGAAAGAGAATGACCAAGACCAAAGAGAGAACTTATTCTATACTAGATGCTATGTAGAAGGAGTGCCTTGTAGTGTCATCATAGATGGTGGGAGTTGCACAAATGCTGTGAGTTCTACCCTTGTCACTAGATTAAACCTAACAACCAAATCCCATCCAAAACCCTACAAACTACAATGGCTTACTGATTGTGGAGAGTTGAAAGTGAACAAAAAGACTCTAATTTCTATGACTCTTGGGAAGTATAAGAATGAGGTGGAGTGTGATGTAGTTCCAATGCATGCTGGGGATATTTTACTTGGAAGGCCTTGGCAGTTTGATAGAAGGGCAATCCATGATGGTTATCTAAATAGGTACTCATTTACATTGAATGGAAGAAAGATCACACTTACACCATTAACTAGCTCTGAAGTATACATTGATCAATGTAAGTTAGAAAGGAGAAGGAAAGAGCTTGAGAGTGAGAAAAAGAAATTGGGTGAGGCAAAAGAATTGAGTGACAAAAAGAAATTGAGTGATTCAAAAGAATTGAGTGACAAAACGAAATTGAGTGCTTCAAAAGAATTGAGTGATTCAAAATATTTGAGTGATAAAAATACTTTGAGTGAAAAAAGAGAGCAAAAGAAAGGAGTGAGCTTGTTTGCAAGAACTAGTGAGGTTAAGAGAGCTTTGTTTTCAAACAAAACAATCCTTGTACTTTTGTGCAAAGGATCTTGCTTTATCACTAACCAACTTAACCAAGATTTGCCTAGTGTCTTTGTTGATCTTTTACAGCAATATGGAGATATCTTTCCCGAAGAGATGCCTAATGAATTACCACCAATCAGAGGTATTGAACACAAGATTGACTTCATTCCAGGAGCTTCAATTCCAAATAGGCCAGCCTATAGATCAAATCCAACCGAGGAAAATGAGATTCAAAAGCAAGTTGAGGAGTTGTTTGCTAAAGGATATGTAAGAGAAAGTCTTTCTCCTTGCTCTGTCTCTGTTTTGTTAGTTCCTAAAAAGGATGGTACTTGGCGCATGTGTGTTGATTGTAGGGCCATTAATAAGATCACCATTAAGTATAGACATCCTATCCCTAGATTAGATGACATGCTTGATGAATTACATGGTTGCACACTTTTTACTAAAATTGATTTAAAATCAGGTTACCATCAAATTAGAATGGAATTGGGGGATGAATGGAAAACAGCTTTTAAAACAAAGTTTGGATTGTATGAATGGTTAGTAATGCCTTTCGGATTAACTAATGCACCTAGCACATTCATGAGGTTAATGAATCATGTTCTTAGAGATTTTTTGGGTAAATTTGTGGTAGTTTACTTTGATGACATTCTCATTTACTCTAGATCATTGCATGAGCATGTAAAGCATGTAGGGGCTATTTGTGAAACACTTAGGAAAGAAAAGTTGTATGCTAATTTGAAAAAGTGTTCTTTTTGTATGGAAAGAGTAAAGTTCTTAGGGTTCATTGTGTCTAATAAGAAGGTAGAAGTAGATGAGGAAAAGATTAAAGCCATCCAAGAGTGGCCAACCCCAACAAATGTGAGTGAAGTGAGGAACTTTCATGGGCTTGCTGGTTTTTATAGGAGGTTTATAAAAGACTTTAGCATCATTGCTTCTCCTTTAAATGAATTGGTTAAAAAGAATGTTGTGTTTGCATGGGGAGTAGCCCAAGAATCTGCCTTCCAAACTCTTAAGGATAAATTGTGTAATGCACCACTACTTGTTTTGCCTAACTTTGATTTGACTTTTGAGATAGAGTGTGATGCAAGTGGCATAGGCATAGGGGCTGTTTTGATGCAAAATGGGAAGCCAGTGATGTACTTTAGTGAAAAGTTGAGTGGAGCTTCATTGAATTATCCAACTTATGATAAAGAGTTGTATGCATTGGTGAGGGCATTGCAAACATGGCAACACTACCTATGGCCAAGAGAGTTTGTCATCCATACGGATCATGAAAGCTTGAAGCATTTGAAAGGACAAGACAAGCTCAACAAAAGACATGCAAAATGGGTAGAGTTCATTGAAACATTTCCTTATGTTATCAAGTACAAGAAAGGTAAGGATAATGTTGTGGCTGATGCATTGTCAAGAAGGTATGCTCTTTTCAATTCTCTTAATGCTAAGTTCTTAGGTTTTGAGCATGTTAAGACACTTTATGCACTTGATGATGATTTTGGAGAGATTTATGCTTCCATTGGCTGAGGGACTTCTTTTGATGACTATGTGATGTGTAATGATTTTCTTTTTAAGAAAGGTAAAATTTGTATTCCTAAATGCTCTATTAGGGAGCTTTTGACTATAGAGGCTCATGGTGGAGGTTTAATGGGATATTTTGGGGTAGCTAAGACATATGACATGTTGCATGAGCATTTTTATTGGCCTAAGATGAAGCATGATGTAGTTAAAGTTTGTTCTCATTGTATTACATGTAAGGCAGCCAAGTCTAGGGTTAAACCACATGGATTGTATTCTCCTTTACCTATTCCTTTAGCACCTTGGTTAGATGTTTCTATGGATTTTGTGCTAGGCTTGTCGAGGACAAAAAGGGGAAAGAATAGCATTTTTGTTGTTGTTGATAGATTTAGCAAAATGGCTCATTTCATTGCATGTACTAAAACTGATGATGCTAAACACATTGCTGACTTGTTCTTTAGAGAAGTTGTTAAATTTCATGGCATTCCTCAAAGCATTGTGAGTGATAGTGATGTTAAGTTTCTAAGTCATTTTTGGAGAGTTTTGTGGGGTAAGCTTGGGACTAAATTAATGTACTCTACTACTTGTCACCCCCAAACTGATGGTCAAACTAAGATTGTCAATAGGACTATGGTTACATTGCTTACGGCTATAATTGATAAAAACCATAAGACTTGGGAAGATTGCATGCCATTCATAGAGTTTGCATATAATTGGGCTGTCCATAGTACTACTAAATGAACTCCTTTTGAACTTGTTTATGGTTTTAATCCAACTACTCCTATTGATTTATTGCCCATGTTACCTACTGATTTGGTGAGTTTTGATGCTAGTACTAAGGTTGACAGGATTCAAAAGCTACACAAGGAGGTTCGAGAGAGAATTGAGAAGCAAAACAACAAAGTAGCTTCTAGGATCAATAAGGGTCGAACTAGACTTGTTTTTCAACCTGGAGATTGGGTTTGGGTTCATTTTAGAAAAGAGAGGTTTCCATTTCAAAGGAAATCCAAGCTTAATCCAAGAGGAGATGGTCCATTCCAAGTGCTAGAAAGAATGAATGACAATGCTTACAAGATTGATCTTCCAGGTGAGTATAATGTGAGTGCTTCTTTTAATGTTTCTGACTTAAGTCCTTTTGATGTAGGTGATGAATCAGATTTGAGGACAAATCCTTTTAAAGAGGGAGGGGATGATATGAATCATGGAGCACAAGACAAGATAGACAAGCTTAGGATGGTTCAAGGGCCAATGACAAGATCCAAGACCAAGAAATTGCAACAAGTTTTGAATATCCATTGTCAAGCATACATGAGCAAACTCAAGGAGACTTTTGAAGATTGGAACATTGAGGGTAAGGAAGAAGACTTAAAGCACTTCAACTTGTGGCATGTGCAATTGGAAGAAGAATTTGGACAAGTTGTGCAATCAGATTCAAAGAATGAATCTTAGAGAGAAAGTTGCAAACTTTCCAAATTTGACAACTTTCCTTATTTGAGTCTTTTATTTATTTTATGCATTTAGGGATTTTGTATAATGTTTTCCATGGCCAAAGGACATGTTTTAGGCCTTTTATATTCAGTTTATATTTTTGGAAAGGATTAGGAAAGATATTATTCTCTAGAAAAGATTTTCCACAAAATCTGCCAATTTCACATAAGGCAAGTTTTGGGCAGATTTTGTGCTCCTTGTAATCCGAATTTCCTAGCTTATTTTTAGGGTTTCTTTGCCTATTTAAAAGCCTCATTTGTAACCCTAAAGACTCAGAATTCATTAGATAATAATATTGCTTGTTGCTTTGCTAAAATTGCTTACTTTTGTAGCCTTGTTCTTAGGTTGCATGTTTTAGGAACATTCAAGCAAACCTTGATCTAGTTTGTTTGTGAATTGTTTCAGTCTTGAAATAAGAACAAGTTCTCTTATTTCAAGGTCTTTGATCATTGGAATAATCTTCTTTTCTTGTTTTTCCAAGGGTTTTACCTTTTTGTTCATGGGGTTTTAGGATTTGCATCTAGGGGATCTTTGTGCATCAAAGGTTTTCTTTATCAATTTCCTAGGGTTTCATATCACATTTGTTTATGTTTTAAAAGTTGAGAATTTTAAATTGATGTTTTTAATCGATTTGGTGTTTTAACAAATAAGATCGATCGATTGTGAATGAATTTTGCTATGATTTTTACATGAGAAGAGTCTTTGGTTTAAATTTTAGCTTCCACTATTTATTTTTGCAATTTCCATGTTTTGGGAATTTAGGGTTGTTACAGATTCATAGCTGAACTCCCCTCACTATAGATAAGTTATTGTCCATTTAATTTATCTTTATTTATATTTGTAACATATCCTTTATGTGGAACCCTCATAATTACAGGCGGATTAAATTTACCGTTTTGCCCCTGTAATTACCGCTTTATCCTTGTGTTATTCTCCAATGAACTTTATCTTTAGTCGAACTAGAGATAAGGTACTTCTGTGATTAATAGAAGTCGTGACGTCACTTGTTCATGTCTCAAATCAGTACATCAAGGGAGTTTCCTAAAGTTCCTAAAATATTTAGGTATCGCATTGATACCGTTTATAGGAAAGTTATGAATTCCATCTCGTGAAAATGCGTTCCCAGCTACTTATCTAGTTATGTTTCCAAAACAGGAGGGTATTGAGCGTTCTTACAGATTGCTCTCAACCATGTGAATCAAAGAACATAACTCCATAAATAGGAGTCCGCATTTCACTCAGGATTGAGATCTATCACGATTGATAAACTTAGTTTGATATTCGATCATTTCTCGTAAACGGTACTAATGAGAAATTTGATCAAACATCATGGTCCTGTCTTAGACAATCAACATTGCATATGATACTTCCGTTTCATATCTCCCACATGAATGATCAGGATTAAATCATTTGTTTATAAACAAAATGCGATGCTATCAACAGTGTTACCAGGATAAGGTTCCCAAACGTTTTCAATTTACTGTAGACACTTTTAAGTTACTCATCTCGACTTTAATCCTCTCGTATAACTCACATACTAAGTTGTGATTTCATAAGAGTAACTTAGGGTTTATTATTTGAATATTTGATATTTATATATTTCTATATATTCCTAATATCTTCAATTGAATCAATATAGATAATAAAGAACTTATGTTTATTTATTTAATTTATTCGAAATAAATTATCTTTATTAACTAATTACAAGTTCTAGGACACCATTCCTAACACTTTCATCCCTCTATTGCTAACATGTGAGAACCTCTTGTGCCATAGATCTCCCTCATTCAAGACATAAGTTTGTGCCACTAAAGCTTCCTTTAATTGTGTCACATCTTTCAAGATGCAGAGTCCATTGTGTTTCTGTGCCTTCAACAATACCTTTGAGCCTTTCATTACGGTCAAGACCCCTCCTTCACCAGAGTACTTGTAGCCTTGTTTATCCAGTAATCCCAAGAAAATGAGATTTCTTTTTAGAGTTGGAACATAGTTTGCATCAGTGAGAATTTTCTTTAATCCATCCTTAAGATTTAGTTCCAGGCTTCCTTTTCCTTCCATATTGCAGACATGGTTGTTCCTCATATAAACCACTCCCTCTTTTAGATCTTTATATGTCTTAAACCAATCTTTACAGGGAGTCATATGGTAGGTGCATCAGAAGTCTAGAACCCTTTCTTGCCAGTTTCTTTCTTTCTTCTCCTCTACATCCCTTTGTTTCTGCTGATAGTACCTCTGCAAATGTGAGATCATTCTCTCCATTTGTGGCTTCAATTCTTTGATCTTCTTGCCATTTGTTCCCCTTATTCAGTTTATCCCTTTCTGGGCAGTCCTTTTTGAAATGACCTTCATTATGGCATAGGAAGCATTTCCAATTGGTCTTACCCTTTACCTTTCTCTAGTTCTTGAACCATTCCTTTGATTGTTCTTGACAAACAATCCCTCTGGTTTTTCCTTCTTCAATTCTAGGTCTTTTGATTTAATAGCAGACAAGACCATGGCCAGGGATATCGATTCTCTACCATACTTTATCGCAACTTTAACATCTCTAAAGGACTCAGGTAATGAATTTAACAAGATAATTGCTTCATTCTCTTCTCCTAACTTCTCCCCTATACATTCGTATTCCAGTGTAAGCTTCTTATACTCATCAAGATTTTCAGTCGTTGCCTTCCCTGAATCCATCTTGTAAGTAAACAACTTCTCTTTGATGTATATCTTGTTGGAGAGATCTATCTTAGAGTAAAGTAATTCAATCTTCGTCTAAATCTTGAATGGAGTGTCATCTTCATCAATCCTTCGTAAAATGTTATCGCTGGGGTTTAGAATAAAAATGTTGTTTGCAATATCGATCATTACCTGCAATTCTTTTGGTTTCAGAGTATTAGGGAGAGTTTTCAGATCTTCAAGTGCCTTCGCAACTTTCTGTTGAGTTATGATGACTTTTATCTTCCTTTTCCATAGGTTGAAGTCGTCTGCTCCATCGAACTTTTCAATATCGAACTTCGCAATTGCCATGGGAGAAAGATCTTCAAGGTCGCAGGATTCTGATTTTGAAAGCTTTGATACCAATTTTGATATGATTTTCATACACCAACTTAACTCACACAACAAGATCAATACAAGAACTAAGAAGAAGAAAGCTTTCAGGAATTCTTTATTAATTGAAAATAAATGGATACAAAGGATTTTAAGTCTAACTCCATTCTTACAACTAATGAGCTATATAGTCTCTCTCTCAGCTCTCATTGCAACTGTCATGAAGTAACATAAATGGCTCCACTTGGCTGGTTGTTATACTAGCTTTCTTTCTAAGTTGATCAATTCTGTTCCATCTCAACACAAAGCTATGCAGGCTTAGGCCAAAAGTGGACAATATCATACCAATGTGGAAATTGTGGGGGTCCGTTGTTCCTAACACTTTTCTTTCTTTCTCCATCTCTCAGAAAGTCATTGCAGCTTATCGACCAAGTAGGAGGAACCAGCCAAGAAGGAGCAACATTGACTGTAGAGTGGGATTTCACCCTCTACATTCCATATGACCAATAAATTGTATTTAAATAAAAAACTAAACTCATCATTTTTTTTAGAATTTATGATCATTTATATCATTCCTTAAGTTGTTTTTTGAGATATTACCTCAAATTAGAGGAGGGGGGACTCGAACCTTCGACCTCAAAGAAAGGGATAAGTGTCTAACCATTTGAGTTATGCTCGCATTCGCCTTAAGTTGTTTTTTACTTACCTTGTTAACCTTAAATCTCATTAAAATTAATATCAATCCTTAAGATCTGACTAATTAGGTACGTAAAATTAATATAAAACATTTTAAAATAGAGAGAACAAATAAGTGGTAACTTCTTTGCTTAAAAAGGAACAAAACTCACACCTCATACAACATTATTATTGTTTATTTAAATTTATTTAAAAAAAAAAACAATGAAGGATCAATATAAAGAATGGTCTGACAATTATTTATAAATAAAAATAATTCATTAAAACTTTTAGATAATGTTGGATAAGAAACATACATATGAAAAGGAATCCATGCCCTAAAATAGTACACCGTCCATTCAGATATTGGACAAACTTTTATCAAAGCCATTTGCAATAATTGTAGCATGCTATATATTACTGTTCGCCAGCTTACCATTTTATTTTATTATATTATATATTATATTTATCTATGAATAGAACGTGCTCAAATGTTGTGTTTATAATTTTTTTCCGTAACTAACTTTTTAAAATTTATCAATTGTTTACTTAAAGTTGAATGATTTTTAATATTATTCATAGTGTGATCTAAACAAGTGTGAAAGCCTCATACCTAAGAAAATTAATTTTATATTGACTTTGATTTTGATTTTGTTAATTAATTAACATAACATGACGCTGATTCATTGAATTCAATGCTATTTGTTTGAATCTTTAAACTGTGACATTTCGCCCTATTCGAATTATTAAAATTATATCTTCATAGTTATTTATAAAAATATTGTTGTATTTTAAGAGTTTTGATAAAAATATGTATACATAATACAGAAATCCACTCTCTATTCGGTAGCCTGTAGAATGAAGAAACCCTTTTGAAATACTCAACTAGCAAGAGTGAAGCGTATCTTGTTTGTGGAATAAATGGTACTTGACCGACCTATCATATTTATTTTAATACGATATGGGTTGTGTTCTTTGATCATTGGGTTGTGTTCCTTTAAATTTTTATTTTTTTATTTTTTATATTACGTAACATTTAACTTTTAACTAACTTACAGAACACTACAAGAAAAACTGAAATTAGCGACATAATTTTAGCAACACAAACTTTAGACGCTAATTTAACGACGAAATGCATCGCTACTAAGAAATTTGACTTTTAGCGACAAACTGCATCACTAACTAGCGTCATCAAACTCTACATCGCTAACACTGATGATAAGTTTGGAGTTAGCAATGCAATTCGTCGCTATTTAGCATCTTAAAAAAGTTCAATGTTAATGTTTTGTCTCAAGAAATAGCGCGAAGCTTCCCGCCAGAATAGCGATTCATTTTGATCCTATATTAGCAACGAAATGTGTCGCTATTTTATAGTTTTAGACATCAGTAGTTATCTTCTTATTTAGAGACGTAGTTCGTGCTGTTGAATTTTTATTCTTAAAGACACATTTCGTCGTTAAACTTGGCTGGAAGTTTTCCCTCCAATATTTTACGGCAAGAATACTTCCCGCCATATTCGAGACACATTTCATTGCTAAAAGAGACAGCAAAAAAATTATAAATAGGTCTGCAGAATCACTTCACATAAATGAAAATTGCATTAAAATGTATTCCTGAGAGAGAGAAAATGCGTGACTAGATGTATGTCTTTTTGGTTGGAGGGTTTCTCAACGACCAATTTGTAGCCGGGGACGAAGAGTTTGTTGAATTCTGTCAAGCCACTGTGACAACGGACATAAGATCTGATATCCATACAAAAGTGTAGAAATAAGAAGATATTACCGACAGATGATATGAAGTTACACTTGTATAGTTGTGGTTTCATAAATAATTATTGTCATTGGGTGTATCAGGGAGAATATGAAGAAATGTTCAATGCAGCGAGGGGAGAGTTATTTTGAAATGAAGGAAGTACCTCGCAATTCAATTCAAATGTGAATTAAAGTTTTGAAAACGTTGAACATTAGTACGATCAGTTAGTACATATGGTTTTTGATGGTTATCAAGGGGATTATTCTCGTAATTTATTAAATTAAGATTTAAATCCAGGTGCGCAAAGAATGTTTCAGATGATAGAATTAGTGAGTAGGTCATTGTACGCAGGTTGTGATGTCACGCAACTCACAGCTACAACCAAATTATTGAATATCAAGGTAGAGTTTCACATCCCAGAAAGAGGATTCAACTTGATTTCACAATGGTTTCATCGGTGGGCTCCTGCAAACAACACGTTGCCACAAAGTTTGTATGATACGAAGAAATTAGTGGAGGGTCTTGGTTTACTAGTAGAGAAGATCAATTGTTGCCCGAACGGACGTATGATATATTGAGGTGTAGATACAAGTCTTCATATGTGTAAAATGTGCAATCATATGAGATACAGACAAGCTAAAAAAAGTCTTATTCCATATACTCGCATGTTTTATTTACTGATCACACAACGTCTGCAACAGTTGTACGCTTCAGAAGTCACTGCTTCTCACATGAGGTGGCATAACGAGCACTTTCAGGATGATTGAGTAATGAGACATCCTTCTGATGCTGAGGCATAGAAACATTTAAATCGTTGTCATACAAAATTTTCCTAAGAAATTAGAAACATTATATTGGGTTTATGTACTGACAAGTTTAACCCTTTCGGGGCTTCAGGAGCTCAATATTCATTGTGGCCAGTTATGTTGACGCCGTATAACTTGCCTCCATCAATGTGCATGAAAGATCCTATGATTTTCTTAACAGTATTTGTACCAGGCCCAAAAAGTCTAAAGCAGAAGCTAAATGTGTACCTCTAACCATTAATTGCTGAGCTCTTGGTTTATGGAACGAAGGAGTTGTGACGTATGATGTTTCACAAAAACAGAATTTCATGATGTGAGCAGCAGTTATTTGGATGATAAGTGACTTCCCGACATATTCAATATTATCAGGTATATTTGTAAAATAATTCATTTGAAATTAAATTTTTCGTTCTTTTATAATTTTTTCACTGTTCAGATTAAATTAAAGTTTATGTTTTACGCCCAACGTAACGAACGTACTACCCTAACTAAATTCATTAGGGTGGAGCACTTCAGTAAAGTTTGCATACCCTTATTACATGGACGATACCGGTGCCTTCTCGTTGGTGTATGGTTGAAAAACGTGTTTGTTTGACTGCCATAGAAGGTTCTTACCGCTCAATCATACATTTTGACCAAACAAAACTGACTGGTATAAATGGTGGAGGGTAAGAAACGAAGGCCCTTCTGAAGTAATTAATGGATACCAAATACTGCAACGGTTAGATGCGCTCGACATGCGAAGTGTTACAGAGATTGGTGGTGAGGCTTGGAATAAGACAGAAGGGAAAAAAAGGTAGGAAGAAAAGAAGTATTTTCTAGGAGCTACCGTATTGGGGAGATTTAATGAACAGGTATAACTTAGATATCATGCATATTGAGAAGAATGTTTTCGACAATATCTTCAACACGGTTCTATGTATACCAACAATATGAAATCACGTTACGACATTCGAGAAATCGGTCATTGACCTGAATTAGAGCCGGACGAAACTGGAAAAAAATACACGAAGGCAAAGTACATGCTAACAGCGGACGAGAAGAAAACATTGTTCGAGTGGATGCGATAGATTAAATTTTCGGACGGATATGTATCAAATCTGAACAGGTGCATTGATGTGCACAGTCATATTGATATGAATCATAGAATGTAGCAAATAGCTCAAGGATCAATTTCAAGATCAAAGTTCATGACAAACATTGAATATCCATTTACAAGCCTACATTAGCAAAGTCAAGACAAGCTTTGAAGATACAAGCATGGAGGCTTACAAAGAGGACTTGATGAACTTTAATCTATGGTAAATGCATTATGAAGAAGAGTATTGAAGACTTATTCAATCAAAATTGAAGAGAAGAGCTAATTATGAAAGTTGCATCACTTTTGCAAACTTTCCTTATTTGGACCACTTTCCATATTTGTTCCCGAACTTTCCATATTTGTTCCCAGATTTTCCATATATGGTTCCAATGAATTTATGATGTATTTAGACATGTTTTAGGCCATATAAGGCAAGTTTTGGGCAGATTTTATTCTCTTCTTTATTCCGAATTTTCTTTTTATTTTTAGGGTTTCTTTGCCTATTTAAAGGCCTCATTTGTAACCCTAAATATTAAGAATTCATATGATAATAATATTGCTTTTTTCTTTGCTGAAATTGCTTAGTTTTGTAGCCTTGTTCTTAGCTTGCATGTTTTAGAAACATTCAAGCATAATTTGATCTAGTATGTTTGTGAATTGTTTCAATCTTGAAATAAGAACAAGTTCTCTTATTTCAAGATATTAGATCATTGGAATAATCTTCTTCTTCTTGTATTCCATGGGTTTTACCTTTTTGTTCATGGGGTTTTAGGATATGCATCTAGGGGTTCTTTGTTCTTTCAAAGGGTTTCTATTTCAATTTCTTAGGGTTTCATATCACATATTGTGTTTGGGATGAAAAGTCATGATTGTCACGTATTCATTCAACGACTTATGCCTGCTGCATTCAGACCATTTTTTGAGCAGAAACATTGGGAACCGTTAGCACAATTGAGTGTTTTCTTCAGAGAGTTAACATGTGCAGAGGTGTCCCAAGCCACTGTCGAGTCATTGAGTAGTGAGATTGCTGTCATAATTTGCAAGTTAGAGAGAATGTTTCCACCATCCTTTTTCGACTCGATGGAGTTTATTTCTTCATCACATCGCACAGATATACGTGTTGTGTATTTATCCAGAGGTGCAACCATATCTCGAGTAAGGATGAACTAAACTAACACGTAAAACAGTTATATTAATTCCCTTTCGTGTTCATAATATATTATTTTCAATAATAGGTTATTCGTACGACCAGCTAATCCTAGACTCAACGCAGCCAGAGAGGGAATCATAATTGACATAGACTTTCGTTCATGGTTTTATACTGATGTGAGTATGATTACGTGTTACATTTATTCATATTAACTGCAATCATATCATTTCTCAATCCAAGTTCACTGTCGTGCAGGTTGATTCACCCACGACACCAGTTACAAACAATCACATAGTACTGTTGTCAAAACGACCTGTTAGAATTGCCAAATCATACTATGGTTATCTAGGGACTACAAATTTCAAACAAAAACTCATTCACAAAGCAGAGCAACAGACAACATCGACGTATGCATCAAGGGTCAAGTGTTCGAAAACAGTGAAAAGGATTTCTTTGGAGTTATTGATGAAATTATTGAGTTTAAATGTGTAGGAGGGAGTTTAAAGCGTATTGTATTAATTAACTGCACGTGATTTGAGACAATGCGATGAGGTGGGATACGAAAGCTATCACATTTGTAGATTTTAGAGGTAAACAAGAGAAAACACATACGCACAAATGATCGATTTGTATTGGCACAACAAGCGATTCAAATGTATTTTCTGTCTTATCCATCTTCTAAGACAATTTAATGATTGGTTAGTGGTTTATAAAGTGAGGCCGTGTCACATTGACGAAAGTCTTCAAGATAAAGATAGAGAGGATTTGTTTCTTTCCAAGAAGAAGAGGTGTAGAATCGTGAAATAAATGAAGGAATAAACTCTGAAACTACTCGACCATTAAATGACGTAGCTGAAACGTTGTTTGATCCTAATGGCTTATATATTGAACTTCCTTTTATTGATGATTCATCCCCTAACCATTTTGAGGAGGAAGAAGAAGATACTGATGACAACAGTTCTAAATCCAACACCAATTAGTTTGAAGATGATGATTAAAGTATCAATGAATTGTAAAACTCGTAAGGGAACAAAAAGAAAATGAAAAAAACAAGGATGTTAGCGATGCAGTTCGTCGCTAAAGAGGAAGTATGGTTCCAGAAATTTCACTATATAGAGACACAGTTCATTGCTAAAAGGAAATATAATTCCAGAACATTCAATACTTAGAGACACAGTTCGTTGCTAAGGGGGTAGTCATTACCTGAACTGATACTTTCCCTGATAGCGACGAATTGTGTTGCTATGTGGAAATCAAATATCCCAATGAATATTTTTCAATAATAGAGAAACATTATGTCGCTAAGGGAAATGAAAAGGCGCCTATTTTGAATTTGCACTCACATTAGCGACGAATTGTATCACTGAAACTGAAATTAATGTCGATTGATTAAAAATTCAAGTTCTTCAGCGACATACTTAGTCGTTAAAGTGAAACTAATGGCGCGTGCTTTGGAAATTCGGGCCCCAGCTGGGGCCTTTTTATTCCCTTCATTGCTAAAAAAAGTTATATAAAGAGGCCAGCAGACCCCTTCTCCCTCGTCTCTCCCCTCCCATTCTCTACATTTCATCTCTGCCTCTCCCTTCCCTTTTTTAAATAATTCAATTTTTTTTTTCAATTTCCCGTGAAAGCGTCGGTGAACGGTAATTTCTTTTCTATATAGTTTTTTAATTCAAATAATTAACATAAGTTCAAGTAATTAGCATGTTAATTAAAATGAAATTGCATGTTAATTGTTATGCTCTTAGTGTAATTATATTAAATTTTAATTTCATTAGTATGTTAATTGTTAAAATTTAGTCACAAAGTATGTAAACTTGTATGTTACCTTAATTAGATTAATGTTAATTGGTTTAATTTAATTAAAAACATGTTACTTTGTTTAATTTAGTGTTAATTAGATTAATTATATTAAAGTTTTGTAATTAATTTGTATGTTATTTAATATTTTTTAATTCATTACTATGTTAATTGTTAAAATTTAGTGTTAATTAATTAATTTGTATGTTATTTATTAATTTTTAATTCATTATTATGTTAATTGTTAAAATTTAGTGTTAATTAGAGTAAAGTTAATTAATTAATTAATTTATATGTTATTAATTATTTTTTAATTCATTAGAGCTTAAGACATTTCCAACAAATATATCCTACAATGTTAATAACCCAAGACTGAAGGATTGACAAATGATATTTCCAAAAATCAGGGACGGCTAAAATAAATGAAATAATCATGTATCAATGCAAATAAATATTCTCATTTATTAGGAAAAAAAACATAAATTGTCTCAAATTTCAAAACTTTTTAAAAGTTGACCAAATAGCAGTTCATTAAATTATTGAATCATTTTTTTTTATTTTTCATTGTTATTTTTAATAATTTTTTTTGGTTTTTGACCTCTTTTTTAGTTCAATTCAATTAAACAATCTATTTCATTAATTTTTAATTAACAACCTTAATTAAATAATGACAACTAATAGTTTAGGTTAAAGTTATAAATCCTATTAAAACTATTCAATTAATAATTCAATTGGATACTCAACATTTTTAAAAATAATTTTAGTAATTAAAACCTAAACATGCTACTAGAATTAACAAAATCTCTTACAAATAAATATAACAATTTATATTCATACAAGACATGTTAATAATGATGCATGATCATGTCATTTATGCTTTTATGATGGGAATAATTATTTATGGCATAAATTTATACATGAATAATCTATATTAATTATATCACTCATATAATAAATAATTAAGCAATTTTTGTTGAGAAATACTTGACCAATCTAGGAAATTTAAAATTTTTAAACTAAATTAAACCTAGCTAAATCTTTTATCTTCAAATCTTTTCTTCATCTAGAATCTTACATAATCTTGAAATACTAAGAACTCATTTTGTTTAGCATTCATTGAAATGCTTGTAAATTATTCCATCTTTACATAACTTGTGTCTTTTTGAGCCCGAAAGGGTATTTGTGTAAAATATGTCTATGTTTTATGGTCTAAATGTCTTTTGGAATGCGAAATTCCCGATTTATCGCTTTTTCTGGAAATTTGGGTTGTAAACAGGTTTTGGTTATTTAATTTTTAAACGAACCCATGCCGTTTTTCTTTAGAAATTGAGTCTTCCGCTGTGCATTTGAATTTAAAGAATTTAACGGAAAGCGGGTCGTTACACTTCCGCTTTGTTTTCTAATTTAAATTATTTAAAAGTGGCGGGTCGTCACACTTACCAATGCCAATTGCTTCTCAAGTTGCTTCTTCTCTCGAGTGAATCTTTCTAGCAGGCTGTTCTCGCTTCTAAGGCAACCTATAGATGCTTTGAACCATTTTAAGAGCCCTTCGCTTCCTTGGTTCGCCCAGTTCATCCAGTCGACGCCTGAGTGTATGGAATTTTCCTCATTCAACTGATCTACATGCTTGTTGATCAATTCAAGGGGTCTTAATGACCTCATCTAGTTCGCCATCAATTTAAAACCAGAACGCAGCAGAAGACTTAATTTTGATAAAAATTCATCATGGTGATGTTTAAAACTTCGACTATCACAATGCCCGTATAAATACAATTTTCCAATAGAGAATTTAAACCGTGGAATGCACATTCCATACTGATGAAAAGTTCAAAAATAATTCAAGAACATAAAAGTTTAAGGTAGGAATACTCTTAAGAGCTCATATACAACACATGCATCAAAAGATGGAAAATAAAATAAACATAAGTCCATGTAACGTCCCGTTATTTTGAAGTGAATTTTTTATTTATTTATTGATTTATTTTAATAAAAGTATTTAAGGTTAATTTAAAAGTAATGATTTCGATTTTAGTAGTTATTTTAGTCCGAAATTCTTTTTAATCGTTTTAATACTTTAAATTCGCTTCGGTGACATTAATAATTATTAACGGGCTAATTAATAATTATTAATCACCTTTAGATTAATTTAAGAGCTTCGGGATTCGATTTATAAGTCAAAAGTCATTAAAGGACGCAATCGTCATTTCCAAACTTCTTAAAATATCAAAACACTATTCACCTTCTCTTTAAGTATCCAATTGACCAAAAGTTTGACCAAAAACCTCTCATTTTCTTCTCAAGGCCGTAGCTCTCAAGGGGGGAAGAGGGATTTTTGGCTTTTGCTCGTTTCTCGACGGATCGGCTCGATTTCGGTTGCATCGGAAAGCATTCGGTTCTAGGATTCTTCTCCACCTAGCAATCGTGCTTTCCATCCGTGTTCTAAGGACTTCTCGGTAAGTTAAAGTTCAAACCCTAAGCTCCAAATAGTGTTTTAATGGAGTTTCATTTTGATTCTTCGTTTTCTTGCCGAGGAACTCGATGTTTTTAATTACGGGAGTTGTTTTTAGTGATTTTGGAAACTTTCCCTAAACCCTAAAACCGAGTTTCATTCGAAACCCTTCCCGTTTGAATTTTACATCGTGGGGGCTGTTTTGGGGTTTATTTTTATTGATATATTGTTTATTGTAATTAAATTCGGGAAAGTATTTATTGTCCAAAAACCCGAATCATCAATACCCATTGAAATCGGGAACTTCGAAACTACTTAAAACCAACTTGAAACACCTCTAAAGTGCCTAAAAGCCGGAAAACCAAACCCGAAACCCATTTTCCATAGAGGAGCCGAGAGTACCCTTTGGGTTTTTCTAGGGTTGTTTGTCGTTTTGAGCTTTTAGATGTTAATTGACCGATGTTTGGTTTATTAATGTTTTTTAGATATACTTTTAATTGTAGGTGTTTTGGATCGTTGATTGATCGTGCTTTCGGAGACTTGGAGCGAAACTACTTTGGATAAGGTGAGAATAAATAGGATTTAAAGTAGTATTAAAAACCGAATAAGTTGAACGGTTTGTAGGATCGGAAGTTGAGATTAAGATTCGAATCTAAGAGTAAAAGAAAGTGAGCTAGTGACCTTAGGATTAGGAGCTAGTTCTTTGACTGAAAACTTTGAAGTTTCTCAAGGGAAACATTGAATTTTTGAAAGTTCTAAGTTAGAATCGTTTCGGAGATTAGAATGGATCATTGGAAGTTAAAGGATCCAAACTTTTAGATAGAATGGTTAAAGGAACTTGAAAATAGAACCTTGGACTTTATTTTGGGAGTTTAGAATCCTTTAAAGTGGAGATTATTGTTTAAGAGAAGATCTTACTTTTATTAAAGTATCGGAAGTTCGATTTATTTATTGTTCTTCCGAAATTCCTATTTATTTACATTATGCATAAGGACATCTATGATCCATTTACCTTATGTCCTTTACTTTATGCCCTTTCTATTACGTTGAATGTTTATATTTACTTTACTTGCATTCGAAAGCATAATTCATATCATATCATATTGCATAATCGAAATTGGGAGGAATAATGAGACATGTAAAGGTTGCAGTACTTTGCATTGTCTGGTATTATTCGTTTTATGTTTATGTATATGTATCATGAGGAATGTAAAGGTTGCAGTACTTTACATGATCAGAGGAGATGGATAATGATATAATGATGGAACTATGTGAGTTCACATTATCTAGTATTATCCATAATTACTATGATACATATACGAGGATACAGAGTATGACTTAGCCTATGGGAGTTCATGACCTGTATCGTTGGGTGAGTTAATGAGGTGAATGAACTTAGCCTACGGGAGCTTCATTACTAGTCATTAATCACTAGAGATGGGAAGATATTATTGAAAAGACTTTATATATTTTATTATGAAAAGTGAGTTAATGAGGTGAATGAACTTAGCCTACGAGAGATTCATTACCTATCATTAATCACTAGAGATGGAAGGATATTATTAAAAGGACTTTGTATATTTTATTTATGAAAGCAAGATAATGAGGTGAATGAACTTAGCCTACGGGAGTTTCATTACCTGTCATTATTCGCATGTGATGGTTATATGTCCTTTACACTTGTTTAGCGAATTAATGAATAATGATTAGACTACATGTACTAATATTATCGTCATTAATCGCAAATTGTGATTGTTGAATATGTTAAGTCCGAGTGAGCTTAACATTATTATATTAAAAATAACGGAAAGTAAACTTTTGATAGCCGAATGCTATAGGAAAAGAAATGAGATTGATTTGATAATGAGAGAATATCAGGTTGTATTGAACTTTGTATATCTATTAAGTGATATATGTAAGAGAACTAGTTTCTCAACAAATTGGAAGATCTTGAAATTGGAGATTAAACATTTGAATATAAACCTTGTATATAGTATAAGGTATATAAAGAAAATGAGATATAAATGCTATATGTATTACGAAACCATACCCAGAAATGCTTGGAATGTAGTTCCACAATTATATTGGAGAATTGGTAAGTAAAAGTGGAACACTTGATATAAAACTCTTTGAATGGATTGATAGCAAAGAGTAAGTTTGCTCTTGGACACGAATCTGAATACGGGTTTGGGGTCTAACTTTACTTTTTATTCTGTTTATTCTCACTGGGCTTTGTTGTTAGCTCATGATATTACAAACATTTTCAGGTAATGTTCGGGTCATGAGAGAGGAGCTGGTGCGGCTTGATTGAGATGATGATGATGCGGAGATGGACTAGATGTCATTTAAAAGTCTCGGGGCTTATCTTGTCTTATTTTGTTTTATTTTCGGTCTTCGAGATGTAAATTTGTTATAAGCTCTTAAGAGCTTTTCATTTCACTTTTATGATTATAAACCTCTTTGAACTCCTGAATAGGAACTTGAGTTTCCTTGTGTTTTAGATTTTCGAATTTTAGATTGTAAACAGGCTATGGATAGTCCAAGTTTTAAACATATCCATGCCAAATTTTTATTAAATTTATAGTCTTCCGCTGTCAATCTGATTTTAAATTATTTAAAAAGAGTCGGGTCGTCACAGTCCATGGACTATAAACTCTCTCTAGTCCATCTCTCCATCATCATCACCAAAATCAAGTAGCAAAAACTCCTGTCCCGCAACCACAACCATGTCCACGTCGACGAACTACAATCCAAACCTAAAATTGTAATATATGATGAGTGAAAACCCAGTGAAGATAAACGACAAATAAACGAATATTAGACTCCAAACCCGTGCCCGGATTTGTGTCCAAAAAGCTTACTTACTCTTTGCTACCCAACAATTTCGAAGGGGTGCACATCAAGCATTATAACTTCCAAATATGAGATCTCCCAAATAAACAAGAACTATATCTCAAGCAAATCAAAGTATCTTATCTCATACTATGCATATCATTCTCATTCCTTTCTCTATAGCAATTCATGTTATACATAACTTTCAAATTTCCTTTCTCTATGATAACTCAAGCTATATATAACTTTAACATTCCATTTCTCTATGGTAACTCATGCTAAGCACACTCAATCTAAACATATTTCAAATAAGAACATCACACGATTAATGGCAATAATGCTAGCACACGCAGTCTCAACATTATTCATTAACTCACTTTACAGATGTAAAGTACATACAATCTTGACATCAATATAACCATCAACATGCTTATAATGACAGGTATTGAAAGCACATGCAGTCTAACAATATCTCATTATCTTCCATTCCAATACAATGTATACACAGTCTTTTCATTACATTTCTTCCCACCTCTGAGGAATAATGATAGATAATGAAAGCACATGCAATCTAAACATTATCTCATTATCACACCCACCAATGCAAGGTACACGCAGTCCTTACATTTCTCTCATATATGTATCACAGCGATTATGGACAATACCAGATAATGTGAGCATACACAGTCTTAAAATTATCTCACTATCCACTCCCCAATAAGGCAAAGTCACGCAGTTTTTAGCATTCCTCATGATACATATATGTAAAAATACAATATGAATAATACTAAACAAAGCAAGCACACGTAATCTATTCATTGTCTCATTATTCCTCCCAAATATTAATGTGTGATATCATAAACAGAGCCACAAGGAACATTAACCATAAACGGATACTCAAAGTGCAAGTAAACATAACTTAACCTTTCAAAGTTATCAAAAAATCATAAGCTAACATTGATGCATATAACATTAGTTACCTTTCCCTGCATAAAACAAAAAGTACCCATAATCTCACACTTTCCATAAAAGTTCCATAACCTTTAAATCTAAAGTATCTCATAGAGGAAAATAAAGTAATGTCATAAGGCCTTAAGAAAATATTAACGTCAAGCCCATCGGCCTCCAAATAACCTCAAGGTACTAACTTTAACATAAAGTCTCATTTCCATCGTTTTAATAATCAAGCACAGTTCCATATTCGATTTCCTTACTCATCCTATTATATTTGGAACCTTCAAATACCCGAAATCATCAAGAGTTAGTCAACTCCATAAAAGTTCCATAAGCTTCCCCTACTCACTTAAGAACTAACTCCCAAGCCTAAACAAGTTAGTAAGCATGTTTAAGTCTCTTATTTCCAATCTCAATCTCAATCCTCTAGAATACAAATCGTTCAACAAATTTAGTTTCTAAATTTACATTAAATTCTATTTATCCTCACCATGAGTACTTGGATGAAAACAACATTCCAATGTACTGTCAAACGAGCAACCAACACTTACAAGAATACCAATCGAAAATATTTTATAACCCATAACTAAAATGAGAAAAAAGTGATTTTCGAGTGAATAGTGTTTTCAGATGAATAGTATTTTTCAGGTGAATAGTGGTTTATGAAATTCTGAGCTCAAAATCTTCAGTTTTGCGAAGGAAATTAAAGATGAGAAACTGAAGATTTCGACTTAAAATCTCATTTAGAAACAACAAGGAAGAAAAACGTAGGAAAAGTTTTAAAAACCCACTTCCTAAGCTTCCCTTGGAGAAAGAGAAACGTCATAAGAGTAGGATGGATAGAAAGCCTAGATCCCGAGCAATCCAATGTAAAAAAAATCATCGAAATTGGTCGAGAAATGAAGAAAACTCGAGAGCTCAACACTCACTTTGGGCATCGGGCATGGGAGCCATTTGAATAGGTTTCTTATGTTTTTTTTCTCTTTGGTCAAATTTAGAAGAAAAGAATAAGTTGAGGATATTTAAAGTGAAAAAAGAAATTATGAAAAAGCCCCTTTTTTGCTTCAACTAGCTAAAAGGTGATTGTAGATACCATATTTTGTCCGCCTCAATTTATTATTATTTATATTATTTTACTTTGAATTCCAATTTTATAAAAAATACATAATTAAAAGTTTATGTTATAAAGTCTTTTATTATTAATTAAACCTATTAATTCAATTCAACTAATAAATTGTAATAATAAGATATGATAAGAAAAAATAAATAAATAAATAAATAAATAAAGAGTTAAAGATGAAGAAAGATAAGGAGAATACCTGACAAATCTAACTACTAATTTCAAATGTATTTCAACTCCCTTCATATCTCCATGTTCTCCATCTCCCCCACTCTTCCATGATTTTTCTCAAGCCTCCACTTCCTCAATCATAGTAACATCCTCTTCATTTATAAAAAGGACCGGGGGGGGACAAAAAGGAACAGAAAAAAAAACCATATAATTCCCACCAACATTTTTTATTTCTTTACATGTAATCACAAATCTCCATCACCATATCTTCTTCTTCCCCATTAGAGTTTAAAGGTAGAGCAAATAATAAAATTTTCTTACCAAATCTCAAGAACAAACCATTCAAAGAAACTCACAATGTTTGAGAGAGAAGGAGAGTTTTTGAAAAATTGAGTTGGAAATTGCAATATCGTTTTGGCTTTTCAGCAGTCTGTTTTGAGATCTTTATACCGTTGGATCGTTCTAAAATTTGGACCATGTGTTCTTGAGACGAGGTATTTCAATATGAACGGTGGAGATCGGGTTTAAAGTCTTCTAACATCAGATTTCATTGGGTATAATCTAAGTCTTCTGTAAGTTTCATGATTTAGAAGTCAAATTTGTCTAGGTTAACTTTTAAAAATATCAGTGTTTAATTGATAGTTATGTATTTCATTATATATTTTAGCTAAGAATTTTTAATCTCATGATGATATTTAAATTGTTAATAGAAATTATGTGCATTTAATATATATGATATATCAAAATATTTTTTTCTCTCTCTAAAAATATTAAGATTGAAATCAAATTCAAAGTCTTCTTAAACTGAGATCTTTAATATAAAATAAAATGAGTTTGTGGTTGAGTAATTGCCTCTTTGTAAAACTTTTTATAAATGCATGAAATTTCTCGTTAAAAACAAATCTTTTATTTTGAAATAAAGTTACTGAACAAAAATTCCTTATAAATAAAAGTGACATGTCTTAAAAAATTAAAAATTAAAAATTAATTACATAGTGAAATAAGTAATGTGTCTCTTTGTGGAATTATCCATAAATGCATGAAATTGCTATTTAAAAAAAAGATAAAGTTTTCTATATTAAAATTTAATTATTTAACACAAAAATGTCCTTACAAAACTAAATAAGTATATAAAGTGTCGTGTTTAAAAATTAAAAAAATATATACATATAATTAATGTTGAATTAAGTAATGTCTCTTTGTGGAACTCTTCCACAAATGCATGAATTTCACATTTTATTTTATAAAATAATATTCAAATTTTAAAGAAAGATTATTTAAATAATAGACTTTATAAATAAATAAAATAGGATAATAATTGATAAAATATGGTAACCGTTTTCAAACGGCTATTGTAGGGTGCTAACACCTTCCCTACACACAATCGACTCCCAAACCTAACTTGGTTTTCAAAGACCGTTTTATTTTTATTTTTAATACAAACGGTGACCAATCACACCTAAAATGGTTCGTGGCGACTTTTTAAGATGTCAGTCACTCCGCGTCGAAATCACATTGCGACAGTGATTAATAATTACTAATACGGCGAATACTAATTTAAGCTTCTAAAGTAATAAACAACAAGTAAAAGAATATAAATTCTAAAATCTAAGTTAACTAACTCTAAAATTAAATTAAATACTTTAAATGAAATAAAAAATTACCTTGTAAAATAACGGGACGTTATAGTCTACTCTCCTTAAAAGACTTTTCGTCCTCGAAAAGTGTGATCACTAAGTGAAAATGTGAGGATACTAATCCCGCATCTCGTTCTCACGTTCCCACGTAGCCTCTTCTGATACTTGGTTTCTCCAAAAAAAAACCTTGACCAAATTTATCAATTTGTTTCTCAACACCTTTTGTTCGGATGCTAGAGTCTCAACTGGTGTTTCCTCATTAGACAACTTAGCATCCAAAATCTGACGACTTGACTCCTTTTAAATCATTTAAAAATCGAATTGCTGCGGAAAATTTAATAAAAATTTGGGGTGGATATGTTTAAAACTTGGACTATCCACAACCTGTTTATACTTTTCACAATCAGAGAATTTAAACGTCGGGAAATGCAATTCCTGTGTAAAGATTAAAGGAGTTCAAGGTGATAAAAGTTAAAACAAAAGCTCTTATGAGCTTATATATAAATATACAACTCAAAAGATAAAACATGAAATAAATGTGTCCATGGACTTTAAAAATATTAATAGTCTCTCTCGGCATCATCATCATCCAGATCAGACTGCACCAGCTCCTCTCCCACGACCTCGAGCATTACTTGAAAATGTTTGTAATATCATGAGCTAAAAGCAAGCCCAGTGAAAATAATAGAAAGTAAAGTAATATTAGACTCCAAACCCGTATTCGGATTTGTGTCCAAGTAAAACTAACATACCCTTACCTTTCAACCACCAAAAGGGTTTTGTATCAAGTATTCCACTTTTACTTACCAATTCTCCCATATAATTGAGGAACTATCTTCTAAGAATTTAGGAGGATGTGTTTCATAACACACATAACATTTTATTTCATTATCTTCAATACCTTATACTATACATAAGGTTTACATTCAAGTGTTAATTTCCAATTTCAAGATCTTCCAATTTATTGAGAATCTAGTTCTCTTACATATATATCATGATAATTATACAAGGTTCAATACACCCTTGTATTCTCTCATTATCAATTCAATCTCATTCCTCTTTCCTATAGCACTCGGCTATACATCATATTTCATTCTTTTTTCTCTATAGAAATATATGTTATACATAATGTTTCATTTCTTTTCTCTATAGCAACTCAAGCTATAAAACGTTTACATTCCTTATATTTAACAATTAATGCTAAGCTCACTCAGTCTTAACATATTTAAACAATCATAATTTGCGATTAATGACGTTAATGTTAGCACATGCGGTCTAAACATTATTCATTAACTCGCCTAACTAGTGTAAATGGCACACAACCTTTACATCAATATAACCATCACATGCGAATAATGACAAGTAATGAAACTCCCGTAGGCTAAGTTCATTCACCTCATTATCTCGCTTTCAAAATAAAATATACAAAGTCCTTTCAATAACATCTTCCCACCTCTAGTGAATAATGACAGGTAATGAATCTCCCGTAGGCTAAGTGTAACGTCCCGTTACTTTTGGGGGTAAAATTTTTTTTAATTTTTATTTTATTTTATTTATATTCTTTAATTAAAGTATTTAAGGTTAATTTAAAAAATAGTAATTTCGATTTTAGTAGCTATTTTCGTCCGAAAACCCTTTTAATCCTTTTAATACTTTAAATTCATTTCGGTGACATTAATAATTATTAATGGGCCAATTAATAATTATTAATCACATTTAGATTAATTAAAGAGCTTCGGGTTTCGTTTTTAAAGTAAAAACAAAAAAGGGACGTAGGCATCATTTCCAATTTCTTAAATATCTAAACACTATTCATCCTTTTCCTTTATTAAGCTAAAATTAGACAAAAAAACATAAATTTCTTCTCATTTTTTCATCCCAAACCCGTAGCTTAGAGAGAAAAAAAGAGGAGAGAAAGAATTTGTCACCCCGGCTTCGTTTCTCGACCGTTTTCATCGTGCCTTAGCTCGTTGGAAAGCTCTCGAGACGTAATTTCTACCCATCCTAATAATCGAGGTTTTCGCTCGTTTTCTCGAGGCCTTAAGGTATGACAAAGTTTCTAAAATTTGATGTGAATAGTATTTTAATGGTGGTTTTGGATTGAAATCTTCAAATTCGTTCACCGAAGCTTGAAGATTTCCATTGGGAAAGTCGTTTTGATCGATTTTAGAAACTTCCCCTAAACCCTAAAACCAAGTTTGAGCCGAAAACCAGTCCCATGTGATTTTCCCTCACTTGGCCATGTTTAGGTGTTAGGGTTATTGTGTTTTTGCTATTTACTTAATTTTTCGGAAATCGATTAATGAACAAAACCTTAATTTACGAATACCCATTGTAGTTGTGAACCTCCAAAGTATCCGAAACCAAACCGAAACACCTTTAAAGTGCATAAAAACCGGATAACCAAACCCGAACCTTTTTTTCCCTTGTATGGCCGAGAGCACCATAGGGAGGAAATCTGGGATTTTCGTCGTTTTATGCATTTAGATGTTGTTTGTTCGATTTTCGGTTAATTATTGATATTAGGTGTAATTCATTTGTAGGATTGTGAATTGTTCGGGTGTTGACAACCTCGGATTAATCGGAGCTTTTCTACAAGCTAAGGTGAGTTTAAAAGGGAAGTTAGTGATTTTATGAATTACGTTTTGTTATGATATTGTTTATCGATGTTAAGAGGGAATTAGCTTCTTAGAATTATTGTTTGGTTAGAGACTTTAATTCGGAAGTGAGTGGAGAGGATTTGGAATTATGGTTAGTTCGGTGAAAAGGAAACATCGAAGTGGTTTGGAAGTATTGTAAAGTGACTTGGAGATGTTAGTTAAAAGTGGAAGTTAAGTTACTTTGAGTGATATGGAAATTAAAGTAGCTTAGTGTAACGTCCCATTATTTTGGAGTGGAATTTTTATTTTATTTTATTTTATATTGTTTATTTATTTATTTATTGCAATTCAAGTATTTAGTTTAATTATTATTTTGTAATTTCGATTTTAGTACTTAATTTTGCCCGAAATTCATTTTTTTATCGTTTTAATGTTTATTTTTCGCTTCGGTGACATTAATAATTATTAATAGGCCAATTAATAATTATTAATCACTTTTAGATTTATTTAAGAGCTTCGGGTTTCGTTTTATAAGCTAAAAGTCATAAAAGGGCAAAACTGTAATTTCTAAACTACCAAAATATCTAAATTTACTATTCATTTATTTCTTTAAATATCAAAAATTCATCAACTTGGCTTCATCTTTCTTCTCATTTCCTTCTCCTTGCCGTAGCTTTCCTTCCTCCATTGATGAAGTTTTTATTTTCTTCGTTTCTCATTCGTTTCTCGATGGATCGTCGTGTTTTCGGTTGCGTTGGATTGGTAGGGACGAGGGCTACCTATCCAACCTAGCTTTTCGAAGTTTCCCGTTCTCTAAGGGAAATCCCAAAAAGTAAGTTTTCAAAACTTTTTAGGTGGTTTTGTTCGTTTTTTATTGTAAATGAGATTTGAAGTTGAAATCATGAATTTCTATCATGAAAAATGACGATTTTGAGCCCGGATTTTCAAAAAACACTATTCACCCGAAAACACTATTCACCCGAGACACTATTCATCCGAAATCACTATTCACCCGAAATTGCACATTTGTTCGCATATTAGTTATGAATTGTAATATGTTGTACAATCGGTGAATTGTAGGTGCAATTGCTCGGTGGTTGTTTCGTGGAAATTGGAGATTTGGAATTATTTGGCAAAGGTGAGAATGATTAGAATTTAAAGTAACTATAGAAAGCAAATAAGTACGATGATTTGTAGAATCGGAAACTAAGACTAGAAACCGAGTATAAGATTAGAGGCTTGAGAGTTAGTGCCCTTAGGATTAAGAGTTAATCCTTCAAGTGAGAAATTAGGAGTTCTCGAGGAAGTATTTGAATCTTAGAAGATTCTAAGTTAGATTCGTTTCTAAGCTTAGGTTGGATCATTGGAGGTTAGAAGACCCAAGCTTATTCTTAGAATGGTTATTAGATTAATCGTTTGATTTATGATTCTACTTTTATTATTGATGTCGGAGTTCGATCGACAAATCGTTCGTCCGAGATTACTATCTATTTTACTTATGTCCTTTACTTTATGTCTTTACTTTTGCTCCTTTGCTTTACGTCTTTACTTTTACTCCTTTACTTTATATATGTTTCGGTTAATTTATCATTTACATTTACTTTATTTACTTTTGCAAGCATATGTAAACATATGCATAACATCTCGCATCATTGAAAAGAAGTTGAATTGTAAGTTGCGAACGCACATATTGCTTCCTTATGTGGAGTTGAATCAACCACAATAGACACAATTCCAAACCCTACAAACCCACAATAGACACAGGCTGAGATTGGATGAGTGAATTGGGATGGTTGCTAATAGAGTCAACTTGTACGGGAATAGAAACTGGTTTTTTAATATCAACCACAATAGACACAATTCCAAACCCTACAAATATAATTCCAAATCCTTCAATTTCACAACCCGATCATCGTCAGATCCTGAATCTCCCCATTCCAATCCAAAACCCTCACAACCAGATTCAAACGTCGACGATTTCGTATCTAATAGAGCCAACCTGTACAGGAATAGAAACTAGTTTTTTAATATCAACCACAATAGAAACAGGCTGAGATTGTATGAGGGAATTGGGATGGTTGCTAATAAAGATAACTTGTACAGGAATATAAACTGGTTCTTTAATATCAACCCCGATAGACACATTTCCAAATCTTACAAATCCAATTTCACAACTTGATCATCGTCAGATCCCGAATCTCCCCTTCCAATACAGAACCCTCACAACCAGATTCAAACGTCGACGATTTCGAGGATCGATTATCCAAAGTCCGATTCCGATACCGAAGCGGAACCAGTAAGAAAGCTTAATAACGCAAAGCTCGAAAAGGAAAGATGGGATCATCCACCACCGATTGTCGTTGCCGCTTTGAAGAAAATGAAAGGGTTTGATTGATTAGAGATGATTTTTGATTGCTTTTTCCACTGTATTTCACGGCGAGATGATTGAAAACCGATGTGGCGAAGATCAATGGCAGAAATCGTGGGAGTTTTTTCACTGTTGATAATGACGGCGTGCATTTGGAAGAAGGAGAAGGAAGAAACGTGAAGAATGAGAAGGAAGAAGATGATGGATTTAGTTATTTATTTATTTTAATTAAAGTATTTAGTTTAATTTTAGAAATTTAGAATTTAGTAGCTAATTTCGTCTGAAAACCATTTTAATCGTTTTATTAGCTTAAATTAGTTTTGGTCATATTAAAATTATTAGCGGGCCCATTATTGATTGTTAAATACTTTTAAGATATATTAGAAGTAGTTAAGTTGAATTGGAATTAGAAACGTGAAATAACGAGCACTCGGAACAAGTTTTCTTAAGCAAATAAGAGGAGGGGCAATATGGTCTTTTACCAAAATATATTTATATATATCTAATACATTTTTTTCAAGGATAATGATAAGAAAAATGAAAGGAAAAAGTGAAAAAGGAGCCCCCAAACCCGTAGGTAGAGAGGAGGAAAAGGGAAGAGAAAGAAAGTGTCGCCCCGGCTTCGTTTCTCGACCGTTTTCATCGTGCCTTAGCTCGTTGGAAAGCTCTCGAGACGTACTTTCTACCCATCCCATCAATCGAGCCAATCCATTCAAGATCCAGGAGATACAAGGTGAGGAAGAAATGGGTTTTTGAGTTTTCTTTTTTTCCAATCTTGTATGCAAGCCTTGATTCGGTTTTCCCGGGTGTTGTTTGTGAGTTATAGTTAGGAAAAATCACTTTAGATGAGGTTGTTGTCTTGGACCTAAACCCGAGTTGAATGGAAAATCCGTTCCATTTGTTTTTCTCTCATTTGGTGATGGCTAAGGTGTTTAGTTTGTTATTGTTTTGTATTTTACTTAATTTTTCTGGAATCAAGTATTGTGTAAAATCTTAAATCACGGTTACACACTGATAATTCGAACCTCCAAAGTACCTAAAACCAACCCGAAACACTTCTAAAATGCCTAAAAGTCGAAAAACCAAACTCAAACCTCACTTTCCCTCCTATGGCCAAGAGCACCATAAGACTAAAAACCGGGTTTTTCATCGTTTTACGCGTTTAGATGTCGATGATTCAATTTTAGGTTAATTAATGTTTATTGGATGTAACTTATTTGTAGGTTGGTAATTGCTCGCGTGGGATCTACCTCGACACTTTGGAAGTTCAGTTTCAATTCTAAGGTGAGTTTAAAATGGAAGTTAGTAATTTTATGAATTAAGTTTCATTACGATTTTGTTGATCGAGGATAAGTGACAAAACCATCTCCTAGGAGTAAATATTTTGGTTGTTGACTTTAGACTCGGAAGTGAGCAGAGGGAGGGGCTTTGGAGTTCTAGTGAATTTGGGTGAATAAGGTAAGTTTGAGTGTGTTTGGACGTCTAGTAAGATGAATCGAAGAGTTTACATGAAATTGGAGAATTTAGGTGAAATTGGAGAGTTTAGATGAAAGTGGAAGTTTAAGATACTTTGAGTAGTTTTAGATCAAAGTAGCTTAGAGGTTATCCTTATGAGTATTAAAGATTATAGAGATTTTGAGATAAAGTTTTGAATTGAATTTACTTTACGTAGTTTTGATCAAAGTAAAGTAAAGGAAAGGTTTGAAAGTCAACTCGTGGTTTATGGTAATGGCTTGGAAACTATTCTTGGGATTTAAGGTGATTTATTGTCATTCGTGACATGATGAAGTTAAACATCGTTTTTGCTTATTTGGGAGTTATAAGACTTCTTGGAATATGGCATCAGTGAGGATATTGGTTAGTGTTTTTACGAACTTATTACGTTGTGTGAGTAATAAGGATTGTATTTTATTATGGTAATAATGTGGAGTATGGAAGTTCTAATAATAATAAGGTTTGGTGTGGATTGTGGTAGTGTCGTGGAATATGGAATCATGATGATAGTACGATTGGAGTACTCAAGACTTTGGTAAGAGGCAACACTTTAAGTACAAAAGTTGAGTGTAATTATAGTATGATTGTATTGTTTGTTAGTTGTTTGTGTTGAAGTGCTCATTTAATGAACCGATTTATAGATATATGTGTAGTCCATGGATGAAAGAGGCTATGGGCGTCACTATATCAGGATACTTGTGGATAGGTGTAGTCCATGGATGAAAGAGGCTATGGGCGTCACTTATCAGGATACTTATGGATATATGTGTAGTCTATGGATGAAAAAGGCTATGGGCGTCACTATATCAGGATACTTATGGATAAGTGTAGTCCATGGATGAAAGAGGCTATGGGCGTCACTTATCAGGATACTTATGGATATGTGTAGTCAATAGATGAAAGAGGCTATGGGCGTGACATATCGAGATATTATGTGATATGATCTTGTGATATAACAGGTTCATAGATGAAACAGGCTATGAGCGGGTGTTATATGGCAAGATTGGCAGATAGGTCGAGTTCATATAATGAGGATCCCAGCTTGTTTGTTAGTGGTTACATAGTTACATGCTTATCCTTTGTACAAGTGTTTGGTTATCGATGGAAATACCTTATGTGGTAATATGTGGCAACTTATGGTAATCTGAGATTTGGTGGTATGTGATCTATGGTGTTTGGATTTCGACGGTAATACTTTATGTGAGAATTGGGTAAGACCGTACGTGTTAGTATGTTGATGTTGATCCATACGGTAACACGTTACGATGATATGTGATTTGGTAAGACCATACGTGTTAGTATGTTGATGTTGATCCATACGGTAACACAATACGATGATACGTGATTTGGTAAGACCGTACGTGGTAGTATGTTGATGTTGATCCATACGGTATCACGTTACGAGAACACTTGATATGGTAACGCCGTACGTGTTAGTATGTTGAGGTGGTAACATATGGTAATACGTTACGAGATATTTAGATGTGGTAATATGATATGGTATTATGATTAGGTACCGATTTGGTATTAGATGTGTCTTGATACGATTCGGAAATTGGGAAATCGATTGGTGTATGATTATGATGATTTGGAAGTGTAGAATGGGTAGTAAAGAGAAAGTTCGGTCTTTGGACACAATTTCCGGTATGGAATTTGGTCCATAGGATTACTGGCTTTCATTTTATTCTCACTAGCATTTTTATGCTAATGTTGCTACACTTATTTTTTTTTTTCAGGTAAATCTCGACGAGGGAGACGTGGTAGAGGAGGTGGTGCTGTTTGACTTCACGAAGCGATGAAAGGACTTGAACAAGGAACTTTTTCTTAGCATTCCTGAATGCTTTGAATATATTTATACTTTCTCATACTTTATGTTTTGAGCTCGTGTGAGCGTTTGTTTTAAATTTTGTAATGGTTTATGTTTATAAGTTGTTTTTAGAAGGTTTAATATCAATTGGAATGCGCATTCCACGATTTATCGCTTTCTCTGGTTGTGAACTTTGTAAAAACAGGTTTTGGTTTATCCGAGTTTTAAACGAACCCATGCCGTTTTTCTTTAAAACCAAGTCTTCCGCTGTGCATTTGAATTTAAAGGATTTAACGGATTTGGGTTGTTCACTATTTGGAGCTTAGGGTTTGAAAATAAACTTACCGAGAACTCCGTGGATCACGGTAGAAAAGCACGATGGTTGGGTGGAAAAGAATCTTAGACCCGAGAGCTTTCCGATGCAACCGAAATCGAGTCGATCCGCCGAGAAACGAGCAAAAACCAAAAATCTCCTTCCCCCCTTGAGAGCCACGGTTTTGGGATGAAAATGGATGAGAAAAATGAAGACTTTTTGTCAAAGGGGTATATTTAAAGATGACTGAATAGTGTTGTGATATTTTTAAGAAATCGAAAATGACGGTTGCGTCCTTTTATGACTTTTGACTCATAAATCGAAACCCGAAGCTCTTAAATTAATCTAAAGGTGATTAATAATTATTAATTGGCCTATTAATAATTATTAATGTCACCGAAGCGAATTTAAAAGTATTAAAACGATTAAAAAGAATTTCGGGCGAAATTAACTACTAAAATCGAAATTACAAAAATAATAATTAAACTAAATACTTGAATTGAAATAAATAAATAAATAAACAATATTAAATAAAAAAAAATCCACTTCAAAATAACGGGACGTTACAATTTTTTTGAAATACTACATTAAATTGAGGGATGGAAGACTCCAACTTTTCCCATCAAATAGTTTTTTTTTTTTTTTTTTGGCACCTCAAATAGTTGAAAAACTATAATTGAGTTAAAAGGCAACAAATAGATTGGGAGAAAACGTAAGGACTTAAACCAAACGTTAATTGAAAAATTGTCTTCAAAGTCTATTTAATGTTAACCAACTCAATAGGATATTGAAACTCTTCGCAATATTATGAAAGGAGTTTTTATCAGCTTTACTCTATAGATATTTTCTAATGTTATAATTTGACAGTTTAATGCTTGTTTTCTAAGAATTAAATGTAAAAAAATACTCCAGTAATTTGGATTATTGCTAAATGATATTTTGACACTTTCAAGTTTTTAAAAATCACTCCGACACTTTAGTAAAATTGTAAATCACACATTATTAGTTAGATTTAAAAAAATTGAGACACATACATATTCTACACATATCACGTATTCTAAATTCATTAAAAATAGAGAACAGATTGAATATATAACTGTGATTTATAAATTTTATATCTTTAGTAACATTATGATTTATTATGAAATTTCTACTCATCTATCAAATTTTTTTGTCATTTTTCACGAAAACAGAAGATGTGACATTTATGTAACTGTCTTAATTTCGTTAAAACTAACCGATATAAGGATATAATTTTCAATTTTATTAAAGTGCCAAGGTGTTTTGAAAAAAAATTAAAATGTTCGAGTTGATTTAGAAATAATCTAAATTATTGAGGTATATTTTACATTTAACTCAATATCCTAAAATTAAAATACATGATTTTTTATTTTTATTTTTTGAAGTTTACATGATATTTAATTATTAAATGTATTTTGTTTAATTTTTATTTTTGAGAAGCCGTGAATGAAGAAAAACAGAAGTCAACAAACCGCACCTAGATTATGAATTTTCTATTAAAAAAAAAAGCATTAAAAGCAGACAGAGACTCAAAAAAAAAAAAAAGAAAAACAATAGGTCACTTGTACGCAAACGCAAACGCAAACCAGCGAATAAGAGATTGATTAAAAAAAAAAAAGCGAGGAGAGCGCCAGAGGGGCGAATGGTCAACGTGCTGAAATTATTCTATCGGTCTGGCTCCATAGGGTTGTTACCTTGTATGAGAAATTCAACCTTTTTTACTTTCCGTAGCTTGCGCATACAGAAATCATTTTTTGAGGGACAAAAATTATATAAGGCTTTTTATAAAATTAATGGGTAAGATAGATAAAATATATTAAAATTTCAAAATTTTACTTAACTTCTGTATTAAAAAAATCAAAATTTAAATTTTTTACTCCCCTCTCACCTTCGTTGGTGCATCCGTCTCTGGGCTGCGGCCGAACCACTTAAGCGGGCCCCCAATTTTTTACATCTATTTTTTTACTGTATATATTAATATTAATTGTATAAAGAAATTATATACATTCATATAAGATTATATATTATATGTTTATTTTTAAATACATACTTTAATAATTTGATGAAGACTGATTTCAGTATTGTCATATTTTTTTGAACAATTATATAAATAGCCACTTTCTACTTCTTAATTTCTCAAATAATCACTTTTTTAAAACTTCTTCTAAATAGCCACTGACAAAAATGAAAATACACTTTTACCTTTAAGTCAAATCAAATATACTTTCTAAAAAATTTATCTCTCCTCTCTTCTTTCCTCTCTCCTCTCCTCTCTCTCTTCTTTTCATGAGTTTTCAAAACTGACAATATTACCCCTGAGTTTTCATTTTCTTTACCATCTCGTCCCTGCCGTTTGAGAGGCGTTAACTGACTAACAGAGTGGTGATGTGGTGTTAATATATTGATTTTGTATTCATTAGATGCAATGTATTTTAAATAACGTGGCGTCATTGATACTTTTTATATTCATATTTTTATTTTAGTGAATTTTTAATACATCTCATCTTCTTCATCTCACTTCTTTTTGTTGAAAGTTGATTCAAATTTACTTTAGACTTGGTCTTGATGTGCTGTCATCTTTTAGTTTTTTAGTTTTTCCTTGATTTCCTGTGTTTTTGTTGAATAACTTAGTGCCTAGAATATCTCTTGTTAGTCGAGTCTTTTTAGCACATTAAGTTGAGTTGTAAGCCAATATAAAAGGCATTCTTTTCTATCAAATAAATTATTCAGATTACTTGCAAATTTGTTGTATTCTCTTGCTCTGTTATTTCAAAACTCCAACATTTTTGGTATCATAGCTGTAAGAGTGGTTTAGAGTAAAAAAAAATTGTATCATGGTCATCAATGGAAGCTCAGTTAATATATCACAACCTGCCATCCCTGTCTTTAAAGGAGAATGTTATGAGTTTTGGAGTATTAAAATGAGAACTTTATTCAAGTCTCAAGAACTTTGGGACTTGGTAGAGAATGGTTATGCTGATCCTGATGAAGAAAACAAGTTGAAGGAGAACAAAAAGAAAGATTCAAAAGCATTGTTCTTTATTCAACAAGCTGTTCATGAATCCATTTTTTCAAAAATTTCAGCAGCAACCACATCCAAACAAGCATGGGAAACATTGCAGACATCATTTCAAGGCACCTCAAAGATGATCACAGTGAGATTGCAATCTCTTCGTCGTGACTTTGAAACTCTTCAAATGAAAAGTGGAGAATCAGTACAAGATTTTTTAACAAGAGTAGCAACAACCGTCAATCAAATGAGATCCTATGGAGAAGAAGTGTTAGATCAAACTATTGTTGCAAAAGTACTAAGAAGTTTAACTTCTAAATTTGATCATGTTGTTGCAGCTATTGAGGAATCTAAGGATTTGTCAACATTTTCATTTGATGAACTGATGGGTTCCTTGCAAGCTCATGAAGAACGACTTAATAGGTCTGTTGAGACGAATGATGCAAAGGTATTTCAAGTAAAACAGGAAACCTCTAATCAAAGAGATTATGAAAGAACAACCTGGAATGAACGTGGCAGAAGTTCTAATCGTGGTAGTAGAGGTCGTGGCAGAAGCAGAGGTCGAAGGAGTAATGTCCAATGTTATAAGTGCAATAAATATGGGCATATTCAAGCTGATTGCTGGTACAAGAGTGATGAAGCAAATTATGCAGAAGTAGAAGATGAAGAAGGCATGTTATTCATGGCGTATTTTGAGAATAATGATGTTGAACGTGATGTGTGGTTTGTAGATAGCGGTTGTTCCAATCATATGACAGGTATAAGAGAAAGTTTCAAAGATATTGATGAGACTAAGAAGATGCAAGTCAAACTTGGTGATAAAAAAGACATTCAAGTTGATGGAAAAGGGACAGTGGCATTTCAAAACTTGTCATCATACTACATTTGAATTCATATACAAAAGAAGGAGATGAACCCATATATATTATATCATCAACATATAGGCAGACTATGAGAAACTCATTGTTACCTCCCTTCTTCAAGTAAAGAGTAGGTTCATTCTCACTTCTTTTAAACCCATTTTGCAAGAAGTATGAGTCTATCTTGCTGTACCAAGCACGTGGAGCCTGCTTCAATCCGTAAAGGGCCTTTCGCAATTTATACACCTTTTCTTCTTTTCCTTCAATAATAAATCCTTCGGGTTGAACAACATACACCTCCTCTTGCAGTTCACCATTTAAGAAGGCTGATTTGACATCAAATTGGAACACAAGCCATTGCATTTGTGCAGCTATAGCCAAGAAAAAACGTACCGTTTCAAAACGTGCAACTGGAGAAAATGTTTCTTCAAAGTCAATGCCTTGTTGTTGCGCGTATCCCTTTGCCACCAACTGAGCTTTATGCTTTTGTATACTTCCATCTGCATTATATTTGGTTCGAAACACCCACTTTAAGCCAATCACATTCTTATCATTAGGCATATCTACCAACTCCCATGTTTCATTTTTTGGATGGCTGTGAGTTCTTCTTTCATTGCATTTCTCCACTCGTCTTTTTCTACCGCTTCCGTAAATGTTGTGGGATCTGCAACAATTAAAGCAAATGCACAAGTTTCATAGATTTCTCTCAATGATCTAACTTTTCTTGGAGGTGTTTCATCAGAGGAGTCATTTGAAGAAGGTGGGCTGCTACTACTTGAAGTGTTTGAATTTGAATTTGCTGGGCTGTTGCTGTTTGAAGTAGATGTGTCTTGTGAGTTTGGTGGCATTGGATTTGAATCATTTGTTAAAACTTCAGCTAAACTTGAAACTTCATTTGTTGAAACTTCAAATTGAACTTCTTTGCTGCTGTTACTCCAACTCCACTTTGCTTCTTCATCAAACACTACATTTCTGCTAATGATCACTTTGCCACTAAGAGGGTTATATAACCGATATACTTTGGATTGAGAGCAATAACCAATGAAAATACATTTTTCAGATTTTTCATCAAGTTTTTTATGCTTTTGTGAGTTTACCAAAACATAGGCTATACAACCAAAAATGCGTAAGTGGCTTACCGAAGGCTTTACTCCTCTCCAAGCTTCAAACGGTGTTTGATTCAACACAGCCTTGGTTGGTGAAATATTCAACAAGTAAACTGAGGTTGCAATTGCTTCTGCCCAAAAATGACTTGGAACCTCTTTGGCCTTTAGTAAGCTTCTAGCCATTTCAACAACTGTGCGATTTTTACGCTCTGCTACCCCGTTTTACTCTGGTGTGTAAGGAGCCGTCAATTCCCTACGAATTCCATTTTCTTCACAAAAAAGATTGAACTCATTGAATAAAAACTCTCCTCCTCTGTCTGTGCGAAGAGCTTTTATACAATACCCACTTTGCTTCTCGACAAGAGCTTTGAATTTCCTGAAATTCTCGAAAGCCTCTGATTTGTTTTTTAAAAAATAGACCCAGTTCATGCGACTAAAGTCGTCAGTCAAAAGAAAAAAATAACGACTCCCACCAAAAGATTCAATATGCATGGGTCCACATAAATCAGCATGAATTAATTCAAGACAACTAGAAGCCCTCCAAGCTCCCTTAACAGGAAATGACTTTCTTGTTTGTTTTCCATACACACACACTTCACATAAATCAAAAGACTCAATGTTTGGGAGTCCATAAATCATACCTTTTTGATAAAGCAGCCTCAATCCATTCACATTTAGATGTCCATAGCGTAGATGCCAAAGGTATGACTCGTTTTTTGCACTAACGGCTAGAGCAAAGTGTTCCATAGTTGAAACTTCCAGTGGAAACATTTTATTCTTGGTCCTGTGAATATTAGCGACTGTTCGTCCAGTTTTATTATCTTTAATAACACATGCTCCATCATCAAATGTGAGAGAGTAATCACTAGCCATCAATTGTCCTACACTCAACAAGTTATGTGATAGATTAGGAACAAATTGAACATCATTGAGAAGTTTTACTTTACCGTGACTAGTTTTGAATGCCACTGTCCCTTTTGTAGGATCGGTATGGCAACCCTAGAGGGGGGGGGGGTGAATAGGGTTTTAGGTTAATTTAAAACTTTTTCGATTAATGACTTCTAATTAACAAGTTAATTAGACTTTTTAAGCTCAAACAATTGAAATGAATTTTATACTAAAATTCCCTCAAATAAAGTAAACTAAATTTCAATAAATATTAGGAAATATTTAATCATGAACAAATTCTAACAACCAATTATGCTTCAATAAATTATAGCAACAATTATGAGAAGCAATGATCAATTTAATTCTCAATGATTGATAATTAATTATCCCAATTCATATGCACAAAAAATATGTAACAATTAATAATAGTGCAATAAGTAAAGAGGATAGGGTTTAAGAAATGACACCAAGATATATAGTGGTTCGGCCAAAAACCGGCCTAGTCCACTCCCCGAGCGCCTCTCAGGAATTTATTACCTTTTTCGGGAGGAAGTACAACCCAATCCTTTTGCGGGCTCAAGATCAAACCCGACTCTTTTCCACGGGATCAAAGTCAAACCCGAACCGTTCTTTTTCCGGGATCAAGAACAAACCCACAAACCGTTCCTATTTACGGGCAGGAAACCGACCCCAAGTGTGAATTATAAATTTCACACAAATACAAATCTCTCTCAAAGAGTAAATATGAAAGTGTAAACTCTTACAAGAATGGCTCTCAAAATAGCCTAATAAAATCACTCAAAATTAAACTCCAAATAATATGAAAATATGACTTGAAGAACTTCAACAATGGAGAGCAAAATCTGATCTTTTTCTTAGTAAAAATCCCCACTGATTTTCGGCCATATGTAGAGGAGGAAGAAGCAATTAATCCGTTGGTGCCACGTGTCAGCTTCTAATTGGGGCAAAACAGATATTTGAAATAAATAATAAAATATTAATTATTTCGGTCAGCAGGGGCAAAACGGGCAGCAGATATGTTGAGAGCAACTTCAAATTCGGTCAGGAAAAAGGAATGATTCATGGTCAGGACGCATAAGGGATTAAATCAAAAGGTAGGGGCAAATAGGACAATTCGCTGCATCTGGAAAAAGGCACTGATGCATTGGGAAGCAGCTGGACGCGTGTCAGACGCTGGATGGCGGGAGCAGTCTCGTGGGACCCGCATGTGCAGCAGCCAGCAGGCGCGTCAGGAGGCTGTCCTTCACGCGCGCAACGTGGCTTCATGTGGACGCTTGGATTGCAGAAGGGCATCGATCAGACGGCTACGATAATCTTCAGTTTTTCCTCTTTTTTTAATTACATATATATATATATATATATATATATATATATTTAATGGACGAAAGAGCACCGTCGGATAGACCTTCAGAACGTGATCGTACGGCTGATGACGTTTCTAATTTTTTCTTTTTCTTTTAAAACCGAAAATATATATATAATAATAATTATATATATATATATATATATCCAATTCTATTTTCTTGATAACTTCTCCATTTTAGCTCGGAATTGGTCGATTCAAATTGCATCGTGCTCGTTGTTTTCCGCTCTACAAAACACAACACTAAAATACTAAAATTGATTAGTACTAAGTGTTTGCTATCATCAAAACATAATTAAGCGAGATTAATAGGCCCAAAAAGCCAACACCTTTTCCATCAACTTGAATGTCTTTGTTATCACCAAGTTTGACTTGCATCTTCTTAGTCTCATCAATATCTTTGAAACTTTCTCTTATACCTGTCATATGATTGGAACAACCGCTATCTACAAACCACACATCACGTTCAACATCATTATTCTCAAAATACGCCATGAATAACATGCCTTCTTCATCTTCTACTTCTGCATAATTTACTTCTTGCAAAATGGGTTTAAAAGAAGTGAGAATGAACCTACTCTTTACTTGAAGAAGGGAGGTAACAATGAGTTTCTCATAGTCTGCCTATATGTTGATGATATAATATATATGGGTTCATCTCCTTCTTTTGTATATGAATTCAAATGTAGTATGATGACAAGTTTTGAAATGTCAGATTTGGGTCTGCTCCATTTTTTTCTTGGCCTTGAGGTGAGACAAGGAAATGATGGAGTGTTTATTTCACAAAGAAAATATGCAACAGACCTTCTCAAAAGGTTTAACATGCTTAATTGTAAGGTTGAATCAACGCCCATGAATATGAATGAAAAGTTGCAGCTAGAAGATGGTACAGAAAGAGCCGATGCAAGAAATTTCAGAAGTTTAGTTGGAGGATTAATTTATTTGGGTCATACTCGTCCAGATATTTCATTCTCTGTTGGAATGGTTTCAAGATTCATGAATAAACCTACAAAACATCATTTTGGAGCTGCAAAGAGGATTCTACGATACATAGCTGGAACTTTGGAATTCGGAATTTGGTATCATCAAGTTTCAGAGTTCAAGTTAGTTGACTTCACCGATAGCGATTGGGTGAGTTCCTTAGATGATAGAAGAAGTACATCAGGAAATATATTCACTTTTGGTTTTGGAGCTGTTACATGGAGCTCAAAAAAACAAGCAACAGCTGCACTTTCTACCTCTGAGGCAGAATACATTGCTGCCACTTCTTCAGCTTGTCAAGCAGTATGGCTAAGGAGGTTACTTGTTGATTTTCATCATGAGCAACATGAGAAAACTACAATTTTTTGTGATAACAAAGCCACAATTTCTATGACAAAAAATCCCACTTTTCACGGAAGAACTAAACATATCGATATCCGATTTCATTTCATTCGTGACTTAGTTACTAAAGAAGAAATCATGAACAGGTAGCTGACATATTCACAAAAGCTCTTCCATGTTAGAAGCATTTATATTTCAGGTCAAAACTTGGTGTATGCAACTTTGAATCAAGGGGGAGTGTTGAAAGTTGATTCAAATTTACTTTAGACTTGGTCTTGATGTGCTGTGATCATCTTTTAGTTTTTTTTGTTATTTCCTTGATTTCCTGTGTTTTTGTTGAATAACTTAGTGCCTAGAATATCTCTTGTTAGTTGAGTCTTTTTAGCACATTAAGTTGAGTTGTAAGCCAATATAAAAGACATTCTTTTCTATCAAATAAAGTATTCAGATTACTTGGAAATCTGTTGTATTCTCTTGCTCTGTTATTTCAAAACTCCAACACTTTTATCTTCCTCTCTCCTCCTTTACCATGGATATGTGAACAGTTTCAGCACAAACAAATGAAGACTTCTCTCAATCGAAATTGGTGGAGATCTATAAATTTATAATCATTTTTCGTCTTGGCGGCCAATGTACTGGGTTGAAGATCTGAGGTATCTGTGTCTTTGTTTCCCCACCTCATATTTGATGAAGACACCGGGTTCAGATCTATGGGCACCATCATCCAAGATATGAAGAAGTTCATATTTAAACATTTTTAGTCGGAGAATGGGTTCCTTTAAAATTATAGATCTCATTTTTGAATGAATGTAAGTTTCAATTTTTGATTATAATCGTTGATTGAGATGTATCTCTGAGTTCCATTATGATTGTGAGCTTTATCTTTTTATCCAAATTTTTTTTTGATAATTGAGTTTGAGATCTTTCTCTCTACAATTTCTTTTTTATTTTTTATTTACCTATGTTTTCCATAAAAACACAATGAAAAAAAATCATTCTCTCTCACTTGCAAATATCTGTATGATCCATTACAAGAAAAACTCATGGTAAATCCATGGCCGACATTACGTTCGCTGAAATAGATCGGGATATCTATATAGGCTCGTGAAAAGGTGAAAGATCATATTCGTTTGTGCTTGTCTGTTGATGATTTATAATACAACAGCTCAAGACACATTGATTCCACCCCTTGAAGCTTCCACACCCCACTAATTTAATCAAAGAACCGAAGTTTGGTTTTTATTTTTAAACTTCATCTCCTTATTTCTTTAGAGAGTGTAGTATAAATTAATCTTGAATCTAGATTTTGCACTTATGAGTTTCATTTCGGATTGATGTTTTTTAGTTTTACATATCATAAATGAATATGGAAATAAAATCTGTTTTTTCTTCTAAACAGGCTTCCATGGAGGAGACAGAAGTGAGGATAGAGAAAGGAAGAGATAAGTGAGGATAGAGAGAAAAAAAATTCAATTTAAAAATCTATATTAAAAAATCAATTAAAACACCATGTAAGCAAAATTTTTTTTTAGATCTAAACCCATTCAAAGCGGTGATGAAGACTTGCTGATGAAGGAGGTTTGCGATAAAGTGGGAGGCGATGACAGGCTATTGATGCAAGATGAAGAAGATAAAGATGGAAAAGGGGATCTGAGATCTGAAAAAAGGAGATAAAGAGATAGACGGGAATGCCACATAAGAAAATAGAAATAAAATATATGATAAATCTGCCACATCACTTAAAACTAGCCACGTCATTTAACGAGAGTCTCTTAGTTTGCCATGTCAGCACTCCAGGTGGCACCACATCATCACTCTGTTAGTCAATTAACATCTCTCAGACGGCAGGGAGAAGATGGTAAAGAAAATGAAAACTGAAGGGTAATATTGGCGGTTTTGAAAACTGAGGGACCAAATGGTAAATTAAACTCAAAACTCAAGGACCAAAAGTGTATTTTTCCTAAAAAAATTCTAAATTTTTTTTTTTAAGAATGATATCATGCAAGGCTTGATTTATACATTTTTAAATTCTTTAATATGGATTGGTAGAGCATGATTTGCTCCCCCTTTTCCTCTCCTCAAGCATAGTGTCTTTCACTATTTTCATTTACTTGTCTTTTACATAATCTCTCATTCCTCTTGTAATGATTTATCTCCTTCTTTACTATTTCTTCTAGTATTTAAATAGTATCCAACCTCTTATATTTCATTCAAATAATATCAATACAAACCACATTCAAAGCGATTCTCTTTTTTTTTTGTTTACTTTATGAAATTCAACCTTGGATGCCTCGGGATTTTAAATATGTTTTATTTTAACTTATACTTTATAATTTTAGCTGTCAAATTTATCAAACCATCTGCAAAAAAGTAAAAAATATTATTTGCAAAAAAGTGTTGGTTTTTTTATACAAGGTAGTAACTGCCCCCATTAAGCCAGGCACATGGAAGATTTTTTGCTAGGCGCTTGATTTTGACCCATAAATCACTTTTATATACAATAGTATAAAAACGTAACAAACGCTCATGAAAAAACTATTTTCAAAGAAAATTAATAAATAGAGAAAATTTAAAATAAGTATTTTTTGTTTAAAAAAAACAATACTTTAAGAATTGATATTTTGAAAAATAGAATTAAAGAAAAATATTAAAATAACATTTTTTCCCCTAGTTTAATTGAAAGTAAAAAACTCAACTCACAAATGTATAAAAATAAAAAAAGAAATTTGTTACTAAAGAAAAATTCTATTCAGAAAGTAAAATTTTTGTATTAAAAAAAAAATATTTATAAAAACAACCTTTAAAAAGAGCGTGTCTAAATCATAACTACAGAATGTAAGAATAGATATTTGGTTAAAGAGTGGTTAATTTTTTTCTACTATAAAATCCCTTTCTCGTTCCTCAATCACTGCCATCGATTTCTCATCTCTCCCTTTCTCTCTCTCTAGACCTTGATCTCTTTCTCTCTTCTTCCATTTACAAACCTCCAATTCCAGTATGGTACTTTCCAAGACAGCCTCTGAATCGGACGTCTCTATTCATTCAACATTTGCTTCTCGATATGTCAGGACTTCTCTTCCAAGGTAAAACCCTTTTTTTTTTTTAATTATAATTTTAATAATATAACTCAGATCGGATTTCATCTTTCACAAACTAACTGATTCAGATCTTGAATTTTAAAATGTTAAAAAAATTAATAGATTCAGAATGCCGGAGAATTCGACACCGAAAGAAGCGGCGTATCAGATAATAAACGATGAGCTAATGCTGGATGGAAATCCAAGGCTGAATCTGGCATCTTTTGTTACGACATGGATGGAGCCTGAGTGTGATAAACTCATCATGGCTTCTGTTAATAAGAATTACGTTGATATGGATGAGTATCCTGTCACCACTGAACTCCAGGCACGTCTTTATCTCTCTCTCTCTCAATTTTTTTTTGTTTTTTTGTATTTTTTTATTATAAAGTATCGGGGTGAGGATTGAATTACACTCTCGAGCGTGGAATTACATACCTTAATCAAATTCTTTTATGATAAAATAAAATAAAATATTAATTTGAAATAGATAAATAAAATCCTTCATATTCACGATTGAAATTCTGATTCAACGTAGGACAATAATATATTTTATATTATGGTTTTTAAAATAAAATTGAAAAATCTTGAATTTAGATGCCAAACAAGTTTTAAAATTTCCTTCTTTTGAAAACAAAAGGTTAATTAATCCATTTGATTCCACTTTAATTTTAAAAGATTTAATATAGTTCATATAGTTTTTACTAAATAAAATAAAATAATATAGCCCATATAGTTTGATAAAAACTCTTAAAATATCTCTTATGGCTAGTAAAAACTAATTTATAAATAAGAGATTATATTATTTTTTAACTGATATTATTATCTAACCCAATTCAAAATTATATATTTACAAACCAGTTAATATAATATCATTTTCTCTTTTTGTCACCTAGACTTATTAAAAAAAAAATCACTTTATCTTTGGGGGATTAACCTAATTAGTGGTTTTTTAACTACACTATTGATGGTCACAAAATCACTATAATATCATTTTGTTGACTATGTCTATAATATTTTTATATTAATTATAAACGAATGAAAGGAATATGCATATAATTAATAGAAATTATTTTTTTTAAGGGAAAGTCGAATAAAAGATATTTAAGTAAAGGGATATTCGAATTGATTGTGGGGACTTTAAAAGTTTAAATCAATCCATCGATCTAGTTCAAATTATTATTTATTAATATATTGTTTTAAAATACAAATGGAATAATAAAGAAATGAGGGGGCGATGGGGATTTACTGTCTATAACTAAGTTTTATAATATTATCGGTGCGTCCCACTAAGGAGCGGTCGTTTTATTTTAATAAAAGTACGCTTGAATCCGTCAAGTGCTTAGCTTGCAAGTGGAGATAATTTTGTTTTTCTTTTCGTTCTTTCCCCCTTCGAAGCTTCCTCTTTGCGTTTTTTCATTTAATAATAAAAAAAAAAATAAGGCTGAATTTCATTACAGCCAAGTTTTGTTCTTTTAAATATTCTAGAATCTTTCCGTATAAATCACTTTTAAAAACATAGAAGTCTTTAACAAAAGTTTGGAAATTGTTTGAGAATTATATTTAAAACAAGTTTTCTCTTTTTATAAACCAAGAAACAAAAATATTTGTTTGACGTGATATTTTTAATATTTCGTTTTCAAGCAAAACTCAATAAAAAAAAAAAAAAAACGAAAATAGTGTCGTGTTGTTTTAATTTTTTTTTTTATTGTCTTCTTTATGAATTTTAAATATAAGATCATTATTTAAAGCATAGACATGGCCGATCTAAAGAAGTGGAGATGGGCACAAAGTTGCCTCCACATATTTTAAAAATAAAAATTTGTTTCTAAAATTTAATACTTTTTATTTGATTTCTTTAATGTTTACTACTTTACCATCCCTATATTTATTTTTTTAAAAATAGTTCAGTGCAATTTTTACACCTCTAGATAAATTTATGGATCCGCCTCTGATGTAAGTAAATAAAAATATAAAAATTAAAACAATATTCTTCAATAGCACTCAAGTTTTTAAAAACTTTTTGTTCCTCTCTCTAGTTCGCTTTTAAAATTACGTTTAAGTTTCAAACCTATTTTAAAAAATACATAATTTTTTTTCTAAAAGAAACTTTTATAATATTAAAAAAAACACCTTGGAAAAAAAATCAATAAATCCTATGAATTTGATACCATTGGTTTTAAAAATGAATTAAATGAAATTTTTTTTTATAAATTAAATGGAAGATTATAATAATTACAATTAAGATTAGAACAAAGAAGGAAAAAAACTCCGGGTCGTAATCAACTACAACATGTGTAAATATCTAGTTTTGATGGACACGACTTAGGTATTTCCATTAATTTAGGCTCAATAATCGCTTTCTTAGTGAAGGATGAATGAAAACTAGTGGTCCACATCCTTACGCGGTATTTGTGAAATCAAACCCTCCAATCCAATCATGACGGCAAGTCCTAAGAATAGGATCAGAATTTGTAGCTTTGTGGGGAAACGCCAATTAATTTCAATAGTTACACCTTTTTGACTTTTTTAACCCCACCAATGACATATCTTCATGGGGTAGATAGATAGATAGATACATCCTCAAAATTCTTCCAAAAAATAATATTATAATAATAACTTCCCTTCATAATTATTAATTTTTTATCAATTTAATTCTTAATATTTTCATTTTTCAAATTCATCTCGAAAATTTATAAAAATAACCCTTAAAATTTGACATTAAAACATTTTGACATCCACATCTTATTCTAAACAATTGATCATTTGTTGATGTCACTATTTGGTGAAAAGGCCAAAAAGTCATTTTAAATCCTTTAATTTGAAGGGAAAAAAAAACCCTCTACTACTCTCACTTTCTCATCATTGATCGGCCTATGCAATCGGTTCATATCAGGATTGATCACAGAACCGACCATGATTTATTAATACATATTTTTTTTAGTCATTATAATGTGATTAAAAAGGTATATTAATAAATTATATGATCACTTATATCATTATTTTCGTTATACATGATAATCATATTTGTGATAGTGGTAGAGATAATTTTTGATTTTTTTGTTGTTGTTGTTGTAGGTTAATCAAATTAGAATGACAAAACTAAAACATTAAAAATTATATAAAATAAAATTATAGAGTTTAAATTAAAACTCTTAAAACTATTTTTTAGTGTTTGTCCAAAAGAGGTTTTACTTTAATCCACTTGCTCCCTTTACCACCTCCCTCGAGTGTTACCTACCCCTTTCATTTCATGCTTTGACCTTTTGGCTTCTTTTGAATGGTTCGTGGGATCTGAATTTGAAAATGGTTTGTCATAAAATATCTTATCATATTAGATCATTGTTTTATATTTTATATGAATTAAAAAAAATATCTTAATAATGTTCATGTAACTTACTTTTAAATTATTATTTTGTAATCTGAACCTTTTCTAATTCTTCATGGAAAGTAAAAGGATAGTTACAAAAAGACTTGGAGATTTAGAAAATTAATAAAAATTTGTGGTAAAGAAATTCAGGGAGATAAAAATAAGATGCTAAAACATATTATTCATTAATCCTGATAGAAAAGAATATCAAAGTAAAATCAATCCGATAATTTATTTTAAAATAAAAAATTAATTTTTGACTGTTAATATTTTTTTTATTATTACTTTTATTTTGGACTAAATAATTCTCTAAATTAGTGTTTTCTTTAATTTTATTACAAAATGAAATTGTAATTAAATTTTGATAATCTATTTTTAGTTAATTATTTACTGATCTAATTTCAATAAATTATTGAATTGTAAATCGTTTATTTCATTAAAAAAAACAATCTATTGAGTCAATTTCTGTTTAAAACAAATGTTAATTAGAAATTAGATTCATCTCCTTTTCCCTGTTTAATTGAAAATTTGAAAGCGCCAAAAACTGTCCAGATGCTTTTTTTTTTTTTTTTTATATCAACAACAAAACAGAACAAAACTCAAGACCATAAAAATTGTCCAGATGCTTTTCTTCTTTCATTTCTTTTCTTATATTTATATAATTGCAATTAAAATTTAAATTTAAATTCTAGATAAAGTGAAGTGTACCTTTCTAGAACTTAATTGGAAAAGACAAAATAATTCTATAGGGGTCATTCATAATTTCCCTATACAAATTGTTTTTGGACAAAATATCAAAGTCAATTAATTGTAAGCATAAGAAGGTGAATCTCCTTATCGCTCACCATTTTCTTTACGTCTCTAATATTATATACAAAATAAATAGTTTCAAAACCTTCTATACTTCATAAAAATTCGAAAAAATACTTTCATATTTATTAGTGGGTAGGAAAAAGTGCACACATAAAAGATTAATATCGAAACGAATAATAGGACTAAAATAAAATTGAAAACGTAATTTTACCTTTATGATTCAATATTAAACACGATAATAAGAAACTTTACTGACTCATAAATAGTTAAGTTTTACTAAAAAAATTAGACAGCCATCAAAAGGTTAAATGAGTTTATACTATGCCTAGGGACGGATACATAATGTTTTGTTTGCGGGGCCGAACTAATGTATATATATATTAATTTTAAGTTAAATTATACAAAATACCCTTATGCTAACCTTTTATTTTGTTTCCAAAATACCCTTTGTTTGAAAAATTACTCTTTCAAAATATCCATTTTTCAGGAATTATCTTTCATTACAAAAAAAAACTTTCAAAAATACCTTAAATCTTTTAATTTTCATTAAACTTAGTCGAATTGCACGTATACTATATATTTAAATATCTATTTCCTCAATAAGGGGCATTTTTGAAACAGAATAAAAGGTTGAGGGTAGAATTGAAACTTTTAAAACGTTAGGGGTAAAAATTGAAACTAACATTATATGTTAGGGGTATTTTGTATAATTTAACAAAAAATTGAAACTCCCATTTAATATTATCTTTTTAAATATTATCATAATTATAAATAAAGATAAAAAAATAGATCTTATCAAAATCATTCTTTTAAAATTATTGTTATATAAATATAAATATAGGTATTATATATATTTATTTAAAAGAATGAAATAATTATTTATTAAAATATATAAAAAGAATGCCCCTTGCCCACCCCTGTATGCCATTGTAGTATTGAAAGGTATACACTATAGTATTGAATAATAATAATAATAATAATAATAATAATAATAGTGTTTATTAATTATGAGCAGAATCGATGTGTGAACATGATAGCTCATCTGTTCAATGCGCCATTGGGTGAATCCGAGACGGCAGTGGGAGTAGGAACTGTGGGATCATCTGAAGCCATAATGTTGGCTGGTTTGGCTTTCAAAAGAAACTGGCAAAACAAAAGGAAAGCTGAGGGCAAGCCCGTCGACAAGCCCAACATTGTTACCGGAGCAAATGTTCAGGTACGGGTTGAAAATACTTGCTTACTTACCGGTGAAGACGAGCTCCAATGTATTCTATTTTCATTGGATATATTATATTAATGGATAATAAATATATATATATTTTTAATAAATACATATAGGATCACTTGTATGATTAATCTAATAAGAATGAGACACGTAAGAAAGTTAGGAGTAGTTTCTCTTGACGGGTCAAGAGGCAAATATTTTCTAATGTTTTTTATATATCTATATGATACTATTTATTTTTATGATTTAAAATCGGTATATTTGTAGTGTTAATAGATAATTAAATATTGAAGGTTTTAAGTATAGTTTTGGTCAATGACTTATTTTCTATTTATTTATGAAGTCTCAATTTCGGTCCAAAACTTGTCATTTTTTTATATCCTAAACATTGTCCTATACATGTATTATATGAAGGTGTGCTGGGAGAAATTTGCAAGGTATTTCGAGGTAGAGCTGAAGGAAGTGAAATTGAGCGAAGGTTACTATGTGATGGATCCACAGAAAGCTGTGGATTTGGTTGACGAAAACACCATCTGTGTTGCTGCTATCTTGGGTTCTACCCTCAATGGAGAATTTGAAGATGTAAAGCTCTTAAATGATCTCTTAATCGAAAAGAACAAGACTACCGGGTACGATAAATTTACTTCTCTCTCTCTCTCGAGATTACACGAACATAAATTTTGTTAGCGAATGTACTACATTGTATTAGATGTTTCAAATATATATAAGAAAAGTAAACTAAATAGGAATATTAGCGGAAAGACTACATTGTATTGAATTGTTCAATTGTAGGAGTATTACAAGCTAACCTAGATAAATAAAGAAAACAGGCTAAACAAGGAAACATGCAACAATTATGTAAGCAAATAAGGACACTACAAATCGTCATAATGACTATTCTAATATACGGTCAATCATCAAACAAGTGTAAACGGTCAATCATCAAACATAACCGATATTTGAACAAAGACGTTGAGTGTTTTAGTGAGTTGCAAACAAAGATATGGGACATAATCAATATCGAAACAGGCGGATTGTATTAAAAGTAAACTACATATGAAAATGAACTTATTTGTGCATTTATTGCAGATGGGATACTCCTATTCATGTTGATGCAGCAAGTGGTGGGTTTATTGCTCCATTTATTTACCCAGAGTTGGAATGGGATTTCAGATTGCCCCTTGTTAAGAGTATTAATGTCAGTGGCCACAAGTATGGGCTTGTTTATGCTGGCATTGGTTGGGCCATTTGGAGAAGTAAGGTAGACTTGCCTGAAGAACTCATTTTTCATATTAACTATCTTGGAGCTGACCAACCCACTTTCACACTCAATTTCTCTAAAGGTACTTTTCTATATTCGGTTTAAATCTCTTTCTTTTTTTTAACAATCGTGAGTGTCGTGTCTTATTACGTGCACCTCGATTAATGTCACTAAAGCTTAAACACGTAAGATAAAATCTTAATTAGGTGATCGTCATCGTTTGAACTATAATTTCAATACATGATGGTTGGCCTTAACCCTCTCTGTAACTTAACTTTCTTTTTTAAATGCAGGTTCTAGCCAAGTTATTGCTCAGTACTACCAACTAATTCGCTTGGGTTATGAGGTAAGATTCTTTTTTTTTTTTTAAATTGTAATCCATGCCTAGAATTCTGCATAATTCTTTTTAATTGTAAAGCGAACAATGTCGATTTGATGATGAAGATAATAAACACATAAACCGTGTTATTCGTTTACCAGGGATACCAGAATGTGATGGAAAATTGCAAAGAAAATATGATGGTACTGAAGGAAGGACTTGAGAAAACAGAGCGCTTCAACATCGTATCGAAAGACAATGGCGTTCCGTTAGTAGCATTCTCTTTAAAAGACAACTCAAGACACACAGAATTTGAGGTTTCAGATATGCTGAGAAGATTTGGATGGATTGTGCCCGCATACACCATGCCACCCGACGCACAACACATAACTGTTCTACGTGTTGTGATCAGGGAGGACTTCTCTCGCACACTCGCGGAGCGTCTTGTATCCGATATCACGAAAGTATTGCACGAGCTCGATTCAATGCCCTCGAGAGCTGATGTTAAGGTAGCAATTGCTGGGGAAGAGACACAACACAACGATGTTGTAGTTGCTAAAAAGAGTGCCCTTGAGACACAGAGGGAGATTACTACTGCTTGGAGAAATTTTGTGCTGAACAAGAAGAAGACAAATGGAGTTTGTTAGTGTTAAAATCGTATCTATATATTAAAAAACGGATCACCTTTTTATGTATGGAATGAGAGTGTTTATTAAAATTTGTGTATTTTCATTATTGAATTTCCTATTTCTGCTCTTTCTGGCGATGCTATGCTGGCTGTGAACATCACTGTTTAAAATTAATGAAGAGATATTTTCCTATATTTATTGTGAAGTTTCTTTTTTTCTTGGGATAGCTTATGTAATGCCAAAAAAAGAGAAAAAAAAAAAAATCATAGGATAAGAATGTTGTGTTGGTAGCTTGATGAGGCCAGCATACAACTAAATCTCATAAGTTTGAAGTGAAGAAATTTATTCTTTTACAAAACTCAAAGCACATAAGAACCATGAGACAACAATTTTTATATTCACTTTACAAAGGAGGGAAATGACCCATATTTATATATATTACTCCAAAAGACATATAAAAAGACTCAAATAAATAAGTACATGCATATATAAATTCATGTAGTTTATCTCCCCACATTTCAAGGTAAGAGTATTTTCGTAATTTTGTGGAAATTAAGGGCCCGTTTGATAACCTTCTCAATTTCAGTTTCTTGTTTCTATTTATCATTTTTTACGAAATAAAATTGTTTGGTAACTCTTCCTTTTTCTCGTTTCTCTTTTTTTTTTAGAAACAATTCCCAAAATTGTGTAGAAATTTTAGAAACAACAAATTATAGTTTATTATTTCTCATTCTTTTTTCTAAACATTATATTGTCCTGTCTTGACTTATAAAATATATTATAAATACCCAAAAATTATATTGATATAATATTTTTAAATATTTCATTTAAAGCTGTAATATTTTCAACATATTTTTATTTTTTAAAATAAGAAACAGAAACAAAATAGTTACCAAACACATTTATGTTTTTTCTTCTTCTTCCAAAAACAGGAAATAAGAAACAGTTATCAAACATGTTTTTGTTTATTCTTTGAATAAGAAACAAGAAAGATAAATGATAAACAAGAAATAGAAAGAGGGAATGTTACCAAACCGGCCCCAAATGTTTAAAAATCAAATTTAATTTTCTAAACTAATTCAAGTGTAACTGATGTCATATTTGAATTCAGGATGTCGAGACGAGTCCAAGGAGATACATGTTCACATATTTTCAAGGATTGGACTTAAAATTGTTTATTTTAAGACGCCTCCCCTTGTAAACCACCCTATTTTATGTTTATATATATGTTTTATTTTATGTCAGTTCTATTCTCTGAAATCTGATTTTGGAACTTGAATAATAAAAAAGTTAAATGCAAAAAACATCCATACACTTTTCTTATTGTTAAATCATACCTCTTCACTATTTTTTTTACATACACTTTAGCAAATCTTTATGTGTAAAATTCTGGAGACTTTTTCTTTATTTATCTCTCATTTTCTGAGTTCTTGTGATATGCACTCAGATTCATCTATCTAAGGAAATTTCTTGGTCTAATACTTCTTTCATAGTGTTCAATTGGTTACTGAAGGATGGGTTGTCAGGTCGACAAATTGTAGAGGCAGCCTTATGATCGTTGCACTCTAGAACCTGTTGGAGATTACTAAACGATTTGCTAAAGAATAAAAAAACCGGTTCTTCAATTTTATTGCACGCAATTCTAAAAAAAGCTAAGATAGAGCAACCCGGTTGGGTGAATTGAATTAAATTTCATATAATACCAGTGTCGTTCAATTGATCAAATAGGCATAATATCCCCCGACATTCCCAATAATTTCTCGTCTGAAGGAGATAAGATTCGTTCAATTGTTAAAAAAAAAAAGGACAATTGGTCAAAATCAAACCGTATTTGAGCGGTGGAATAAAAAAGACATGACTTATGGGAAAAAATCTTATCCCCACTGAAGGAAATAAGTTCGTTCTATTGTTAAATTTTATGGTACAATAGACCGAAATCAAACCGTATTTGTCCAGTGGCGAGGCTAAAACAAAATTTGGGGGTAAAAATCCAATTTTTTTTAATTGTTATAATTAATTAAATTAGTTTGGTTAGATATTTCGATTTTGACTTGTACCTAAGCCTCATCATATGGATAAAACCCGTAAGTCAACGGTTGACGAGCCGGGCCCTTTGGGATAGATATGGATCATGTATTTAAATCTAAGCCCGGCCCACGGACTTCAACCATAGGGCCTCCATCAAGCCCGGCCCGAAGTCCGTTCAAAAATTATTTAATATATATATAAATTTAATATCTATAATTATAAAATATATATATATATATATATATATATATATATATATATATATATTATGTAATTTTATTTCTTGTAAATTTTTATATTTGAGAAAAATGCACATGAATAATGTCTATAAATAGGTGCCAACCTAATTGGGATGTATTTTATATTACAATGATACAAATTATTTCTCAAAAAATAGTTATGTAAATTTTATTAATTGGTGAAATCATTACTTTACTTCATTATAATTTTTTATCCATTTTAGTTTGTATCTTTTTAAGTTAAATTTTTAAAAAAAATCATATAATCAAACTAAGCTATTAGAATGATAAATAAACTTAATTTAAAAGTTTAATAAACAATATATAAAAATAAATATAGGATAGTAAAATATTAAGAAATTAACTATAATCTTCATCATTTTAGAGTTAATTTTAAGTTTAATAAATATGTAAGAACAAAGCATAAAAAAAAAGAAAAAAGGATAGTATAGAAATAAATTAACTTTTTTTCATCATTTTAGAGTTAAGATTAAGTTTAAAAAGTTAGAAATAAGTTTTAAAAACGCAATTAAAAATTTAATGGAAATTTTAATTAAATTAATAAAAGTTTGAACGGACTGGGCCAAGCCCGCAAAAACGTGCTCGACTCATATTTTATCTCATGGGTCCAAGCCCGTGGACTGGGCTTCGGCTTACCATTTTAAGTCAGGCACGGCCCACTTATTGACCAGGCCTTGTAGACCCGGCCCTGGCCCATTCATTTAAGGGCTGGGTTGGCCCGGTTTGGCCCATTGTTGAGGCTTACTTGTGCCTTATAAAAAATTATAAAATAGATAAAATAATTGCTTAAATTTATGTTAATTATAAATGTATATATGTCTTTAAACTAAAGTTAAATTTTAAAATAATTTTTTATTTTAAATTTGATATTTAACTCTAAAATCAATTAAATTAAATTAATTTTTCATTCAATTTTTTTAAATATAACAATAAGAATTACAATCAAAATTAGCTACGTTTTGTATTGTGAATTTTTTTTTAATTAATTTTATGTAACAATTAAAAAGTATAAAATATTTTACTAAAAAAAAACAAGTATGAAATAATAAAGCTTAAACAATTGTGAAGCTCAAGAACAATCATCCAAATATAAAATTATTATTTATAATTTAGAAAAAAACAAACTATTTATAAACCAAAAACTAGATTTGCTTCTTAGCTAATAAATATGAATTAAGACATAAAATTATCATTACATCCTTGCAATGAAAAAAAATAACAAGAAAATATATGTATTTAATTAAAGTCGTCATTTAATTAATAATTAACAATGAATAATGCAGCCAACATGAGCATAGCTCAAGTGGTTATGTACTTGTTCCCTTCCCATGAGGTTGAAGGTTTCAAGTCACCCATCCCCCAATTTGATATAATATCTAAAAAGAGAAAAAAAAACAATGAATAATGCAATATATAAAGGGGCTTGGACTCATATAACACTAAAAATTAAACTAATTTCCTAAATAGCAGCCCATTTTAAAAATTCCTAAAATGACATTTTTTAGCTCAATATATAAAGCCCAAAATAGCAGCCCAATTTTTTCCCTCAGCTCTCAACTTCCCCACGTCTTTCTCTCAGCTCTCAACTTCCCCACGATCGCTCGCAAATTTCGCTCACGAAAACCTAGCTCAAAGCTGAAATCCTAAATTTCTTCCTTCGAAATCTTTCCTCAGCTCGCAAATCTCGCTCACGAAGCAGAAATCCTAAATTTCTCTCATCAAAATCTCTCACTCAGCTCTCAACTTCAACTCACGATCCTTCCTTCAAAGTAAAATCAAACAGATTTCTATCAAGAAATCTGAAAAAGCGTTTACAAAAATTTGATTTCTGATCCAAAAATCTTTAAAATTCTCTCAAATCGTGAAATCCTATCTTTTCTACATCCTCATTTTTTATCAAAAAAAATCACAGAGAGATATGAAAACATTAAATCTGAAAAAGCCTATAAAAAAGCATCAGATGATGGAGATGACATTTAGAATCAAAGGAAGCTAGAAGTGAAGAAGGGAGCTGGAACTTCAAAGAGACGAAAAAAGAAGTTTAGTCTGATTAAAGATTTCACGAGACAAAAATATTGATGATGCAAGTGATTGTCTGTATTTTTAATTAAATTTTATATATTATCTAGAAATCTTACTTAGTGTCATAATAAAATATTGTTTTCCTAATAATTTGCGGTAGAAAAGTAGTATTGCATGTGTATTTTTAAGTTTGGCTCATGATATTTTTGGCTACTTATTTATTGTTTTTGTAAATTTTGACAATGCCTGCTTAAGAATAGAATGACCTCGACCTGCTATTTTGTAGTTGGCTCTTACTTTATGTTAGAATATATAGACTCTAGCTATGTAACTCCTTTCCCTTGTTATTGATTATTCATCGAATGCTTCGTGCATATTAGTCGACTGTTGATACAAAATGTGATACTTTGACATTCTGATCATGCATCCAAGTTGTAGTGGCTTATATCTTCTAATCGGTGGCCGATTTCAAATTTTAAATTTGTGATGTCCTCCATTTTACATATAGCTGAGTGGTCTGAGTTGGTAATTTGTTGAAGACTTTATGTTTAATTTTCTGGTGACATGTTGGAAATGGGATTTTTGGAATAATAAATGTTATTCACTATTATTTTGGAAATGGTTCTATTTTCACTATTCACTATTTTATTTCCCCCAATTCACTATAATAGTGAATAATAAATGTGATCCAATAATTAGTCCTAGTTTGTAGAAAAACTATGATTGAGTGTGTTGTGTGTGATTAAGTCTAAGGAACTATGAGTTTTTGTTATGAATGTTAATAACTTGGTAGTTTTCGAAAAACAATTAAGGATTTAATGAAAAGGATGGTTCTATTTTTCACTATTCACTATTTTATCTCCTCCAATTCACTATAATAGTGAATTATAAATGTGATTCAATAATTTTTCCTAGTTTGTAAAAAAAAACTATGATTGAGTGTGTTGTGTGTGATTAAGTCTAATAAACTATGAGTTTTTGTTATGAATGTTAATAACTTAGTAGTTTTGGAAAAACAATTAAGGATTTAATGAAAAGGATGGTTCTATTTTTCACTATTCACTATTTTATTTCCCCCAATTCACTATAATAGTGAATTATAAATGTGATTCAATAATGTGTCCTAGTTTGTAAAAAAACAATGATTGAGTGTGTTGTGTGTGATTAAGTCTAAATGATTGAGTGTGTTGTGTGTGATTAAGTCTAAGAAACTATGAGTTTTTGTTATGAATGCTTACTAGTTTTGGAAAAACAGTTAAGGATTTAATGAAAAGGATGGTTCTATTTGTCACTATTCACTATTTTATTTCCCCCAATTCACTATAATAGTGAATTATAAATGTGATTCAATAATTAGTCATAGTTTGTAAAAACACTAGTTGAATAGATTAATTATAGTGAAAAACTATGATTGACTGTGTTGTGTGTGATTAAGTATCCATGTGTTTTTTAATCTACTAGTTCTTATTGTTTTGAATAGATTTTTTTTTTACATTTCATAAAGTCTAAGATACTTTAACTTTCAGTATCGAATAGGACAACGAAGAAGTGACAGAATTGTAGAGAGAAAAATTTACAACTACAGTCAACGAAAAACAAAAGATACATGCCCTATAAATTTGTTTGATTATGATAGTGACAATATTGAGTCGGTGAGTATAACTTTTTAAAAGAATTTAAAAAAAAAAAACAAAAAACTAAGTACTTTTTCTTTTTGAAAAATAGATGGAAAATTCTGAAGAAACAGAATGGAATAGAGATAACGAATCAGAAAGTTTAGAAGACAACCAAAATAATCAAGAAAAGGTAAGTTATTAGTCTTCTAATAATTGAAATTAGTTAATAAAACAGTTTTCAAATGTTAGCATTTACCGTGAATTTAATTAACAACATGTTTAATATAAAATGACAGAATTGTTGAAATTTCTAACGATGGTTATTTTGTTTCAAAATAATTTATTACATGCAGGATAAAGAGAATAATGCTCTAGAAAATGAGGATGAGCAAGAAGTTGTTGAAGAACAATGTGATGGTGAAGAGGAGGACAATGGAAAAAAGGAAAATGAGGATGAGCAAGAAGTTGTTGAAGAACAATGTGATGGTGAAGAGGAGGACAAAGGAAAAAAAGGTAATAATTGAATGTAATATGTAATAAACTGAAATATTATTCATTTAACAAAAACTAAATGAAATCTTTTTTTGTTTATAGAAAAAGGGAAAGAGAAAAATGAAATATGTCCAAAGAGAAGAACAAGAAGTTGTTGAAGAACAATCTAACGATGAAGAGGAAGACATTAGGAAAAAGGTAAGAAATGTATGTAATATATAATGAAGGAAAAATAATTCATTTAACAAAAAACTAAATCTTTTGTTTACAGAAAAAGGGAAAGGGAAAATTGAAAGAATCTGAAAGAGAGAAAGAAATTCAAGCAGTGAAGAGGGTGAAAGCAAATATTTTGTTATTAAAAAGGAAGGAAATGAAAGAAGTGCAAGAAGAAGAAGGACAAGATGTGCAAAAGAATAAAAAGGCAAATGTAGAAGGGGGAAAAAAGGTTAGTATAATAATAAAATCTTTTTATCTCATGCTTATTATTTTAAAAATCTTTGAATGAACAATTATATTTTTATTAACTAATTTTGTTTTGCATTTTATTTTCAATCCATGTTTAACAGGTTTTGAATAGTACTGTAAAAGCTCTACAAGAGAAGAGAGACAAAGAAAAAGGCTTAGGGCAACAGGTTAGTGAAAAACAACAAGTGATATCTAGTTTAATATTCAATAACTTATTAACCTTAATTCACTAAAATAGTGAATTAAAAAGTTATTGAATAAATTTATATTGAAACTACATTTGAGTGATTTCAACCTAGTTATGAGGCATTTGTGTCATGATTTTTTGTTTTGATCATTCTCCCTCTAACATTTTTTTATAATGAATATATAGGATGCATGCAGATTTTAATTTCTCTTTTAGGTGGTGAATGCAAGTTATTGATTAATTCATTACATGCAAGATAAAGAGAATGCTTTAAATGATGAGGATGAGCAAGAAAATATTGTAAAACAATGTGATGGTGAAGAGTAGGACAATGGAAAAAAGGTAATAAATGAATGTAATAGATAATAAACTAAAATATCACTCATTTTAGACTAAAAGCTAACAAAACTAAAACTTTTTGTTTACAGAAAAACAGGAACATAAAAAGAAATCTGTCCAAAGAGGAGAACAAGAAGTTACTCAAGAACGATCTAATGATGAAGAGGAAGACATTGGAAAAAAGGTAAGAATTGTATGTAATATATAATGAAGGATACATCATTCATTTAAACAGCCTAAAATTTTTTGTTAACAGAGAAAGGGAAAGGGGAAATTGAAAGAATCTCAAAGAGATGAAGAAATAAAAAAGCAAAAAAATAAAAAAACAAATGTACAAAGGGGAAAAAAGGTTAGTATAATAATAAAATCTTTTAGTCTCATGCTTAATATTTTAAAATATTTGTTTGAACAATTATATTTTATTAACTTATTTCTTATATTTCTATTAACTTATTTTTTTCTACATTTTCTATTCAATCCATGTTTAATAGGTTTTAAACAGTAAAGAAAAAGCTCCACAAGAGAATAGAGACAAGGAAAAAGGCTTAGGGCAACAGGTTAGTGAAAACAAGTGATATCCAAATGTATTAGTTAGTTAAAATAGTATACTGGTTCTCATTGTTTATTGAGATCCAAATGTATTAAATTGTTTGGTAGGAATATTTGTGAATGGATTGATTGGGAAACGTGGATTTTTATAAATTATGTCTATTTTAATAATTCACTAATTTAGTAACCCTAGTTCACTAAATTAGTGAATTACAATTTTTTTGAATAACTTAGATTGAAACTACATTTGAATGATTTTAAGATCAGTATCCTTAAAAAATAGTAACCTTAATCTCTTAAAATGTTGAGTCTGATAGTTTTACTTTAGTGGTAATCAGATTTAGTGTTAAAAACGTACACGTTAAGTGACTTTTAACCAAACTTTTGGAGGGCTTCGCTGTCTAGGAATATTTGTTAGTTAGTTTTCATATTCAAATGCTTCCTATTTCTCGTTTTTAGGTGTTGTTAAAATAGTATTAGTTTGTTTTGTCACTAAATTAGTGAATTACAATTTTTTTTGAATAACTTAGATTGAAACTACATTTGAGTGATTTTAAGATCAGTATCCTTAAAAGATAGTAACTTTAATCTCTTAAAATGTTGAGTCTGATAGTTTTTACTTTAGTGGTAATCAGATTTAAATCAAATATTTGTTAGTTAGTACCATGTGATGCAGATTTTAAGATCACTATTAGGTGTGGTTAAAATAGTATTAGTTTGTTTGGTATGAATATTTGTCAATGGATTGATTGGGAAACGTGGATTTATATAAATTAATTTCTATTTTAATAATTCACTAATTTAGTAACCCTAATTCACTAAATTAGTGAATTACAATTTTTTCCGAATAACTTAGATTGAAACTCTATAATGGAATAGAGTGACTGATACTACATGTTATCAATACTTGTTAACTTTTTTTGTTTTGCATTTTATTTTCAATCCATGATTAAATAGGTATTGAACAGAAAAGAAAAAACTCCACAAGAGAGGGAAAACACAGAAAAAGGGTTAGGCCAAAGGGTAAGTGAAAAACAACATTTATAAAAATATCTATTTAATTATTCAATATGTTATTAATTTTAATTCACTAAATTAGTGAATTAAACATTCTTTACTAGGTGAATGTATCTTCAGGAACGAGATTTAAAATGACAGCCAGCAGGGTAAGTAGTAAATTTTTTGAACAAATTGAATAACATTGAATACTGTGACTGTTTATATGAATTGTTTACATATTGTTTGTTGCAGGTTCCTCGTCTTTTAGTAGAAAAAAAATGGAAGCTTAGTCAAAAAATTAATTCTCCATTTAAGATCAGAACGATTGATGACATCAAGGCCAAGATGTCTAGTTTAGAGCTAGAAAATCGTAAAATGTCTCAATTTGGACAATTCTTTGACCTTAATATTCATAACATTCCCCAACCAATTTTGCTTTACTTGATTAGAAGGCAGTGTGAAAGAACAACCAGTGAGGAGTTGTGGTTCAATATTAAAGGGAAAGTAGCGAGATTTGGAATGAGAGACTTCGCATTAATTACCGAGCTACTTTGTCATGAATTCCCTATGATTGATGAAAATGACCTAAGTAATACTGATATTTGGACAACCATTTTCAATAGGAAAACAACTCTTTTAAAGAGGAATATTTGTGAATGGATTGATTGGGAAACGTGGATTTACATAAATTATGTCTATTTTTATAATTCACTAATTTAGTAACCCTAATTCACTAAATTAGTGAATTACAATTTTTTTTGAATAACTTAGATTGAAACTACATTTGAGTGATTTTAAGATCAGTATCCATAAAAAATAGTAACCTTAATCTCTTAAAATGTTGAGTCTGATTGTTTTTACATTAGTGGTAATAGTATGTATTATTGTTGATAATTTTGTTGAATGAATCACAGAAAAATACTAATGAAGAACAAGCTGACCAAGATAGAGAAGAAGACATGAGAGAACAAGATTATTATGACCATGTGTTTGAGGTAAGAAAAATAACAGTGTTCATATAAATTCCTTCTCTGGTTTCCCTGATATTAAAAGAAGTAGAATTAAAAAATTATCTCAGTTATTATAATAAAAAAAGATAAGTTATATAGATAAATACAAGTAGTTCTATTTTAATTGTTTTTTGATAACTATTTTATTTATATAAACATACAGGGGCAAGAATTCGAAGGCATGCAGGGACAAGAAATTGAAGGAAGAAATAAGAAAAATGAAGAAGCTAGAAGTTTGAAGATGGATGAGCTGCTGACAAAGGTGATAAATTGTTTATTATATGTTTTTTGTCTATTACCAATTATATATATATAATTTTAGTATAAAACAGGATGCAAAACAACCTGAAAAAGAAGTTATGAAGCAATTGAAGAAGGGGAAAGAAAAAGAACAACAAGCAAGAGTGTTAGATGAGATAAAAGAAAAAAGAGCACACAAGCCTTCAAAGCTACGTGCTTCACCATACACTACCAACTTTGGATCAGAAGAAATTGGATATGTCACTAAGACTTTTGAAAAATGAAGAAATGATTGTTGGACACCACCAAACTTCAAGATCCTCAGTCAATCGCCAGACAACACAAAATGAAAAATATGTTCTTTACTACTGATTTGAACTTACTTTGGATATTGTTTTATCATTAACACTCTCTTAAAGTTTGGGATATTTTGTTTTTGCTTTGCTTTGTTTCACCAGATCATGTTTATGGGGTTTAGTAGAAGATTTTTTTGTCGTTTAATGGGATTGATTATCAGTAGTTCATTTTGTTTTTTGGATGTCTTTGAATGAAATTAGTGAAATGTTGATGGCCAATTGATTATCAGTAGTTTATTTTGTTTTCTGGATGTCTTTGAATGAAATTAGTGAAATGTTGATGGCCATTTTCATCAGCCAACAATTCTTAACTTCATTCTTCAGCAGTATTAATTTCTTTTCCTTGACACCATTTGTAGCACTCATTTACAAACCAAAAGCCAACTTTAAGCCCAAAAGCAAGGCCCCCAGCAACAGGAGAGCCCACTAAGTAAAACAAATAATAGATGAGTATAAATTTTCATCCATAATTTGTTTCATCTATTATTTGTTTTGAATGAAAAGACACTGTGATTCAATCTAACAGGTATAAAAATTCTTCCATTTATGAAAAGCACTAAAATATACCACACCCCCCCTATAATTCACTACATTATCCCATTAATTAGTAAAAAAAGTTGAATGATTGAATAGTTTACACCCACTAATTTATTTAACATTTGCAAAAAAAAGAAAGAGAGTTTAAACACAACAATGTAAACTAAAAAATGATGTATATTCATAAATTTCCTTAAAAATGATGGAGAGGTAGTTTCCTCCAAATTATTTCATAAAATATAAATTTTCTTCATTTTATGAAAATCACTAAAATATACCCTATAATTCACTATGTTATGGAATACAAAAAACTGGAAAAATAAAACTGTAAGAAAAAAAAAGAAAAGTCCAGCAAAAAAAAATCTTCAATTATGAAAATCACTAAAAAAAACCCTATAATTCACTATGTTATGGAATACAATAACTGAAAAAAATAAAGCTGTAAGAAAAAAAAAGCAAAATCCAGCAAATAAAATTTCTTCAATTATGAAAATCACTAAAAAAAACCCTTATAATTCACTATGTTATGGAATACACAAACTAGAAAAATAAAGCTGAAAGAAAAAAAAAGCAAAATCCAGCAAATAATTTGATTATATTATGTAAATAGAGTAACAATATAACAAAAAATGAAGCAATCTGTACATGAAAAATGAAGTAACAAAAATAACAAGTATTGAATGAAAAAAAGAATGAAAATTACATCAAGGCAAAGGGTCCTTGCAAGTCCTAATATTATGACCATACTTTCCACAACGACGGCATTTTACATGATGCTTTAACTCAGAAGATGACGGAATTCGGTTTTTCTTTGGACGACCAGATGGATGTCTAACCGTAGGTGGTAACACACACTCTGTAGAAACTTCAAGAGACGAAGATGACGATGAAGGTATAGGATGGACTACCTCGATGTAAGAAGATACAAGAAATGATGTACTATAGTATCGAGAAGTGAAGTTATGAACATGTTTACAACACTTTGAAATAGCAGCGCATACATGAGAACACAGAATGGCAGCAACATCACATAGTAACAATCAAAATGAAAGTATTTAAAACGCAACTTCAAATTTCCTAGTAAATGATGAATGCAAATACTATGATCCACTTCCGAAAAAACACTAGAAATACCATTCGCTATGCTAATGTTTCTATCAGATACAATAACCAAATCATCATGTAACGACCCGATTTTTCGTAAAATCCATTAAAACAATTGCGCAGCGGAAATCTAGATTTTACAGAAAAACGACATGGGTCCGTTTAAAATTCGGATAAACCAAAACCTGTTTACAAACCAGTTTTTCCAGAAAAAGCAATAATACTAGAATGCACCTTCCATGATATGATGAAAATGCTAAAAGAAGTTTAAAGTTCAAAATATATACACAAACGCTCCATCGAGCTCAAAATGTAACAAAATAAAAAGTGATGCAATGTTCATGAGCATTCAAGGATGCTACTTTCAAAATCAGCTGCATTTTTGTCCATTCATTATCTCGATCGGTCACACGGTGCCACCTCCTCTACCTCGTCCTCTACCACGAGTCTTACCTGAAAAATTGTAATCGTAGCAACATTAGCATAAAAATGCTAGTGAGAGTAAAATGAAAACAAGTAATCCTATGAACAACATTTCATGTCAGAAATCGTGTCCAAAGGCCTAGATTTCACTTTTACTACCCATTCCACATTCCAAATTTCACACATAAACAACATACATAATAAACTTTCTTAACTTCATGGCTCAACGAATCTTAGGAGTTATGGATTTCCTCGAAAACTTTCTATCATCATAAAAGAAATACTCAAACCAAGATACAAGTAAAAGAATGTGATATACTAAGTGCTAATAAAGTCGCAACCACACATGCTCAAATCTTCGAGTGCCAACCGTATCACCGCATGTGTAATACTATAATAATAATAATAACAATAATGACACATTCATACATGCTCAAATCTTCGAATGCCACCCTTACCACAGCGTGTATAGTACTATAATAATGATAACAATAATAACACATCCATACACGCTCAAATCTTCAAATGCCACCCTTACCACAGCGTATATAGTGCTATATCACAAATCATCACACCATGATACCGTATGGAGCGTATCACATACTATCATGTGCCATATCACATAACCTCGCACCATGATACCGTATGGAGCGTATCACATACTATCATGTGCCATATCACATAACCTCGCACCATGATACCGTATGGAGCGTATCACATACTATCATGTGCCATATCACATAACCTCGCACCATGATACCGTATGGAGCGTATCACATACTATCATGTGCCATATCACATAACCTCGCACCATGATACCGTATGGAGCGTATCACATAACCTCGTACCATGATACCGTATGGAGCGTATCACATACTATCATGTGCCATATCACATAACCTCGCACCATGATACCGTATGGAGCGTATCACATACTATCATGTGCCATATCACATAACCTCGCACCATGATACCGTATGGAGCGTATCACATACTATCATGTGCCATATCACATAACCTCGCACCATGATACCGTATGGAGCGTATCACATACTATTATGTGGAATCCAACAAGCTCCCTAGTAAGTTAGATAAAGTTCCACTTAAACTACTAAAGAACATAAACCGCTTGAATTACACGAGTCAATACTCAAGTGTAATTTCTAAGCCACTTTGACTCCCGAATCACTTAAAGTTCTTTAGTCATTCACTTTCATCTAAAGTCTCCAAATCACCTTACAAGACTTCCAAACCACTCATAATTACTCTTTTACTTCAAAACCATAAGTACATCAAAATCACTCCACTCACATCCGAGTTAAAGTCTCCAACCAAGTATAACTTCCGGAAGTTAGTTCCCCTCTTAACCTCGATAAACAATAACGTAATGAAACATAATTCATAAAATTACTAACTTCCATTTTAAACTCACCTTAGATGTGAAATCAAAGCTTCCAAGGTGCCGGAGTCAAAGTCAAACAATCGATCACAAACCTACATAACAAATACAACTAACAACCATTAATTATCCGAAAATCGAGCAAACGATATCTAAACACATAAAACGACGAAAACCCCGGATTTAACCCCTAAGGGACCCACGGCCCAACAAGGAAGAGAGGGTTCGGGTTCGGTTTTCCGTCTTTTATGCACTTTTGAGATGATTTGGGTTGATCAAAGACACTTTGAAAGTCGAGATAATAGTGGGTCATGATATTTTAGGGTTTTACATAATAATCAATTTTCGAATAATTAAGTAAAACGTAAAATCATAGCAAACCAAACACCCTAATTCTTGGCCAAGTGAGAGAAATTAACACGGGACGGGTTTTCAACTCAAACTTGATTTTAGGGTTTAGGGAAGTTTCTAAAACTTGCTAAAACGACTTCCTCGATTGAAATCTTCAAGCTTCGGGGTGTGAATTTGAAGATTTCAATTCAAAACCTCCATTAAAACACTATTCACAACAAGTTTTAGAAAGTTTGTCATACCTTAAGGCTTCGAGAAAACGAGCGAAAATCTCGATTGCTAGGTTAGAAATGATCCTCGAGATGAGAGCTTTTCAACGGGCATAAGATTACGGCGATCCAACGAGCAACGGAGAAAAGCCAAGAGAGAGGGAGGGGGGGTGTCTCGGCCTCAAAGGAAGAAAAGAGAAAGATGAAAATGAATTTCCTTGACCAAGTTGACTATTTAAGGATGAGGATGGTGAATAGTGATTTTTTAAGAAATTGGAAAATGACGTATACGTCCCTTTTAAAAGATTCGATTAAAAATACGAAACCCGATGGTCTTAAAATAATCTAAAGGTGATTAATAATTATTAATTGGCCCGTTAATAATTATTAATGTCACCGAAACTAATTTAAAGTAGTAAAAGGTTTAAAAAGGTTTTCGAACGAAAATAACTACTAAAATCGAATTACTAAGTTTAAACTAACTAAATACTTTATTTAAAATAAAAAAAAAATTTACCTCCAAAAGCAACGGGACGTTACATCCTACCCTCCTAAAAGGGCTTTTCGTCCCCGAAAAGTAGGCTCCCTACGTGAAAAGGTGAGGATACTTTGCTCGCATCTCGTCCTCACGTTCCCACGTAGCTTCCTCTGAAACTTGATTATCCCAAAGAACTTTAACCAAGTTTATAGTTTTATTCCTCAACACCTTTTGTTCTGTAGCAAGAATCTCAACTGGTACCTCTTCATAGGATAGACTAGCATCCAATGTAACGGGCTCATAATCAATAATATGTGAAGGGTCGGCCACATATTTCCTGAGCATGGACACATGGAACACATTATGCACTGTCGACAAGGCCGGTGGCAAGGCCAATCGATAAGCAACAGACCCAATCCGGTCCAGGATCTCGAAGGGGCCTATAAATCGAGGGCTCAACTTGCCTTTCTTCCCAAATCTCATCACACCTTTCATAGGTGCCACCTTCAAGAATACGTGGTCACCAACTTCAAACTCAAGTGCACTACACCTCTCATCAGCGTAACTTTTCTGTCTACTCTGAGCCACTCTCTGATAAGAGCAATGGACTCACTAGTCATCTGTACTAACTCCAGTCCCAGAAGTTTCCTCTCACTAACTTCATCCCAATGAGCCGGTGATCTGCACTTTCTACCGTAAAGTGCCTCAAAAGGTGCCATGTCGATGGTAGCCTGATAACTGTTGTTATAAGCAAACTCAACAAGATACAACTGAGTATCCCAACTACCACCGAACTCTAGAGCACAAGCTCTCAACATATCCTCCAGAATCTGGTTGACTCTCTCGGTCTGACCATCTGTCTGAGGATGAAAAGCAGTACTAAAATCTAAGCCAGTGCCCATAACAGTATGCAAACTCTGCTAGAATTTCGAGACAAAGCGGGTGTCTCGATCTGATACAATCCTGACTGGCACTCCATGAAGTCTGACAATCTCCTTCATGTACAACTGTGCCCATGTCTCAACAGGATAAGTTATTTTCCCTGGTATGAAATGTGCACTCTTAGTCAACCTGTCCATAATCACCCAAATGGTGTCATAACCCTTCGCGATCCTCGGCAAGCCACTAATAAAGTCCATCGATATTTCTTCCTATTTCCACTCAGGTACGTTCAAAGGGTTAAGGTAACCAGGTGGACTCTTCCTCAAAGCCTTCACCTGCTGACATATCAAACACTTACTAACAAAGTCAGCAACTTCACGTTTCATCCCAGGCCACCAATAATGTTGTCTCAGGTCCCTGTACATCTTAGTACTACCTGGATGCACAGAAAAGATAGAACTGTGAGCCTCCTCCAACAGCTCTTTTCTGTAGGTCGATCCTAGAGGCACACACAACCTCCTACGATACATCAATGCATTATCAGTGGAGAAAGTAAAATGGCTAGGTAATTCGGACTCTGCCTCACGAAAACCCTCAGCCAAGTGCTTTTCACCCCGCTGTGCATCTATCATCCTCTGTCTCAGAGTAGGGCCAACAGTTAAACTTGCCAAACTCACTGTAATCTCAGCTGTAAGAAAAGCTATCTCAGCTCTTTCCATCTCCCATCTAAGTCTCTGCGAAATAGTACTCAAAACTGACAAGTGTGATGACTTTCGACTAAGTGCATCAGCAACCACGTTGGCCTTTCCTGGATGATACTGTATGTCACAGTCATAATCTTTCACAAGTTCTAGCCACCTCCTCTGTCTCATATTTAACTCTTTCTGGGTGAAAAAGTATTTGAGACTCTTATGATCGGTGAAAATCATAATCTTTTCACCATACAAGTAATGTCTCCATATTTTCAATGCATGTACCACTTTGCTAGCTCCAAATCATGAGTCGGGTACTTTTTCTCATGCTCCTTTAACGCCGAGAAGCATAAGCTACCACCTTTCCATGCCTGCATCAATACACATCCCAAACCCTTCTTGGATGCATCAGGATACACTGTCAAACCCCCAGACTCATCAGGTGAAACCAAAACCGGGGCCGATACAAGTCGCCTCTTAAGCTCTTCAAAGCTATTTTCACACTCATCAGTCCGCACAAAATCAACCCCCTTTTTCATCAAATGAGTCAAAGAGGATGCAATCTTGGAAAAATCTTGCACAAATCGTCTATAATAACCTGCAAGTCCAAGAAAGCTACGTATCTCGGCCACATTAGTAGGTCGGGGCCACCCACTAACGGCTTCCACCTTAGAAGGATCAACAGAAATCCCTCTACTAGATACTACATGCCCAAGAAAAGCCACTTCCTTCAACCAGAATTCACATTTAGAGAACTTCGCATACAACTTATGAGCTCTCAAAGTCGATAACACCCTCTCTAAATGTATGGCATGTAACTCCTCAGTCCTCGAATAAACAAGAATATCATCAATAAACACTATCACAAAGGAGTCAATGAACCTCTTGAACACTGTATGCATCAGGTCCATAAAGACTGCAGGAGCATTAGTCAGGCCAAAAGACATGACAACAAACTCATAATGACCATATCGTGTCCTGAAGGCAGTCTTGAGAATATCCTCATCTCTAATTCTCAACTGATGATATCCCGATCGAAGATCTATCTTCGAAAAGACAGTAGCTCCCCTCAGCTGATCAAACAAGTCCTCTATCCTGGGCAAAGGATACTTGTTTTTCACCGTGACTCGGTTCAGCTCTCTATAATCAATACATAATCTCATGGAGCCATCTTTCTTCCTTACAAACAATACAGGAGCTCCCCAAGGTGATACACTTGGGCGTATAAACCCCAAGTCTAAAAGTTCTTGCAACTGCCTTTTTAACTCTTTAAGTTCAGCTGGTGCCATACGATAAGGTGCCTTGGACAATGGAACGGTCCCAGGAATCACCTCTATCTGGAAGTCTAACTCCCTCACTGGTGGCAAACCAGGTAACTCATCAGGTAAGACATCAATGAAATCCCTCACAACAGGTACAGAAGCTAAGGTAGTCACACTAACAGACGTGTCCACCACACTAGCTAAATAACCCCAAGCACCGTCACTCAAAAGTACTCTGGCCTGGATCCCCGAGATAACTGCAGGTGTCACCCTACCTCGGGTCCCATGATAACGAAAATTAGTCCCACATGAACCAACTGAAGGGATGATTTACTAAATTAGCGGAATTTATTTAGTAACACAAATTAACACTTAATTTAGGATCTATTAATATCATGCAATTTGTGATAAAAACATGTAGATTCATGCTAGTTTTTCGAAAATTAAAACCCTTTACTTACATTGAGTAAAATATGGAGAATCGGTTGGAGGTTTCTTTACAACATCAATCCTCAGCAACACCGGATCTTCTATGCTATATCCCGATCGAAAGAAAAACCGACTTGTGGGAATCGAACCGGAAGAACAAAAGAAGAAAAAATTTCTTCTAAATTTTTTCCTAAATAAAATCGGCAATTGGGCAAAAACTTGAGAGAGAATTTTCACTTTTCTAATTAAAGTGAGAAGTGTAAAAAATATGAATCTCAATGGTCATATTTATAAGAAAATATGATATCTAATCTAATTAGATAAGCATATCTCCTAATTATTAAAATAATAGAAAAGATAAATAAAAATAAAAATATATATGAATATCCTTTTATAGCTTCAGCGCCTACATGAATCGAAAATCAAAAAAATTGATTTTGCTTCACTTTGAGTGCACACGCGTCAGGGAAACTAATGGGCATATATATAAAATTTATTTTCTTTTCTTTATTTAATAATTTATGTATTTAAAATTAGAAAATTCAAATAATAATTTCTAATTAAACACATTTAGCCAAAAATTATTATATTAATTACCATTGAATCTTATTCAACTAATTAATTATTTGGGCCAAAACCAATTTGTTTCTTAAACCAATTGTATTTAATTCTCTCTAATATTTATTATTAAATTAAATAAACTCATTATTTAATTAATAATACTAATTATTAATTTCTATTTAAATAAACTCATTATTTAAATAATTAATAATATTAACATTAATTCCCGTTTAAATAATTTATTTATTTAAACAATTAATTTTGCCTTAGAATATTATAATTGATAATGCTACATTAATTTCCATTTAAATAAACTCTTTATTTAAACAATTAATATTGTATCAATATTAATAATATTGATATTAATTTTCATTTAAATAATCTCATTATTCAAATAATTAATATTTTCTAATTTTAAGTAAAATCAATTACTTAAATTGTTTGTTCTTCCTAAGTTAAATTAATAACTTAGTTTTGCTACAACGATATTTGGGCTAGCATAGGGACCCGATGGACCTATAGATCATGGGCTTAATAATTAGTCAATTAAGTGATTAACTCATAATCAGTTAATTACTTATTATTTAACTATGAATAATTCCACTATAGATTCATAGTGAACTCCCCTCACTATAGATGAGTTATGTCCATTTAGTTTATCTTTATTTATATCTCGTGATATATCCTTCACGTGGAACCCTCATAATTACAAGCGGATAAATTTACCGTTTTGCCCTTGTAATTACCGCTTTATCCTTGTGTTCCTGCGATTCTCCAATGAACATTATCTTTAGTCGAACTAGAGATAATATACTTGTGATCAATAGAAGTCGTGGCGCCACTTGTTCATGTCTCGAATCAGGACATCAAGGGAGTTTCCTAAAGTTCCTAAAATGTTTAGGTATCGCACCGATACCGTTAATTTATAGGAAAGTTATGAATTCCATCTCGTGAAAATGAGTTCCCACTACTTATCTAGTCATGTTCCCAAAACAGGAGTGTATTGAGCATTCTTACAGATCGCTCTCAACTATGTGAATCAAAGAACATAACTCCACAAATAGGAGTCCGCATTTCACTCGGAATTGAGATCTATCACCTGGTTGATAAACTTAGTTTGATATTCGATCATTTCTCGTAAACCTGGTACTAATGAGAAATTTGATCGAACATCGTGGTCCTGTCTTATACAATCAATATTGCATATGATACTTCCATTTCATGTCTCCCACATGAATGATCAGGATTAGATCATTTGTCTATAAACAAAATGCGAAGCTATCAACAGTGTTACCAGGATAAGGTTCCCAAACGTTATCCATTTACTGTAGACACTTTTAAGTTACTCATCTCGACTTTAATCCTCTCGTATGACTCACATACTAAGTCGTGATTTCATAAGAGTAACTTAGGGTTTACTATTTGAATGTTTGATATTTATATATTTCCATATATTCCTAATATCATTAATTGAATCAATCTAGATAATATAAAGAACTTATGTTTATTTATTTAATTTATTCTTAATAAATTATTATTATTAAATAATTACAAGTTCTAGGACACCATTCCTAACATCAACAAAGTCTACCACTTTCTCATTACAACCGATGTTGGCGTGGTTGGCTGACAGACAATCCATACCCAAAATAATATCAAAGTCAGACATCGGCATCACAATCAACATAGCATGCAGAAAGCAACCCAAAATACACAAATCATCAGTATAAACAACTCTATCCACTATCACAGATTTTCCGAGCGGAGTAGTAACATGTAACTCATGTCCTAACGGCTCAGAATCAAAGGCGGCAGACTCGACAAACTCAGTAGAAATAAATGAGTGAATAGCCCCTGAATCAAATAAAACTAGAGCAGAGTGCCCTAATACTGATAAAGTACCTGTAACAACAGTACCAGATGCCTCAGCATCCTCTCGAGTAGTGGCAAAGACACGTGCCTGCTGTCGTGTCTGAGGCTGTGCCTGAACTACCGGTGGTGCTCTCTGTTGCTGAGCAGGCCTAATCTAGCCTCTACCACCTGCCTGACCACGGCCCTGACCCTGTCCTCGACCCTGACCCTGTCCTTGTAATCGACCATGTCCCTGTCCAGAACTCTGACCCTGTTCTGAGCTTTGACCCTGACTCCCACACTGCTGTGGTGTCTGTAAACTAGGACAAAATCGTTTAACATGTCCGGCCTGTCCACAAAGGTAACACCTCTGCACATAACACTGACCCAAGTGGTACCCAGAACAATCAGGACAATAGGGCAAAGAAGGGGCTTGATCACTAGACTGACCTGAATGGAACTGAGGTCCTGTCTGTCCTTTGCCCCTACCTGGAGCCTGTCTATATGACTGTGTCCCTCGACCAGGGGGGTCGTCCACAGCCTTCCTCTTCCCAGAAGAGGTCTGAGAAACAATCTCACTGGACTTTTTCTCAGAATCACCAATATCTAAGGCCAAAGCATCAGCATACGTACCAGGCTGTAAGGCTCGTACCTGTCCTCGTAGTTCTGCTCTCAAACCTACAATAAACCTCTTTCTCTTACTTTCAGGATCCGTAACATGTTTTGTAGCAAATTTTGACAACCTGTCAAACTCCCTCTCATACTCCACAACAGACCTATCACCCTGTCTGAGTGTGAGAAACTGTATCTCTAACTGATCTCGTGTATCCTCTGGATAGTATTTCTCATAGAACTTTTCCCTGAACACCTCTCAACTAACCTGCAACTCAGGGCTGAGAGTACGAAATAAACCCTTCCACCAGTACAAAGCATCATCTACCAAAGAATAGGTCCCACAGTGGACCTTCAAATGATCCGGACATTTAATGAATTCAAGTACCCTCTCTACTCTGGTGATCCATCTCTCAGCAACTGCAGGATCAGTAGATGTCCCGTCAAACTCAGGAGTATTGTACCTGATATACTCTTTCAAAGTTTTTACAGCATCAGTAATACCAGACTGGTCTACCACAGGAGTGGGTACTCTAACAGATGGTATAACCCTATCAGTCTGTCCTCCACCACCCCGTAAAAGGTCTAAAAAGTACTCCTCTGAAATGGTGATACTACGACCCTGACTAGGTGTCTGATCAACTGGAGGCTCATCCTCCCGATAAACAGGTGGAGGGGGTGGCGGTGTAACTGCCCTCGTCCGACCCCTACCTCGTATCCCAGCTTGTACTCCGCTCCGACCTCTCCTAGGTGTCACTGTCCTTGGAGGCATACTGAAATCACAATCAGAAAAACCTCACATGAGATAATGGAAAAGGAATGTCAATGCTACAATTACATTTATCAAAAGAGAAGGTTCTAAGGATACCTGGCACCGTTGACCATCAAACAATGATTGGACAAGAACAAAATCAAACCATGAAAACATGCGATGCATGTGGTCTACAGAACCAGGAAGGCTCTGATACCAACTGTAACGACCCGATTTTTAGTAAAATCCATTAAAACAATTGCCCAGCGGAAATCTAGATTTTACAAAAAAACGGCATGGGTCCGTTTAAAATTCGGATAAACCAAAACCTGTTTACAAACCAGTTTTTCCAGAAAAAGCAATAATACTAGAATGCACCTTCCATGATATGATGAAAATGCTAAAGGAAGTTTAAAGTTCAAAATATATATACAATCGCTCCATCGAGCTCAAAATGTAACAAAATAAAAAGTGATGCAATGTTCATGAGCATTCAAGGATGCTACTTTCAAAATCAGCTGCATTTTTGTCCATTCATTATCTCGATCGGTCACGCGGTGCCACCTCCTCTACCTCGTCCTCTACCACGAGTCTTACCTGAAAAATTGTAATTGTAGCAACATTAGCATAAAAATGCTAGTGAGAGTAAAATGAAAGCAAGTAATCCTATGAACAACATTTCATGTCAGAAATCGTGTCCAAAGGCCTAGATTTCACTTTTACTACCCATTCCACATTCCAAATTTCACACATAAACAACATACATAATAAACTTTCTTAACTTCATGGCTCAACGAATCTTAGGAGTTATGGATTTCCTCGAAAACTTTCTATCATCATAAAAGAAATACTCAAACCAAGATACAAGTAAAAGAATGTGATATACTAAATGCTAATAAAGTCGCAACCACACATGCTCAAATCTTCGAGTGCCAACCGTATCACCGCATGTGTAGTACTATAATAATAATAATAACAATAATGACACATTCATACATGCTCAAATCTTCGAATGCCACCCTTACCACAGCGTGTATAGTACTATAATAATGATAACAATAATAACACATCCATACACGCTCAAATCTTCGAATGGCACCCTTACCACAGCGTATATAGTGCTATATCACAAATCATCACACCAGGATACCGTATGGAGCGTATCACATACTATCATGTGCCATATCAAATAACCTCGCACCATGATACCGTATGGAGGGTATCACATACTATCATGTGCCATATCACATAACCTTGCACCATGATACCGTATGGAGCGTATCACATACTATCATGTGCCATATCACATAACCTCGCACCATGATACCGTATGGAGCGTATCACATACTATCATGTGCCATATCACATAACCTCGCACCATGATACCGTATGGAGCGTATCACATACTATCATGTGCCTTATCACATAACCTCGCACCATGATACCGTATGGAGCGTATCACATACTATCATGTGCCATATCACATAACCTCGCACCATGATACCGTATGGAGCGTATCACATACTATCATGTGGAATCCAACAAGCTCCCTAGTAAGTTAGATAAAGTTCCACTCAAACTACTAAAGAACATAAACCGCTTGAATTACACGAGTCAATACTCAAGTGTAATTTCTAAGCCACTTTGACTCCCGAATCACTTAAAGTTCCTTAGTCATTCACTTTCATCTAAAGTCTCCAAATCACCTTACAAGACTTCCAAACCACTCATAATTACTCTTTTACTTCAAAACCATAAGTACATCAAAATCACTCCACTCACATCCGAGTTAAAGTCTCCAACCAAGTATAACTTCCGGAAGTTAGTTCCCCTCTTAACCTCGATAAACAATAACGTAATGAAACATAATTCATAAAATTACTAACTTCCATTTTAAACTCACCTTAGATGTGAAATCCAAGCTTCCAAGGTGCCGGAGTCAAAGTCAAACAATCGATCACAAACCTACATAACAAATACAACTAACAACCATTAATTATCCAAAAATCGAGCAAACGATATCTAAACACATAAAATGACGAAAACCCCGAATTTAACCCCTAAGGGACCCACGGCCCAACAAGGAAGAGAGGGTTCGAGTTCGGTTTTCCGTCTTTTATGCACTTTTGAAATGATTTGGGTTGATCAAAGACACTTTGAAAGTCGAGATAACAGTGGGTCATGATATTTTAGGGTTTTACATAATAATCAATTTCCGAATAATTAAGTAAAATGTAAAATCATAGCAAACCAAACACCCTAATTCTTGGTCAAGTGAGAGAAATTAACACGGGACGGGTTTTCAACTCAAACTTGATTTTAGGGTTTAGGGAAGTTTCTAAAACTTGCTAAAACGACTTCCTCGATTGAAATCTTCAAGCTTCGGGGTGTGAATTTGAAGATTTCAATTCAAAACCTCCATTAGAACACTATTCACAACAAGTTTTAGAAAGTTTGTCATACCTTAAGGCTTCGAGAAAACTAGCGAAAATCTCGATTGCTAGGTTAGAAATGATCTTCGGGATGAGAGCTTTTCAACGGGCATAAGATTACGACGATCCACCGAGCAACGGAGAAAAGCCAAGAGAGAGAGAGGGAGGGGGGGTGTCTCGGCCTCAAAGGAAGAAAAGAGAAAGATGAAAATGAATTTCCTTGACCAAGTTGACTATTTAAGGATGAGGATGGTGAATAGTGATTTTTTAAGAAATTGGAAAATGACGTATATGTCCCTTTTAAAAGATTCGATTAAAAATACGAAACCCGATGGTCTTAAAATAATCTAAAGGTGATTAATAATTATTAATTGGCCCGTTAATAATTATTAATGTCACCAAAACTAATTTAAAGTAGTAAAAGGTTTAAAAAGTTGAAAAAGGTTTTCGAACGAAAATAACTACTAAAATCGAATTACTAAGTTTAAACTAACTAAATACTTTATTTAAAAAAAAAAAAATTACCTCCAAAAGTAACGGGACGTTACACATCACGACAACCAAATGAAAGCCTAAGGTTCAAAAAGAACCATTCCCAAGAGGCATCATTTTCAGAATCAACAATGCCAAACGCAAAAGGAAAAATCTGATTATTACCATCCAAGGTTGCAGCTGTAAGAAGGGTACCGACAAATTTATTACTTAAAAAGGTTCCGTCAACAGAAATAACCGGCTGAAAATACTTCCACCCATATATAGAGGCATGAATAGTAAAGAAAAAGTATTTGAATCTTTGATTTTGATCAAGAACAAAAGCTATTACAGAACCTGAAAAACATAATGAATGGAAAAAAAATATTACTGAAATGTAACAGCAAAAAAAAAATGAAAATCACTAAAATAGACCCTACAAATCAATATATTATTTATTAGTATACTTGGATTGCTAGAACAGAGACCAGCTGAAAACAAAGAGATAAATGCATAAGATTCAGCAGGAGAACCCATTATAACATTCTTTGCTAACTCCTTGCCACGCCAAGCAGTCTTGTAACTAATGCACACTCCAAATTTATCACGCATGTACTTGACAATCATTTTAGGAGTAATTGCTTCATCACCATATAAAGTCAGGTTGTGTTTTACACATTCACTAACAAGCAAAGAAGTCGCTTGTCTATGACTATTGTGTGTAACATCAACTGGACAAGAATGTTGTTTAACAACTTTCCTAACAACCCATATACTTGAATTCTTATAAATTGAAGCACGGACATACCATGAACAATTGGGTTTTGCGTATGATAAAATAATAGGATCAACATTAGATCTCAAGGTACGAAAATGGAAGTTTCCTCTTAGACTAACGACCTGTAAACCTTTTCTAACCTCGTTTTTATTTGGAAAGGCCATACACTCATGAATGGTAAATGAAGCAGGCATAATATTGATATCAACAAAATCAATATACTCAAAACCAAGAGGTAGAACATCAAGACAGGGCATAGAAAAGGAACCAACAGAACTACTCAAAGGTGTATCAATTTGATTGGATGATGTCAACAATATAGGTTGGTCAACAATAATAGGACACCTATCAAAAGTCCCACTCCTAACCATGTTACATCTTTGTCATCTAACAAAGGAACAAGTTTGCACAAACCACTAGAAGTTTCTAAGTTGGCAAACAAATTAATTAGGCCAAAAGTAATAGACAAGTGAAGATGACTAATAAGACATTCACGGAAACTAAGAAAGTCAAAAGAATCATCTGCTGTGAGAGCATCCATCCTAAATCCTACATAATTTTTGTGATCATCCCACATTCTATGGTGATAAACAACAACAGCAAAATGAACCATGCTTTACTGCAATGAATAAAATCAATAACTTAGTGATTATTAGGTATAATTTATCAATTAATAAACACAGAGGCAAAAGAAAAAAACATAACAGAATCCAGAAAAAAAGAAAAAAATAACAAAAAGCAGCACAAACAAACCATTCATGTTTACTGCAATGAATAAAATCAATAACTTAGTCATTATTAGGGTATAATTTATCAATTAATAAACACAGAGGCAGAAAAATGTATGATGGAAAAAAAAACAAGCAAAAAGAACAATAACAATGAATAGGGGAAAAACAAAATATCAGCAAACTGGATTTTGAAAATCAATATAGAAAAAGCAAATGAGAGTGGGGAACAAATTGCAAAAAACTGAGATAACGCAGCTGAGAGATTTGAGGAACAAATTGCAAAAAAATAAGGAGATAACCCAGCTGAGAGATTTGAGGAAAAAATACCAATTATCGCTGCTGAGAGAGATGTGGAAGATAGATGAAAAGTAGTTGATAGAATTAAGAGGAGTAGAACGCAATTAACGAAGCCATTAACGCCATTAAAAGATTTGAGAAATTAGGGATGGAAACACCATTAAAAAAAGAGAAGACAATCAACGCAATTCTGAAATCTCCAATTCCAATGGTAACCTACTGCACTTCTCTGACTTGTTGAAGAAGAGCCTCTCAAAGACCTTAACTCGATACTATCCTTTTGCCGGTAGGCTCAACGATAGGGATGGCAACGGGGCGGGGCGGGGTCGGGGATGCACTTCCCATCCCCTAACCCGCGGGGATTTTTAATCCCCATACCCTACCCTATCCCCTAATAAAAAATCGGGGTCGGGTTCGGGGATTCCCCATTAGGGGATCGGGTTCCCCGCGGGGAAAATTCCCCGTTTTACATTTTAATTCTTATTTAAAAATGAAATATAAAAATGAAATATACATTTAAAATACACATTTTTAAGTAAAAAAAAAAACATAATACTAACCATTTTATATTGTATTAGTTAATATAATCATATTTCACATATATTTTTCAATAAATAAAGATAAAAGTAAACAAAATATATAAGATATTCTTTAAAAATCGGGTTCGGGTTCGGGGTCGGGGACGGGGGATGTATTCCCCTATAACAAATCCGGGGGGGGGGGGGAAATTCTCACCCTAACCCTATAAAACGGGGATTTCTCGCCCCTATAGGGTCGGGGCCCCTAACCCGCGGGGAATTTTGCCATCCCTACTTAACGATGGAATTTCCTCCGTCGATTGGAACGACGAGGGAGTAAATTTCTTGGAAGCCAAAATTAATTGTGATCTATTAGAAGTTATTCACAACTTAAAACATTCAAAATGTTCGAGACTTCTTGACTTTCTATTTTTCGACAATTTAAAAGGACAAGACCAAAGATTCAATCCTTTGTTGTCCATTCAAATAACCCAGTTCGAATGTGGAGGAAAAGCAATGGGTGTTTTTTTGTCTCACAAACTAGCAGATACCGCAACCATCGTCAACTTCATGAATGATTGGGCTTCTATTGCGAGAAGCATCGACATTATCAACGACCACATGTCCCCGGTGTTACCTCGGTTCGACGCAACGACTTTTTTTCAGTCGGCTGATGACCAACAATCGGCGGGGCAGGCTAGTATGTCGATACTAAAAGGTGATCAAAATATTATTGCAAATAGATTTGAGTTTGATGCTTCACAAATTGCGAGACTCAAATCAATAGTTTCCGAGAAATTAATGGAGCATCCAACTCGTGTTGAAGTCGTAAGTGCATTGATCTATAAAGCATTAGCCATTTCAAAAAACCAGACAACCACTTTGCTTCAAATTGCGTACAAGACTGGTTCCTCCATTGCCAGAGTCTTTAACAGGTAACATAATCTCGTTTTTTGTGGCATCGTCAACGACGACGGATAATAAAGAGATAAAGATGTGGAGATTAGTAGCTGAGATGAAGAAAAACTTGACAAAATTCTGTGAAAAGAATCCAAGAAAGTATAAAACAGAAGAATGGTCTTTGCTTTACAAATTACATATGAAAGAAACAATGGAAGCATTGAGTAATCCGGCGGATCAAACCGTGTATGCGTGTAGTAGTTGGTGCCGATTTCCTATTTACAAAGCTGATTTTGGATGGGGAAAGCCAACATGGGTTAGTGCACCAGTCATCTTACAAAAGAATGTATTTTTATTGATAGACACAGCAGATGGAGATGGAATTGAAGCTTGGGTGAGTTTGGATAGCAAAGAAATGGTTCTGTTTCAGAAAAATATTGAAGAACTTCTCTCATTTTACCATTTGAAAACTTGATTAAGTAGCTATACTTAATGTTGCTGCTTCTACTTGTCTGTAATATTTTGTTCTTTTGGTGTGTGTGGTTTTTCTTTCCCCCTATAATACTCCTTCCTAAACGTTGTTTATTTTTATTTGTTAATTTCTAGTAGGTTTTCTCTATTTTCGCTCTCCCAATAAGGGCGTGATTGAGAGTGTCGGTGAAATATCAAAGTGTTTTTATTAGAAGTACTATGATTAACAAGTGTCAATGATGTATTATTTTATTGTTTGATTCTAGTATTTAAAAAGTTTTTTTTTTCCTTACTTAAAGTTCAAAAAATAGTTTCAAGTGATGCTCCATTATTATTGTTAATTATTGATCCACTCATTAAAAATTGCTATGTTTGTAAATAGTTTTAAGTGATGATATTTTTCAAATATTGCATCAAAAACTGCTACCCACTATAATTCCCTTAAAAATAAGTTCAGAGAGAAAATATGTAAAAGTAAGTTAAAGAGAGAAGATCCTCTTTGTGGTTGAATTTGATCAACAAATTCTAACTGATTTTACCATTTGGTATTGTGAAATTTTACAAATTTTTTGAAATTACTTTTGATAGCGAGATTCTAAAAGCAGACACATCTATATCTATACTATATTAAAAAGCAAAGAAGTTGGGTAAACATTTTTGGACAAAACTACCCTCTAAATTATTGACAAATTACATCTATCATCTACCTTAAATATTAAAAAATAAATAAATAATAACTACCTTTTAAATTATTAAAAAAATGCATTTATCATCTACCTCAAATATAAATAATAAAAAATATTTGTTAATCTAAATTTTTAAAGTAAAAAAAAAAGAAATGAGTTTTTAAAACTATTTTTATTGTTAAGATTTTAAAATAAAACTTAATTAATTAATTTAACTATAATTTATTTTATATCAAATAAATACTAATTATTGTAGACATTGTACTTTGCCGAATTAAATTTATTTTTTTCACATTTTTTTAATTGAAAATTAAAAAAAAAAGATTAAATTAAACCAAAGGGAAAATAATTACGAGAGAGTTTTAAATCGAGACAAAAAAAATTCATAAAAAAATGGTTTTTTAAACAAGTCAAAATAAAATCATATAATATATAAACATTTTTTAATTTAAAATTAAAATAAAAATTTTAATTTAATTTTAAGTGATGATATTTTTATAAATATTGCATCAAAAACTGTTACCCACTATAATTCCCCTAAATATAAGTTAAGAGAGAAAATACTTAAAATAAGTTAAAGAGAGAAAGCCTGTTTGTGGTTGAATTTGATCAACCTATTACAAAATCCTAACTGATTTTACAATTTGGTATTATGAAATTTTACAAATTTTTTGAAATTACTTTTAAGAGCTAAATTCTAAAAGCAGACACATCTATATCTATACTATATTAAAAAGCAAAGAAGTTGGGGAAATATTTTTGGACAAAACTACCCTCTAAATTATTGACAAATTACATCTATCATCTATCTTAAATATAAAAAAAAAAATAACTACCTTTTAAATTATTAAAAAATTACATCTATCATCTACCTCAAATATAAATAATAAAAAAGATTTGTTAATCTAAATTTTTATAGTAAAAAAATAAATGTGTTTTTAAAACTATTTTATTTTTAAGATTTCAAAATAAAACTTAATTAATTAATTTAACTATAATTTATTTTATATCAAATAAATACTAATTATTGTAGACATCTTACTTTTCCGACTTAAATTTATTCTTTTCCAAACTTTTTTAATTGAAAATTAAAAAAAAAAAGATTAAATTAAACCAAAGGGAAAATTAATTACGAGAGAGTTTTAATTGTTAAATCGAGACATAAAAAAATACATAAATTTTTTAAAGAAGTGAAATTTTGGTTTTATTTGAAAAAAAAAAGGTTTTTTAAAACAAGTCAAAATAAAATCATATCATATTTAAACATTTGTTAATTTAAAATTAAAATAAAGATTTTAATTCAAAATAAAAAAAAAAATCAAGCAAGGATTTGATTTTAACGTTAACGAATAAATTTTGATTTTTTTTTATCTAAATAAATCCTCTTAATTTAATTAAAATGAATTTTACTTATAAATCTAATTTAATTATGTTAAAATGAATTAACTGAGATTTGAATTGAAAAGTCTAAATCAAAATTAATTATTTTAATTAAATTGAATCAACATTTGAATTCAAATTTTATATATAGCCTAATTATATTAATTTTATTATTAAGATTTGATTTTACTCTAATCTAAATTCAATTAATTGGTTTAATTAAATTAATATTGACTTACAATTCTAAATATGATTTAATTTTTTTAATTAAGATTTAATTGATTTTACAAATCATTTTTTATATTCATTTTCTGTCCTGTAAAAAGAATTGTGACTTTCAATTTATATCGATTATATTAACACAATCGTTAGTAACATTTTTTTGTCATATTTTTCCGACCAAGCTTAACTACGTGTTTTTTTTCCCTTTTTTTTATTATCCTTTTTTTAACAGTTGGATGCTCCTCGGCGTTATTACTTCCAAGCTTGAGGTTAGTTCTAAAGGCGAGGCTGGATTTTACTATACGAATACCCTTCAAGATCCATTTGGGCCACTTCGCGGGTTTTTAATTCTTTTATATCAATTTCATATTGCAATTTTTTGTGTTAATTAAAAAAATCTTCCTTCCTTTATAAATTGAATTTCTTCTTTGTTTTAGCTATTTTAGTTTATTTTTCAATATTTTCAATTCATTTGTAACGTCCCGTTATTTTGTGATAAAAAAAAACTTTTATTTATTTTATTTTAATTTAAGTAATTAAAGTTTATTTATTTATCGGTAAATTAGAATTTTATAGTTTATTTCGGTTTTAATCTTTTAATTGACCTTTTTAGTTTATTTTCGTTTTAATGGTATTAATAATTATTAACGGGCCAATTAATAATTATTAATCACCATTGGGATAGTTTGAGAAGTTCGGGATTCGTTTTTAAGCCAAAAGTCATAAAAGGACGCAACTGTCATTTCCAAATTTCCTAAATATCTAAACACTATTCACTCACCTTCTTTAAATTACCATTGACTCATTTTTTTTTACCAAAATCATCACCCAATTCTCCTCCAAAACCGTGAGCATCTATAAGCAAAGGGGAAATTTCGATTTTTGTTCGTTTCTCGACGGATCGACTCGATCTTGGATACATCGGAAAAGCCCTCGAGTCAAGGATCCTTTTCCACCTAGCCTTTGTCCGTTTCTCTCGAGATCCTAGGAGTTCTCGGTAAGTTTCTCTTGAAACCCTAAGCTCCAAATAGTGTTTTAATGGAGTTTTCTTTGTTTCCTTTCGATTTCTTGCCGTGAAACTCGGTGTTTGTAAATACGAGAGTAGTTTTAAGAGTTTTTGGAAACTTTCCCATAACCCTAAAAACAGTATTTCAAATGAAACCCTTTCCGTTTGAAATTTACCTTTTTGGGTTTAATTATGGGTTAGAATTTAATGAAATAATGTTTATTTAAATTCAATTCGGGAAAGGGCATAATGTTCAAAAACCCTATTTATCGATACCCATTGAAATCGGGAATATCGAATTTGCTTAAAACCAACTCGAAACACTTTTATATTGCCTAAAAGCCGGAAAACCAAACCCGAAGCCCATTTTCATTGTTAGGGTCGTGGGCCTCTTGTGGGAGGGTTGTTGAGTTTTTCGTCGTTTTGTATGTTAGGTTGTTATTTGATCGATAGTTGGTAAAATTATTGATTGTGTGATATAATTCATTTGTAGGTGTTTTTGAACCGCTTGTTTGATCGCTCTTCCGGACTTAGGAGCGAAGCTAACTTTCTTTAAGGTGAGAATAGTTAGTATTTAAAGTAACTATAGAAAACAAATGAGTGTGATGGTTTGTAGAGTATGAGACTAAGACTAGAATTCGAATCAAAGATTAGAGGGATGTGAGTTAGTGCCCTTAGGATTAGAAGTTAATCCTTTAAGTGAGAACTTAGGAGTGCTCGAGGAAAGTGTTGAATCTTAGAAGATTCTAAGTTAGATTCGTTTCAAAGCTTAGGTTGGATCATTGGAGGTTAAAAGATCCAAGTTTGTTTTTAGAACGGTAAATAGAACCTCGGATTATTGGAAGTTTAGAATCCTTGAAGGTATAGGTTAATCGTTTGATTTATGTTTCTACTTTTATTATTGTTAGCGGAGTTCGATTTATATATCGTTCGTCCGAGATGCTTATCTATTTTACTTTATGTCATTTACTTTATATCTTTTTCTTTATGCCCCTTTACTTTATGATTGCATCAACTACTTTAGTACATATTTACTTTTACAAGGATATGCAAGCATATGCATATCATATTGCATCATACTATTCTCGCACCATTCATGAAAAAGAAATGAAAGTGAAAAAGAAAAGAAAGTGAAAGAGAAAAGAAGGAAGAATGATGAACCCTACGTGGAGTTCACATCACCTTCAGTGAAAAAGAAACCAAAGTGAAAAAGAAATGAAAGTGAAAAAGAAAAGAAAGTGAAAGAGAAAAGAAGGAAGAATGATGAACCCTACGTGAAGTTCACATCACCTTCAGAGAAAAGAAAGAATGAGAAATGAAAAAGAGACGAAAGGGATCCTACGGGATTTGCTCATTACTCTAACTGAAAAAGAGACGAATGGGATCCTACGGGATTTGCTCATTACTCTTGATGAAAAAGGAGTGAATGGTATCCTACGGGATTGACGCATTACTTCTTCATACATAGAGAGTTGAATGGTATCCTGCAGGATTGACGCATTACTTCCTCATGCATAAGGCTGAATGGGATCCTACGGGATGTTCTCATTACCCTTCATTCACGCACAAAAGGGCAATTGCGAAGTCCTACGGGATGCTCTCATGCATTCATGTTTATGATATATAAAAGGGAGAATCAAGATGTTTTATTTTATGCAAAGTTTATTTACTTTTCTTACTTATGTCATAACAATGTTGATGGATGAGTATTGACTATGATTATTAGTAATGTCATCCTTAGAAAGTAAAACGAAATTACCTAGAGTTTAGAGAACTTTAGGAATGAATTGTGTTAGATTAATTGGACACAAATCAGAATACGAGTTTGAGGTCTATCTTTACTTTTTATGCTTATTATTCTCACTGGGCTTAGTTCGTTAGCTCATGATATTACAAAATTTCAGGTAATGCCCTGTAAGAGGTCGAGGGAGAGGAGCTGGTGCTGCGTGATCGAGGGATGCTGACCTCGAGATGGACTATTTTGTTGTAAAGTGTATGAATTTTACTTTTGAGAACTTTGAAGGATTTGTGAATTATACTTTGTATTTAGCTCATAAGAGCTTTTTATCGTTGTTTTTATGATATTACATCTTGAACTCCTGATTGGAACTTAATGTTCCATGTGATTTTATTAGATTTAAAAATTAGGATGTAAACAGGTTTTCGGCATGCCAACTTTCAAACAAAACCACGCAAAATTTTCTTAAAAATAAAAGACTTCCGCTGTTTTCTCTGATTTTAATTTATTTAAAACTGACGGGTTGTCACATCATTACTAGGAGTACAGTAACAATGAATAATGCATTATTCGATCTTATGCATCTTAGGTTAAAATTCACGCACTATTATACTACAAGAAAAATGCGATTTAACGACGGAAATTAGCGACGAATTGAGGAAATAGTGCGTCGTTACAAGGGATTAACGACGCAATTAACTACGATATGGCCTGACGTTATATTTGCCATCGTTAGACGAATCTACCGACGGAATGCCTCGTTCCTTAACGAGGGAAAACTATTACATCGCTGTGTTTCGTTGACTAGAATAGAGTGATGGTGTTCGTCGTTAGGATAGTCAAAGACACAAGTTGACCTTAATGACTCAATTAGTCGTTATTTAAGTCAAAGTCATGTTTCAGTATAACGATAGACTACGTCGTTAATAGTCAAAGACTCATGTTGACATTAACGACTCATTTCGTTGTTATATAAGTCAAAGTAATTTTCACTATAACGATAGAATACGTCGTTATATAAGTCTTTGTTTTATTTGACATTAACGACGGAATGAGTCGGTCAATTAATTTTTATTTTTTTTAAAATTTAATTAGGGTTTAAGGTTTTAATTACAAATTATTGTGATTTGAAAATTAAATTTAATTACAAAATAAAAACTAAATTAAATTTAGGAAAAAATAATATTAGATAAATAATATTAAAAATCCCAAAATAATACAAAATAATGTTTTTTTCCTAAAGCCTAATCGAGATGAGGATCAGATGGAGAATCGGGAGGAGGGAAACAAAAAACGGAAGTCGAAGAACCCTCGTCGCGCATCTGCACCATGAACATGTCCATCGTTGCCTTCACCGACCTCTCGAACTCTTGCCTGGACCGCTCGAACTCATCGAGACGAGCCGTAATCCCTGTCACCTCCGCCTTGAGCCGTTCGTTGCTTTCTCAAAGCTCTGCAGTCTCAGCCCTCAAAGTATTGTTACTCGCGCGAAGCTCGGCAGCCTCGATCGAACGAGCTGCCTGGGAAGACCGAGGCTGATCGACGTAAATGACAGGGCCGAGGTTGCCGAGTCCAGGAACAGTACCGTCTGGACGTCTCCCTCCTACTGCCTCGAGAAAAGCCGACTTGATATCCTCCTGTGTCGGAGCTTGGTAAGCTATCAGCGAGAATCGCTTCGTAACGAGCCTGAAAAAAAACAAATCATTTCATTAACTAATATACTAATAATGAATAAATTTGAAAAAGAATAAACAATAATTAACACTTACCGCTTTCTCTCTCGCCCTATTGTCTACAAAAGTCTGTGTATCTCCACCTTTGGTGTGGAGACAGATAAATAGCTCAGTAGCATGAACCGGACTACCCAATTTTTGCTCCTGTGAATGTTAAAAATAATTAACGAATAATGAATAACTTACGAAAAGAAAGTAAAAGTTAATTAATACAGAAAATAACTTACGAGTTGTTTCTTGTGCTCGTATGTGGAGCGTGACCCTCCAGTGTGCTTCGAAGGGTTGGCATTCCGGTTGGCGTTCCGGTTGGCGCTATTGATCGTCGAAATGCGCTAGGCATCCGGCGTCTGAGTACGCGCCAAGATCTCTGCCAAGTCCTCCGCAGAAATGTGGGCCGACCGTTTATTGGCAGGGGCGCGGCGAATATTGTAGCCAGTGTCCCTGTATCGAATGTCGCCCTGATGATGCCAGGGAGCGTATATGACCTCGTCGGTCAGCTCCTCTGGAATATCAAAATATTGCTGAAAAAAATTAACTGTCAGTTTTAGAAATATTATATATATATATATATATATATATAATGAAATATAATATTTTGAATATGTTTACCTTCCATGCCTCAAACATCCGAGCTTGTGCGCAGCAGAGACGCTCTACCAACGAGGGTGTCCCTATACATGAAGCATCTTCAATACCTCCGTAAATCTCCTCGAAACTGTTAGGAATGATGTCCTAGAACTTGTAATTATTTAATAAGGATAATTTATTACGAATAAATTAAATAAATAAACATAAGTTCTTTATATTATCTAGATTGATTCAATTGACGATATTAGGAATATATGGAAATATATTAATATCAAACATTCAAATAGTAAAACCCAAAGTTACTCTTATGAAATCACGACTTAGTATGTGAGTCATACGAGAGGATTAAGGTCGAGATGAGTAACTTAAAAGTGTCTTCAGTAAATGGATAACGTTTGGGAACCTTATCCTGGTAACACTGTTGATAGCTTCGCATTTTGTTTATAGACAAATGATCTAATCCTGATCATTCATGTGGGAGACATGAAATGGAAGTATCATATGCAATGTTGATTGTATAAGACAGGACCACGATGTTCGATCAAATTTCTCATTAGTACCGTTTACGAGAAATGATCGAATATCAAACTAAGTTTATCAACCGGTGATAGATCTCAATCCTGAGTGAAATGCGGACTCCTATTTGTGGAGTTATGTTCTTTGATTCACATGGTTGAGAGCGATCTGTAAGAACGCTCAATACACTTCTGTTTTGGGAACATGGCTAGATAAGTAGCTGGGAACTCATTTTCACGAGATGGAATTCATAACTTTCCTATAAATTAACGGTATCGGTCCGATACCTAAACATTTTAGGAACTTTAGGAAACTCCTTGATGTCCTGATTCGAGACATGAACAAGTGGCGCCACGACTTCTATTGATCACGAAGTATATTATCTCTAGTTCGACTAAAGATAATGTTCATTGGAGAATCAGCGGGAACACAAGGATAAAGCGGTAATTACAGGGGCAAAACGGTAAATTTATCCGCCTGTAATTATGAGGGTTCCACGTGAAGGATTATATCACAGATACAAATAAAGATAAACTAAATGGACATAACTCATCTATAGTGAGGGGAGTTCAGCTATGAATCTATAGTGGAATCATTCATAGTTAGATAATATGTAATTAACTGATTATGTGTTAATCACTTAATTGACTAATTATTAAGCCCATGATCTATAGGTCCATCGGGTCCCTATGCTAGCCCAAATATCGTAGTCGCGAAATCAAGTAGAAGAAATGGAAAGTTTAAGTAAAGTGAATTACTTAAATAGGCAATATTAATTGTTTAAATATTGAGTATATTTAAACGGTAATTAATATAAACATTATTAATTGTTTAAATAATGAGTTTATTTAAACAGAAAAATTAATAATGAAATATTATTAATTAGACATTATTAATTATTTAAATATTGAGTATATTTAAATGGTAATTAATAATTTGAAATTAATTGACAATTATTAATTGTTTAAATAATTAATTTTATTTGAACGGAAATTAATAATTAAAAAATTAATTAATTAATAATAAAATATTATCAATAAAGTTATTAATTAAATAATGAGTTTATTTAATGGAAATTAATAATTAAAATATTTATTATTAATTATTTAAATAATGAAAATTATTTAAATGGAAATTAATAATTAAATATAATTTGATAATATTTAGTCAGGAGAAAATATTAATATTATTAATTGTTTAAATAAAATATTTTATTTAAATGGTAATTAATAAATAAATTAATTAAGTTGGACTTATTAATTTAAGAGAGAGTTTCAAGCCCAATTGGATTAATGAACCCAATTGAAATTGGCCCAAAATAATTAATTAAATAAATTTGATTTATTAATTATTTATTATTAATTTTGGCCTTCATAGATAATTTGTAGGAGATAATTATTTGAATTATATCCTATAATAATTATATAGATTTATTTACCCAAGATAAATAAAATAAAGAAAAGAAAATGATCTCCTATTTATCTATGGCATTTTCGAAATTGCAAGATAAACGAAAGAGATAATCTTTTTTTCTTTTTGTATTTATCTCTATAGATTAATCCTAATGGGATTAGGATTCCTATTTTCCTATAAATAGGAGGGTTGGGTCATTCATAAATCACACAATTAAATTCCTTAGAAATTCGGAATTCTCTCTTCTTCCCTTCTCCCCCTTGGCCGAAATTCCCTATTCGAAATTGGGAAGAAAATATTTTTCTTCTTCCCAATTTCTTCTTAAGTTCGATCCCACAATCGGATTTCGTTTGATCGATCGGGATATAGCATAGAAGATCCGGTGTTGCTGAGGATTTGATGCTGTAAAGAAACCTCCAACCGATTCTCCATTAATCAGTCAATGTAAGTTCCGGTTTTAATTTTCGAAAATTTAAAGCATGAATCTGCATGTTTTTTCACAAATTGCATGATATTAATAGATCCATAATTAAATGTTAATTAGTTTACTAAATCAAATTCCGCTAATTTAGTAAATCATCCCTTCAGAAACCTCTCGTGATGGATGTAACCTATTGAAATGAAATGGAAACATTGAAAAGTTAGAATTTGTAAATAATAAATAATTAATGAAATAAAAGTACAAACTGAACAAAACTTACTGGCTGCCCTCGATCGACCGGCGAACCCTCCTGGAAATAGACATCTGCATGGTCTCCTGCGCTGGGTCGATAGCCTCGTCCTAAACGATCGTGTCAGGGGTATCCCCGAGACAGACATCATCCTCCTCACTGGGGGGATGACTCCCTGAGCTGCTGGCACTAGGTGTGCCAGAAGGTGCTGGAGGGCGTCTACGGGTAGGCATGACCTACGATACAATAATTAAGAAATTAAAATTCTAACCTATAAACTATATTAATTTCAAAACTAAATTAACTAATTAACATATAATTAAATGAAAACATACATACGCATTTCAAACTAAATTAACTAATTAACATATACTTAATTAAAACTAACTAAATACATATAATTAAATGAAAACATACATACTAATTTGAAACTAAATTAACTAATTAACATTTAATTAATTAAAACATACATATGCATTTCAAACTAAATTAACTAATTAACATATAATTAATTAAAACCAACTAAATACATATAATTAATTGAAAACGTACATAATAATTTCAAACTAAATTAACTAATTAACATATAATTAATTAAAACATAACTAATTACATAAAACTAAATACATATTACATACATTATCTAAATTACACAAAATTAAATTAAAATCAACTAATTTTAAACTAAATTAACTAATAACATGCTAATTAGAAATTTTAAACTAATTACATAAAAAGAAATATTAAATTTGAAGTAACTTACTCGGATTCGTTCCAATTATTGAGGTTTTTGAGAAAGGGAAAGGGTTTTCAGAGAAATGGGAAGGAATTGGCTGAGAGAATCGAAGGAGGAAGAATTTTGTTTGAGAGGAAAAGAAGAAAAACGGAGGAAGGATGGTGAAAATGGAAGAAACGGTTCTGTTTTAAAAGAGATTTAACGACGTCTTCCGTCGTTAATCACTTAAAAACTCGTCGTGCGTGTTTTTGTAATGACGGAATACCTCGTTCTAGCTATGCAGTTCGTCGTCTACGTTCTTATGACGATGAAAAACACGGCGCAATTCATCACTGATAGTTATATACACGGCGTATTGCATCGTTCAATCCAATTTTCAAACAAAGCCAATGTGACTGTTCGTATTCATGGGCGACGAATTGCATCGCCCATTCACGCCACAATTTTCGTGAAATTTTTTATCTTCGCGCCCTATTAATTACATGGAACGACGCAATAGGTCGGCTTGGAATTTGAACAGTTTCCCATAAACTATTCGTTTGAGTTACTTACGATGTCTTCCGTCGTTAAAGGTCAGATATACATTGACCACTAACGACCCATGGCATCGTTATATTCAGATATACATTGAATATAACGATGTCGTTCGTCGTTAATATCATTCCCATACTTAGAAAAAATCATCCCATCATTGTGTTCTGTGAACATTAACAACCCATGGCATCATTATATTCAGAGTATATTTGAATATAACGATGCCTTCCGTCGTTATTTGTATGTTTTTTTTTGAATTATTTCCCCTGTTACACATAAATACTTCAATCATCGTAATCAGAATCATTCATCTTTTTTGAATCAATGTTGTTTTCTTCAGTGTCTTCTTCGTTTGTTTCATCTAGAGAAAAATCTTTGTCATTTTCAGGTGGAACATAGACATTCCCTTCATCAAAAGTATCACTGATGCGTCATTCAACAGACGCGCAGTGTCAGAATTAATACCTTCATCGATTTCACAATTTTGCACTTCATGCTCCTGGAATGCAACGTAGTTCTCACTATTTTTATCAGGGAGGCTGTCATCTATTATCATCGGTCTTACTTTACAGACAACTAACCAATCAGATAAATCTCGACGCTGAGCGGGATAGTTTAAGTAGTATACCTGAATTGCTTGTTGTGCCAAAACAAAACGATCTTGGGTGTGCATGTGTTTTCTCCGGTTCACCTCAACAATTTTAAGATTGCTAGTATTGGGAACTCCACCTCGTCGCGTTGTTTCAAACCATGTGTAACGTCCCGTTACTTTTAGAGGTAAATTTTTATTTTATTTTATTTATTAAAGCTTTTAAAGTTTAGTTTTAATTCAGTAACTTCTATTTTAGTAGCTATTTTCGTCCGAATTAGTTTTTAATCGTTTTAGTACTTTAATTATGTTTTGGTGACATTAATAATTATTAACGGGCCAATTAATAATTATTAATCACCTTTAGATTTATTTACAAGCTTCGGGTTTCGTTTTTAAAGCAAAAACAAAAGAGGGACGTAGGCGTCATTACCCGATTTCTTAAATATCTAAAAAAATCACTATTCATCATCTTTAAATATCAACACTTAGTCAAAAATTGGAAAATTCCTGCACTTTTCCCCTCGCTGCCGTGGGTATCAAAGACCAAAACCCTCCCTTTTTTTTATTTTCTTTATTTCTCGATAGATCGTCTCGATTCTACTACCGTTGGAAAGCCCTTGGCCCGTAGATCATTTCCAACCTACCGAACGTAATTTTCGCTCGTTTTATCGAGGCTTAAAGGTATGTTAAAGTTTCTTATTTTTGTTGTGAATAGTGTTTTAATGGTGGAATTGAGTTGGGATCTTGAATTCGTTCACACCGAAGCTTGAAGGTTTCAATCAGGAAAGTCTTTATGGTCAATTTTAGAAACTTTCCCTAAACCCTAAAACCAAGTTTGAGCCTGAAACCCGTTCCTTGTAGTTTTCCTTCTTTTGGCTTGATTTAGGATGTTTAGTTTATTATGTTTTTGCTATTTTCTAATTGTTTCGGAAATGGTTTAATGCTCAAAACCCTAAATTGCGAATACCCATTAAGGTTACCAATCTCCAAAGTACCCAAAACCAAACCAAAATGTCTTTAAAGTGCTTAAAATCCGGAAAACAATTCCTTTTCTTCCTTTCCCTTGGGCCGTGGGCCTCTTGGCATAAGTTCCGGGTTGTTTTGTCTTTTATTTTAGTATCGTGACGATCGTTCTTCGATTCGGTTAATTAATATACTTTAGGTGTATTTAATTATAGGTTTCGTGCATCGATCGTGATTCTTGGTCAACCGGTGTTTCGGAGTTGACTTCGTTTACAAGGTGAGTTTAAAATGAAAGTTAGTTGTTTTATGAATTAAGTTTCATTATGTTATTGTTTATCGAAGTTAAGCGAGATTTAGCTTCTTAGAAGTTAAGTTTGGTTAGAGACTTTAATTCGGAAGTTAGTGGAGGAATTTTGGAACTATAATTAGTTCAATGAAAAGGAAACATCGGAGTGGTTTGAAAGTGTTACAAAGTGAATTGGAGATGATAGAGGAAGGTGGATTGAGAGTTACTTGAGTGGTTGAAAGTTATTGTAGCTAAAGTGATACACTTGAGTGTTAACTCGTGTAATCTAGAGAGTTAGGCTTCGTAATAGCTTAGTAGGATTCTTTGAGATTAACTAACTTTTAGGAAGCTTAACAGTTTGTAAAGTGGCCCATGATAGTATGTTGATTCGGTTCCATATGTATCATGTTGTGAAATGGTGAAATTCCTGATATCCGAAATGGTGAAATTCCTGATACCTGAAATGGTGAAATTCCTGATACCTGAAATGGTGAAATTCCTGATACCTGAAATGGTGAAATTCCTGATACCTGAAATGGTGAAAGTCCTGATATCCGATGATTGAGATATGGTACATGGTAGTACGTGGATTCGGATCCGTACGTACCATGGTATTATGATCTATAATACGGCACATGATAGTATGTTGATTCGGTTCCATACGTATCATGGTGCGATGGTTGTGATATGGTACGTGGTATGTTGATTTCGATCCATACAATAGCACGATACGATGAAACTTGTTTGGTAATAAGGATAGTTAATGTTATTTTTACCGATTCTTAGAAACGTGTAGTGAGACTTAGTTGTGAATGTTAATTTTACTTTAAGTCTTTATTTTTCTATCTCATGGTATTGTTTGACATGTATGGGTGGCATTCTACTATCGATTGATTGTATGGAAATTTGGAAGTGTGGATGTGAGTAGTATTGGCATTATAGGCCTTTGGACACGATTTCGGTTATGAGATTTTGTTCATAGGATTACTTGCTTTCGTTTTACTCTCACTAGCATGTTATGCTAATGGTGCTACACTTAAAATTTTCAGGTAAACCTCGAGCTAAGAAGCGTGGTAGAGGAGGTGGAGCCGCGTGACTGATCGAGAGGGTGTATGGACAATACTACCAACTCATTTTGTTTAGCATTCATTGAAATGCTTGTAAATTATTCCATCTTTACATAACTTGTGTCTTTTTGAGCCCGAAAGGGTATTTGTGTAAAATATGTCTATATTTTAAGGTCTAAATGTCTTTTGGAATGCGAAATTCCCGATTTATCGCTTTTTCTGGAATTTGGGTTGTAAACAGGTTTTGGTTATTCGATTTTTAAACGAACCCATGCCGTTTTTCTTTAGAAATTGAGTCTTCCGCTGTGCATTTGAATTTAAAGAATTTAACGGAAAGCTGGTCGTTACACCATGTGCAGTTAAAAACGATTGTACGTTTAAGATTCGGACCTGCAAATTGAAGCTCAATAATCTCATCAATGATTCCATAGAAATCTTCTGCATTGTTCCCGAACACTTGAACCTTTATACATACGCCACTGTTGTTTGTTGCCCGGTTCACTAAATGAGCTTTTGTTTGAAATCGGTAACCTTGCACCAGATAACCGGTGTAAGATCTTGCAATTCTGGATGGACCTTTTGCGATCCATATTATATGTTGATCAGCGATCGAATTTGTGGGATTGTCAACGTAATTGTAAAACCAGGAACGAAAATATTTATCGATGATGTTCATTTCTTCTGATCAGTAATACCGGGATGCGATGGTTGTACACATGAATTCACAAATAATCTACATAAAATTTATTAATTAATGAAAATTTAAACAAAATTATTCATGTTAAATAAAACAAAACTCCATGAATTAGAAAACTTACTCAATATATGGCTCTACTTCCGCACAGTTGCATAATAAGTAAGTCTGGACGACATGGTACTCCTCATCACTTAAGTTTCTTCGCATAGATTTGCCTAAACCTTTGCCTGGTACGATAAACATATCCAAGTCGTTCAAGTCTACACCTTCTGGAAGAGTGTCAACCACGTTACGGTTCACTGAACGAAAGTGGTCAGAGATATCTTGGTCGAAGTAATACGACGAACGTAGTTGTCTTGTGTACCAGTGCACGCATTACAAATCGATCCTTCCACTCGTGCTTTATTTCCAACAGTTTTTCTTCAATCTATGCAAATATCTAGAATTCGTGCAGTAAAATAAATCTAAAATTTAGCATCATGTGTATTTAAATATACTAAAAAAGGCAATTAACATAATAATATTTTACCTTTCAAACGGGTACATCCATCTGTATTGAACAGTGCCCTCAAGTAGTGCCTCATACGGTAGATGAACAGGAAGATGCTCCATCGAATCGAAAAATTCGGGTGGAAACATTCGCTCCAGTTTGCATATTATAACTGGAATCTCTCGGTTTAATGATTCGATTGTCTCTCTTGTTAAATCTGCGCATGTCAAATCTCTGAAGAACACACTTAACTACGCCAACGGTTCCCAATGTTTCTGTTCGAGGAACGGTCTGAACGCAACAGGCATCAATCGTTGCATAAAAACGTGACAATCGTGACTTTTCATTCCGAAAACAGTATGACTCTGCAAGTCAATGCATCTCGAGAGATTAGAAACATAACCATCGGGGAACTTAATCGATCGCATCCATTCAAACAGTAATTTCTTCTCTTTTGTACTTAACATGTATTTGGCCTTGGCGTAGTGCCCATCTTCATCCAGCTCTAACTCGGGGCGACGACATATTTCTTGGATGTCATACCGTGCCTTCAAGTTGTCTTTCGTCTTATTTGGCACATTTAAAACTGTATTAAAGACATTGTCGAACATGTTCTTTTCGATGTGCATTACGTCCAAGTTGTGCCTGATTAATAAATCTCCCCAATACGGTAAATCCAAAAATATACTTCGTTTCTTCCATCCACTGTTCTTACCAGCGGCCTTGTTTGCAACCTCAGTACCTATTTTAGTAATTTTTTTCATGCCAATAGAATCTAACCCGTGTAATATTTTGATTCCACTATAAACTCGGGGCGGCCCTTGGTTGCGTGCATTACGACCCTTATACCAATCTGTCTTGTTTGATCAAAACAAATGGTCGCTCGGTAAAAATCTTCTATGACAATCAAACCAACACGTTTTCCGACCATGTTTCAAAGAAAAAGCTCTAGTGTCAATCATGCAATGAGGACAAGCAAACTTTCCAGATGTGCTCCAACCTACGATAAGTTTAAATTAATTATACATAGTATTATGCAATGAAAATAATTTATAATTAATAAGCTATCGTGCTTACCAGATAACATTGAGTATGCCAGGAAGTCACTTATCATCCAAATTACTGCGGCTTTCATACAGAAATTTTGTTTTCTCGATACATCGTAAGTCAACGCTCCATTATTCCACAAATTAGTCAGCTCAATAATAAGAGGTTGGAGGTAGATATCTAACCTTTGTTTTGGACTCTTTGAACCCGGTACGATAACCGTTAAGAATATCATAGGATCTTTCATACACATCGATGGAGGGAGATTATAAGGTGTCAACATAACAGGCCATACAGAGTATTGTGCACCAGAAGCGTCGTACGGGTTAAAACCGTCAGTACATAACCCCAATCTCACATTTCTAATCTCTCTTGCAAATTCTGGATGACAACGATCCAAATGCTTCCACGCGTCAGCATCAGATGGATGTTTCATATGACCATCCTCTTGCGAATGCTCGTAATGCCATCTCATATGAGATGTCGTGACTTCTGATGCATACAGTCGTTGAAGTCGAGGAGTGATCGGTAAATAAAACATACGAATATGTGGAATGAGAGTGTGTTTACCTTGTTTATATCTCGGATGGAAACAGAATTTACAATTATGGAGACTCGAATCTCCATCACCCCAAAATATCATGCATCCGTTCGGGCAAAAATCAATCTTCTCAACAGGCAACCTGAGACCCTCCACTAATTTTTTCGTGTTGTATAAACTTTCTGGCAGCGTGTTGTTCGCAGGAGCGCAACAATGAAACCATTGTGCAATCGAATTAAAACCTCTCTCTGGAATATGATATGCCGATTTTATATTTAAAAGCTCCGTCGCTGCAGCTAGTTGACTGACATCACAACCCGGGTATAACGACATACTTGCTGATTCGTGCATATGGTACATTCGTTGCGCTTTCGGATTCATTTCCTCCTCCTCCTCTAGAATAGTTTGATTATCGTCTTGAGTATGATTAAACGTACCTTCGTATATCATATGCTGCATTTGTCCATACTCTTGCTGTCTTTCATCACGATCTTCTTCCAAATTCGGTATAGCATTTGAGCTGCTTCCTTGGTACAACACGGCTCGCTCCATCGCCGCATTATATTGATCGTTAGATTCCCCTTGATAAACCCACTTGAAATAATTCTCCACAAACCCACGACTATACATGTGTTTCTTCACATCAAATGAAGAATATAACTTCTTATTTTTCATTTTCTACACGGACATCGTATCATTTTTCCATTACGATCAAAATCCTTTGTACTTTCACAAAACTCAACGAATTCTTCAACCCCTACTATGAACTCATCGTTCAAATAGCCTTCTAAGAGATGAACATACATCCATTCACGTATTTTTTTTTTGCAGTAGAAAAAATGAAAAGAAAAAACAAAATGTTTCTGATGATGAGTTCTTTCCATTCTTGAGGCATATATATACTGTGATATAACGACGGATTGCATCGTTAATATATAATATAACGATCGTTTTCATCGTTGTAATGGCGGGAAACATTCCCTCCATAACGTTGGGCGACGCAATCGGTCGTCCATTAGCGCGGGAATGTTTCGCGCCATCGTATACGACGCACTGCATCGTTCCCTATTAACGCGGAAAATTTTGGCTCCATTATTACCGACGCCAATCATCGTTAATACCAAATTATTTTTTCCATTAAATATATTCGATTAACTAGGCGACGAAATGGATCGCTGAAAGTCAACTTTTCACAGGAGCGATGCATTCCGTCGTTAGTGTGGGACGTATTTACTTTTCGTCGCTATCGATCCGTCGCTATTACAGCAGTTTCTTGTAGTGATACAGAAAGAAAAAAAATAAAAACGTGAATCCATTCTCTCAAGTTTTTCAACGCCTCAGGTTTTTGGTAAGTTTTTGATTTAATAAAAATATTTTCTCTATTTTATAGATACCGTATTTTGTCCATGCCAAATTTATTAATTTTTTATTTTTAAAATAAAGAAAATTGAAAGAAAAAATAAAATTTAATTGTTTTAAAAATAAAGATAATTTTATTCTCAAAAATAAAATTGATCCTTATATTTTAAAAATAATTAGATTTTAATTTTGGTTTAAATTTAAATGATAAAGACGATTTTTATTCCAAAAATAAAATTGGCTTTTAATTTTAAATATAAAATAATTTTTCGATTTTATTTATTTTAAAAGTTGTTACTTAAATTTGTTTTTTTGTTAAATTATTGTAGAGATAAGGTAGTTAATTTTAAATTAATTTGAAAGAGTCAAAGATAATTATAATTTGGGATAGATTCAAATATATTTTCTAGAGATATTATTTGATTTAGATTGAGTTAATCTCCAAGTATTAGCTGATATTATTATAAGTTTATCTCAATCTATTTTAAATGTCTCTAATTTTGGCTATAAATAAGGGCCCTCACTCTGAGAATAGAAAAAAATTAGTAGAAACAGTAGAAAACACGAAAAAACGCAAGAGACTCACGAAAAAAGGAGATTGAAAGCTCAAATTTTTTCCTCATCGCTCATTAGAATTTCCCTTCAAAATCGAATGATATTTCATTCATTTAGAAACAAAATATCAATTGTTCCACTCTTAAATCGAAACCGTCCAAAGTTTTCCCTTTCTAATTCGCTGGAAGTTGCCGCTGGGTCATCCATAGAATTCATCATACCAATTAGATTTTGGAGTTTAAATCTATTGTCTTATTAATCGGGTACGTGTTTCAAAAGAATCCTACAAAATTATTGCTTCTCAGGTAAGTTTTTAATATGCCGATCATAAGTTTTTCTTTTTCTCTAAATAGACTTTTCATTTACTTTTCTTCCTGTTTGCTTTAGGTTTAGTTTTATATATTATTAACTTTCTTTACACATATTTTTGTCTTTTATACATAAAGATCTCATGAGTTAGTTTTCTTCTCTGTACATGTATAATTTAATATAAGATTATTATTTTTCTTTATTTGAAATTTTATTTAAATGAAATATTTGTTTTGTAGAAATAATTAAATAAGGTATCATTACGTTTATATTTTAATTTTTAGAGATTAAATGATGTGTTTATCAATTGTTCTAATAAATAATAAATAAACATTATATTTATTACGATAAATTATAAAAAAGAGTATTTTGAATAAAAAATAATAAAAAAGTTTTAAAATATAAATACAAGCCCGATGATGGGATTTTGAGAGGTAACGACTCTCAATTTCTCTAGGTGAGGAATTCTTAATTCCGATATTTGTTCAATTAACGGTAGTAACCCCGCTCAATCGATCTTTGAACTTACATCATTCTTGATGTTAAGAGAAGGTTAAATGAGACATTTGTTTTTACAAATTAAAATCAATCTTTTCACCAATTAGTTTAATTAGGGACCAATAATTTAAAATTAGATAATATAAGATAAGATTAGGGTAACCGTTTTTTAAATGGATGTCATAGGGTGCTAGTACCTTCCCTATGCATAAATGACTCCCGAACCCAATCTGGTTTTTTGTAGACTATTTTTTATTAATTAGGTGACCAATCACACCCGAATTTGGTTGGTGGCGACTCCAAATTTTTCCCTTTCACGAAGAGGCCCATAAATTGGACGTTGGCGCTTCGCGTCGCAATTACGTTGTGACAGCTTGGCGACTCCGCTGGGGACGTTAGAGAGTCGGGCCTTTATTTTTTATCTTATATTATCTTTATTTTTTGGTCATTTATTATATTAATTAGTGGTTATTATTGATTTGATTTGTTTATTTTTTTATATTTATCTTTTGTAAATTATATTGTTTATTTGTTTATTTAGTTAATTTTTATATTTTTGTTCTATTTGTTGCAAATCAATCATACATTTCACACACATGTTCACAGGCCATCTACCCTAGCTCTACCCTTTACGATTAGATCGAGGACTAAGTAGTGTGTCTTCCGTGGAGCTTCGGCTTCCGTATAAGATGTACGAACTTCCTCACTCAAGTTGTCCATCTACAATTTCAATTTGGAGTTGTACGATGAATAATTTGGAGACCTTATCATTTAGGTGCATTAGAACCTTAAATTTACACTCATCAATACCTTTAGCCATCTTAGAATATTAGGTTTCTATCCTTATCTACTACCCTCATTTGTCTCGTTTATTTCTTGGTATTTCCTATAATTTTTTTAGATCTTTATTTATTTTATTTCTATACACATTCCTTCTAAAATAAAAAAAAATCCCCATTTTCCTTTTCTTTTTTACGTCATATTCTCATACATTTTTATAATTCACATTAAGTTTTTTTTTTTTTACAAAAATCTTCTGTAATCTTAGCAAATAAATTTTGTTTTCTTTTTTCCTTTTCTTCTTCATGCATTTTTCTTCTTCCTTTTCATATACAAAAAAAAAAAAAAAACACATTTCTAAAAAACCAAAAATTGACACATTTTCTTTCTTTTCTTTAGGAGATAATACATATTTTCTCACACAATTTTTTCATTCATTATTTTTTTCGTCACATTTTAGATTTTCTTACTTTACTTTATTTTCAATTTTAAAATTCCAGAAAATTTAAAGCCTTTGAAAATAGCTCGACAACTACATTCACATCCTTATAATACAAGATACAAAGTGAAAATAATGGATGACCAACAGAATAAGGAACAGGAAATGAGAGAAAAAAGATTGAAAAAAAGAAGAAAAACAGAAAAAAGAAGAGAAGTTAAGGAAAGATGTCGATACCATTCAGGAGCAACTTGCTAAAATCCTCCTTGTCATGGAAAAGGGGGAAGCCGTAACAGAGCCTACTCAAGAAACCCCAGTTTTTAAACCACGCTCCGACCATGAATCACATACTAACTCTCAAGCACGCTCTGATATCCAAGCACGTTTTGAATCAGATACCTCATATTATCCGCCAGGATTCAATCCATCTTTCCCCCAAATAGTAAAGGAAGGTTTGATCCGACAATCCACATCATACAACCTTCTGTTTGACAATTCAATAGAGCGTCCACTTCCATTCCCACAAAAAGATCAGCAGATCCCTTTTGAAACTTCTAATCGTCAAGTGAATGAATCATTCGAAGCTGACATCACAGTACCAAACCTTGACGATCCTGAAGTCAAGAGAGAGTTAGCTGAAAGAGAGAGAAAACTAGCATCGAATGAGAAGGAACTAATGTTTTCAGGAACATCGACGCCACCCAGTTATGTTTGGTACCAGAAGTGATAATTCCTTCCAAGTTCAAAGTGCCTAAATTTGAGAAATATGATGGGACAACTTGTCCTAAAAGTAAAAGCCATCTTGTTATGTACTGCAGAAAGATGGCCGCTCATAGTCAAGATGACAAATTGCTTATTCATTGCTTTCAAGACAGTTTGACTGGTCCAACAGCTCGTTGGTATATGAAACTTGACAGTACTCATGTCTGCTCATGGAAACATTTAGCCGACGCTTTCCTTAAGCAATATAAGCATAATATTGATCTGGCTCCAGACCGACTTGACCTACAGAGAATGGAAATGAAAACTACTGAGAGCTTCAAAGAGTATGCCCAGAGGTGGAGAGATACAGTTGCAGAAGTCCAACCTCCCTTAACAGATAAAGAATTATCGGCTATATTTATTAACACCCTCAAAGCTCCATTTTAAGATCAAATGATTGGGAATGCTTCAACAATTTTTTCTGATATCATGACAATCGGAGACAGAATCGAATTTGGGGTGAAACATAGAAGGATAACGGACGGAAGAGTCGAATCACCTGCTGTGAAAAAAGGAAATTTCATCAAGAAGAAGGAAGGCGAAACACATATGTTGGAAGGAGGGAATAATATCCCGTGGACACAACCACCGCAACCCATCCTTTACCCACCTACTTATTCCTCTAATTCACCCAGATACCCCCAACCATATGTAAACAATACATCCCATCAACCTCCAATTTCTCTTTAAAATCCCAGGCCGCAATATAATCCAACACCTCAACCCAAAAACCAATCCACTTCATATACCCCTGGTCAACAAAATAATAGAAGACCTCACAGACCAGAACACTTTGACCCAATTCCCATGTCATATACTGACCTCTTACCCAAACTCTTTCAAAAACGTCTTCTATCTCCAGTACCAGCCAACCCCATTCCACCACCTTATCCCAATTGGTACAATCCAAATGCTTATTGTGATTATCATGCAAAAGCTCCAGGACATTCAACTAAAAATTGTACTGCAATGAAGCATCGAGTGAAATCCCTTATCGCAGCAGGATGGTTAAGTTTCAAGAAAGATAACACCTCAGATGTGAATAACAATCCTCTTCCAAATCATGGTGGGCCTAGAGTAAATGCGGTAGAGAAATATGAAGATGTCTTGATGACTGATGTAGAAGAAATCACAACTCCTATGGAGAAACTGTTTGAAGTTCTTTATAGCAGTTGTTATGTTCAAATGGAGCAAATAAACAACGTTTTGAATAATGAAGAATCTGATGATAGCTTGACCTGTTTGTTTCATGCTGGGGCAAAGGGCCATTCTACCTAACATTGTCACTCCTTCAAAAAGAGAGTTCAATCATTATTAGATTCCAAACAACTCATTATCTCTCATAAACCAACTTGTCAGAATAATGAAGTCAATGCTGCTGATAACTCTCCTTCTAAGGAAGATTGGATGCCGAAACCACTCACTATCTTATATCGAGACAAGCCGAATACCAACATTCCCAGTTATGCCATGGAGCCAGTCACTATCCAAGTTCCAAGTCCTTTTCCATTCTAAGACTTGAAAACGGTGCCATGGAAATATGATTGCACAATAGTTGTTAACCAGGAAAGTCAGCCTCTCCCAATTGAGAATATTACAGGAGTAGGTGGGATAACACGGAGTGGAAGATGTTACACACCAGCTGATATGTTGAAAGGCGAAGAAAAAATCGCACAACATAAGGGTAAGTCAATGATAAAAGAAGATGATCAAGCAGACCATGAAATTAGTAGTCACCCTGTTTCAGAAGAAGATATTCAGGAATTTTTAAAGCTAATCAAACAGAGTGAATACAAGGTGATAGAGCAGATGGGGAAAACACAGGCTAAAATTTCGATTCTCTCATTGTTAATGCATTCAGAAGCTCATAGGAAAGCTTTGTTAGAAACTTTGAATCAGGCTTACGTTACACCAGACATTTCGGTGAATAATTTGAGTGAAATTGTGGGAAATGTAACAATCTCTAATGTGTTAGCATTTACAAAAGATGAAATTCCACCAAAGGGCTACAGTCATACCAAAGCCCTTCATATATCTATCAAGTGCAAAAAACTTCGTGGTGTTAAAGGTTTTGATCGATAATGGGTCGTCACTAAATATAATGCATAAATCTACATTTGAGAAGCTACCCATTGACAGATCTTGTATCAAGCCAAGCTCAATGATAGTGAGAGCGTTTGATGGAAAACTCAGTGAGCTCATCAGAGATATTGAAATTCCTATTCAAGTAGGACCCTGCACGTTCAACATAACTTTTCAAGTCATGGATATCTCGCCTGCTTACAACTTTCTGCTAGGACGACCTTGGATTCACTCGTCTGGAGTGGTCCCCTCCTCATTACACCAGAAACTAAAATTCATAGTTGACCAGAAGTTAATTTGTGTATCTGCTGAGGAAGATTTTATCCTATCAAAACCGGATTTGATGCCACATATTGAAGGGGCTGTGGATGCTTTAGAATGTTCGTTCCGTTCATTTGAAGTGGCATATGCTTCAAACACTCTGAAAAAGGATGCAGACATAAGATTGGGAATGAACAAGCTATCTTTAGAGGACAGTAATTACATTCTAGAAGAATTACTGAATTTGAGGGACAACAAGGAGAAGTTCGGCTTTGGTTTTAAACCAGGCCATGCAGATATGGTCAGAGCACAGAAAGAAAAGGGGAAAAAATGCTATAAGAAGATGGATATACCTCATTTGTACCAAACTTTCAAAAATGGTGGTATAATCCACTATACAGAGCAACTATCATGTCAAACCCTTGATGCAGTGACGACCATAACAGAAGAAGAAAAGAACTCAATTGCACTGATTTACCCAGTCACTGAAGAATTCAAGCTAAATAATTGGAAGGCCGTAGAGCTACCTTCATTTTTTAATATTCCAAAGTAATTTTCAACAATTTTTTCTTTTTTAGTTTTATTTTTCGTAATTTGAATTTTTATGTCAACATTTCAATTTTCATATCAATAAAAGTCAATTTCTTTTCCTACCTTATTATCTTCCACTTCTCTTTATCTTTCATAATTTGCCTACTCATTCACATTCCTAAATCAAATAATTGATATTTTAAACAGTAAAACTGAGAATGAATACTTTGATGATCGAAAATATAAATGGGACACTCCTATAAACAATATTGAGCTTAATGATGAAGAGGATGATTTTGAACCAAGCACTGAATTGTTGAGAATGGTAGAAGAAGAAGAAAAGACATTAGGGCCTCATCAAGAATTAACAGAGACAATTAACTTAGGGTCTAAAAAAGAACCTAAAGAGGTCAAAATCGGCACTAATATGTTGAAAGAATGTCGTAAAAAAATTATCAATTTGCTGCATGAATATACAGATATTTTTGCGTGGTCTTATACAGACATGCCAGGATTAGACACGGATATTGTAGTTCATCGTCTACCGCTTAAGCCTGAATATGGACTCGTGAGGCAAAAGCTGCGAAAGATGAAACCTGATATGCTAATCAAAATCAAAGATGAAGTTAAAAAGCAAGTTGATGCAGGTTTCTTAGCAGTTTCCAATTACCCTGAATGGGTAGCCAATATTGTCCCCGTGCCAAAGAAAAATGGACAAGTCAGAATGTGTGTTGATTACAGAGATTTGAACCGGGCAAGCCCGAAAGACAATTTTCCACTTCCTCACATCGATATTTTAGTGGATAATACTGCTGGCTTCTCAACATTCTCATTCATGGATGGATTTTTAGGCTATAATCAAATCAAAATGTCACCAGAAGATCGGGAAAAAACCACATTTATCACACTATGGAGAACCTTCTGCTATAAAGTCATGCCGATTGAAGAATGCTGGGGCAACCTATCAGCGTGCAATGGTCACATTGTTTCATGACCTGATGCACAAAGAAATTGAAGTTTATGTTGATGACATGATTGCCAAGTCAAAACATGGGGAGAACCATGCAGACATTCTCCAGAATTTGTTTGATCGATTGAGAAAATATCAATTAAAACTCAATCTGAATAAATGTTCATTTGGGGCAAGCTCTGGAAAATTACTAGGCTTTGTGGTAAGTCAAGAAGGAGTCACAGTTGATCCTGATAAAGTCAAAGCAATCATAGAAATGCCACCGCCAAGAACTGAGAAAGAAGTTAGAGGATTTCTAGGAAGATTAAACTATATTTCTCGGTTTATATCTCATCTAACAGCCACATGTGAACCCATCTTCAAGTTTCTTTGTAAGAATAATACGGGAGTATAGAATGAAGACTGTCAAAATGCATTTGAAAAGATAAAGCAGTATCTACTGAATCCTGCTGTACTCGTCCCGCCAATATCAGGGCGCCCTCTAATCTTATATCTGACAGTGCTGGAAAGTTCAATGGGCTGTGTACTTGGGCAACATGATGATTCTGGAAGAAAAGAGCAAGCCATATACTATTTGAGCAAAAAGTTCACCGATTATGAAGTTAAATACCCTCTTCTCGAAAGAACTTGTTGTGCTCTAGCTTGGACTGCACATCGACTGCGACAATACATGCTTTATCATACAACATGGCTAATTTCAAAAATGGATTCAATAAAATACATTTTTGAAAAACCTTCTCTCTCTGGAAGAATTGCTAGATGGCAGGTTTTATTATCAAAATATGACATTGTTTATGTCACCAGAAAATCAGTGAAAGGAAGCGCACTAGCTGATTATTTAGCTCAATAGCCAATTGATGATTATTCACCAATGAAGCTGGACTTTCCAGACGAGCATGTTTTTATGGCAGAAGTAGAAAAAGAATGTTCAGATCCTGATGAATGGATCATGTTATTCGATGGAGCCTCGAATGAGTTAGGTCATGGTATCGGAGTAATATTAATATCACCAGAAGAAAAAATATTTCCGCTCACCACTAAATTGTGTTTCGACTGTACAAATAACATGGCAGAGTACGAAGCTTGCTCTATTGGACTCCAAGCAGCACTTGATATAAAAGTGAAGAAATTAAAGGTGTATGGAGACTCACTTTTAGTAATTCATCAAACAAATGAAGAATGGGAAACCAGAGATTCCAAGTTGATTCCCTATCTGTAACGTCCCGTTATTTTGTGATAAAAAAAACTTTTATTTATTTTATTTCAATTTAAGTAATTAAAGTTTATTTATTTATCGGTAATTTAGAATTTTCAATTTATTTCGGTTTTAATCTTTTAATTGACCTTTTCAGTTTATTTTTGTTTTAATGGTATTGATAATTATTAACGGGCCAATTAATAATTATTAATCACCATTGGGATAGTTTGAGAAGTTCGTGATTCGTTTTTAAGCCAAAAGTCATAAAAGGACGTAACCGTCATTTCCAAAATTCCTAAATATCTAAACACTATTCATTAATCTTCTTTAAATCAACTTTGACCCAAAATTTGACCAAAAATCTTCATCTTTCTTCCTCCATACCCGTGGGTCTCATGAGAGCAAAGAGAGAAATTTGATTTTGTTCGTTTCTTGCCCGATCGACTTGATTCCGGGTCCTTTGGAAAGGTATCGGTCCTACGATCCTTTTCCACCTAACCATCGCACTTGCCACTCATATTATACGGAGTTCTCGGTAAGTTTCTCTTGAAACCCTAAGCTCCAAATAGTGTTTTAATGGAGTTTTCTTTGATTTCCTTCGATTTCGTGTTGTAGAACTCGGTGTTTGTAAATACGGGAGTAGTTTTAAGTGTTTTTGGAAACTATCCCACAACCCTAAAACCGAGTTTCAGTCGAAACCCTTCCCGTTTGAAATTTACCCTTTTGAGTTTGTTTATGGGTTAGAATTTAATGAAATAATGTTTATTTAAATTCAATTCTGGAAAGGGCTTAATGTTCAAAAACCCTAATTTTCGATACCCATTGAAATCGGGAATATCGAATTTGCTTAAAACCAACTCAAAACACTTTTAGATTGCCTAAAAGCCGGAAAACCAAACCCGAGGCCTATTTTCCTTGTGTTGGCCGAGAGCCTCTTATGGGGTTTTATTGGGTTTTTCGTCGTTTTGTACGTTTGGTTGATGTTTGATCGATAGTTGGTTAATTATTGATTGTATGATATAATTCAATTGTAGGTGTTTTTGAACCGCTCGCTTGATCGCTCTTTCGGACTTAGGAGCAAAGTCATCTTTTAATTAAGGTGAGAATAGTTAGGATTTAAAGTAATTATAGAAATTGAATAAGTGTGAAGGTTTGTAGAGTTGAAACTAAGACTAGAAACCGAGTATAAGATTAGAGGCTTGAGAGTTAGTGCCCTTAGGATTAAGAGTTAATCCTTTAAGTGAGAACTTAGGAGTTCTCAAGGAAAGTATCGAATCTTAGAAGATTCTAAATTAGATTCGTTTCTAAGCTTAGATTGGATCATTGGAGGTTAGAAGATCCAAGCTTGTTCTTAGAATGGTTAATAGATTAATCGTTCGTGTTATGATTCTACTTTTATTATTGATGCCGGAGTTCGATCGACATATCGTTCGTCTGAGATTACTATCTATTTTACTTATGTCCTTTACTCTATGTCTTTACTTTTACTCCTTTACTTTATGTATGTTTCGGTTGCTTTATCATTTACATTTACTTTATTTACTTTTGCAAGCATATGTAAACATATGCATAACATCTCGCATCATTGAAAAGAAGTTGAATCGTAAGTTGCGGACGCACACATTACTTCCTTATGCGGAGTTGAATCGTAAGTTGCAGACGTACACATTATTTCTCATGCATAGAAGTTGAATCGTAAGTTGCGAACGTACACATTACTTCCTTATGCGGAGTTGAATGGTAAGTTACGGACGCACAAGTTACGGACGCACACATTACGGACGCACACATTACTTCTCATACATAGGGAGTTGAATGGTAAGTTACGGACGTACGCATTACTTCCTCATGTGGAGTTGAATGGTAAGTTACGGACGTACGCATTACTTCCTCATGCATAAAAGAAATTGTGGAATCCTACGGGATGTCCTCATGCAATCATGATTATGATTGATGATATAGAGAATCGAGATGTTATATTTTATACAAAGTTTATTTACTTTATTTATTCTTTGTCATAACAAGTTAATGGATGAGGGTTGACTACAAGTATAGTAATGTCATACTTGGAGAAAATGGATTAGAATCACCTAGAGTTTGGAGAACTTTAGGATTGAATTTTTGTAAGATAAATTGGACACAAATCGAAATGTGAGTTTGAGGTCTATCTTTACTTTTTATGCTTATTATTCTCACTGGGCTTAGTTTGTTAGCTCATGATATTACAACCAATTTCAGGTAATGCCCTGGCTAGAGGTCGTGGAAGGGGAGATGGTGCTGCGTGATCGAGGGATGCTGACCTTGAGATGGACTCGTTTTTGTAAAGTATATGTAAATATTTTTGTGAATTTCAAAACTTTGATGTTGTATTTAGCTCATAAGAGCTTTTGATGTGATTTTTATGATATGAAATATTTGAACTCCTGATTTGGGACTTAAAGTCCATGTGAATTTATTAGATTGAAAAATTAGGATGTAAATAGGTTTTCGGCATGCCAACTTTCAAACAAAACCACGCAAAATTTTCTTAAAATAAAAGACTTCCGCTGTTTTCTCTGATCTTAATTTATTTAAAAGTGACGGGTCGTAACACTATCATAAGTTAATAACCGAACTATCCAAGAAGTTCGAGGAGATCACCTTTGATCATATACCAAGAGATGATAACCAAATAGCTAATGCATTAGCTACGTTGGCAGTGATGTTTGATGTAGATTTCAAAGAAAAAGCGCAACCTCTCAAGATTGAAACACGGGATGTTCCAGCCTTTTGAATGAACATCGAAGAAGAGCCAGATTGAAAACCGTGGTATCATGACATTAAGCAGTTTATAAAGTGTAGAGAATACCCATCAGGTACTTCGGAAGAATGATAAACGCACTTTCAGAAGATTATCCATGAAATTCTTCTTGAATGGAGAAATTCTTTACAAAAGAAACCAAGACATGGTGTTGCTCAGATGTGTCGACGCAGTAGAAGCCAACAGAATAATGGAAGAAATACATGACGGAATCTGTGGCACTCACTCAAATGGGCACATGATGTCGAGACAAGTCTTGAGAGCTGGTTATTATTGGCTAACTATGGAGACAGATTGCATCAAATATGCAAGAGAGTGTCACAAATGCCAAATATATGCTGACAAAACTCATGCTCCTGCATCTCAACTGCAAGTTCTAGTAGCACCTTGGCCTTTCTCCATGTGGGGAATAGATGTGATTGGACCAATTGAACCCAAAGCTTCAAATGGGCATCGCTTTATTCTGGTAGCCATTGATTACTTCACTAAATGGGTGAAAGTAGCTTCTTATAGAGAAGTAACGAAAAATGTGGTAATCGGATTTATCAAGAAAGAGATCATTTGTCGTTATGGTCTTCCAGAGGTCTTAATTACCGATAATGGGAGAAATTTAAATAACAAGATGATGAGTGAACTATGTGAATAGTTCAAGATCAAGCATGCTAATTCAACTCCTTACCGTCCGAAAATGAATGGTGCAGTAGAGGCAGCTAATAAGAACATCAAGAGAATTGTTGAAAAAATGTCAACCACATATAATGAATGGCACGAAATGCTTCCATTTGCTTTGCACGGATATCTCACCTCCATTCGAACTTCAACTGGGGCAACACCATTTTCACTAGTTTATGGGATGGAAGCAGTCCTTCCAATTGAAGTTGAAATTCCTTCACTAAGGGTTCTCATGGAAACAAAACTAAAGGAAGCTGAGTGGGTTCAGAATCGCTACGAACAACTTAATTTCGTAGAGGAAAAGAGGTTGACAGCATTATGCAGAGGCCAAATTTATCAAAGAAAAATGATGAAAGCTATAACAAGAAAGTCTGACCTCGAGTATTTAGAGAAGGAGACTTGGTTCTAAAAAGAATACTTCCAGTTCAAAAAGATCATCGAGGAAAATGGACCCCAAACTATGAGGGACCATATGTGGTAAAGAAGGCTTTCTCAGGAGGAGCTTTAGTTTTGACAAATATGGATGGCAAAGATTTGTCAAATCCCATCAGTTCAGATTATGTCCGGAAGTATTATGCATGAGGCAAAATCCAAAAAGCTCAATAAAATATAGGATGCTCAGGAATATTTCAGTGAATCATGTTTCAATCTTAGTTAAACTGTTTAAAATGTCATTTGACCTTACACCTTTCATTCTATTCATTTCCTTTGTAATAATTGACTTCCATCAATAAAGTACCCTTCAAGTTAGTTTCTTTCATCATTTTGTCAGCTTTTCGTTCCTTTAAATGTTGACATAAATTTTCTTATTACAATTATAATTCAAAGAAAGAGAAAATTGTTTTGATTTTGGAGGAAGTTTAAAACAATCATCACTGATTACCAATGGATTCTGAAATTATGGAAGCAAATGCTTGAATCTCATCAAAATTTGACATATGGTTGAAACCCAACATTGAGACTGATAAACATGAGAATGTTCCATCGGGAGATACTGGAAAAGATTTTTCTAAATGCACATGAAGTATCAGAGTACTTAACCTCAAGAGTTAGTAGCAATGGAAGACATTTTTTCAACTTCAAAAAAAAAAATCTCATTCCTGGAATTATTTTGATAATCCAATATCAAGCCAAATATCTTCTACAAATAGTGATGAATATGTAGGAGACGAGCTATTTAGAAAAAAAAAAGGGTCTTTGCATAATCACATGGTTTTTATCCTAACACTGGGGCAATCCCGTTTGAAATTTCTGCAAAATTATTTCACATCAAAACTGATCATTTTTTTACTCTTTTCAGTTAAATCGAACCTTACTTGTGGTTTAGTCCCTGTATAGGTCGAAGCCTGCGTCAATCCAGGTCTATCTTTTTTTTATTTATCTTTCAGTTAAATCGAACCTTACTTTTGGTTTAGTCCCGGTATAGGTCGAAGCCTGCGTCAATCCAGGTCCATCGCTTTTGTTTACCTTTCGGTTAAATCGAACCTTACTTTTGGTTTAGTCCCGGTATAGGTCGAATCCTGCGTCAATCCAGGTCCATCACTTTTGTTTATCTTTCGGTTAAATCGAACTGTACTTTTGGTTTTGTCCCAGTATAGATCAAAGCCTGCGTCAATCCAGGTCCATCGCTTTTGTTTATCTTCGGTTAAATCGAACTGTACTTTTGGTTTAGTCCCGGTATAGGTCGAAGCCTACGTCAATCCAGGTCCATCGCTTTTGTTTATCTTTCGGTTAAATCGAACCTTACTTTTGATTTAGTCCCGGTATAGGTCGAAGCCTGCGTCAATCCAAGTCCATCACTTTTATCTTTCAGTTAAATCGAACCTTACTTTTGGTTTAGTCCTGGTATAGGTCGAAGCCTGCGTTAATCCAGGTCCATCGCATTTATTTATCTTTTGGTTAAATCAAACTTTACTCTTGGTTTAGTCCCGGTAAAGGTCGAAGCCTGCGTCAATCCAAGTGCATTTCTTTTATTTATCTTTTGGTTAAATCGAACCTTACTTTTGGTTTAGTCCCGGTATAGGTCAAAGCCTGTGTCAATCCAGGTCCATCACTTTCGTTTATTTTTTCGGTTAAATTGAACCCTACTTTTGGTTTAGTCCCGGTAGAGGTCAAAGCTTGCGTCAAACGCAGTCTGTTGCATTCTAAACTTTTTCAGCAAAATCAAATCCATACTGTAGTTCAACCCTGGTAGAGGCCAAATCCTATGTTAAACAAGATACATTCTTTCCCATCCACTTAAAAGACTCATTTCAAAAAAAATAATAATAAAAAAATCAATAAATCAAAAAATCAAAAAAATCAATAAATTTGTGCCTTCCAAATACTATATCTATTTCCTTTGTCCAACTTGTTTTATCTCTAAAAGATGAACAAAGGGGGGTAACTGTAGATACCGTATTTTGTCCATGCCAAATTTATTAATTTTTTATTTTTAAAATAAAGAAAATTGAACTAAAAAATAAAATTTAAATGTTTTAAAAATAAAGATAATTTTATTCTCAAAAATAAAATTGATCCTTATATTTTAAAAATAATTAGATTTTAATTTTGTTTCAAATTTAAATGATAAAGACGATTTTTATTCCAAAAATAAAATTGGCTTTAATTTTAAATATAAAATAATTTTTTGATTTTATTTATTTTCAAAGTTTTTATTTAAATTTGTTTTTTTTTTAAAATTATTGTAGAGATAAGGTAGTTAATTTTAAATTAATTTGAAATAGTCAAAGATAATTATAATTTGGGATAGATTTAAATATATTTTCTAGAGATATTATTTGATTTAGATTGAGTTAATCTCCAAGTATTATCTTAATCTATTTTAAATGTGTCTAATTTTTTCTATAAATAAGGGCCCTCACTCTTAGAATAGAAAAAAATTAGTAGAAACAGTAGAAAACACGAAAAAACGCAAGAGACTTACGAAAAAAGGAGATTGAAATCTCAAACCCAATTGTAGGATTGTGATTTGTTCGTGGGTTTGCAACCTCAGATCGATCAGAGCTTTTCTACGAGCTAAGGTGAGTTTAAAATGGAAGTTAGTTGTCTTATGAATTACGTTTCATTATGTTATTGTTTATCGAAGTTAAGAGGGAACTAGCTTCTTAGAATTAATGTTTGGTTGGAGACTTTAGTTCGGAAGTGAGTGGAGAGAAATTGAAATTTTGGTTAGTTCGGTGAAAAGGAAATATCGGAGTGGTTTGGAAGTATTGTAACGTGTATTGGAGATGTTAGTCGAAAGTGGAAGTTTAAGTTACTTTGAGTGGTTTGGAAATTAAAGTAGCTTAGATGTTACACTTGAGTGATGACTCGTGTAATCTAAGTAGTTAGGTTCTTTATTAACTTAGTAGAATTCTTGGGAGATTATCTAACTTATTAGAGAACTTGATCACAATTGATACGGCACATGATAGTATGTTATTCAGATCCATACGTATCATAGTGCGATGATTTGTGGAGGACTTGATCACAATTGATTCGGCACATGATAGTATGTTGATTCGGATCCATACGTATCATAGTGCGATGATTTATGATATAGTACATGATAGTATGTTGATTCGGATCCATACGGTACCATGGTACTATGATTTGTGATACGGTACATGATAGTATGTTGACTTCGGTCCATACGTGTAACGTCCTGTTATTTTGAAGTGATTTTTTTTTATTTAATGTTATTTATTTATTTATTTCAATTTAAGTATTTAGTTTAATTATTATTTTTGTAATTTAGAATTTAGTAGTTAATTTCGGCCGAAATTCTTTTTAATCGTTTTAATACTTTAAATTTGCTTCGGTGACATTAATAATTATTAATATGCCAATTAATAATTATTAATCACCTTTATATTAATTTAAGAGCTTCGGGTTTCGATTTATAAGTCAAAAGTCATTAAAGGACACAACCGTCATTTCCAATTTCTTAAAATATCTAAAATCACTATTCACCTTTTTTAAAAATCACAAAATTGACTATTTGACCAAAACTTTCTCTCCTTTCTTCTTCCTTAGCCGTGGGTTATCATCCATGGATGAGAAGAAGACAACTTGGCTTTTCTTCGTTTCTCGGCGGATCGTCGTGTTTTCGATTGCCAACCTACCTTTTTGAAGTTTCCTGTTCTCTAGGGGATGTCCCAAAAAGTAAGTTTTCAAAACTTTTTATATGGTTTTGTTCGTTTTTTATTATAAATGAGTTTTGAAGTTGAAATCATGAATTTCTATCATGGAAATGGACGATTTTGAGCTCAGATTTTCGAAAAACACTATTCATTCAAAAATTCAAACTTGTTCTCATCTTAGTTATGAGTTGTAATATGTTGTGCAATTGATGAATTGTAGGTTTGTTTGCTCGGTTGTTGATTCGTGGGAATCAGAGATTTGGAGCAAAACTAAATGGGCCAAGGTGAGAATAAATAGGATTTAAAGTAGATTTAGAAACCGAATAAGTTGAACGGTTTGTAAGATTGAAAGTTGAGATTTAGATTCGAATCTAAGAGTAAAAGAAAGTGAGCTAGTGACCTTAGGATTAGGAGCTAGTTCTTGAGTGAGAACTTTTGTTGTTTCTCAAGGGAAACGTTGAACTTTTGAAAGTTCTAAGTTAGAATCATTCTGGAGATTAAATGGATCATTGGAAGTTAAAAGATCCAAACTTTTAGATAGAATGGTTAAAGGAATTCGAAAATAGAACTTTGAATTTTAGTTGGAAGTTTAGAATCCTTGGAAGTGTAGATTACTTATTTAAGATAAGATCTACTTATTGTTCTTCCGGAATTCCTATATTTTTACTTTATGCATAAGGACATCTACGATCCTTTTACTTATGTCCTTTACTTTATACCCTTTACATTATGCTCCATTCATATTTTACGTTTATTTACTTTTGCGAGCATACCATAACATATTGCACCATAACATCTCGCATCATTGAAAAAGAAAAGAAAGGAGAATGTTGGACCCTACAGGGAATGTCCGCATCAACTTCAGAGAAAAAGAAAAGAAAGTGAGAAAGAAAAGAAGGGAGAATGTTGGACCCTACGGGGAATGTCCGCATCACCTTCAGAGAAAAAGAAAAGAAAGTGAGAAAGAAAAGAAGGGAGAATGTTGGACCCTACGGGGAATGTCCGCATCACCTTCAGAGAAAAATAAAAGAAAGTGAGAAAGAAGAGAAGGGAGAATGGTGGACCCTACAGGGAATGTCCTCATTACCTTCTTCACTCATAAGGTTGAATGGTGGACCCTACGGGGAATGTCCTCATTGCCTTCATTCATGCATAAAGAGCGAATGCAAATCCTACGGGATGTCCTCATTACCTTCATGCATATTATCGATGGAAATATATATCGTGGATAAAGAATCGAGATGTTATATTCATGGAAAGTTTATTTACTCTTGCTTATATTTGTCTTAACGAATTATTGGATGAGAACTAGACCCCGTGTGCTAGTAATATCATCAATTATAGATTATGATTATGAAAGTTAGTTTTCTAGAGTTTAGAGAACTATAGAATGGATTATGTAAGACGTTCATTTCTAGAGAGAAAAAAAATGAATTTTGATGTATAGCCGAGTGCTATAGGAAAAAGGAATGAGATCGAATTGGATAATGAGAGAATACAAGGGTGTATTGAACCTTGTATAATTATCATGTGATAGACATGTAAGAGAACTAGTTTCTCAATAAATTGGAAGATCTCGTAATTGGAGAATAAGATTTGATGTAAACCTTATGTATAGTATAAGGTATTAAAGATAACGAGATACAAATGTTATATATATATATGTTATGAAACATATCCCCCCAATGGTTGGAAGATTGTTCCTCAAATATTTGGGAGACTTGGTGTAACGTCCCGTTATTTTGTGATAAAAAAAAAAAAAAACTTTTATTTATTTTATTTTAATTTGAGTAATTAAAATTCATTTATTTATTATTAAATTAGAATTTAGTAATTTATTTCATTTTAATTCCGTTTAATGGCTTTATTTATTTAAATACGTTAAAATGGTATTAATAATTATTAACGGGCCAATTAATAATTATTAATCACCATTGGGATAGTTTGAGATGTTCGGGATTCGTTTTAAGCCAAAAGTCATAAAAGGGCAAAGTTGTAATTACCCAATTTGCAAAATATCTAAAATCACTATTGCTTCATCTTCTTTAAATATCCCATTGACCAAAAATTGACTAAAATTCATCATCTTTTCTCTTCCTCCACCCGTGGCTTCAAGAGAGCAAAAGAGAGAATTTGGCTTTTGTTCGTTTCTTGTCGGATCGGCTCAATCTTGGATATTTCGGAAAGCCCTCGGGTCAAGGATCATTTTCCACCTAGCCATCGTCCGTTTCTCTCGATATCCTAGGAGTTCTCGGTAAGTGAAGTTTCAAACCCTAACTCCAAATAGTGTTTTAATGGAGTTTTCATTGTTTTCTTTCGATTTCTTGCCGTGAAACTTGGTGTTTGTCAATTCGGGAGTAGTTTTACGTGTTTTTGGAAACTATCCCATAACCCTAAAACCGAGTTTCAATTAAACCCTTTCCGTTTGAAATTTACCCTTTTGGGTTTGATTTTGGGTTAGAAATTAATGAATGAATGTTTATTTAAATTCAATTCGGAAAGGGATTAATGTTCAAAAACACTATTCATCGATACCCATTGAAATCGGGATTATCGAATTTGATTAAAACCAACTCAAAACGTATTTGAATTGCCAAAAAGCCGAAAAACCAAACCCGAGACTCGTTTTTGATGATAGGGCCGTGGGCCTCTTTGTGGGTTTTATTGGGTTTTCGTTGCTTTGTGTGTTTAGTAGTTGTTTGAACGATAGTTGGTTTCGTTATTGATTGTTACGATATAATTCGTTTGTAGGTGTTTTCGAACCGCGTGGTTGATTGCTCTTTCCGTGTTTAGGAGCAAAGTCTTCACTTTTATTAAGGTGAGAATGATTAGTATGTAAAGTAATTATAGAAAGCAAATGAGTGTATTGGTTTGAAGAGTTTGAAACTAAGATTAGAATCCGAATCTAAGATTAGAGGGTTATGAGTTAGTGCCCTTAGGATTAGAAGTTAATCCTTCAAGTGAGAACTTAGAAGTTCTCGAGAAAGACTTGAATCTTAGAAGATTCTAAGTTAGATTCGATACTGAAACTAAGGTTGGATCATTGGAAGTTAAGAATCCAACTTGTAATTAGAACGATTAATAGAACCTCGGTTTATTGAAAGTTTAGAATCCTGGAAGGTATAGTTAATCGTTTAAGTAATGATTGTACTTTTATTATTGATATTGGAGTTCGATCGACATATCGTTCATCCGAGGTTACAATCTATTCCTTTCTTTTTACTTAATGTTATTTACTTTATGTATTTTACTTTATGTTTATTTCAGTTACTTTATTATTCGCACTCTATTTTATTTACTTTGTAAGTATGTGCGAGCATATCATTGCATCTCGCACCATGACATATTGCACCATGACATCTCGCATAAAAGAAGTACAGAATGTTGGAGCCTACGGGTATTATCCGCATTTCCTTCTGAGAAAAAGAATGAAAATGAGAAATAACAGAAGTACAGAATGTTGGAACCTACGGGTATTATCCGCATTTCCTTCTGAGAAAAAGAATGAAAATGAGAAAGAAAAGAAGTACAGAATGTTGGACCCTTCGGGGATTGTCCGCATTTCCTTCTTCATGCATTCCATGCATATGGTTGATGAAAATATATATATATATCTTGGATAGAGGATCGAGATAATTTACCGTTATGAAAGGTTATTTACTTTTCCTGTTTATGTCATAACAAGAATTTGGATGAGATTAAGACTACGAGAGTTAGTAGTATTATCCTTTAGAGAATGTAAAAATGATTTCACCTAGAGTTTGGATGACTTTAGGAGTGTATTGTGTCAGTTATTTGGACACAAATCGAAATGCGAGTTTGAGGTCTATCTTTACTTTTTATACTTATTATTCTCACTGGGCTTAGTTTGTTAGCTCATGATATTACAACCAATTTCAGGTAATGCCTTGGCTAGAGGTCGAGGAGGAGGAGGTGGTGCTGCGTGATCGAGGGATGCTGACCTCGAGATGGACTAATGGTTTATGTAAAGTTTATGTCTTATTTGATAAACTTTAAGGAATTGTATTTTGTATTTGGCTCCTAAGAGCCTAATGTTGATGTTTTATGATATTATATATTTGAACTCCTGATTTGGACTTAAAGTCCATGAGATTTTGTTAGATTTGAAAATTAGGATGTAAACAGGTTTCCGGCATGCCAATTTTCAAACAAAACCATGCCAATTTTTCATAAATTAAAAGACTTCCGCTGTTTTCTCTGATTTTAAATTATTTAAAAGTGACGGGTCGTCACACTTGGTAAGTAAAAGTGAAATATTGATGTAAAACCATTTTGGTGGTTGAAAGGTAAGAGAATGTGAGTTTTACTTGGACACAAATCCGGATGCGGGTTTGGAATCTAACTTTACTTTTTATTTTGTTTATTCTCACTGGGCTTTGTTGTTAGCTCATGATATTACAAATATTTTCAAGTGTTCGGGTCATGAGAGAGGCGCTGGTGCGGCTTGATCGAAAGGATGATGATACTGAGATGGACTAGATGTCATTTAAAAGTTCCGGGGCTAAGCTTATCTTATTTTGTTTTATTTTCGGTCTTTGAGATGTAAATTTGTTATAAGCTCTTAAGAGCTTTTCATTTCACTTTTATTGTTATAAACCTCTTTGAACTCCTGATAGGAACTTGAGTTCCTTGTGTTTTAGATTTCGGATTTTAGATTGTAAACAGGTTATGGATAGTCCGAGTTTTAAACATATCCATGCCAAATTTTTATTAAATTTAAAGTCTTCCTCTGTCAATCTGATTTTAAATTATTTAAAAAAGTCGGGTCATCACAATACGGTATCATGGTACGATGATTTGTGATATGGTACGACCGTACGTGGTATGTTGATTACGATCCATACAATAGCACGTTATGATGAAACTTGTTTGGTAATAAAGATAGTTAATATTACATTTATATATATTCTTTAGAATTGTGTAGTAAGACTTAGTAATGATTGTTACTTTTACTTTAGGTCTTTACCTCGATTACATGGCATTGAAGGACTATTATGGGTAGTATTTTACTATCGTATGATTGTATGGAAATTGGAAGTGTGGAATGGATAGTAAAGAGCAATTGCGGCCTTTGGACACAATTTCTGGTATGAAATTTGGTTCATAGGATTACTTTCTTTTGTTTTACTCTCACTAGTATTTTTATGCTAATATTGCTACACTTACAAATTTTCAGGTAAACCTCGTCCTAAGAAGCGTGGTAGAGGAGGTGGTGCTGTGTGACTTGCTGAGACGGTGAATGGACAATGTTGAACACTTTTTGGTTTAGCATTCTTAGAAATGCTTGTAAATTATTTCCAACTCCATAACTTGTGTCTTTTTTAGCCCAAAAGGGTATTGGTCTAAAAAATTGCATATGTTTTATGATTCAAATCTTGTTTGGGAGTTTAAATTATATGATGGAATGCGCATTCCCGATTTATAGCTTTCTCTGAATATGGGTTGTTGTAAACAGGTTTTGGTTATCCGATTTTTAAATGAACCCATGCCCTTTTTTTAAAAAAATTGAGTCTTCCGCTGTGCATTTGAATTTAAAGAATTTAACGAAAAGCGGGGTCATGCTTATGCCCGTGAAGGCGGGAGAGGAGCTGGTGCGGCATGATCGAGAGGGTGATGGATCAGAGATGGACTAGATACTTTTAAAATTCCATGGACTTCCTTTTGTTTAATTGGTACTATTTGTTATGTAAATATGTATATAGCTCTTAAAAGCTTATGGTCTTACTTTTATGATTATTAATCTTTTTGAACTCCTGGAATAGGAATTTGAAATTCCTTGTGTTTAAATTTCCGAATTGAAAATGTAAAACAGGTTTTGGCTAGCCAAGTTTCAAACCTAACCATGCCGTTTTTTTAATATAAAGACTTCCGCTGTGTTTTAGTTTTAAATAATTTAAAAGAGTCAGGTCGTCACAGAAAAGAATATCCCTAAAGGATTTAAATTGTAGAAAAATTATGTTTAAATTCCTTATGGGCGTAGTCTCTCTTTGTTTGGGAATAAAGAGGAGATTAAAGGTATTAAACGGGAAAGGATTCAATTAGTTTTGAATTGTAGAAAAATTATGTTAAAAACTAATTCGAATAGAGATAACTTTTAATTTGTTGAGATAGGATTTATGACTTCTTTGGGAGTGAGTGACTCATTGGAAGTCGGTAAGGACGTTTATGGACTTAAAGTCTTAGGAAACCTCTCATTGACATGATTCTTTCTTTAACAATTTTCTATTCACTGGACGTAGCCTCATGATGCTACACTTCTTTTTTTTTTTTCAGGTAAGGGAAAGAAGAAAGTTGGTAAATGATGGATTCGTGGCGAGGATCGGTTGATGTGATTTTACACGCAGGCGACATTTGTTTCCTTTTCTTTTATTGGATTGACGATATGAATTCTGTCTCTTTTGAGTATTTTGTTGTCGGGTTATTTATTTACGTTTGGACCTTTTTTTTTTTGAGTTGATGTTATTGTTTTAATTCATCATTTATTTCCTTTGTTTTAAGGATTCTGTTTTGGAATGACCAGTCTAAAATAAATGATTAGTTTTGATTTTCAAAATAAATGACATATTGAGTTTTTCTTTATGTAACGTCCCGTTATTTTTGAAGTGAAATTTTTATTTTATTTTATTATTTATTTATTATGTTATTTATTTATTTATTTCAAATAAAGTAATTGATTTAATTTTTATTTTTATTTTTTTTGTTGTAATTTAGAATTTAGTAGTTAATTTCGGTTTAAACCTTTTTAATCGTTTTATTAGCTTAAATTAGTTTTGGTCGTATTAATAATTATTAACGGGCCAATTAATAATTATTAATCACCATTGGGCTAGTTTAAGAACTTTAGGTTTCGATTTATGAGTTAAATTCATTAAAGGGACGTAACCATAGTTTCCGATTTCTTAAAAATATCCAAAAACACTATTCACTCATCTTTAAAATCACCACTTTGACCAAATTTGACCAAAACTCCTCATTTTTCATCTCCAAAACCGTGAGCCTTAGTGGGGGGGAGAAATTTTCGGGTTTCGTTCATTTCTCGACAGATTGTTACAATTTCGGTTGCATCGGAAAGCCCTCGGTCCAAGGATTCTTTTCAACCTATCAATTGAGCTTTTGCTCCATGTTCTAAGGGCCTAAAGGTATGTTAAAGTTTAAAACCCTAAGCTCCAAATAGTGTTTTAATGGAGTTTTCATATTGATTCTTCGATTTCTTGCCGAGGAACTCGATGTTTGTAATTACGGGAGTTGTTTTTAGTGATTTTGGAAACTTTCCCTAAATCCTAAAACCGAGTTTCAGTCGAAACCCTTCCCGTTTAAAATTTACCTTTCGGGGTTGAATTTGGGGGGTTTATTTTCATTGATATATTGCTATTGTAATTAAATTCAAGAAATTACTTATTGTCCAAAAACCCGAATCATCTTAACCCATTGAATTTGGAAACTTCCAAACTACTTGAAACCAACCCGAAACACCTCTAAACTGCTTAAAAGCCAGAAAATCGAACCCGAGAACCACTTTCTTTGTAGGGGCCGAGAGCACCCTATGGGTTTTTCCGAGGTTTTTCATCGTTTTATGCTTTTAGATGTCAATCGATCGATGTTTGTTTACTTATTGATTGTTAGATGTAATGATTTGTAGGTGGTTGTTGAATCGTTGCTTGATCACTTTTTCGGTCAGCGGAAGCGAGTCTACTTTTGCCAAGGTGAGAATAAATAGGATTTACAATAGCTTTAGAAATTGTAACGTCCCGTTACTTTTAGAGGTAAAATTTTTATTTTATTTTATTAATTTATTATTATTTTTATTTATTTAAAGCTTTTAAAATTAGTTAAAATTAGTAATTTCAGTTTTATTAGTTATTTCCGTCCGAAAATCCTTTTTATCTTTTTAATTCGTTTCGGTGACTCTAATAATTATTAACGGGCCAATTAATAATTATTAGACACCTTTAAATTTATTTAAGACCGTCGGTTTTCATTTTATAAGCAAAAGGTCGAAAAGGGCAAAACCGTAATTTCGCAAACCCTAAAATATCTAGATATTTCTTTTGTAAATATCTTCTTTATCTTAACACTTAAGCAAAATTCATCTTCTTCTCCTTCTCCTTCCTTTTCTTCCACACATGGGCATCCATGGATGAGAAGAAAAATTCTTGCTTTTCTTCGTTTCTCATTCGTTTCTCGATGGATCGGCTTTATTTTGGTTGCGTTGGATTGTTTGGGATGAGGCCTATCTACCCCACCTAACCTTTTGGCGTTTCCCGTTCTCTAAACAAAACCCTAAAAAGTAAGTTTTCAAGACTTTTTATATAGTTTTGTTCGTTTTTTATTGTAAATGAGTTTTGAAGTTGAAATCATGAATGGTTATCATGGAATTTGACGATTTTGAACCCGGATTTTCGAAAAACACTATTCACGTGAAATCACTATTCATCCGAAATCACTATTCATCCAAAAATGCAAACTTGTTCTCATATTAGATATGAGTTGTAATATGTTGTGCAATTGATGAATTGTAGGTGCGATTGCTCGGTTGTTGAATTGTGGGAAATCGAAGTTTTGGACCAAAACTAATTTGGCTAAGGTGAGTTTAAAATGGTTGTGATTACTTTTATGCTTTCAAATTACTTGACGATTATGTTCGATCGAAGTTAAGAGGGTTATTAGATTTTAGAACTTTTCCAAGAATGCTTGTTATTTGGGAGTTAAGGAAAGTGCATAAGGAATTTAGTTAAGTTTGGTTGTTGTTTAAAGTAAGATGTTATTGGTGAAATTCCTGATAACTAATATGGTGAAATTCCTGATAACTAATATGGTGAAATTCCTGATAACTAATATGGTGAAATTCCTGATAACTAATATGGTGAAATTCCTGATAACCGATATGGTGAAATTCCTGATAACTAATATGGTGAAATTCCTGATAACCGATATGGTGAAAGTCCTGATAACCGATGTGGTGAAAGTTACGAGATTAGACTACTTGAAAGAAATGGAATGGTTTGTGATTGGTGACTTGCACATTATCGTTATGCACGGATGTCACGGTGACTTGCATATTATCGTTATGTACGGATGTCACGGAATGATTATGATTGGTGACAAGTGGTCACGGATGAAATGAGAAATTTACTTTGTCATTTACTTTGTTATTTACTTTGTTATTTACTTTGTTATTTACTTTGTTATTTACTTTGTTATTTACTTTGTTATTTACTTTGTCATTTACTTTGTTAATTACTTTGTCATTTACTTTGTTATTTACTTTGTTATTTACTTTGTTATTTACTTTGTCATTTACTTTGTTAAGCACTAGTACTTACTTTATTTTACGAGCTTGAATATTTACTTTCCGAATTTACGAGTTAGTAGAATGGTTTGATCTATTTATGAAAAGTACTTCGGAATATTGAATGGTTAGTGCAAGAGTACTTAGATTTATTTGGACACATTCTCCGATATGGAATTTGGTTCATAAAAGTGCTTGCATCCATCTTATTCTCACTAGCATTGTTTGCTAATGGTGCTACACCACTTTATTTTCAGGTAATACTCGTGGTAGAGACGAGGTCGTGGAGGTGGTGCTGCGTGATCTCGAGTGAATGCTTATGGACATTTGGATTAGTAAATCTAAGTTTGGAGCATTTTGGGAATGCTATATATACATATAAACTTGAAATAAAGTCTTAAAACTTGTATTTTGTGGCTCATGAGAGCCTAAAGTCGGTTGTATGTATATTTTGAGTTTACTTTCTCTTATTTGAGTATATTCTGGAGTAGGAATATATGTGATTAAAATTCTCTGAGATGTGTTCTTAAAAACAGGTTTAGGGAGTTCGTATTTTAAACGGATCCACGCCAAATTTTTGTAAAAAAATAAGTCTTCCGCTGTTTTACTTCTGATTTAAAGATTTGTGAAAATTCGAGTCTTTACAGTTATTTAGCTCATTTTTTACATAACTATAACTATAAAAATACTATGTTGATATTTGGAAAGAAAAACGGTATTTTATGAATTGATATTTTCAAAAAAAAGCAAAAGTTTTGAAAATTTTAAAGAATAATATTATGTCCTCCCTCAATGAAAATAAACTTAAATTGAAACTACATATACCTTTTAAAAAAAGTCATATTTGAAAATTAGAAATTTTTTTGTTATTTTTTAAAATAAAAATTTATAATTGTCTTATAGTTATATTTTTTTTTCTAAAAACTAATTTTTAAAATTTTAAAGTTAATTTTTTTTTAAAAAAATCATTAAAAATGAAAATATATGATAACAAATTTATTAGTAAATAAAATTCATTTTTAAAAATTGAAGTAAAAAATTATAAATTCGGGTTTAGATAAAGAAAGAGATAAAAATAAGTTTTAAAAAAATGATTGTTTATACAAATATACGAGTTTTAAAAAAAAGAGAGAGAGAGAAAGAAAGAAAAAGAAAAGTGGAAAATTATGATAATGAATTGAATATATTAGTAAATAATTTTTATATTAAAAATTATAAAACAAAAAACCAAATCATTATCAATTCAAATTTAGATAACAACAGATAAAAATGTAAAAAAAAAAAGATTTGTTACTTATTTAGTGAAATGATAGATTTATTTTTAAACAAATTATTGAAATTAGATATAGATCATCAAAATTAAATTAAAAATTAATCTATAATAAAATGAGAATTCACCAACATATTTAACAAAAATGATATTATACTAAATTTTTTACCCTGAAAAAAAACTAAGAGAAAAAAAAAACAGAATGGAATAAATATGTATTTTATTTTAGATAAAAAAAAAGAAGATACGAAACCAAAACCAACGATAAATATTAATTTATAATAATAAAATAAAAAAACAAAGTAAAAAAAAAAGGTAAAAAACTAGTACATTTTCAAGGGAACATTAAGTGGATAACTACCTTTCATACATTCATAATAAATAATAGTCATCTATTTGAAAATAAAACTTTATAGCAACATTTACACTTTTTTAGGATACTTTTTAATTTTTTTTCCCAATTTACCCTTTTTACTCTCTCTCTTCTTGTTGGATCATTTATTTTATGACTTTTTTTTATTCAATATGTGAGTCAATTTGCTGGTGCATTTAATGTTTTTTATTCATATTTGCTAACGTATTTATTGCCAACTTATTTTTTCTTTTTCTTTATTGTAGGAATTGAGTTCGAAGATCGAACTATCGTATGTGATGTACACACGAGCAATATATCATATGTACCAAATGTACATAATATTATTTTGATACACATTTATTGCTTAGATTTTTTTCATGGTAGATTTATATTCTCCAAGAGACTTTGCATATGGAGTAATGATTTTTTTAAAGCAATTTTTTTATTCATTTATTCTCTCCAACTAGTTTACTAATTTGTTACATCTCTTTTTTTTATATAAATCACCATTAAAACCAACATAAGTTCGTCAAAACCAGTATTTTCCTTCTTGTGTGTATTTTATTAAATATTATTCTGTATATTTTGTACAATAGTATTACATATACAGACTTTTATTCTTCTTTATAAACATGTCTGAGTATGTTTTTTAAGGTTTTTTTTTCTCTTGATATTTATTAATATATTTTTTTTCAAATTAAGTGTTTGGAAACGTTTTATAGAATTTCTTTTTGCCATACTTGTTAAGTATTTTTCTGTATATAGCGTAAACTTTGTTTGTACATTTAGTATATATTAATTACAATATGCATGATATACAACTTGTAGTCAAACAATTGTTGTTCTTCTTAATTTTATTCCACAATTTGTGTTAGTCCAGTGTCAATATAATAAGTATATTAGGTATATTAACAATATACAAACTATACTCGAAAAGCTTCTCCCCTTTGTGTGACGACCCGACACTTTTAAATAAATTAAATTAGAAAACACAGCGGAAGTCTTTAATTTTAAGAAAATTTGGCGTGGTTATGTTTGAAAATTTGTTAGCTAAAACCTGTTTACATCTTAATTTCAAAATCTAAAATACACAAAGAACATTAAGTTCCTATCCAGGAGTTCAAAATGATTATAATCATAAACATAAAGACAAAAGCTCTTAAGAGCTATATACAATTGTACAAATCTCAAAATTTATATAAAATTCACAAAACCATGTACATGAATTTTTACAACTACTTAGTCCATCTTGAAATCATCATCCTCTCGATCAAGCGCGCACCAGCTCCTCTCCCACGATCCCAAACATTACCTGAAATGTTTGTAATATCATGTGTAACGACCCGATTTTTCGTAAAATCCTTTAAAACAATTACACAGCGGAAAACTTGATTTTACAGAAAAACGGCGTGGGTTCGTTTAAAATTCGGATAAACCAAAACCTGTTTTACATTGGCTCAAATCAGAGAAAGCAGTAAACCTGGAATGCGCATTCCATATCGTGATAAAACTTCTAAAGAAAGTTTAAAGTCTAAAAATGTAAACACAAATTATACAATTGCTCCATCGAGCTCAAAATGAAACATAATAAAAGTAGTAAAATGGTCATGAGCATTCAAGGATGCTTCACCCAAAACCATATATGTTCTTGTCCATTCATTGTCCTGATAGGTCACGCGGCGCCACCTCCTCTACCTCGTCCTCTACCACGAGTCTTACCTGAAAAATTGTAAAAGTAGCAACATTAGCATAAAAATGCTAGTGAGAATAAAATGAAAGCCAGTAATCCCATGGACTAAATTCCATACCAGAAATTGTGTCCAAAGGCCTAACTTTCTCTTTGCTAACCATTCTACACTTTCAAAGTCCAATTATAATCAACATACATAATATACTTTCTAAAAGTAACAATATCAAGACTTAAAGTAAAAGTACCTGTTATTACTAAGTCTTACTATACAAGTCTAAAGATTATGTAATTGCATTACTAACTATCTTTCATCGTATCATAATACCGTATGGACCAAAGTCAACATACCATCGTGTACCATATCACAAACCATCGTAACTCTCATCATATCGGATATCAGAAATTTCACCATATAGGTATCAGGAATTTCACCATATAGATATCAGGAATTTCACCATATAGATATTAGGAATTTCACCATATAACAAATCATCGCACCATGATACCGTATGGAGCGTATCACATACTATCACGTGCCATAACACATATCCTCGCACCATGATACCGTATGGAGCGTATCACATACTATCACGTGCCATAACACATATCCTCGCACCATGATACCGTATGGAGCGTATCACATACTATCATGTGTCGTATCACATAACGTCGGACCATGATACTGTATGGAGTGTATCACATACTATCACGTGCCATAGCACATCTCATCGCATGTGTAGTACTATAATAATGATAAAAATAATAACGCATCCATACACGCTCAAATCTTCGAATGCCAACCTTACCACAGCGTGTATAGTGCTATAATAATGATAACAATAATAACGCATCCATACACGCTCAAATCTTCGAATGCCAACCTCACCACAGCGTGTATAGTGCTATAAAGTATAATGCATTTATACACTCAAATCTTCGAATGCCAACCTCACCACAGCGTGTATAGTGCTATATCACAAATCATAGTATCTATAAATCGGTTCATTACTTGAGCATCACAACACAAACAACTAACAAACAATACAATCATACTACAATTACACTCAATGACATGCTTATCTTTTGTACTTAAAGTGTTACCTCTTACCAAAAGTCCCGAGTACATCAATCGTACTATCATCATGATTCCATACTTTCCAGTACTAACATAATCAACATCAATCCTTATTATCATATGAACTTTCATACTCCACATTATTACCATAATATAATTGTAACGTCCCGTGACTTTTGGGGGCAAATTTTTTTTTTTTTTTTTTATTATTATTTATTTTATTTATTTATTTATTTTAAAAATAAAGCTTTTAAGATTAGTTTAAATTCAGAAATTTCGATTTTAATAGTTATTTATATCCGAAATTGTTTTTAATCGTTTTAATACTTTAAATATGTTTCGGTGACATTAATAATTATTAACGGGCCAATTAATAATTATTAATCACCTTTAGATTAGTTTAAGAGCTTCGGGTTTCGTTTTTAAAGCAAAAGTAAAAGAGGGACGTAGGCGTCATTTCCCAAATTGTTAAATATCTAAACACTATTCCTCCTTCTCTTTAAATAAGCCAAAATTAGACAAAATATGAAATTTTCTTCTCATTTTTCATCCCAAACCCGTAGCTTAGAGAGAAAAAAAGAGGAGAGAAAGAAATTGTCGCCCCGGCTTCGTTTCTCGTCCGTTTTACGTGATTTCGGATGCGTTGGAAAGCTCTCGCCGAGACCTTTCTACCCATCCTAACAATCGAGGTTTTCGCTCGTTTTCTCGAGGCTTAAATGAAGGGATGATTTACTAAACTAGCGGAATTTTATTTAGTAAACTTATTAACATTTAATAACGGACCTATTAATATCATGCAATTTGTGATAAAAACATGTAGATTCATGCTAGTTTTTCGAAAATTAGAACCCTTTACTTACATTGAGTAAAATATGGAGAATCGGTTGGAGGTTTCTTTACAGCATCAAATCCTCAGCAACACCGGATCTTCTACGCTATATCCCGATCGATCAAACGAAACCCGATTGTGGGATCAAACTTAAGAAGAAATTGAGAAGAAGAAAAAATATTTTTCTTCCCAATGGCTAAGGGAAATCGGCAATGAGGGAGGGAGAGGAGGAAGAGAGAGTTCCAACTTTCTATGGAATTAGATTGTATGATTTATGAATGACCCAACCCTCCTATTTATAGAAAAATAGGAATCCTAATCACATTAGGATTAATCTATAGAGATAAATACAAAAAGAATAAAGATTATCTCTTTCCTTTATCTTGCAATTTCGAAAATGCCATAGATAAATAGGAGATTATTTTATTTTCTTTATTTTTATTTATCTTGGGTAAATAAATCTATGTAATTATTTTAGGATATAATTCAAGCAATTATCTCTTCCTAAAAAATACATGGTGGCCGAAATTATGATGTATAATTAATAAATAATTCCAATTTATTTAATTAATTATTTTGGGCCAATCTCAATTGGGTTCATTAATCCAATTGGGCTTGAAATTCTCTCTTAAATTAATAAGTCCAACTTAATTAATTTAATTATTAATTACCATTTAAATAAAATATTTTATTTAAACAATTAATAATATTAATATTTTCTCCCGACTAAATATTATCAAATTATATTTAATTATTAATTTCCATTTAAATAATTTTCATTATTTAAATAATTAATAATGAATATTTTAATTATTAATTTCCATTAAATAAACTCATTATTTAATTAATAATTTTATTTGATAATATTTTATTATTAATTAATTAATTTTAATTATTAATTTCCGTTTAAATATAATTATTTAAACAATTAATAATTGCTAATTAATTTCAAATTATTAATTACCATTTAAATATACTCAATATTTAAATAATTAATAATATCTAATTAATAATATTTCATTATTAATTTCCTGTTTAAATAAATTTATTATTTAAACAATTAATAATGTTTATATTAATTACCTGGTTTAAATATACTCAATATTTAAACAATTAATATTGCCTATTTTAAGTAATTCACTTTACTTAAAATTTCCATTTCTTCTACTTGATTTCGCGACTACGATATTGGGCTAGCATAGGGACCCGATGGACCTATAGATCATGGGCTTAATAATTAGTCAATTAAGTGATTAACACATAATCAGTTAATTACTTATTATCTAACTATGAATAATTCCACTATAGATTCATAGCTGAACTCCCCTCACTATAGATGAGTTATGTCCATTTAGTTTATCATTATTTATATCTGTGATATTATCCTTCACGTGGAACCCTCATAATTACAGGTGGGTAAATTTACCATTTTGCACCTGTAATTACCGCTTTATCCTTGTGTTCCCACTGATTCTCCAATGAACTTTATCTTTAGTCGAACTAGAGATAAGATACTTTTGTGATCAAAAGAAGTCGTGACGTCACTTGTTCATGTCTCGAATCAGTACATCAAGGGAGTTTCCTAAAGTTTCTAAAATGTTTAGGTATCGCACTGATACCGTTAATTTATAGGAAAGTTATGAATTCCATCTCGTGAAAATGAGTTCTCAGCTACTTATCTAGTCATGTTCCCAAAACAGGAGTGTATTGAGCGTTCTTACAGATCGCTCTCAACTATGTGAATCAAAGAACATAACTCCACAAATAGGAGTCCGCATTTCACTCAGGATTGAGATCTATCACAGTTGATAAACTTAGTTTGATATTCGATCATTTCTCGTAAACGGTACTAAGGAGAAATTTGATCGAACATCGTGGTCCTGTCTTATACAATCAACATTGTATATGATACTTCCATTTCATGTCTCCCACATGAATGATCAGGATTCGATCATTTGTCTATAAACAAAATGTGAAGCTATCAACAGTGTTACCAGGATAAGGTTCTCAAACGTTATCCGTTTACTGTAGACATGTTTAAATTACTCATCTCGACTTTAATCCTCTCGTATGACTCACATACTAAGTCGTGATTTCATAAGAGTAACTTAGGGTTTACTATTTGAATGTTTGATATATATATATTTCCATATATTCCTAATACCATTAATTGAATCAATCTAGATAATATAAAGAACTTATGTTTATTTATTTAATTTATTCTTAATAAATTATTATTATTAAATAATTACAAGTTCTAGGACACCATTCCTAACATTAAAGGTATGTTAAAGTTTCTTAATTTTGATGTGAATAGTGTTTTAATGGTGGATTTGAGTTGTAATCTTCGAATTCGTTCACCGAAGCTTAAGGGTTTCATTCGGGGAAGTCTTTATAGTCAATTTTAGAAACTTTCCCTAAACCCTAGAACCGAGCTTGAGCCGGAAACCCGTCCCTTGTGATTTTCCCTCTTTGGGCTATGTTTAGGATGTTAGGTTCTTTGTGTTTTTGCTTTTTAGTTAATTTTTCGAAAATGGATTAATATGCAAAACCCTATTTTTCGGTTACCAATTAATTTTGCAAACCTCCAAAGTATTCGAAACCAACCCAAAACACCTCTAAAATGCATAAAAGCCGGAAAACCAAACCCGAACCCCTTTTTCCCTAGCTTGGCCGAGAGCTCCATAAGGGTAGAATCCGGGATTTTCGTGGTTTTATGTGTTTAGATGTTGTTTGATCGCTTTTCGGTTAATTAATGTAATTTAGGAATAATTCGTTTGTAGGATTGTGAATTGATCGTGAATTTACAACCTCGGATTATTCGGAGCTTGTCTTCAAGCTAAGGTGAGTTTAAAATGAAAGTTAGTTGTTTTATGAATTAAGTTTCGTTATGTTATTGTTTATCGAAGTTAAGCGGGATTTAGCTTCTTAGAATTTAAGTTTGGTTAGAAACTTTAATTCGGAAGTTAGTGGAGGAATTTTGGAACTATAATTAGTTCGATGAAAAGGAAACATCGGAGTGGTTTGAAAGTGTTACAAAGTGAATTGGAGATGATAGAGGAAAGTGGAATGAGAGTTACTTGAGTGGTTGAGTGTTAAAGTAGCTCAAGAGATACACTTGAGTGTTAACTCGTGTAATCTAGATAGTTAGGCTTCGTAAAAGCTTAGTAGGATTCTTTGAGATTAGCTAACTTTTAGGAAGCTTAACAGTTTACGATGATTGTGATATGGTAATACCGTACGGGCTTAGTATGTGATTTTGATCCATATGGTATACCCGATCGATGATTGTGATATGGTAATACCGTGCGGGCTTAGTATGTGATTTTGATCCATATGGTATACCCGATCAGATGATTGTGATATGGTAATACCGCACGGGCTTAGTATGTGATTTTGATCCATATGGTATACCCGATACGATGATTGTGATATGGTAATACCGCACGGGCTTAGTATGTGATTTTGATCCATATGGTATACCCGATACGATGATTGTGATATGGTAATACCGATGCGGGCTAGTATGTTGATGTTGATCCATATGGTAAATCCGTTACGATGAAACTTGTTTGGTAATAAAAGTAGTTAATGTTACATTTACATATTCCTTAGAATTGTGTAGTAAGACTTAGTGATGATTGTGCTTTACTTTAAGTCTTTGTTTCTATCTTATGGTATCGAATGACGAGTACGGGTAGTATGTTATTTTCGTTTGTTTGTATGGAAATTGGAAGTGTGGATATGGGTAGTAATGAGCATTTAGGCCTTTGGACACGATTTCTGGTATGAAATTTAGTTCATAGGATTACTTGCTTTCGTTTTACTCTCACTAGCATGTTATGCTAATGGTGCTACACTTACAATTTTCAGGTAAACCTCGAGCTAAGAAGCGTGGTAGAGGAGGTGGAGCCGCGTGACTGATCGAGATGGTGTATGGACAATACTAAGAACTCATTTTTGTTTAGCATTCATTGAAATGCTTGTAAATTATTCCATCTTTACATACTTGTGTCTTTTTGAGCCCGAAGGGTATTTGTGTAAAATATGTCTATGTTTTATGGTCTAAATGTCTTTTGGTATGCGAAATTCCTGATTTATCACTTTTTCTGGAAATTTGGGTTGTAAACAGGTTTTGGTTATTCGATTTTTAAACGAACCCACGCCGTTTTTCTTTAAAAGTCGAGTCTTCCGCTGTGCATTTGAATTTAAAGAATTTAACGGGTTCGGGTCGTTACAATAATACAATCCTTATTACTCACACAAGGTAATAAGTTCATAAAACATTAACCATTATCATCACTGATGCCATAATTCCACAAAGTCTTATAATTCCCAATAAAAAAAACGATGTTTAACATCATCATGTCATGAATGACAATAAATCACCTCAAATCACAAGAATACTTTCCAAACCATTACCATAAACCATGAGTTAACTTCCAAACATTTCCTTTGCTTTACTTTGATCAAAACTACCTAAAGTAAATTCAATTCCCAACTTTGTCTCAGAATCTTTATAACCTTTCATACTTTTGAGAATAACATCTACGCTACTTTGATCTAAACTTCTCAAAGTACCTTAAACTTTCACTTTCATCTAAACTCTTCAATTTATCTAAACTCTTCAATTCATCTTACTAGACTTCCAAATCACTCATAACTCTTCTTTTACTTCCAAATTCATAAGAACACCAAAGCCACTCCACTCACATCCGAGTTTAAAATCACCAACCAAGTATAACTTCCGGAAGTTAGTTCCCCTCTTAACCTCGATAAAAAATATCGTAATGAAACATAATTCATAAAATTACTAACTTCCATTTTAAACTCACCTTGGAATTGAAACCGAACTTCCAAACTGTCGAGGTCGAAAACCACACGAGCAGTCACAATCCTACAAATCAATTACACCTAACAATCATTAATTATCTGAAAATCAAGAAAACGACATCTAAGTGCATAAAACAACGAAAAACCCGGAATTTCATCCTATGAGGCTCTCAGCCATACAAGGATAAAAAGGGCTCGAGTTCCGTTTTCCGGCTTTTAGGCATTTTAGAGGCGTTTCGGGTTGGTTTTAGGTACTTTGGAGGTTCAAATTATCAGTGGGTAACCGTGATTTAAGGTTTTACACAATACTTGATTCCCGAAAAATTAAGTAAAATACAAAACAATAACAAACTAAACACCCCAACCATCACCAAGTGAGAGAAAACAAATGGAACGGGTTTTCCAATCGACTCGGGTTTAGGTCCAAGACAACAACCTCATCCAAAGTGATTTTTCCTAACTAGAATTCACAAACAACACCCGGGAAAAACGAATCAAGGCTTACATACAAGATTGGAAATAAAGAAAACACAAAAACCCATTTATTCCTCACCTTGTATCTCCTGGATCTTTAATGGATTGGCCCGATTGATGGGATGGGTAGAAAGATCGTCTCGAGAGCTTTCCAACGAGCTAAGGCACGATGAAAACGGTCAAGAAACGAAGCCGGGGCGACAATTTCTTTCTCTTCTCTTTTCCTCCTCTCTAGCTACGGGTTTGGCCTCTTTTTTTCACTTCTCCTTTCTTTTCTTTTTTTTATCTTTATCCTTGAAAATTATGTATTAGATATATATAAAGATATTTTGGTAAAAGACCATATTGCTCCTCCTCTTATTTCCTTAAGAAAACTTGTTCCGGGTGCTCGTTGTTTCACGTTTCTAATTCCAATACAACTTCACCACTTCTAATCTATCTTAAAAGTATTTAACAATCAATAGTGGGCCCGCTAATAATTTTTAATACGTCCAAATCTAATTTAAGCTAATAAAACGATTAAAAAGCTTTCGAACGAAATTAACTACTAAATTCTAAATTACTAATTCTAAAATTAAACTAAATACTTTGATTAAAGTAAATGAATAAATAAATTAAATATTAAATAAAAAAAAAATTTGACTCCAAAATAAAAATAAAAATAAAAATAAAAATAATAACGGGACGTTACAGTCTACCCTCCTTAAAAGACTTTTCGTCCCCGAAAAGTGCGATCACTAAGCGAAAAGCGAGGGTACTTTGACTGCAATTTGTTCTCACGTTTCCACGTAACCTATTTCAGCACTTGGTTCATCCACAACACTTTGACCAAGTTGATCATTTTGTTTCTCATCACTTTGGTTCGGATGCTAAGATTACAACCAACGTCTGCTCACAAGACTAGTTAACATCCAAAACCACGGCTCAACTTATACATATTTCCAAATCTCATAACACCACTCATGTATGCCACTTTCAAAAAACACGTGGTCCCCCCACTATAAACTCTAGCGAACCACGCTGCTAAACTTATGCATATCTCTCTATATGCATTCATCACAACTCTTAGGCATAAGCGGTAGTACCTTGCCATGATATCCTCCCACTACATAAGTCATTTCTCAAAAACATAATCATCCCAATAAGAGCCAAACTCCATAACACCTCTTACCATAATTCAACTTTCACAACTCAACCAAGAACTTGCTAATTGAATTGAATATAGGTTGTTGGACCAGAGCCAGACTAATTACTTATCAATAATTACTCACCTCAAACAGGTGTTTCATCTTTTAAGAGTGGGATCCGAACAATCATGACCCTTTTTTTTTTACACACAAAACATCAACCACACATTCACTAACACCAATACTTAGCAATTGTGTGACAATCAAACATTAAGGATCAAATGATTAATCTCTCAGAGTATCTCGTTTCCTTTACACTCACTTTACGTCAATACGCTTAATGAGGTGTACAACCTCTAAAACTACATGGAGAAATTCACATTCTCAACACCACTATAAAAATCTCAGCTTTGGGTCAAATAAACATCACCACATAATGATTTTACGAAGAGGTGAAGTATCACAATTACAAATATCGTTTAACAACTTTCTCATAAACTTTTCCGACTACTAAAGAAGATGAAGCTTAAGAACAAAGGTTCTAGGCATACCTGGCGCCGTTGACCTCGAACGATGATTGGACAAGAACAAAATCAAAACATGAAAAACATGTGATGCATGTGGTCTACAGAACCCTTAGGCTCTGATACCAACTGTAACGACCCAATTTTTCGTAAAATCCTTTAAAACAATTACGCAGAGGAAAACTTGATTTTACAGAAAAACGGCGTGGGTTCGTTTAAAATTCGGATAAACCAAAACCTGTTTTACATTGGCTCAAATCAGAGAAAGTAGTAAACCTGGAATGCACATTCCATATCGTGATAAAACTTCTAAAGAAAGTTTAAAGTCCAAAAATGTAAACACAAATTATACAATTGCTCCATCGAGCTCAAAATGAAACATAATAAAAGTAGTAAAATGGTCATGAGCATTCAAGGATGCTTCACCAAAAACCATATATGTTCTTGTCCATTCATCGTCCTGATAGGTCACGCGGCGCCACCTCCTCTACCTCGTCCTCTACCACGAGTCTTACCTGAAAAATTGTAAAAGTAGCAACATTAGCATAAAAATGCTAGTGAGAATAAAATGAAAGCCAGTAATCCCATGGACTAAATTCCATACCAGAAATTGTGTCCAAAGGCCTAACTTTCTCTTTGCTAACCATTCTACACTTCCAAAGTCCAATTATAATCAACATACATAATATACTTTCTAAAAGTAACAATATCAAGACTTAAAGTAAAAGTACCTGTTATTACTAAGTCTTACTATACAAGTCTAAAGATTATGTAATTGCATTACTAACTATCTTTCATCGTATCATAATACCGTATGGACCGAAGTCAACATACCATCGTGTACCATATCACAAACCATCGTAACTCTCATCACATCGGATATCAGAAAATTCACCATATAGGTATCAGGAATTTCACCATATAGATATCAGGAATTTCACCATATAGATATCAAGAATTTCACCATATAACAAATCATCGCACCATGATACCGTATGGAGCGTATCACATACTATCATGTGCCATAACACATATCATCGCACCATGATACCGTATGGAGCGTATCACATACTATCACGTGCCATAACACATATCCTCAAACCATGATACCGTATGGAGCGTATCACATACTATCACGTGCCATAACACATATCCTCACACCATGATACAGTATGGAGCGTATCACATACTATCACGTGCCATAACACATATCCTCTCACCATGATACCGTATGGAGCGTATCACATACTATCACGTGTCATAACACATATCCTCGCACCATGATACCGTATGGAGCGTATCACATACTATCATGTGCCGTATCAAATAACGTAGGACCATGATACCGTATGGAGCATATCACATACTATCACGTGCCATAACACATCTCATCGCATGTGCAGTACTATAATAATGATAAAAATAATAACGCATCCATACGCGCTCAAATCTTCGAATGCCAACCTTACCACAGCGTGTATAGTGCTATAATAATGATAACAATAATAACGCATCCATACACGCTCAAATCTTCGAATGCCAACCTCACCACAGCGTGTATAGTGCTATAAAATATAATGCATTTATACACTCAAATCTTCGAATGCCAACCTCACCACAGCGTGTGTAGTGCTATATCACAAATCATAGTATCTATAAATCGGTTCATTACTTGAGCATCACAACACAAACAACTAACAAACAATAAAATCATACTACAATTACACTCAATGACATGTTATCTTTTGTACTTAAAGTGTTGCCTCTTACCAAAAGTCCTGAGTACATCAATCGTACTATCATCATGATTCCATACTTTCCAGTACTAACATAATCAACATCAATCCTTATTATCATATGAACTTTCATACTCCACATTATTACCATAATATATATAATACAATCCTTATTACTCACACAAGGTAATAAGTTCATAAAACATTAACCATTATCATCACTGATGCCATAATTCCACAAAGTCTTATAACTCCCAATAAACAAAACGAGGTTTAACATCATCATGTCACGAATGACAATAAATCACCTCAAATCACAAGAATACTTTCCAAACCATTACCATAAACCATGAGTTAATTCCAAACATTTCCTTTGCTTTACTTTGATCAAAACTACCTAAAGTAAATTCAATTCCCAACTTTGTCTCAGAATCTTTATAACCTTTCATACTTTTGAGAATAACATCTACGCTACTTTGATCTAAACTTCTCAAAGTACCTTAAACTTTCACTTTCATCTAAACTCTTCAATTTATCTAAACTCTTCAATTCATCTTACTAGACTTCAAAATCACTCATAACTCCTCTTTTACTTCCAAATTCATAAGAACACCAAAGCCACTCCACTCACATCCGAGTTTAAAATCACCAACCAAGTATAACTTCCAGAAGTTAGTTCCCCTCTTAACCTCGATAAACAATATCGTAATGAAACATAATTCATAAAATTACTAACTTCCATTTTAAACTCACCTTGGAATTGAAACCGAAATTCCAAACTGTCGAGGTCGAAAACCACACGAGCAGTCACAATCCTACAAATCAATTACACCTAACAATCATTAATTATCTGAAAATCAAGAAAATGACATCTAAGTGCATAAAACAACAAAAAACCCGGAATTTCCCCCTATGAGGCTCTCGGACATACAAGGATAAAAAGGGCTCGAGTTCCGTTTTCCGGCTTTTAGGCATTTTAGAGGCTTTTCGGGTTGGTTTTAGGTACTTTGGAGGTTCAAATTATCAGTGGGTAACCGTGATTTATGGTTTTACACAATACTTGATTCCCGAAAAATTAAGTAAAATACAAAACAATAACAAACTAAACACCCCAACCATCACCAAGTGAGAGAAAACAAATGGAACGGGTTTTCCAATCGACTCGGGTTTAGGTCCAAGACAACAACCTCATCCAAAGTGATTTTTCCTAACTAGAATTCACAAACAACACCCGGGAAAAACGAATCAAGGCTTACATACAAGATTGGAAATAAAGAAAACACAAAAACCCATTTATTTCTCACCTTGTATCTCCTGGATCTTTAATGGATTGGCCCGATTGATGGGATGGGTAGAAATATCGTCTCGAGAGCTTTCCAACGAGCTAAGGCACGATGAAAACGGTCAAGAAACGAAGCCGGGGCGACAATTTCTTTCTCTTCTCTTTTCCTCCTCTCTAGCTACGGGTTTGGCCTCTTTTTTTCACTTCTCCTTTTTTTTTTTTTATCTTTATCCTTGCAAATTATGTATTAGATATATATAAAGATATTTTGGTAAAAGACCATATTGCCCCTCCTCTTATTTCCTTAAGAAAACTTGTTCCGGGTGCTCGTTGTTTCACGTTTCTAATTCCAATACAACTTCACCACTTCTAATCTATCTTAAAAGTATTTAACAATCAATAGTGGGCCTGCTAATAATTTTTAATACGTCCAAATCTAATTTAAGCTAATAAAACGATTAAAAAGCTTTCGAACGAAATTAACTACTAAATTCTAAATTACTAATTCTAAAATTAAACTAAATACTTTGATTAAAGTAAATGAATAAATAAATTAAATATTAAATAAAAAAAATTTTTGACTCCAAAAAAAAAAATAATAATAATAATAATAACGGGACGTTACATCATGAGCTAACAAACTAAGCCCAGTGAGAATAATAAGAATAAAAAGTAAGGTTAGACCTCAAACTTGCATTTCCGATTTGTGTCCAAGAACATACTTAACTCTTTGCTATCAATCCATTCAAAGAGTTTATATCAAAATGTTCCACTTTTACTTACCAATTCTCCAATATAATTGTGGAACTACATTCCAAATATTCTGGGTATGGTTTTGTAAATGCATATAGCATTTATATCTTATTTTCCTTATAAACCTTATACTATATACAAGATTTACATCAAACCTTATTCTCCCAAAAGATGATATTACTACACTCGTAGTCAAATCCTCATCCATTAACTTGTTATGACATAGAATAAGTAAAGTAAATAAACTTTGTATAAAATATAACATCTCCATTCTCTATATCATTAATCATAAGCATGAATGCATGAGGACATCCCATAGGATTTCGCATTTGCCCTTATGCATGAGGAAGTAATGCGTACATCCCATAACTTACCATTCAACTCCCTATGGATGAGAAGTAATGTGTACGTCCCGTAACTTACCATTCAACTTCTTTCCTTGTTTTACTTTCTTTTCTTTTTCTGAAGGTGATGCGGACACTACCCGTAGGCTCCAACATTCTCCCATTCTTTTCTTTTTCAATGCATGATGCGAAAATGTTATGGTGCAATATGATATGCATATGCCTGCATATCCTTGTAAAAGTAAATAAGTAAAGTACGGAATTAAAGTAGGCGATGCAAGCATAAAGTAGAGGGGCATAGAATAAAAGACATAAAGTAAAATAGATAATAATCTCGGACGAACGATATGTAAATCGAACTCCGCTACAAATAATAAAAGTAAAATCATAACTTAAACGATTAACCTAAACCTTCAAGGATTCTAAACTTCCAATATAATCCGAGGTTCTATTAATCATTCTATATAAAAGTTTGGATCTTTTAACTTCCAATGATCCATTCTAAACTCCGAAACGAATCTAACTTAGAATCTTCTAACATTCGAGGCTTTCTTCGAGAAATACTAAGTTCTCGCTTAAAGGATTAACTTCAAATCCTAAGGGCACTAACTCACTCCCTCTAATCTTAGATTTGAATTCTAATCTTAGTTTCCAATTCTACAAACCATCATACTTATTTTTTTTCTAAATTTACTTTAAATCCTAACTATTCTCACCTTTGTAAGAGAAGATCTCGCTCTCAACCTCCGATAGAGCGATCAAGCAAAGTTCAAACCACCTACAATTAGAATTACATCTAACAATTAATAAATAAACCAACTAACGATCAAACAACATCTAAGCGTGCAAAACAACGAAAAACCCAATAACCCCTACAAAGAGGCTCTCGGTCCCCCCCTTCAAAAGGGTTTTGGTTTTGGTTTTCCGGCCTTTAGGCAATTTAAATGTGTTTCAAGTTGGTTTTAAGAAAATTTGATATTCCCGATTTCAATGGGTATCGATGATTCGGATTTTTGAACAATATGTAATTTCCCAAATTGAATTACAATAAACAATGTATCATCAATACATAACCCATAATCAAACCTCAAAAGGTAAATTTCAAACGGGAAGGGTTTCGATTGAAACTTGGTTTTAGGGTTTAGGGAAAGTTTTCAAAAACTCTTAAAACAACTACCGTATTTACAAACACCGAATTTCACAACACGAAATCGAAAGAAATCAAAGAAAACTCCATTAAAACACTATTTGGAGTTTAGGGTTTCAAGAGAAACTTACCGAGAACTCCGTGGATCTCGGGTGGCAAGTACAATGGTTGGGTGGAAAAGAATCCTAGACTCGAGAGATTTCCGATGCAACCGAAATCGAGTCGATCCGCCAAGAAAAGAGCAAAAACCCAAAATCCCCCATTTCCCCCCTTGAAGCCCACGGCCATGGGAGAGAAAGATGAGAGGTTTTGGTCAACTTTGGTCAATTGCTTGATTTTTAAAGACAAATGAATAGTGTTTTGATATTTTTAAGAAATTGGAAATGACAGTTGCGTCATTTTATGACTTTTGACTTCTAAATCGAAACCCGATGCTCTTAAATTAATCTAAACGTGATTAATAATTATTAATTGGCCTATTAATAATTATTAATGTCACCGAAGCAAAAATAAAACATTAAAACAATTAAAAAGAATTTCGGGCAAAAATTAACTACTAAAATCGAAATTACAAAATAATAATTAAACTAAATACTTGAATTGAAATAAATAAATAATAAAAAATATTAAATAAATAAAAAATCACTTCAAAATAACGGGACGTTATACTTTGCCTTTTTTCCTTGTTGATGTCGACTGATAATACAAGAAAAATGATATTAAAAAAACATATTTATAAAGCTCTTATCAAAGAACACAAACAACAAAAAGAAGAAATGATTTTTTTTAAGTTCCGTTTTTTATAATTTTTTTGTTGTTTTTCATTTTATACACCCTTTCTTAAAAAAAAAAATCTTATTGGATGTGAAGAAATATGAAAAAGTATGGAAGACATCTATTATTTTTTAGAAGAAAAATTCCATTTACCTTTCTTTGGATATTTCTTTGGTTCAAATGTGATTTTCTTAACGTTTGGAGAAGTTTTATGAATCATTTGAGTCAATTGAACAAATTTCTAGCGTTTTTTGTTCCTCTTGATCTTCTAGGTTCTTTATTTTAATCGTTTTGGTTAAATTTCTTGGGGATTTGGCTTTGGAGAAGAGAATCTGAAACAATGTGAGGGAATTAAAGAGAGAAAGAAGAGAATAAGATATTCCTGTAAATTAAAAAGAGAGAGAAAATAAAGAGCTTATCTTGATTATTGTACCCAAGAAACTAGCCCCAAATTTTGTCAAAATTGCCTCTAAAATCATGAAGGGTTACTTTTATATTTTTTTTCCCTTGAATCTATTCTCTCTCCAGATGGCTACTAACTCTTATTTTCAGGATAGTTGTTATTACCCTTTATTAGAGAGGTCTTAGTGCTTACTAATATAAATAACCTTTTTTAAAAACAACTTTACTATGAAATATCTTTCTCTCTCCCTCATATATTTTAAATATAAAAATATATATATTTAGATTTGTTGTGTGTATTCTTTTTTATCATCAAAAATTAATTTTTGAAAGTAGATTTTATTAGGGGCTTGGACTCATATAACACTAAAAATTAAACTAATTCCCTAAATAGCAACCCATTTTAGAAATTCCTAAAATGACATTTTAAAGCCCAATATATAAATCCCAAAATAACAGTCATTATTATTGATCCTTCCTTCAACTGAATTCCACAGATTTCTATCAAGAAATCTTTTCTTAGCTCGCAAATTTCGCTCACGAAACCTAGCTCAAAAGCTGAAATACTCAGATTTCTCTCATCTAAATCTCTCACCCAGCTCTCAACTTCCACTCACGATCCTTCAAAGTGAAATCAATAGATTTCTCTTAAGAAATCTGTCTTTTAACTAGAAAAAAAGCTCACGAATCCTAGCTCAAAAACTGAATATCTTAGTGATTTTCTTAGATCTCGAACGATGAGAACGCTAAATCTGAAAAAGTGTTTACCAAAATCTTCGGACAATGACGATGAGAATGAAAATCAGAAACAAGGAAAGGAATTATTGAAGAATGTGACGACCCGTCACTTTTAAATAAATTAAATTCAGAGAAAACAGCGAAAGTCTTTTAATTTACGAAAAATTGGCGTGGTTTTGTTTAAAAATTGGCATGCCGAAAACCTGTTTACATCCTAATTTTCAAATCTAATAAAATCTCATGGACTTTAAGTCCAAATCAGGAGTTCAAATATATAATATCATAAAACATCATCCAGAAGCTCTTATGAGCCAAAATACAACATTAAAGTCTTTGAAATTCATAAAAGTGATACATAAACTATACAATGACAAGTCCATCTCGAGGCCAGCATCCCTCGATCACGTGGCACCATCTCCCCGTCCACGGCCTCTAGCCAAGGCATTACCTGAAATTGGTTGTAATATCATGAGCTAACAAACTAAGCCCAGTGAGAATAAATAGCATAAAAAGTAAAGATAGACCTCAAACTCGCATTTCGATTTGTGTCCAATTAATCTGACACAACTCACTCCTAAAGTCCTCCAACTCTAGGTAATTCTATTCCATGAATTCCAAGTATGACATTACTACACTTGTAGTCAATTCTCAAACATTAACTTGTTATGAAAAATAAAGTAAAGCGAATAAACTTTGTTTAACATATAACATCTCGATTCTCTATATCATCAATCATAATCACGAGTGCATAAGGACATCCCGTAGGTTTCCACAATTTCTTTTATGCATGAGGAAGTAATATGTACGTCCGCAACTTACAATTCAACTCCACATAAGGAAGTAATATGTGTGTCGCAACTTACGATTCAACTCCCTATGTATGAGAAGTAATATGTACGTCCGCAACTTACAATTCAACTCCACATGAGGAAGTAATATGTACGTTCGCAACTTACAATTCAACTTCTATGCATGAGAAGTAATATGTACGTCCGCAACTTACAATTTAACTCCACATGAGGAAGTAATATGTGTGTCGCAACTTACAATTCAACTTCTTTTCAATAATGCGAGATGTTATGCATATGTTTACATATGCTTGCAAAAGTAAATAAAGTAAATGTAAATGATAAAGCAACTGAAACAAGCATAAAGTAAAGGGCATAAAGTAAAGAACATAAAGTAAAGGGCATAAAGTAAAATAGATAGAATCCTGGATGGACGATATATCGATCGAACTCTGCTAACAATAATAAAAGTAAAGGTTAAAACACAACGATTAACCTAAACTTTCAAGGATTCTAAACTTCCAATAATCCGAGGTTCTATTAACCGATCAAATCAAAGTCTTGGATCCTTAAACTTCCAAGTGATCCATTCTAAACTCCGAAACTAATCTAACTTAGAATCTTCTAAGATTCGAGGTTTTCATCGAGAAATCCTAAGTTTCTCGCCTAAAGGATTAACTCAAAATCCTAAGGCACTAACTCACTCCCTCTAATCTTAGGTTGGATTCTAATCTTAGGTTGGATTCTAATCTTAGTTCCGATTCTACAAATCATCGTACTTATTTGCTTTCTATAGTCACTTTAAATTCTAATCATTCTCACCTTAAATAAAAGTGAAGACTTCGCTCCTAAGCACCGGAAGAGCAATCAAACAAACGGTTCAAAAACACCTACAAAAGGATTAATATCCCGAAAATTAATAAATTACCAACCAACGATTAAACAACGATGAAACAAGCAAAAAGACGGAAAATCCACCAAACCCCCATCAAAGAGGCTCTCGGCCCTCCCTATAAAAAGGGTCTCGGGTTTGGGTTTTTCGGCTTTTTGGCAATTTAAATACATTTTGAGTTGGTTTTAAGCAAATTCGATAATCCCGATTTCAATGGGTATCGATGAATAGGGTTTTTGAACATTAATCCCTTTCCCGAAATGAATTTAAATAAACATTCATTCAATAATTTTTAACCCAAAATCAAACCCAAAAGGGTAAATTTCAAACGGAAAGGGTTTCGACTGAAACTCGGTTTTAGGGTTATGAAATAGTTTCCAAAAACACGTAAAACTACTCCCGAATTGACAAACACCGAGTTTCACGGCAAGAAATCGAAAGAAAACAATGAAAACTCCATTAAAACACTATTTGGAGCTTAAGGTTTGAAACTTTACTTACCGATAACTCCGCAAAACACGAGTGGCAAGTACGAAGGCTAGGTGGAAAAGGATCGTGGGACCGATACCTTTCCAATGGAACGAGAATCAAGTCGATCCGTCGAGAAATAAGCGAAACGAATTTTCTCTCTTTGCTTCTTGATGCTCACGGCAAGGAGGAGGAGAAAATGAAGAAGTGTTGGTCAATTTTGTGGTCAATGACTCATTTAAAGAAGATGACAAATAGTAATTTTAGATATTTTGCAAATTGGGTAATTACAACTTTGCCCTTTTTAAGACTTTTGGCTTAAAACGAATCCCGAACATCTCAAACTAACCCAATGGTGATTAATAATTATTAATTGGCCCGTTAATAATTATTAATACCATTAAAACGTATTTAAATAAATAAAGCCATTAAAATGAATTAAAATGAAATAAATTACTAAATTCTAATTTAATAATAAATAAATGAATTTTAATTACTCAAATTAAAATAAAATAAATAAAAGTTTTTTTTTTATCACAAAATAATGGGACGTTACAAAGAAGAAGGTTGAAAATATGAAGAAGAAAGCTGGAATTTTGAAGAAATCAAATAAAAAGGTTAGAAAACTTTTAAATCTATGTATGTTTGCCTCACTAATTACTTAATAATATATTTCTGTGTATGTTGTGATTTGATTTCTGTGTATGTTGTGTTTTGTCTTGTTTCATCATGCTACTCTTAACTCTAATTTCTGATATGTATTCACTAAATGATTCTGTGTATGTTATGTTTTGTATTCACTAAATTGTTGTTTGTTCACCAAATGATTTTTATAATTTCTGATATTGAATGATAAAGATTCAATAATTTACTGCTCTTGATGTAAAAACTATGTTTGAGTGTTTATAAGGTTGAAGTACCTTTTAATTTCGGTTTATGTGTGGTAAAGATTAAACTAGTTTAGATATACTTAAAAAAAATTTGAAATATAAATCTATAATTACAATACTCAATAAGTTATTAACCTTAATTCACTAAATTAATGAGTTATAAACATATTCAATGATTAAATGGCCATGTGTGTGAAACTTGTTTTTAATTTACTAGTTTAAAGCAATCTAACTTTAAACTAAGTAAAAGTGAATTTAATTTGAGGTTTCTTTTAGATTTAACTATGTATATTAAAGATTGAGAGTAGTTTACAAAATTTGAAAAACTTTATGAAACCCTAAATGTGTAATTACAATATTCAATAAGTTATTAACCTTAATTCACTAAGTTAATGAGTTATAAACATATTCAATAATTAAATGGCCATGTGTGTGAAACTTGTTTTTAATCTACCAGTTTTAAACGTTCAAACTTTAAACTATGTTTGATTTTTTTTAAGTTAAAGGAACTTAAGATTTTAACTATGTATAACAAGGATAAACTATGTATAACAAGGAGTTAACTATGTATTTTAAGTTTGGTTTTTGTGTGTTAAAGATTAAATTAGTTTAGAAATAATGGAAAACTTTGTGAAACATAAATCTATTGTAACGTCCCGTTACTTTTGAGGTATAAAAAAATTATTTATTTTAATTTAAGCATTTAAAGTTAATTTTAGAATTAGAAATTTAGAATTTAGTAAATTATTTTCGTTTAAGCCTTTTAATCGCTTTACTAGTTTAATTTAGTTATGGTTGTATTAATAATTATTAACGGGCCAATTAATAATTATTAATCACCATTTGTCTAGTATAAGAACTTCGGGTTTCGATTTATAAGTCAAAAGTCATTAAAAGGACGCAACAGTCATTTCCAAAGTTCTTAAAAATATTATTTTCCTATTCATCTCTTCTTTAAATTTCAAGTTTGACTTTATTGACCAAGAACACTTCACTTTCTTCTTCCTTTTTCCTCTCCTTGCCGTGGGTTAAAGAGTTTTGAGATAAATTTTCTGGGTTTTGTTCGTTTCTCATCGGATCGCTTCAATTCTCGTTCCGTTAGAAAGGCCTTGGTCCTAGGATTCTTCTCAACCTAACAATCGTACTTTTCATCCGTGTTCTAAGGACCTTAAGGTATGTTAAACTTTCAAAAACTAAGCTCCAAATAGTGTTTTAATGGAGTTTTCATTTTGAATCTTCGATTTCTTGTCGAGAAACTCGATGACTTTAACTATGGGAGTTGTTTTAAGTGTTTTTGGAAACTTTCCCTTAACCCTAAACCCGAGTTTGAGCCAAAACCCGCCCCATTTGAATTATACTATTCGTGGGTTGATTATGGGTTATTTATTATTAAATAATTATTGTTGTAATTAAATTCGGGAAATCACATATTGTCCAAAAACCCTATTTATGGTTGCCCATTGAAATCGGGAGAACTACCAAACTATTTGAAACCAACCCGAAACACGTCTAAATTGCCGAAAAAGCCGGAAAACCAAACCCGAGACCCATTTTTATGGGGGGGGGGGGGGCCGAGAGCATCATATTGGGATTTCTAGGGTCTTTCGTCGTTTTATGTTTTTAGACGTCGTTTGATCGTTGATTGGTTAATTATTAATTGTTAGCTGTAATTTTAATTGTAGGTGTTTTTGGACCGTTGATTGATCGTACTATCGGAGATTTGGAGCAAAACTACTTTTGCCAAGGTGAGAATAAATAGGATTTAAAGTAGCTTTAGAAACCGAATAAGTAGAAAGATTTGTAGGATCGGAAGTTGAGATTAAGGTCTGAATCGAAAGTGTAAAGACTCGAATTTTCTCAAATCTTTAAATCAGAAACGAACAGTGGAAAACTAGATTTTTATAAAAATTTGGCGTGGATCCGTTTAAAATATAAACTCCCTAAACCTGTTTACATGGCCCAAATCAGAGAATTTAAAACAACAGGAATTCATACTCTAGTTTATACTCAAATAAGAGAAAATAAACTCGAAAATATGTACAACATATCTTAGACTCTCATGAGCCACAAAATAGAAGTTTATGACTAACAACATAGCATTCATAGAATGCCCCAAAATATACATATAAAATCCATGTCCCGAAAGCCATCCACTCGTGATCAAGCAACACCACCTCCACGACCTCGTCCTCTCCCACGACTATTACCTGAAAAACTTTATGGGTAGCAACATTAACATAAAAATGCTAGTGAGAATAAGATGGATGCAAGCACTTCTATGGACCGAATTCCATATCGAAAAATGTGTCCAAAATCCTATCGTGCTCTTTGCTACCCATTCTATACTCCCAAGTACTATGCATAAGAAAATCAATCTCATTCTACTATATTGTAACTTCGAAAAATAAACCTTCAAGATCATAAATAAAGTACTAAAACAAATAATTAGTACTAAAGCATAACAAAGGAAATGATAATGTAAATTTCCATCTTACACGTCATACCACACGTTATTTCATTTAACAATCACCACATCACCATTCACATACCACACCATGACCACATTGTCACCAATCACATACCACACTGTGACCACATTGTCACCAATCACATTACCACACCGTGACCACATTGTCACCAATCACATTACCACACCGTGACCACATTGTCACCAATCACATTACCACACCGTGACCACATTGTCACCAATCACATACCACACCGTGACCACATTGTCACCAATCACATTACCACACCGTAACCACATTGTCACCAATCACATACCACACCGTGACCACATTGTCACCAATCACATTACCACACAGTGACGACATTGTCACCAATCACATACCACACCGTGACCACATTGTCACCAATCACATTACCACACAGTGACCACATTGTCACCAATCACATTACCACACCGTGACCACATTGTCACCAATCACATACCACATCGTGACCACATTGTCACCAATCACATACCACATCGTGACCACATTGTCACCAATCACTTTACCACACCGTGACCACATTGTCACACATACTACTCCCCTTTGGTAGTACTAAATAGTGAATCCCATCGCTAATATTATTACACTAACTCAATTCCACATGATGATTCATTTCACATTACCACACATACCACATGATGATTCATTTTTCATTACCACACCTACCACATGATGATTCATTTTTCGTTACCACACATACCACGCCTACCACACATATAACATGATGATTCATTTTTCGTTACCACACATACCACATGATGATTCGTTTTTCATTACCATATGCGTATCATAACGCCACACGTACTACTCCCCTTTGGTAATACTAAATAGCGAATCTCATCGCTAATATTATCAAACTAATCACCACAACTCCTTTTCTCCAAATATTTTATATTCCAACTAAACATGATACTTTCTCTCGAACATTTCTTTTAACTATCTTATAACCACTCAAATAAACGGAGTAATCTGATACTCTTTTCCAATTTCCGGAAACACAATTCTCATTGAGAATACAACTTAATCCACAATAATCAACTCACCTTAAACAACACCAAAGTTAACTAATTTTCCTTATGCACTTTCCTCATCTCCCAACTACATCCAATCTTGGATAAGTTCTAAAATCTAGTAACCCTCTTAACCCCGATCAAACATGATCGTCATGCAATCCGGAAACATAAAAGTAATCACAACCATTTTAAACTCACCTTATAATTGAAGTCAACTCCAATCACAGGTTGACCGATTTCACGAACGTTGCACAAAACCTATAATTCAAATGAACCTAAAGTATATTAACTAACCGAATTAACAACAATCGTCACGTTACTAAAATAAAGGACAAAACAACCCGGGAATATGGCCAAGAGGGCCACAGCCCAAGGGGAAAGAGGAATTGGATAAGGTTTTCCGGATTTTGAGCAATTTAGAGGCGTTTCAGGTTGGTTTCGGTTACTTTGGAGATTGGTACCATCAATGGATAATCGTGAATTCGGGTTTTGGACAATATATCAATCCCGAAATATTAAGGAAAACATAAAAACATATCATTTAAAATGCCCTAATCATCATCAAATAAGGTAATATCAAACGGAAATGGTTTCCGGGTCAAACTCGATTTTAAGGTTAGGGTAAGTTTTTAAAATCACCTAAAACGATTCCCTCGATTGAAATCTTCGAGTTTCTCGACACGAAATAGAAGTTTAAAACCAAAAACTGTGATGACCCGACTCTTTTTAAATAATTTAAAATCAGATTTGACAGCGGAAGACTTTAAATTTAATATAAATTTGGCATGGATATGTTTAAAACTCGGACTATCCATAACCTGTTTACAATTTAAATTCCGAAATCTAAAACACACGGAAACTCAAGTTCCTATTCAGAAGTTCAAAGAGGTTTATAATCATAAAATTGAAATGAAAAGTTCTTAAGAGCTTATAAAAAATTTACATCTCAAAGACCGAAAATAAAACAAAATAAGATAATATAAGATAAGATAAGCCTCGGGACTTTTAAATGACATCTAGTCCATCTCCGCAACATCATCCTCTCGATCAAGCTGCACCTGCTCCTCTCTCATGACCCGAACATTACCTAAAAATGTTTGTAATATCATGAGCTAACAACAAAGCCCAGTGAGAATAAACAAAATAAAAAGTAAAGTTAGACCCCAAACCCGTATCCGGATTCATGTCCAAAAACTTACTTACTCTTTGCTATCAATCCATTCAAAGAGTTTTATATCAAGTGTTCCACTTTTACTTACCAATTCTCCAATATAATTGTGGAACTACATTCCAAGCATTTCTGGGTATGGTTTCGTAATGCATATAGCATTTATATCTCATTTTCTTTATATACCTTATACTATATACAAGGTTTATATTCAAAAGTTTAATCTCCAATTTCAAGATCTTCCAATTTGTTGAGAAACTAGTTCTCTTACATATATCACTTAATAGATATACAAGGTTCAATACAACCTCGTATTCTCTCATTATCAATTCAATCTCATGTCTTTTCCTATAGCATTCGGCTATCAAAAGTTTACTTTCCGTTATTTTTAATAATAATAATGTTAAGCTCACTCGAACTTAACATATTCAACAATCACAATTTGCGATTAATGACTATAATATTAGTACACGTAGTCTAATCATTATTCATTAATTTGCTAAACAAGTGTAAAGGACATATAACCTTTACATCAATATAACCATCACATGCGAATAATGACAGGTAATGAAACTCCCGTAGGCTAAGTTCATTCACCTCATTATCTCACTTTCATAAATAAAATATACAAAGTCCTTTTAATAATATCCTTCCATCTTTAGTGATTAATGACAGGTAATGAATCTCCCGTAGGCTAAGTTCATTCACCTCATTAACTCACTTTTCATAATAAAATATATAAAGTCTTTTCAATAATATCCTCCCACCTCTAGTGATTAATGACAGGTAATGAAGCTCCCGTAGGCTAAGTTCATTCACCTCATTAACTCACCCACCGATACAAGTCATGAACTCCCGTAGGCTAAGTCATACTCTATATCCTCGTATATGTATCATAGTAATTATGGATAATACTAGATAATGTGAACTCGCATAGTTCCATCATTATCTCATTATCCATCTCCTCCGATCATGTAAAGTACTACAACCTTTACATTCCTCATGATACATATACATAAACATAAAACGAATAATACCAGACAATGTAAAGTACTGCAACCTTTACATGTCTCATTATTCCTCCCAATTTCGATTAGGCAATATGATATGATATGAATTATGCTTTCGAATGCAAGTAAAGTAAATATAAACATTCAACATAATCGAAAGGGCATAAAGTAAAGGACATAAAGTAAAGTGCAAAAGGTAAATGGATCATCGATGTCCTTATGTATAAAGTAAATAAATAGGAATTTCGGAAGAAATATAAGTAAATCGAACTTCCGATACTTTAATAAAAGTGAGATCTTATCTTAAACAATAATCTTCGCTTTCAAGGATTCTAAACTCCCAAATAAAATCCAAGGTTCTATTTTCAAGTCCCTTTAACCATTCTATCTAAAAGTTTGGATCCTTTAACTTCCAATTCTAACATAGAACTTTCAAAAATTCAATGTTTCCCTCGAGAAACTCCAAAGTTTTCAGTCTAAGAACTAGCTCCTAATCCTAAGGTCACTAGCTCACTTTCTTTTACTCTTAGATTCGAATCTTAATCTCAACTTTCGATCCTACAAACCGTTCAACTTATTCGTTTTCTAAAACTAATTTAAATCCTATTTATTCTCACCTTGGCCTAAGTAGATTTGCTCCAAATCTCCGAAAGCACGATCAATCATCGATCCGAAACACCTACAATTTAAAAGTATATCTAATGATCATTAATAAATCAAATATTGATCAATTAACATCTAAAAGCTCAAAACGACGGGTGCTCTCGGCCCCTCTATAGAAAATGGGTTTCGGGTTCGGTTTTCCGGCTTTTAGGTACTTTAGAGGTGTTTCGAGTTGGTTTCGAGTAGTTTCAAAGTTCCCGATTTCAATGGGTATCGATGATTCGGGTTTTTGAACAATAAATAATTTCCCAAATTTAATTACAATAAACAATATATCAATAAAAATAAACCCCAAAACAGCCCCTACGATGTAAAATTCAAACGGGAAAGGTTTCGACTGAAACTCGGTTTTAGGGTTTAGGGAAAGTTGCCAAAATCACTAAAAACAACTCCCGTAATTAAAAACATCGAGTTCCTCGACAAGAAATCGAAGAATCAAAATGAAAACCCTATTAAAACACTATTTGGAGCTTTAGGGTTTGAACTTTAACTTACTGAGAAGTCTGTAGAACCCGAGTGGAAAGCACGATTGCTAGTTGGAGAAGAATCCTAGGACCGAGGCCTTTCTGATGCAACCAAAATCAAGTTGATCCGTTGAGAAACGAACGAAACCCGAATTCCCCCCCCCCCCCCACTATGGCTCACGGTTTTGGAGGTGAAAAGATGAAGCAAATGTGGTCAAATTTAGTCAAAGGCAATTTAAAGAAGAGAAGTGAATAGTGTTTGATATTTTAGGAACTTTGGAAATGACGGTTACGTCCTTTAATGACTTTTAACTTATAAATCGAAACCCGAAGTTTTTAAACTAGCCCAATGGTGATTAATAATTATTAATTGGCCTATTAATAATTATTAATACCACCGAAACTAATTTAGGCTAATTAAACGATTAAAAGGTCTTCGGACGAAATTAACTACTAAATTCTAAATTACAAAATAATAATTAAACTAAATACTTTAATTGAAATAAATAAATAAATAACATTTTAAATAAATAATAAATAATTAAATAAAAAAAATTTCACTTCAAAAGTAACTGGACGTTACAAAAACACTATTTGAAGCTGAGGTTAGAAACTTTGTCATACCTTAAGGCCTTTAGAACACGGAGGAAAAGCTCGATTGTTAGGTTGGAAATTATGCTCGGGCCCGTGGCTATCCAATGCAACCGAAACTATAGCGATCCGCCAAGAAATGAAGAAAAACCAAAAATTGGAATTCTCCATATGGAACTCTCAGCCAAGGAAGAAGAAGAGAAGAAAATTGTGAAGACTTTGGTCAAATTTGCTTTATTTAAAGATAAATGAATAGTGTTTTTAATATTTAAGAAATTGGAAATGACGCCTACGTCCTTTATTTGTCTTAAGCTTTTAAAACGAAACCCAAAGCACTTAAACTAACCTAATGGTGATTAATAATTATTAATTGGCCCATTAATAATTATTAATACAACCCAAACTAATTTAGGCTAAATAAGCGATTAAAAAGGTTTCTGAACAAAATTAACTATTCAAATCTAAATAACTAATTCTAAAATTAACTTTAATACTTTCATTCAATAAATAAATAAATAAAATAATAATAAAAAAAAATTCACCTCAAAATAACGGGACGTTACAGAAAGGATAAAAAAAAGTGAGCTAACATGCTTAGACTTGGAGTTAGTTCTAATTGAGTGAGAGAATTCTTAGGTACTTCGAAGGAAATGAGTAACTTTTGGAAGTTCTAAGTTTAGACTTACTTCAGAGTTTCCTAATGTTTATCAGAAGATGAAGGTTTCAAATGTAATAAAGATTGTGAATAAGGAACTTCGTTTGTTTAATAAACAAAAGGAATTGGAGACTTTTATGTTAAGTCATAATCTTGAGTTATTTGAAGGCCGATTGAGTCGGTTCATTCATTATTTTTCAGAAGTTCCTAATCGTTTGTTTTATGTATACGAGTAATTCATTATCCATTTACTTTATGTCCTTTCGATTATGATGAATGATTATATTTATTTTACTTGTGATTGAAAACATATTCATATCATTTCATACAGCATGTGGGAGCTTTCATATAGCCTGTGGGAGCTTTCATATAGCCTGCGGGAGCTAATATTATTGTCATTCATCACAAATTGTGTTTATTTGAATATGTTAAGACCGAGAGAACTTAGCATAAGTTATTAAAGACCAATGAACATAAATCATATATCTCGTAAGAGGTATTAAGAATAAGGTATAAGAGAGAGAATTGTGATATGGCAGCTTTCTTCTAAACGATGGGAGTTAATATTCTCGAGTTTTGGAAGATTTAGTGAGAGAATGTAAGATTTACTTGGACACAAATCAGGATACGGGTTTGGAGTCTAAGGTTACTTTTTATTCTGTTTATTTTCACTGGTCTTGCTTTTAGCACATGATATTACAAACAATTTCAGGTAATGCTCGTGCGAGAGGTCGTGGGAGGGGAGCTGGTGCGGCATGATCGATGGATGATGATCTCGAGATAGACTAGGTGTTTATAAAAGTCCATGGACTTAGTTTGTGCATTTTGTACCTTTTGATATGTTTGTATATAGCTCTTAAGAGCTTTTTGTCTTACTTTTATGAATGCTAACTCTTTTGAACTCCTGAAACAGGAATTTGAAATTCCTTGTGTTTAAATTCTCTGGTGTGAAAAATATAAACAGGTTTTGCTTAGTCCAAGTTTTAAACATAACCACGCCGTTTTTTTTAATATAAAGACTTTTGCTGTGTTTTAGTTTTTAAATGATTTAAAAGAGTCGGGTCGTCACATCTATAATTACAAATATTCAATAAGTTATTAACCTTAATTCACTAAGTTAATAAGTTACAAACATATTCAATAATTAAGTAGCCATGTGTTTTTAAATCTACTAGTTCTTACTTTTTTCTAATTGATTTTATTTTTTTTTACATTTCGTAAAGTCTAATATACTTTAACTTTCAGTATTGAATAGGGCAACGAAGAAGTGTCTGAATTGAAGAAAGAAAAAATTACAACTACAATCAACGAAAAACAAAAGACACGTGCTTTATATATTTGTCTGATTATGATAGTGGTTTTGATAGTAGTGAGTCAGTGAGTAAACCTATACCTCAAAATAGTTTTCAAATGTTAGCATTTACCATGAATTTAATTAACAACATGTTTAATATAAATGACAAAATATTTGAAGTTTCTAATGATGGTTATTTTGTTTCAAATTAATTCATTACATGCAGGATAAGGAGAATAATGCTCTACAAGATGAGGATGAGTAAGAAGTTGTTGAAGAACAGGGTGATGGTGAAGAGGAGGATGATGGAAAAAAGGTAAGAATTGAATGTACTATATAATAAACTGAAATATCATTCATTTAACAAAAACTAAACCTTCTGTTTACAGAAAAATGTAACGTCCCGTTATTTTGAAGTGAAATTTTTTATTTATTTATTTATTTTATTCTATTATTTATTTAATGTTATTTATTTATTTATTTATTTCAATTTAAGTATTTAGATTAATTATTATTTTTGTAATTTCGATATTAGTAGTTAATTTCGCCCGAAATTCCTTTTAATCATTTTAATACTTTAAATTCGTTTCGGTGACATTAATAATTATTAATAGGCCAATTAATAATTATTAATCACCTTTAGATTTATTTAAGAGCTTCGGGTTTCGATTCTTAAGTCAAAAGTCATAAAAGGACGCAACCGTCATTTCCAATTTCTTAAAAATATCCAAAACACTATTCATATTCTTCTTTAAATTGTCAAGTTGACCAAGTTGACCAAAAAACTTCATTTCCCTCGTCCTTGGCCGTAGCTATCAAATGGGATTGAGGGGAGATTTGGTTTTTGCTCGTTTCTCGACGGATCGGCTTGATTTCGGTTGCATCGGAAAGGCCTCGGTCCTAGGATCCATTTCCACCTAATAATCGTGCGTTTCTCTCGAGATTCACGGAGTTCTCGGTAAGTAAAGTTTCAAACCCTAAGCTCCAAATAGTGTTTTAATGGAGTTTTCTTTGTTTTCTTTCGATTTCTTGACGTGAAACTCGGTGTTTGTAAATACGAGAGTAGTTTTAAGAGTTTTTGGAAACTTTCCCATAACCCTAAAACCGAGTTTCTGTCGAAACTCTTTCCGTTTGAAATTTACCTTTTGGGATTCGAATATGGGTTATAAATTTGTGAAATATTGTTTATTGAAATTCGATTCGGGAAAGGGCATAATGTTCAAAAACCCTAATTATCGATACCCATTGAAATCGGGAATATCCAATTTGCTTAAAACCAACTTGAAACACCTCTAAAGTACCTAAAAGCCGGAAAACCAAACCCGAGACCCACTTTTCATGGGGGGGCCGAGAGCCTCATAGTGGGGTTTTTGGGGTTGTTCGTTGTTTTGAGCTTTTAGTTGTTAATTGATCGATGTATGTTTATTTATTGATTGTTAGATGTAATTAATTGTAGGTGTTTCGGATCATTGTTTGATCGTGCTTTCGGAAACATGGAGCGAAATCTTATTTGGCTAAGGTGAGAATAGTTAGGATTTAAAGTAATTATAGGAAGCGAATAAGTGTGATGGTTTGTATAATTGGAATCTAAGATTAGAATTCAAATCTAATATTAGAGGGAAGTGAGTTAGTGCCCTTAGGATTAGAAGTTAATCCTTTAAGTGAGAACTTAGGAGTTCTCGAGGAAAGTATTGAATCTTAGAAGATTCTAAGTTTGATTCGTTTCGAAGCTTAGGTTGGATCATTGGAAGTTAAAAGATCCACTTGTTTTTAGAACGATTAATAGAACCTCGGATTATGTTGGAAGTTTAGAATCCTTGAAGGTATAGATTAATCGTTCAAATTATGATTTTTTTACTTTTATTATTGTTAGCGGAGTTCGATTGACATATCGTTCGTCCGGAGTTTCCTATTTATTTACTTTATGTCTTTTACTTTATGTTTGTTTCGGTAACTTTATTATTCACACTTTACTTTATTTACTTTTTGCAAGCATAACCATAACATCTCGCATCATTGAAAAGAGAAAAAAAAGAAAAGAAAGTGAGAAAGAAAGGAAGGGAAGAATGTTGGAGCCTACGGGTAGTGTCCACATCACCTTCAGAAAAAAAAAGAAAGTAAAACTAAGAAAGAAGGTTGAATGGGTATCCTACGCGATGTACCTGTTACTTCTTCACGCATAGGGTTGAATGGGTATCCTATGGGATGTACCTGTTACCTCATTCATGCATAAGGGTATATGCGAACCCTACATTGCATATGATCGATGGGATATAGAACCGAGATGTTATATTTTATGCGAAGTCATTACTTTTCTTATTTTATGTCATAACAAGTTAATGGATGAGGATTGACTACGAGAGTTAGTAATATCATCCTTTGGAAAGTTTAGAATGAAATTACCTAGAGTTTGGAGAACTTTAGGAGTGAATTGTGTCAGATTAATTGGACACAAATCGGAATGCAAGTTTGAGGTCTATTTTTACTTTTTATTCTTATTATTCTCACTGGGCTTAGTTTGTTAGCTCATGATATTACAAACATTTCAGGTAATGTTTGGGATCGTGGGAGAGGAGCTGGTGCGCGCTTGATCGAGAGGGTGATGATTTTGAGATGGACTATGTGATATGTAAAAATCCATGTACATGGTTTTGTGAATTTTATATAATTTTGGAGTTGTATATTTGTAAATGGCTCTTAAGAGCTTTTGTCTTTACTTTTATGTTTATAAATCATTTTGAACTCTTGATAGGAACTTAATGTTCCTTGTGTTTTTAGATGTCTGAATTTAAGATGTAAACAGGTTTTGGCTAGCCTATTTTCAAACATAATCACGCCAATTTTTCTTAAAATAAAAGACTTCCGCTGTGTTTTTCTAATTTAAATTATTTTAAAGTGACGGGTCGTCACAGTTGGTATCAGAGCCTTAGGGTTCTGTAGACTACATGCGATGCATGTTTGTTTTCATGTTTTGTTTTAAGTCCATTCTCAAGTCATCATCTGAGATCAGCAGCACCAGGTATGCCTATAACTTCTATTCTCATGCTTTATTTCTTTGATATTGGAAGAATTATGAAAAAATTGTTAGAAGTTAATGATGTTTGTGATATTTCACATCCTTTTGAGATTTGGGTAAGGGTGTCGGGAAAGCGATGACCCCGTGCAGTTTTGGAGGTTATACACCTCGTTAAGAGTATTGACATAATATCAAAGTAAAGGAGACGAGATACTCCGAGAGATCAATCGTTTGATCCTTAAAGCTGATTAAAGTGTTATTGTCACACAATTGCTAAGTAGTGGTCTTAGTAGATGTGTGTGAACATTTCTGTGTAAAAGGGGACATGTTTGTCTTGAGCTCAGTATTAAGAGACGAAACACCTGTTTGAGGTGAGAAATTGTGAAAAGAAATCGGTCTGGCTCGAATTCAGTAACCTAGACTTAACTCAATGGACAAGTTCCTGGTTTGAGTTGAGAAAGTTGAATTTTGGTAAGTGGTAAATCCTTATGGTAGTGTTGTGCTAAAAGGAAAGTGTGTTGCCACTCAAAAGAGGAAGTAAAGACTTTACGTGATAAGTCTCAACGAAGACCATTAACGGCAATATTGATTGGTGAATGGTCTAGTTTGGTTGCTATTACACTATGGTGTATCAATCTGAATTGGAAATACTCGAGGTCGAGTAATGAAGATCCATATTCAGTAAATTCTCAAGTTTGGCTAACACTAAGGTGGAGTGTTGGTATTTGATTGAAATATAAAAGGAAGTTGATGGACCGTGATATCGGTAACTTCTATAAGGCAATGAGATGGTTTGGTGAATTTCAATTCACATTGTGTTGACCATCTGATTGGATGGTGAACTTTGAGAAACTTGTAGGTCATAGTTTGGACCGACTGAGTCTTTTCAAGATAGACTCTAAAGTGAATCCTATGTTGGAAAGATAGGACGTTAATGGACTAAGGTGTTTGACAGACACCAGACTCTACCCTTCGGATTGAAGGGGGCCGCAGACTCTACCCTTCGGATTGAAGGGAATAGTAAAAAGTAGATATTTAAGAATTTGGAAAATGACGCCTACGTCCCTCTTTTGTTAATACTTTAAAAACGAAACCCGAAGCTCTTAAATTAATCTAAAGGTGATTAATAATTATTAATTGGCCCGTTAATAATTATTAATGTCACCGAAACGAATTTAAAATTTTAAAACGATTAAAAAGAATTTCGGACGAAAATAACTACTAAAATCGAAATTACTAAATTTAAACTAATCTTAAAAGCTTTAATTAAAATAAATAAATAAAATAATAATAAAAAAAAATTTACCCCTAAAAGTAACGGGACGTTACATTATAGCACTCAGCTATACATGATATTTTATTCTTTTTCTCTATGGAAATGTACGATATACATAATGTTTCATTTCTTTTCTCTATAGTAATTCAAGCTAAAAAGTTTACATTCCTTTTATTTAATAAAAAATTGCTAAGCTCACTCGGTTTTAACATATTTAAACATTCATTAACTCACTAAACAAGTGTAAAGGGCACATAACCTTTACATTAATATAACCATCACATGCGAATAATGTCAGGTAATGAAACTCCCATAGGCTAAGTTCATTCACCTCATTATCTTGCTTTCAAAAATAAAATATACAAAGTCCTTTCAATAATATCTTTCCATCTCTAGTGAATAATAACAGGTAATGAAACTCCCGTAGGCTAAGTTCATTCACCTCATTAAACTCACTTTCCAAAATAAAATATATAAAGTCTTTTCAATAATATCTTCCCACCTCTAGTGATTAATGACAGGTAATGAAGCTCCCGTAGGCTAAGTTCATTCACCTCATTAACTCACCCACCGAATACAGGTAATGAACTCCCGTAGGCTAAGTCATACACTGTATCCTCGTATATGTATCATAGTAATTATGGATAAAACCGAATAATGTGAACTCGCACAGTTCCATCATTATCTCATTATCCATCTCCTCCGATCATGCAAAGTATTACAACCTTTAGCATTCCTCATGATACATATACATAAACATAAAACGAATAATGCCAGACAATGCAAGCACACTCAGTCTATGCATTGCCTCATTATTCCTCCCAATTTCGATTATGCAATATGATATGATATGAATATGCTTTCAAGTGCAAGTAAAATAAATATAAACATTCAAAGTAATCGAAAGAACATAAAGGTAAATGGATCACGAATTACTCTTATACATGAAACAAGCAATTAGGAACTTCTAATAAGAAAACAATAAATTAATCAAGCCAAACGGCCTTCAGTTAAACTTGAATTACTAACTTTATCATAAAGTCTCCAATTCAACATGACTCTATTTCTTTCAATACATATTCGAAGTTCCATAATCATGTTCCTTATTCACCCCCCTTCTACTTGAAACCTTCAACTTCTGATAATCATTCTTAAACTCCGAAACAAATCTAAACTTAGAACTTCCCAGAGTAAACGTTTCTCTCGTGAAATCCATGAGTTCTCTCACTCAAATAGAACTAACTCCCAAGCCTAAGAATGTTAGCTCACTTACTTAATCCTTTCGATTTAAACCTTAATCTCAACTTCCAATTTTACAAATCGTTCAACTTATTCGTTTTCTAAGTTTACTTTAAAATCTATTTATTCTCACCTCGAATGCTCCCGTGACAACCAAGTTCCCACGAACCAACAAACGAGCAATCACACCTACAATTCATCAATTGCACAACATATTACAACTCATATCTAATATGAGAAAAAGTGTGATTTTCGGGTGAGTAGTGATTTTGGATGAATAGTGTTTTTCGGGTGAATAGTATTTTTCAAAAATCCGAGCTCAAAATCGTCCAATTCCTTGATGGAAATACATGATTTCAACTTCAAAACTCATTTATAAACAAAAACGAAGAAATCCATATAAAAGTTTTGAAAACTCACTTTTTAGGGCTTCCCTTAGAGAACGAGAAACGCCTCAAGGTTAGGTGGAATAGATAGCCTACGTCCCGAGCAATCCAACCCAATAGAAATCATCGAAATCGGTCGAGAATTGACGAATACCCATGAGCTCAAAGAGCTTGCTATGGTAAGCCATGAAGGAGAGAAAGGAAGGAAGGTTTTGTTATTTTTTACTTGCTTTGACTTTTAAAGAAGATGAAGTAAATATTAAAAAAAGATATTTTTTTAAGAATTTCGAAAATTACGATTACGTCCCTTTAATGACTTTTAACTTATAAAATGAAACCCGAAGCATTTAAACTTACCAAAAGGTGATTAATAATTATTAATTGGCCCGTTAATAATTATTATTACGACCAAAACTAATATAAGCTAATAAAACGATTAAAAAGGTTTTCGAACAAAATTAACTACTAAATTCTAAATTACTAAAACTAAAATTAAACTAAATACTTTAATTAAAATAAATAAATAAATAATTCACTTAAAAAATAACGGGACGTTACAAAAAGAAACATGAAAAACAAAAAACAAAAATAGAATAGTGGGATTGTATATATAGGCTGTTTATAAAAATTATTTACATCTTGTATGGTGCAGGTTCCTTGTGTCTTGGTTGAAAAAAAAATGGAATCTTAATCATTAGATTAATTCCCCCTTTAAGATTAGAACCATTGATGACATTAAGGCCAAGATGACTAGTGAAGAGCTAGAACATCTAAAAATGTCTCAATTTTGGACAATTCTTTGACCTAGACATTCATAACATACCCCAGCAAATACTGCTTTATTTCATTAGAAAGCAATGTGAAAGAACTACAAGTGAGGAGTTGTGGTTCAATATTAAGGGGAAAGTAGCAAGATTTGGAATGAGGGACTTCGCCTTGATTACCGGGCTTCTTTTTCATGAATACCCTCTTATAGATAAAATGACCTAGGAAATATTGAAATTTGGTCGTGTAATGTCCCGTTACTTTTGAAGTGAAATTTTTTTATTTTTTTATTTAATATGTCATTTATTTATTTATTTCAATTAAAGTATTTAGTTTAATTTTTATTTTTGTAATTTAGAATTTAGTAGTTATTTTCGTCCGAAGACCTTTTTAATCGTTTTATTAGCTTAAATTAGTTTTGGTCGTATTAATAATTATTAATGGGCCAATTTATAATTATTAATCACCATTGGACTAGTTTAAGAACTTCGGGTTTCGATTTATAAGTTAAAACTCATTACAGGGACGTAACCTTAATTTCTGATTTCTTAAAAATATCCAAACACTATTCATTCTTCTTTAAAATCACAAAAATTGACCAAGTTGACCCATTCTTCTCTTCCTTTCTTTGCCATTGTCGTGGCCATCATCTTACATGGATGTGGTTTTGGTTTTCTTCGTTTCTCATTCGTTTCTCGATGGATCAGCTTGATTTTGGTTGCATTGGATTGGTAGGGACGAGGGCTACCTATCCAACCTACCTTTTCAAAGTTTCCTGTTCTCTAAGGGAAGTCCCAAAAAGTAAGTTTTCAAAACTTTTTATATGGTTTTGTTCCTTTTTTATTATAAATGAGTTTTGAAGTTGAAATCATGAATTTCTATCATGGAATTTGATGATTTTGAACCCGGATTTTCGAAAAACACTATTTACCCGAAAACACTATTCATCTGATACACTATTCATCCGAAAATTCAAAATTGTTCTCATCTTAGTTATGAGTTGTAATATGTTGTGTAGTTGATGATTTGTAGGTGCGATTGCTCGTTTGTTGATTCGTGGGAATTTGGATGTCTCGCGAGCATGCAAGGTGAGAATAAATAGGATTTAAAGTAGCTTTAGAAACCGAATAAGTTGAACGGTTTGTAGGATCAGAGTTGAGATTAAGGTTTAATCGAAAGGATTAAAGTAAGTGAACAAACATGCTTAGGCTTGATAGTTAGTTCTAGTTGAGTGAGAGAATTCTTAGGTACTTCGAAGGAAACGAGTAACTTTCGGAAGTTCTAAGTTTATACTTACTTCGGAGTTTCCTAATGTTTATCGGAAGTTGAGAGATCCAAAGGTAATAATGATTGTGAGTAAGGAACTTCGTATGTTTAATAAACATTGGAACAATGAATTGGAGACTTTTCTGTTAAGTCAAAATCTCAAGTTATTTGAAAGCCGATTGGCATGATTTTATTTATTATTTTCTTATTAGAAGATCATAATTTCTTATTTTATGTATAAGAGTAATTCATGATCCATTTACCGTTATGTCCTTTCGATTATGTTGAATGTTTATATTTATTTACTTGCACTTAAAAGCATATTCATATCATATCATATCATATTGCATAATCGATTATTGGGAGGAATAATGAGACAATGCATAGACTGAGTGAGCTTGCATTGTCTGGTATTATTCGTTTTATATTTACGTATATCTACATGAGGAATGCTAAAGGACTTCAGGACTTTGAATGATTGGAGGAGATGGATAATGAGATAATGATGGAACTATGCGAGTTCACATTGTCTAGTATTATCCATAATTACTATGATACTTATACGAGGATACAGGTGTGCATTTGTAACGTCCCGTGACTTTTGGGGGTAAATTTTTTTTTATTATTATTATTTATTTTATTTATTTTAAAAATAAAGCTTTTAAGATTAGTTTAAATTCAGAAATTTTGATTTTAGTAGTTATTTATATCCGAAATTGTTTTTAATCGTTTTAATACTTTAAATATGTTTCGGTGACATTAATAATTATTAACGGGCCAATTAATAATTATTAATCACCTTTAGATTAGTTTAAGAGCTTCGGGTTTCGTTTTTAAAGCAAAAGTAAAAGAGGGACGTAGGCGTCATTTCCCAAATTGTTAAATATCTAAACACTATTCCTCCTTCTTTTTAAATAAGCCAAAATTAGACAAAATATGAAATTTTCTTCTCATTTTTCATCCCAAACCCGTAGCTTAGAGAGAAAAAAAGAGGATAGAAAGAAATCGTCGCCCCGGCTTCGTTTCTCATCCGTTTTACATGATTTCGGATGCGTTGGAAAGCTCTCGCCGAGACCTTTCTACCCATCCTAACAATCAAGGTTTTCGCTCGTTTTCTCGAGGCTTAAAGGTATGTTAAAGTTTCTTAATTTTGATGTGAATAGTGTTTTAATGGTGGATTTGAGTTGTAATCTTCGAATTCGTTCACCGAAACTTGAGGGTTTCATTCGGGGAAGTCTTTATAGTCAATTTTAGAAACTTTCCCTAAACTCTAAAACCGAGTTTGAGCCGGAAACCCGTCCCTTGTGATTTTCCCTCTTTGGGCTATGTTTAGGATGTTAGGTTCTTTGTGTTTTTGCTTTTTAGTTAATTTTTCGAAAATGGATTAATATGCAAAACCCTATTTTTCGGTTACCCATTGATTTTGCAAACCTCCAAAGTATTCGAAACCAACCCAAAACACCTCTAAAATGCATAAAAGCCGGAAAACCAAACCCGAACCCCTTTTTCCCTAGCTTGGCCGAGAGCTCCATAAGGGTAGAATCCGGGATTTTCGTGGTTTTATGTGTTTAGATGTTGTTTGATTGCTTTTCGGTTAATTAATGTAATTTAGGAATAATTCGTTTGTAGGATTGTGAATTGATCGTGAATTTACAACCTCGGATTATTCGGAGCTTGTCTTCAAGCTAAGGTGAGTTTAAAATGAAAGTTAGTTGTTTTATGAATTAAGTTTCGTTATGTTATTGTTTATCGAAGTTAAGCGGGATTTAGCTTCTTAGAATTTAAGTTTGGTTAGAAACTTTAATTCGGAAGTTAGTGGAGGAATTTTGGAACTATAATTAGTTCGATGAAAAGGAAACATCGGAGTGGTTTGAAAGTGTTACAAAGTGAATTGGAGATGATAGAGGAAAGTGGAATGAGAGTTACTTGAGTGTTTGAAAGTTAAAGTAGCTCAAGAGATACACTTGAGTGTTAACTCGTGTAATCTAGATAGTTAGGCTTCGTAAAAGCTTAGTAGGATTCTTTGAGATTAGCTAACTTTTAGGAAGCTTAACAGTTTGTGATATGGTAATACCGTACGGGCTTAGTATGTGATTTTGATCCATATGGTATACCTGATACGATGATTGTGATATGGTAATACCGCACGGGCTTAGTATGTGATTTTGATCCATATGGTATACCCGATCGATGATTATGATATGGTAATACCGTGCGGGCTTAGCATGTGATTTTGATCCATATGGTATACCCGATCGATGATTGTGATATGGTAATACCGATGCGGGCTTAGTATGTGATTTTGATCCATATGGTATACCCGATCGATGATTGTGATATGGTAATACCGTGCGGGCTTAGTATGTGATTTTGATCCATATGGTATACCCGATCGATGATTGTGATATGGTAATACCGCACGCGGGCTAGTATGTTGATGTTGATCCATACGGTAAATCCGTTCACGATGAAACTTGTTTGGTAATAAAAGTAGTTAATGTTACATTTACATATTCCTTAGAATTGTGTAGTAAGACTTAGTGATGATTGTGCTTTACTTTAAGTCTTTGTTTCTATCTTATGGTATCGAATGACGAGTACGGGTAGTATGTTATTTTTCGTTTGTTTGTATGGAAATTGGAAGTGTGGATATGGGTAGTAATGAGCATTTAGGCCTTTGGACACGATTTCTGGTATGAAATTTAGTTCATAGGATTACTTGCTTTCGTTTTACTCTCACTAGCATGTTATGCTAATGGTGCTACAATTACAATTTTCAGGTAAACCTCGAGCTAAGAAGCATGGTAGAGGAGGTGGAGCCGCGTGACTGATCGAGATGGTGTATGGACAATACTAAGAATTCATTTTTGTTTAGCATTCATTGAAATGCTTGTAAATTATTCCATCTTTACATACTTGTGTCTTTTTTAGCCCGAAAGGGTATTTGTGTAAAATATGTCTATGTTTTATGGTCTAAATGTCTTTTGGTATGCGAAATTCCCGATTTATCGTTTTTTTTGGAAATTTGGGTTGTAAACAGGTTTGGTTATTCGATTTTTAAACGAACCCACGCCGTTTTTCTTTAAAAGTCGAGTCTTCCGCTGTGCATTTGAATTTAAAGAATTTAACGGGTTGGGGTCGTTACAGCATTGAAGCCTATATTCGGTGGGTGAGATAATGAGGTGAATGGGCTTAGCCTACAGGTGTGCATTGAAGCCTGTATCAGGTGTGTATTGAAGCATGCGTTCATTACCTGTCATTATTCACTAGAGGTGGGAAGATATTATTGAAAGAAATTCGTTTATTTTATATTGGAAAGTGAGTTTAATGAGATGAATGAGCTTAGCCTACAGGTGTGCATTGAAGCCTGTATCAGGTGTGTATTGAAGCCTGCGTTCATTACCTGACATTATTCACTAAAGATGGAAAAAGATTATTGAAAGGAATTTGTATATATTATTTTAGAAAGCGAGATAATGAGGTGAATGCTTAGTCCTACGGGAGCTTTCATTATCTGACATTATTCACATGTGATGGTTATATTAATGTAAAGGTTGTTTGCCCTTTACACTTGTTTAGTGAGTTAATGAATGTTTAAATATGTTAAGACCGAGTGAGCTTAGCATTATTTATTAAAGAAAAGAAATGAAACATTATGTATATTATACATTTCCATAGAGAAAAAAAAGAATGAAATATGATGATAGCCGAATGCTATAAGAATGAGGAATGAAATTGAATTGTATAATTTAGAGAATACAAGGGTGTATTGAACCTTGTATAATTAGTGTGATATATATATGTGTGTGTGTGTGTGTAAAAGATCTAGATTCTCAATAAATTGGAAGATATTGAAATTAGAGATTAAGATTTGATGTAAACCTTATGTATAATATAAAGTATTAAAGAGAATGAGATACAAGTGTTATGTGTGTTATGAAACACATCATCCTAAAGGCTTGGAAGATAGTTCCTCAATTATTTGGGAGAATTGGTAAGTAAAAGCGAGATACTTAATATAAAACCTTTTTGGTGGTTGAAAGGTAAGGGAATGTGAGTTTTACTTGGACACAAATCCGGATACGGGTTTGGAGTCCAATGTTACTTTTTATTCTGTTTATTTTCACTGGGCTTGTTGTTAACTCATGATATTACAAACATTTTCAGGTAATGCTCGGGGTTGTGGAGAGAGGAGCTGGTGCAGCTTGATCGAAAGGATGATGGATCAAAGATGGACTAGATGTATTTAAAAGTCCATGGACTCCTTTTGTTAATTTGTATCTTATGTTATATAAATTTGTATATAGCTCTTAATGAGCTTTTGGTTTTACTTTTATGATGTTAACTCTTTTAAACTTCTAAAATAGGAATTTGAAATTCCTTGTGTGTAATTTTTCTGATGTGAAAATGTAAACAGGTTTTGGCTAGCCAAGTTTCAAACATAACCACGCTGTTTTTTTTTAAAATATAAAGACTTCCGCTGCGTTTTAGTTTTTAAATGATTTAAAAGAGTCGGGTCGTCACAGGTCGACAATTTTCAATGGCAAAATTACTATTTTGAAGTGGGATGTAGAAACCTCTTTCAATGTCATGGGCAATAGGGGGTACAAACAAATGTAAGAATGGCGAAGCTTTTTCTTCAAGAGCAATTCATATTATCAAAACAAGAACGCAACAAGGTGGATTTGTTAAATGTGAAGTTAGTTGATAATGAGAATACGTTTGACGGGTATCCATAAGGTAGAACATCTTTCAAAATAACTATTGATTCATTCTCTCACACCTTAGGTAAGCCTAGTACTGAAGGCATTAGACTCCAAGGATTTCCATATGTCATCCTTATATGGGCATTTGAGACATTCCCTGGCCTGTCAAATGAAAAAAACATGCTTGCTAAGACTCTTGGGAGGCAAATTGCCAAGAATGCTAAATTGGGGAATTCTTGCCAAAAAGTTAGAGAAGACGACAATGGATCAACAAATATTCAACAAGCCATCAGTAAGTATTCAAAACTGAAATTTAAATTTTAAAAGTTCTTTTTTCTTCTGTTATTTACAAGCCAATTTTTTTTATAAAAAAAAATTCGTTGTTTGCAGGTTCCAATGAGGAGTTTTGAGCCAACTGCCAATGTAACGTCCCGTTATTTTGAAGTGAAATTTTTTTTTATTTTATTATTTATTTATTTTATTTTATTATTTATTTAATGTTATTTATTTATTTATTTATTTCAATTTAAGTATTTAGATTAATTATTATTTTTGTAATTTCGATTTTAGTAGTTAATTTCGCCCGAAATTCTTTTTAATCGTTTTAATACTTTAAATTTCGTTTCGGTGACATTAATAATTATTAATAGGCCAATTAATAATTATTAATCACCTTTAGATTTATTTAAGAGCTTCGGGTTTCAATTTAGAAGTCAAAAGTCATAAAAGGACGCAACCGTAATTTTCAATTTCTTAAAAATATCAAAATACTATTCATTCATCTTTAAAAATCAAGCAATTGACCAAAGTTGACCAAAACCTCTCATTTTTCTCCCTCAAAACCGTGGGTATAGTGATTGGGAGGGATTTCTTGGGGTTTTGCTCGTTTCTCGACGGATCGACTCGATTTCGGTTGCATCGGAAAGCCCTCAGGTCTAGGATTCTTTTCCACCTAACGATCATGCCTTTCTCCCGTGATCCACGGAGTTCTCGATATGTTTATTTTCAAACCCTAAGCTCCAAATAGTGTTTCAATGGAGTTTTCTCTTTGATCCTTCGATTTCTTGTCGAGAAACTCGGTGTTTGTAAATACGGGAGTTGTTTTAAGAGTTTTTGGAAACTTTCCCATAACCCTAAAACCGAGTTTCAGTCGAAGCCCTTCCCATTTGAAATTTACCTTTTTGGGATTGATTATGGGTTGTAAATTAATGAATTATTGTTTATTTAAATTCAATTCGGGAAAGGGCATAATGTTCAAAAACCCTAATTATCGATACCCATTGAAATCGGGAATATCGAAATTGCTTGAAACCAACTCGAAACACATCTAAATTTCCTAAAAGCCGGAAAACCAAAACCAAAACCCTTTTGTGAGGGGGGGCAGAGAGCCTCAAAGTTGGGGTTGTTGGGTTTTTCGTCGTTTTAAACACTTAGATGTTGTTTGATCGTTAGTTGAATTATTTATTGATTGTTAGATGTAATTCTAATTGTAGGGGTTTGCATTGACTGCGTTATCGAAGGTTTGGATTGAAATCTTCTTTTACAAAGGTGAGAATAGTTAGGATTTAAAGTAATTTTAGAAAACAAATAAGTATAATGATTTGTAGAATTGGAAACTAAGACTAGAATTCGAATCTAAGATTAGAGGGAAGTGGGTTAGTGCCCTTAGGATTAGAAGTTAATCCTTTAAGTGAGAACTTAGGAGTTCTCGAGGAAAGCATTGAACCTTAGAAAGTTCTAAGTTAGATTCGTTTCGAAGTTTAGGATGGATCATTGGAGGTTAAAAGATCCAAACTTGTATTTAGAACGATTAAAAGAACCTCCGATTATATTGGAAGTTTAGAATCCTGGAAGGTATAAGTTAATCGTTTAAGATAGGTTCTACTTTTATTATTGTAGCGGAGTTCGATTTACGTATCGTTCTTTCGGAGTTTCCTATTTATTTACTTTATGTCTTTTACTTTATGTCCTTAATTTATGCCTTTTACTTTATGTTTGTATCGGCTACTTTAATTCCGTACTTTATTTATTTACACCATGTGACGACCCGTCACTTTTAAATAAATTAAAATCAGAGAAAACAGCGGAAGTCTTTTATTTTAAGAAAAATTTGCGTGGTTTTGTTTGAAAGTTGGCATGCCGAAAACCTGCTTACATCCTAATTTTTCAATCTAATAATTCACATGGACTTTAAGTCCCAAATCAGGAGTTCAAATATTTCATATCATAAAAATCACATCAAAAGCTCTTATGAGCTAAATACAACATCAAAGTCTTGAAATTCACAAAAATATTTACATATACTTTACAAAAACGAGTCCATCTCGAGGTCAGCATCCCTCGATCACGCAGCACCATCTCCCCTTCCACGGCCTCTAGCCAGGGCATTACCTTAGCCAAATAAGATTTCGCTCCAAGTTTCCGAAAGCATGATCAAACAATGATCTGAAACACCTTAGAGAGTTGGAAATGTTCCAAGAGTGGAATGGGTAGAAAGGTCTCGGCGAGAGCTTTCCAACGCATCTGAAATCACGCAAAATGGCCAAAAAACGAAGCCGGGGCGAGACTTTCTTCCTCTTCTCTTTTCTTCCCTTTGTTGCTCGGGTTTGGAGAAGAAATGGATGAAGAAGATGAAGTTTTTTGGTCAATGGAAGTCAAAGAAGATATTAATAAGAGGTGAATAGTGTTTGGATAGTTTTTTAAGAAATCAGAATGGCCGGTTGCGTCCTTTTATGACTTTTGACTTCTAAAACGAAACCCGAAGCTCTTAAATAAATCTAAAGGTGATTAATAATTATTAATTGGCCTATTAATAATTATTAATGTCATCGAAACGAATTTAGAGAATTAAAACGATTAAAACGAATTTCAGTCGAAATTAACTACTAAAATCGAAATTACAAAATAATAATTAAACTAAATACTTAAATTGAAATAAATAAATAAATAAATAACATAAAATAAAATAAAATAAAAATTCACTTCAAAATAACGGGACGTTACAGTCTACCCTCCTTAAAAGACTTTTCGTCCTCGAAAAGTTCGCTCACTAAGTGAAAAAAGCGAGGGTGCTTAGACTATAACTCATCTTCACGTTCCCACGTTGCTTTTTTTGACACTTGGTTCTTCCAAAGAACCTTAACCAAGTGAGTTCCTTTTTATTTCTCATCTTTTTTGTTCGAATGCTCTTATCTTAACGGGTGTCTTCTCATAAGACATAATAGCATTCAAAACTACCAGTTCATAATCAATCACGTGGAACGGATTCATCATGTATTTTCGAAGCATCAATACATGGAAAACATTACGAACGGCCGATAACGAAAGTGGTAAAACTAAACAATAAGCTACCACTTCTACTCGATTGAGTATCTCGATAGGCCAATAAATTTAGGGATCAACTGACCCTTATTCCCAACTCTCATAACACCTTTCATTGGTGGCACTTGAAGTATACGAGATCCACTACTACATCTTGAACGGACTACACCGAATCCTGTTGTCAAATTTGGGTAACCCTTAACCTTTCTTTAAACAAATGATAGACTCGCTAGTCATTTGTTACAACTCGAGTACCAAAAGTCTCTTTTCTCCATTCTCATCCAAATGAGCGGGAGAATGACACTTTCATCCACAAAGTGCCTGAACAGTGTCAAAACTCCGAGACAAAGCAAGTGTCTCGATCTGATAAAATCTTCACCGGCACACTACAATCTATTAATCTTTCTTAGGTACAACTGTACCCTAGTCTTAATTGGATAGATGATCCTTTTAGCAGTAAAGTGTGCGGTTTTTCATCAAATGGTCTACAATCACCCAAATGATATCATAACTCTTTGTTCTCTTTCGGTAAACCCCTGATAAAATCCATGGAAATTTCCTCCCATTTCCATTCTGGCACACTCAGAGGATTAAAATAACCCGATGGACTCTTCCTCAATGCCTTGACTTGCTGACAAGTCAAGCATCTATTAACAAAGTCTGCAATCTCAAGCTTCATCCCAGGCCACCAATAGTGCTCTCTCAAGTCCCTGTACATCTTCGTACTACCTGGATGAATAGAGAAGATAGAACTGTGAGCCTTCTCCAACAGTTCTCTTCTAAAAGTCGATCCTGAAGGCACCCATAGCCTCTTACGATACATCAGAGCATGATCTATAGAGAAGCCAAAATGGCCAGGAAAGTCTGACTCAGCCTCTCTAAAACCGGCCTGCAAATGAATCTCACCTCTCTGTACATCAATCATCCTCTGCCTCAAAGTAGGTCCTACTGTCAAACTAGCCAGACTCACAGTGACCTCGGCAGTCAGAAATATTATCTCAGCTCGTTCCATATCCCACCTCAATCTCAAAGGTATGGATGACAAAGCTGATGAATGAGAAGACTTCCTACTGAGCGCGTCAGCCACTACATTGGCTTTCCCAGGATGATACTGAATGTCACAATCATAATCCTTAACGAGCTCTAACCATCTCTGCTGTCTCATATTCAATTCCTTCTAAGTGAAGAAATATTTGAGACTCTTATGGTCAGTAAATAACAGGATCTTCTCACCATACAAATAATGCCTCCAAATTTGTTTTAAAGCATGAACAACCGCCGCCAACTCTAAATCATGAGTTGGATACTTCTTCTCATGCTCTTTCAACTAACGGGAAGCATAAGCTATAACTTTCCCATGTTGCATCAACACACATCCCAAACCTCTGTAGGAAACATTTGTGTACACACTCAGACCACCGGTTCTGTCAAGTGACACTAGAACAGGTGCTGTCACAAGCCTCCTCTTGAGCTCCTCTCACAATCCTCAGACCATACAAAATCAACTCCCTTCCGGGTCAAACGTGTCAAGGATGAAGCAATTTTGGAGAAATCTTGCACAAATCGTCTATAATAGCCTGCAAGTCCCAGAAAACTGCAAATATCAGTCACACTGGTCGGTCTAGGCCAGTTACTAACTACCTCAATCTTAGAGGGATCAACTGATACTCCTCTACTCGATACTACATGGCCTAAAAATGCCACTTCCCTCGGCCAAAACTCACACTTGGAGAACTTGGCATACAATCTCTGATCTCGTAGTACCGTCAATACCTCTCGAAGGTGCATAGCGTGCAACTCCTCTGTCTTGGAATAAACCAAGATATCATCAATGAATACAATCACAAAAGCATCAAGGAACCTCCTGAACACCGTGTGCATAAGGTCCATAAAAGCTGCAGGCGCGTTAGTCAAACCAAAGGACATAACTACGAACTCATAATGTCCATAACACGTCCTGAATGCAGTCTTGGGAATATCCTTATCCCGAATCCTCAACTGATGATAGTCAGATCTCAAATCTATCTTCGAAAAGATAGTGGCTCCTCTCAATTGATCAAACAATTCCTCTATCCTTGGCAAAGGTTACTTTTTTTTTTTTACCGTAACACGGCTCAACTCTTTATAATCGATACACAATTGCATAGAGCCATCTTTTTTTTCACAAACAACATCGGGGCTCCCCAACTGATCATATAAATCATCAATCCAATGCAATTGATACTTGTTTTACATGATAACTTGATTCAACCCTCGATAATCAATACACAGTTTCACTGAACTATCTTCCTTTTCACAAACAACGAGGTGCTCCTTACGAGGACGCACTAGGGTGAATAAACCCTGAGTTTAAGAGTTCTTATAACTCACTCTTAAGTTCTTTTAACTCAGCTAGTCTTCGGTACAGAAGTATCGACAACACTAGCTAAATCATCTCAAGCTATATCTCTTAGAAGCATTCTAGCTTCTAACATACATATCAAAGTGGGTGTTACTCGTCTACTAGACCCACGAAAGCATAAGCTAGTCCCACATGGACTCATAAAATCAACAACTCTCTCAGTACAATCAAAACTTTCTCGATACAAACTATAATGATGGTACAATTAGCTGATAGCCAATCTATACCTAATATCACATCAAAATCAGAGAGACGCATAATAAACAAAGTAAAATGTGAGCATCTACTCATAATGCAAATGTCATAAGTGCCATACGCACTATCATCATAATAAACTTCCCTTTCGAGTAAAAACACATCTCGAAACTCAATAGTCTCGGCTCAAAAGCTACCAACTCATCATAATAAGATAAAAATAAAAGAGTGGCTAGCTCGAGCATTAAATAGAATAAAAGCCAAACGGCCTGAAAATAACAAAGTATAAATCACCACCATACTGGTAGCTTTTCCTGATAATCCTGACCTTATTACTACGTTGTGATGGTTAAGTCTTATACGCCCTATAAAAGTGGCGTGAATCCAAGTTTGATCACAACATAGCATCTTGATGGAAGTGTGCATCTCTTTGATGGAAACTGGCACAACTATTGTAGTAAGGATCATCCTATCCTTGTTGAGCTCCACCTCGAACCAGTTGTTGTTGCCATTGCTGTTGTTGATGTTGATGCTTCTGCAGTATCCCTTGACTGGCATCGTTATCCTTTGCTTTCTTCTTCTAAGAGGTAGTCTGTCCAGTAGTAGTTAACTTTCTTTCCTTTCATAAGATGTAAAATCCACGATAAGGACGTCTCCTAAGTCTCCTTATTCAAATCTTGAATGAACTCGACTCCAGAGATCATTTACTTTCTTGCAAAGCAAAACTGGTGTCTGTCAACACCTTAGCCAATAACATTCTAACATTCCAACCTAGGATTCACTTTAGAGTCTATCTTAAAAGACTCAGTAGGTCCCAACTATGACCTATAAGTTTCTCAAAGTTCACCGTCCAATTAGATGGTCAAACTCAATGTGAATTGATGTTCACCAAACCATCTCATTGCCTTATAGAAGTTACCGATATCACGGTCCATCAACTTCCTTCTATATTTCCATCAAAACCAACACTCAACTTAGTGTTAGTCAATTTTGACAATTTATTGAATATGGATCTTCATTACTCGACCTCGAGTGTTTCCAATTCAGATTAGTACATCATACCGTGATAGTGACCAAACTAGGCCATTAACCAATTAACACAATCTTTAATGGTCCTCGTTGAGACTCATCACGAAAAGTCCTTACTTCCTCTTTTGAGTGGTAACACACTTTCCTTTTAGCACAATGCTACCATAAGGATTTACCACTTACCATAATCCAACTTTCTCTACTCAACTTAGGAACTTATCCACTAAGTTAAGTCTAGGTTACTGGATTCGAGCCAGACCGATTTCTTTTCAATAATTTCTCACCTCAAACAGGTGTTTCATCTCTTAATACTGGGCTTCGGACAAATATGTCCCCTTTTTACACATAAATGTCAACACACATCTACTAAGACCAGTACTTAGCAATTGTGTGACAATAACACTTTAATCAACTTTAAGGATCAAAAGATTGATCTCTTGGAGTATCTCATCTCCTTTACTCTGACATTATGTCAATACTCTTAACGAGGTGTATAACCTCCAAGACTACACGGGGTCATTCACTTTCTCGACACCCTTACCCAAATCTCAAAATGGGTCAAATAAACATAACCACATAGTGGTTTTACAAGGATGTGAAATCTCACAAACATCATTAACTTCCAATAATATTCTCATAAATCTTCCAATATCAAAGAAATAAAGCATAAGAATAGAAGTTAGAGGCATACCTGGTGCTGCTGATCTCAGATGATGACTTTGAGAATGGACTTAAAACAAAACATGAAATACAAACATGCATCGCATGTAGTCTGAGTAACCCGGCTTTCTAATACCAACAGGACGACCCGTCACTTTTAAATAAATTAAAATCGGAGAAAACAATGAAGTCTTTTATTTTAAGAAAAATTTGCGTGGTTTTGTTTGAAAGTTGGCATGCCGAAAACCTGCTTACATCCTAATTTTTCAATCTAATAATTCACATGGACTTTAAGTCCCAAATCAGGAGTTCAAATATTTCATATCATAAAAACCACATCAAAAGCTCTTATGAGCTAAATACAACATCAAATTCTTGAAATTCACAAAAATATTTACATATACTTTACAAAAACGAGTCCATCTCGAGGTCAGCATCCCTCGATCATGCAGCACCATCTCCCCTTCCACGGCCTCTAGCCAAGGCATTACCTTAGCCAAATAAGATTTTGCTCCAAGTTTCCGAAAGCATGATCAAACAATGATCTGAAACATCTTAGAGAGTTGGAAACGTTCCAAGAGTGGAATGGGTAGAAGTTCTCGGCGAGAGCTTTCCAACGCATCCGAAATCACGCAAAACGGCCAAGAAACGAAGCCGGGGCGAGACTTTCTTCCTCTTCTCTTTTCTTCCCTTTGTTGCTCGGGTTTGGAGAAGAAATGGATGAAGAAGATGAAGTTTTTTGGTCAATGGAAGTCAAAGAAGATATTAATAAGAGGTGAATAGTGTTTGGATAGTTTTTTAAGAAATCGGAAATGACGGTTGCGTCCTTTTATGACTTTTGACTTCTAAAACGAAACCCGAAGCTCTTAAATAAATCTAAAGGTGATTAATAATTATTAATTGGCCTATTAATAATTATTAATGTCATCGAAACGAATTTAGAGCATTAAAACGATTAAAACGAATTTCGGTCGAAATTAACTACTAAAATCGAAATTACAAAATAATAATTAAACTAAATACTTAAATTGAAATAAATAAATAACATAAAATAAAATAAAATAAAAATTCACTTCAAAATAACGGGACGTTACACACCAAAACATATCATATTGCATCATAACATCTCGCATCATGGAAAAAAAGTGAGAATGAGAAAGATATGAATGGGAGAATGATGGATCCTATGAGATAGACCACATTACCTTCATAGAAAAAGAAGAGAAAGTGAGAAAGATATGAATGGGAGAATGATGGATCCTACGGGATAGACCACATTACCTTCATAGAAAAAGAAGAGAAAGTGAGAAAGATATGAATGGGAGAATGATGGATCCTACGAGATAGACCACATTACCTTCATAGAAAAAGAAGAGAAAGTGAGAAAGAAAAAGAGGGATAACGATGGATCCTATGGGATAGACCACGTTACCTTCTTCATGCTTAAGGGCGAATGCGAATCCTACGGGATGTCCTCATACATTCATGTTTATGATTGATGGAATAGAGAATCGAGATGTTATACTTTATGCAAAGTTTATTTACTTTTCTTATTTATGTCGTAACAAGTTATTGGATGAGGATTTGACTATGAATGTTAGTAATATCATCCTTTGGAGAGTATAGAATGAAATTACCTAGAGTTGGAGAACTTTAGGATTGATTGTGTCAGGTAAATTGGACACAAATCGGAATACGAGTTTGAGGTCTATTCTTACTTTTTATTCTTAATATTCTCACTGGGCTTAAGTTGTTAGCTCATGATATTACAAAAAATTTAGGTAATGCCCTGGCTAGAGGTCGAGGGAGAGGAGATGGTGCTGCATGATCGAGGGATGAAGACTTTGAGATGGACTAGGTGGTTGTAAAAATCCATGTACATGGTTTCATGAATTTTATATAATTTTGGAGTTGTATATTTGTAAATGGCTCTTAAGAGCTTTTGTCTTTACTTTTATGTTTATAAATCATTTTGAACTCCTGATAGGAACTTAATGTTCCTTGTGTTTTTAGATGTCTGAATTTAAAATGTAAACAGGTTTTGGCTAGCCTATTTTCAAACATAATCACGCCAATTTTTCTTAAAATAAAAGACTTCCGCTGTGTTTTTCTAATTTAAATTATTTTAAAGTGACAGGTTGTCACAGCCAACGAATTGGATGAAGAATACATATTGTACTTTGTGAGAAGAAGTACAAAAAGGCAAATGGAGAGAAATGAAGAAGAATTTCATAAAAGGTTTGATGATAAGGAAGAAGGAGGAGAAATGAATCAATTTCTGATTGAAAAAATGTTTAGAAAAATGAAGAAGGTAAAATCTGAGATGAGAGAAATGAAAAAAAAAAACCCAAAGAGAACAAACTGTCTTGTTGGAAAAAAATTATAAATCAATTGAGGAAGGTAAAAAGACAGATGAAAGGGGAAAAGGAAAAGATATTGGGGCTTTAAGCAGTCAAGAGATTGATGAGGACTTTATCGCTAATTGTGACAACATTTTGGTTGATTATGTATTAAGTGAAAATTCTACTCTTGTTAAGTTAATTATACATTCCTAATAAAAGAAACAACATGTAAACTATCTTTTTTTCATCTACAGAATTCATTAAAAAAAAGGGGAGCAAACAATAACATCCATGGAGAAAGGAGAGAAACTAACTTTGATGAAGTTTATAAGGTATACAGTTTTTAAAAAATGATAAATAAAGATATGTAGAGTTATTTCTTGTTTAAAGTAATCTATTTTAGGAGTGAAAGTACATTAAGAAACAAAAAAAGGTAAGCACACACAGCCCTTTGGTATAAAGTTCAATGAAGTAAAAAAGAATCTAATAATATTACTTCAATATGTTTTTTCAGAAATCAAAGAATGCAGATGGTACAAGGGGATACAAAGAAGATGAGATTACAGCAAAAAGAAATGATGAAGGGATTGTTATTGAGGTAATAAAAACTAAAATGATTTTATGTTTTATTTTAAATCTTCTTCTTTTTAATACTGTGTTTTTCCTTGATTATTTCTAGTATGACTTCATTGTGCTAATGTTGAATCGCTTTAGTTTATGTTGAATAAATTCATTAAGTTATCCTCTACTATTCACTAATTTATTATTTTTTTTCTTCCATGTTTAATTTTTGGTAAAGCATACAATGAATGATAATGATGTTCAAAGAGAAAAAGAATCTGGGATTGACGAAGGAAGAGAATTTGAAGAAGAACAAAATTACAATCAGGTAAATCAGGTAAATGTATTAAAATATATATATATATAAGGTCTGAATCGGTTATTTATTTAGTTCCAAAAAGTATTTTATTCTACTCGTCAATGACACTCCTTAATGAAAATTGTTGGTTTAAAAAAAATATTCAATAAGTTATTAATTTTAAATCACTAATATATTTAATTATAAATTTATTCAATAAATTAGTACATATGTAAAAAATACAATGTTGATATAGATGGTTTATGTAGTTCTCAAAATTGAATCCAAATGGTTTATGTAGTTCTCAAAATTGAATCAAAATACATGTTGTTTTAGATAGATTTGTTTAATGTTCAATTGTTTAAATGTTTAGTAGTTTGTCTATGCTAATTGTTTCTTGACAAGACTGGATGTTTAGAACCAGAATTAGAATATGAAAGAGTCTACTGTAACTTACCACAAATTGAATATATTTTTAAGCAATACTACAAAAAAGTATGTATAAGTTAATAGTGATTTTGGTGATTTAAATTTCAAATTGAAAAGTTTAAGTTTTATGTTTTAAAATATTTGGAGTGGCTTTTGTAGAGCAATGTCATTTCCTATCTCATGATTATTTTGTTCTATTCAACCTTTGTACTCAATAAATTTGGAAGGGGTTTGAGTTAAAAATATTTTAAGATCTATGATAGCGTGTCAAATGAATTTTGTTTCATTCATTTATAGGCTTCGCATTACTATTGATAATTATGATGATTGAATCATAGAGAAATACTAATGAAGGACAAGCAGGCCAAGATAGAGAAAAATACATGAGAGAAAGAGATTATTATGACCATCTGTTTGAGGTAAGAAATATAAAGTCTCCATATAAATTCTTTCTCTGGTTTCCTTGAATTTTAAAGTAGTTGAATTACAAATACAAGGGCAAGAATTCGAAGGCATACAGGGACAAGAATTTGAAGAAGGAAATAAGAAAAATAAAGAAGCTGGAAGTTTGAAAATGGATGAGCTGCTGACAAAGGTGATAATTTATTATTAAATGTATCTTGTCTATTAACAATTATATATATATATATATACACACACACAATTTTAGTGTGAAACAAGATGGAAAACACCCTAAAAAGGATGTTATGAAGCAATTGAAGAAGGGGAAGGAAAAAGAACAAGCAGGAGAAGTATTTGAGGAGATAAAAGAAAAAATAGCACACAAACCTTCAACTTTGGATCAGAAGAAAATGGAAATGTCACTAAGAGGACCTTTGAAAAAAGTAAAAATGATGATTTGACACCACCTAGCTTCAAGATCATCAGTCAATCAGATGACACACAATGATATGTGTTCTCTATGAATGATTTGAACTAATTTTGGATATTGTTTAACATTAACACTTTCTAAAAGTTGGGGGTATTTTGTTTTTGATTTGATATGTTCATCAGATCATGTTTATATGGTTTAGTATAAGAGTCCTTTTGCAGTGAAAGTTGTAATGGAGATGTGATTAATGGGAGAGAAGTCTTCCTTGTCTCTCTCTGAATCTTTTTTAAGTGTTGTTACTATATAAGTTTTTTATGATGGTTTTTTTAATGGATGGTTTAGTTTCATCTTTTCTTTGATGATTTTGGCTTTTAATTTATCAACTTTTGAGAATGTGAATCTTTTTGTTTTTTTTTTTTTTTTTTATGAGTTGTTATTTGTTTGAATGAGAAGACAGGGAAAGCAGTTATGATCTGGAAAGTTATAAAGTGTTTTTTGTTGATTCTATCTAATGAGTATAAATTTTCTTCATTTTATGAAAATCACTAAAATATACCCTATAATTCACTACATTATCCCATTAATTAATTAAAAAAAGACTAAAGATTGAATGGTTTACAGCCACTGATTGATTTAGAACTTGCAAAAAAATGAGTTTGAACACAACAATGTCATCTAACTATGATGTATATTCATAAATTTCCTTAAAAATGATAGAGAAGTAGTTTCCGGAGTTTTTTTTTTTAATATTGTCTATTTTGATAATATTTAGAAAAATATTGTAAAAAATATATATTAGGAAAAATAATGTAAATCGCATACACAAGATGCGATTTTAAAACTTTAAAAACAAAATCGCATCCCATGTATGTGATTTATTATTTTTAATGAAATCGCATACACGGTATGCGATTTCAAGACAACAACTTCAAAACCCAGTTTCCTTCTTCTCTTCTTCGTCTGCTTCTTCCTCTACTCTCTCTAGCTTTTTATTTTCAACGCCGTTTCCGATCCGATCTGTCGCCCCTCGCCACACCGGACAACCGTTGGGTTGAGACCGCCGCCAGGACTTTTTTCACTTCTTCCACACCGTTTCCGTTCATCATTCACCGGTAAATATCTCAATCTTTTTTTTGTATATTAAAAATGATTGTTTGATTTATATATCTGATTCAATGAGAAAATTTTATAGATTATGATTTAGGGTTTCATGATAGTTAGTTAGATTCAAATTGATTTAGGGTTTCATGATGGTTAGTTAGATTAAATTGATTTAGGGTTTCATGATAGTTAGATTCAAATTGATTTAGGGTTTTAAATTGATTTTTATGATAGTTCAATTTTTTTTAAGTGATACTTAAATTGATTTAAGAAGTGTGTTAATTAGATTGAAATGTCTTTAATTTACTATTTTGATTAAATTTATACATTAAGATTGTTAGTGATTGAGTTAATTAGTTTGAAATCTAAATTAGCATTTCAAAATTTGGATTTGTAGTTATTGCCAATGGGAGATAAATGTATTACATTACAATGTTATGTGAATGGAAGGATTATTGATGGTCTTGATGGAATTGGGTATGACAAACCACTTTACAAGACATTGATTATATGGAATGTATTAACTTTTGAGAATTTTAAGACGTTAGTAATGGGAACATTATTTGGAGAAGTTAGACCAAATAGGGTAGATATATACTATCGCCATCTGACACAAATATCATCTAGTGTCATTAGATATGTCCCAATAAGTATCAAAAATTATGTAGATTTGACATTTATGATCATCGTCAGTTTGCCTCCACCAAATATAGTAGATTTGTATGTGGATAGTGACATAAGTTTTGAAAATACTGATGGTAACGTTATAGGTGATCAATCTAATGATATTGGGTTACTTCCATATAAGACTATTCCACCGACGAATGAGTTTATTGATTTACGTACACTAACTGACGATGAAGAAGAAATGATTAATTTGAATAGTGATAATAGGATGCATAATGTCACTTGTCCTTCTTTCACGGAGTTGAACACTGATTCTTTGAATCATATGAATGAAGTCCCATCATTTCCACAAGTTGTATTAAGAGGTGGACATGAGGAATTACGTACAGGACTTAGGTACAAAACAAAAATTGATTTGAAGCATGATGTGAAACGGTGGTCAATAAAAAATCAATATGATTTTGATGTCATCGAATCAACACCTGTGATATAGGCAGTGAAATGTGTAAAGTATAATAATGGATACATATGGAGACTTAGAGCATCAATTCGAAAAGTGCATAATATGTTGGAGATCACACAACTTACTGGACCACACACTTGTACATACTCGTGTGTGTCTCAAGATCATCCTCAATTAGATTCTTTGTTTATTGCTAGAGAGATTCGAAATACAATGAAGGCTGATAATACGGTTAAAATTGTTGTGTTGATTCAACAAATATTGGATAAATTCTGATATATTGTCAATTATGGGAGAATTTGGGAAGGTAAGAACAAAGCCATTGAAATGGTATTTGGTAATTGGGAGGAATCATATCAAAAATTATCACGGTGGTTTAATATTATTAAACAAAAAAAATCTGGGAACACAAGTTGATTGGAGACTTGATTCTATGCAAGAGGAAGGGAATTATATATGTATACTTACGACAGGCAGGATTTTATGGGATATCTCAGATAGGGTTTATAGCTTTAGATTGGCATTTGATTACCGCAATGATCGAGCGATGGAAACTCGAGACCCATACTTTTCACATGCCTATGGGGGAGTGTACTATTACTCTACAGGATATCAGTCTTATTTGGTTTACATGCCCTTGGATGGGTAGATTTATGTGAGCATCTATTAAGTGTCACTCCATTCAGACCTCATTTAACTAGATCACGCCTATCTTTAACATGGTTGGAACAACATTTCACAGAACTACCTGATGATGCGGATGAGATTACAGTACAACGACACGCCCGAGCGTACATTATGAAAATAATTGGTGAGTGTCTGTTTGCTGACAAATCGAGCAATTTAGTCCATTTAATGTTTTTGCCTTTACTTGAGGATTTCCAGATAGCCGGTGGATTTAGTTGGGGATCTGCGTGTTTATCATGGTTATATCGGGAAATGTGTAACGACCCGATACCGTAAAATCCTTTAAATTCAAATGTACTGCGGAAGACTCAGTTTTAAAGAAAAACGGCATGGGTTCGTTTAAACCTCGGATAAACCAAAATCTGTTTACATTGACCCAATTCAGAGAAAGCAATAAAAATGAATGTGCATTCCTGCTTAAAAGTAAACTTCTAAAAGAACTTTAAAACCATAAGACATTTACAATTTTAGACAATTGCTCTGCCGAGCTCAAAATCACAAAGTATGAAGTAACAAATGTAAACAAGCATTTCATGAATGCTATACAAAAGTGTCCATGTTCTTGTCCATCAATCATCTTGATAAGTCCAACAGCGCCACCTCCTCTACACATCTTCCTCGACGAGATTTACCTGAAAAAAATATAAGAGTAGCAACATTAGCATAAAAATGCTAGTGAGAATAAAATGAAAGCCAGTAATCCTATGGACTAAATTCCATACCGGAAATTGTGTTCATAGTCCTAAATTTCTTTTTACTACCCATACTACACTTCCAATTCATCATAATCATACACCATTCAATTTCCAATTTCCAAATCATATAGAGTCACATCTAATTCCAAATTCGTATCAAATCATAATACCATATCTAAATACCTGGTAACGTGTTACCGTATGTTACCACCTCAACATACTAACACATACGACGTTACCATATCAAGTGTCCTCATAACGTGATATCGTATGGATCACATCAACATACTACCATGTACGGTCTTACCAAATCATAGATCACATACTACCAAATCTCGAATTACCATAAGTTGCCACATATTACCACATAAGATATTACCATCGAAAACCAAACACTTGTACAAAAGATAAGCATGTATCTACGTAACAACTAACAAACAAGCTGGGATGCTCATTATATGAACTCGACCTATCTGCCAATCCTGCCATATAACACCCGCTCATAGCCTATTTCATCTATGAACCTGTTATATCACAAGATCATATCACACAGTATCGTGATATATGACGCCCATAGCCTCTTTCATCCATGGACTACACATATATCTATAAATCAGTTCATTAAATGAGCACCTTAACACAAACAACTAACAAACAATACAATCATACTACAATTACACTCAATAATATGCTTATCTTTTGTACTTAAAGTGTTACCTCTTACCAAAAGTTCTGAGCACATCAATCGTACTATCATCATGATTCCATATTCCACGGCACTACCATAATCCACATCAAATCTTATTATCATTAGAACTTTCATACTCCACATTATTACCATATTAAAATACAATCCTTATTACTCACACAAGGTTATAAGTTCGTGAAAACATTAACCATTATCATCACTGATGCCATATTCCACGAAGTCTTATAACTCCCAAATAGCAAAATCGAGGTTTAACATCATCATGTCATGAATGACAACAAATCACCTTAAATCCCAAGAATAATTTCCAAGCCATTACCATAAACCACGAGTTGACTTCCAAACATTTCCTTTACTTTACTTTAGTCAAAACTATTTAAAGTAAATTCAATTCCCAACTTTATCTCAAAATCTCTATAACCCTTAATACTTCTAAGGATAACCTCTAAGCTACTTTGATCCAAAACTACTCAAAGTATCTTAAACTTCCACTTTCATCTAAACTCTCTAATTTCACCTAAATTCTCCAATTTCGTCTTACAAGACTTCCAAATATACTCAAACTTGTTTTTCCACCCAAATTCACTACAAACTCCAAAGTCACTCCGCTCAGTTCCAAGTCTAAGTCACCAACCAATAATTATTTACTCTTAGGAGATTGTTTTATCACTTAACCTCGATTAACAAAATCGTAATAAAACTTAATTCATAAAATTACTAACTGCCATTTTAAACTCACCTTAGAATTGAAACCGAACTTCCAAAGCGTCAAGGTAGATCCCACGTGAGCAATTACCAACCTACAAATAAGTTACATCCAATAAACATTAATTAACCACAAATTGAACCATCGACATCTAAACGCGTAAAACGACGAAAAACCTGGTGTTTAGCCTTATGGTGCTCTCGGCCATAGAAGTGAAAATGAAGTTCGGGTTCGGTTTCAACTTTTAGGCATTTTAGAGGTGTTCCGGGTTGGTTTTAGGTACTTTGGAGGTTCGATTTATCAGTGGGTAATCGTGATTTAGGGTTTTAGACAATGCTCGATTCTCGAAAAATTAAGTAAAATATAAAACAATGATAAACTAAACACCCTAGCCTAGCCAAGTGAGAGAGAAACAAATGAAACAGATTTTCGACTCAAACTCGGTTTTAGGGTTAGGGAAAGTTTCTAAAATCATCAAAAACAACTTCCTTGATTGAAATCTTCGAGTTTCTCGGCAAGAATTCGATTATTTCAATCTTGACCTCCATTAAAACACTATTTAGAGCAAAATTTAGAAACTTTGTCATACCTTGAGGCTTTTAGAAAATGGAGGAAAACCTCCATTGATAGGTTAGAAATGATCCTTGGATTGAGGGCTTTACAACGGAACTGAAATTACGGAGATCCACAGAGAAACGAAGAAAAACAAAGAAGATCCCCCCCCCACACTAAGGACTCTCGGCCATGGAGCATGAAGAGAAGAGAGGAAATGACTTTTGTTTTTACCAAAATTGATATTTAAAGAAGATTATGAATAGTAAAATGCTATTTTTAAGAGATCAAAAAAATGACGGTTACGTCCCTCAAGTGATTTAGCTTATAAAACGAAACCGGAAACTCTTAAAATAACCCAATGGTGATTAATAATTATTAATTGGCCCGTTAATAATTATTAATACAACCAAATCAAATTTAAGCTAATAAAACGATTAAAAAGGTTTTTCAGACGAAATTAACTACTAAATTCTAAATTTCTAATTTCTAAAATTAAACTAAACACTTAAATTAAAATAAATAAATTGAATATTAAATAAAATAAAATAAAATAAAAATTTCACTTCAAAAATAACGGGACGTTACAAAATGTGTAAGGCTTCTTCCAAAGACGCCCACGAGATTGTAGGCGCACTGATATTACTTCAATTGTGGGCATGGGATCAATTTCCTACTATTTCTCCTCAGCAATTACTTATGCAACACCATCGTGATGTTGATCAACCCTTGGATGCATGGTACATTACATATATTTTAGTTTTTTTAATACGTTTACTTCATTAACATACTAATATATTTTAACATATTGTTTGTAATTTGCATTTGCAAGTGGAAAGATGACTTTTCCATCACTGAAGTTTCTACTCATGTTTTATTTCAGTATAGATACATGATGGATCAATTAGGAGAAAATTATGTATGACTTTCAGTTTATGTATTCTGGTTTATTAGATTGTGAATTACTCTATTAATTAACTAATATTTTTCAATGTTATAGATCGTGTGGGAACTTTATCTGCATCACATGATATCATTGCTGGACTTATGTATAGATAGTCGTGACGTGTGGCCGAGTATTTGCCCACTCATTTGCTTTCATATAGTTGAGTGACATCGTCCAGATCGAGTCATGCGTCAATTTGGTCTTAGACAAGATATTTCATCACCATGTGATACAGATCTCCGTTTACACACATTGGATCTCAGAGGTCGCAGAGATACTGATTGGCGGATCGAACATGCACCTCTCATAGCACGGTGGTCAAATCGATGATCTCAATTTCCTGGTGACTGTGAGGTTGAGTATGTAGAGTGGTATACCTCTATAACTCGTTTGTTCATTACTCGACACGCTGTTGTTTTTAACTTTGTGGTGAGTCATTAAAATTGTTTTTTTTATTAATGTTAACTTCGTAAATTAACAACTTTCTTTGTTAACCAACTTGGTCGATTGTAAAATGTCTCTTTACATTGTCTTGATGAGCTGACTCGAGACTATATCGGGGAGTGTGTTCCTTATATGGAGGAATTCAATACTATGTTCAGTATAGAGCGTCCAGATCCTCGCTTTAGAAGAGGTCGTCGTCCACGTGCACATCCTGCTTGTGAGGAAGCGGGAATTTGTGATGTCGTTCTTGAGGAGGTGAATACCGAGGAGATGGATGACGTGCCAGAGACCACACACCACTATCCAAGTAGCCTATCATCCCCTCATTTTGTCATGGTACCAACCCCGGGATCGCAGGAAATATTTTCATAGGTCGTCATTCCTGAACCTGATAGTGATGTTAATGTACCGTGAGGTTCAATACCAGTACGTGTTGGACGTCAAGGACGGGGACGGGGAGGGAAGTGTCGTATTGATGGTGGTGATGGTGCCGGTCCATCACATCATATGGATGATACAAGACCATCTCAGGTGGTCGATGGTGCGGGTCCTTCCCATATTACTGATGATTCATATATAACCCCGATAGGAAGTGTTCGCCCTCCTCGTAATAGAAGACGACCTCCATGTGGGATAGGAGGTCATCGATGATGTATTTATTTTATATACTTTTATTGGTTCAAAACTTTATTTTAAGACTTGAATTATAATTCATTATTTCAAATGTCAATTTCGTTTCAGACTTCGATTATAATTTATTATTACTAATGTGAATATTTCATATTTAAACAAGTGTTGAATTAAAAAATGGTTGATCATATTTTTCACATTTGAACAAGCTGTTATACTCAAAATAGCATACAGAACATTTTAAAAAAAATTGGGGTGATAAGGCAAAATTTGTAGCCAAGCTCTCTTGTTTTACCACTGCATTAAAATCGCATACCCTGTATGCGATTTTAACCTGTTTTAAAATTGCATACTCAGTATGCGATTTTAAAAGAAAAAAGTTAAAATCGCATACTGAGTATGCAATTTACAATATTTTTATTAATAATTTCAAAGATAAAATATTTTTGGGAATATTTATTAAAACTATAATATTTAATTTCAAAACCCGTAGTTTCTTCCAAATTACTTCATAACATATTGTTGATTCTATCTAATAAGTATAAATTTTCTTCATTTTATAAAAATCACTAAAATATACCCTATAATTCATTACATTATACCATTAATTTAAGTAAAAAAAGAATAATGATCTAATGGTTTACACCCACTGATTGATTTAAAACTTGCAAAAACTGAGTTTGAACACAACAATGTCAACTAACTATGATGTATATTCATAAATTTCCCTAAAATATTATAGAGAAGTAGTTTCCTCCAAATTATTTCATAACATATTGTTGATTCTATCTAATGAGTCTAAATTTTCTTCATTTTATGAAAATCACTAAAATATACCTTATAATTCACTACATTATCCCATTAATTCAGTAAAAAAGACTAAATAGTTCAACATTATCCCATTATCACGTTGTGTTGAAACTCATTTTATGAAAATCATTAAAATATACCCTATAATTCAATAGGTTATGGAATACAAAACTGGAAAAATAAGATGACACAATCCAGCAAAGGTTTTTGATTATATTGAATATAATATCTATAAACATAGTACATGGAAATGAAGTAACAAAAATAATAAGTATGAATGAAAAAATAAAATGATAATTACATCAAGGCAAAGGGTCCTTGCAAGTCCTAATATTATGATTATACTTTCCACAACGACAGCACTTTACATGATGCTTCAACTCAGAAGATGACACAATTCGATTTTTCTTTGGACGACCAGCTGGACGCCTAACAGTAGGTGGTAACACACAGTCTGTTGGAACTTCAAGAGATGAAGATGATGATGAAGGTATGGGATGGACTACCTCGATGTAAGAAGATACAAGAAATGATGTACTGTAGTATAGAGAAGTGAAGTTATGGACATATTTGCATCACTTTGAAATAGCAGCGCATGCATGAGAACATGGAATGGCCACAACATTCCATAGTTTACATGAACAACTCCATGCTGAAAGATTAACAATATATTGTATAGAAGAATCAAATACTTGAAACTCTTCAAGGTTGGAGGGAATGACCTAAAATGAATTCAACAAAATTAATACAGTAACCTAAACAAAATATTTGGAAAAAGGTACAAAAAAATAAAAACTTACAATCATTGAACGCCCAAGCTCAATTTGTTCATTAACAAATGATTCAGCAAAATTGGTCAGACTAGAAGTGAAAGATTGAGAAGCAATCCTGCGATCATAAAACCATTCTTGAAGCAATTGCCAAATAGACTCACATATGTTAAAAATTGGCAATCCTCTAGGTTTCTTCAATCGAGAATTTAAACTCTCAGAACAATTATTTATCAACATCGAATACCTCCTTCTTTTGAAATAAGATTGAGCCTATCTATGAAAACCAACCTCCTCTAGATATGAACGAAACCTAGGAATTGTGAAATCTATCTTTGACATAAACTTCTCAAAATCATCCAATGTATATGCTTTGGCACAAAGGTAGTAGTAACAATCAAAATGAAAGTATTTAAAACAACTTCAAATTGCCTGGTAAATGATAAATGCAAATACCATAATCCACTTCAGGAAAAACACTAGAAATACCATTCGCTATGCTAATGTTTCTATCAGATACAATAACCAAATCATCGCGACAACCAAATGAAAGCCTAAGGTTCAAAAAGAATCATTCCCAAGAGGCATCATTTTCAGAATCAACAATGCCAAACGTAAGAGGAAATATCTAATTATTACCATCCAAGGTTGTAGCTGTAAGAAGGGTACCAACAAATTTGTTATTTAAAAAGGTTCCGTCAACAGAAATAACTGGTCGACAATACTTCCACCCACATATAGAGGCGTGAACCGCAGAGAAGAAGTATTTGAATCTTTGATTTTGATCAAGATCAAGAGCTGTTACAGAACCTGAAATACATAATAAAATGGGAAAAAATGTTACTGAAATGTAACAGCAAAAAAAAAATGAAATTCACTAAAATAAACCCTGCATATCACTAAATTATTTACTAGTGTACCTGGATTGCTAGAACAAAGACTAATTGAAAACAAAGGGATAAATGCATAAGAGTCAGCTTGAGAACCCATTATAACATCCTTTGCTAACTCCTTGCCATGCCAAGCAGTCTTGTAACTAATGCACACTCCAAATTTATCACGCATGTACTTGACAATCATTTTAGGAGTAATTGCTTCATCACCATATAAAGTCAAGTTGTGTTTTACACATTCACTAACAAGCAAAGAAGTAGCTTGTCTATGACTATTGTGTGTAACATCAACTGGACAAGAATGTGTTTTCACAACTTTCCTAACAACCCAAATACTAGAAGTCTTATACATTGAAGCACAAACAAACCATGAACAATTAGGTTTAATGCATGATGCAATAATATGATCAGCATTAGATCGCAAGGTACGAAAATGAAAGTTTCCTCTTAGACTAACAACCTGTAAACCTTTCTTAACCTCGTTTTTATTAGGAAAGGCCATATACTCACGAATGGTAAATGAAGCGGGCATGTTATTGAGATCAACAAAATCTATATACTCAAAACCTGAAGGCAGCACATCAAGACATGGCGTAGAAAAAGAACCAACAGAACTACTCAAAGATGTCTCAATTTGATTGGATGATGTCAAAAGAATAGGTTGTTCAATAATAATAGGACACCTATCAAAAGTCTCACTCATAAGAATTGCAAAAAACCATGTCACATCTCTATCGTCTAACAAAGGAACAAGTTTGCACAAACCACTAGAAGTTTCTAGATTGGCAGACAAATTAATTGGACCAAATGAATCGTCAGCCGTAAAAGCATCCATATTAAATCCTACATAATTTTTGTGATCATCCCACATTCCATGGTGATAAACAACAACAGCAAAATGAACCATGCTTTACTGAAATGAAAAAAATCATTAACTTAGTGATTATTAGGGTATAATTTATCAATTAATACAAACAGAGGCAAAAAGACAATAGAACCAAAAAAAAGACAAAAAAAAACAGCACAAACAAACCATGCTTCAATGCAAAAAATAATAAATCAATAACTTAGTGAATATAAGATGATAAATTATAAACAAATACAACAAAGCAAACTTAAAGAAACAAAAAACGAAGAACAAGATCAAAGAAACTAGGGAAAAAAGAACAAGCAAAAAAGAACAACAAAAAAGAACAAGATCAAAGCAATAGGATGATGAGTTATTATTTTTGTACATAAACTTGGGATTATTTTTCATACTTTGATGATTAAATAGCTTAAAAACTACGTAATTATCTTTGATTTGTGTTTATGTGCTAGGCTGAAGAAGAGATGATGAAAAATGACTAAAAAGATGCATTTTGGAGCTTTCTTGACACTTCGGCGCCATGGCAACAACTTTTAGTGGTCGTAGCCACAAGGAAAAGTCTGATTCTAAGCCAAAATTCCAGAAAACTTCGGCGCCCCAGCGCTGATTTTCTAGCGCCATAGCACCGAAAGCGTGAAATTTCCAGATTTTTGTCTTTTTGCTCAGCACCCCAACGTTCAAAAATCAGTGTCACGGCGTCAGTTCGTATTTTTAGGATAGAATTTTTTTATCTTTTGTTTTAAACCCTAGTTTTCAAGGATATAAAAGGAGACTTCTTTTCTAATAGAGAGGAACGTTTTTCCATAGGTTTTCTTAGAGAATGATGAACTCCATGTCTAGCTAAACTCCCAATTTCCAACCAAAGTTAATCAAAGTTTGATTTTTATATTTGTGAGATTTGTTCTTCATCTTTCTTTCTAATTCTTCTCTATTTCAATGTTTTATATTTTATGCATTCAATATCATATTGTTTGATTGTTCAAATAGGGCCCTTTGATCGTTCTTCAATTTGATAGATCGTCAATTAGAGTGTTTAAATCCGTAATTGTTTATGCATTCTAATCCATGTGACAATTAGTATGAATGATTAATAAGTCTTTTCATCTCATGCTATGAAAATATAGGATCTAGTCTAAATAGATCGAACGTTTCGCATTTGTTGGCTAGAATTGGTCGTCTTTCTCATCTTATTGCTGTCATTGATTAAATTATATTGTTGTACTCTAGGGTTGTCATTGATTAGGGAAGTAATTAATGATCGTATCTTAATTACCGACAAACTTAGGAAGGATAGATTAATAAGACGTTCTTAATAATCATAACCAATTTAGAGAATGAGTTAGGATTTCATTAGAAAATCAATGATCAAATAATATTAATCAAACGATGATTACACCTTTGGTTGGAAATTTTTCCAATTGAATCTCTTCTTAACCTTTATTGTTTTCTTTCTCAATTTCTCAACAAACTCAAAAAACCACCCAATTTTAATTCACCAATCTCTGTGGATTCGACCCTACTTTCCACTACTACAAATCCATAACCCAAAAGTATAGATCTTTATTTTTGGTGGATTCGATGCCCACCATAGGGGAAAAAAAGAACAAGCCAAAAAAAAATCAAAACGCTTATATACTTGCCTAAAAAACTGGAAACCAACGCACATTGGATGATGAAAATCAAAATAAAAAAACAGAACGAAAAAGAAACAAAAAATGAAGCCAGACGAGTGGGGAAGATAAACTCAGAACAAATTGCAATACTAAAATCAAATCATGACAATCAAAACACAACAGCTGATATAGATGGGGGAGCTAAACGAAAAACAAAAACAAAACAAAAATAAAGTTGAGGGAAAAAAGGCACCATTAACGCAGCTGATAAACGAAAAATAGAACAAAATGAAAACGCAATTAACGCAGCTGATAAACGAAAAACAAAACTAAATAAAAAAGCCATTAACGACGAAAACGAAGCAGCTGAGAGAATACCAATTAACGAGTAGCAGCTGAGGGATTTGAAGAAAAAATATCAATTAACGCAGTTGAGAGAGATGTAGAAGATAAATGAAAAGCAACTGAGAGAATTAAGGGGAAGAGAACGCCATTAACGAAGCTGAGAGAGATGTGGGAGAGAGATGAAAGGCAGCTGAGGGAAAAGAAGAGCCATTAACGCACCTGAGAGAGAGAATTGAGAGATTTGGGGGATTTTTAAAAAAAATGTTATTTGAGGGATTAGGAAAACTTAAGCTATTAAAGACATAAACCCTAATAATAGTGCTATTCTATGCAAATTCTCACTTTATTAAGTTGTTTAATGTTGTGTATGAGATAAACCAAATTGAAAACATAACTAGAAAATAAATTTTTATATGAATTTGATTTAAAAGTGAATAGAAAAATGAAACAAAATTGAATTAGTTTGATTTGATTAAATCCATTCAAAATTTTGTGTTCTCTTTGTTTCACTACAAGGAAATAAGAGATTAGCAGCACAATATTAACGTCGAAAACACCCAAAATCAGTCAGTAATTAAGTTTTAGCAACGTAATTTCCAATGATTTGGACCATCAATTTTTTATTCATCATTAGGCACTCTAATCGACGAATTATGTCGTTAACTAGGGACAGAAAACAAATACATCACTACCAAATATTGACCAACCCTAATGACGGAATGCATCGTTGATAGATATAGATAAATTCCACTCAACTTAACGACGAAATACGTCATTGATTGACACAGATAAACTCTATTCAATATACTGACGAAATGCGTCCTTGATTGACATGGATAAATTTCATTCAACTTAACGACAAAATGCGTCACAATATTATTATTTTTTAAATTATTGATTGTTTTAGAATTGGAAAATGAAAATTATAAAATGAGAAATATAATAAAAAAATAATATTATATTAATTTATAAAAAAATTCAATTAATTACAAAATGTAAAATACAGAAAGAAATACGCAAAATAAAATCCTAAAACTACTGCTGATGATCTGTTGGAGGATCCGGTGGATGAACAGATGATGAAGAGGCGCCGCCATCGAGTCAAGCAAGCATAGCATCCATTGTTGCCTTCATCGAAGACTCGAACATATGCCGCTTTTGTTAGGAATGATGTCCTAGAACTTGTAATTATTTAATAATAATAATTTATTAAGAATAAATTAAATAAATAAACATAAGTTCTTTATATTATCTAGATTGATTCAATTAATGATATTAGGAATATATGGAAATATATAAATATCAAACATTCAAATAGTAAACCCTAAGTTACTCTTATGAAATCACGACTTAGTATGTGAGTCATACGAGAGGATTAAAGTCGAGATGAGTAACTTAAAAGTGTCTACGATAAATGGATAACGTTTGGGAACCTTATCCTGGTAACACCGTTGATAGCTTCGCATTTTGTTTATAGACAAATGATCTAATCCTGATCATTCATGTGGGAGACATGAAATGGAAGTATCATATGCAATGTTGATTGTATAAGACAGGACCACGATGTTCGATCAAATTTCTCATTAGTACCGGTTTACGAGAAATGATCGAATATCAAACTAAGTTTATCAACCGTGATAGATCTCAATCCTGAGTGAAATGCGGACTCCTATTTATGGAGTTATGTTCTTTGATTCACATGGTTGAGAGCGATCTGTAAGAACGCTCAATACACTCCTGTTTTGGGAACATGACTAGATAAATAGCTGGGAACTCATTCTCACGAGATGGAATTCATAACTTTCCTATAAATTAACGGTATCAGTGCGATACCTAAACATTTTAGGAACTTTAGGAAACTCCCTTGATGTACTGATTCGAGACATGAACAAGTGACGTCACGACTTCTATTGATCACAGAAGTATCTTATCTCTAGTTCGACTAAAGATAAAGTTCATTGGAGAATCAGCGGGAACACAAGGATAAAGCGGTAATTACAGGGGCAAAACGGTAAAATTATCCGCCTGTAATTATGAGGGTTCCACGTGAAGGATAATATCACAGATATAAATAATGATAAACTAAATGGACATAACTCATCTATAGTGAGGGGAGTTCACTATGAATCTATAGTGGAATTATTCATAGTTAGATAATAAGTAATTAACGATTATGTGTTAATCACTTAATTGACTAATTATTAAGCCCATGATCTATAGGTCCATCGGGTCCCTATGCTAGCCCAAATATCGTAGTCGCGAAATCAAGTAGAAGAAATGGAGATTTTAAGTAAAGTGAATTACTTAAAATAGGCAATATTAATTGTTTAAATATTGAGTATATTTAAGCGGTAATTAATATAAACATTATTAATTGTTTAAATAATGAGTTTATTTAAACATGAAATTAATAATGAAATATTATTAATTAGATATTATTAATTATTTAAATATTGAGTATATTTAAATGGTAATTAATAATTTGAAATTAATTGACAATTATTAATTGTTTAAATAATTAATTTTATTTGAATGGAAATTAATAATTCAAATTAATTAATTAATAATAAAATATTGTCAATAAAATTATTAATTAAATAATGAGTTTATTTAATGGAAATTAATAATTATAATATTTATTATTAATTATTTAAATAATGAAAATTATTTAAATGGAAATTAATAATTAAATATAAATTTGATAATATTTAGTCGGGAGAAAATATTAATATTATTAATTGTTTAAATAAAATATTTATTTAAATGGTAATTAATAAATAAATTAATTAAGTTGGACTTATTAATTTGAGAGAGAATTTCAAGCCCAATTGGATTAATGAACCCAATTGGAATTGGCCCAAAATAATTAATTAAATAATTTGGAATTATTTATTAAATTAATATGCTATTTTCGGCCACCATGTATTTTTGGGAAGAGATAATTGCTTGAATTATATCCTAAAATAATTACATAGATTTATTTACCCAAGATAAATAAAAATAAAGAAAATAAAATAATCTCCTATTTATCCATGGCATTTTCGAAATTGCTAGATAAAGGAAAGAGATTATCTTTTTTCTTTTTGTGTTTATCTCTATAGATTAATCCTAATGTGATTAAGATTCCTATTTTTCTATAAATAGGAGGGTTGGGTCATTCATAAATCACACAATTCAATTCCATAGAAAGTTGGAACTCTCTCTTCCTCCTTCTCCCTCCCTTGGCCGATTTTCTCATATTGTTGGGAAGAAAAATATTTTTTTCTTCTTCCCAATTTCTTCTAAAGTTCGATCCCACAATCGAATTTCGTTTGATCGATCGGGATATAGCATAGAAGATCCGGTGTTGCTGAGGATTGATGCTGTAAAGAAACCTCCAACCAATTCTCCGATTTTACTCAATGTAAGTTCCGGTTTGATTTTAATTTTCGAAAATATAAGCATGAATCTACATGTCTTTCACAAATTGCATGATGTTAATAGATCCGTTATTAAATGTTAATAAGTTTACTAAATGAAATTCCGCTAATTTAGTAAATCATCCCTTCAGCTTTTGCGTTTCCTTATCGAGACGTGACGTAAGCAGTCAGACCTGGTCTAGAAGTGAGTCATTACTCTGTCTGAGCTCTACAGTCTCCGTACTCATGCGAGTAGCCTGCGATGAACAAAGCTCATAAGCATACATGACCTTTTCGTAACTTCCGAGTCAACGAACCGAGTCATCTGGACGTCTACCTCCTGCCACTTGATAGACAGATTGAAGATCCTCCTGAGTCGCCAGAGCCTGACTCTCGGGAGTCAATAAGAAGTTCAGTGTAGCGATCATGCGTCAATAAAATAACAAGTTATGTTAGTTAGATTTTAAGAAGTTGTAAATTAATAAGTGTCGAACCATTTACTGCTCACTGTTTTTCTTTCTCGTCAACAAAAACTCTTCTTATCATTTTTCTTTGTGTGGAGAAGAAGAAACAGCTCTACATGATCAACTAGGCGATTTAGGGTTTGTTCCCATGAGGAATTTAAACTTATAAACAATTAGTGGAATGAAAGAGAAAATAACTTAATCTCTTGTGATGCTCGTAGGCGGAGATCAACCCTCCAGTGTGTAATGAGGGGTTAGCATTCCAGTTTGCCTTGTTGATTGTAGAAATACCGCCTTACGTCATCCGTCTGGTTGCGGCGCACCACCTCCTCATGGTCAGATGTAGCAATCCACTACGAGCACTTATGATCAACCGGTGCATGCCTAACTTGGTAGCCCAAGTCTCATGTATTGGGTTCCAGCGTGTTGATTTCCAAGGAGGGAATATCACCTCATCTGTAAGCTCAACCTGGATATCAAAATGAAGCTAAAAAACAAACACATAAGTTAATTATAAACTGCATATATATATATATATATATATATATATATATATATATATATATATATATATATATAAATAGTAAATCGATAGAAGTTTGAACTTTACCTTCCAAGATGTGAACAACCTCATTATGGTCAAAGTCCAAAGGATATGCTCCTGCTGAGTTTGCTTGTTCAACCACCCGGTATTATTGATGTTACGAGGACGCTGAGGGAGTACAAGAGGTATGCTTCTACTAAGTTTGCTTGTTCAATCGGGATATAGTATAGAAGATTCGTTGATAAAGTTACCTCTAACTAATCCTCCATATTTACTCAATATAAGTTCTCTTTTTCAAAAAATAGCAAGAATTTATGAAGTTCTTAGTCAATTTTTCTTAATAATAAAGTAGATCTGACTCTTTTTCAAAAATAGCATGAATTAGGTCTATTCATTATCATTATTAATTGATAAAGTATTGGAATATTTTTCAAAAATAGCGAACATTTTGAAAAAATTTAAAAATGGTATTTCTCAAACTGAGATCAACCTATCTCAGTCTGAAATTAGAATCTCAGTCTGAGAAATGATATTTTTTAAATATTTGAAAACATTTGCTATATTTGAAATTACTCATAAAAAAGTATCATCTATTGAAATTTCCCTTTTAAAAATAGTATTTTTTAAATTGTGAAATTCAAAAGTTACAAAAGATTTAAAATTATCAAAAATAGCACTTTTTAAAACTTTCATTATATGATAAATGAAATAACTTTAATTATGAATTTTTTTATCAATATCGTAAAAACTAAAAATATTTAAAAAGTTACTAAATTTCAATTTAAAATCAAAACTAAAAACAAAAATAAAAAATTGAGATTGATCACTCAACGATACAAAAAGAAAAGAAAAAATGAATTTATTAGATAATGAAGGTTTAAACATGCTATTTTAAAGATAAATCATTTTTTTCTATTTTTGAAATTGAGATAGAAAAAGTATTAATGGCGGTAATTTCTCTAAATTATATTTGATCTGAAGTATATTATTGATAACTGTTTTTAGAAGCGAGTGTATGCTTTTTTTTTTTTTTAATTTCATCTTCGATATAGATAATTATGTACAAATGATAATCTGTGAATAAATTCGACAATGAGACTATGAAAACAAACATTTTTCTAATCATAAATATAAATTTTAAAGCTATAAAAATGAAAAATAAAATAAAATAATTATTAATAAGAAAAACATCACCAACAGAATAAAATAGTAATAAATCCTTTTCTCTCTTTATTAACTCAAAATATGTAAAAAATGAGAAAAATTGAATATCTTAATTGCTTTACTAATTACAAGTTATCAAAATTTAAGAAAAATAGAATATATTAATTAAGTAATACATGTTTGCACATTGATTGAGTTCTAAATGCTTACACATGCACAAGCCACATTAAAAAAAAATTAAAATAATACAAAAACACTTCAAATGAGGCCGTGATATTTGGAGAAAAAATAATTGTTTCTAAATAATGTTTTTTTAGTAACAATAATATGTTTATTAGGATAAATATGATGAAATTATAAAAATAAGTAAGGACTTCTAAATTATGAATATCTTTAAAATATTTCTAAAATAGTTATTTTCAAAAAATAAAGGATAGACTCCTTCGTAGCTTTGGTATGACATGATATATATTATAATTCATCCAAACGCTTTTACCACAAGAGAACTTTCAAGATCCTCTCAATCGCTTTCACCGCTATTCCTTAATTCTGAAATCTGCTGCTTGCTTTCCTGATTCTGCTTCAAACGTCACTTTTGTGAAGGTTTTTATGTTGTTTTTACGTTGATCTAGTGCTACTTTTGTTTGGCTTTCGCAAGATTCACTGTTTAAAATCGTTTAATATTATTTTAGTTTCGGTATTTTGGGCCGTTTGATAACCTTTCTATTTCTTGTTTCTTGTTTTTTCTTCTTGTTTCTTGTTTATTTTGTTTCTCGTTTCTTGTTTTTTGTTTGTTTGTTCCTTGTCTCTTTTGTTTTTTTTTTTTCTAGTTTCTGTTTTTAATTTTAAAAACAAAAATAGAAACATGTTTGATATAATCATCTCTACTTTCTGTTTGTTTTTTAATATATTTTAATTTTTTTTTAAAAATACAATTTTATATGAAAAATAAATTTTTAAATATTAGTTAAAATATTATATGAATTTAATTTTTTGGTTTTTCATATACATTTTATAAGTCGAAACTTTCAAATTAACAGTTTTATTAATGTATAGGAAAAAACCATAAACGAGAACAAGAAATACGATTTTTTTTTCTTAAACTTTTAAACAATTTTAGAATGTTTCTAAAAAAAATTAGCATTAGGAAATAATTACCATACACACGTGATTCTCAAAATTTAAAAATTACCAAAAAAATAAAAATAGAAACATTATCAAATGACCTTTCCAATAGAGAAAATATATTTGGCCTTCATGCTCTTGTTCTTCTCTTTCTCCTTCTCCTTTAATTAAATTGAGCTATTTTATTCAAGTAGCTACATTATTTGATATGTTTGCTAATATATCTCTCTCCCTTAATTTACTATGACAGGATATTCTAGTTTTGTTGAGAATAAAGTGAAACAAATCAATGGATGATTGGGGTAAATAATTTATGGTTTTATGTTATATTTATATCTTTTAATCCTTGTTGGATGAGTGATGAACTTCGATATTAAAGAATTTAATATTTTATGATGACATTCTATTGTTGTCTCTCTTTTTTATTAAATGATATAGACTATTATTGCTACATAAGCTTAGAGTAAACTTTTGGAATGAGAATTTGATGGATAAACTCCAAAAACGTTGGATATAAATTTGATAGGAGACTTAAATTAAACTTATAAGAATTGTATTGATAAGTTATAAATTTAAGGAAAATACTTAGGTTCCTATCCCACAGTCAACAGCCAAGTGTTAGGAAAAATTATAAAGAATTAAATCAATTTTCTACCATTTAGGTTCTACCCATGGACCTTAACCGTAAGGATATGTCGACTTCATGTTTTAGACATATTTTTGAAGAAATAAAAAATTATAACGAAACATTAATTACCTAAAAAATAAAGAGAAATTATACAAAATATGACACTTTTTGGAGTTAACTATTTTAAATAATGGTTAAATGTAGGTAAAAAATTTAATTTTTTTTTTTTTTTAAAGACGTGTATGGGTTGTGTTTCATAAGTTATTCTTGATATTTGAAGGCAACTTTTCTAAAATAACGGGTTCATTCAAACACTCTTTTTCTGTTCGTTTTTAAACCATCAGCAAAGAGAGTTTTATTTGCTCAAAAACTAAACCATCTTATGTTTATATTTGTATATAAAATCTAACCGTGAAGTTTCAAATGTTAAAATGTTTTCTTTTAGGTAGCAATCTTTTTTTTTCCTTTCATTATCTGTAAAAGAAAAATTACGAGGCCAATTGAAATTACTATAAAGATCACAAGAATTTTAAGTTTGCATCTTTGTATCCTATATATCTAAATTTGATCCACGTTAACGTCTTTTCCATCGACATCTAACCAGTTGAATTATGTTCATGTTAATTTATATCTAACCAATTATACTCACGTTAGCTTAATGTATTTGTATCGTGTCTTGTTCGTAGTTTATATAGAACATCCATACACTTTTATTTATTTGTTCTTTCTTGGAGTTGATTTTTTTTATTTATATATTTTATCATACAATTAGTTAATTTTATTCACCATAAATAGAGAATGAGGAGATTTCAGCAATTTCTCAGAAGGAAGAGCCAAAGAGAAAATGGGATGATGAAGATGTGGAAGACAATGATGTGAAGGAGTCTTGGGAGGATGACGAGGAAGCTGCACAGGTGAGAATATAATAATTAATTATGGAAAGCCAAAGCTTTTTTTTAATGACGTTTTTTGAAGAATATAAGAAACCGGTAATAAATTTTAAATGATTAACCAGTAATAATTTTTTTTTTTAATGGCAAAGATCAGAGAAATACCGATGTTACACCTCTTCAATCATTGCTTAGGATTATGTCATCACAATTCAAATCGATGACTAAAAATGATTATCTAGAATTTTCTTCGTAATTACGCACCTACCACAATATTCTAAATTCATCTATAACCTACTTAGAGCCTGTTTGGAACAACTTTTTGGAGAGCGGCCAAAATACCTCTTTGGCCCAAAATCTAAAGTTTTTTTTTAGCCAAAAGCACTTTTATACCATCTTAAAAATTATTCCAAACAGGACATTCGTTTTATAAAAAGTGTTTCTCTAGAAAATTTTCTTTCTTATTTAAAACTTGGACTTAAATTATGTTTATATTTCAACATGTATGCATTACACTCTTGTGCAGAATATGAGATAAAAGAAATTAATATTTCTGATTTGTTGGTCCTTATGTTGATGCATCTGTTTCCTTTTCATCCTTTGAATTTTTTCTTTTTTTTTTTCATCTGAAAGGCTCCAATAATCAAACCTCCTCCTAAAGCTGCCTCAGAGAAACCATCTGCAAAAGTTACTGACAAGAAAGGACAAACTGTTCAGATATCACCTGAACACCCTCTAGATCCATTAGCTGAGAAACTTTGCCAACAAAGGTGATTTAGAGCCTGTTTGGAACAACTTTTAAAAGTAACAGTTTCAAAAGTTATTCTAAACGGGTACTTATCATTTGCTTTAGTTTTCTAGCTTTAAATGTCCGTTTAGGATAACTTTTAAAAATGTTTTTTTATTGGATATCAAAAACACTTTTAAGCACTTTCAAAACTTATTCCAAACGGGCACTAACTCTCTTTTATTCATTTTTAGTATCTTTTGAAGGAAAATAACTTGATATTTTTAAAACAAATGAGTAATTCTTTTTTTCATTTTTTGTTGCAGGTTAGTGGAAGAAGCTGATTACAAGTCTACTACTCAATTGTTTTATAAGAGAGATGATGAGAAGACCATTGATAGTTTCATTCCGAAATCTGAGATTGAATTCTTGGAATATTCAGAGCTTATTTCACATAAACTTTGCCCCTATCAGGTACATTTACTACTCTTCACTTGTTTTGTCTCATGTATAAACCCGTACAGCGAGTAACTTTAGGCCCGGTTTGATTCGTGGTCCGAATTTTTTTTAGTAGAATCATAAAACTCCAAATCTATATTCCAAAATTAAGAAAAATTGTATTTGGTTGTGTGGAGAATGCAAGTATATTAATTAGCTTCCCTAAAACTTTGTGGTGCAGAAAAGTTATCATTATATTAAACTGCTGAAAGATGTTATTAGACTGTCAATAACTTCTTTAAAAGCAGCAGATGCAAAAGATATTGCCTCATCTATTACTGCAATTGTGAATGAAAAAATAAAGGCAGAGAAGGAAGCTACTACTGGTAAAAAGAAAAAGGGTAAGTGTTTTGCATTTCCTCCATCTTTTTTCTCTTCTTTTATATATATATTTTTCCAATGGGTTTTTTAATTTTAACTAGTTCAACTTTGACCTTAACTCACATGATTTTGTTTTTAGTTCGACCCAGAAGATTTTGGGGGTATTATTAGTTTTCCTTATAAACCAATAATCATCTTATATTCTAACAAGTATATTAGAAGACCATCATCAATTGGAATTTTTGAACATGAATTATGGAACACTAATAAGTATTGATTGAATCAAAATTTCGTTACATCTACTTTAATCGGTGCCTTCTAACCGAGAAACAATAATATCCCTGGCAGATGCTGACTAATAATTATTTCAATTTGTTAATTACCAAATGAATGTTTCGTGCAAGTTGTGAACTATTTCATGCAATAGATTTTGTAATATTTTGTTTCCTCATGAAACTGCAGCTGTGAAGAAAAAAAAGCAGCTCAATGTTGACAAGGCAGATGATGATGACATTGTTGTTAAAGCTTACGATAATATTGATGATTACGACTTCATGTGATTCTTTTGATAGATTCCTCAGTCTCACTCATCGAATAAGATTCATGTCATATCGTTATAAATTTTGTTCCCATTTTTTCCGTTTTCTTGAAATAGATGTTGGTTTAGAATTTTGTAGGGAAATTTTGGTTATCGTTCAAATCTAGGGGCATCATACTAAGCAAAGATTTAATGATTTATACCATTTTTTTTCAATCAATATCTTTATAATCCAATCTAATCTACGGTCTAACGAGACTATTACGAAATTTTACTCAGAGGTGGGCTAAGTTATTTTCTAGTTGATATCATTTACTTATATCAATGGTAGTAAATGATTTTTTTCAATACACATACAGCTCTCTTAGGAAAGGAGCCAATGTTTTGATAGGCTTCTTCCATTTAATGACATTCCAAAAAAATTGAAAATTCATTTTTTCAATAGAACGGTTGTGGTTACTAAGGTGAATGTGTGTTTAAAAATGAAAATCACTTGTTACATAAAATGTAGGGGGAAATCAGTTTGTACTATTATCAATTTTAACCTACTTATAAATTCTTCAGATATTAAAGATGTAGTTAACACCCATCGAAACAAAACTATAAATTTTACCTGAAAGTTCCTTAATAATTCATAAAAAAAATCATGGGAAGAAAACATAACTTAATCACAAAAATACTCGTTCTTAACCACAAAATCCCAAAATCTTACAGTTGAAATAAGTCTAAACCAAATACCAAAATATCCTTATCTATCCATAAAAAATTATTCAACGTAAATATAAAATCTCCACAAAAATAACGCCCACACAAAAACAACTTTAGCGAATGCGTACGGACCATTAAGCATGGATTACAACAGCAAATTGCAGTGTACAAGGAACAAATGAAAATAGGCTAAAATTTATATTAAAGAAAAAAGCATATAAATAAATCAAAATGTCATAAAATAGACCCATTAGAATCCATTTCTCAACTTAGAAAGGTAATGTGCATCTAGGCATCGTGATTGTAGTTACATTGAAGAAAATATGAGAATCCCCAGAAAATATCAAACAATTGTACAATCTTTGATAACCAAAGGGGTAAAAAAAGAAGAAAAACGGTATTCCCTAATCTACTGGCAACAATAACGTTGGGGAACAAAATTTAGAAATAAAAGGACTGTTATCCACGTACCATTCCTCATAAGCAGCCCGATAAAGAGTTATCGACCTCAAAGCTTCCATAATCACAATCAGATGCCCATTTCTATTCTTGGACATATCAGCATCCAAATTCCTTTGCTGATAGACTGATGCTTTCATGATTACTCAAACTCCAAATAAGTTTTAACGCATTGCACTTCTAGTTCTTGGTTTTGTCAGAGACTCTAGAAACCGAAACATCCAACGATCTAGCATTCCTATAATTTAACAGCAGAAATTATTTGGCGCAATAAATTTTTTTTTTTTTTGAAAAATGACCCAGTACTAAGCAAGGGAAGTTAAAGGAGTGATTATCTCTTGATACGAGTAATAGATGTTTTGAAGCTAAGGCAAAATGATCTCTGTTTCACTTTGCATGTGATATTTCTAATGAAAAGTTGGCTTAACATGATGATTCCAAAGACATAATAAGCACATAATTCCATCAATAAAAGAACAAATGAACTTTGAAATTGCCAAACAAGAAAACAGAAAGAGAGACAAGTTCTCGAACCTGTCAAAGCAAAGGTACCACCTAGCACAGCACAAAGTCGAGTTATGAAGTGGAGAAAACTGCGCCTTTCTTCCTTAATGGTCACAGTGATTGGTGAAAGGTCATATAAGAAGTAAACAGCTGCACAATATTGAAAATGACAATAAATTTCAACAATTAAGAAAAGTTTTATAATACTCCAGACCTTCTGCATAATACAAGAAGTCCTATAAACCATCATATAGACATCATCATGTTAATAGAGTTTCAAAAACTAGTTGCCATAATTTCTCAAAAAAATCTAAATGCATGTTCAGCCGCCGCCGCCGCCTCCTTTTTCTTCTAAGCATCAAGAAACAAACACTAGCTTCTCTCTGTTATTCTTCTGCCACTTGAAACCTAGTTTCTAGGCTACAACTTCGTGAATCAATCTACTACAATCACATGCCCAAAGAAAACCACTAGACATTCCAGCGACTTCTTCCGATTTCCGGCGATATCATAGCAATATAGGCATCTTCACGATATCGGCGAAAAGTCGACGACACCAAGGACGCACGAGCTTGGAGGGCTGTTAGGATTTTTTAGCACAGTTTGGGTTTTGTGGACCTTGGTGTGCCGTTAGGGTTTCTTCGTCCATTATACCTAGATAAATCTAGGGTTTGGATTTTTTGTTAGCATTATGTTATGGTGGTTATTTGTTGCACCTCTCCACATAGACGGGAAGAAAAACCGTTGGTGATACCGTTTGTCCAAAAGTCGATCATCAGAAATTGGTTCCTCTAATAGGTTCCACTTCCATCAGACATCTCTGCTCGTGCTTCAAACGTTGGTTCCGCTCGACGTGTCCATTGCACCTCTATTCATTGATTAACCAAACTCAAGATGATCCCTGTGATACCATCTTGAGTTTGAGGGAGGGAGTGTTAGAATAATACTTGGGTTTTAGGCTATTTTAGGATATTATTTATGTTTTCCTTTATGTCTCCTTGTTTAGGTTAGTTTTCTTGTCTAGCTAGGTTTACTTTTCTATAAAAACCGATGAAACCTCCATACAATTTAACCTAATTTATTATATCATTAGTCTTTCCGTTTACACACAAAAAGGAAAAGGTCAATTTTGGAACATGAGATTGCATCAACCAACCTGGCCATGCCCTATCAGAGTCAGTAAGAGGCGAAAAATATTCAGTGACTGAAAATTGATTGGTAGGCAACACATCTTTTGAAATATATTTATATTCAGTTGGAACAATCTGCAATCAAACAAGAAACAACATGTTAGATGGTTAAATCGGAGTCCTCTGATTAATTGTAATAAATAATAGATTATGGAGGTGGAAATGCGCAATTCAAGGAAAAGAGAACTCCAAAACGGGATGTTTCATTAAATCGGGCATAGTTTTTTTTTCAAGTATGAAGTTAATTGAGGCACAAAAACCATCCGACCCTTGTACAAGGTGCAGAAAAAAACGGCTTCAGTTCAGTGAAACGCAATATATATGAATATTAAATCATCTTGCAATCAATGAACAAAACAAAAAAAGAACACACAACAAATCTAAAGCCAATAAATTGGCATTCCATGTTTGTACCTTTATATAATATTTAAAGGTCCCACTTGTGTCATGTAGAACCCGAACAGTTTCATCAAGTGGATTGTGAATTCCTGGGTATTTTGGACCAAATGACAAATCATGAATCATATGACTTACGTTCACATGCTTAGATCCTTCAAATATCTGCACAAAACAGCAGAACTAAATAACTAAATATTAACAGTGAGACGGTACTAATGAACTTTCTAAGTATACTTCAGAGAAAGACATCATAAAAAAAGAATAAGCAACCACTAATTGCTTTAGATAAAACTCCACAGTTACTCGTTCCAATTTCTACAGTATGAAACCAAATTAATGTGAAATGGAATGGGACCAAGATCAAGGTGAAAAAAATATTTCATCAAAAGAGTGAAATAGGTGAACTGACCATTTGGGCTACAAATATGTTTAAGCCATGAACTGAAATGTGGAAATTCCCAGCAACCCTCTGAACATCTAGAACTCCATAAACCTGCAAAAAAGATTGCAATTGTCTTTTATTTTACTAAACACCTTGTCATGGACATACTCATAGGAACTTGGTATCAAAATTACCCGACAGCCTTGTCCTTCGGCCAATGATTGCTTCACCTTTTTTATCAAACTTTCAGCAGCTTGATCAAAGCCATGTAAATGAAGCTTGCCGGAGTCCTTGTCATGATCTGTTAAAAAATTATTTATAGACTAGGAAAAGTTTGTTGTGCTAGGTGAAACCATGAAAAAAATAGAGTGATTAACAAGTTCCTGTGAAGGGGATAATATTGTGGATACACTAACTGAACTTGTTTTTCTTCTTCTTGTTTTTTCTAATAGAAAAAGAATGGTTTGGAAGCTTTCTCTACACTAACTGAACTTGTTTAATACCCTCTGACCGCACATTATTAAATATAAAACAAATTTAGATTTAGTATGAAGTCAGCATCTCATGCAGTGATCTGGAGCGTAGAAATTGAATGGTAAACAAAAATCTATCCAGGGTAAAACTTTTGCAGGTTCTAAAATTAAGCTCAGGAGAATTTGGGGGGAAATTTTCAAACTATAAAAAATATGATGAAATAAAATATATGGTCAGGCTTAAACAAATGCTTATCATTGAATTACTTTGATGTTATTATTTCAAAGTCTAGTAAATGAGAAAATATATCAAAATCAAATGCACTAAAAAATGAAACATTGCCTTTCTTCACTAAGAAGTGAAAAAGGACAGTAATATTATATAGCCAAAAGGCGACCAAGGTGATCGCCTAAGAAAAAGCGCTAGACATGGTTGATCGTTAGACACACCTAGCTTGTCTGGCCTCACCTGTCCATAGGCAATCGCTTGGAATCACACCAAAAACTCAACTTCTTTAAGTATAGTAAAGTTTGAATTAGTATAAACTATTTGACCATGCAATGTTTGAGAGTTAAATAAACTAATGGGATAATTTTTTTTTTATAAGAACACCTCGAAAGGGCATTTCATTGATAGAATATTGTTCCCTTGAATATTTCCACATAATGATAGGTTTAATTTGGAGATGTTTTTATATTTTTGCTCAGCTTATACTTCCTCCCATCTTCTCTCTCCCTCTCCCTGTCAACTACTACATTCTTTCCCTTGTCCCACGGCAAAATATCTCACCCTCCACACAAAATAAATGAAGATTTTTCCCACTCAATGAGATAACTTACAATTGATTGAACAAGAAAGAAAGCAGTAATACTGATGTAAATGGTTCACATAAAATAAAAGGAAAGTAGGTAATACTGATCCTTAATGGTTGACATTATATAATATTAGAGACTCAAAAAAAAAATATAACTAAACAAAGGCTTCTTAAAAAATATAACAGAACAAAGGAAAATTTATAGACGAGTAAGTAAATGGATAATTGCGTCATAAGTAGTACCATGCGTGTGATCAGCATGTTCCTTCTCCACGAGGTCAGACACAAATTCAGTGCCAATGATTAGGCCATGGCTGTTAAGACGAAGCTGCAGAAAATCTAAACTGATCAACATGCATAGGCATTAGAGAATCTTCTACACAAGTAATGTACTAAAGGTAGTCCATACAAGGATACATGACATGGACACGAACATAAGGATGTGAAAGCGACACAACATAAACATTTTTAAACTAGAACACAACAAAGGACACGCTTACTAAATTTGCATTCATTTAGTTTTTTTAACAAGAAACGACTGGTTAGTATATATATATATATATATATATATCTATGTAGATGTATTCACACGAGGAACTTGTCATATCAATGATTTTCATACCCAATAGTTTGCATTTTAATTTAGCATATTTGTATCTAAAATTGAAGGTTAAGATACATATTAAATCTCTCACTCATGCTCCAGCTTCTAATTTAGTCTTTAATTAATTTTTTTTTAACAAAACTTTTTATATAAAAAAATTTTAAAAAACACCAGAACTAATCAAAACTTTTTGTCTGAAGATGAACCAAAGTAATATTACGAAGTGCACAACTAGCCTTAGACAAATTGAAATACAAAGTAAAATGAAAGATCTCAAAAACAAAAAACAATCAAAATACTGTCAAAGCACCCCTGGGCCATTAGGCCTTATCAGCTTTAGCTGCATTACCAGCAACTTGTCCTCTAAGCCTACCAGTTCTCCTTGCGGAAATGAGACCAACCTTTTGGCCAAGAGGAGCATCACGCCTGACTATGCTGGCATGTCCAATGTGTTCATGATTGCCTCCTCCGTAAGGATGCTCAACAGGATTCATTGCCAAAACACGAACCTTAGGCCAGCCGTTTCTTTTTTTTTTCTTTAATAAGAACACATCAAAAGGCCAGCAGTTTCTATTAACTCTAAATTTGTGGTAAGCTATACCAGCCTGGAGAAGAAGGGGCTTCCAGTCCTACTACCCCCCATAGGCAACTTGACCGATCGTGGCATGGCACCCAATGGGAACAATTTTCTTGGAACCAGATGGGAGCTTGATCCGGGAAGTATCTATTGAATACCTTAAAAGATTAACTTTGTCCTAACCTTTAAGCTTAAGCTTTTGGGTCTAGTGGTGATTTGATATGGTATCAGAGCCGAAGGTCTTGAATTCAAACTTCTATTATGTCATTTACTCCCATTTCGTATTATACGTTCACATGTTGGGTCTTTTTCAAAAACCAAGTCATGTGAGGGAGAGTGTTGGAAATATCTTAAAATATTAAATTTTAACAGTATTGATATTGATAAAAACAAATGGGCTAGAGGTTGAAGTGGACCTTAAAGCCCATTTGAGTGGAAAAGAGACAATGTGTGGGGCTCTAGAAAAATCTCCCATTTGTTATGTTTTAGAGTTTGCTTATGGGATTCCTGAAACCCATTTACGATCAAAGACCCATCAATTGGAAGGGCTAACCCCAGTAATGAGGCTGAGCTCAAATTTTGGAAGAAATAAAGATGGGTTTGGAAGTAATAAAAGCCCAACCAAGCAAGGATCAGATATCATTTTACATAGTGTTCCAACAGATCTGGCCCCTACTGTCTGAGAATCCAACCCCTTTGTCCTGGAGGCTTGCCAGCCCGCTCTGAAGAATTCATGCACCAGCAGCCCGGCGGACGGGGACTGTTGAAGAAGTGCCTTGACACACTGCAGCCACTACTTCTTCTCCTTTTATGCAATTAGGAATTCCATGGAACTTACGTCAACTGTAATGGCGCCTTTACCGCCAAGAAAGGAGCAATGGGAATTCTACTTTCAGTTTTCCTGCTACTTCGGCCATAGCTTCGACCAAGGTGGAGCTAGAATTTCATTGATAAGTGACCACCTCTGGATACATTTTTAATTAAATAATAAACGGGCTATTTCATTGATAAGTGAAAAAGCCCAAAAAGGAAATTACAAAAAAGCTTGTCAATTAGAAACAATAATAGAAGGGGTTTACAAAAATAATTACAATTTGAACTCCAAATGGAGGCATTAAGAACCGAATTGTAATTTTCAACAAATATCCTCCTAATTCGCTCAAGCCAAATCTTCCAGCAAATCGATCTAATTGCATTGTCCCAACTAGTCTTCTTTTTCCCATACAACATGAATCCACCAAGGAGAGCTATGAGGTTGTTTCTAGAATCTTTATGAAACACCCAATTCATATTAAAAGTCTTCAAGAGAGAGTTCCAAATGAAATTGGAAAAGCCACCTCTGAATACTTTCAAAGTGACCTAGTGGCAAAAAAGCTTTGTCTGCTCAATTCCATCAAGCTAAATGTTTATCTCTTACTAGTAATGTCGGAACCCAACATGAAAACATGGGCGTATCTACTGCAACAGGCATATTTTGGGGGAACAACAGATATAAACCACTCATTTTTATTGCAAATTATGCTGAGGATTGTGTGTTTGAAGAGGGGGGCACAAAATGGTCATTTTAAAATTTCCTGATATCAAGCTTAACAAGCCGATTATGTCGAAATGCTTCTGTTCATTTTTCCTGGACTTGAAGGTAAAACCCATTTCGCAGAATTTGATAGTAAATACTCAATCAGATGACTTCTTCCATGGAATCTTTTTGGCACGTACTACTTCCCAAGGTAACGTGAGATGGTGGCAATAGTTTATTAGTGATATTTGGTTTAGTTAAACTGGACAAAGTTTTGACGCATGGCATGAATATTTCCTTAGGTCTTACTCATCATACAGCATTTTTAGAGTGGTTTTTTTTTTTTATATATCCGTGAGTGTCCGGGCCAGCTTACGCGCACCTCAACTAATCTCACAATCGAATAATGAAAGTTATTGTTTTCTATCAAAAACTACTTACTCAATATGTTGTATCCTAATTACCACATGTGCATGTGTGCCTCTTTTTTTCTTTTTCTTTTTTTAGTTTTGGGGAGGGGGACCATTAAATGGACGGTAGTCTTACTTTCCATATATTTGTATCAAGATCCACTTCATGCTTGCCTGACATATCGATTGCATCAACACTTAAAACTGAAAAACAACATAGAAAAACTGAGCATCTAGATCTTTTATTATTATAAAACCATGGTAAAGATATTATAAGCAAAAAAAAAATATTGCAACCAGCAGAACATTATTAAAAACATTAAATACTAACCATCACAAGGTAAAGAAGGAAAAGTCATATTTATGTGAATAGGAAGAGTTTCTCCACGTTTCAAATCTACAGACATCTGTCATAAGCCACGGTTGAACTGTCAAATACATGGGCTAAATTTCTACAGTTCTACCAAAAGAAAAGGGAACATACATGCTACAATCAAACCACGGTTCGTACAGATTCAAAAATATCAAGATGTTCTCTTTCATATACCATTACATAGGTCAGATGAAGATCATAGATGAGAGGAATTAAGAATTTATCCACCCAAAGATACTCTAGCTTCATAATTAGGATGGTTCTAAATATTTTGCACTAAGGCTTATGAATCATTTAAAGATGCTGCTTCGAGCCTGGTACATTGAACAACACAAGGTATACGCTAGTAAGGTGAAGCAAGGCATGAGTACGACACAACATACAAAGAGATCCAAATTTGTGGCGATTGTTGACCAGGTCTTTTTTATGGCCCTTTATCTTAAAAAAATGTGTATATTAATGCTCAATTTCTTGGTATATTCTTGTTGCTGATAAGCTACCTCTTGTCAGATGTGCTTAGTATATGTAAGAAATGTTATAGATTGAAACATCTATTAGCTTAAAATGCGATGACTCCAAAGATTTGTTACAATACAAGCCTATTATAATTTTTTTTTTAAAGAAACACCTCAGAACATCATTTCATTGACATAATAAAGGGGAAAAAACAATACAATAGGGTGGGAAACAAACCAAAAACCATGGTATACCATATACCTCACACCCCAAAAATACCCGCACCACTACCTAATTACAAAGTATGCGGGCTAACTATTTAAAATAAATACTAAAGAGTAATTACAAAAGTTTTTGGTAGTTGACACCCAAAAAGATGCATTTTACACGTGCCAACTTTCAAACGTAATCTCAAGATCTCTTTTCCAGTCTGAATTTTTTTTAATTTCTTTCCAACCAAATGCTCCATGGTACTACACAAAACCCCGCTACCCAAAGGTTTCCCCCCTAATCATTGAGGGGGGGCTCCAGTGACAGGCCTATCACAAAATGATAGCAAAGCTCCTTACTGACAGATCGGAAAAAGGTTTCTCCCTGGGCGACAAATTCTGCTTTTGTTCAGGGCAACAAATTCTTGATTCTGACCTTATTGTCAATGAAAGTATTGATGATTATAGAGTTCGTAAAAATTCATGGTTGTTTTTAAAATTGACTTTGAAAAAGCTTTTGATCATGCAAGTTGGTTGATTATGTTCTTCTTTCTAAAGGATGTAGTGATACGTGGCGTTCTTGGATTACGGTTTCCTTTCCTCTTCTAATTTTATGTAAAAGTTAAAGTAGTGGGCCAAAAGGGTGGGCTTTTATTTTGGGCCTGAGGGATTAAAGTGGTTGGTTGTTTTTTTATGTAAACTATTAATATATAATGATTATTTACAAAAATTTGAAATTCTAATATTCAAGTAAGTGTATTTATTAGAAAATAAATTTGTTAAAAAATTAAAAAAAAATCTAAAAATAGGGATTTATTGAAGTTTATATTTATATTAAGTGATATTTTTTATATAGAGTTATATATGAATTATACTGAAAAATAAAAAATTTCATCATCGACATTAACTTCGACACTTCTGGAATATCCGTCGACATCGACATTCGACATCTCCGTAAAATTGACTTGTCGACATCGACATCGACATTTTTATCCTTGGTTCTAGATTAGATGGTTGGAAAAAAGGGTTTTTTTCAAAAGGGGACCGTCTTCTCTGAAAGTTGCATGTTTAATGGAAAAGCTTTTTTGAAATTTTCTTTGGAATGGTAGTGACGAAGGAAATCATTCTCATCTTGTTAATTGGAAGTAGGTTTCAAACAGTGTTTTAAAAAGCCCCAAAAGCGCCCACCTAGCTCAAGGCCTGCGCCTTGCCTCACCCTAGGCGAGGCGATATGAAAAGGCGCACGCTTTTCGTACGCCTCGAGGCGAGCGCCTCAGCCTTTATCTGCCTTTTCATTATGTCTGACTTTTCAGTCTTTTTTTTTTCTTTTTCTGCTAGTTGTCAATCTTTTCAATCATTTTTTTTTCTTTTTTCTTTTTATCTAAATTTCAGTCTTTCTCAATATTTTCAAGTCATATCAATCATTTTCTTTTTTCTTTCTGTTAAATGGCAGTCTTTCACATTTCCTTTCAATCTGTTTTCTTTCTTCTTTTTAATGTTTTTCTCTTTTCTTCAATGTTTTACGAATTTAAAAAGGAGGAAATGCATAAAATGATCAATATGACTTTATTTCTAAACAATATATAAGAAAAGAACCCTTAATTCAATATTTTTATATGATATTACTTTTGATAATGCTATAATTTACATATATAAACTATTTATTTTTTATTTATATATTATGCGCCTCACAAAAAAAAACCCTCGCTTTTTTTTGCGTCTCACGCTTAAGCCCCAGAGGGACTTAAACATTTTTGAGCCTTGCGCCTTTTAAAACACTGGTTTCAAAACACAAAACTTGTGGAGGTTTGGGCATTGGCAATTTGATTTTTCGAAATAAAGCATTTTTAGGTAAATGGTTATGGCGTTTTTCAAAAGATTCTTCAGTTTTTTTACCTTGATTGTGAAGAGTAAAGATGGTTTTTCTTTTTTTAGATAAGAGACATTTTCATTGATATATGAAAACATGTACAAAAAAAAGCACCCCCAAAGGTTACGAAAAAATCCTCCAATTGGGGGCAATCAAAGAGGGAGAATAATTACAAAAGATCTCATCATTAGCCGACTATAAAGACGTAAATCTAACCAAAAGCTCCCAAATATCAGACGAACTCAATTGCTCCTCAATAAAAGTTTTCTTGTTTCTTTCCCACCAAACAAGCAGTAAAGATGGTTTTTCTACTATTGGTTGGGAAACTAATGTGGTTAAATATGTGTCCTTTTGGTCCCCATAGGAATTTATCTCTCTTTTTTTTTTATTAGAAACATGCTATTTCATTGATGTATGAAAGAGCCAAAAAAAAGAGGCCAAGGGGAATTACAAAAAAGCCTTCCTATTGGAAGCAATTATAGAGGGGCCATAATTACAAAAAGAATTACAAGTTGCACTCCACATGGAGGCATTAAGAATACAATTCTCCCAAACCCCAACCCAAAGCCTAGCTTTTCCCTCAAAAATTCTTCTATTTCGTTCAAGCCATATATTCCAAAGAGTAGCCCGCACACCATTATCCCAAAGAGCCTTTTTCTGTTTATTGTGAAAAAGGCTCGATCCTCCTAAAAGGGCTAAAGTGTTAGCCTCGTGGCCTTTGTGGAAGACCCAAGCCATGTTTTTTTTTTTATTATAAACACTTGCTATTTCATTGATAGATGAAAAAGCCAAAAGAGGCTGGAAATTACAAAAAAGCCTTCCAATTGGAGGCTATAATGGACGGAGCATAATTACTAAAATCTTTACAACTTGCACTCCAAATGGAGGCATTAAGCACACTAAGCTCCCAAATATCCTTCCAATGTTTTTCCTTCTCCACAAAAATTCTTCTATTGCGTTCAAGCCAAATGTTCCAAGCTATAGCACGCACCGCATTAACCCAAATAATGTTCTTCCTGCCATGAAAAGAGGGACCTCCCAAGAGAGCAATCGGATTGGCTTTCGGGTCCTTGTTGAAAACCCACTCCAAATTAAAGGTAAACAAAAGAGAAAGCCAGGAGGTTAAGAGCAAAACTGCACTCAAACAAAAGGTGTTCTGTGGTCTCAACACTATTTTTGCACAAACAAGACCAATTTGGTTGGAGGCGAAATCCAAGGCTTCCTGTCTTGCAACTTTTGATTGGAATTAATCCCATCTTTAAAAACAAGCCACAAGAAAACTTTGATTTTCCTCGGATATTTTCCACCCCAAATAAGCTTGTAATCTTCATTCACTCTGTTGCTAGTGCTACGAGATGTTCCAAAGAAGTCGATGAGCTGATTTGCTTGAGAACCCATTAGCCTCATCCTGGAGCCCACAATCTAACATCCTCCCTATCATTAAGACTTACAGATTCCATTAGCTCCAACTGAATCCATTCCTCCACCTCCACCTCATTCAAGTTTCTTCTAAAGTCTATCACCCAAGCACGAACCTCTTCTTTCCAGAATTTGTTGACAGTCACGCTTAATTTTGGAAAGATTAAACAAGTGTGGAAATTTTTTAGAAAGGGCTTCCTCACCAACCCAAATGTGTTCCCAAAACAGAGTATTAGTACCTTTTCCTACTAGAAACACACTATTTTCCTCCACAATGGACTTAAGTTTAAAAATGTGTTTCCAAGGGCTTCTATTAATGCTGTTCGCCTTGATCTTGGAACACCAATTCAAGTTTTCTATGCCATGGATACCACTAATCACCTTATGCCAAAGAAGATGAGAATCCAAGGGAAACCTCCACAACCATTTCAGGAGAAGACTATCATTTCTTTTTCTCAACCCACCGAAAGCCAAACCGCCACTGCTCAAAGGAGGGGGAATTAAATCCCAATTCACCAAATGACTACCACCTTCCCCATTGGCCCCTTCCCAAAAGAAATTTCTGAGAAGTTTATCAATAGATTTAGTAACTTTCACAAGGGCTTTAAAAACCGAGAAGAAGTAGGAAGAGCATTTAGAATAGAGTGTAAGAGTGTCAATCTACCTCCTCTAGAAATGATAACATTCTTCCACTTACTTATTCTTTTTTGAATTTTGTCTACAACCGGGTCCCAAAAAGCTTTAGACGAGGGATTACCCCCTAAAGGAAGGCCAAGATAACACAGCGGAAGACCTCCAATTTCAAAGGGCGAATTCACTTGAGCCACCGCAACTCTTCATCCTCTAAGTTTATGCCAGCCACTGAAGACTTCAGATTGTTAATAAGGAGACCAGAACCTTCTTCAAACATCCTCACCGAATCAATAAGATTCAACAAATTTTCCTTATTAAATCGAGAGAAAAGGAGCGTATCGTCAGCAAATTGTAAATGAGTAACTTCAAAAGTGCCTGCATTGAAGCCTTTAATCCACTGTCTCGCTTGATTTCTCAGCAAAAGACGGCTAAAACTATCAGCCACAAGAAGAAAGAGAAAGGGTGACAAAGGATCCCCTTGTCTAATACCTCTTGAGGCTTTAATTTTCCCTTTGGCTTTTCCATTTATAAGGATAGAAAAGTTTGCACTAGTAAGGCACCCTTTCATCCACTTACACCAGTGTAAATTAAACCCTTTCTTGAAGAAAATGTTGAGAAGAAAAGACCAATCCACACAATCATAAGCCTTCTCAAGATCAAGCTTAACAATCACACCCTTTTCTTTTCTCCTTCTATAATCTTCCACAAGCTCGTTAGCCACTAAGATTGAGTCAATAATCTGCCTCCCACCAATAAAAGCGTTCTGATAAATTGAAATTGTTTTAGGAAGAACCAATTTCAGTCTCTCGGCTAGCACCTTGGCAATAATTCTGTACAGACTAGTTGTTAAGCTGATGGGCCGAAAATCTTTGACAGACAAAGCGTCTATTTTCTTAGGAATAAGAGTGATATAGGTCTCGTTGACACTAGCATTAATGATTCCATTCTCAAAAAACTCGTGGAACACCTTCATAACATCTTCCTTGATGATGTTCCATGAATTTTTAAAGAACTCAATAGTGAAACCATCCGGGCCTGGTGTTTTGTTGAGGCCTAAACTAGCTATAGCTTTGACCACCTCCTCCTCAGAAAAGGGCTTAATCAACTCAGTATTCTCCAACTCAGAAATGGGATCCCATTCCACATCCTCCCACAAAAATCTACTTCCAGCCATGTTGAACATCATCAAAAAAGAACTCCAGATGTCTTGCGAGAAATTGCAATCAAACAAAAGATGCCCTGTGGTCTCCGAGCTAATCATACAAAGGCTGCACCAATTGGGTTGAAGGGAAATCCACGGGTTTCTAGACTGAAACTTATGATTGGAATTAATTCCATCCCTCAAAACTAACCAAAGGAACACCTTGATTTTCAAAGGAGACTTCCCTTTCCAAATTTCACCTTATGCCTTGGTTTACGAATTCACTTTTAGGAGGATATTCGGTTTGGTGAAATTTCTTTCCCATCACTTTTTCCTCAGCTTTTCCTTGTATCCTCTAATGTTGGTGGCTCTATTGCATCTTTGTTTGATAGCTTTTCATCCTCTTGGAATCTTTCTTTTAGAAGAAACCTTAATGAGATTAAGTTTCTATAATTTCAAGATTTACTTTCATCCATCCATTTTATTCGTCCTACAACTTTGGAGGACCATAAAACGTGGACTATTCATCCTTCAGCTCTTTCACTACTAATTCCTTTTACTCAAAATTGATTCATGTCCCCTCTCACCCTCATTTTTTATCAAGGTTCAATTTTTTCCTTTGGTCTACTACTTTAGAGAAGATTAATACTTGTGATGTTTTGCAGAAAAAGAATTTGTATTGGTCTTTATTCCCTTTATTGGTGTTGTCTTTATGGAAAGGATCATGAGTTGACAAATCATTTATTCATTCATTGAGATTTTACTAATGTTTTTTCGGAGCCTGATCATGAGTTGACAGAAATTTAGTGTTTGGTAAATTCATAAATACTTTGAGATCATGAATATCTATATAATGTTTGGTAAATTGATTTTAAGAATACTTAACTATTTTGTAACGTCATTATTATTAATAAACCTGATATTCTTTTAAATTTTAATTTAAAATTAAATGTGTATTAATTATGATTTTAAATTAAAATGAAAACACATTTGATTTAATTTATAACTGAACTCTAAGTTATGTTCATTTAATCACAATATTTTATAAAAATAATATTCAAATACAAAACAATATAAGAAAACATAAAGAAATAAAATAAATATTATCATTCTATCTTTTTTAAGAAAAATATTGTCTATTTGATAAAATGTTTATTATTCTTAAAATTATATAATTTTTACAACTAATAATTATTTTCTAAATTTTTTTAAGATCTAATTTATTTATTTTGCATAAAAAAGATTTGCCAAATTTTATTACAAATTAATTTTGATTTATATTAATTTAAATCTAAATAATTCTTAAACATAACTTTTGTTTAGATTAAAAATAGATTTATAAAATATTTATAACTTTCAAGTAGTTAGTGGGTGAGAAAATTTAGGGAATTGCTTTTGAAAAGCAAAAGCGGGGTTCTATGTGCTTCTGAAATTTGGCAGTTATGTAATAAGATTTTTTTTAAATCTATAAAATCTTCTTTAACCAAACATATAAAACAGTTAAGATTTTCTTAAAAGCTGTCTAAACACAATACCAAACGAAGCCCTTGACTCATCTTGATATTTATTTTTTTTTGAATAAGAGACATTTCATTGATAAATGAAAAAAGAAAGTACAAAAAAGCACCCCAGGATTACAAAAAATTCCTCCAATTGGGGGCTATAAGCGACGGGGAGTAATTACAAAAGGCTTTAGAATTAGCCGACCACAAAGAGCTAAATCTAATAAGCAAATCCCATAACATCTGGTCTTCCGAGAACTCGTCCTTGAAGACCCTTTTATTCCTCTCCCACCAAATGAGCCAGATAAGGGCACGAATGGCATTGCGCCAGAGGACAAGGGCTTTCTTGTTGAAATTAACACCACAAAGGAGGCTATGCGAAGAATTTGAATCGCAAAGGGCATGGGCCTTGAAAATTAAAGATATTAAATAACTTTCTCCAAATCTTGAAGTGAAAGGGCGGCTCAAAAACAGTGACCAGGGTCTTCAACATTAGCACAAAGAAAGCACACACGGTTGGGGCTAAGGGCCATAAGGGGGAATCTCCTCCGAAGCTTGTCATTGGTATTAAGCCCACCATGAAAAAGCAGTCCAAAGAAGAACTTTAACTTTCTTCGGATAGCAATCCTTCCAAATCACCTTAACAATATCACTGGGGAGATGGTAGTTATTCTGAAATAGAGAGTAGAAAGCATTCTTACAAGAAAAATTAACTCCACCAAAACCATTCCAAACTCTGGTGTCATGCATCAATCCAGGTTTAAAACCATTAAGAGCACCCAACAAGGAGACAAAAGCCTCAATTTCCTCATCCTTAAGGTTCCTCCTAAGATTCACACTCCAAGAACAAGAACTATCATCCCAAAGATCTCGAACATAAGCATTAGGGGAGGTAGAGATTCTGAAAACAGCAGGAAAAGCCACAAGAAGGGGTCCGTTTAGAGCAATCCAAGCATCCAACCAGAATCGACTTTAAGCCCAAGTACCAAGTTGAAATTTAGAGTTAGAGGCCAAGAGAGAATCAAGCTTAGCTATCGCTTTCCAAGGACTCCGAAAGGTGGAAGAAGGATTAGAAGTAGAGCTCCATCCCGAGTCAGAGACGAAGTGAATAGCTTGAATAGTGGCAGCCCATAAGGAATCCCTTTCATCGCGGAGTCTCCAAAGCCACTTAAGAAGGAGGGACTTGTTCTTCTTAATAATATTACCAAACGCCAAGCCACCCATCTCTAAAGGGTTTGAAGCAACAGCCCACTTGACGAGGTTGGAGCCCCCATTGTTATTCACCCCTTTCCAAAAGAAAGTCTTAAGCATCTTCTCTAACGTGTTAGCAACGGACGAAGGGATGGCAAACACTGATAAGTAATAAATGGGAAGATTATTGAGAACAGACTGGGCTTAGGGTAAGTCTGCCCCCTTTAGACAACATCACGTTCTTCCACCTATCGATTCTTCTAGAAACTTTTTCCACAACCGGATCCCAAAAAGAAATGGCTCTGGGGTTGCCACCAAGGGGAAGACCAAGGTAGATAAGGGGCAATTTGGAGGCCCTGCATTGAAAGGAATCAGCCACTTCTTTGACCACATCATCCTCCAAATTGATACCAACAACCACTGATTTATCAAGGTTGAATTTGAGGCCAGACATCAACTCAAAAACTCGAAGGACCGCTAGCAAGTTGGCAATATTCACCTTGTCGAAAGTGGAGAAAACGAGGGTATCGTCAGCGAATTGTAGGTGGGATAACGAGCCCCTACTTCTGCCAATAGGGAGACCACAAAACAAACCGAAGGCTTCCGCATTACTGAGCAGCCTACTAAGGGAGTCAGCAACTAAGGTAAAAAGGAAAGGGGATAGAGGGTCCCCTTGCCTCAAACCCCTCGTAGCTTTGATCTTTCCTCTAGGCTTGCCATTGATAATGATTGAGTAGTTAACGGAAGAGAGACAACCTCTAATCCACATCCTCCACCTCTCCCCGAAATTCTTAGCTTTTAAAACCGCATCAAGGAAATCCCAATCCACCCGATCATAGGCTTTCTCTAAATCCAGCTTGAACACAAGACCCTGCTTATTAGATCTCCTACAGTCCTCCACAATCTCATTGGCAATCAGAATGGAGTCAACAATCTGTCTCTTACCAATGAAGGCGTTCTGAAATTTCGAAGTTGTTTTAGGGAGCACTTCCTTCATCCTATCCGCAAGGACTTTGGCCAAAATTTTATAAGGGCCTGTAGTAAGACTGATTGGCCTAAAATCTTTCACCTCCTTAGCATCAACTTTTTTAGGGATTAGAGAGATGAAAGTTTCATTCATAATATTGTTGACCACTCCATTTTGAAAAAATTCTTGGAACAAACTCATAAAGTCAGTCTTGAGAATGTTCCAAGTATTTTTAAAAACTTCTGTGGTAAAACCATCGGGCCCCGGGGCCTTGGAGCACCCAAGGTAAGAGATGGCATCCAAAACCTCCTTCTCAGAAAAAGGCTTCTCCAAAAACAGATTGTCATTAACCTCCACCGGAGACCAATCCACCAAGCTGGGCAAGAATCTCTTCCCAGAGTCTTTGGAATAGAGCTTGCTGAAAAAAAAATAAATCTCGGCCTCAATCTCAGCATCAGTAACCAAACTAATCCCTTGAGAGGATAAAATTTCAGAAATAAGGGCCTTTTTCCTTCTCCCATTCAGAAATCTGTGGAAAAATCCAGTATTTTCATCCCCTTCCTTAAGCCTTTGATGTTTGAGTTTCTGACCCCAGAAAATGTTTTCTTTAAACGTGACATCCATCAGAGACAAACGAGCTAAAGATCTCTCGTTACATTGCTGAACGGAGAGGCCAGAAGATTCATCCAAACTGTCCAGAGCTTGAATCTGCGAAAGAAGGCCTTGTTTTTTAGTTAAAATATTACCAAAAGTCTCAGCATTCCAGACACGAAGCTTAGCTTTGAGGAGCTTCAGCCTAGAGAGAAGAGAGAACCCAGGCCAACCCTGAACAGAGAAAGACTGCCACCAGGAAGAAATACAAGCTAAAAAATCAGGGTGTGTTAACCACATATTCTCGAACCGGAACGGAGAGGGCCCCCAACTGAAACCTCCAGACTTCAGACTTAAAGGAAAATGGTCGGAAATTACCCTTTCCAGCCTCACAATACGAGCTTCCGAGAACATCTCTAGCCAAGGGGAATTCATCAAGAATCTATCAATACGAGAATGAACTCCAGAGTCATTTATACGAGACCAAGTAAAGAGGCCATTGGTCAAAGGGAGGTCGATCAAGGAAAACTGATCAATGAAAGAATTGAAACACCTCATACTTTTCGTCATGCCTCTACCTGAGGAAGATTCCAAAGGCCATCTACAAACATTAAAGTCCCCACCCAACAGCCAAGGGCCCTCGCAAATACCTCCCAAAACATAGAGCTCATCCCAAAACTGGTTACGTTCACGATAAACCGAAGGCCCGTAGATGCCACTCAACCAGAATCAAGAAGAAATCGATTATGCCTTCGGATATTTGCTCTTTTCCATCTCCCTTTTGAATCAAGAAGAAATCGAAAGGGCATTTTTTAAAATCTTGTTGTGGCGGCTCTTTTTTGGGTAATTTGGATTGAGAGGAACAACCACATTTTCAACAATATGGCTCATGATCATCATCATTTTTGGGGTCGCTTTTTATATTTCATTTACCTATAGTCAAAAAATAATGCGCAATTAAATTTTAGTTTAACTATTTCTTCTTTGTACTTACCTTAGAACTCCTTTTTGTAATTTCTTTTGGAGGTCTTCTCAACCTCTTGTACATTCTTTTTTATTCATAAAATTGTTGTGAAATTTTCTTTTAAAAAAAAGGTTTTTCTCTGGTACGATCTCAAATTGCCAAGGGACTTTTGTGAGGGTAGACAAATTTTGGATGAAACTCTCATCGCACAAGCAATTGAGAACTACAGCAGTTGTAAGATGGAAAGTTTATTTATATAATAGAAACTGAGATACTAAGAAAACTCTGCTTGTTTTTCTTTATTTTAATTATTAAATGATACTATTAAGTTTTTATTTTGGGTTGGTATATTGATTTGGAGATTTTCCATGATTCAAACTCTTTTTAGGCTATTTCTATCGAAAGTAAGTATGGTCCTCCCTAATTTGATGGGGTATCTTCCGTGTTTTCAAAGTGCAAGGTGCACTCCAAGACGACAAGTCTTTTGATCGTCTGAGAGGCGAGAGGCGCATAAATGGCATCGCCTGAGTGAAGTGAGGAGCACTTAAATAAATGAAGAATAAATATTATATAATGTAAAAAATTATAATTATGCAATAATTTACAAGGAAAATAAATAAATAAAAACATCAAATATACCAAATATCAATTTTTTTTTTTTTTTGAATAAAACACCTCAAAAGGCCAATTCATTGATAAAATGAAAGAAAATACAAATAACATGAGTAAATAAAAAGTGAAAGTGGCACTAGACTAACCAAAAATTCACATAACTAAGGTATACCGCATACCCCAACCCAAAACCCGCAACGCCACCTAATTACAAGTATGTGGGCCATCTATTAATAATTTGTCCTAGCGAAAAATTACATAAGTCTTTGGAAGTAGACACCCAAAAGGCGCATTTACATTTGCCAACTCCCAAACATAATCTCAAGACCTCCTTTCCTCCCTAAAAAATCTTTTATTTCTTTCTAGCCAAATACCCCATACAATTGCAGTACACCCCGCCCTCCATAACATATTCCCTTTATCATTAAAAGGGGGGGATACAGGCAATTCTTCTAAAGTTAAGCGAATAGACTCATTGTTCACCCACGATATTCAAAACGTTTGAAAAAAACTTTGCCATATTTCAGACATTTTTTTTTTTAACTAAGAGACAATTTCATTGATAGTATGAAATGTACAAAAAAAACCCCTCAAAGGATTACAAAAAACTAAGCCAATTGAGGGCAATAAAAGAAGGACTATAATTACAAAAATTCTTCACAAGGGAGCTCCAAAGAGAGGCAAACCAAACCACTTTCTCCCACAAGCCAGTCACAGAAGAAAAAATGAAATTACAATTAAAAATACGGCTATTGCGTTCCCACCAAATCAACCAACAAATGGCACGGATAGCATTGCACCAAATAATATTAGGCTTCCCTTTAAAATTCTGACCACACAACAGACCATGGATAGCATCACCAGCGGACTTATGGAGAGGACCTTGCATATTGAAGATTTTAAAGAGCTTGTTCCACAACCCAGAAGTAAAGGAACAATGCACAAAAACGTGGCCCGTGCTCTCGCTATCATTCAAACAAAGAGAACACACATTTGGAGAAAGAACTAAGGAGGGGAATCTTCTTTGCAGCTTGTCAATGGTATTTAAACCTCCCTTAAAAAGGGTCCATAACATAACCTTAACCTTAATAGGGTACTTAGCGCACCAAAGAGCTTTATAGAGGTCCTCCGAGAAGGCAAAACCATTAGAGGACAGGGACAACAAAGCATTTTTGCAAGAAAACTCACTGCCAACCCCTCTCCACAGTCTAGAATCCGGGGAGGAACCAACAACACAACCATTTAGGGTAGACATCAGGCTGACAAACTCATCCACCTCCTCATCCTTTAAATTTCTTCTAAACAACAAAACCCAAGAGTTAGAGTTTGGATCCCACATCTCAGCAATGGAGCTTTCCTTAGAATTGGAAAGTCTATGTAAACTAGGAAAAACAGCACGAAGAGGGACAGACGTGATCCACGGATGATCCCAAAAGGAAATCATCATCCCATTCCCTAAAGCAAAAGATGTAAAAGCGTTCAAAAGACCATCAAACTTTGCAATCTGTTTCCACGGGCTGCGATTGGAACAATAACTATTAGTGCCAACTCTCCAACCTAAGGTAACATCCCCATGTAATGCCACTATCACTTTGTGCCACAATAACTATTTCAGACATTAAAATATGTATAAGGTCACTCTATTTCTTATAAAAGTTTGAGTCTAGACTTTAACAAAAAGAAAATAAATTACAAATTAATTTAAGTAGGAGAAAAATAGTGGATAACAATGATGTGTCGCATGTCAGCTGTGAATAACAGCTAATTAGAGCTACTGGAAATAGAAAACATAAAAAATAATAAAAGAAAATATCAAGCACTCGGCACCCAAAAAAAAAAGATAAAATGACACTATAAACTATAAAAAATATCCACTATCACATAAATCGAGGGAGTGGAAGGTGGGAGAAGGATCTGGAGAATTAAAAGAGAGAATGGTCAAAGAGAGAAATTTAATTTTTTTAAAAAGGGTGCTGCAATTGTCAGGATAGGATAAATCTACGACGGTTGGATAGATTCCTCCTTTCGGGGGATTGGTTTAAAGAGGGGGTGAATATTCAACAGTACCTTAATTCTAGACTCACTTCTGATCATTGGCCAATATTTTGGCTGTGGGAGAGATGCGATGGGCCCCTCCACCTTTTAGATTTGAGAATGTGTGGTTAACTCATCAAAATTTTAAGAAGGAATGTCTAAATTGGTGGAGTGCTGAGGCAAGTGGAAAATGGGAAGGTTTAAAATTTATGAAGAAACTTAGGAACATTAAATTAAATTTGAAAGAATGGAGCCTAAGGGAATTTGGGAACCTAAAAGCCAAAAAAGTGGAAATAATTGGGAGATTGGAAACTTTGGATAAATTGGATGAAAATGAAGAACTCTCTCAGGAGGGAAGAACTGAAAGGGCTTTGATTAAAGGGAAATTAGTAGAATTGATTAGATTGGAGGACATTGCTTGGAGACAAAGAACAAAATTGAAATGGGTAAAAGATGGGGATTGCAACTCTTCTTTTTTTCATCGAATGGCATCCCTTCGGAAAAGTAAAAATCACATTCCATTGTTGATAAAAGAGGATGGCTCTACCATTCAAAATGAGGAGGAGATTGTGAATGCGGTGATATCTTTCTATTCTAAACTGTATGCCTCAGGATCAAAACCAAGGGCAGTTATTGAAGGAATTGATTGGCACCCAATTAGTACAATAGAAAGTCAAAATCTTGAGAAGTCTTTTAGTATGGAGGAAATAAAGAATGCAGTGTTTAGTTGTGATGGGAATAAGGCTCCTGGACCGGATGGCTTTTCGATGGCTTTCTTCCAAAGCAATTGGGATGTGGTGAAATATGATTTGGAAAAGGTCTTTAAGGAATTTTTCGAAAGGGGAATAATAGACTCTTCGACTAATGAGACGTTTGTTTGTTTGATTCCAAAGAAGGAAAAAGTTGATAGTCTGAAAGATATACGCCCCATTAGCCTTGTCACAAGTTTATACAAGATAATCGCGAAAGTTTTGTCTAAGCGGTTGAGAAAAGTCCTTCCCTCCACAATCTCCCCCAACCAAGGGGCTTTTGTAGAAGGAAGACAAATCTTGGATGAAATCCTTATCGCGAATGAAGCCATCGAGGATTATAGAGTGAGGAAAAAAGAAGGGATTTTGCTTAAAATTGATTTTGAGAAGGCATATGACCACGTGGATTGGAGCTTCCTTGATCAAGTGATTATGAGGAAGAGATTTGGATACAAATGGAGAGCTTGGATGTGGGCATGCACGAGATCGGTCAATTACTCTTTTATCATAAACGGAAAGCCGAGGGGGAAAGTGTTTGCTGGTAACGGAATTAGACAAGGAGACCCACTTTCACCTTGCTTATTTACTTTGGTGGTTGATAGCCTCAGTAGGCTTTTCGAGCGTGGTTTAGAGAGAGGAGTGATTGAGGGCTTTCACATAGGAACGGACAAAATTCCGGTAACACATCTTCAGTTTGCTGATGACACCTTGATCTTTTGTTCCTTTCCAAAATTTCTTGGACATTTTGCAACTTTTTGAGTGGAGCTCTGGTGTGAAAATTAATAGAGCAAAATGTTTAGTGACGGGGATGAATATGGAAGAAGAAAACATAATGTCCATGGCTAGAAAGCTGGGGTGCAAGATTGAGAGCCTTCTGTTTAAGTATCTGGGAATGCCATTAGGAGACAATCCAAAAAAGAAGGCCTTCTGGGAACCTGTGGTTGAAAAGGTAAATAAAAGATTGGCTTCTTGGAAGAAGGGGTACTTTTCTAAAGGGGGAAGACTAACATTAATCCAATCAAGACTTTTCGGGAATTCCAACATACTTCTTATCTATTTTTCAATTCCAGCAAGTATTAGGGAAGAGTTGGAACGAATTATGAGGAACTTTCTATGGGAAGGGTCTGGTGAGGGGAAAGGATCACACCTTGTCAATTGGAAACAAGTTTCATGCTCAATGAATGAGGGAGGATTAGGCATTGGAAATTTGGACAAGAGAAACGTGGCTCTACTTGTGAAATGGTTATGGAGATTTCCTAGAGAACCTTGCGCTCTTTGGCATAGAGTGATAGGGAGCAAATATGGTTGCCAGTCAAATGGTTGGGACACGAACGTAGTGAATAGAGGCACTGCTAGGAATCCATGGAAGGCGATATCAAAATGTTACCCTCTCTTCCTTAACTCGTGTTAGATGGAAGGTTGGAGATGGCAATCGAATACGCTTTTGGGAGGATGCTTGGTCGGGGAAGTTGCTTTTCAAGACCTTTATCCATTGTTGTACTCGTTAACCCTTGCCAAAAATGCACCAATCTCATCTTTTATTCACAATGAGGGAACAAGAGTGAATATAGATTTTCATTTTCGAAGACTTATCCGGGATAGGGAAATGATAGAATTATCCTCTATTATCTCAAGTCTTGAGGGGGTGTTAGTGAGAGAGGGTGTATGTGACACTAGACTTTGGACTCTAAATTCTTCCAACACTTTTTCTTCTAGATCTTTTTTTGAGTCTGGTCAATCACCCACATTGAGCCCATCCACCCTTTTCTTTTCCAAATTGTGGAAGGTGAAGATCCCGAAGAAAGTTAGGTTTTTCATTTGGTCAGTGGCTCTTGGTAAAATTAATACGCTTGAGTTTCTTCAGCGATCTTCCTCCTTCACGCTTAACCCACATTGGTGTAGTTTATGTAATCATGATTCAGAGAACCTAAATCATATCATGTGGAAGTGTGATTATTCAAAGCAAATTTGGCAAAAAAATTTCCAAATTTTCGAGATAGCTTGGGTGGCTAATGACTCCTTTCGTCAAACTTTGGAGGAGTTACTCTTATTTCCACCATTCAAAGAAAAGGGGAAATGCCTTTGGATAGCCGGATTTTGTGCCATATCATGGGGGATATGGTTGGAAAGAAATAGAAGGATATTTAGGGATGAAAGTAGATCATGGGAGTACATATGGGAGTTGGCACATGTAAATGCATCCTTTTGGGTGTCAACGTCTAAAGTTTTTTGTAATTACCCTTTAGGTTTGATTATAAATAGTTGGCCCGCATACTTGTAATTAGGTGGCGGTGCGGGTGGGTTGTTTTGTGGGGTATATGGTATAGCGTTTGGTGTGGCTTTTGGTTGTTTTTGCCACTTTTTCGTTTTTCTTGCTTGTTTTGTTTTTCTTTCATTATATCAATGAAATGGCCTTTTGAGGTGTTTTTATTAAAAAAAAAAAAAGGGTGCTGCAATGGAAGTTACGATAGAGAAGATGAAGCATGTGAACTTGTGATGGGAGAAGATGAAGCATGTGAAGGTGATGGGTCTTCTGGTTTACGATGGAATAAGAATGTCAAGTAGTTCCCTCAAGGAATTAAATTTTAAAAAATATATATATATTATTCTGAAGCTATTTTCCTCGCATATTCAATTAGACGCTCGCCATGGCCTCAAGCGAGCAAGGCAAAAGGCGCTCGCCCCATTAAATCAGGTCACTCGCCCCTCCCCACCCACCCCATCGACTAGGAAGTGACATTGTTAAAAGGGGAGGGATTAGGCATTGCCGCATTGGAAACACTATGCTCTCCTTGCTAAATGGTTATGGCGAGTAAATATGATCTTCAAACCAACCTTTGGGATGCCAATCTAAATAGATACAAATCCAGGAGGAACCCTTGGAAAGCCATCTCAAGGTGATGCAATGGCCATAGCCTAAGGAGATTTTGTAGTTGGACCTTAACCATTAGAAAGTTGACATTGGTTAAATGAAACTCTGAAATTCCACATCCCTGACCATTTAGTTCATTAAGTACCCACATCAATCATATACATACAATATCTACATGAAAATGTGATATAGGAAGCAAATAAAGAGAAGGCAAACCTGATGTACAGTATACGTTGAAAGATAATATCTTAGTTCATGGAAGAACAGTGTCGCCATTATGACTAGGCCAATAATAGACACTGTTAACACAAATAAGAAGAAAAAATATATCAGGGAACAGAGCAACTGAGTTTACCATTTCAAACGAATAGGTAGAAGAGAACTAAATAAACTAAGCATTGAGGATGTACACACAACAAAACAATTGACAACGAATTAAAAGAAACACAACTACAAATGAGTAAAAGAAGTCCCTATATTTCTCATGGCATCCCCCAGGATAAATAAACAGTACGAGAATTTCCACCACACTTGCAATGTTTCAATTTTTTTTTTACTAAGAACACCTCAAAAGGCCATTTCATTAAAGTAATGAAAGAGAAAAGTAAAAACAGTACGGCAAAACAAACCAAAAGCTACCTCACTACCTAACACCCCGCACCGCCACCTAATTACAAGTATGCGGGCACCTATTTATAATTCATCCTAAAGGGTAATTAGGAAATAATTTTGAAGTCACACCCAAAAGGATGCATTTACATGTGCCAACTCCCAAACATAGTCCCATGATCTCATTTCCTCCCTAAAGATCCTTCTATTCCTTTACAACCAAATTCCCCACGTTATAGCACAAAAACCCGCTATCCAAAGACACTTTTCCCGTCTTTGTAATGGGGGAATAATAGTAGCTCCTCCAATGTTTGGCGAAAAGATGCATTATCCACCCAAATTATCACAAAAGTGTAGAAAAACTTTTGCCAAATTTTCCTCGAGAAATTTGGGAATTTGCAATGTTTCAACTTTCGAAATTCAATGATCGTATACATTAATGATGTACATGTGGGATTGACAAGCTCAGAAAATTAACCATAATAAGATTATGTTAACAACCATAATGATTATGTGATATGCAATGCATGGGCATCACGCCAATATTATCGCAATCAATATATAGAAAGGACGAATGCTTCGTTAAAGGGACGGAGCAGAAATGTTCCATAAGTTGCTAAAAGGCAAAATTAGAACAACAAATTGTTCAAATCAATAAAACACATTTGAGTGATTATGTCAAGAAGCAAAGAAACATGGTATCTTATGTTACCTAGCGCCCCCGTTTGTGTTTTCTGCAACAAGTGCTCCTCTGCTCGAGGAAACGCATCGAGACTCTTTATAGTCTGCTTTAAACCCATATTTACCTCCTATAATTTTTATAAATAAAAAAAAAGTTCAAACGCATTATACAAAATCAACGTATAAGCTGAGAAATTCTATCGACTTCTATTCACAATCAAACAATTCATCATATACAATAAAGGAAAAATACTTGGTATTCAAGGTTATCAAAAACGTACGATTCGCGATTCGAATCTAGGGTTTCGATTCAGATCGCTTGTTTGACTGGTAAATGGGATGAATCGGTCGATTTACGGATCGTAAGAGTTCTACCGATTGGAGAGGGAGACAGGGAATCCGCGTCTAGATGCAAGTCCGATACGAGGAGGTGAATTTTCCGCAGAGGAAAAAAGCGTGTTGATGACTAATATAAATTACATTTCAAACATTCGCGAAATCTATTGAAATGAGAACAAACACCTCAATACTCTATTTCCAAATTTTAATTACGATTATTTTAGTCGTTTTTCTGAAAATAGCTCAGCCAAAATTAATAATTATTTTTCATAAAAAAAATGAGGCGTTTGCAAATCTAACCAATTTTTTTTAGTAATACTAGATAATTAACACGTGCGATGCACGTGAAGTGTTTTTTTTTTTACTTTGATTATCTTTTATTTCATCCATAAATAATAGTAATATAATTACGAATATGATGAAATAATATATATTTAAAATTTTTAAAGTTAGATAGAACCTTATTAATGTAATTAATTTGTAAATGAAAATTCTCAACATTTATTTTTAAGTGGGTTCATAATGAATATTATCAAGTCTTGAGTAGTCCCCAACAATCTTTTTATCACTAATGAACTAAAAGTATAATAATATTTATTTTTTAAACCTAGCTTGAATTTTTAAATTGACATTATAATCAATATAAAATTAAACTATTGCTAATTTTAACAATACTGCAATTGAGTTATATTAATATAGTTTATAAATTTATTTTGATAGCTAAACATATATACATTAAATTATAAATTGTGGTTTGTCTATCTTTGAATGCGGGTAATTTAAAGAAAATCGAGATAATTATCGAAACAAATACAACCATTTCTAAATAATTTAAAAATATATATATTATATACATAATTGAGAGAATGATCAAAATTAGAAATAAGCGAAAAGTCATAATAAGACAATAAATAAATAAAAAATACTTATGGTTCGAGTGGTTGAAGGTTAGAGTCTCTCGTCCCCGAATTTGATGTAATATATATATATTAAAAAAATATCACAATACGACAAAACAAAAGGCAAAACAAAATAAATAAGACGGGAAATAATTAATAACAAATAAAACAGGAAATAAGCAAAAAGCCAAACAACTACATCTTCAATCTATCGTTTAGCTCCGTAATCCAGGTTGGGATATAAACATCTCAAATATCACTCAGCCCTTCCCTTCTAGCAAGTCGAATCAAATGCAAATTCTTCTATGGTAAAACACCAGATCTTGTACTCAATTTTAAGCGGGTACATCTATTTATACCAATAGATTACGTATTTATTGGCATTTAAGTTGAGTGTGTTACTAATAATTTCACTCGAAGGGTCTGGAAAATGAAAGATTTTATAACAAAAACGTTCACTTCATAATAATGGTCATACCGTTTGGAGAAGGAAAAGTTTTAAGGATATATTTTTTTTTTAATTTCAATAGGGGAGCACAGAAATAATTTTAATTATTAATTAAATTATTACTATGCTTATGATTTTCAAAATAGAATAGAGATATATTAAATATTAAAAAATGATTTTCAAAACAATATTGATTGAAACTCAAAAGAACTTTGTAACTCCAAGTGAAAGAAATGATATATTAATGTAGTTTAAAATGGAATTCTTGTAAATAATTATAAATGAGGAGGGATTAAATTGTATAAAAAAACCACATAGTGTTCGAAACATAAATCTACTCTGTATATGGATATTCATAGTTTATAATTTATCAATAACAATGATTAATAATTTAAAAGGTAGATAGATAGATTTCTCATGATTTTTTGCGTGAACATTTTCAACAAAAAGAATTATCAAATAAATATTGAAGAAATGCAATTTAGAGAATATTATAATAAATTTAAATTTAAATCAAATAAGTAGAGAAAATTTTAAATATATTTAAGAAATGAAATGATGATACCAATAAATTAAAATTTAAATAAATAGAGAAACTTTTAAAAAATGATGAAACAATAAATTAAAAATATTGAAGAAATATATTTTAGAGAATATTACAATAAAATTTAATTTAAATAAATAGAGAAACTTTTAAAAAAAAATTCTTCATGAAATATCTTGATATTAAAGATTTTAAATAAAAGTTCATCTTAAAAATATTACAAAATAAAAAAAAATGAAAACAAATGAATGACCTTAATTATAGTGGGATATGTTTGAGATTTTTAAAATAGAAAAGGGGTAAAAATGTCTAAAAAAGTTTCTCAACCTTCCCCACTTTTATATATTAGAGATTTGTAAAAATAAAAGCTCAAAAAAATATTTATAAATATACCAAATTTTAATTAGTTTATCAGTGATAAACATTATATTTTTACACTAAGTTAATCACTGATAAACACATAAATCACTGTTAATCACTGATAAACATGATAAAAATTGCTATATTTAGTTGATATTTTTACAAATATTGCATGAAAATCTGCCACCCAATAAAATTTCCCTAAAAAAATTATAAGGAAAGATAGTATGCCAAATTATAATTATTTTATGGGGTCATTACTCAAATGGCATATTAATCAAACTATATTATTTAAGGATAGATTGGTAGATAGCCCACCAATTGAATAATTAAAGCTTAGAGGCCTATTCTAAAAAAAACAAAACAAAATAGCCTATTTGATATGTAAGATACCTAAACCACCCTTACTAAAATTAAGGATAAGTAAAGAAGAAAGATAATTAAGATTTAAAGATGATTAAATCAAGGAAACAATAAATATGAAAAAATTATAAAATAAGACAAGAGAGAAAATCAGAAATTTAACAAAAAAAAAAAAATCAAACTTTTCAAAACCAATAACCATTTTTTCCGGCGAATCTCCAGAAAATTGTTTCGATGTACATTATATTATATATAGTGATAGTGTATGCACATCTAATATTAAAATGTACAGTATAATATAATATAATTATTTACAATACGAAAAAAAATGTAATAAAGTAAAAATATGTATTGTACGATATTACATGAAATATATAATGATTTTTTTTTTTTTTGAGATTACAACAAAGTGGGGAAGGGACTCGAACCTTCGACCTCAAGGGGAAAGGAGTATATGTCAAACCAATTGAGCTATCATACCAAAATAAAAGTAAGTAATAATAATAAATACTATATTGTACGTTATAAACATAGAATAAAACAGTACAATATAGTAAATTTTTGTGACGACCCGAATCCTTTTAAATCATTTTAAAGCCAAAACACGGAAGACTTGATTTTCAATAAAAAAAAAATTTCATGGTGATATTTGAAAGTTGGGCTATGACAATGTTTTTTAAATATAATTTTTCTAATCAAAGAATTTAAAAATGGAATACGCATTCCATATTTACGAAAGTTCAAAGTCATAAAAAGGCTAAAGTAAAAATACTCTCATGAGCTCATATACAACACGTGCATCTGGAAAATAACGTAAACATAAGTCCATGGACCATAAATTCTCTCTAGTCCATCTCGTCATCATCGTCACCAAGATCAAGTAGCACCAGCTCCTCTCCCACGACCAAGGCCACGTCCATACCTGAAAGTTGTAATATCATGAGCAAAACCCTAGTGAAGATAAACGGAAAATAAAGTAACATTAGACCCCAAACCCGTTTTCAAATTTTTGTCCAAAAAACTTACTCACTCTTTGCTACCCAACATTCAAAGGGGTTCACATCAAATATTTCAATTTCCTTCAAGATCTCTCAAAGGGACAAAAACTAGCTCTCAAGCATAATAAAGTATCATATTTCACTATACAAATCAATCTCATCCCTTTCTCTATAGCACATGGGCTACACGTAACATTTCATTTATTTTCTCTATAGCAACTTAGGCTAATACATATCATTCTCATTTCTTTTCTCTATAGCAACTTAGGCTATACAAACATTTCATTTATTTTTTCTATAGCAACTTAGGCTATACATAACATTCTTGTTTCTTTTCTCTAAAATAACTCATGCTAAACTCACTCAGTCTTAACATGCTTCAAATAAGAAAAACACACAATTAATGTCAGTAATGCTAGCACACGCAGTCTCAACATTATTCATTAACTCGTTTAACATATGTAAAGTACACGCAACCTTTACATCAATATAACCATCAACATGCTTATAATGACAGTATTGAAAGCTCACGCTGAAGGGAGTGCTTTACTAAATTAGCGGAATATCATTTAGTAATTTAATTAATATTTAATTAATGATTTGTTAATATCATGTAATTTGTGATAAAAATACATGTAGATTCATGCTATTTTCGAAAATTAAAGGCCTTTTACTTACATTGAGTAATTAACGGAGAATTGACTGGAGGTTTCTTTACAACATCAATCTTCAGCAACACCAGATCTTCTATGGTATATCCCGATCGAAAGCAAAATCGACTTGTGGGAATCGATCCGGAAGAACAAAAGAAGAAAAATTTTCTTCTAAATTTGTTCCTAAGGAAAACCGACAATTGGGCAAAAATTGAATAGAGAATTTTCACTTTTCTAATTAAAGTGAGAAGTGTACAAAATATGAATCCCAATGATAATATTTATAAGAAAATACGATATCTAATCTAATTAGAATTCATTATCTCTTAATTATTAAATATATTAGAAAAAATAAATAAAATATTATGGGCTAGTTTGGTATTACTGTAACTTTTGAAATAATTGCTGCCAGCTGTGCTGTAGAAAAAATCAGATGTGTCAGGAATCAGATTAGTGTTTGGTAAATTTAGCTTTTGCATAAAATTAGTGTTTGGTAAATTCCACTTCTGAAAATGCTATGAGATATATAATTATTTATGTAATATTTAGTAAATTAATTTGAAGAGTACTTATCTATTTGTGTTAATTCTATAGATACCTAATTTATATATGTTTATTACATATAAATGTGTGGTTTTTGAGAAAAAGCAAAACTGCCCATATGAAGTCACACGCGCCGGCTGGGGGGAAGAGAAAAGACTGATGTTGCCCTTTTTTAAGTAAAAATAATAATAACACCTAAAAACACGTTCAGCATTTAATAAACCGTCAATATTTTGGAAAACTGCAAATCATGCAATGATGGAAACTGAAAATTTGAATTTTAAATTATGATAATTAAATTAAAAAGGAAAAATTTAGAAACAGAAATTCAGAAAAGAGTAAAAGGGGGATTTTTCTATTGGAAACCTAAATTTCAGAAAGGGGACGAGGGAAGAATTTTGGAAACGGAAGGAACGAAAAATGGCAAGGACTCGAGGAAATGTTAATGCAGGACGAGGAAGACTTTGAAGAAGAAATAGAATCGGAAAAAGAAGAAAACGATGAGGATGATGAAGAAGAACAAGAAGCAAATTAGGTATTCGTAAGTCGAAGTATTGATATAAAACGTTAATGCAGGTTGTAGAAGACTTTGAAGAAGAAATAGAATCGGAAAAGAAGAAAACGATGAAGATGATGAAGAAGAAGAAGAAGCAAATCAGGTATTCGTAAGTCGTAGTATTGATATAAAAAACGTTTATTTAAAATATACGTTTGCTAAAATGTAAAATTCAGATAAAAAACTTGTTAATGTGTTTGTGATTTCTGAGAATAAATTAATGTTTATAAAAAATAAACAGTTTTTCATTTGATATCAAATAAGCGGGGAGATGTTGTATCAGTTGCTAGAATCAATGAAGAAAACAATCACAAAGCTGAAGAAGAAGATAGTGCACCAAAGAAAAGGGGGAAAGGAAAGGCAGCTCAAAAAGAAACAAAGGGGGGAAGAAAATAAAGAAGAAAAATGTATAAGATAATGCAAATGTTGTGAACAGGACGAAAAGAAGTCGAAGAGGAGGAAGATCAACTTGAGATCTATACATTGATGAATTTGGATCAAACGACAAAAGACATGAAGGGCCGAAGTTTCATATACTTACACAACCGACTCAGGAAGAATAAAATGCCTAGGTTTATTATTAGGAAGACTAACTATAGTGAATTCAGTATTTTAAAAACTATGTTTCAGGAAATTTGTGATGTAAACTGATGTGGTTTTGTATTATGTTGAATGGTAGCTTAATTTTAATGACTATTTTGTCTGTTTTCAGGAAAATGTTTATAAAAAAATAAACATTTATAAGATATAAACAACGACTGTATTGAGACAACATAATGAGTATGATGCATATTTTTTTTGAGATGATGACAGATAATAGTATAATTCATAGGAGATGGGATGAAAAATGTTAGATATTATACAAGTAGTATAATGTGAAACTTGATAAAGATGAAATGTTAGATATAAATAATGTATTATTTTGATGATCAAATAAACACGTTTATATAAAATAAACATTTATTTAGTATAAAGAAATATTTGAAACTAATTGAGATGAAAGGAACATTACACTTATGTTTATTTAGTATTTTGGAAATATATCATAGATTTGAGTTCGTAGGATTCGTAAACGTGAGCTTCGTTCCAACCACCCTCGTAAATTATATCAATGAATGTAGATCTCATTTTGTGAGAATAGAAAAAAAGAGAAGAGATGGAAGAGATGAAGCAACGTAGATGGAATGAATAACACAGTATAATTCGAAAAAAAAAGAAAAGAAAAGATATGGGGAAGATGATACAAAAACGTATAAGAAAAAACTAAAAAATCTAACAAAATCAATTACTGTTACAAATTCCTTAATTAAAGGAGTCATTCATTACAAAATAAAAAAGGAATAAATCAATTAAGATTTGATATGAGCTAATACAATCGGCAGGGGCAAAAAGGTAAACACTATACATGGTAGCAACCGGTTATTCCTAGAAATCGGGTGGTTTTTGGGTGTAATTGAAATAAAATGAAAACCTCCATCAAAAGTGGATTTAGGTGAATTAATGTGGTCATGGGAGCAATTATTTCTATCTATTTTATACACGTGATTATTATAACAAATTTTAAAATTTTCTAAATTTAGAAGAAGTTTTGTAAAATTTTATAATAATCGGACTATAAATTAAATTAATTTAATCATAATAGTTAATAAAAACAATTCATTATTATAAAAAAAATTGAATATAAAATTATATAAAAGAAAATTTTAATAAAGAAACAAAATAAACATTAATAATGTTTTTTAAGAAATATGTGGTCTATTTGATACAAATGTCTACTTCTTCTTGAATTTTATTTAAACATTTTGCATAAAAAAATTATCAAAATTTTATTACAAATCAATACTAAACAATAAGATTTTTTAGATTTAAAATATTTAGATTTATAAAATATCTGTTGTTTCAACATAGTTAGTGGGGGAGAGATTGTAAGGAATCACTTTTGAAAAGCAAAAGCAGGTTTCTATCTGCTTTTAAAATTTGACAGTTATACAAGTAGATTTTTTAAAAATCCCTGAGATTTTCTTTTACCAAACAGACAAAACAGTTAAACTTTTCTAATAAGCTGCTCAAACACAATGCCAAACGGAGCCTATATATTTAAACTCAGCTTTCAGTGTGCGTCTACCCACCACGTTATATATTATATATATATTATATAAATATATAACTTTGGAGTCAAAAGTTCACGCTGACGCAAAAAAATATTTTTACATATATATTTATTTACTTTTTTTTATATAACAAATATATATTTATATATTTAAAATTAGAAAAATTCAAATAATAATTTCTATTTTAAATACATTTAGCCAAAAATTAATATCTTAATTACCATTGAATCTTATTCAATTAATTAATTATTGTAGGCCAAAACCAATTTGTTTTATAAACCAATTGTATTTAATTATCTCTAATATTTATTATCAAATTCAATAAACTCATTATTTAATCAATAATATTAATTATTAATTTCTATTTAAATAAACTCATTATTTAAATAATTAATAATATTAACATTAATTCCCGTTTAAATAAGCTATTTATTTAAAAAAATAATTTTGCTTTAAAATATTAATATTAATTTCCATTTAAATAAACTCTTTATTTAAACAATTAATATTATCATAATATTAACACTAATAATATTAATATTGATTTTTATTTAAATAATCTCATTATTCAAATAATTAATTTTGCCTAATTTTAAGTAAATTCAATTACTTAAATTATTTGTTCCTCCTAAGTTAAATTAATAACTTAGTTCTGCTACAACGATATTTGGGCCAGCATAGTGACCCGATGGACCTATAGATCATGAGCTTAATAATTAGTCAATTAAGTGATTAACTCATAGTCAGTTAATTACTTATTATCTAACTATGAATAATTCAGCTATAGATTCATAGCTGAACTCCCCTCACTATAGATGAGTTATGTCCATTTACTTTATCTTTATTTATATCTGTGATATATCTTTCACGTGGAACCCTCATAATTACAGGAGGATAAATTTACTGTTTTGCACCTGTAATTACCGCTTTATCCTTGTGTTACCGCTAATTCTCCAATGAACATTATCTTTAGTCGAACTAGTGATAATATAGTTCTGTGATCAATAGAAGTCGTGAAGCCACTTGTTCATGTCTCGAATCAGTACATCAAGAGAGTTTCTTAAAGCTCCTAAAATGTTTAGGTATCGCACTGGTACCGTTAATTTATAGGAAAGTTATGAATTCCATCTCGTGAAAATACGTTCCCAGCTACTTATCTAGTTATGTTCCCAAAGCAGGAGTGTATTGAGCGTTTTTACATATCGCTCTCAACCATGTGAATCAAAGAACATAACTCCATAAATAGGAGTCCACGCTTCACTCAGGATTGAGATCTATCATGGTTGATAAACTTAGTTTGATATTCGATCATTTCTCGTAAACAGTACTAATGAGAAATTTGATCAAACATCGTGGTCCTGTGTTATACAATCAACATTACATATAATACTAATAAGAAATTTGATCAAACATCTTGGTCCTGTGTTATACAATCAATATTACATATAATACTTCAATTTCATGTCACCCACATGAATGATCAGAATTAGATCATTTGTCTATAAACACTTATAAGTTACTCATCTCGACTTTAATCCTCTCGTATGACTCATATACTAAGTCGTGATTTCATAAGAGTGACTTGGGGTTTTACTATTTGAATGTTTGATATTTATATATTTTCATATATTCTTAATATCGTCAATGGAATCAATATAGATAATAGAAAAGAACTTATGTTTATTTATTTAATTTATTTGAAATAAATTATCTTTATTAAATCATTACAAGTTCTAGGACACCATTCCTAACACACGCAGTTTAATAATACCTCATTATCTTGCTTTCCAAAACAAAGTATACAAAGTTTTTTCAATAATATCTTCCCACCTCTAGTGAATAATGACAGGTAATGAAAGCTTACGAGTTTAACCATTACCTCATTATCTAACCCACCAAATACAAGGTACATGCATTTCTTGTATTTCTCTCATATATGTATCACAGCAATTATGTATAATATCAGATAATGTGAGCACACGCAGTCCCAACATTATCTCATTATCCACCCCCCCTAAATTATGCAAAGTTCACCCTGCCTTTAGCATTCCTCACGATACATATATGTAAACACAAAACGAATAATACCAAACAATGCAAGCACACTCAGTCTATGCATTGTCTCATTATTCCTCTCAAATACAATTATGCAAAATAAACATAAACATGGCCTCAAGTCCGAGTAAACATAATTTAACCATTCAAAGTAACCAAAAGAAACATAAACGATCACGATGCATCATGAGTTACCTTTTTTTTGCATAAAACAAGAAAATACCATCTATCATTCGAGAATATAATAGTCAAGCCATACTGTAACGACCCGATTCCGTTAAATCCTTTAAATTCAAATACACAGCGGAAGACTTGGTTTTAAAGAAAAACGGCATGAGTACATTTAAAATTCAGACTAACCAAACCTGTTTTTACATTTTTCACAACAGAGAAAGCGATAAATGGCAGAATGCGCATTCCAATTGTAAATAAACTTCTAAAACAACTTAAAATTCATAAGGATTTAACAATTTTAAAGCAAATGCTCTTCCGAGCTCAAAACACAAAGTATGAAAAAGTAGAAATATATACAAAACATTTCAAGAATGCGATACAAAATACATCCTTTGTTCATGTCCATTCATCGCTTCGAGAAATCAAACGGCACCACCTCTTCTACCACGTCTCCTACGTCAAGATTTACCTGAAAAAAATGTAAGTGTAGCAACATTAGCATAAAAATGCTAGTGAGAGTAAAATGAAAGCAAATAATCCTATTGACCAAATTTCATACCGGAAATTGTGTCCAAATACCTAAAATGCTCTTTACTACTTATTCTACACTTCCAATTCATCCTAATCATACACCAATCAACTTCTTGATTTCCGAATCGTATCGAACCACAATTATTACCAATTTCTTACCACATCAAGTTACCTCGTATCATGTTACCATATGGATCAACATCAACATACTATCACGTACGACGTTACCAAATCATATTACCATATTTCATACCACATCTAATTACCTCGTAACGTGTTACCGTATGTTACCACCTCAACATACTACCACATACGACATTACCATATCAAGTGTCCTCGTAACGTGTTACTGTATGGATCAACATCAACATACTACCATGTACGGGGTTACCAAATTCTCACATAAAGTATTACCATTGAAATCAAAACACTCGTACAAAGGATAAACATGTATTTACATAACATCTAACAAACAAGTTGGGATGCTCATGTTATGAACTCGATTTATCTGCCAATCTTGTCATATAACATCACTCATAGTCTGTTTCATCTATGACCCTGTTATATCCCAAGATCATATCACATAGTACCTCATCTCATATGTCTACGCCATAGTTTGTTTCACCTATGGGATCAGTATATCTCAGCTCGTATACCTACGCCATAGTCTGTTTCACCTATGGGATCAGTATAACTCAGCTCCTATACCTACGCCATATTCTTTTTCACCTATGGGATCAGTATAACTCATCTCATATACCTACTCCATAGTCTGTTTCACCTATGGGAGCACTATATCTCAGCTCGTATACCTACTCCATAGTCTGTTTCACCTATGGGAGCACTATATCTCAGCTCGTATACCTACTCCATAGTCTGTTTCACCTATGGGAGCACTATATCTCAGCTCGTATACCTATGTCATAGTCTGTTTCACCTATAGGATCAGTTATATAAAATAAAATAAATCGTTTCATTACATGAGCATCACAACACAAACAATTAATAAACGATACAATCATACTACAATTACACTCGATTATATGCTTATCTTTTCTACTTATCAAAGTGTTGCCTCTTACCAAAAGTTTCGAGTACATCAATCGTACTATCATTAGGATTCCATACTCCACGGTACTTCCACAATCAACATCAATCCTTATTCTTTACAGAAGGTAATAAATTGTATAAACACTAACCATTATCATCACTGATGCCAAGTTCCACGAAATCTATTAATTCCCCAAAGTAAGCAAAATAGAGGTTTAACAAATTGATGCTATTAAAAAACATAAGCCGCTTTGAATTACACGAGTTAACTCCCAAGAATTTCCTCTACTTTACTTTAGTTCAAAACTACCTAAAGTAATTCCAATTCCCAACTTTATCTCAAAATCTCCATAACCTTTAATACTTCCAAGAATAACTTCTAAGCTACTTTGATCCAAAACTACTCAAAGTATATTAAACTCCCAATTTCATCTAAAACTCTCCATAATATTATGAGACTTCCAAAACATCATCAAACTTACTTTTTCACCAAAAAATCACTAAATAGCTCCAAAGACACTCAAACTCACTTCCGAGTCTAAAGTCACCAACCAATAAGTATTAACTTCTAGAAGTTTGTTTTGTCACTTAACCTCGGTCAACAATATCGTAATGAAACTTAATTCATAAAATTACTAACTTCCATTTTAAAATCACCTTAACCAAGAAGTCGACCTTCCTAAGTGCCGAACAAATTACCTCTTGTTCGATTATCAACACCTACAATAACACCAATCGAATAAAATTGATAAACCATAACTAAAATGAGAAAAAGTGATTTTTGGATGAATAGTGTTTTCAAGTGAATAGTGTTTTTTGAAAATCCAAGCTCAAAATCATCAAATTTCTTGATAGAAAAACATGATTTTAACTTAAAAACTCATTTAGAAACAAAAACAAAGAAATCCATAGGAAAAGTTTTGAAAACTCACTTTTTAGGGCTTCCCTTAGAGAACGAGAAATGCCATAAGATTAGGATGGAATGAAAGCCCACGTCCCGAGCAATCCAACGCAACAGAAATCATCGAAATCGGTCGAGAATTGACGAAAACCCAAGAGGAAAACCCTAGGAAAGAGGCCCACGACCATTGAAGGGGAAGAAGAGAAGAAAAATATGACTTTTGTTGACCAAAGTTGTATTTAAAGAGAGAATTAATAGTGATTAGATATTTTTAAGAAATCAAAAATTACGAATACGTCCCTTTAATTGATTTTAGCTTATAAAACGCCTCCCGAAGTACTTAAACTAGCCAAATGATGATTAATAATTATTAATTGGCCCGTTAATAATTATTAATACGACTAAAAATAATTTAAGCTAATAAAACGATTAAAAGGTTTTCGAACGAAATTAACTACTATATTCTAAATTACTAAATCTAAAATTAATCTAAATACTTTAATTAAAATAAATAAATAAATAATTTCACTTCAAAATTAACAGGACGTTACACATACGACATTCAAATAGTCTCATGATAATATTAAAGTCAAGCCTATCAGTTTTCAGATAATCACATGACAATATAAAAGTCAAGCACATCGGCCTTCAAATAATATAAAGTTATTAACTTAACATAAAAAGTATCATTTCCTTCTTTTAATAATCAAGCGAAATTCCATATTTGATTCCCTCGGTCATCAAATTATAGTTGGAACCTTAAAATATCCAAAATCATCAAGCATTAGTCAACTCCACTAAAAGTTCCATAAGCTCACCAAACTCATTTTAGAACTAACTGTAACGACCCGATTTTTCGTAAAATCCATTAAAACAAATGCGCAGCGGAAAAACTAGATTTTACAGAAAAACGGCATGGGTTCGTTTAAAATTCGGATAAACCAAAACCTGTTTACAACCCAATTTTCCAGAAAAAGCAGTAAATCGGAATTTCATATTCCAGAATGTGATGAAAATGCTAAAGGAAGCTTAAAGTTAAAAAAAAAACAGATACAAATTATACAAATGCTCCATCGAGCTCAAAATGAACATAATAAAATATGAAAAGTTCAAGAGCATTCAAAATGCTTCACCCAAAACCACAACCATTCTTGTCCATTCATCATCTTGATAGGTCACGCGGCGCCACCTCCTCTACCTCGTCCTCTACCACGAGTCTTACCTGAAAAATTGTAATTGTAGCAACATTAGCATAAAAATGCTAGTGAGAGTAAAATAAAAGCAAGTAATCCTATGAACAACATTCCATGTCAGAAATCGTGTCCAAAGCCCTAGATTTCACTTTTACTACCCATTTCACATTCCAAAGTCCACATATAACCAACATACATAATAAACTTTCTCAACTACGTGGCTCAACAAACTTTATAAGTCATGGATTTCCTCGATATCATTCTAACATCATAGAAAATAAATACTCATACCATGATACAAGTAAAAGAATGTGATATACTAAGTGCTAATAATGTCACAACCACACACACTCAATTCTTCGTATGCCACCCGTATCACCACATGTGTAGTACTATATTAATGATAACAATAATAACGCATCCATACACGCTCAAATCTTCAAATGCCAACCTTACCACAGCGTGTATAGTGCTATAACAATGATAACAATAATAATACATCCATACACGCTCAAATCTTCGAATGTCAACCTTACCACAGCGTGTATAGTGCTATAACAATGATAACAATAATAACGCATCCATACACGCTCAAATCTTCGAATGCCAACCTTACCACAGCGTGTATAGTGCTATAACAATGATAACAATAATAACGCATCCATACACGCTCAAATCTTCGAATGCCAACCTTAACACAACGTGTATAGTGCTATAACAATGATAACAATAATAACGCATCCATACACGCTCAAATCTTCGATTGCCAACCTTACCACAGCGTGTATAGTGCTATAAAGTATAATGCATTTATACGCTCAAATCTTCGAATGCCAACCTCACCACAGCGTATCATAATACCGTATGGACCGAAGTCGACATACCACATGCCATATCACATAACCTCGCACCATGATACCGTATGGAGCGTATCACATACTATCATGTGCCGTATCACATAACCTCGCACCATGATACCGTATGGAGCGTATCACATACTATCATGTGCCGTATCACATAACCTCGCACCATGATACCGTATGGAGCGTATCACATACTATCATGTGCCGTATCACATAACCTCGCACCATGATACCGTATGGAGCGTATCACATACTATCATGTGCCGTATCACATAACCTCGCACCATGATACCGTATGGAAGTCATCAAGCTCCCTAGTAAGTTAGATAAAGTTCCACCAAACGACTAAAGAACATAAACCGCTTGAACTACACGAGTCAATACTCAAGTGTAATTCCTAAGCCACTTTGACTCCCGAATCACTTAAAGTTCCTTAGTCATCACTTTCATCTAAAGTCTCCAAATCATCTTATAAGACTTCCAAACCACTCATGTTTCCTCTTTTACTTCCAAAAACCATAAATACACCAAAAGCACTCCACTCACATCCGAGTTTAAAGTCTCCAACCAAGTATAACTTTCGGAAGTTAGTTCCCCTCTTAACCTCGATAACCAATAACGTAATGAAACATAATTCATAAAATTACTAACTTCCATTTTAAACTCACCTTAGATGTGAAATCCAAGCTTCCAAGGTGCCGGAGTCAAAGTCACGCAATCGATCACAAACCTACATATCAAATACACCTAACAACCATTAATTATCTGAAAATCGATCAAACGACATCTAAAAGCATAAAACGATGAAAACCCTGGATTTAAACCCTAAGGGACCCACGGCCTAATAAGGAAGGGAGGGTTCGGGTTCGGTTTTCCGTCTTTTATGCACCTTTAGAGGTGATTTGGGTTGATCAAAGACACTTTGAAAGTCGAGATATCAGTGGGTCACGATATTTTAGGGTTTTACATAATAATCGATTTCCGAAAAATTAAGTAAAACGTAAAATCATAGCAAACCAAACACCCTAATCTTGGTCAAGTGAGAGAAATTAACACGGAACGGGTTTTCAACTCAAATTTGATTTTAGGGTTTAGGGAAGTTTCTAAAACTTGCTAAAACGACTTCCTCGATTGAAATCTTTAAGCTTCGGTGTGTGAATTTGAAGATTTCAACTCAAAACCTCCATTAAAACACTATTCACATCAAATTTTAGAAACTTTGTCATACCTTAAGGTCTCGAGAAAACGAGCGAAAACCTCGATTGCTAGGTTAGAATTGATCCTCGGGAGGAGAACTTTTCAACGGATATAAGATTACGGCGATCCACCGAGTAATTATGAAAAGCCAAAGAGAGAGGAAGAGAGGGGGAGGGCTACGGCTCCAAAGGGGGAAGAAGAGAAGAGAAAAATGTGTTTTTTGACCAAAGGTTGACTATTTAAGGATGAGGATGGTGAATAGTGAAATTTTAAGAAATTGGAAAATGACGTATACGTCCCTTTTAAAAGATTCGATTTAAAATGCCAAACCCGAAGATCTTAAGTTAAGCTAAAGGTGATTAATAATTATTAATTGGCCCGTTAATAATTATTAATGTCACCAAAACTAATTTAAAGTAGTAAAAGGTTTAAAAAGTTTAAAAAGGTTTTCGAACGAAAATAACTACTAAAATCGAAATTACTAAGTTTAAACTAACTTAAATACTTTATTTAAAATGAAATAATAAAAAAATAAATAAAAATAAATAATTACCTCCAAAAGTAACGGGACGTTACACTAACCCCCAAGCCTAAACAAGTTAGTGAACATACTTTAAACCTCTCATTTCCATTCTCAAACTCAACCTCCGATCAATACGAATCATTCAACAAAATTTGGTTTCTAAGTTTACTGTTAAGTTTTATTTATCCTCACCTCGAATGTTCGTGTGAAAACAAAGTTCCAACGAACCGTCAAATGAGCAATTGACACCTACCATACAACAATTGAAAAATATTCTGCAACTCATAACTAAGATGAGAAAAAGTGTGATTCGCGGGTGAATAGTGATTTCTGATGAATAGTATTTTTCTGAAATTCTGAGCTCAAAATCATTAAATTTCTTGATGAAAATACATGATTTCAACTTAAAAACTCATTTAGAAACAAAAACAAAGAAAACCATATGAAAAGTTTTGAAAACTCACTTTTTAGGGCTTCCCTTAGAGAACGAGAAACGCCACAAAGCTAGGATGGATATAGCCCTCATCCTAAGCAATCCAACGCAAAAGAAATCGAGACGATCCATCGAGAATTGATGAAAATCCAAAGAAATTCTCTCCCTTGGAGAGGCTCACGACCTAGAGAGAGGAAAGGAGAGTGGAATTCTTTTTTTTTTTTTTTTTTTTTGCTAAGGATGGGTTTTAAAGAGAAGATGAATAGTAAAAATATTTTTTAAGAAATCAAGAATTCGTCCCTTGTTTACTTTTAGTTTTTAAAACTAAACCCGAAGCACTTAAACTAGCTAAAAGGTGATTGATACTCCCAATACTAATTTAAGCTACTAAAGTAATAAATGTCAAATAAAAGAATATAAATTCTAAATTAACTAACTCTAAAATTAAATTAAATAACAACAACAAAAAATTATCTTGTAAAATAATAGGACGTTATAGTATACCCTCTTTAAAAGGCTTTTTGTCCTCGAAAAGTGCGCTCACTAAGTGAAAAGGCGAGGGTATTTAGACTGCATCTCATCCTCACATTCCCACGTGGCCTCTTCTGACACTTGGTTTCTCCACAAAATCTTAACCAAGTGGATCGTTTTATTTCTCAACATTTTTTGTTCGAATGCTAGGATTTCAACCGGTGTCTCCTCATTAGACAAATTAGCATCCAAAACCACAGGCTCATAATCAATCACGTGGGACAGATCCACCATGTATTTCCGAACCATTGATATATGGAACAAGTTATGTACGGCCAATAACGAATGTGGTAAAGCCAAAGGGTAAGCTACCGCTCCAACTCGATCGAGTATCTCGGTAGGACTAAATCTAGGGCTCAAGTGGCCCTACATCCCAAATCTTATAACACCCCTTCATAGGTGCCACTTTCAAGAATACATGATCCCCCACTATAAACTCGAGCGGATTATGCCACTTATCGACATAACTTTTTCTGTTGACTTTGGGCAACCCTTAACCTCTCTCTAATCAAAGTGATAGACTCGCTAGTCATTTGTAACAACTTGGGTCTTAAAAGTCTCATCTCTCCAACTTCATCCCAATGAGTGGGAGAACGACACTTTCTACCATAAAGTGCCTCAAACAGTGTCATCTCGATAGTAGCCTAGTAAATGTTATTATAAGCAAAATCCACCAAATACAACTGAGAGTCCCATCTGCCATCAAAGTATAGAACACAAGCTCTCAACGCATCCTCCAAAATGTGGTTAACCATTTTTATTTGACCATCTGTCTAAGGATGAAAAATTGTGCTAAAAGCGAAATCAGTACCCATGTCGGTATGTAAACTCTGCCAAAACTTCGAGACAAAACGAGTGTCCCAATCTAATACAATCCTCACTGGCACACCACGCAATCTAAAAATCTTTCGTAGGTGATCCTCCCAAGAATAAAGTGTACGGTCTTCGTCAAACAGTCTACAATCACCCAAAATGGTATCATAACTCTTTGCCATCTTCGACAAACCACTAATTAAACCCATAAAAATCTCCTCCCATTTCCATTCAAGCACTCTCAAAGGGTTAAGATAACTCGATGGACTCTTCCTTAAGGCCTTGACTTGTTGACAAATCAAGCATTTACTCACATACTTTGCAATCCTATGTTTCATCCTAGGCCACCAATAATGTTGCCTAAAGTCCCTGTACATCTTTAGACTACTTGGATGAATAGAAAAGATAGAGCGGTGAGCCTCTTCCAATAGTTCTTTTCAAAAAGTCCATCATGAAGGCACACAAAGCCACTTTCGATTTATCAACACACTATCTGTAGAAAAGATAGATTGATTAGGCATGTCTGACTCTGCCTCTCGAAAACCAGCCTGTAAGCCTCATAAAATTGCAAATCTCAAGCACACTAGTCGATCTAGGCCAACTACTATCTGCCTCAATAAAGAGGGATCGACAGATACCCCTTTACTTGAAAACACATGGCCTAAAAATGTCACTTCGTTAAACAAAAATGCACAGTTAAGAACTTGGCATACAACATCCGATTTCATAACACTGTGAAGACCTTCTTCAAATGCATAGCATGCAACTCCTCAGTCTTAGAATAAATTAGAATGTCATCAATAAACACAATCATAAAAGGATCAATGAACTTTCTAAAAATAGTATGCATAAGGTCCATAAAAGTTACAAGCACGTTAGTCAAGCCAAAAGACATAACCACAAACTTATAATGTCCATAACGCGTCTTAAAACATTCTTGGGAATATCCTCATCCTGAATCCTCAACTGATTTAATCAGATATCAAATCTATCTTCGAAAAGATAGTGGTTCCCCTCAACTGATCAAATAGATCCTTAATCGTAGGCAAATGATACTTGTATTTCACTGTAACTCAATTCAAGTCTCCATAATCAATGCACAGTCTCATTGAACCGTCTTTCTTTTTCATAAACAACACAGGTGCTCCCAACGAGGACACACTAGGGTGAATAAACCCTAAGTCTAAGAGCTCTTGTAACTAACTCTTGAGCTCTCTCAATTCACCCGGTTCCATACAATAAGGTGCCTTAGGGCCTGTTTGGTTTGCAATCCAGATTCAGTTTTATGAATCTGGATTGAATGAATAAAATGAATCTGCTTTGTTTCGTGTTTGGTTTACAATCCAGAAAAAGGCAATTTGGATTCAATTTCTTTTTTAGGCTAAAAAATGAATTCAACTAAAACAAGAATCCAAAATATCCAACTCAAAAACTGAAAAACACAGATTGACCTCACCCACACAATTTAATCCACGGGTTTGAACACATGAGATAAAAATACGAGTCGGGCCCATTTTCCGGATTTGGGTTGGGTCGGGCCGGGCCCGTTTTTCGAGGTTGACCTGGTCCGTTCTAGCTTTTATTTATTTAATTAAATTTTTAATTGCATGTTCTTAAGCTGATTTTTAACTTTTCAAACTTAAACTTAATTCTAAAGTGATGGAAAAAATGTTAATTTATTTTTTCACTATATCCTATTTTTTATTTATACTTTGTTTTTATAATTATATATAAGAAATAAATAAATAAATAAATATATATATATGTTTTGGAGGTTGTTGCTCACATTTTTCTCCGCTTATTGTTTACTAATGTATGTAGTACTATTTGAATAACGCTATTGGAGGTTTTTAATGCCAAATGGTCTCTCCATTCAGTGTGAAAATATTTTTTCAGATTCTCTTTTATTGAGAAATTCTCTCTTTGGTTGCACTAGGTTCTTATGAATTTTAGAATGGACCTCATTGTGTCTTGTATAGTTCTCCTTTTGGAAGAAACTGAGTTGTTTTAATCTAAAGAGTTTATTTGATAGACTTGCAATGCTTCTATTATCTTTATTATAATTTTTTTAAAAAGAAAAATTTATCCTAAGAATGAGAATAGTTATAGTTGATGCGGATAAAAATGTTTTCAATTTATAAGTTATGAATTATTAGTTTTTTCAAACTTGAAAATGAATAATTTAAAGTTGGAAGTAGTATTTTCACACTGTTCTAATTCACAATCTGATTTTAAATTTTTTGAGTAACCAACCAAACACATATTTCAAATTTCTGAATCTCAATTATAAATTCTGAATCTGTTACCAAACACAGTTTCAGAACCAACAAATTCACAGAATACAACTCTAAATTCATTATAATCCACTAAATTCAAATTCTGCTTTGCAGATTGCATACCAAACAGGGCCTTAGAAAATGGAGTCATTCCAGGAACAACCTCAATCTGGAAGTCTAACTCCATCACCGACGGTAAAACGGGGTAACTCATCAGGGAAAACATCAACGAAATCCCTCACAATAGGAAAAGAACTCAAGCTAGTCTCCAGTACAGACGTATCCACGCTCCATCACTCAGAAGCGTTCTAGCCTCTATCATAGATATCAAAGTGGGTGCTACTCGGCCACTAGACCCACGGAAATGTAAACTGGTCCCACATGGACCCATAAAATCAACAACTTTCTCAGTACAATCGATAATAACATGATTGGATGATAGAAATCCATACCCAATATCACATCAAAAATCATACATATGCATAACAATCAAAGTAGCATGTGAACAACTACTCAGAATACACAGGTCATCAATACTAATCACACTATCAACAATAATAAACTCCCCCACTGGGGTAGAAACACGCATCTCAAAACCCAATAGTCTCGATTCAAGAGCAGCCGACTCAACAAACTAAGATTAAATAAAAGAGTGGCTAGCTCCAGAATCAAACATAACATAAGCCAAATGGCCCAAAAGTGACAAAGTACCAATCACTACCATACATGCAGCCTCAACATCCTTTCTAGTAGCAAATACACAAGCATGATGCTGAGAAGGTGGAGGAGGTAACAAGTGGAAATCAATACTGCCGAGCCTGTCTATCTGACCTCTACCTCTCTCCTGACCTCTATCCTTACCTTGAGGAGCATACTGAGCTGGCGGTACCTGCTGTAGCTTCTTCTGAACATCTTGACTCTTGTTATTACGCTGTGGTGGTTGTGTCTGATTCGCCTTACAAAAGTGGCGTGATGCCTTTCGTGGCCACAAGCATAGCATCTCGATGGAATGGTGCATCTCTGAAATGATAAATGGCACAACTAAGACAGTAAGGGTGAACCAGTCCCTATGCTATCAGTTGTCCATACTGGGCTCCACCTCGAACCTACTGCTGTTACTGCTGCCTCTACTGTGGTGGTATCCCTTGACTAGCATAGTCATCCTCAGCCTTCCTCTTTTGAGAGAAAGTCTGTCATGTAGCAGCTAATTTTCCCTTCTTCTCATAAGATGCCAAATCCAAATAAAATGGCAAATTCTAAAGCCTCCTCACTTCAATCTGGAATCAACTTAACATCATTTATCGTTTCTTTTCTTATAAAGCAAAGACACCTTAGTTCAATAATGTTCAAACCTTTCAACATAGGATTCATCTTAGGGTCTATCTTGAAAAGGCTCATTAGGGCCAAACTACGACCTATAAGTTTCTCAAAGTTCACCATCCCAATTCGATGGTCAAACACAATGTGATTTGTGTTAGGAATGGTGTCCTAGAACTTGTAATTATTTAATAATAATAATTTATTAAGAATAAATTAAATAAATAAACATAAGTTCTTTATATTATCTAGATTGATTCAATTAACAATATTAGGAATATATGGAAATATATAAATATCAAACATTCAAATAGTAAACCCTAAGTTACTCTTATGAAATCACGACTTAGTATGTGAGTCATACAAGAGGATTAAAGTCGAGATGAGTAACTTAAACGTGTCTACAGTAAACGGATAACGTTTGGAAACCTTATCTTGGTAACAGTGTTGATAGCTTCGCATTTTGTTTATAGACAAATGATCGAATCCTGATCATTCATGTGGGAGACATGAAATGGAAGAATCATATGCAATGTTGATTGTATAAGACAGAACCACCATGTTCGATCAAATTTTTCATTAGTATCGTTTACGAGAAATAATCGAATATCAAACTAAGTTTATCAACCGTGATAGATCTCAATCTTGAGTGAAATGCGGACTCCTATTTGTGGAGTTATGTTCTTTGATTCACATAGTTGGGAGCGATATGTAAGAACTCTCAATACACTCATGTTTTGGGAACATGACTAGATAAGTAGCTGGGAACTCATTTTCACGAGATGGAATTCATAACTTTCCTATAAATTAACGGTATCAGTGTGATACCTAAACATTTTAGGAACTTTAGGAAACTCCCTTGATGTACTGATTCGAGACATGAACAAGTGACGTCACGACTTCTATTGATCACAGAAGTATCTTATCTCTAGTTCGACTAAAGATAAAGTTCATTGGAGAATCAGCGGGAACACAAGGATAAAACGGTAATTACAGGGGCAAAACGGTAAATTTATCTGCCTGTAATTATGAGGGTTCCACGTGAAGGATAATATCATAGATATAAATAACGATAAACTAAATGGACAATAACTCATTTATAGTGAGGGGAGTTCAGTTATGAATCTATAGTGAAATTATTCATAGTTAGATAATAAGTAATTAACTGATTAAGTGTTAATCACTTAATTGACTAATTATTAAGCCCGTGATCTATAGGTCCATCGGGTACCTATGCTAGCCCAAATATCGTAGTCGCGAAATCAAGTAGAAGAAATGGAAAGTTTAAGTAAAGCGAATTACTTAAATAGGCAGTATTAATTGTTTAAATATTGAGTATATTTAAACGATAATTAATATAAACATTATTAATAGTTTAAATAATGAGTTTATTTAAACATGAAATTAATAATGAAATATTATTAATTAGATATTATTAATTATTTGAATATTGAGTATATTTAAATGGTAATTAATAATTTGAAATTAATTAACAATTATGAATTGTTTAAATAATTAATTTTATTTGAACGGAAATTAATAATTAAAATTAATTAATTAATAATAAAATATTGTCAATAAAATTATTAATTAAATAATGAGTTTATTTAATGGAAATTAATAATTATAATATTTATTATTAATTATTTAAATAATGAAAATTATTTAAATGGAAATTAATAATTAAATATAAATTTGATAATATTTAGTCGGGAGAAAATATTGATATTATTAATTGTTTAAATAAAATATTTTATTTAAATGGTAATTAATAAATAAATTAATTAAGTTGGACTTATTAATTTAAGAGAGAGTTTCAAGCCCAATTGGATTAATGAACCCAATTGAGATTGGCCCAAAATAATTAATTAAATAAATTAGAACTATTTATTAATTATTTATACATAATTTCGGCCATACATGTATTTTAGGAGGAGATAATTGTTTGAATTATATCCTAAAATAATTACATAGATTTATTTACCCAAGATAAATAAAAGAAAGAAAATAAAATATTCTCCTATTTATCTATGGCATTTTCGAAATTGCAAGATAAAGGAAAGAGATAATCTTTTTTCTTTTTGTATCTATCTCTATAGATTAATCCTAATGTGATTAGAATTCTTATTTTCCTATAAATAGGAGGGTTGGGTCATTCATATATCACACAATTAAAATTCCATAGAAAATTGGAACTCTCTCTTCCTCCCTTCTCCCCCTTTGGCCGATTTCCCTATAGTCTTATTGGGAAGAAAATATTGTTCTTCTTCCCAATTTCTTCTTAAGTTTGATCCCACAATCGGGTTTCGTTTGATTGATCGGGATATAGCATAAAAGATCCGGTGTTGCTGAGGATTGATGCTGTAAAGAAACCTCCAACCAATTCTCCAATTTTACTCAATGTAAGTTTTGGTTTGATTTTAATTTTCGAAAATTAAGCATGAATCTAAATGTTCTTCGTGTTTTTATCACAATTTGCATGATGTTAATAGATCCGTTATTAAATGTTAATAAATTTACTAAATAAATTTTCTCTATTTTAGTAAATCATCCCTTCAATTTGAAGTTCACTAAACCATCAAATCTTCTTATAAAAGTCACCAATACCACGGTCCGACAACATTCTCTCTAGATCTCAATTAGATACCAACACTCAACCTTAGTGTTAGTTAATCTTGGTAATTTACCAAATGTGGATCTCGATAACTCGACCTCGATTATTTCAAACTCAAATTGGTACACTATAGTGTAGTAGTGAGCAGACTAGGCCATTAACCAATTAACACAGTCGTTAATGGTCCCTGTTGAGACCCATCACAAAATGTTCTAACTTCCTCTTTTGAGTGGCAACACACTTTCAATTTAACACAATACTATCACAATGATTTACCATTTTCCATAATTCAACTTTCTCAACTCAAACCAGGAACTTGTTTCTTGAATTGAATCTATTGTTGATTACTTTTTAATAATTACTTACCTCAAACATGTGTTTCATCTTTTAATACTGGGCTCTAGACAATCATGCCCCCTTTTTACGCATAAAATGTTGATTACGCCCAAAAATATGCAAACACTAAGCGGTCGATTGTAGTGTAGATGGGCGATCGTGTCCACAGAGAGGTGATGATCAAACAAGAATTTAAGTAGAAGAAATTTAGAAAAAAAGAGAGAAGGGTTGAGAATTTTGGTTTTGGAACTTGTACAAATTAATGATAAAAGTAAATGAATAATGGAATTGGTTAAGTGTAAGAATCCTTTTATGTTTTACAAAATTAAATAGAATTTTGATTCATATAACTCAATTGAAAATTTCACATCCCAAATAATCAATCGGAAAATTTAGAAATAAAACACAAAAATTAATTTCAAATGTATTTAAGTAAATCAATTTCTCAAATTAAGAACATATTATTTATTTTATAAAAATCCAAGATCGACAATATAACAAGTCATAATGCAGTAAAAGATTTTTATAAAATAAAGAAATGATCAATAAAATTATATTGTAAAAATCTCACATAAAAGGAGCATGACTAGTTTATATGAAATTAAACACTACAATAATATTAACAATAAAATTAAGAAAAAGATGGAGAAATTGAAATTACTTAATTTGCTACGCATTTTCACAAATTCTATAAAGAAAGTATGAAAATACTAGCAAAAACTAAAGAGAAAAATAGAGAGAAAACTAAAAATGTAAAGAAAAATGGGAGGAAGAGAGGTGTGAAATTCGGATGGGCTAAGGGTCCTATTTATACAAGTTAAGTGACCTAAAGTGTAACTCCTAAATTAAATATAAAAAAAAAACTGAAAATTAAATAAGAAAATAAATTGGGAGTTAATAGTAAATAGGAGTACATAGGGGAGAGAAAATGAGAGTTATGGGATTTAAAAACTGATGGGAAATCATGTGGGAACCACGATCAGAAATTTAAAAAGAGGAAGAGAGAGACACGACACGTGGCACGCTCGGATTCGCTGGCGATTTCCTTTTTCTTTTTCCTTTTATTTCTTTTATCAGTGCCACGTGTTAATTTCTGGTTGGCTGGAGTGGTGAAGATCCGGTGCGGCGCAGTCCTACGGTAAGCTCATTTTTGAAGACTAATAAATGCGCGCCAAGTGTCAAAATCTGGGAATTTAATATTTAAAGCACTTTTCCATGCTTTTTGTGACGACCCGTCACTTTTAAATAATTAAAATTAGAAATACACAGCGGAAGTCTTTATATTTTAAAAAAAAATGGCGTTGTTATATTTAAAAATTGGCTAGCCAAAACCTGTTTACATCTTAATTTCAAAATCTAAAATACACAAGGAACATTAAGTTCCTATGCAAGAGTTCAAAATGATTAAAATCATAAAGTTAAAGACAAAAGCTCTTAAGAGCTATATACAATTGTACAAATCCCAAAATGGGTAAAATTCACAAACTCAGTCCATGGACTTTTACATAACACCTAGTCCATCTCAAGATCATCATCACTCGATCACGCAGCACCATCTCCTCTCCCACGACCCCTAGCCAGGGCATTACCTGAAATTTTTGTAATATCATGAGCTAACAACTTAAGCCCAGTGAGAATAATAAGAATAAAAAGTAAAGTTAGACCTCAAACCCGTATTCCGATTTGTGTCCAATTTACCTGACACAATCAATCCTAAAGTTCTTCAAACTCTAGGTAATCTCATTTTATAATCTCCAAAGGATGATATTGCTAACATACGTAGTCTAATACTCATCCATTAACTTGTTACATCATAAGTAAGAAAAGTAAATAAACTTTACATAAATATAACATCTCAATTCTTTATCCATGATATATATTTCCATCGATCATATGCATGAAGGTAATGAGAACATCCCGTAGGATACGCATTTGCCCTTTATGCCTGAATGAAGGTAATGCGGACATTCCTCGTAGGGTCCAACATTCAACCTTATGAATGAAGAAGGTGATGCGGATATTCCCTGAAGGGTCCAACATTCTTCTCTCCTTTTCTTTCTCTCTTTATTTTCTTTTTCTCTGAAGGCGATGCGGACATTCCCCGTAGGGTCCAACATTCCCTCCTTCTTTTCTTTCTCACTTTTCTTTCTTTTTCTCGGAAGGCGATGCGGACATTCCCCGAAGGGTCCAACATTCTCTCCTTATTTTCTTTCTCTCTCTGAAGGTGATGCGGACATTCCCCGAAGGGTCCAACATTCTCTCCTTCTTTTCAATGATGCGAGATGTTATGGTGCACTATGTTATGGTGTGAAATGTTATGATATGCTCGCAAAAGTAAATAAACGTAAAGTACGAATATTAAAGTAGCCGAAACAAGCATAAAGTAAAGGGGCATCAAGTAGAAGACATAAAGTAAAATAGATAGGAAATTCCGGAAGAACGATATGTAAATTGAACTCCGCTACATTAATAAAAGTAAATCCTATCTTAAACAATTAATCTATCCCTTCAAGGATTCTAAACTTCCAAAATAATCCGAAGTTCTATTAATCGTTCTATATAAAAGTTTGGATCTTTTAACTTCCAATGATCCATCCTAAGTTTCGAAACGAATCTAACTTAGAATTTTCTAAGATTCAATGTTTTCCTCGAGAACTCCTAAGTTCTCACTTAAAGGATTAAATCCTAATCCTAAGGGCATTAACTCACTTCCCTCTATTCTTAGATTCGAATCTTAGTCTTAGTTTCTAATTCTACAAATCATTATACTTATTCGCTTTCTAAAATTACTTTAAATCCTAACTATTCTCACCTTAGTAAAAGATGATTTCGCTCCCAACCTTCGATAGAGCGATCAAGCAAAGTTCAAATCACCTACAATTAGAATTACATCTAACAATCAATAAATTACCAAATAACGGTCAAACAACATCTAAGCGTACAAAACGACGAAAAACTCAACAAACCCCAACATGAGGCTTTCGTCCCCCCCCCCCCATGAAAAGTGGGTCTCGGGTTTGGTTTTCCAGCTTTTAGGCTATTTAGATGTGTTTCGAGTTGGTTTCAAGCAATTTCGATGTTCCTGATTTCAATGGGTATCAATATTTAGGGTTTTTGGACAAGATGTAATTTCCCGAATTGAATTACAATAAACATTATTTCAATAATAAATAACCCATATTCAAACTCCGAAAGGTAAATTTCAAACGGGAAGGGTTTCGACTGAAACTCGGTTTTAGGGTTATGGGAAACTTTCCAAAATCACTAAAAACAACTCCCGTAATTACAAACACCGAGTTTCCCGACAAGAAATCGAAGAATCAAAATGAAAACTCCATTAAAACACTATTTGGAGCTTAGGGTTTGAAGCTTTACTTACCGAGAACTCTGTATATCACAGGAGAAAGGCACGATTGTTGGGTGGAAAGGAATCCTAGACCCGAGATCTTTCCAACGCACCCAGAATCAAGTCGATCGGTTAAGAAACGAACAAAGCCCAAAAATTTCTCTCCAACTTTTGATCCCCACGGCAATGAGAGAAAGAATGGAGAAATGAATTGGTCAAATGTTGGTCAATGGTGTTTTAAAGAAGAAAATGGAATAGTGTTTAGATATTTAGGAATTTTGAAATGACGGTTGCGTCCTTTTATGATTTTTGACTTATGAATCGAAACCCGAAGCTCTTAAATAAATCTAAAGGTGATTAATAATTATTAATTGGCCCTTTAATAATTATTAATATCACCATAACTTATTTAAATAAATAAAGCCATTAAAATGACTTAAAACCAAATAAACTACTAAATTCTAAATTACCGATAAATAAACAAACTTTAATTACTTAAATTAAAATAAAATAAATAATTTTTTTTTATCACAAATTAACGGGATGTTACACTTTTTCAATTGATTTTCTTCTCCAATTTAATTTCAACATCCACCAAAAGTGATATTTTACCTACAAAAATTAATAAATCAAATTAAAACCTAATATTCTCATATTTCAAAATATTCAATTAAATCCATGAAAATATTAAATTAAAAATTAATTTATTTTACAATTACGCACAAATTAAGTGCATTTTCATACACTTATCAAATGTCAACCACACATTCACTAACACCACTACTTAACAATTGTGGGACGATCAAACTTTAATTTAACGTTGAGGATCAAATGATCAATCTCTTGGAGTATCTCGTCTCCTTTACACTGACATTACATCAATACGCTAAACGAGGTGCACAACCTCCAAAACTACACAAGGTCATTCACATTCTAAGTACCCTTAACAAGATCTCAGCCTGACAAATCAACATCACCACATAACGGTTTTACGATGTAACGTCCCGTTATTTTTTAGTTAAATTTTATTTTATTTTATTTTAATTAAGTATTTAAGGTTAGTTTAAATTTAGTAATTTAGAATTTACTAGTTAATTTCGTTCGAAACCCTTTTTAATCCATTTATTACCTTAAATTAGTTTCGGTTGTATGAATAATTATTAACGGACCAATTAATAATTATTCATCACCTTTTGACTAGTTTAAGATCTTCGGGTTTCGTTTTATAAGCTAATCATTAAAAAGGACGTATTCGTAATTTTCGATTTCTTTAAACTTATCCAATTACTATTTATAATCTTCTCAAACAAGCCAATTAGACAAATTTCTTCATCTTTTCTTCTCTTCTCCTTCATTAAGGCCGAGAGCCTCATATGGTGGGATTTCTCTTTGGCTTTTCTTCATTACTTGGCGGATCTTCGTAATTTCAGTTACGCTGCAAAGCCCTCAGTCCAAGCAATCTTTCTAACCTATCAATCGGGTTTTTCCTCCGTTTTATGAAAGCCTTAAGGTATGACAAAGTTTCTAAAATTAGCTTCAAATAGTGTTTTAATGGAGTCCATGGTTGAAATCTTTGATTTCTTGCCGAGAAACTCGAAGATTTCAAACGAGGAAATTGTTTTAGGCAATTTTAGAAACTTCTTTTAACCCCAAAACCAAGTTTGAGTTGAAAACCCGTTCCGTTTGTTTTCCTCTCACTTGGGTGATGGCTAGGGTGTTTAAATTGTTATTGTTTTATGTTTTACTTAATTTTTCAAGAATCAATTATTGTGCAAAACCCTAAATTACAATTACCCATTGATAGAACGAACCTCCAAAGTATTTGAAACCAGCCTGAAACGCCTCTAACATGCATAAAAGCCGGAAAACCGAACCCTTCCCTTGTATGGCCGAGAGCTCCATGGGTCAATTTCCGGGTTTTTCATCGTTTTATGCGTTTAGATGTTGTTTGCTCAATTTCCAATTAATTAATGATTATTAGGTGTAATTTATTTGTAGGATTGTGATTGCTTGCGTGGATTCGACCTCGACACTTTGGAATCTTGACTTCAAAATCTAAGGTGAGTTTAAAATGGAAGTTAGCAATTTTATGAGTTAAGTTTCATTACGATATTGTTGATCGAGGTTGAGTGACAAAACAAACTTCTAGAAGTTAATACTTATTTGGTTGGTGACTTTAGATTCGAAAGTGAGTTTAAGTGACTTTGGAGCTTTTAAGTGATTTTGGGTGAAATAGAAAGTTTAAGTATATTTGGAAGTCTTGTAAGATGAAAGTGGAGTGTTTAGATAAAAGTGGGAGTTTAAGATACTTTAAGTGGCTTGAATTCAAAGTAGTTTAGGAGTTGTACTTGGGAGTTAGCTCGTGCAATTCCAGCGGATTATGTTCTTTAGTAGTTTTGTAGAATATTAATTAAGTTATCTAGCTTACTAGGGAACTATATGATATGTTATATGGTAAGACCGTGGTAGTATGTTGATGTTGATCCATACGGTAACACGTTACGATGACACTTGTTATGGTAAGATCGTACGTGGTAGTATGTTGATGTTGATCCCACGTTACGATGACATTTGATATGGTAAGACCGTACGTGGTAGTATGTTGACGTTGATCCATACGGTGACACTTGATATGGTAAGACCGTACGTGGTAGTATGTTGATGTTGATGCATACGGTAACACATTACGATGACATTTGTTATGGTAAGACAGTACGTGGTAGTATGTTGATGTTGATCCAAATGGTAACACATTACAATGATACTTGATATGGTAATATCGTACGTGGTAGTATGTTGATGTTGATCCATACGGTAACACGTTACGATGAAACTTGATATGGTAACAAAGAAAGTTCGAGATACTATAGTTTTATCTAGAAAAACTTAGTAATCGTTAGTACATTTATTTCAAATCTTGAATTCATTAATTTACGTAGTTGGATGTTGATTGATTTGGATTTACTTTACAATTGTATGGATATATGGTAATGGGAAGTGTAGAATGGGTAGTAAAGAACATGTTAGGTCTTTGGACACAATTTCCAGTATGGAATTTGGTTCATAGGATTATTTGTTTTCATTTTACTCTCACTAGCATTTTTATGCTAATGTTGCTACACTTACAATTTTTCAGGTAAATCTCGATGTAGGAGATGTGGTAGAGGAGGTGGTGCTGTTTGACTTGTCGAGATGATGGATGGACAGGAACATGGACTCATTTTTGTATAGCATTCTTGAAATGCTTTGTAATTATCTTTCTACCTTTCATACTTTATGTTTTGAGCTCGGGAGAGTATTTGTTTTAAAATTGTGATAGTCTTGTGGTTTCAAAGCTCTGAAGTCTACTTGTAATTTGGAATGTGCATTCCATGTTTATCAATTTCTCTGATTGAGGCCAGTGTAAACAGGTTTTGGATTATCTAAATTTTAAATGAACCCATGCCCTTTTTAAAAAAAACCAAGTCTTCTGCTGTGACTTTGAAATTAAAGAATTTAACAGAATCGGGTAGTTACAATTGGTATCAAAGCCTCTTTGGTTCTGTAAACCCCATGCGTCATATGTTTTTCATGTTTAGATTTTTTGTTCATGTACAATCATCGTTCGAGGTCAATGACACCAGGTATCCTTAGAACTCTCTCTTTTGATAAGTTTAATTATAGTTTTCCTTTTCCTTTCCTAGTATCTCACGTGAGGCTTTTCTGGTTGTGATTTCAGTATGCCTTCGAGAGCAGTGGCACCTAGGAGAGGTAGGAGCAGAGTACCAGCTATGGTACGAGGCAGAGGTCGAACTAGAGCAGTTACACCACCACCACCTCCACCTGTGTATCGAGAGGATGAGCCTCCAGTAGATCAGCCTACTAGGCATGGTCATAGTATTACCATCTCAGAGGAGGACTATCTAGATTTGTTATGAGGTGTTAGAGAACTCGTTGATCAGGTTATACTCCCTGTTAGAGCACCCGTTCCAATGGTAGACCAGTCAGGGATTACTGATGCTGCGAAAACTTTGAAAGAATATATCAGGTATAACACGCCTGAGTTTGATGGGACATCTACTGACTCAGCAGTCGCCGAGAGATGGATTACCATAGTAGAGAGAGTAATTGGTTTCATTCGGTGCCTGGATCACCTGAAGGTCCACTGTGGGACCTACTATATAGTAGATGACGCACTGTACTGGTGGAATGGCTTATCCCAGTACTCTCAATCCTGAGTTGCAGGTTAGTTGGGAGATGTTTAGGGAAAAGTTCTTTGAAAAATATTACCCCGAGGATAAACGAGATCAGTTAGAGATACAGTTTCTTACACTCAGACAGGATGATAGGTCTGTTGTGAAGTATGAGAGAGAGTTTGACCGATTGTCAAAATTTTCCACCAGATATGTTATTGATCCTGAGAGTAAGAGAAAGAGATTTATCGTGGGTTTAAGAGCAAACCTACGAGGGCAGATATGAGCTTTACAACCTGTTATATATGCTGATGCTTTGAATGTTGCTTTGGCCTTAGACATTGGGGATTCTGAGAAATAGGCTAAGGTAACTACTGCACTGACCTCTTCCTAAAAGAGGAAGACTGAGGACGACCTTCCAGGTTGAGGGACACAACCACATAGACAGGTTCCTAGTAGGGGTAAGCGACAGATAGGATCTCAGTTTCACATAGGTTAGTCTAGTGCTTGGGCTTCTCCTTTGCCCTAATGTCATGATTATACTGAGTGTCACCTAGGTCAGTGCTAGGTGAGGAGGTGTTTCTAGTGTGGACAGACTAGATATATTAGACCTTTCTGCCCTAGTTTATAGATACCACAACAGTATGAGGTCAGGGTCAGAGTTCGAGTCAGGGTCAGGGTCGAGGCCAGAGACAGGGGCGAACTTAGACAGGTGGTAGAGGCCAGGTTAGGCCTAATCAATAGTAGAGAACACCACCGACAGTTCAGGCACAGCCTCAGGTACGACAGCAGGCCCGTGTCTTTGTCACGACTCGAGAGGATGTTAAGGCATCAGGTACCGTTGTTACAGGTACTTTGTGAGTTTTAAGACATTCTGCTATTGTATTATTTGATTCTGGGGCTAGTCACTCATTTATTTTTACTGAGTTTGTTGAGTCTACTGCCATTGAGTCTGAGCTGTTAGGGCATGAGTTACATGTTACTATTCCACTCGAAAAATCTGTTATTGTGGATAGAGTAGTTTAAACTGATGATTTGTGTATTTTGGGTTGCTTTCTGCATGCTGTGTTGATTGTGATGCCGATGTCTGACTTTGATATTATTTTGGGTATGGATTGGCTGTCAGCCAACCACGCCAACATTGGTTGTAATGAGAAAGTGGTAGATTTTGTTGGTCCATGTGGGACTAGTTTTCGATTTCAACTCGAGGTAGGATGACACCTGCAGTTATCTCGGTGATCCAGGCTAGAGCACTTTTGAGTGGTGGTGCTTGGGGTTACTTAGCTAGCGTAGTAGACACGTCTGTTAGTGTGACTACTCTAGATTCTGTACCGGTTGTGAGGGATTTCATTGATGTTTTTCTTGATAAGTTACCTACTTTGCCGCCAGTGAGGGAGTTAGACTTCCAGATAGAGGTGATTCCTAGGACCGCTCCATTGTCCAAGGCACCTTACTGTATGGCACCAGGTGAGCTTAAAGAACTAAAAAGACAGTTGCAAGAACTTTTAGACTTGGGGTTTATACGCCCAAGTGTATCACCTTGGGGAGCTCCAATATTGTTTGTAAAGAAGAAAGACGGCTCTATGAGATTATGCATTTATTATAGAGAGCTGAACCGTGTCACAGTGAAAAATAAGTATCCTTTGCCCAGGATAGAGGACTTGTTTGATCAGCTGAGGGGAGCCACTATCTTTTCAAAGATAGATCTTCAATCGGGGTACCATCATTTGAGGATTAGGGATGAGGATATTCCTAAGGCTGCCTTCAGGACACGATATGGTCATTATGAGTTTGTTGTCATGTCTTTTGGCTTGACTAACGCTCCAGCAGCCTTTATGAACCTTATGCATACAGCGTTCAAGAGGTTCATTGACTCTTTTGTGATAGTGTTTATCGATAACATCCTTGTTTACTCAAAGATTGAGAAGTTGGATGCCATACATTTAGAGGAGGTGTTATCAATTTTGAGAGCTCATAAATTGTATGCAAAGTTCTCTAAATGTGAATTCTGGTTGAAGGAAGTGGCTTTCGTTGGGCATGTAATATCTAGTAGAGGGATTTCTGTTATTCTTCTAAGGTGGAAGCCGTTAGTTGTTGGCCCCAACCTACTAGTGCGGCTGAGATACAGAGTTTTCTTGGACTTGTAGGATATTATAGACAATTTGTGCAAGATTTTTCCAAGATTGCATCCTCTTTGACTCATTTGATGAAAAAGGGGGTAGACTTTGTATGGTCTGAGGAGTGTGAAAATAGATTCGAGGAGCTTAAGAGATAACTTGTATCGACCCCAGTTTTAGTATCACCAGATGAGTCAGGTGGATTGACAGTATATACCGATGCATCCAAAAAGGGTCTGGGTTGTGTATTGATGCAACATGGGAAGGTAATAGCTTATGCTTCTCAACAGTTAAAGAAGCATGAGAAAAAGTATCTGACTCATGATTTGGAGTTAGCAGCTGTGGTACATGCGTTGAAAATCTGGAGACATTACTTGTATGGTGAGAAGATTCTAATTTTCACCGATCACAAGAGTCTCAAGTACTTTTTCACCCAGAAGGAGCTAAATATGAGACAAAGGAGATGGTTAAAACTTGTGAAGGATTATGATTGTGACATACAGTATCATCCGGGAAAGGCCAAGGTTGTTACTGATACACTTAGTCGAAAGTCATCACACTTGTTCGCCTTGACTGCTGCCCCGTTAAGGCTTAGATGGGAGATGGAAAGAGCTGAGATGGCCGTTCTTACAGTTGAGGTTACTGTGAGTTTGGCAAGTTTGATAGTTGGGCCTACTCTGAGACAGAGGATGATAGAAGCACAGAGGGGTGAGAAACACTTGGCAGTGGGTTTTTGTGAGGCAAAGTTTGATTTACCTAGCCATTTCACCTTTTCCACTGATGATGCATTGATGTATCGTATGAGGTTTTGTGTGCCTTTAGAATCGACTTACAAAAAAGAACTGTTAGAGGAGGCTCACAGTTCTATCTTTTCTGTGCATCCAGGTAGTACTAAGATGTACAGGGACCTGCGACAACATTATTGGTGGCCTGGAATGAAACGTGAAGTTGCTGACTTTGTTAGTAAGTGCTTGGTTTGTCAGAAAGTCAAGGCTTTAAGGAAGAGTCCACCTGGTTACCTTAATCCTTTGAGTGTGCTTGAGTGAAAGTGAGAAGAAATATCGATGGATTTTATTAGTGGCTTGCCGAGGACCACGAAGGGTTATGACACCATTTGGGTGATAGCCGATAGGTTGACCAAGAGTGCACATTTCATAGCAAGGAAGTTGACCTACCCTGTTGAGACATGTGCACATTTGTACGTGAAAAAGATTGTCAGACTTCATGGAGTACTAGTTAGGATCGTTTCAGATCGAGACACCCCATTTGTTTCGAAGTTCTGGCAGAGTTTACACACTGCCATGGGCACTGGCTTGGATTTCAGTACTGCCTTTCATCCTTAGACAGATGGTCAGACCAAGAGGGTCAATCAGATTCTAGAGGATATGCTGAGAGATTGCGCTATAGACTTTGGTGGTAGTTGGGATACTTAGTTGTACCTGGTTGAGTTTTCTTACAACAACAATTATCAGGCTACCATCGAGATGGCACCTTTTGAGGCACTTTACGGTAGAAAGTGCAGATCATTGGCTCATTGGGATGAAGTTGGTGAGAGGAAACTTTTAGGACCGGAGTTAGTGCAGATAACTAGCGAGTCCATCAGACTTATCAGATAGAGGATGAGGGTGGCTCAGAGTAGACAGAAGAGTTACGTTGATGAGAGGCGTAGTGCACTTGAGTTCGAGGTAGGTGACCACGTTTTCCTGAAAGTGGAACCTATGAAAGGGGTGATGAGGTTTGGAAAGAAGGGCAAGTTCAGCCCTAAATTTATAGGCCCCTTTGAGATCCCGGATCAGATTGTATAGGTAGCTTATCGATTGGCTTTGCCACTGGCCTTGTCGGCAGTTCATAATGTATTTCATGTATCCATGCTCTTGCTGACCCTTCACATATTATTGATTATAAGCCAGTGATTTTGGATGCTAGTCTATCTTATGAGGAAGTACCAGTTGAAGTCCTATCTATAGAATAAAAGGTGTTGAGAAGCAAGACAATAAACTTGGTTTAAGTTCTATGGAAGAACCAAGTATCGGAGGAAGCTATGTGGGAACAAGAGGACGAGATGTGGGCAAAGTATCCTCACCTTTTCACTTAGGGAGCCTACTTTTCGGGGACGAAAAGCCTTTTTAGGAGGGTAGATTATAACGTCCCGTTATTTTTTAGGTAAATTTATTTATTTATTGATCCCTCTAATATTGAGGCAGTTAGTAACTGGCCTAGACCGACTAGTGTGGCTGATATTCGAAGTTTTCTGGTACTTGCAGGCTATTATAGACGGTTTGTGCAAGATTTCTCCAAAATTGCTTTAGCTTTGACACGTTTGACTCGGAAAGAAGTTGATTTTGTATGGTCTGAGGATTGTGAAACGAGCTTTGAGGAGCTCAAGAGGAGGCTTGTAACAGCACCTGTTCGAGTATCGCCTGATAGAACCAGTGGTTTGACTGTGTATATAGATGCTTCCCATAGAGATTTGGGATGTGTGTTGGTGCAACATGGGAAAGTTATAGCTTATGCTTCCCGTCAGTTGAAAGAGCATGAGAAGAAGTATCTGACTCATGATTTAGAGTTGGCGGCTGTTGTTCATGCATTGAAGATTTGGAGACATTATTTGTATGGTGAGAAGATCCTGATATTTACTGACCATAAGAGTCTCAAGTATTTCTTCACTCAGAAGGAATTGAATATGAGACAGCGAAGATGGTTAGAGCTCGTTAAGGATTATGATTGTGACATTCAGTATCATCCTAGGAAAGTCAATGTAGTGGCTGACGCGCTCAGTAGGAAGTCTTCTTATTCATCAGCTTTGTCGGCCATACCCTTGAGATTAAGGTGGGATATGGAACGAGCTGAGATATCATTTCTTACTGCCGAGGTCAGTGTGAGTCTGGCTAGTTTAACAGTGGGACCTACTTTGAGGCAGAGGATGATTGATGCATAGAGAGGTGAGGTTCATTTGCAGGCCGGTTTTAGAGAGGCTGAGTCAGATTTTTTTTCCTAGCCATTTTTACCTTCTCTATAGATAGTGCTATGATGTATCGTAAGAGGCTATGTGTGCCTTTAGGATCGACTTTTAGAAGGGAACTGTTGGAGGAGGCTCACAGTTCTATCTTCTCTATTCAGCCAGGTAGTACGAAGATGTACTGGGACTGAGAAAGTTTTATCGATGACCTGGGATGAAACATAAGATTGTAAAGTATGTGAATAGGTGCTTGATTTGTTTGCAAGTCAAGGCCCTAAAGATCTACCGGGGTGCTTGAATGGAAATGAGAGAAGATTTCCAAGGAGTTTATCAGGGGTTTGCCGAAAGAGAGCAAAGAGTTATGATATCATTTGGGTGATTGTAGACCATTTGATGAAAAAACCGCACACTTTATTTTTGGAAGGATCATCTATCCAGTTAATACTAGGGTACAGTAGTACCTAAGAAAGATTGATAGATTGTGGTGTGCCGGTGAAGATTTTATCAGATCGAGACACTCGTTTTATCTCGGAGTTTTGGCACTATTTAGGCACTTTTTGATAGAAAGTGTCGTTCTCCCGCTCATTAAGATGAGGTTGGAGAAAAGAAACTGTTGGTACTCAAGTTGTAACAAATGACTAGCGAGTCTATCATTTGTTTAAAGAAAGGTTAAGGGTTAACCAAAGTTGACAACAGGAAACGGCGTAGTTCGTTCAAGTTGTAGTAGTGTATCTCGTATACTTCAAGTGGCACCAACGAAGGGTGTTATGAAAGTTGGGAATAAGGGTCAGCTGAGCCCTAGTTTATTGGCCTATTGAGATACTCAATCGAGTAGAAGTGGTAGCTTATTGTTTAGCTTTACCATTTTCGTTATCGGCCGATTGTAATGTTTTCCATGTATGGATGCTTCGGAAATACATGGAGAATTTGTTCCACGTGATTGACTATGAACTGTTAATTTTGAATGCTAATAAGTCTTATAAGAAGACACCAGTTAAGATAAGAGCATTCGAACAAAAGTGATGAGAAAGGTTCTTTGGAAGGACCAAGTGTCAAAGGAAGCAACGTGGGAACGTGAAGATGAGTTATAGTCTATGTACCCTCGCTTTTTCACTTAGTGATAGCACTTTTTGAGGACGAAAAGTCTTTTTAGGAGGGTTGACTGTAATGTCCCGTTATTTTGTGATAAAAAAAATAATTTTATTTATTTTATTTTAATTTAAGCATTTAAAGTCTATTTTAGAATCGGTAATTTAGAAATTAGTAGTTTATTTTGGTTTAAATCTTTTTAAATTACCTTTTTAGTTTAATTTCGTTTTAATGGTATTAATAATTATTAACGGGCCAATTAATAATTATTAATCACCATTGAGATAGTTTAAGAGTTTCGGGTTTCGGTTTATAAGTCAAAAGTCATTAAAGGACGCAACCGTCATTTCCAATTTCTTAAAAATATCCAAACACTATTCCATTATCTTCTTTAAATTGCCTTTAACCCAAAAGTTGACCAAAACTCTTTCATTTTTTCTCTCCAAACCCGAGCAACAAGGGGAAGAAAAGAGAAGAGGAAGAAAGTGTCGCCCCGGATTTGTTTCTTGGCCGTTTTGCTTGATTTTGGATGCGTTGGAAAGCTCTCGCCGAGACCTTTCTACCTATTCCATTCTTGGAACGTTTCGAACTGTAACGTCCCGTTATTTTGTGATAAAAAAAAAAAAACTTTTATTTATTTTATTTTAATTTGAGTAATTAAAATTCATTTATTTATTATTAAATTAGAATTTAGTAATTTATTTCATTTTATTTCATTTTAATGGCTTTATTTATTTAAATACATTTTAATGGTGTTAATAATTATTAACGGGCCAATTAATAATTATTAATCACCATTGGGATAGTTTGAGATGTTCGGGATTCGTTTTAAGCCAAAAGTCATAAAAGGGCAAAGTTGTAATTACCCAATTTGCAAAATATCTAAAATCACTATTGCTTCATCTTCTTTAAATATTCCAATTGACCAAAAGTTGACCAATTTGCTCATTTTCTCTCCTCATTGCCGTGGCTTCAAAGAGAGAAAAAGGGAGATTTTGATTTTGTTCGTTTCTTGTCGGATCGACTCGATCTTGGGTCCATCGGAAAGCCCTCGGGTCAAGGATCGTTTTCCACCTAGCCATCGTCCGTTTCTCTCGAGATCTGAGGAGTTCTCGGTAAGAATCTCTTGAAACCCTAAGCTCCAAATAGTGTTTTAATGGAGTTTTACTTGTTTTCTTTCGATTTCTTGCCGTGGAACTCGGTGTTTGTCAATTCGGAAGTAGTTTTAAGTGTTTTTGGAAACTATTTCATAACCCTAAAACCGAGTTTCAGTCGAATCCCTTTCCGTTTGAAATTTACCCTTTCGGGATTGAAAATGGGTTAGAAATTAATGAATGAATGTTTATTTAAATTCAATTCGGGAAAGGGATTAATGTTCGAAAACCCTAATTATCGATACCCATTGAGATCGGGATTATCGAATTTGCTTAAAACCAACTCGAAATGTATTTAAATTGCCAAAAAGCCGGAAAACCAACCCCGAAACTCATTTTTGATGTTAGGGCCGTGGGCCTCTTTGTGGAATTGTTGGGTTTTTCGTGGCTTTGTATGTTTAGTAGTTGTTTGGTCGATAGTTGGTAAAGTTATTGATTTTGCAATATAACTTAATTGTAGGTGTTTTCGAACCGCGTGGTTGATTGCTCTTCCGGTGTTTAGAGGCAAAGTCTTCACTTTTATTAAGGTGAGAATGATTAGAATTTAAAGTAACTATAGAAAGCAAATAAGTACGTTGATTTGAAGAGTTTGAAACTAAGATTAGAATCCGAACCTAAGATTAGAGGGTTGTGAGTTAGTGCCCTTAGGATTAAGAGTTAATCCTTAAGTGAGAACTTAGGAGTTCTCGAGAAAGACTTTGAAGCTTAGAATAAGATTCTAAGTTAGATTCGATACGAAACTAAGGTTGGATCTTTGGAAGTTAAGAATCCAACTTGTAATTAGACGATTAATAGAACCTCGATTTATTGAAAGTTTAGAATCCTGGAAGGTATAGTTAATCGTTTAAGAAATGATTGTACTTTTATTATTGATATTGGAGTTCGATCGATATATCGTTCATCCGAGGTTACAATCTATTTCTTTCTTTTTACTTAATGTCATTTACTTTATATCTTTTACTTTATATTTATTTCAGTTACTTATTATTCGCACTTTACTTTATTTACTTTTGTAAGTATGTGCGAGCATATCATTGCATCTCGCACCATGACATCTCGCATAACAGAAGTACAGAATGTTGGAGCCTACGGGTATTATCCGCATTTCCTTCTGAGAAAAAGAATGAAAATGAGAAAGAAAAGAAGTACAGAATGTTGGACCCTTCGGGGATTGTCTGCATTTCCTTCTTCATGCATTTCATGCATATGATTGATGAAAATATGTATATATCCTGGATAGAGGATCGAGATGTTATATTGTTATGAGAGGTTATTTACTTTTCCTGTTTATGTCATAACAAGAATTTGGATGAGATTAAGACTACGAGAGTTAGTAGTATCATCCTTTAGAGAATGTAAAAATGAATTCACCTAGAGATTGGATGACTTTAGGAGTGTATTGTGTCAGTTAATTGGACACAAATCGAAATGCGAGTTTGAGGTCTATCTTTACTTTTTATGCTTATTATTCTCACTGGGCTTAGTTTGTTAGCTCATGATATTACAACCAATTTCAGGTAATGCCTTGGCTAGAGGTCGAGGAGGAGGAGGTGGTGCTGCGTGATCGAGGGATGCTGGCCTCGAGATGGACTTGTCATTGTATAGTTTATGTATCACTTTTATGAATTTCAAAGACTTTAATGTTGTATTTTGGCTCATAAGAGCTTCTGGATGATGTTTTTATGATATTATATATTTGAACTCCTGATTTGGACTTAAAGTCCATGAGATTTGATTAGATTTGAAAATTAGGTTGTAAACAGGTTTCGGCATGCCAATTTTCAAACAAAACCACGCCAATTTTTCGTAAATTAAAAGACTTCCGCTGTTTTCTCTGATTTTAATGTATTTAAAAGTGACGGGTCGTCACACGAACTCTCTAAGGTAAGCCCTAGATCTCGAATTTTCATAGTATTTCCATGGAAATTGATTAAAGCTATTGAGTTCTTGGCCAAAACCCTCATCCCCTTCCAACTTTGTTGTTGAATGTTGATGGAAAACCTATTGGGTAACTATTACTTGATTTTCCTAAACCCTAAAACCGAGTTTCAGTCGAAGCCCTTCCCGTTTGAATTTTTCATCGTGGGGGTTGTTTTAGGGTTTACTTTTATTGATATGATGTTTATTGAAATTAAATTCGTGGAATCGACTATTGTTCAAAAACCCGAATCATCGATACCCATTGAAATCGGGAATTTCAAAATTGCTTAAAACCAACTCGAAACACCTCTAAAGTACCTAAAAGCCGAAAAACCAAACCCGAGACCCACTTTTCATGGGGGGCCGAGAGCCTCATAGTGGGGTTTATAGGGTTTTTTGTCGTTTTGAGCTTTTAGATGTTAATTGATCGATGTTCGATTTATTAATGATTGTTAGATATACTTTTAAATTGTAGGTGTTTCGGATCGTTGTTTGATCGTGCTTCGGAGATTTGGAACAAATCTTATTTGGCTAAGGTGAGAATAGTTTGGATTTAGAGTAATTTTAGAAAGCAAATAAGTATAATGATTTGTAGAATTGGAAACTAAGACTAGGATTCGAATCTAAGAATAGAGGGAAGTGAGTTAGTGCCCTTAGGATTAGGAGTTAATCCTTAAGTGAGAACTTAGGAGTTCTCGAGGAAAACATTGAATCTTAGAAAATTCTAAGTTAGATTCGTTTCGAAATTTTGGATGGATCATTGGAAGTTCAAAGTTCCAAACTTTTAGATAGAACGGTTAATAGAACCTCGGATTTTATTGGAAGTTTAGAATCCTTGAAGGAATAGATTAATTGTTTAAGATAGGATCTACTTTTATTAATGTAGCGGAGTTCGATTTATATATCGTGCTTCTGGGATTTCTATATATTTTACTTTATGTCTTTACTTTATGCCCTTTACTTTATGTTTGTTTTGGTTACTTTAATATTCGTACTTTACTTTCATTTACTTTTACAAGCATACGCAAGCATAAACACAACATCTCGCACCATAATATATTGCACCATAACATCTTGCATCATTGAAAGAAAGTGAAAGAGAAAAGAAAGTGAAAGAGAAAAGAAAGTTAAAAAGAAAAGAAAGTGAAAAAGAAAGGAAAGTGAGAAAGAAAATGAAAGGTTAATGGTGGATGCTATGGGAAATGTCCACGTTATCTTCATTCATGCATAAAGGGCGAATGCGAATCCTGCGGGATGTCCTCATTACCTTCATGCATATGGTCGATGGAAATGTATATCATGGATAAAGAATCGAGATGTTATATTCATGCAAGTTTATTTACTTTTCTTACTTATGTTGTAACAAGTTAATGGATGAGAATTTGACTACGAGTGTTAGTAATATCATCCTTTGGAGATTATAGAATGAAATTACCTAGAGTTTGGAGAACTTTAGGATTGATTGTGTCAGGTAAATTGGACACAAATCGGAATACAGGTTTGAGGTCTAACTTTACTTTTTATTCTTATTATTCTCACTGGGCTCAAGTTCTTAGCACATGATATTACAAAAATTCAGGTAATGCCCTGACTAGAGGTCGTGGGAAAGGAGATGGTGTTGCATGATCGAGGGATGATGATTTCGAGATGAAGTAGGTGTTATGTAAAAGTCCATGTACATGGTTTTGTGAATTTTATATAATTTTGAGATTTTTACAATTGTATATAGCTCTTAAGAGCTTTTGTCTTTACTTTTATGATTATAAATCATTTTGAACTCCTGGATAGGAACTTAATGTTCCTTGTGTATTTTAGATTTTGAAATTAAGATGTAAACAGGTTTTGGCTAGCCAATTTTCAAACATAACCACGCCATTTTTCTTAAAATATAAAGACTTCCGTTGTGTTTTCTAATTTAAATTATTTAAAAGTGACGGGTCGTCACATTAATAATAAAAGTTCTAGGGATACCTGGTGCCGCTGATCTCAGACGATGACTAAAGAGTGGACTTAAAACAAAACATGCATACTTGAAAGTTGTAATACCATGAGCGAAAGCCTAGTGAAGATACTGAGGCATCAGTACCGTTGTTACAAGTACTTTGTCAGTTTTAGGACCCTCTGTTCTCACATTATTTGATTATGAGGCTAGCCATTCCTTTATTTCTGCATGCTGTTTTGATTATGATGCCAATGTTTGACTTTGACAATATCTTTGGCATGGATTTGCTATCAGCCAACCACACCAACATCGGTTGTAGTTAAGAAATGATTTCTGTAATGGGAGAATGTTTTGGCAAGGTAATACTGTTTATGTCTAAAAGTTGTGACTAATACATATAGAAAGATGTGCATGTGTTGATTGACGTAGTTCGCTTGAGTTTGTTGTTGGGGACCATGTGTTCTTGGAAGTGGCACCCATGAGTAGTGTTATGAGATTTGGAAAGAAGTACAAGTTGAGCCCGTGGTTTTGGATGCTAAATAGTCTTACGAGGAGATGTTGGTTAAGATCCTTACATCTGAACCAAAGTGTTAAGAAACAAAACGATCAACTTGGTCAAAGTGTTGTGGATGAACCAAGTGTTGAAGGAGGTTACGTGGGAACGTGAGGATGAGATACGGGCTATGTATCCTCACCTTTTGCCTAGGGAGGTTACTTTTTGGGGACAAAAAGTCTTTTTAGGAGGGTAGACTATAATGTCCTGTTACTTTTGAAGTAATTTTTATTTTATTTTATTATTATTTATTTTAACTACAGTATATAAATTTAATTTTAGAAATAATAACTTAGAATTTAGGAGTTTATTTCGTTCGTAAACCTTTAATTACTTTAGTAGCTTAAATTAGTATGTGGCGTAATAATAATTATTAATAGGCTAAATAATAATTATTAATCACCTTTTTAGCTATTTAAGTGCTTTGAGTTTAGTTTTAAAAGGTAAAAGCAAACGAGGGACGAGTTCGTAATTTTCGATTTCTTAAAAATATCAATACTATTCATTCTCTTATTAAATACACCCAAAAATAAGACAATTTCTTCTCTTCTTCCTTCTTCAAGGCAGTGGGTGCCATTTTTGGTAGAGATTCTTTGGCTTTTCTTCTTTTCTCGACTGTTTTCGACATTTTCTTTTGCGTTCTATTGCTCGGGATGTGGACTATCTATCCATCCTAACCTTGTGGTGATTCGCATTCTATAAGGGATGCCCTAAAAAGTGAGTTTTCAAATATTTTCATATGTTTTTCTTTGCTTTTGTTTCTAAATAAGTTTTTAAGTTGAAATCATGTATTTCATCGAGAAATTTAACGATTTTGAGCTCGGAATTTCGAAAACTATTCACCCAAAAACACTATTCATCCGAGAATCACACTTTTTATCATTTTAGTTATGGTTTATAAATTATATTCGATCGGTGTTATTGTAGGTTTTGTTAAATGCTTGTGAGACTTTTGTCCGACACTTAGAAAGTTGTCTTCTTAGCTAAGGTGAGTTTAAAATAGTGGTTAGTAATTTTATGTATTGAGTTATATTACGTTATTGTTTGATCAAGGTTAAGAGATTCGCTTAATTATCAAGAGATTGTTAATGTTAGATGATGACTATGAACCTTGGAAATGAGTTCGAGTAGTTCTTAGTTTAAGTGTATTTGGAGTTAATTAGTGGTTTTGAGGGAAAGTAAAGTAGAGGAAATTTTTGGAAGTATTAAAAGGTTATAGAGAACTTTAGAAGAAACTTGGAAATTGAAGGTACTTTGAGTAGTTTTGGACTAAAGTAGCTTAGAAGTTAGTTTTGGGAGTTAACTTATATAATTCAAAGCGACCTATTGTCATTAGTAGCATTGTAGTGTTTTAATCTTGATAATAACTTACTTTGGGAACTTTGATCTTCATGGATTTGGAACATGTGGTAACATGGTACTTGATAGTGTGTTGATGTGGTAACATGCGGTAACACGGTACGTGGTAATATATTGTGGTACGAAATGTGGAACATGTGGTAACACGGTATGTGGTAGTGTGTTGATGTGGTAACACGGTACGTGGTAATATGTTGTGGTACGAAATGTGGAACATATTGTAACACAGTACGTGGTAGTGTGTTGATGTTGTAACATGCGGTACCAAGGTACGTGATAACATGTTATGGTACAAAATGTGGTAACATGGTACGTGGTAGTATGTTAATGTGGTAACTTGCGGTAACACGGTATGTGGTAATATGTTGTAATAAGAGATGTGATCTATGGTATGGTAACAAAGAAAGTTCGAGATACGATTATATACTTGCGATAGTTTTGTTTAGGAAGACATAGTCCTATTTAGTACTTTTATTGTCAAATCTCGAATTCAATACTTTACGTAGTTGGTTGTTAATTGGATTGGAATTACACTTTGATATTAGACATGATTGTATTTGGAAGTGTAGAATAGGTAGTAAAAAACATTTTAGGCCTTTGGACACAATTTCCGGTATGGAATTCGATCCATAGGATTACTTGCTTCCATTTTACTCTCACTAGCATTTTTATGCTAATGTTTCTACACTTACAACTTTTCAGGTACTTCTCGAAAAAAGGGGTGTGGTAGACGAGATGGTGTTGCTTGATCTTTGAGGACGAAGGATTAGACACGGAGATGGACATGGTTTTTTAGCATTCTAGAAATGCTTGTGTGTATATTTCCATCAACATCATACTTTGTATTTTGAGTTCGTGAGAGTGTTTTAAAATTTTTAAAGGTTTTTATGATTTTATGTCTGTTTTATAAATTATTTATAATCGGAATGCGCATTCTACTTTTTATGCTTTCTCTGGTTGTGAACAATGTAAAACAAGTTTTGGTTAGTCCGAATTTTCAACGTACCCATGCCATTTTTTTTCAAAACCCAAGTCTTCCGCTGTGCATTTGAAATTAAAGAATTTAATGGAATTAGGTCGTTGCAAATAATTAATGAACTAAGGTTGCTTGTTGATTTACACACTTATTTTTGTTTGGAGAAGGGAATGAATGAGGGTTGAGGGAGGGATGGAATTATTGTGAGTTGTTGTTCAATCTTTGTTTTTTTTGTTTATTTATTTATTTATATTTTAAAATTTTTTAGTTGATTTGCATACTCTTTTAGTCCAATTAATTATTAAACTAAGATTTGTTGTTGATTTGCATGCTTATTTTTTTTAATATTGAGGGAGGGATAAAATTACTATTTTAGTAAAATATTTAATTGAACTAAAACAATGAGCTGTTGTTCGCTCGTAGTTCTTTTTTATCTTTAATTTTTTCTTGCTTTGCATACTTTTTTAGTTCAATTAATTATTGAATTAAGGTTCCTTGTTGATTTACATGCTTATTTTTGTTTGGAGAATGTAATGAATGAGGGTTGAGGGAGGGATAAAGTTACTATTTTAGTTCAATATTTAATTAAACTAAAACAGTGAGTTGTTGTTCAATTTTAGTTCTTTTTACCTTATAGAAAATTTTGCTTGCTTTGCATATTTTTTTTTCCAATTAATTATTGATCTAAGACTGCTTGTTGATTTGCATGATATTTTTTTTTTTGGAGGAAAGAATGAATAAGGGTCGAGGGAGAGATGAAGTTATTGTTTTAGTTCATTATTTAATTGAACTAAAATGGTGAGTTGTTGTTCAATCTTATTTTTTTATATCTTGTGCATACTTTTTTAGTTCAATTAATTTCTGAACTACGTTTGCTTGTTGATTTGCATGTTTATTTTTATTTTTTAGAGAAGGGAATGAATGATGGTTGAGGGAGGGATGAAGTTACTATTTTAGTTCTATTAAAATAGTGGGTTGTTGTTCAATCTTAGTTCCTTTAGAAAATTTTGGTTGTTTTGCATACTTTGTTAGTTCAATTAATTATTGAACTAATATTTCTTGTTTATTTGCATGTTTCTTTTTGTTTTAAAGCTAAAGTATTTGTTATAGAGCTCTACTTTTAACGTTAAAATGCATTATTTAGTTCAAAGAATTATTGAAGTATTACAAGTTGAGAAAAAAAGAAGAAGAAAGAAACGGCTACACTAAACTAGTTCAATAAAATATTGAAATTTTACAAATTGAGTAAAAGGTTAAAAAACAAAAAAAGAGAGAAGACTATATTGTATAAGTTCAAAACTATTACAAGTTGAAGAAAAGTAAAAAAAAATGATACTGTTTTATTTCAATAAATAATTCAACAAATACGACTTGAGAAAATAGTGAAATTAAAAAAGTACCCAACTTATTCGACGCGTCTGATTCATAATAGCTCACGTTTTTAGTTCAATAAAATATTGAACTATTACAACAATAACAAAAAGAGAGAAAATGCTACAATATTAGTTATAGATCTTTACTTATAATGTTAAAATGCATTGTTTAGTTAAAAAATAATTGAAACTTTTGAAAAAAATGGAAAGAAACTACTACACTAAAGTAGTTCAAAAAAAATATTGAACTATTATAAATTGAGAAAATGGTAAAAAAAAAAGATGTAGAAAAAGGCTATACTAACGAGTACTATTTTATTTGAATAAAAAAATAGAACTATTATGGATTGAGAAAAGAGTAAAACTAAAAAAAAACACAACTTAATTGACATGTCTGATTCATAATAGCTCACTGTTTTAGTTCAATAAAATATTGAACTAAAACAATGAAGGTTAGAAACACTATTATTATGTTGGAAACACTACTGGTAGATGGTGTATTAGGAAACATCATGTGACGACCCGTCACTTTAAAATAATTTAAATTAGAAAACACAGCGGAAGTCTTTATATTTTAAGAAAATTGGCGTGGTTATGTTTGAAAATTGGCTAGCCAAAACCTGTTTACATCTTAAATTCTGAAATCTAAAAACACAAGGAACATTAAGTTCCTATCCAGGAGTTCAAAAGAAATTTTCATCATAAAAGTAAAACACAAAGCTCTTAAGAGCCAATTACAAATGTACAAACCCAAAATATGTATAAAATTCACAAAACATAGTCCATGGACTTTAAATCAACCTAGTCCATCTCGAGGTCATTATCCTTTGATCACGCAGCACCATCTCCTCTCCCTCGACCTCTAGCAAGGGCATTACCTGAAATTTTTGTAATATCATGAGCTAACAACAAACCCGTATTCCGATTTGTGTCCAATCAATCTGACACAATCAATCCTAAAGTTCTTCAAACTCTAGGTAATTTTTAGTCTATAATCTCCAAAGGATGATATTACTAACACTCGTAGTCAAATCCTCATCCATTAACTTGTTACGACATAAATAAGAAAAGTAAATAAACTTTGCATAAATATAGCATCTCGATTCTCTATTCCATCGATCATATGCATGAAGGTAATGTAGGGTTCACATTCACCCTTATGCAGGAATGAAGGTAATGCGAACACTCCCCGTAGAGTCCAACATTCAACCTTATGAATGAAGAAGGTGATGTGGACACTACCCGTAGGCTCCAACATTCTCCCCTTCCTTTCTTTCTCACTTTCTTTTCAATGATGCGATATGTTATGGTTATGCTTACACATTGTAACGTCCCGTGACTTTTGGGGGTAAATTTTTTTATTATTATTATTATTTATTTTAAAAATAAAGCTTTTAAGATTAGTTTAAATTCAGAAATTTCGATTTTAGTAGTTATTTATATCCGAAATTGTTTTTAATCGTTTTAATACTTTAAATATGTTTCGGTGACATTAATAATTATTAATCACCTTTAGATTAGTTTAAGAGCTTCGGGTTTCGTTTTTAAAGCAAAAGTAAAAGAGGGACGTAGGCGTCATTTCCCAAATTGTTAAATATCTAAACACTATTCCTCCTTCTCTTTAAATAAGCCAAAATTAGACAAAATATGAAATTTTCTTCTCATTTTTCATCCCAAACCCGTAGCTTAGAGAGAAAAAAAGAGGAGAGAAAGAAATCGTCGCCCTGGCTTCGTTTCTCGTCCGTTTTACGTGATTTCGGATGCGTTGGAAAGCTCTCGCCGAGACCTTTCTACCCATCCTAACAATCGAGGTTTTCGCTCGTTTTCTCGAGGCTTAAAGGTATGTTAAAGTTTCTTAATTTTGATGTGAATAGTGTTTTAATGGTGGATTTGAATTGTAATCTTCGAATTCGTTCACCGAAGCTTGAGGGTTTCATTCGGGGAAGTCTTTATAGTCAATTTTAGAAACTTTCCCTAAACCCTAAAACCGAGTTTGAGCTCGAAACCCGTCCCTTGTGATTTTCCCTCTTTGGGCTATGTTTAGGATGTTAGGTTCTTTGTGTTTTTGCTTTTTAGTTAATTTTTCGAAAATGGATTAATATGCAAAACCCTATTTTTCGGTTACCCATTGATTTTGCAAACCTCCAAAGTATTCGAAACCAACCCAAAACACCTCTAAAATGCATAAAAGCCGGAAAACCAAACCCGAACCCCTTTTTCCCTAGCTTGGCCGAGAGCTCCATAAGGGTAGAATCCGAGATTTTCGTGGTTTTATGTGTTTAGATGTTGTTTGATTGCTTTTCGGTTAATTAATGTAATTTAGGAATAATTCGTTTGTAGGATTGTGAATTGATCGTGAATTTACAACCTCGGATTATTCGGAGCTTGTCTTCAAGCTAAGGTGAGTTTAAAATGAAAGTTAGTTGTTTTATGAATTAAGCTTCGTTATGTTATTGTTTATCGAAGTTAAGCGGGATTTAGCTTCTTAGAATTTAAGTTTGGTTAGAAACTTTAAATCGGAAGTTAGTGGAGGAATTTTGGAACTATAATTAGTTCGATGAAAAGGAAACATCGGAGTGGTTTGAAAGTGTTACAAAGTGAATTGGAGATGATAGAGGAAAGTGGAATGAGAGTTACTTGAGTGTTTGAAAGTTAAAGTAGCTCAAGAGATACACTTGAGTGTTAACTCGTGTAATCTAGATAGTTAGGCTTCGTAAAAGCTTAGTAGGATTCTTTGAGATTAGCTAACTTTTAGGAAGCTTAACGATTTGCGAAATGGTGAAAGTCCTGATATCCGAAATGGTGAAAGTCCCGATATCCGAAATGGTGAAAGTCCTGATACGATGATGGTGATATGGTAATACCGTACGGGCTTAGTATGTGATTTTGATCCATATGGTATACCCGATCGATGATTGTGATATGGTAATACCGTCCGGGCTTAGTATGTGATTTTGATCCATATGGTATACCCGATCGATGATTGTGATATGGTAATACCGCACGGGCTTAGTATGTGATTTTGATCCATATGGTATACCCGATCGATGATTGTGATATGGTAATACCGTACGGGCTAGTATGTTGATGTTGATCCATACGGTAAATCCGTTACGATGAAACTTGTTTGGTAATAAAAGTAGTTAATGTTACATTTACATATTCCTTAGAATTGTGTAGTAAGACTTAGTGATGATTGTGCTTTACTTTAAGTCTTTGTTTCTATCTTATGGTATCGAATGACGAGTACGGGTAGTATGTTATTTTCGTTTGTTTGTATGGAAATTGGAAGTGTGGATATGGGTAGTAATGAGCATTTAGGCCTTTGGACACGATTTCTGGTATGAAATTTAGTTCATAGGATTACTTGCTTTCGTTTTACTCTCACTAGCATGTTATGCTAATGGTGCTACACTTACAATTTTCGGGTAAACCTCGAGCTAAGAAGCGTGGTAGAGGAGGTGGAGCCGCGTGGTGATCGAGATGGTGTATGGACAATACTAAGAACTCATTTTTGTTTAGCATTCATTGAAATGCTTGTAAATTATTCCATCTTTACATACTTGTGTCTTTTTGAGCCCGAAAGGGTATTTGTGTAAAATATGTCTATGTTTTATGGTCTAAATGTCTTTTGGTATGCGAAATTCCCGATTTATCGCTTTTACGGAAATTTGGGTTGTAAACGGTTTTTGGTTATTCGATTTTTAAACGAACCCACGCCGTTTTTCTTTAAAAGTCGAGTCTTCCGCTGTGCATTTGAATTTAAAGAATTTAACGGGTTCGGGTCGTTACAGTTGGTATCAGAGCCTCTTTGGTTCTGAAGACCACATACATCGCATGTTTTTCATATTTTAATATTGTCCAAACATCGCTCGAAGTCACCGGCGCCAGGTATCCTTTGAACGCTCTCTTTTGATTAGTTTGTGTATACTTTTGCTTTTACTTTCCTGGTAACTCATGTGAGGCTTTTCTGATTGTGATTTCAGTATGCCTCCGAGGACAGTTGCACCGAGGAGAGGTAGGAGTAGAGTACCGACTGCAGTACGAGGCAGGGGCCGTACTAGAGCAGTTACACCACCACCTGAGTATCGGGAGGATGAGCCTCCAGTAGATCAGCCACCTAGTCATGGTCGCAGTGTTACCATTTCTGAGGAGTATTTTAGAGATCTATTACGAGGTGGTGGGGGGCATGTTGATCAGGTTATACCACCTGTTAGAGCACCTGCTCCAGTGGTAGATCAGTCTGGTGTTACTGATGCTGCGAAAACTCTGAAGGAGTATGTCAGGTATAACACTCCTGAGTTTGATGGTACATCCACTGATCCGGCTAATGCGGAGAGATGGATTACCAGGATTGAGAGGGTACTTGGGTTTATTAAGTGCCCAGATCAGCTGAAGGTTCATTGTGGGACCTATTCATTGGTTGATGATGCACTTTATTGGTGGAATGGTATATCTCATACTCTCAGTCCTGATTTACCGGTTAGTTGGGAGATGTTCAGGGAGAAGTTTTTTGATAAATACTATCCCGAGGATACACGAGACCAGTTAAAGATTCAGTTTCTTACCCTTAGACAGGGTGATATGTCTGTGGTAGAGTATGAGAGAGAGTTTGACAGGTTGTCAAAGTTTGCCACCAGACATGTTATCGATCTGGAGAGTAAGAGGAGACGATTTATAGTAGGTTTGAGGGCTGAGTTACGAGACCAGGTACGAGCCTTGCAACCTACTACCTTCGCTGATGCTTTGAATGCCGCTTTGGCATTAGATATTGGGGATGCTGAGAAGAAGGCTTTTGAGATTGCCTGCACGGCTTCTTCTCGAAAGAGGAAGGCTGGGGGCGACCTCTCCGGTCGAGGACACGCCCATCGAGACAGCTCCTGGTAAGGGCGGAGAGGACGACGGGACCTCGGTTTCACACAGTCGGTCTAGTGCTCTTGCTCCTCCTCCTACCCCTCTTGTCCTATTTGTACCGAGTACCACCTAGGTCGGTGTAAGGTGATGAGGTGCTTTCGGTGTGGGACAGATCGGACATACTAGACCTTTCTCGCCCTAGTTTGCGACGACGATCAGTATAGTGGAGGTCAGGGTCAGAGTTCTGGTCAGGTTCAGGGCCGAGAACAGACCCAGGGGCGAGGTCAGACTGTTGGTAGGGGCCAGGTTAGGTCTTATCAGCAGCAGAGAGTACCACCGGTAGTTCAGGCACAGCCTCAGACACGACAGCAGGCCCGTGTCTTTGCCACCACTCGAGTGTCCTGGATGATGTTTATCATCTCACGTGCGGTGACAGCCAATTCTACCATCATGTACATGTGGAAAGAATGTCTTTCTAGAATATACATATGAGCTATTTCATCGCTCTGGATCCATCTCTCATATGGATCCCACACGCCCCGAAGAACTAGGTTTTTAGACCCTCAAGAAAATCAGTGTAAAGAACAAAATGAATGTGTTCATTGACTAGAGTTTCGAATAGTTCTGATTCCCAAGTGTCATAGTTCCCATCATTTATTGTAGGTTTGTTTTTCCAAGTCAAGTAATTCTCATTTGACATATTACTGATAAATAAATAAACACATGCTTTAGTAATACAATTTTACATAATCATTCATTCATACTTTTGGCATCTATTAAACGTGATGCATGAATGCACATTTAATAAAATTTTAAAACCTTAAAACACAATTTCTATGCCATGGTATTTTAGTGAGACAGGAACGATGCCTACGTAGGCAGGTCAAGGTTCTCTCCCACTAAAATGAGACTCATCTCAACTAATGAATATCCCCAGGCTATCTCATATCCTACAGTTCTTTAGTTACCATGTTTTGGTTAGGCGAAACATCTAGATCACTTAAATATTAATTTTGATGAGTGTCACCATAGAGAGAGTCAAACATCAAAATTCTTAAGAGTCTTTCTAAATGAATCCCTTTGAGTGTTACCCAAGTTTTAGATCGCTTAGAGTTATTTTGATGAGTGTCATCGAAGGGAGAGTCAAACATCAAAAGCTCTAAAAAATCATATCTTGAAGAGAATCACTCGGGTATTGATCGATACGGTTGCTTTCCGGAGGGAATGATTGAAGAGTTACCAACAACACAGAATCCCTATATGAATCTCACTCATTGATTCCAACTTGGAGACCGTAGGACATGTTGTCACTTGTCCTTCTCCCACTCAATATAGCTAGCTAAGGCTTTTAACTTACATATATTCAGACAACCTCTAATATCTAAGTTCAATCTAACTTATAATAGCTATTATAGATTGGTTAGATTGATTTTAATGTGAAAGCTAAGTGATTAATCTCTATTAATCCTAACACATTATGCACCGTCTCAATGAAGAGAATTATTAATAAAATATGACTCACAAGATCGCTCCCAGTTAGAGGGGTCTCGTGTTAATGGAACGATTAAATAACCTCTTATTTTGGGCAGAGCTTTCTCGCCAGAGTTATATTTAAATTAATAACTTCAACTTCATTAATTTTTAATTAACTCTCTAATTAAAAATAATGACACCTCATCTTTTAGGTTTTTAGTTTCAGATCTTATTTAAAACTAAACTATTAATTAAAATATTGGTTACTAAACTCTTTTAGACGATTTTAATTAAAACCTAAACGTGCTGCTAGCAATTACTAATTAACCCCTTAATTAAAATTCTAGCACAATAAATATAACATTTATATTCATACAAGGCATGAGCATAATATCAATAATCTCCATTAATGATGCATGATCATGGCATTTATGCATTTATGATGAGAATAATTATTTATGGCATACTTTATGCATGAATAATTATTATTTAATTATATCTAATATATAATAAATAAATAAGCAATTTTGGTTGGGATAATATTCCCATCATATAATTTTGAAAATATTATATTAACAAGACTGCTCTGATACTAGTTGTTGAGATTGAGGCCTCTAAAAGAGTTTTCAAACGAAAGTCTCGAGGATCTTTCCTTACAGTATAATATTAACAAAAATCTAAATGCATAAAATCGAATACTAACCCTTGTCAAGAAGTGTCTGACTCTTCCTCGTTCTTCGATGGTTACGATCTTGGGACGACCAAAAAGATCTTCCTCACTAAGAACAATAGAGAATCGATGCATGAGCACTATCCTCTTTGGAAAAAGGAAGAGGGAAGAAAATCTTCTTCCCTATACCCTATGGGCGGCGGCGGCAAGGAGAGTGGGAGAGGAATTTTCTGAGCCTTCTCTTTGTTGCTTAACCGTGTGTTTTGGGATCACCCCAAAGGTCCTATTTATAGGAAAACCAAGACCTCAGAAAATCTTTGAAAATCTTTTAAATTATCAAATAATTAATAAAGATATTCTAAAATATATTTTAAATAATTAAGATATAATATCTTATTCCATAATAAGATAATCCCATATCTTTTATTTAAATTAATCTTTATTAATTTAAAATAATTATTCCATATCTTAACCATTAAGATATTCATATATTTCAATTAAATAAAATCCAAGTAATTAGTTAAAAATTAACCAATGGGGCATGTGACCCTACCCGTGGGTCACACGCCCACCATGTCATCTCCATGACAATATTAAGCATTTTGTTTTCCTTTTTATTTAATAGAACAATTCCATTAAATAAATAAATAAATAAAACTCCTTTATTTATTTCCTCTTTAATTTGACTTCTTCAAATTAAATATTTAAATAAACTCCTCTATTTAAATCCCCATTAATTTTTGACAACTTCAAAATTAATTTAATTACATAGAATCCTCTATTTAATCTCTCTATTATATAATTAAATAAACTCTTCTATTTAATAAATAATTAAATAGACTCTTCTATTTAATTTCACCTTTAATTAAATAATTAAATAGACTCCTCTATTTAATTTTATTTAATTAATCAAATAGACTCCTCTATTTGTATTTGACTTAATTGATTTGACAACTTCAAATCAAATACTTGAAATCATTTTTCCAAAGAAATTAATCATCATTAATTTATGTTCTCAATTACATGCGTTAGCTCGGAGGACTTAATGGACCTATAGGACTAAGCTCCAATGATCTAGAATTACATTGATTGAACTCCTTCAATCAATTAATTCTTATTCATTAACTCCTAGATAACTCCACTAAATATCTAGAGTTGCACTCTTAGTACTAAAGACATAGTTATGTTCATTAGCTAATATCATTACTACACTTTGATCCTTCACAAGTTAGTTCGTATCCATGATACATCTTGTTCCTTAAGCCCAACTGATTCTCCAATGAACAACCTTACTTAATCTCCATTATGCGTCTTTACCTTTTCCTTGATCAAAGGAATATGGGGCCCCGCTGTTCAATACCGAATCAATCCATAAGGGAACTACTTATCTATTTTCCTATATGGAAAAGAGTGAATTCCATTCTTGTGTAATTACTTTTCAAGCTATAAGCAAGATGTAATCCCCAAAGTGGGAGGCATATTGAGCGAACTATTAGGAATGGTGTCCTAGAACTTGTAATTATTTAATAATAATAATTTATTAAGAATAAATTAAATAAATAAACATAAGTTCTTTATGTTATCTAGATTGATTCAATTAATGATATTAGGAATATATGGAAATATATAAATATCAAACATTCAAATAGTAAACCCTAAGTTACTCTTATGAAATCACGACTTAGTATGTGAGTCATACAAGAGGATTAAAGTCGAGATGAGTAACTTAAACGTGTCTACAGTAAACGAATAATGTTTGGAAACCTTATCCTGGTAACACCGTTGATAGCTTCGCATTTTGTTTATAGACAAATGATCGAATCCTGATCATTCATGTGGGAGACATGAAATGGAAGTATCATATGCAATGTTGATTGTATAAGACAGGACCACGATGTTCGATCAAATTTCTCATTAGTATCGTTTACGAGAAATAATCGAATATCAAACTAAGTTTATCAACCGTGATAGATCTCAATCCTGAGTGAAATACGGATTCCTATTTGTGGAGTTATGTTCTTTGATTCACTTAGTTGAGAGCGATCTGTAAGAACGCTCAATACACTCCTGTTTTGGGAACATGACTAGATAAGTAGCTGAGAACTCATTTTCACGAGATGGAATTCATAACTTTCCTATAAATTAACGGTAGCAGTGCAATACCTAAACATTTTAGGAACTTTAGGAAACTCCCTTGATGTACTGATTCGAGACATGAATAAGTGACGTCACGACTTCTATTGATCATATAAGTATCTTATCTCTAGTTCGACTAAAGATAAAGTTCATTGGAGAATCAGCGGGAACACAAGGATAAAGCGGTAATTACAGGGGCAAAACGGTAAATTTATCAGCCTATAATTATGAGGGTTCCACGTGAAGGATAATATCACAGATATAAATATGATAAACTAAATGGACAATAACTCATCTATAGTGAGAGGAGTTCAGCTATGAATCTATAATGGAATTATTCATAGTTAGATAATAAGTAATTAACTGATTATGTGTTAATCACTTAATTGACTAATTATTAAGCCCATGATTTATAGGTCCATCGGTTCCCTATGCTAGCCCAAATATCGTAGTCGCAAAATCAAGTAGAAGAAATGGAAAGTTTAAGTAAAGCGAATTACTTAAAATAGGCAATATTAATTGTTTAAATATTTAATATATTTAAACGGTAATTAATATAAACATTATTAATAGTTTAAATAATGAGTTTATTTAAACATGAAATTAATAATGAAATATTATTAATTAGATATTATTAATTATTTGAATATTGAGTATATTTAAATGGTAATTAATAATTTGATATTAATTAACAATAATTATTTGTTTAAATAATTAATTTTATTTGAACGGAAATTAATAATTAAAATTAATTAATTAATAATAAAATATTATTAATTAAATTGTTAATTAAATAATGAGTTTATTTAATGGAAATTAATAATTAAAATATTTATTATTAATTATTTAAATAATGAAAATTATTTAAATGGAAATTAATAACTAAATATAAATTTGATAATATTTAGTCGGGAGAAAATATTAATATTATTAATTGTTTAAATAAAATATTTTATTTAAATGGTAATTAATAAATAAATTAATTAAGTTGGACTTATTAATTTAAGAGAGAGTTTCAAGCCCAATTGGATTAATGAACCCAATTGAAATTGGCCCAAAATAATTAAATAAATAAATTTGATTTTTTAATTAATTATTTTAGAATTTCGGCCATATCATTAATTTAGGGAGAGATAATTGTTTGAATTATATCCTAAAATAATTACATGGATTTATTTACCCAAGATAAATAAAATAAAGAAAAGAATATATTTTCTTATTTATCTATGGCATTTTCGAAATTGCAAGATAAAGGAAAGAGATAATCTTTTTTCTTTTTGTATTTATCTCTATAGATTAATCCTAATGTGATTAGGATTCCTATTTTCCTATAAATAGGAGGGTTGGGTCATTCATAAATCATAGAATTCAATTCCATAGAAAATTGGAACTCTCTCTTCTTCCCTTCTCCCCCCTTTGACCGATTTCCCTATAGTTTTATTGGGAAGAAAATATTTTTCTTCTTCCCAATTTCTTCTAAAGTTTGATCCCACAATCGGATTTCGTTTGATCTATCAGGATATAGCATAGAAGATCCAGTGTTGCTGAGGATTGATGCTGTAAAGAAACCTCCAACCAATTCTCCAATTTTACTCAATGTAAGTTTCAGTTTGATTTTAATTTTCAAAAATTAAGCATGAATCTACTTGTTCTTCGTGTTTTTATCACAATTTGCACGATGTTAATAGATTCGTTATTAAATGTTAATAAATTTACTAAATAAATTTCCGCTATTTTAGTAAATCATCCCTTCACGAACTACATCGAGTCACCTTCACCTATGAAAATCAATCGCTTATCTCTTACGAACAGGAGTTCGTAATCCACTTAGGATTAAGATCAATTGTACATGATCAACTGATTGATAAACGAAGTATCTTTCTATAACGGCTTTCCCATAAGACAGTAAGTTTATCTTAGTTCAGTCTACTACAATCTCTATTGAAGCAACACCCCCACTCACATGTCCCTACATGAGCGATTCAGATGAGATCACTTGTGCCAATTCACAAGTGGGCCATGTTAGTGGTGTTACCAGGAATAAAGCACCCAACCTTGATTTATATACCACAGACCATTTGAGTTACACTTAAGTGAATCTTCCCGCATCATATGCTCACTTTAAGTTATCATAAGTAACTCTGGATCTTATGATGAATTACATTTATTAAACTAATAATAAATGACAATGTAAATATTACTAATTAATAATTCTTTTATTTATTTTTATTTTAATTGGACTACATAATATTTAGGGCAGAAACCCCAGTAATATCTCACTTACACTAAAGCTTTACAGAGATTTATCTAGTAATCCTAAACTACTCATATGACGCTCGAACACCTTAGCCGAAAGCGTCTTTGTAAATGGATCAGCAATATTATCCTCAGAGGTTATCTTTGTCACTACAACATCTCCTCTTTGGACTATCTCCCTTATTAGGTGATACTTTCTCTATGTGCTTTCCCCGTTTGTGGCTTCTAGGCTCTTTGGAGTTGGCTACAGCACCACTGTTATCACAGAACAGTGTTATGGTTAGTCCATATCTGGTACTACCTCTAGATCGTTTAGGAACTTCCTAAGCCAGACACCCTCTTTAGAAGCTTTGCAAGTGGCTACATACTCAGCCTCCATTGTGGAGTCAGGAATACAACTTTGCTTTATAGTCCTCCAAACAATGGCTCCATCACAAAGTGTGAAAACTGATCCAGATGTGGTTTTCCTATAATCCTTATCTGCCTGAAAGGCAGAATTCGTGTACCACTTGAGAACCAAATCCTCTTTACCGTACACTAGCACATGTTCTCTCGTTCTCTGAAGATACTTGAGAATATTCTTGACTGCAACCCAATGTTCATAACTAGGGTTTGATTGGTAACGGCTTACTATCCTTACTGCATAACAGATGTTCGGTCTAGTACACAACATCGCATACATTAGACTTCCAACTGGTGATGCATAAGGATACTATCTCATACTCTCAACTTCTTGAGGAGTTTTAGGACATTGGTCCTTTGTTATATAAATCTCATGCCTGAAAGGTAACACTCCTTTTTTGGATTTATCCATCCCATACTTGGCAACTATTTTGTCAATGTAGGATGTCTGAGACAATGCTAACGTCTTGTTCTTTCGGTTCCTTATAATTTGGATACCAAGAATATATTGAGCCTCTCCCAAATCCTTCATTTGGAATTCTTTAGCTAGACATTTCTTGACGTCCGATAATACCCTTACATTATTCCCAATAAGTAAGATATCGTCAACGTATAGAATGAGAAAAACCACATCTTTGTTGAGTATCTTCTTGTAGACACAAGACTCATCAACATTCTGTTCAAAGCCTTACGATTTGACCGAAGTATCAAATCTCTTGTTCCAAGACCATGAAGCTTGCTTTAATCCATAAATAGATTTTAGCAACTTACTAACTTTTTATCCTTCACATTGAACAACGAATCCTTCTGGTTGGAGCATATAGATACTCTCGTCAAGATACCCATTCAAAAATGCAGTTTTGACATCAATCTACCAAATTTCATAATTGAAATGTGTAGCAATGGATAGGAGAGTTATTATAGACTTTAACATAGCAACAGGGGAGAAGGTTTCTTCATAGTCAACCCCTTCCTTTTGGGAATACCCCTTTGCTACAAGTCTAGCCTTGAAAGTCTCTATTTTTCCATCGACTCCTCGTTTCCTCTTATAGATCCACTTGCACACAATGGGATTTACCCTAACTGGTTGATCTACAAATTCCCAGACTGAGTTGGAGTACATGGACTCCATCTCAAGATCCATAGCTTTTAGCCATTTTTCGTTGTCAACATCTATCATTGCTTCCTTGTAAGACAATGTGTAACGTCCCGTTACTTTTAGAGGTAAATTTTTTTTTTTTTTTTATTTAATGAAGCTTTTAAAGTTTAGTTTTAATTCAGTAACTTCTATTTTAGTAGCTATTTTCGTCCAAATTAGTTTTTAATCGTTTTAGTACTTTAATTATGTTTTGGTGATATTAATAATTATTAACGGGCCAATTAATAATTATTAATCACCTTTAGATTTATTTACAAGCTTCGGGTTTCATTTTTAAAGCAAAAACTAAAGAGGGACGTAAGCGTCATTACCCGATTTCTTAAATATCTAGATTTCACTATTCATTTTCCCTTAAAATAGAAAATCAAAGGCAATTTCATCAAATTTCTGCATCTTCTTCCTCTGTCCAGTAGTGAGCCTCCAAAAGCCAAAAATTAATTTTTGGTTTTTCTTTATTTCTCAACGGATCGTCTCGATTCTACATCCGTTGGAAAGCCCTTGGCCCGTAGATCATTTCCAACCTACCGAACGTAATTTTCGCTCGTTTTATCGAGGCTTAAAGGTATGTTAAAGTTTCTTATTTTTGTTATGAATAGTGTTTTAATGGTGGAATTGAGTTGTAATCTTGAATTCGTTCACCTGGAGCTTTAAGATATCAATCGGGAAGGTTGTTATAGTCATTTTTAGAAACTTTCCCTAAACCCTAAAACCGAGTTTGAGCCGAAACCCGTCCCTTGTGATTTTTCCCTCTTTGGGCTTTGTTTAGGATGTTTAGTTTATTATGTTTTTGCTATTTTCTAATTGTTTCGAAAATGGTTTAATGCTCAAAACCCTAAATTGCGAATACCCATTAAGGTTACCAACCTCCAAAGTACCAAAACCAAACCAAAATGTCTTTAAAGTGCTTAAAATCCAGGAAAACAATTCCTTTTCTTCCTTTCCCTTGGGCCGTGGGCCTCTTGGCATAAGTTCCAGGTTGTTTTGTCTTTTATTTTAGTATCGTGACGATCGTTCTTCGATTCGGTTAATTAATATACTTTAGGTGTATTTAATTATAGGTTTCGTGCATAGATCGTGATTCTTGGTCAACCTGGTGTTTCGGAGTTGACTTCGTTTACAAGGTGAGTTTAAAATGAAAGTTAGTTGTTTTATGAATTAAGTTTCATTATGTTATTGTTTATCGAAGTTAAGCGGATTTAGCTTCTTAGAAGTTAAGTTTGGTTAGAGACTTTAATTAGGAAGTTAGTGGAGGAAAGTTTGGATTTATGGTTAGTTCGATGATTAGAGAACATCGGAGAGGTTTGTAAGTATGGAAATGAGATTTGGAGATGTTAGATGAAAGTGGAATGGAAGTTACTTTGATGGATTTGGAAGTAAAGTAATTAGAAGATGCACTTGAGTGTTAACTCGTGTATTCTAGATAGTTAGGCTTCGTAATAGCTTAGAAGGATTCTTTGAGTTTAACTAACTTTTAGGAAGCTTAACAGTTTGTAAAGTGACCCATGATTGTATGTTGATTCGGTTCCATACGTATCATGTGGTGAAATGGTGAAAGTCCTGATATCCGAAATGGTGAAATTCCTGATACCTGAAATGGTGAAAGTCCTGATATCCGAAAATTCCTGATACCTGAAATGGTGAAAGTCCTGATATCCGAAATGGTGAAATTCCTGATACCTGAAATGGTGAAAGTCCTGATATCCGAAATGGTGAAATTCCTGATACCTGAAATGGTGAAAGTCCTGATATCCGAAATGGTGAAATTCCTGATACCTGAAATGGTGAAAGTCCTGATATCCGAAATGGTGAAATTCCTGATACCAAAATGGTGAAAGTCCTGATAACCGATGATTGAGATATGATACATGGTAGTACGTGGATTCGGATCCGCACGTACCATGGTATTATGATCTATGATACGGCACATGATAGTATGTTGATTCGGTTCCATACGTATCATGGTGCGATGGTTGTGATATGGTACGTGGTATGTTGATTTCGATCCATACAATAGCACGATACGATGAAACTTGTTTGGTAATAAGGATAGTTAATGTTAATTTTACCGATTCTTTAGAACGTGTAGTGAGACTTAGTTGTGAATGTTAATTACACTTTAAGTCTTTATTCTTTTTCTATCTCATGGTATTGACATGTATGGGTGACATTCTACTATCGATTGATTGTATGGAAATTTTGGAAGTGTGGATGTGAGTAGTATTGGGCATTTTAGGCCTTTGGACACGATTTCGGTTATGAGATTTTGTTCATAGGATTACTTGCTTTTGTTTTACTCTCACTAGCATGTTATGCTAATGGTGCTACACTTAAAATTTTCAGGTAAACCTCGAGTTAAGAAGCGTGGTAGAGGAGGTGGAGCCGCGTGACTGATCGAGAGGGTGTATGGACAATACTAGAAAACTCATTTTGTTTAGCATTCATTGAAATGCTTGTAATTATTCCATCTTTACATAACTTGTGTCTTTTTGAGCCCGAAAGGGTATTTGTGTAAAATATGTCTATGTTTTATGGTCTAAATGTCTTTTGGAATGCGAAATTCCCGATTTATCGCTTTTTCTGGAATTTGGGTTGTAAACAGGTTTTGATTATTCGATTTTTAAACGAACCCATGCCGTTTTTCTTTAGAAATCGAGTCTTCCGCTGTGCATTTGAATTTAAAGAATTTAACGGGTTCGGGTCGTTACACAATGGATCCTCCAGATCAATATTGCCATCATTGACCTGACTCTGGAAAGACGCAAAACATGCAAAAATGTGATTCCCAAGGCGATTTGACCCTTTGAGAAGAAAAAAATTAGCATGGAGAACATAAACCTCATCATTACTCACAAAACGTCACCATCACCAGATTCTCAAAGATCTCCAATTAATGAGACTCTTCCTTCAAAGACTTACTCCCTAACTAAAGACAGCTGAAAACAGGGAACGCATTAAATGTTTCCTCGCCCCAATGAACCAATCCCGGCTGAGAAGATCCGAAAAGGTGCCAGCAGGACGCACTCATTACAACTTTGGAAATAGAAGTGGCAAGTCACATCCAGGGAACTTCGAAAGACACCGCCCTTATTAAGGAGTCTTAAAGATCGAGATAACGCCAATATTATCTTGATAAATCAAACATTTCCTGATCTCAAAAGGAAACCAACGTCTGGCTTATAAATAGGACCAAGAAACGTTAAGATAAGTCATCTGTTCCCCAATCCTTCTCCAAGAATCTCCAGAAAGCACCTTCCAAGAACTCTCCAACAACCTCTTTCAAACACCAAACACCCTCTTCTCAAAACCATGGCATCACCAAGATCTAGTCAGAGTGATGGCAACAATAACGCCTCATACAATAGATGGCAAGTGAAGAGGGAAAGCCATAGACAAAGGATACTCAGAGCGATGTTAAGGAGAAGTAATCAAGAACTTCTTCATGAGAATGAGATAAGCCGACAACTGAGCGAACTCTACGAGCGCATGCAAAAAAGATTCGTGGAGGTGAAAGAAAGACTAGATAAGGCCATACCAAGGGCCACCCATATCCTTTATGGGACCCGGCGAATAGGGGATGTCATTGCCCTTGAAGCCCAAGAACTCAAGCAATCACCATGTCGCACAGACGATGTCCTGGACGAGCTTCAAGATCGAGTCTCTGAGATGAACTCAGAGATCGTCTATCTAGTTGACCAACTCGATTCGGAGGACGAGGAGATTAAGAGGACGAGGATGATGGTAGCGATGATAACTGACAAGATCGTCCCATGTTGTGAATGACCAACTCGTCCACTAGAGGAATATTGAACCCTCTAGAGCTCTCTCTTACATCTGAGAAAATAACCAGACTCTAGGATAGTTTCTACTTTTTCTTTTCATTTTTATTTTAGAAAGTCAAATGTAATATGATACAAAATTGTCAATAGAAACTTTTTTTTTCTTAAATCTTGGTCAAAACTCCAAAAGAAAAATAGCCTAACATAGAGTTAGATGAATAACCCTTTCAACGCAAAGGATGAAAAGACCTAGCTCGGACTAGGTGAGAAGAACATCCTAATGTAGAGTTATATGAACAACCCTTTCAATACAAAGGATGAAAAGACCTAGCTAGAACTAGGCAAGATCTTTGAAAGATAAAATTAACCCTTATAAAATAAGGAAGAAAGACCTAGCTCGGACTAGGAAAAATCTTCGGAGAATAAAATTAACCCTTATGAAATAAGGAAGAAAGACCTAGCTCGGACTAGGCAAAATTTTTGAAGAATAAAATTAACCCTTATAAGGAAGAAAGACCTAGCTTGGTCTAGGCAAAATCTTCGAAGAATAAAATTAACCCTTATGAAATAAGAAAGAAAGACCTAGCTCGAACTAGGCAAAGTCTTCAAAGAATAAAATTAACCCTTATGAAATAAGAAAGAAAGACCTAGCTCGAACTAGGCAAAGTCTTCGAAGAATAAAATTAACCCTTATGAAATAAGAAAGAAAAACCTAGCTCGAACTAGGTAAAATCTTTGAAAGATAAAATTAACCCTTATAAAATAAGGAAGAAAGACCTAGCTCTGACTAGGAAAAATCTTTGGGGAATAAAATTAACCCTTATGAAATAAGGAAGAAAGACCTAGCTCAGACTAGGAAAAGACTCCTCTATTTAATCTATCTATTATATAATTAAATAGACTCTTCTATTTAATAAATAATTAAATAGACTCTTTTATTTAATTTCACCATTTATTAAATAATTAAATAGACCCCTCTATTTAATTTCATTTAATTAAGCAAATAGACTCCTCTATTTGTATTTGCCTTAATTAATTTGACAACTTCAAATCAAATGCTTGAAATAATTTTTTCAAAGAAATTAATCATCATTAATTTATGTTCTCAATTACATGCGTTAACTCGGAGGACTTAATGGACCTATAGGACTAAGCTCCAATGATCTAGAATTATATTGATTGAACTCCTTCAATCAATTAATTCTTATTCATTAACTCCTAGATAACTCCACTAAATATCTAGAGTTGCACTCTTAGTACTATAGATATAGTTATGTCAATTGGCTAATATCATTAACTACACTTTGATCCTTCATAAGTTAATTCGTATCTATGGTTAGGTATTTGCACCGTATTAACCTCCATAATACATCTTGTTCGTTAAGCCCAACTGATTCTCCAATGAACAACCTTACATAATCTCCATTATGCGTCTTTACCTTTTTCTTCATCAGAGGAATATGGGGCCCCGCTGTTCAAGACCGAATCAGTCCATAAGGGAACTACTTATCTATTTTCCTATATGGAAAATAGTGAATTCCATTACTATGTAATTACATTCCCAGCTATAAGCAAGATGCAATCCCCAAAGTGGGAGGCATATCGAGCGTACTATATCGAGTCACTCTCACCTATGCAAATCAAAGACTTGTCTCTTGTGAACAGGAGTTTATAAACGAAGTGTCTTTCTGTAACGGCTCTCCCAGAAGACAGTAAGTTTATCTTAGTCCAGTCTACTACATTCACTATTGCAGCAACACCCTCACTCACATGTCTCTACATGAGCGATCCAGATGAGATCACTTGTGCCAACTCACAAGTGGGCCGTGTTAGCGGTGTTACTAGAAATAAGGCACCCAACCTTTATTCATATACCATAGACTATTTGAGTTAGACTTAAGCGAATCTTCACGCATCATATGCTCACTTTAAGTTATCATAAGTAACTCTGGATCTTATGATGGATTACATTTATTAAGCTAATAATAAATGACAATGTAAATATTACTAATTAATAATTCCCTTATTTATTTATAATTTAATTGGATTACATAAGAATTAAGGCAGAAACCCCAGTATTTAGAATAGTAGGGAATGAAAGGAAAGTCAATTTGGGGAACCCACAGCTCGGGAACTCACCATCAAACCTCGTGGATTTTATCAACGTCCACATCACCTTTCTTCAGGTCAGAGGTAGCTCACGTATCCCCATATTCTTCGAATATGCAACCATCGACGGTTCCTTCATCTTCGATAGTCGCCCTTTCTTCCACGTCAAAAAGCACCCGAAGAGGCTTAAACAATTCATCAGCATTGTCTCTCCAGATTGGGCTAAACCGGGACCTTTCTTCTTCCAGGAATGATAGCTTTAGCTCATCACGGCAAATCTTCACCTGCGTAGAGGCCATCACACTCCACTGTACGACAGAGTTTATCATCGGCCTTAGAAATAGAAGATTGAGCACTCCCCACCTTGGAACAAAGCCTCTTGATCAATTCTTCCTTTCGACCCAATTCGTCCATCAGCTTCTTCAACTCAGCCTCAAGTTCTTCGTTCTTGTCCTTTGCGATCTTCATCTTCCCAGCCATTTCCGCGGTCGCCACTTCTGCCAAAATTAGCTTCTCAGACAAGGCAACAAACAATTGTTTAGATGTTTCGCCCTCGCACAACGCTAACTTTAGTAGATGAACCATCTGAGCCTGCGCTTGAAACCCCTGAAAAACAGAAAGCAATTTCGCTCTACACAGGTCAAGCCCAAAAAAATGAGACTTGGGATAGAAACGTTACCACGACAGTCCGTGCTACTAAATGATCCACGAATTCTTCTGGATGAGATAGGCCAAACACCGAAGGAAGAGATACAGATCCAAAATCCTACTCAAAGTCTATAGAGGCAAGATACTTCTACATAAAACTAACATTTAGGGCAAACCTCAAACAATGAGCATAGAAGAACATTGAATCCACCCTCATCAACTTCATGTCATGTCGAGGAAAATGAACGAAAAGAGGGAAAGCCCTGCTTGAAGGAGTATCTTGTGAAGGCACAGCAAGATGAGGAGAACCATTACCGAATGAGGAGGTGGTTCCAAAAGAGACAGACGCTAGACTATTCACCTTACGAGTCTTCTTCTTCTCTCTAATGGGAGGTTGTGATTGATCAACCGTGACCTTCCTCTTCAAGCACGATGAAGAATGAACAACAAGTTCCTTGTTGATAGCTAAAGCGAACGCTGACAGTTTTGAATTCGCAGACATACTTGGCCTTGACAAATTCAACTTTAAACTTCATCGCCTTTTTCTAGCTACAAAGACAAAGAAAACTCAGGAAGAAGAAGAATCATTATTGAAAGAAAACAAGATTCTAGATACCTCTTGCTCCTGGAAACGGATCGGAATAAAAAGGATCCAAAGTCTAGTAAAGATGAGTTCTTCTTCACAAACAAAAGCTTCCCAGACAAATTGACCAATCTTCTCTAACTCTTAGCAAGCGTTGATGTCTGAAGCCGTGATATCAAATTTGCTTAAAGTCTGTACTGCAAGGAAAGAAGAAAAAGTTAAGAACGATCATTCAAAGAAAGTAAAATTGAGGTGGAACATAACCGTTCTCACCCGACTCTTTCCAGACTAAGGGGATGGGGATCCCATTAAAAGTCAACCTTCCCCAAATGAAAAACCTGCTGGGGTTCCTGTCCTAAATCTTATGTAATCCAATTAAACTATAAATAAATAAAAGAATTAATAATTAGTAATATTTACATTGTCATTTATTATTAGTTTAATAAATGTAATCCATCATAAGATCCAGAGTTATTTATGATAACTTAAAGTGAGCATATGATGCGGGAAGATTCACTTAAGTGTAACTCAAATAGTTTGTGGTACATGAATAAAGGTTGGGTGCCTTATTTTTGGTAACACCACTAACACGGCCCACTTGTGAATTGGCACAAGTGATCTCATCTGGATCGCTCATGTAGAGACATGTGAGTGGGGGTGTTGCTGCAATAGAGATTGTAGTAGACTGGACTAAGATAAACTTACTGTCTTCTGGGAAAGCCGTTATAGAAAGACACTTCGTTTATCAATCGGTTGATCATGTACAATTGATCTTAATCCTGAGTGGATTACAAATTCCTGTTCGCAAGAGACAAGTCTTTGATTTGCATAGGTGAGAGTGACTCGATATAGTTCGCTCAATATGCCTCTTACTTTGGGGATTGCATCTTGCTTATAGCTGGGAACGTAATTACACAAGAATTGGAATTCACTCTTTTCCATATAGGAAAATAGATAAGTAGTTCCCTTATGGACTGATTCAGTCATGAACAGCGGGGCCCCATATTCCTCTGATCAAGGAAAAGGTTAAAGACGCATAATGGAGATTATATAAGGTTGTTCATTGGAGAATCAGTTGGCTTAAGGAACAAGATGTATCATGGAGGTTAATACGGTGCAACTACCTAGCCATGGATACGAACTAACTTGTGAAGGATCAAAGTGTAGTTAATGATTATAGCCAATGAACATAACTATGTCTATAGTACTAAGAGTGCAACTCTAGATAGTTAGTGGAGTTATCTAGGATTTAAAGAATGAGAATTAATTCATTAAAAGGAGTTTTAATCAAAGGTAATTCTGGATCATTGAAACTTAGTCCTATAGGTCCATTAAGTCCTCTAAGCTAATGCATGTAATTGAGAACATAAATTAATATGATTAATTTCTTTGGAAAAATGGAATTAAATAGAGGAGTCTATTTGATTAATTAAAAGAAATTAAATAGAGGAGTCTATTTAATTATTAAATAGAAAAGTCTATTTAATTAATTATGAGAGATTAAATAGAAGAGTCTATTTAATTAAATTAATTTTGAGTTGTCCAAAATTGATGGGGGTTTAAATAGAGGAGTCTATTTAAATATTTAATTTGAGATTGTCAAATTAAAGAGGAAATAAATAAAAAGAGTTTTATTTATTTAATTATTTAACAGAATTGTTCCATTAAATAAAAAGGAAAATAAAATGCCCAGTATTGTCATGAGATGATGATAAGGGCGTGTGACCCATGGTGGGGTCACACGCCACCTGGTCAAAGAGTTGACTAAGTTTTGCATTTTATTTTATTTAAAATATATGAATATCTTATTTTAAATTAATGTGATTAATTTAAATGGAAGATATGGAAAAATATATTTAAATTAATATTGATTAATTTAAATAAAAGATATGAGATATTTTATTATGGAATAAAATATAATATCTTTATTATTCAAATATATTTTAGAATATCTTATTTAGTTATTTAATAATTAAAAGATATTCAAAAGATTTTCTGAGGCCTTAGTTTTCCTATAAATAGGAACCTTGGGGTGACCCCAAAACACACAACTAAGAGAGCAAAAGAAAAAGCTCAGGAAATTCTTCTCCTCCCTCTCTCTTAGTCGCTGCCTATAGGATGATTGGGAAGAAAATTTATTCTTCCCATTTTCCTTTTTTTTTTTCAAAGGAGATAGTGCCCACGCACCGATTCTCTTTTGTGCTTAGTGAGGAAGTACTTTTTGGTGGTCCCAAGATCGTAACCAGCCAAGAACGAGGAAGAGCCAGACTCTTCTCTACAAGGGTTAGTCTTCTGTTTATGCATTTATATTTTAAACATATTATACTGCAAGGAAAGATACTTGGGACTTCCGCTTGAGAACTCTTTTAGAGGCCTCAATCCCAACAAAACCAATTATTCTTCCATCTCTTGTCACTGGAAGGAAGACCAAATGACGATCTTCCTCCCAACGGAGCCATGAAAATGAAATCGGGAGGTATCTTGTTGGTTAGAACTGGAAAACTAAAAATACGAAAACATCCCCAACATCAAATCCATATTTGTCCTAGAAGTGACAGCCAGAAGGGTTAAGTATTCGGCATAACTTGTCCTAGGGTAGCATCTAAATCCCTCAAAAGTGAGACCATCCTCGTTTCAATGGGGAACCTCACTCCACAATCAAAGAAGATTTCATAGAAGGAAGTCCAACCGTCCCTAACATCATGATGGGCACGTTCTTCAGGACTCAGAATCCTCATCTCCACATCCGGAGGAATGCGATATGAAAGACGATAAAGATCTAAATCAGATTACTTTAATACTGACGCCTTTAGAGAAGGATGATCGACCGTCCTCGGCCTACTAGAGTCTCCTGGGAATCCTCATCAGACTCCCCAGATCCACTCACAGAAGATGAAGTTTCCGTAACATCGTCATCTGGATTACCATGGGAGTTGCAAATTCTCGCTTCGTCACTAAGAGTCTCCTGGGAATCCTCACCAGATTCCCCAGATCCACTCGCCGAAGATGAACGACTAAGATGAGAGTTGTTCAGGTTTTCTTCTGACAATCAGGGAGAGGAATCATCAACTCATCTTCTTGCATTGCTTCAGCGAGGAAAGAATTTCTAGTAGCAGTCTTTGCATCATATTCATCGGCATTTATAGTTATCCCGCTATGGTAAACATACATTCTTATACCATTTTTCCATTCTTCGATTATCTCCGCAGAAGAAGGTTCCATGGGAATTCCTAGCCCTAGGTCAGTAACTCTAAAATTAGGGGAAATCTATTAAAGCATGCTATAAATTTTAAAGCAAGAACCAAAATGACAAGTTTTGGCGCAAATCCCTCAAAAGGCAACTGATGGAATCCTTCCTTTTGGCGCAAAACCTCTTGAATCTTCAAGAGGAAATGACAAGTTTGGAGTGCAAGAAAGCATAAGAGAGAGGAAGTCTTCTTCTTTTAGAATTTAAAACGTTCGATTTTGAAATAGTTTACGTGTGTCGATAATTTGTGATTTCGAGTCGCCCCGATTTGCTTAGACTTCTATTTGTTTTCATGACCAAGCAACTCGAACATGAAAACAGGGGAAAGCTATGGAGGTAAAGTTCACCATGGACCGGGCCTAATGTCAAAAGCTAAATCTTAATAGGCCTAATGGTCGTTTTTTACACTACAAAAAAACTGTCAATTTGCGACCAGGAAATTGCGACCAAATGGTCGTTTTTTACCTAAATTGCGACAAAAAATGCGACCAACTGAGTGGTTGCTAAAAAGCTGGTCGGATTTCAATTGTGCGACTGCATGGTCACAAAAATTCGACCATATGGTCGCAAAAAATTTTGGTAGCAAAAAAGTCAAACTTTTGAAAATGCGACCAAATGGTCGCATTAAAAGGGACCATATGGTCGCATTTTATCTTCAATAGAAGTGACCATTTGGTCACATAAAAAGTGACCAAATGGTCGCATTTTATGCGACCAAATGGTCACTTTTAGGCTCAGTTAAAATGCGACCAGATGGTCACCTAAAAAGTGACCATCTGGTCGCATTTTATGTGAAAGATAAGTGACCAATTGGTCACATAAAAAAGTGACCAAATGGTCGCATTTTATGCGACCAAATGGTCACTTTTAGGCTTCGCTTAAAATGCGACCAGGATGGTCACCTAAAAAGTGACCATCCTGGTCGCATTTTATGTGAAAGATAAGTGACCAATTGGTCACATAAAAAAGTGACCAAATGGTCGCATTTTATGCGACCAAATGGTCACTTTTAGGCTCAGTTAAAATGCGACCAAATGGTCGCCTAAAAAGTGACCATCTGGTCGCATTTAAGAATTTTTTTTTAAAAATTTAAATTTCAATAATCAGTTAATTAATTATTAATTATTAATTATTTATTAATTATTTATTTAATTATATTAATTGAACTAAAATTAATTGAATTAAACTCAAATTAATTTTAGTTTCAATTAATCTAATTTTAATTTACTTTATTTCAAATTAATTGATTAGAATACTTAAACAAAATTATTCTAATTAATTAATCTAATTGTACTTTACTTTAATCAAATTTTAACTAAAATTAAGTAATTAAACAATTTTTATTTATTCATTAAATTAAAATTAATTAATTAAATTAGTGTAATTAATTAATTTAAACTACTTAAGTATAATTGAAGTTAAACTATTTGAATTAATTACCCTACTTTAAATTAATTGATTTAATTAAAGTAATCTAAATTACATTAATTAAACTAAAATTAAAATTTAAACTAGTGTAATTATAAATTAATTTAGTTTAATTTTATTAAATTAAAGTAAACTATCTTAAATAAACTAAATTAGATTAAGTAATTAAATTAATTACTACTTAAATTGAATTAAAGTAAACTAAGTTAGATTAATTAAACTATTAGATTAATTAAACTAAAATTACTTAAAGTAACAAAATTAAACTAAACTAATTAATTAGTTAATGTAAACTAAAATGCTATGAATTAAACAAAAGTAAACTAAGTAATTGATTACACAAATTTAGATTCATTAAACTAAAACTAATTAAATTAACAAAACTAAACTAAACTACTTAATTGAAAACTAAAAACTAAAACTAAGTAAAATAAATTCTTAAACTAAACTTCAATTTTATACGAAAACTAACCTCGTAATAGAAACCGGGATTGGGGTTTGAGGGTTTTAGATTTAGAGTAAGAACCAGGAACGGGAACGGGAAGAAATAACGGGAACGGGAGAGGGGAAAGAGAGAAAAGAACAAAAAGAGAGGAAGAAAAAGAGAAAGGAAGAAAAGCGGAAACGGGGGGAAAGGAAAAGTGATGGGAATTTAAATCGATTTTGCGACCAAATGGTCGCAAATATGTAATTATGACAAGAAACGAAAGGTCGCGTCTTTGGGGAAAATGGCGACCAACCGGTCGCATTTCTTGAGATATTTGCGACCATATGGTAGCATTTCATGAAAAGCGACCATATGGTCACCACTTTACCATGATCCATAACGACTTGTCATATCACGAGTCCCATCAATAATTGCGACCATCCTGGTCGCAATAATGAAATTCACCGCCAAATATTGCGACCAGGATGGTCGTAATCTTTAAATTCACGACCATAAATTTCATGGAAATTTAAATTTACCGCTTCTTTTTTGCGACCATATGGTAGCCCACCGCCAAATATTGCGACCAGATGGTCGTAATCTTTAAATTCACCGCCATAAATTTTATGGAAATTTAAATTTACCGCTCATTTTTGCGACCATATGGTAGCCATTTTACTTATATTTTTTAAAAATATAATTATAAAATGCGACCAACTGGTCGCATTTCACTTCTAAATTACTACCATGTGGTCACCTTTTTGTGTGAAATTGCGACCACTTGGTCGCAAATATAATATTTTTTTTTTTTTTTTTTTTATTTTTTCCTTAAAAGAAATAGTTTTAATTAATTAAACACATACACACACATTTGAATAATCAAGTTAACGAAATATCTCATTCATCATCGTCTCCAAGAAGTCCGTCACATACGCTTCTTCTTCTTCTTCTTCTTCTTTTCTTCATCGATTCATCGTCTCGAATAAATTCAAGATCAATGTCACGTGCGTGAGAAGTGGAAGCATGTATATCATCATCATCATGCAATGTTATCGTTCCATCGTTCAAAGGACGAACAAGATTTGCATCCTGACCATCGTCGATTGCACGAGATCGTATCTCATCTTCTTGAAAAGCAACACTTCCTCTGCGTGGTCGTCTTTCTCGGACAAGTTTTCTTCTACCTGGCGTGGTTTAACTTTACAAACAACTAACCAATCTGGCTGGATCTCGTCTATTAATCGGATAGTTCAGGTAATAAACTTGAATCGCTTGTGAAGCCAGGACGAACCTATCAACGGTGCGCATATGCTTAGACTTCTTTACCTCAACGATTTGTAAATGATCAATCTTACGGACTCGCCTCGTCTGGTTGTCTCGAACCAAGTGCGATTGAACAGAACAATGCGTTTTAGCGTCGGACTTGCGTATTGAATCTCAAGAATCTCATCGATTACTCCAGTAATCGTCTTCGTTTAGGTCGAACACGTGACCTTTTATGCAAACACCACCGTTGTTTGTTGCCCTGCTTCACCGAATGCGCCTTCGTTTGAAATCAGAATCGCTTTCCGACGTATCCACCATACGACCTTGCTATCCGTCCAGGTCCCTTTGCTAAAGAAATGATGCGAGGATCATCCACAGGTAATGTAGGGGAGTCAACCTGTGTCATTGTCCACATACAGTAATGTTAGGAAGATAGTAATTGTTTCAACATAATGCAACGGTTGTTTGACAATTTAAAATAACTCACGTATGCACTGAACCAAGAACGAAACTCTTTGTCGATTATTGACCCCTCCTCAGCGTCTGTAAGACCAACTCGTGTCATTCGAACGTATACGTTTAGAAATAATCTGTATGTTACAAAAATAGTTAGCAAATAGTTTGTACTTGTTTATGCGATGGAATAATGTTAAGTTACAAACTCACTCTATGTAAGGCTCGATCTCTCGTGAGTTGCATAACACGTATGTCCGCATTACGTGATACTCAGGAATCGGTCAACGGCCTTCCGCCGATCTTCCAACTCGTCATGCCAGGTTCCGTAAAAATCGGCAAGTCGTTCATGTCAACACCTTCAAGTAAATTATCGACAACGTTTCGTTTTGACGGTCGAAATCGCTTCCGCAATGTGTTGATCAAAGTAGTATGAACAAAATGTGGTAGTCTCTTGCGTCAGGTACGCACTACAGATAGATCCTTCTACTCGTGATCTATTTCCAACCATCTTTTTCAACCGACGTAAGTACCTGTGGGTACAAAACATTATTAACATTCGATGATCACTGTACTGATTCATACGCGTACATTAGAAAATAACTGTGCTTACCTTTCAAATGGGTACATCCAGCGGTAATGTACGGGACCCCCTAAGAATGCCTCGTATGGAAGATGCACTGGAAGATGCTCCATGGAGTCAAAAAAGCCAGGTGGGAACATTCGCTCCAACTTACAAATAATAACGGCGATCTCCGAACTCATTGAAGCGACAGTAGCTTGATCGGCTCTGTACATGTCAAGTCCTTGAAAAAAACACTCAACCGGGCAAGCGGCTCCCAATGTCTATTCTCTAGGAACGGTCAAACGCGACGGGCATCAATCGTTGCATGAATATATGACAGTCGTGGCTTTTCATCCCGAACATGATATGTTTTTGACTGTCTATACACCGACTCAAATTCGAAACGTATCCGTCCGGGAATTTGATGGATTTGATCCACTCAAATAATGTTTTCTTTTCATCCGTAGTCAACATGTACTTTGCTTTTGCGTAATTATCATTGTCGTCCAGGCTCCAACAGGAGCGGTCACATATCTCCCGTATATCATAACGTGCCTTCAGATTGTCCTTCGTTTTTCCCAGAACGTTCAAAATCGTATTGAAAATGTTGTCAAAGAAATTCTTCTCGATATGCATTACATCAAGATTGTGTCTAATCAGTAGATCTTCCCAATACGGTAGATCCCAAAAAATACTTCGTTTCTTCCAACCCGTGTTTTTTCCACACGCATTGTTTGCACTCTCGCACCTTCCACGGTAATCTTCGCATCCCTATAGTATCTATACCGTGCAAACTGCCTTCCACTATACATGGTCGGGGGGTTTGTTTTCTTACTCGTCGACCCTTCTTCCAGTCACTGCCGTTTGAACGGAAAGTGTGATTCAAAGGCAAGAATCGACGGTGACAGTCAAACCAACAAGTTTTCCGACCGTTTCTGAGATAAAATGCATCTGTGTCTAGCATGCAATGCGGACATGCGTATGTCCCCGCCGTACTCCATCCTTTAAGAGGAGGAGATTGAGGTTCACACAATTAACTACAATGACTAAGGAAAGCAATAACAAAAGCTAAACACCGACTCAAAAATGTATATGAAAGCAATTAAATATCAACATACCTGACAGCATTGAATACGCAGGGAAGTCACCGATCGTCCGGATTAACGCGCGCGCATCAAGAAATTTTGTTTCTTCGAAATGTCGTGCGTCATAACACCGTCACTCCACAACCTTTTCAACTCGCAATAAGTGGTTGCAAATACACATCCAGGTTCGTTTTGGACTTTTCGGCCCAGGTACGATCACCGTTAGAAAAATCACCTGGGTCTCGCATGCACATCGAGGGAGGCAAGTTATACGGGGTTACCATGGCTGGCCAAACTGAATATTGTGCCCTGGATGCCCCAGACCGGGTTGAAGCCATCGTGCATAAGCCCAATCGACGTTTCTGGATCTTGTGCAAAATCCGGATGACAATTATTTAAATGCTTCCATGCCGCAAAGATCCGAGGGATGTCTCATAACACCTTCATCCCGAGAATGCTCGTGATGCCATCTCATGTGCGAGGTCGTCACATCCGATGCATACAACCGGTTCGGACGTGGGGTCACGCGGTAAATAGAACATGCGGGCATTCGAATCAGTGCGTTTCCCTTGTTTGTATCTTGGAAGAAAACAGGATTTGCAATGATGCAGGTCCTCATCCACATCCCAGGAAATCATGCATCCGTTTTGACACGAATCTATTTTCTCCACGGGTAATCCAAGTCCCTCCACTAGCTTTTTCGTGTCGTACAAACTGTGGGGCATATTATTTTCTTCTGGAGCGCATCGACGAAACCACGATGCAATCGCATCAAATCCTCTACCCGGTATGTTGTACTGCGCCTTTATATTTAAAAGTTACGTAGCGGCCGGCAAGTTGACTTACCTCACACCCATCGTATAATGGTCTACCGGTCGTCTTTAGCATCTCGTGCATCTTACGTGCTTCCGGATTCATTTCCTCTTCTACAACCCGTTCATCTTCGTCTACGTTTAAACTTTCACGGAAATTTTCATTGCCCCCATACCCCGCACCATCAATTATCATTTGCTGCATCTGACAATACTGTTGTTCATCATTCCGTTCTTCGTCAACAACCTCTACATTCGAGCTGCTACCTTCGTATCGTCTCGATTCCTGTAATGCAGCATCGAACATTTCCTGTGTTTCCCCCAAAACACCCGGTGATAATAATTCGCACAAACCCCCAGGTATAAAGATGCACCTTCAACTCAGAACTAGGTATGATTCTCCTATTGTCGCATTTCTGCACGCAGGCGTAGCTTTCCACCATACTTTTCATAATAGACAGTTGTCATGCAAAACTCAACAAACTGTTCAACCCCAGCCACGAACTCATCGTTCAAATACCCGTCTATCAAACGAACATACATCCACTCTCTCATTTTCTTTTTACTTAATGCTAAGAAACAATGGGTGGAGGAGTTTTTATAATGGACTCCTCTGATCATTTGCGACCAGATGGTAGTATTTTTGCTACCACCTGGTCGCAGTTTCCCGCCAAATTTCCCCGCTATTTTCCTCACTGCCCGGGTCACATCAAGTCAGAATTTACGACCACATGGTCACTTTTTGGGTGACCACTTGGTAGCTTTTATCCCACCAAATTCTTTATCAATTATTGGTCCCATAAAAATCACATAATTTGCGACCATCTGGTCACTTTTTATTGCGACCATCTGGTCACTTTTTATTGCGACCACTTGGTAGCTTTCTTCCCTCCAATTATAAGCTACCACTGCTCACTTTTGGTCACCAAAATTGCGACCATCTGGTCACTTTTTATTGCGACCATTTGGTAGCTTTCTTCCCTCCAATTATAAGCTACCACTGCTCACTTTTGGTCACAAAAATTGCGACCATCTGGTCACTTTTTATTGCGACCACTTGGTAGCTTTCTTCCCTCCAATTATAAGCTACCACTGCTCACTTTTGGTCACCAAAATTGCGACCATCTGGTCACTTTTTATTGCGACCATTTGGTAGCTTTCTTCCCTCCAATTATAAGCTACCACTGCTCACTTTTGGTCACAAAAATTGCGACCATCTGGTCACTTTTTATTGCGACCATTTGGTAGCTTTCTTCCCTCCAATTATAAGATACCACTGCTCACTTTTGGTCACCAAAATTGCGACCATCTGGTCACTTTTTATTGCGACCATTTGGTAGCTTTCTTCCCTCCAAAATTACGCGCCATTTTTTGCTACCAAGGAACATTTTAGTCACAAAAATGCGACCATATGGTCGCAAAAAAACACTTTTTATTGTGACCATTTGGTAGCTTTCTTCCCTCCAAAATTACGCGCCACTTTTTGTTACCAAGGAACATTTTAGTCACAAAAATGCGACCATATGGTCGCAAAAAAAGTGACCAAATGGTCACTTAGAGTCAACCTTCAAAGAAAGTGACCAGGTGGTCACCAGAAAGCTACCATATTTTTTTGGTCGCAAATTTCTGGTCGCATTTTGACAGTTTTTTTGTAGTTATGTAATGCGCGTAGTCTAAGTTATTTCCCAATAACTGAGTCTAAAGAGCTTAGGAAGAGCCCAAACTAATAGGTTAAGGACATGCAAGCCAGCTCAGACGAACACAGCCTATGAATTCAGATGAGCTGATGTAACGCCCCGTCACTTTCAAAAAGGGTATTATGGTAATTTTTCCCGAAAAACCTCGAAATTTGAAACTTATGATTTGATTAATATTTTGATATGAAATTGATCGTCTCAATGTCACGATTCCAACGCAACTGACGGTTTGTCATTCTGAGACCCGGTGATCAAGTTATGGATGTTTTAAGACTAGTGGCAGTTTCGTAATTATGGGAACTCGGGATTTTAACCTAATTTTAACTAAGGAAAGGAAGGAGAAAATTTTCCTCATCTTCCCCACACCCTTGCCGCCGCCCCTTAGAGAAAGAGAGGAAGGTTTCCGCCGATTCGTTTCGTTCTTCGATTGATCGTGGATCGGGTTTTGATTTCAAGCCTTTTTGGGAATCGATTTTGGACACGAAGGTAACGAAACTCTCCTTTTTCTTTTTCTCCTTGTTGCCGTGAGCCTAGAGGTTGAAATTGATGAGTTTTTCGTCAATTATTAATTAGGAGATCGGTGGAATTTGTTCGAAATCGAAGAAGGGAAAATCGGAAGCTCTTTTCTTGAAATTCAATTAACGGGTAAGCTTTCGAAATTGATTTATCAATCATTTTAATTCTGGATTTTTATTCTATATTCATCATATGAACACCAAGAACCCTAACCCTTGATCCAACCTCTATATTCGTCAATTTTCCAAACTATGGCCAAACACCCAATCGATCTTGATTACCGATACCTAGAACCATCAAGATCGATCACCCTAGCTACGAAACTGCGACCGAACCACGTCCCGAGGACCATGGCCAGCCGCGGCCCACACACCCCCACGCCTCCGATTTTAGCCAATTTCCTTCGTCGTTTGTTTTTCGTTCCCTGATCCATCGAACCCCAAACCTTTTGTATAAATTTGGTATAATGTGAATTGTATTTTAAGTTATCTAGGGTCTCCGTTTCAGGTCTGGTTCGTCAAGGGAAGTAGCTTTGATTTTGGATTTAAGCAATTTCGAGGTGAGTTAACGGTTTATTCGTTGGTGGAGTTTTAGAGAAATCTAAAGCTTCTACCGTAGATTTTATGTTTCGATATATTCAGATATATTATTCTGGAGCTTTAGGAAGTTAACTCATAATGGATACATCGAAAAATCATTTGGTGAAAGAATTTTTCGATTAGAACTAGTTTATTCGTTTTTCGGCAGTTTTTGATGTTTTTCGATTCTCTTTGTTTCTGATTAATTTGGGAGTCAATTCTGGAATATTATGGAGTATTTTAAGATGATTTGGCATGAGATTTGAGTTGAGAATGATTGAGAGTGAATAGTTAGTTTTGACGGTTTTTCGGCAGTTTTATCGTAAAATGTATTTAGCATGTTTTATTTAGAATCTTTGGAGCTGCTGTATTTTAATTGTACTTGCTGATTTTGAATGATTATTATCAAGAGGATAATGTTATGAGATTGTGGATTGATGGCTTGACAGGTGTGTTAAACTAGTATGAGGCTACGAGCTCATACTTAGTAAAATATATAGTTATGAGAGTGAGCTCATAACAGCTAATGGACGTTGCTCGTATGAACGATCCATTAGGGGATTAGTTATGGTTACGACTATAACTAAGTGCCTAAGAATGGTTTGTAGTCCCGAGAGACCGCCTTCTTAGTGGAGAGTATGAATGATTGATTGATTATGTTTGTTTGTTAAATTATTTGCTTGTTAAAATAGAATTACCCAGTTATCCGGAATGTTAAGTATTGGTGTTGGGATATTGTGAATGAAAACCTTGGGTATGAAACTAGTGAGAGTTGTCTACCCATGTAAAGTAAGTTTCATTGAGAAACCTTGAATATGGAACCCGGTAGTGTTGCCTATGCATGTAAGAAGTTATTATGCATTGCCTTGAATATGGAGCTAGTTAGAGTTTCCTATTCATGTATGAGAATGATATTATGAAAAATGTGGATATTTTCAATGGCTATGAGAACAGAAAGATTGGTGATCTAAGTGAGATTGGTGGTTAAATGTATTGAATATGGAATCAGTGAGGATTGCCTATTCATGTAAAGAGATCGAATGTGAGGTTTAAGAGAAGTTATGTGTGAAAGAGATATTGGAGAGTGTTGAGTGTTGGGACTCGGTTTAAGTTGTTAGAGACTATTTAAAGCTTTACCTTCGTTTAGATCGTTTTCTCACTGACTTTAGCCTCACAGTGCTATTTGTGGTTTCTTTTCAGGTAACAATGGACCGAGAGGTGGCGGTTGATGAAGTGGAAAAGATGAGGGGTTCATGTCGTAGTGGCTAGCCAATGCATCATTTATTTTCATTGTGTTTTGAGAATAAAGTATTTGAATTTTATCGACTATATTTGTTTTGTGGGATTTGAGTTTTATGTTAGTTTGAAACATTTTGTTATTTGGTTTAGTACATTGTTTCTTTTGTTTTAAAGAATATAACTCCGGAGTTGTTGATTTTATTTTAAATGACTATTTGGTTGAGGATTTTTACACTATGCAATAAATGTCACTTATTGAGTCTTTCCGCTGCATTTATTATGTTTGATTTAAACTCTAAAAAGTCGGGTCTTTACAGCTGAAGTCTGGACAATTATTTTGTAAGGAAATAAGTTTATCATCTTCATGAGATAAAGGGATAAGCGTTTATCTTTGATAAGTGTTATCTAAATCTGATCGTAGATAAACGTATCATCTTATCTACAGGTCCTCTATATAAAAATCTCATAAAAACCCTAAACGGTACATTATTCAATATTCTATTTCAGAATTAACACATCTATTGCTTCCAAATCACCGACTTACGGTTTGGCAAGCACCACACCGATGTTTTCTTGTTCTTATTCCTCAGGCATTCAATATAAAAAAGATGCAATACACGTTACTCTTACGTGATTGACCGTAGCGGAAATCATCCTCTACAAATATCTAGGATTAGATTTGTGGAATTTTGGTGCTTCTCGAATTAAGTAGTGATCCTGTAAACAGTTGTTTTTGAGGAATTGTGTGAATGATGAACTTGCTGGTTCTACCTAATATATTTTGATATTTTAGTTGATAAAATGATGTTAATAAAATATTGTATGTGATTATGATGAGGGATGAAAATAGGTTGTTAAGTGCCGGTCTAGACGACGAACTTACAACCTAGGTACTAGTGTTATAAGTATTGCGAGCTTATAACATTAGGTGAGATTAGTTATAGATGAGTCCATAACCAGGTACTAATATTCACTTTCTCGCAAGAGGGAATATTAGGCGTCAGTTATAGGTTTACCTATAACCAGGTACTAATAATGTGAGAAGTCTCTCAAGGGGCCACATTATTAGGTGTTGCATGTTTTATGATTGTAATTGTTGTATGAGCTTGTGGAATGGAAAGTATGTGATAATTGTTGAGTTGGACTGATGCGAGATCAGTGTGATTGAGGTTATGGAATATGTTAGAATAACATATTGAGAAGAAGAATATTGATGGGAGTACAATATGTTAGTATTTGTTGAGACTTAGAAAGCGAGACTTGACAATAGTAGAATTAAGCTTAATGTGAATTATAGAAACTTGGAAGTCATTTATGATTAAATGGACTCGAGTATTTGGATACTATTAAAGTGTTACCTTTAATCTAGGTTGTTTGCTCATTGGGTTTAGCCTCATGATGCTACTTTTTTTTCTAGGTAACAAAAGGGACAAGAGCTAACGGATGATGAGTATCCGAGAGATGATGTCGTTAGAATATGTGGCACCACATCATTTCATTTAGTTTATTTTTTAAAAAAGGGTTAAATGCACCAATAACCCCTGCACTTTTAGGTTTTTTCAATTTACACCCCTGCAATATCAATTTAGATTTTTTTCACCCCTAAACTTCATACTTTCCAATTTCTATCCAATAGAGTGTTAAAACTAACCACCCTTAATTTTAAATTATTTATTTATTTATAGGGCTATGTGAAAATACCTTTTTACCCATCACTTTACTTTCTTTAGTCAAAGTCTTCTTCTCCATCGCCCATTTGCCCGCTCGTTTGGTAAAAAAAAAAAACTAGACCCAAAAGGGAAAAACTCCATTTTCAGACTCAAAAAAACAAAAAAGTTGGATTTTTTCACCACCATGAAAAAGAAAAGAGAAGAAATTGGAAGAACCCATTTTATCTTGAGTCGGAACATTTGACGCAGAAAAAGACCCCCCCTCCCCCATTAGCCATTTTTTGAGCTTCCACTCCAGTCAACAAAAATCCAAAACAAAACAGAGACGAAATATTCTTCCTTCTACGGTGAAATAAGCTTATACCCAACTCTAATTATGAACCAAAAATCATATAGAAATGCTGATTTTAACCATAGGCCAACTGAAAAACTGTGACGCAAACTCGTCTTTCACTCCCTCGATCTCTTGCTTTACTTCCGTTACAAATTTAGAACCGTTTCCTGAGCTCGATAATACGATTTTGCTTTTCTTCTTCTTCTTCTTCTTCTTCTTCTCTCTCTCTCTCTCTCTCTCTCTCTCTCTCTCTCTCTCTCTCTCTCGCGCGCGCGCTCTTTCTCTCTCTCTCTCTCTTTGGGGCGCTCTCATTGTGTTCATCCTGAGAAAAGACGAATAGATATATATGCACCATTTTACTTGCCCTTGAATACGAGATGGCGGTGACGAAATCGGTGAAGTAGGCGGTGGAATTGAAAGAGAAGAGGACTTTGACTATGGAGGGTAAAGTAAGGGGTTAAAAGGTATTTTCACGTAGCCCAATAAATAAATAAAAAATTAAAAATTAAGCACCATTAGTTTTAACACTTTTTTAGACAAAAATTGGAGAATAGGAAGTGTAGGGGTGAAAAAATCTAAATTGATATTGCATGGGTGTAAATTGAAAAAGCCTGAAAGTGCAAGGGTCATTGGTGTATTTAACCTTTTAAAAAACTCATTTATATTACTTGTTGTTTTTGAGAAGTTTAATAATGTTTTGTTATTAATTACCAAAGATTCTTATTTAGTTTTCTTTTGGCTTTATCATGATTTTTAACTAAATTCTGGAATTTATTAATTGTTTTTATCTATTCGAAATTTATCTTCCGCTGCGTTATTTTGTGTTTAAAAAGTCGGGTCTTTACAAGGACATATTTGTTGAGAAGTACCAACCAAGAAAGTGAAAATTCAAGCACCAATTAATTAATTTATTTTTTGTTCGGAGCATGACATGGCATAGACTGAGATATTGACCTCAAGCACACACTGACAATAACTTTCAATAGACTCCTCAGATGCGGCCTGCCTCTGCCTGAACACTGAAAAAAAATGGAAAATTCAAACGGCACGAAGCCCATGGGGGTTACAGAAGAAGATGGAAAAACTAAGGGATTACGCAATGAGAACGACGATACCTTTTTTACCCTTCTCCGCCGTTTAATCGCTGATATTTTCTTACCCGATCAAAATAACAAGGCTACTTCTTTTTTCCACCGTCTTAAGATCTCTGTTTCTGAAAATGGTCCGATCATTGGAGAAGCTTCTAGAAATGCTGGTCGTGACCTTCTTCGCTGGACTCGTCGAGGCAGCCCTCTCCGTGCTCTCCTCGTTATCTCCGTCAGTATTCTATATTCTTTTACTGTTGTTTTTATTGCTCGAATGATTGTTTGATCGTTTAGTTTGTGGATGGATGAAGGGTTCTTTGATAATCATTTGATTTCAAGAATAACCCTAGATAGTGATTGTCTTTTTGATCTGATTTTTCATTATTTTACTTCAAGAACAGACTATTGTAATTTTAATGCGAAACAAGTCTTTTATTTGACTAATTCACTTTTAAACAAATCATTATATTTCTTTCAATTTACTTAAATTGTGTTTGAATTTGATTATCAAAAGATTTCAATAAAATTAGTGCATAATAGTTGTGTAAAGATCAGTAAATGATATGAGATTGATTAATCCCTTGAATTATTGCTACTGATCAGGTGATCACACCACTAATCATTTGAAGCAGTGTATATAGACACACACATACATATACTATCGTGGATTTAAACAATCTATGTTGCCCTAAATTATTAATGGAAGTTAAATTTGGCGGTATTACTGCTCTAAGTGTGTCTTTTAAAACTGATTTGGGCAACATTTATTTCTTTTGCTATTATGGACAAGGTTTTTTTAATGAATTCCATATCTTCCTAGTGCTTCCTGAAAAGTATTTTACGGTGTTTGGCTTAAATCATCTGCAATCATTCTAAAAGGAAGGTGAGTATGTTGTGGGATTTTCTGTTAAGCCCGTGGTTTGAGAGGTTTTGATTAGAAAGGAACTACAGAATTTTTTAAATAAGTTAAGAAGGTTGGTTGAGATTTGAGTGATTATTATATTTGTGTTTTCATTCTGGATCTTTTCCTTTTCATTCTTTTGTAAATTGTGATTATGACTTTTGTTTTTATTAGCATCAACCAGATGAATTTTTTTTACCATCCCAGTGGTTTACATGAGTTGATATTCATATGGAGGGCTTTGCCTTATTCGGGATAAGGAATTACCTGAACGTTCTTCCTTCTCATTTTGGAGGGCTTTGCCTCAAGAGAAGGTTCTCATGATAGAAGGGTGTGGTCTCTAAATACGTCTTTAAATCTTTCTTTGAGCAGATTACCTCATCTGGCCCAAAATATCCTTTCTATTCTAATCTATGGCAGGCAAAGATTCCGAAGAAAGTAAGATTTTTTGTTTGGATGGTTGCCTTGGGTAAGATTAATACCATTGACTTTATTCAGTGTTCTTCTTCTTTCGCTCTTATGCCTCAATGGTGTTGTTTGTGCCATCATGACTTTGAAGACCACAATCATATTATGTGGCGGTACAAGTTCTCTAATGTTATTTGGGATCGTTTCTTCAATACATTTGGGATTTCTTGGGTCCTTTCCATCTCGTTTCGCCAATCATTAGAAGAAATGTTATTGAATCCTCCTTTCGAAGGAAGAGGAGGTGAATTATGGAGAGCCGGAATATTTGCGATTACTTGGAGAATTTGGCTTGAACGAAATAGGCGGATCTTTAAAGTTGTGATCCATTCAACGGATTACATTTGAGAGTTGGCACATGTAAATGCATCTCTTTGGGTGTCAACTACAATCTTTAGGTGGCGGCCGGGGCTTGTGGTGGGGCATATGGTTACTTTTCTTGCCTACATTGTGGCTTCTCTTGTATTTTTTATTTGCTTTTGCTTCTCTTTCATCATATCAATGAAATGGGCTTATGAACCACCCTTCTTAAAAAAAAAAAAATTATGTCCCATTGCATTTTAGGTTCACTGTTTCTATGAGTGATAGTTTGTTACTTACATAAAAAGAAAGTCATTTCTTTGCTATGTATTACTCTCTGCCTCCTTACTTTATGATAATCCATAGCAGAAGAGTTTCCTCTCTCTCCTTCCTTCATAATCTCTCTTTCTTGCCCTCCCTCCCTTATTATAATTCATTAATGAAGAATTTTCTCCCTCTTTCCTCCATTACTAACAAACTATTTATGGGATGAAATATAGCCGGAGAAGTCTTTGTTAGGCCTCCAATTGTGTTTACTTACAAAAGAAGGGGCAGAAAGGGAAATGAAAGTTAGTTATGGCTGGGAAGTTTTAGTTTAAATAAGTTTGCATGCGTGTTTTAGGATAAAGATGATAATCAGTTAAGTAGATGAGAATAAATAGAAGATAGGAGCTATCTTCTGGATATGTATTGTTTATGTGTGATTTGAATTATGAATAAGATTGGTACCTGTCAGTCTTCTTGAAAGAGTGACAAAGATGATCAATGGGATGATCTCTCTCTCTCTCTCTCTCTCTCTCCTTCCTTTACAGTGGTGGAAAATATAAATGTAGAAAGATAATAAGAAAAGGCACCCCCATTGCAGCCTCCCCCGAAATTGGTGCCCCCTCTGCTTTAAAAGTGGCGAGGACATAGACCATCTGTACCTCCATTGCCCTTTTTGTAGCAATATCATCTCCAAACTCCTTCTCTCCTTTAATCTTTAGCTGGTGCAGCCCCGAAAGCTACTCTGATGGGCTTATTCGGTTGCTGGCTGGGCCCACTGGACTGGTAGAACTAATTTTTTTGGCTCAATGCTGTTTTGAACACTTTCTGGAGGATTTGGCTGGCTAGAAACTCCATCATCTTCAACAATGCCATTGATGATCACCTTGAGTTATGGAACAATACCAGAATTTCTAGTTCTCTTTCTTGTACCTGATCAAATTTATTTTGTAACTATAGCTCTTCTTCTATTTTTGCCTATTGGTGTGCCTCTTTTTAATCTCTTTGGCTTGGCCTTTTTGACTGTCTCTCTGTTCTTTTCACTTATCAATGAAATGTTATGTTTCTCATAAAAAAAAAAATAAGAAAAGAAAAAACTGGACTACCAATTAAAGTGTTGGGTAGACACTAGCAATTAGAATTGGTTGATGAAAGAGATCTCCAACCATTTTGGTAGCCATAATTTGAATAGCAAACATAATGTCTAACATTAAAGCATCAAGGTCAAGCAAACAATAAACAACAAGTCCAAGAAAACAGCAAAGCAAACTAAGATACAAAGAAGTTAAATATCCCGAATCAAAGCATCAAACAAACATAAAAAGAAACAAAACATCAAAAGTCAGAAAAGATCATCGTCCTCTTCATCATCCTCATCTTAATTCACCAAATTATGCTAGATCTCCCCATGTAAGGTCACCATCATAAAAAAAAACTAGCTCGTTCTCGGCTTGTTCAACTTCTTCTTCCATCCTTCCAATAAACCATTCATTAATATCATAAATTGAATCCAAAGTAATTGGATTGAGATGAGGCATATGACTATGGCGTTCTTTAAGTGCTTGGTTATATTTAACTGGGTCTATAATAGGAAGAAGAAAACAAGTGTAGCAGGTGATCGTTCCCATATTTAAAAAATGCCGAGTCATAGTTTGTTAAGGGGAATCTATGTAATTAGCTAACGTAAGGTTGTTTTAAGAGTGAGAATAGTAGTTGGAGAGAATCATCTTGTTATTTTGAGAATTGTCTCGTGAGGAGGAGAGCTTGGAAACTCTTGAAATTCCCTTGAGTATTGTAATTTTTGAAATTTGAATTCCATAAAGATCTTATCCCTTCACTGAGTTGGAGACAATCAAGAGGTCGTCACCCCAAAGTGCGCCTCTCGCTGTGAAATCACTGATCTTAAATTTCCCGCTGTTTTGTATAATTCTCTTAGAATGCTACTATGATTTATCACTATCTCAATACTATAGAGGGGAATTTTGTAATTTTTTTCTGGGCTAGTCTCTAATTTCATGAAAAGTATCTCCATAATCATATCCTTTCCCAAGAAACCAATGGAACTAGTAGCATAGTAAATTAGAAGCATCCACCGAACAATACTTGTAGAACTTTGGGTCAACTGCATTCGTGTATTTGTCAAACTATAGAATTGCAAATGATTAACTACCAACCATGACCCCCCATCCAGCCCAAACCATACGTCTCCTACTGTTTCAGATTGCTCCTTGCAGGGTGAAGCATCAAACTTGCCTTATTCCCTTGGAAGGAAAAATTGAGTATCCATTCCCATGCTTGGATTTTGATGCCCACAGCTACTCATGACTTCACGAGGTTGAACCAAAAAATCAGTAGGCCCCGTTGTTACTCCATTTTGGAAATGGTTTTCACCTTCCAATAGATAAAAAATGCACCTCTCAAGACCCTTTTTCTCTATCTTTATCCCCCATTATTAAAGAGCAAATAAGGTTCATGATATTTCTTGAGCTTACCTTAATTCAGACAAAATCTCACAGCCACTGATACATTGTTTTCGTCCCTCTTTCGACAGTGACTTGTTTGCAAGATATCAGACACAATTGACTGAGGAATAGAAATAGGGTTTGATTATCAATAAACTTGGTCATTTGCTTAAACGATCCGATATAAGACTCTGATCACGTGGGCTTTTCATTTTCCTAGGGTTTGAGCCCATGTATGGGTTGTTGCTCCCCCAACGCCGCTGGCCCATGAAAAAGTAGACCATTTTTGTTGCCCTCTTGAAACTTCAACTTACCAAACAAAAGAATTGTAGAAGTGTGAAACTAGAGAGAAGCTCTCGCCTCTCTAAAAACCCGTATAAGAAAACCTTAAATTTCCCAAAATGCGTATGACTTCTTTTCTCCTCTAAATTTCATCTTCTCCGATGATTTAAGGCATCACTTCTTTCTCTCTTCTCTCTCCCCCCCCTTCCGGTGTCTTCTACACCAGAGGGGTGACCCTCTCCGCTGGCATCTTCGCCGGAGAGATGACCTAACAATCTAAAACTCCATTCTTTAGCCGGATATCTTTCCCCCACTCTTTTCTTCTTTTTAGCCTCAGACACTTCTGATTAGGTGTGGTTGGTTTTTGCTTTGTTTTGGTGTTTCTCAAGTCTGAGCCTTGCGTTTCCTATTTGTTACTGTCTTTTAAGTGGGTTTGATTTTGGCAAGAAAGGGACACAAAAGCAAAGGTTTCTTTAAACGAATTGGTGCCCAAAAGCTTGAGAAAGAAAGATGGTATGCTCACTCCCAAAATTTATTAAGAAATTTTTTGGAGGCTTCAAGATTATCGATTGAAAGGAAGACGTTTTACTTCAATAAGCTGACGGATGGTAAAACATTTAGAATATCTAGAGAGGGTAAGGTGTATGCTGAGAAAATGGAGGAGTAATGATGCTTGGTTATTATTAGTGTTTTCAAAGCGCAAGGCGCACTCTAAGGCGACAAGTCTTTGATCGCCTGAGAGGCGAGAATTGCATAAAATGCGTCGCCTGAGTGAAGTTAGGTGCACTTAAACAAATAAATATTATATAAGGTAATAATAATTAATAAATGAACAAAATATTAAAATATCAAATATCAATATTTTAGAAGTATGTATAAGGTCACTCAATTTCTATAAACATTTGAGTCTAAACCTAAACAAAAAGAAAAGAAAATACAAATTAATTTAAGTTGAAGAAAAACAGTGGACAGTAATGGTGTTGCATGCATGCCAGCTATGAGTAAAATACCCTAAAATCGTTGGGGACCTCGAAAGATGGGAGATGTGCAATTGATCTTTCTCTTGTAAAAGAAACTGATAAAAAGATGGAGGATAGGGAGGATGAACAGTTTCTAGAAGAAGGCTTTTGCTGTAAAGAGAATGTGTTTGAAGAACATGTTGGGAATTTTTTTTTGAACTTGTGGGGCTCGGTATCATTTCATCATCGTCAAGTGCTACAGATGATGACTCTTTTGCGTCTTCTATGGATCATAGCTATAATTCATATAAAGACCTGCAACTTACTTTTGAGTCTCCTTTGGATTGTGTTTGTTCGAGGGGAAAGACACATGTTACTCCATATAACGAAGATAAGAAATTAAGGACAGATTGTGTGATCGTCCGGATAGGCTCTTTTTCTCATAGGAGCGAACCTAAAGTCTAGAAATTGATCTCTGACTTATTTGCGCCACTGGTTGTGAATTCTCTCTTAGCGATTAAGGATGGTATTGTGGTGGAGGTTGATATAACTTAGTTGATGTGTATGTGGATTATGTTAATGATAAGTCTCATGATTGCCAAATCAACATCATTGGGTCTCGCCTTGGCAAGTTGTTAGCTAAAGAGGGTTACCCCAGTCAAACTCTTGGCTTAACAAGGATCAATGTCCGGAACCTAGTAGTTGGTGCAAATTTTTTTTCCTGTTTCTCCTCTCCCTTCCTCTTTTCCTTTTCTGTCTCACCCTTGTTGTTTTGTTAATGATTTGTAAGGCTCCAATCAAGTGGACAACTGTGATGTCTTGTGTAGCCGATCCTTTGTTTACCATTTGCACGCAGCTAGAACGGGATATGATCTGGGTGGGATAGTACTTTCCGGGGAAAATATGACATCCAAACAACTAATAAGGGACGATGCAATTGGTTAAAATCCCATACCTTGCAACAATCCAATTGACACAAACTTTGAGCTACATGAAAATAGCCTATTAAGCACACCTTTGCATTCGAGTGGTCAAAGATTGATGTGCGAGTTTAACGAAAATTTGGACACATCATTGGCTTTGGCTAATAAGATGGATATTCAACTCGATCTGTTAGACCTATCCTCATTGCATAAAGATAAAGTGGATAGGAGAAATGAAGGTCTGAGTCTCAAAGGGGGTGGAGGAAGTTAAAGGACTACATTCAAACGTGAATTGTGAGAAGATGTGGAGACCCGAGGCTCAAAAGGTTCTAAATGAAGTTTTATTCTTGGAATGTGAGGGGAGTGGGGAGTCTGGATAAGAGAAGATTGATAAAGGAGACCATTATTAGAGAAAACCACATTTTGGTGTGTTTGCAAGAAACTAAGCAAGGTGAATGTCCAAAAGCCCTAATTAATAGTATTTGGAAAAGTAGATTCATTGATTGGGCATTCTTGGAAGCTGTGGGATCCGTGATACTTTTGATGTGGGATGTGAGAGCTTTAACGACTCTTGAGATAGTTAGAGGTGTATTTTCTCTAACAATCAATTTTAGCTCCTTGGATGGAAGATTGATGTGATTTTCAGGGGTGTATGGACCATCATCCCCATCGGGTAGGGATAATTCTCGGGATGAGTTGGCAGATGTTTGTGGCCTTTGCGGTTCATCTTGGTGTGTAACACGAGATTTCAATGTGACAAGATGTGTCATAGAAATCGAACCAGGGTTAGTTCACCCGCTCGATGAGATGCTTTAATAAGTTAATTGAGGAGTCTGCCATGATCAACCCACTACTAGTCATAGAAAATTCACTTGGTCCAATGGTAGGGAGGGAGTCGTCCTTAGAAAACTCGACCGTTTTCTATTTTCTGAAAATCGGGATGTTCTATGGAAGGGAAGCAAGCAACAGATTTGCCCAATATTGACCTCTAATCACTTGCCCTTGACATTAAGTTTGGGAAACTTAGAGTGGGGACCCCCACCGTTTCGTTTTAAAAATATGTGGGAGTTTCAAAATTTTGTTAGTAGATTGATGGCAGGTGGATGTGAATGGGAGATGGGAAGGACTTAGATTTATGGACAAACTTAAGAAATTGAAAGAAAAAATCAAAGAGTGGAGTAAGGAGGTCTTTGGGGATGTGAGAATCCAAAGCAAGAAATCATTCATAAATTAGAACATTTAGACACATTGGAGGAGAATGGTTCTCTTGATGAAGGTGGTAGATTGGAAAGAATGAGTTGCGTGGGGTTTTGTATGAGACCCTAAGAAAAGAAGATATATCATGGAGACAGAGAATTGAAGAGAATGAATTGAATTATCTTATTGACTAATTGCATACACATATATACACACATTAGAGTATATACGTAACTATACATTATAATAAACCCCAATATTATTTCTAACACTCCCCTTCAAGCTGGAGCATATATGTTAATCATCCCCAGCTTGTTGCAAATGTAGTCAATCTGTGGTCCATTCAAAGCTTTTGTAAAGATGTCGCCTAATTGTTCTCCCGTTTTCACATATCCGGTAGAAATCAATCATGAACAAAGGGACAATCAACTTCAATGTGTTTAGTAAACTCATGAAAAACCGGGTTAGTAGCAATATGGAGGGCGGCTTGATTGACACACCATAGTTTCGTTGGACACAAGACTGAGAAGCCCAACTCAATTAGAAGTTGCCAAATCCACATCACTTCACAAACAGACTCTGCCATAGCTCTATATTTTGATTGAGTACTAGATCATGATACAACATGTTGCTTCTTACTCTTCCATGAATTTAAATTACCTCCAACAAAGACACAATAACTAGAAGTAGATCTCTGATCTTCGTTAGACTTAGCCCCATCAACATCTGAGAAGCCTTCAATCTTATTGTGTTCGTGGTTGCATATAGAATTCCTCTTCCAGAGGCACCTTTTAAGTAACACAAAATTTGCTCAATAGTCTTCCAATGTTCAATAGTGGGTGAGGACAAATATTGACTCACTATAGTAACTGAGTATGCAATGTCTCGATGAGTTACAGTAAGATAATTGAGTGTTTCAACCAACTGCCAGTATCTTTGAGGTTCTTCAAATAATTCACCATCCTTTCTGAGTGGCAAATTAGGATTCATCGTGGTGCTATGGTTTAGCCCCCAGTTTATCAATTTATGACAATAAATCCATTCCTTTGAGATAGGAAAATCCCTTTACTGCAAGTCTTTTGTATGGAATTGACTATGGAGGAAAACTTTGAGGGATAGAATACCTGCACCATCACTTCTTGTGATGACAATGTCGTCTACATACACAACCAACGGAATGTTCCCGGTCGCAGACTCTCGATGAAAAACAAATGATCAGATTTACTTTTCCTCATGCTAAATTATTCAACTGCCAAGTTAAATTTGCCAAACCATGCTCGAAGGCTATGTTTCAAGCTATAAAACGCTTTTCTCAGATAACAAACCTTCCCATTCTCCCCTTGAGTAACAAATCCATGTGGTTGCTCCATATACACCTCTTCCTAAAGATCCCCATGAAGAAAAATGTTCTTGATATCTAACTGGTGCGAAGACATTTCCAAGAATGGTGCATCCTTTCCTCTGCCATTGTCAATTTCAAAATAAGCCAAAAACCTGATAATTTGAGTTGGAGCTTGGACAAAAATGGGGATTTTTCTACCAAAACATTTTCTCATCTGAATAACTAACTGGGACAATCTTCAAGACGCTTCCTCTTTCATCGGTTTCAAAGATATTTGGAACACTAAAGCTCCCAAAAAGATCATATTTTTCAGCTGAGAACATTCAAAAAAGACACGCCAATTGCAGCCTCCAACCAAGCTGGTGCCCTCTTTTTTTAAAAAGGGATGAAAATAGGGACCACCTTTCCTCCACTACACCTTCAGCTCCTTCAATCTTAGCTGGTGTATCCCCAGCCACTCCCATGATAGTCTTATCCAGCTAGTGAAAGGCACTTATTGGAGGGGAAAAAGAGCAAAAATGTTATGGTGCAATGCTGTCCTAGCCTAGTTTTGGAAGAATTGGCTTGCTAGAAACTCTGCCATCTTCAACAACTTCTTTTGAGATGCTATGGAAACTTGGAATGTCATCAAAATCATCAGCTCTATTTGGTGCTCCCGTTAAATTTATTTTGTAATTATAGCCCCTCTTCTATTTATGCCAATTGGAACACTTTTTTGTAATCTCTTTGGCCGGGTTGTTCTTTTCCAACCCTTTTTGTTCTTTTCACAAAAAAAAAAAAAAAAAAAAAAACTATGGCGCCAGACTACAATCTTTTCTTCCTCCCTCTTTCTTTTGCGTTCGCCTTCCGTCAAACGGTAATGTCATGATCGTCTCTTTGCAATCTTGTATCTGCTCCTTGTTTTTTGTGAAACCTCCGAGATCTACACTGCATTTATCTCAATTTTTTCCACTCTGACCATTTATTTGTATTAAAATGGAAAATCTGTTGCTCCTCTGACCATTTATTTGTATTAAAATGGAAAATCTGTTGCTCTTAAACCAATTTGTTATGATCCAAATTGATATTTGTATTAGAATGGTAAAGTAACACTACTACCAAACATTCGAGAGACTTATATCTCTCTCTTCAATAGTCTAAGAAAGTAAACTCAAAATATGGATCCCCTCACCCACCCATTCCTACTCATTTGATATATATAATCACACTACCTAACAAACTCTCACATTATTTACTAATTTGCCCATTTATTCCCATCCTAACAATCAGTTAACAGGAATTTAAGGTCCTTTTTTGGGTGGAGGTAGGACTCTTTCTGGGTTGAAATTGGGGATCTCTTTGGGGTGTGTGGAAAATTGGAGTCTAGCAGGGACGTTAATGTCACTTGGTTTTTCTCTGAAAACTTAAAATGAATTATGTAATACTTGATACGTGAGGTTGATTAATAGAGCAGTCCTATCTCTCTCTATCATGCACACACAATGACGCTCTTTGTTGCTTACTCTTTTTTAAAATATTAATTGCATTTGGAATTGCTGCAGGTTGGGACGGTTGCTGTTCTTACAATGACAGGATTGCTAGTCTTTATGCTATTCTTTCTGACAGCAACTCTCAATGCCATTATTATTTCTCTTTTCATTTCTTTGGCTGTAGCAGGAGGTTTCTTGGCTCTATTCTTTGCCTGTGTAACAACTATATACATTGGAGCATTATCAGTTTCTGTTTTCGTTATATCCACTGCAACAATCTCAGCAATTGTTGCCGTGTTGGTAGTCACAGGTAACAATAATATACAATCACTTGTCTAAAGATAAACATTTTTTAACCTGTGCACTTGAAGATGAACATGAACTGCACAAACTGGTTTTTGACGTTGTGGAGTCATTTAAAGACAAACAAGAGCATGTTTGAAATATCCCTATCATTATGTTCTCCTTTCTCTGCGTTGGTTCTTTGCTGCTTAATGGGATCGTTTCTTGGATCATATGCATAGATTAAACCTATGTGTACCAAATAAAATGCTTTAAGCCAAAAAAATTCTATCAAGACGGAATTATCCAGAAATTTTGTGCCTTTAGTCAGATAAGCCATAACATAACCCAACAAATTGCCTTTCTACTTCCAATTCTTCTTGTATTTGCACGTCACTTGAAGTGGGAGGTTTCTTTTCTTTGAATTTTTTTTTATGTATCTGTGATTGTCCGGGCTAGCTTGCGTTCATCTCAACTAATCTCACTGGACAACCGTATGACTCTATAACATTTGGTGTCGGCACCTCAACCTCAACCTTTCATTTTATTTTCTTTTAGACTTTTCACCATTATATTATTTGTCTTTATAAGAGTAAACTTTATTTTGTCAACTTTGTGATATTAGCCGTTATGTTACTTTTCTTTCCCCCTTGCCTTACTTTTCTTTCCTCAAAACTCAGGTTGGATTGGGTTTTTTTACATGGTGGGGTTGGCAATAAGGAAAAGTTTGCGCCTTGCAAAGCACTCGTTGACTGCGAGTGGTTCAGCAATTTCAGCATTTTCTTCTGCTAGGCGTTCAAACAAAGACTAGGCCATGTTTCAGATAAGGTTTTAATAAATGCAGTATGAACTGTAGAAAAATGCTGCTCGTGTTGAAGGTTAGGTATCACGACGTGTATTTGTGGTGTAAATATTCCTTCGAAGTTTTGCATTGTAATGTAAATTATGGGTTTCTTTGTTTGTTGGTGATGAAAATATCAATTTTAATATGAAGGATAAAATTTCTTGGTGTGTATAAAATTGAAAGGATATTTCTTTACATATATATGTAAAGAAATTTGCGGCATTTTACCAAATGACATTTTAAGCTGTGAATTTTAAAAAAAGTTAAAAGTTTTTCAGAATTTTAAAAAACTAACACTTTTTAACCTTTCTTTAAATAATCCATCCACTAAGATTTTGGAATCTCAACTTAACACTTTTTACTACAATTCTTAATTCGAGTCTAACCGTACCATTTCCTTGAGTTCTTCACCTTTTATTTATGACTATGGAAGATCGAACATCCCAAATAAAGTCAGGTTCATTATTTATCTATGGTTTTGGGTAAAATTAATATCTGAGTTTCTCTAGTAATTTTCTTCCTACACCTTTAATTTCCATGGGTGTAGTTTGTGCAATCAAGATTCAGAAGATCATAATCACATCATGTGGAAGTGTAATTTCTAGAGGTTAATTGGCAACGGTTCCAATCTTTTGGGGTAAGTTGGGTTGACTACCAAACAGTTTGTCAATCTTTGGAAGAGATGGTGTTGTTCCCACCTTTCAAAGATGTAAGAGTCTTTGGGTCGGAGGTTTTTGTGCAATCACGTGGGGGAAAAGAGATCTTAGGATTATGTTTGGGAGTTGGGACATGTAAATGCTTCTTTTTGGGTGTCAATCACTAAACATTTTGTAATTATCTTCAAGTTTGATTATAAATAATTAGCCTGTATACTTGTAGTTCTAACTAGGTGGCGGTGCATTTTTTTTTGGATAATGGGTATATGGTGTCTTTTGTGGTTTTTTTTGCCACTTTTTTACTGTATTGCTTTTACTTTTATTTTTCTTTAATTATATCAATGAAATGACCTTTTCAGGTGCTTCTTTAAAAAAAAAAATCAAAATAAGGGGCAATTACTGAAATATCATATTTTTACATATTAAGAACTTTTTTTTAAAAAAAAAAACTCAAATAGCATAATTATGAATTATGAATTATGAATTATGAATTATGAATTATAGTTCAATATTATAATATTATATTGAACTAAAAGAGAGAAAAATAATAATCAAATTCATTGAAAATTACAATGAAAAATAACAAAATAGTTCATTGGACTATAGTTCAATAATATTGAACTAAAAAAGCAAAAAAAAAAAAATCAACAAATTCATTGAAAATAGTAATAAAAAATGAAAAATAATAGTTCAATATAAAATTGAACTATAATTATGCCATTTGAGTAGTTTTAAAAAGTTCTGGCATTTCAGTAATTAGTGCAGAAATATGATATTTTAGACAATTTCTTTAAAAACTAACAAAATTATTAAATTTAAATGTTAAACTTCTCAATAAAAAAAATGAAAAACAACAATTAGATTGACCATTCAATACTGAAAAAAATTCAATGTAATTTGTTCATTAATTTATAAAAACAATACCTTAATTAATGAGAGAGAAAAATGTTATTTTTAATGTGTAGTGGCGTAATGTATTAATGTGTACTGGTGTAATGTTTTGTCATCTCTGCTAGGGTGGTTCAAGAGATTGATAAGATTTTGTGTAGTTATATTTGGAAGGGTAAATAACATGGTATTGAGGGTGCAAAGGTTGCCTAAGTGGATGTTTGTACTCCATTGTCTGAGGAAGGGTCAGGTATCACTCCTCTGGCTAGTTGGAATGTGGCTGCATGATGCAAAATTTATGGAGTCTTTTCACTCGTGTTGGCTCACTTTGGGTCGCATGGGTGAAGAGTATTATTTTAAGGGGGCGTCGTGTGTGGGCAATTAATCCTTCATATGTGTTTTCGTGGTGTTGGAGGCGAATGTTGAAGGTTCAGGATCAGTTTCAACCTTTTATTTGTTGCGTGGTGGGAGATAGGTCTTCTTGTTTTGCATGGTATGATACGTGCTTATCTTGTGGCTCACTTCTGGTCCTCCATGATAATCCAATTGTAGGCGTCATGAGGCTATGATAGATGCTTTTATTAATATTGAGGGTCAGTGGTCTTGGCCTATGTCAACTCCGAATCTTCTTCTCATTTAGCCTTTTGTGTTGATTATTACTCTGAAGCTACAAGTTGCATATCAATTTATTTGGTCTCCTTCTACCTATGGTGAGTTCTCTATTTCTAGTGCTTGAGATTCTATTCATGAGCATCGTACCAAGGTGTCGTGGTTTCATCTTCTTTGGTTTGCTGATAGTATCCTTCGACATTTTTTTATTTGTTGGTTTACTATTCGTGATCTCTTAGCTTCTCTTGATCAAGGTTTCCTTTGGAACCATACCTGTTTTTTACATATCTCTCGTTATTTGGGACCCTATTAATCTCTTTGGGATTCTATTGAATCGAGAAATAAGTTTAAGAACATTTTGTAGTCTTAGTAAGAGGGGGAAGGGGCCACAAATGGAAGGATCTTAATAACCGTCTTCATGATCAGTTTGTTTCATCTCCTCACATTGTTCTTCAGCTGGTTCAACATGGTATTTTTTTAGAGCGGTTAGTTGGCGAGGTAGTTGTGACGACCTGACTCCTTTTAAATTATTTAAAATCAAATTGCAGCGGGAGACTTAATATTTAAAAATTTGGCGTGGATATGTTTACAACTTGAACTATTCACAACCTGTTTACACTTTTCACAATCAGAGAAATTAAACGACAGGAAATGCAATTCCTGTGCAAAGATAAAAAGAGTTTATGACTGAAAAAGTTAAGACGAAAAGCTCTTATGAGCTTATATACAAATATACATCTCAAAAGACAAAATATAAGACAAAGTGAGTCCATGGACTTTAAAAGTATTATCTCTAGTCCCTCTCGACATCATCATCATCCAGATCAGATTGCACTAACTCCTCTCCCACGAACATTACCTGAAAATGTTCGTAATATCATGAGCTAACAACAAGTCCAGTGAAAATAAACAGAATAAAAAGTAATATTAGACTCCAAACTCGCATCCGGATTTGTGTCCAAGTAAAACTTACATTCTCTTCCCAAAACTTCCAAAACTCGAGAAACTAACTTCCAACATTTAGAAGAACGTCTCCATATCACATCTCTCTTTCTTATTCGTCCTTTTTAATACCTCATACTATATATAAGGTTTATATTCAAGTGTTTAATCTCCAATTTCAAGATCTTCCAATTAATTGAGAATCTAGTTATCTTATATATATAACATAATAATTATACAATGATCAATACACCCTTGTATTCTCTCATTATACAATTCAATTTCATTCCTCTTTCTTATAGCACTAGGCTATACATATATTTCATTCTTTTTCTCTATGGAAATGTATAATATACATAATATTTCAATTCTTTTCTTTAATAAATAATGCTAAGCTCACTCGGTCTTAACATATTTAAACATTCATTAACTCACTAAACAAATGAAAAGAGCACACAACCTTTACATTAAAATAACCATCACATGCGAATAATGTCAGGTAATGAAGCTCCCGTAGGCTAAGTTCATTCACCTCATTATCTCGCTTTCCAAAATAAAATATACAAAGTCCTTTCAATAATATCTTTCCATCTCTAGTTAATAATGACAGGTAATGAAGCTCCCGTAGGCTAAGTTTATTCACCTCATTAAACTCACTTTCCAAAATAATGACAGGTAATGAAGCTCCCGTAGGCTAAGTTCATTCACCTAATCAAACTCACTTTACAAAGTCTTTTCAATATTATCTTCCCACCTCTAGTGTGACGACCCGTCACTTTTAAATAATTTAAATTAGAAAAACACAGCGGAAGTCTTTATATTTTAAGAAAAATGGCGTGGTTATGTTTAAAAATTGGCTAGCCAAAACCTGTTTACATATTAATTTCAAAATCTAAAATACACAAGGAACATCAAGTTCCTGTTCAGGAGTTCAAAGACTTATAATCATAAAAGTAAAAACAAAAGCTCTTATGAGCTATACACAAATGTACAAATCTCAAAATTAGATAAAATTTACAAAACCATGTAAATGGACTTTTACATAACACCTAGTCCATCTCGAAATCATTATCCTTCGATCACGCAGCACCATCTCCTCTCCCTCGACCTCTAGCCAGGGCATTACCTGAAATTTTGTAATATCATGAGCTAACAACTTAAGCCCAGTGAGAATAATAAGAATAAAAAGTAAAGATAGACCTCAAACCTGTAACGTCCCGTTATTTTGTGATAAAAAAACTTTTATTTATTTTATTTCAATTTAAGTAATTTAAGTTTATTTATTTATCGGTAAATTAGAATTTAGTGGTTTATTTCGATTTAAGTCATTTTAATGGCTTTATTTATTTAAATACGTTTTAATGGTATTAATAATTATTAACGGGCCAATTAATAATTATTAATCACCATTGGGATAGTTTGAGAAGTTCGGGATTCGTTTTTAAGCCAAAAGTCATAAAAGGACGTAACCGTCATTTCCAAATTTCCAAAATATCTAAAAACACTATTGGTCATCTTCTTTAAAATCACCTTTGACTCAAATTTCATTTTTCCTTCCTCCTTGCCGTGAGTCCAAGAGAGCAAAAGGGGAAATTTGGTTTTTGTTCGTTTCTTGCCCGATCGACTTGATTCCGAGTCCATTGGAAAGGTATCGGTCATACGAATCTTTCCCACCTAACCTTCGTACTTGCCACTCATGTTTTACGGAGATCTCGGTAAGTAAAGTTTCAAACCCTAAACTCCAAATAGTGTTTTAATGGAGTTTTCTTTGTTTCTTTCGATTTCTTGCCGTGAAACTTGGTGTTTGTAAATACAGGAGTAGTTTTAAGAGTTTTTGTAAACTTTCCCATAACCCTAAAACCGAGTTTCAGTTGAAACCCTTCCCGTTTGAAATTTATCCTTTTGGGATTGAAATTGGGTTAGAAATTAATGAATAATGTTTATTTAAATTCGATTCGGGAAAGAGATTATTGTTCAAAAACCCTAATTATCGATACCCATTGAAATCGGGAATATCGAATTTGCTTAAAACCAACTCGAAACACTTTTAAATTGCCTAAAAGCCGGAAAATCAGACCCAAAGCCCATTTTCCTTGTGATGGTCGAGAGCCTCTTGTGGGGTTTTGTTGGGTTTTTCGTCGTTCTGTACGTTTGGTTGATGTTTGATTGATAGTTGGTTAATTATTGATTGTATGATATAATTCTAATTGTAGGTGTTTTTGAACCGCTCGCTTGATCGCTCCTTCGGACTTAGGAGCAAAGTCATCTTTTAATTAAGGTGAGAATAATTAGGATTTAAATTATTTATAGAAAGCAAATGAGTGTGAAGATTTGTAGAGTTTGAAACTAAGATTAGAATCCGAATCTAAGATTAGAGGGTTGTGAGTTAGTGCCCTTAGGATTAGAGTTAATCCTTTAAGTGAGAACTTAGGAGTTCTCAAGGAAAGTATTGAATCTTAGAAGATTCTAAGTTAGATTCGATTCGAAACTAAGATTGGATTATTGGAAGTTAGAATCCTTGAAGGTATAGGTTAATCGTTTAAGTTATGATTCTACTTTTATTATTGATACCGGAGTTTGATCGACATATCGTTCGTCCGAAGTTTACTATTTATTTACTTTATGCCCTTTTACTTCATACTTGTTTCAGCTACTTTAATATTGTACTTTACGTTTAATTACTTTTGTGAGCATATCACAACCTCTCGCACCATAACATCTCGCATTATGAAAAGAAGGAAAGATTGTTGGACCCTTTGGGAGATGTCCGCATCGCCTTCAGAGAGAGAAAGAAAAGAAGGAAAGAATGTTGGACCCTTCGGGGAATGTCCGCATCGCCTTCCGAGAAAAAGAAAGGAAAAATGAGAAAGAAAAGAAGGAAAGAATGTTGGACCCTTCGGGGAATGTCCGCATCGCCTTCTGAGAAAAAGAAAATAAAGAGAGAAAAGAAAAGGAGGGAAGAATGTTGGACCCTTCGGGGAATGTCCGCATCACCTTCTTCATTCATTCATGCATAAAGGGCGAATGCGTATCCTACGGAATGTTCTCATTACCTTCATGCATATGATCGATAAGAAAGAGAATCGAGATGTTATATTTTATACAAAGTCATTTACTTTTATTACTTTATGTCATAACGAGTTAATGGAGGAGTTTTGACTATAAGTGTTAGTAGCATCATCCTTTGGAGAAAATGGAATAGAATTACCTAGAGTTGGAGGACTTTAGGAGTGAATTGTGTCAGATTAATTGGACACAAATCGAAATTTGAGGTCTATCTTTACTTTTTATGCTTATTATTCTCACTGGGCTTAAGTTGTTAGCTCATGATATTACAAAAATTTCAGGTAATGCCCTGGCTAGAGGCCGTGGAAGGGGAGATGGTGCTGCGTGATCGAGGGATGCTGACCTCGAGATGTACTCATTTTTGTAAAGTATATATAACGACCCGACTCTAATAAAGATTGGCCGCGAGTACTCTCAGCGGAAGCGCTGGAAAATAAGAAATTTAAATGTCATTTAAAACGTCTCGTAACGGAAAACAACAATTTCTACGGAAAATTTGCGTGGTTCCATTTAAAAATCGAATAAACCAAAACCTGTTTACATCAATTTTCCAAGCAAAAAAATAGTAAATAACGTTTCAAAAGTGAAACATCTTAAAACAATTTATACAAGGACTATAAACAATGACATTCAACTAAAATTTCAGAAGACACTTCTTATGCAATCCACACGACTCGAGCTCGAGATGCAGTCCACTAGTCCTCTTCCAAACTCGACATCCAAACTTCAACGCATACCATCTTCCTAGTCACGACCTCGACCGCAACAACCTGAAAGGTGATATAAAGCACCTCTGAGTTTGATAACTCAGTGGAAAATAAAAAGAATAGAAAGAAAGTTTATGCATGAGTTCCATCCTCCAAAATGAGTTCAAGTACTCGGGTATCTCATCCCTCCTGCGAGGCTTATGTCTTCACTATAGTACCTACTCTCTAACGCTCATCTCGTAGCCAAACTAAAAGTTGTCACAACCCCAATGTAAACAAACGTTTACCAACTAAGTTAATTAATAAACCGTTGTAAGCTAACCAAAACCAAAAGCACTTACCAAAAACTCATCTACAAGCATACTCACACTTCATACCTTTATTCAAAACCATTCATTTTTCTTATCCTCGTCTCATACTTACCCTATTTCAATCCTCGAATCCAATCAAACCCATAATACACATTAACTCATCTCACGTACTCTACTCTTTCATAAACCTATAATACGCAATAACTCACCTCTCGTACTCTACTTTTCACAAACTTATATAAAAACAATTATACACAACATCTCGGAGAAATAAACATCTTAAAGTTAAAAGAAAAGAAAATAACGATTTGATGCATTTGAAATGAACTAAATGATTTAAACATCAAGGCCAACAATGTGATAAACTCAGAAAGTTATAAGCAAAGTGTTATCAAACTTTCAAAGACATGATCAAAAGGAGATAACAAAGTATGATTGCATACGTTTATTCAAAAGCTTAACATTTATGCTCAATCAAAACTAACAACAAAACAAATATACAGTCAAGTCTCGATCACATAGATCATTCCAATACCAACTTACCATTTCACATATCCGACTATCTCAGTAACCATTCACATACTCGACTATCTCAATAGCCGTTTCACACACTTGGCATTTTCAGTTGCCATCTGCCGTTTTATACACACTTGGCTTTTTCAGTAGCCTCTGCCCTTTTTCACATATTTCATTATACTTCTAGGCTATCTCTGTAGCCACTCTAGCTTCCGGGCCATCTACCACACAGCGCCTCGGAGCCTCACCACTTCCGCCACGGTAGCCACGTGTAACGTCCAACAACCACTCACCATTACACGGGCTACGACCCCATGGCCAAATGTCAAACATCTAGAATGCGTGAATGAAGTGGAATGGAATGATATGCACTAACCATACTTTCTTTATCATTAACATTTAAACTAATATATAAGTACGATAAAGCGAATAAACAGAGTTCCCAAACAACGTAGTACTCAGTTTCAAACTATCGTTCAACACTTTCAAAGTGAACATGATGCCGTAGCATTTCGCCAAACTGTGCTTGTCAAACAACAATCTAAAACATATCGAGCATATGTATAATAAGTCCCAAATCAGCATATGACTCGATCTTCACTTGAAATACGAGTAGAAACAAAGATACGGAATAAATTAACTCACATGATATGTAAATTAAGCAAGTACTCAAGTGGTGATGTAAACTAGCTAAGATTGTGGTTATCGAACAAATATTTAACCCAAGTGGTATAGAAGACTAAATATCATGTATGTCTTTTCCAATTTAGATGTATGAAAACAAATAACACATCCTAAATACTCAAATTGTATCCAAAGACAAATGGGTTTTAGCAATTTTAGCTCTTTTCGGCTCTTAAGAACGAACCACGCTTGGATCTCGTTATTTAATACTTTCACCACTCCATTTCTCTTTTACAACACATCCCAAAACACCTACCAATCAGCCATGAGCATTTAAATCCCACCATATTCTTTTCACAAATTACAAACCTTCCACCGCCACCGTTTTTTATTCTTTTTGTTCTCACCCTTTACTAGTTAGCTTTTGAGGCCCGATTGGAAATTACTTTTCCCTACAAACACTAACCGTAAATAAACTTCAAAAAAACTTAATAAATCATACATAAATCATTAATAACAATTAACTAAACCTCGGAACCTGGTTCGAACCAAAAGGTCCATAAACTAGCTAAATAGAAAAGTAGTGATTTTTGGCCTCTTGGGTACTTTTTGAGATATCAAAGGTTGGAGTTCCTATCTTGCTTTTCTTTTGTAAAATATGTATTTAAACACCCAAATAAACCAGAATTGAAAGACTTTAAGAAATGGCTAAGAAAACTCCAAAATTAGGAAAACTAGGAAAACTTCAAATGGCCAACAATAGAGGTTTTGAGCTTGGGTCTTGTTCATTGTTTTCTACTCTTCTGTCGTATCCTAATGTCAAAAACCTCCCTTACTTTACCTTATCTCATAACCATTCTAACTCCAACTAATAAATTCAATGTCTTTACAAGCTCACGCTCCCCGTAACCCGTTCTTGTCTTACACATTTTCAATTTCCTTTTTCGTGGGCAACACCTCTACCATCTATTGAAACTCGTCAATCCTACCCAAACTTAAACATCAAATCCCATAATAATTCATTATATATAAAAAAAAAATCAAACATAAAAGTACTTTACATTCTTTTTATTCCCACCTTGCTACAATGGAATTAGCTTGCGTAACTTGTAGTTGTTTGATCCCTTACCTACACAAAACAACATTTATATACAACACCTTATTTTCCATTCATTACACACTTATGACATATGAAGCAACAATGATTGCAAGGTTATCCAAAACAGCCTCGTTATAAACAACTACTCTTTAATACCGATAATACTTCATCATTTTAAAACATATTAACACCATCTCGGGACCCCAAAACAGCCCCACAACCCGGAAATATAAAAACAGCCCACAAACAAATAATTACAAAAACAGTGGGGGGTGTATTTTGCTGTTTTTATAAGGAAATGTGCCTAATGATTTCCATGTTCAATTTAGAGTAAATTCATACATTGCATAAGATTAAACTCAAGTTTGTATTAAGGAAAAACCATTTAGGTTTTGTTTTTAAAATCAAATGCTTAAGAAGAAAATCCATGGAAACTTTATCACTGTTAAGAAAACTTGTAGTTCTTTAGTTACAACTCAATTCAATTTCATTTTAAAGGGAAACCCCATCCCAAGCTATAGTCTTTTACTATAAAGAGTCTCAATTATATAGACTAGCATGCTCTTTCAAAGAATTTTACAACCATAAGCTTAAATAAAAACTAATTTCCCAAAACCACCAAATACCAAGAAAGTTAGGGTTGGGAAAACTTACCAAAATCTTTTGAAAATTCTTAGAATTCCTCTTGATTCTTCTCGCTTTAGCTTAATCTATACATAACTTTAAATTCGGGGTTGAAATTGAGTAAACTTTTGCTTGCAAATGAAAAACCCAAACCAATCCCCCCCATTACAGCAGGCTCGGCCGAACAAGAAAGAAGAGAAAAGAAAGCAGTAGCCCTTGATCTTTTAATTGGAAGAATGAAAGCAATTGGACTTGAGTTTTGTTAATCAATTAAAGATGAAATGGCTTGTAAATGAAAGAAACAAAGGAAATCACCCCCTTTCATGGGATGTTGGGCGTGAGCAGGAGAATAGAAGAAAGAGAGGCTGATGGTTATTCTTTTTTTTTTTTTAATTTAAAAACAAATGATGGCTAATGATTTATATTAAACTGTAATTATTTGTAAATTGACCCATTTAGTGTAAAATAAAAGGTAGAGTGCCTCATGCCTTACAAACTTGTCCTCTTATTTAATTTTATACAAAATTCTACCCAACAACTTAACCACCAATAGTTAATTACCAAATTTCAATTCACACCTTAACCATGGTTAGTTTGTAACCAAACCATTGTTAACCATTTTAACCTTTAATAACTATTCAAAATAATTTATTTAATAAATTTAAAATATAAATATCAAGTATAAAACCCATTTAACCAATTGAATCAATTTAATTAAATATAATAAATAAACTAAATTAATTTCTAAAACCCGGGCCATTACAGTATATGTAAATATTTTTGTGAATTTCAAGACTTTGATGTTGTATTAGCTCATAAGAGCTTTTGATGTGGTTTTTTATGATATGAAATATTTGAACTCCTGATTTGGGACTTAAAGTCCATGTGAATTTATTAGATTGAAAAATTAGGATGTAAACAGGTTTTCGGCATGCCAACTTTCAAACAAAACCACGCAAATTTTTCTTAAATAAAAGACTTTCGCTGTTTTCTCTGATTTTAATTTATTTAAAAGTGACGGGTCTTTACAGTTGGTATCAGAGCCGACGGGTTCTGTAGACTACATGCGATGCATGTTTGTTTTTCATGTTTTATTTTAAGTCCATTCTCAAAGTCATCATCTGTGATCAGCAGCACTAGGTATTCCTAGACCTTTATCTTTAAACTCGCATTTTATTTCGATTTGGTAAAGGAGTAGTGAATCCTCTTTTACAAGTAACTTATCAAGTTATATTGACTATAATGCAGTATGCCTCCTAGAAGGGGTGCTAGACGAGCTGGTGTGAGGGCGGCTGCTCCTGTGAGGGGTAGAGGCCAAGCCCGTAACCCTACACCTCCACCTCCACCTCCACATGAGATTCCTGTTATACCGCCACCTGTTCAGGGGCGAGGAGTTTACATCGCTGAGGATGTTTATCTTGAGTTGTTACGGGATGCTGGTAAACCCGTTCTGCCTGTTGTACCTCCACCGAGAGCAGAAGATGTAGCAGTTGATCAGGTTGGTGTTACTGATGCTGCTAGGACTCTGAGGGAGTATAAACGATATGCACCTGCTGAGTTTGATGGTAGGTCATTGGATGCATCTGTTGCAGAGTTATGGATTGATAGGGTTGAGAGAGCCTTTGAGTTTATTGTGTGCCCGGACCGGCTAAAGGTCCATTGTGGCACATATTCTCTTGTTGATGATGCTTTGTATTGGTGGAGAGGCCTTCATAGATCACTTTCTCTCACTATGGAGGTGACTTGGGAGGTATTTCGAGAGAGGTTTTATGAGAAATATTATTCGGCTGATTTACGAGATCGATTAGAGGTGGAGTTTCTGACCCTGAAACAAGGTGATAGATCAGTGACAGAGTATGAGCGGGAGTTTGATCGATTGTCTAGGTTTGCTCCTGGACAGATTGCCGACCCTCAGAGTAAGATGAAGAGATTTTTGGTGGGATTGAGAGCCTAGGTTAGGGGTCATCTACGCACTTTACGTCCGACTACCTACGAGGAGGCTTTAGAGTTTGCCTTTTCTTTATATTTGGCATCTGAAGAAAGGAAGGGCAAACTAGCTGCTACAGGAGAGACTTCCTCTCATAAGAGGAAGGTAGAGGACGACCCTGCTGGTCGAGTACCACCGCCACAGCAGAGACAGCAGCGGCAGCAGGCTCGGGGTGGAGTCTAGTTTAGACAGTCGAGGGCACAGGGACTGCCTTCCCAATTTTGCCATAACTGTTCTAGTTATCATGTTGGGGCATGTACCCTACCACTGAGGTGTTATATTTGTGGTCAGAAGGGTCATCGATCTACACAGTGTAGGTTTCGTCAGACATAGCCACCACAGTATGGATATCCGGGTCAGGTTGTTCAGCAGAGACCATATCAGGCACCACCTGCTTTATATGCTCCTCCGGTTAGGGTCAGAGGTCAGGACCGAGGCAGAGGTCAGTACAGGGGTAGAGGTCAGGGTGGACAGGCACAACAGTTTAGACTTCCACCTGTTGTTCCACCACCACAGATATTACCTCCACCACCACCGAGATTTCCTCCACCTTTTCAACATCAGGCTCGAGTATTTGCCACTAGAGAGGAGGCCGAGCTGCAGGTATTGTAGTGACTGGTACTTTGACAGTTTTGGGCCATTCGGCTTTTGTTTTATTTGATTCTGGGGCTAGCCACTCTTTTATTTCTTCTGAGTTTGTTGAGTCGGCTACTCTTAAGTCTGCACCGTTAGGGTATGAGATGCGTGTTTCGACCCCAGTGGGGAAGTTTGTTATTGCTAATAGTATGATTAGCACAGATGATTTGTGTTTTATGGGTTGTTGCTTGCATGCAACTTTGATTATCATACCTATGTCTGATTTCGATGTGATTTTGGGTATGGATTGGCTATCAGCTAATCATGCCACTATTGATTGTACTGAGAGAGTTGTTGATTTTATGGGTCCATGTGGGACCAGTTTACGTTTTCGTGGGACTAGTAGTCGAGTAGCACCCACTTTGATATCTATGTTAGAAGCTAGTATGCTTCTGAGTGATGGAGCCTTGGGCTATATAGCTAGTGTGGTCGAAACTTTTATACCAGAGGCTAGTTTGAGTTCTGTGCCAGTAGTGAGGGATTTCATTGATGTTTCCCTGATGAGTTACCCGGTTTACCACCGGTGAGACAGTTAGATTTTCAGATTGAGGTTGCTCCAGGGACAGCTCCATTGTCCAAAGCACCTTATCGTATGGCACCGGCTGAGTTGAAAGAACTCCAGAGCCAGTTACAGGGACTTTTAGACTTGGGGTTTATACGCCCAAGTGTTTCACCGTGGGGAGCTCCGGTGTTGTTTGTGAAGAAGAAGGATGGCTCTATGCGATTGTGTATCGATTATAGAGAGTTGAACCGTGTTACAGTGAAGAACAAGTATCCTTTGCCTAGGATAGAAGACTTGTTTGATCAATTGAGAGAAGCCACTATCTTTTCGAAGATAGATTTGAGATCTGGCTATCATCAGTTGAGGATTCGGGATGAGGATGTTCCCAAGACTGCATTCAGGACGTGTTATGGACATTATGAGTTCGTAGTTATGTCCTTTGGCTTGACCAACGCGCCTGCAGCTTTTATGGACCTTATGCACACGATGTTTAGGAGGTTCATTGACTCTTTTGTGATTGTTTTTATTGATGATATCTTGGTCTACTCCAAGACAGATGAGTTGCATGCTTTACACCTTCGAGAGGTTTTGACGGTACTACGAGATCAGAGATTGTATGCCAAGTTCTCCAAGTGTGAGTTTTGGCTGAGGGAAGTGGCATTTTTAGGCCATGTAGTATCGAGTAGAAGAGTATCTATTGATCCCTCTAAGATTGAGGCATTTACTAACTGGCTTAGGCCGACTAGTGTGGCTGATATTCACAGTTTTCTGGGACTTGCAGGTTATTATAGACGGTTTGTGCAAGATTTCTCCAAGATTGCTTCAGCTTTGACACGTTTGACCCGGAAGGGGGTTGATTTTGTATGGTCTGAAGATTGTGAGAGGATATTTGAGGAGCTCAAGAGGAGACTTGTGACAGCACCTGTTCTAGTGTCGCCTGACAGGACTGGTGGTCTGACTGTTTATACAGATGCTTCCCACAGAGGTTTGGGATGTGTGTTGATGCAGCAAGGGAAAGTTATAGCTTATGCTTCCCGTCAGTTGAAAGAGCATGAGAAGAAGTATCTGACTCACGATTTAGAGTTGGCGGCGGTTGTTCATGCTTTGAAGATTTGGAGGCATTATTTGTACGGTGAGAAGATCTTGATTTTTACTGACCATAAGAGTCTCAAATATTTCTTCACTCAGAAGGAATTGAATATGAGACAGCGGAGATGGTTAGAGCTCGTTAAGGATTATGACTGTGACATTTAGTATCATCCTGAGAAAGCCAATGTAGTGGCTGACGAGCTCAGTAGGAAGTCTTCTCATTCATCAGCTTTGTCAGCCATACCTTTGAGATTGAGGTGGGATATGGAACGAGCTGAGATAATAATTTTGACTGCCGAGGTCACAGTGAGCTTAGCTAGTTTGACAGTGGGACCTACTTTGAGGCAGAGGATGATTGATGCACAGAGAGATGAGGTTCATTTGCAGGCCGATTTTAGAGAGGCTGAGTCAGATATTCCTAGTCATTTTACCTTCTCTACTGACAGTGCTCTGATGTATCGTAAGAGGCTATGTGTGCCTTTAGGATCGACTTTTAGAAGGGAACTGTTGGAGGAGGCTCACAGTTCTATCTTCTCTATTCAACCAGGTAGTATGAAGATGTACAGGGACCTGAGAGAGCATTATTGGTGGCCTGGGATGAAGCTTGAGATTGCGGACTTTGTTAGTAGATGCTTGACTTGTCAGCAAGTCAAGGCCTTGAGGAAGAGTCCATCGGGTTTTCTTAACCCTCTGAGTGTGCCAGAATGGAAATGGGAGGAGATTTCCATGGACTTTATCAGTGGTTTGCCGAGGACATCAAAAGGTTACGATACCATTTGGGTGATTGTAGACCGCTTGACGAAGACAACACACTTTATACCTGGGAGGATCACCTACCCAGTGGAGACATGGGCACAGTTGTATTTACGAGAGATTGTTAGATTACATGGTGGGCCTGTGAGGATAGTATCAGATCGGGACACTCGTTTTGTCTCGAAGTTTTGGCAGAGTTTGCATTCAGCCATGGGTACTGGCTTGGATTTTAGCACAGCTTTTCACCCCCAGACAGATGGTCAGACTGAGAGAGTTAACCAGATTCTGGAGGATATGTTGAGAGCTTGTGTTCTTGATTTTGGAGGCAGTTGGGATTCTCGATTGTATTTGGTAGAGTTTGCTTATAATAACAGCTACCAGGCTACTATTGAGATGACACCATTTGAGGCACTTTATGGTAGGAAGTGTCAATCTCTAGCTCACTGGGATGAGGTTGGGGAGAGAAGGCTTTTGGGACTCGAGTTGTTACAGTTGACTAGTCAGTCGATTGACTTGATTAGAGAGAAGATGAGGGTTGCCCAGAGTAGACAGAAGAGTTATGCAGACAAACGACGTAGTCCACTTGAGTTTTCAGTAGGGGACCACGTGTTGTTGAAGGTAGCACCTATGAAAGGTGTTATGAGATTCGGGAAGAGGGGTAAGCTGAGTCCTAGATTCATTGGCCCTTTCGAGGTACTTGATCGAGTAGGAGCAGTAGCTTACAGGTTGGCTTTACCACCTTCTTTATCGGCAGTTCATAATGTATTCCATGTATCTATGCTTCGCAAGTACATGGCAGATCCTTCTCAGGTGATTGATCACGAGCCGATAGTTTTGGATGCTAGTATGTCTTATGAGGAGACACCAGTTGAGATTCAAGCATTCGAGCAAAAGGTGTTGAGAAACAAGACTATACGCTTGGATAAGGTCCTTTGGAGGAATCAAGTGTCTGAAGAAGCTACGTGGGAGTGTGAGGATGATATGCGGGGAAAGTATCCTCAGCTTTTCACTTAGTAAGATTACTTTTCGGGGACGAAAAGCCCTTTTTAGGAGGGTTGACTGTAACGTCCCGTTATTTTGTGATAAAAAAAAACTTTTATTTATTTTATTTCAATTTAAGTAATTTAAGTTTATTTATTTATTTGTAAATTAGAATTTAGTGGTTTATTTCGATTTAAGTCATTTTAATGGCTTTATTTATTTAAATACGTTTTAATGGTATTAATAATTATTAACGGGTAATTATTAATCACCATTGGGATAGTTTGAGAAGTTCGGGATTCGTTTTTAAGCCAAAAGTCATAAAAGGACGTAACCGTCATTTCCAAATTTCCAAAATATCTAAAAACACTATTGGTCATCTTCTTTAAAATCACCTTTGTCTCAAATTTGACCAAAACACTCTCATTTTTCCTTCCTCCTTGCCGTGAGTCCAAGGGAGCAAAAGGGGAAATTTGGTTTTTGTTCGTTTCTTGCCCGATCGACTTGATTCCGGGTCCATTGGAAAGGTATCGGTCATACGAATCTTTCCCACCTAACCTTCGTACTTGCCACTCGTGTTTTACAGAGATCTCGGTAAGTAAAGTTTCAAACCCTAAGCTCCAAATAGTGTTTTAATGAAGTTTTCTTTGTTTTCTTTCGATTTCTTGCTGTGAAACTCGGTGTTTGTAAATACAGGAGTAGTTTTAAGAGTTTTTGGAAACTTTCCCATAACCCTAAAACCGAGTTTCAGTCGAAACCCTTCCCGTTTGAAATTTACCCTTTTGGGATTGAAATTGGGTTAGAAATTAATGAATAAATGTTTATTTAAATTCGATTCGGGAAAGGGATTATTGTTCAAAAACCCTAATTATCGATACCCATTGAAATCGGGAATATCGAATTTGCTTAAAACCAACTCGAAACACTTTTAAATTGCCTAAAAGCCGGAAAATCAAACCCAAAGCCCATTTTCCTTGTGATGGCCGAGAGCCTCTTGTGGGGTTTTGTTGGGTTTTTCGTCGTTTTGTACGTTTGGTTGATGTTTGATTGATAGTTGGTTAATTATTGATTGTATGATATAATTCTAATTGTAGGTGTTTTTGAACCGCTCGCTTGATCGCTCCTTCGGACTTAGGAGCAAAGTCATCTTTTAATTAAGGTGAGAATAGTTAGGATTTAAAGTATTTATAGAAAGCAAATGAGTGTGAAGGTTTGTAGAGTTTGAAACTAAGATTAGAATCTGAATCTAAGATTAGAGGGTTGTGAGTTAGTGCCCTTAGGATTAGAGTTAATCCTTTAAGTGAGAACTTAGGAGTTCTCAAGGAAAGTATTGAATCTTAGAAGATTCTAAGTTAGATTCGATTCGAAACTAAGATTGGATTATTGGAAGTTAGAATCCTTGAAGGTATAGGTTAATCGTTTAAGTTATGATTCTACTTTTATTATTGATACCGGAGTTCGATCGACATATCGTTCATCCGAAGTTTACTATTTATTTACTTTATGCCCTTTTACTTCATACTTGTTTCAGCTACTTTAATATTGTACTTTACGTTTAATTACTTTTGTGAGCATATCACAACCTCTCGCACCATAACATCTCGCATTATGAAAAGAAGGAAAGATTGTTGGACCCTTCGGGAGATGTCCGCATCGCCTTGAGAGAGAGAAAAGAAAAGGAAAGAATGTTGGACCCTTCGGGGAATGTCCGCATCGCCTTCCGAGAAAAAGAAAGGAAAAATGAGAAAGAAAAGAAGGAAAGAATGTTGGACCCTTCGGGGAATGTCCGCATCGCCTTCAGAGAAAAAGAAAATAAAGAGAGAAAAGAAAAAGAGGGAAGAATGTTGGACCCTTCGGGGAATGTCTACATCACCTTCTTCATTCATTCATACATAAAGAGCGAATGCGTATCCTACGGAATGTTCTCATTACCTTCATGCATATGATCGATAAGAAAGAGAATCGAGATGTTATATTTTATACAAAGTCATTTACTTTTAATACTTTATGTCATAACTAGTTAATGGAGGAGTTTTGACTATAAGTGTTAGTAGCATCATCCTTTGGAAAAAATGGAATAGAATTACCTAGAGTTGGAGGACTTTAGGAGTGAATTGTGTCAGATTAATTGGACACAAATCGAAATGCGAGTTTGAGGTCTATCTTTACTTTTTATGCTTATTATTCTCACTGGGCTTAAGTTGTTAGCTCATGATATTACAAAAATTTCAGGTAATGCCCTGGCTAGAGGCCGTGGAAGGGGAGATGGTGCTGCGTGATCGAGGGATGCTGACCTCGAGATGGACTCGTTTTTGTAAAGTATATGTAAATATTTTTGTGAATTTCAAGACTTTGATGTTGTATTTAGCTCATAAGAGCTTTTGATGTGGTTTTTTATGATATGAAATATTTGAACTCCTGATTTGGGACTTAAAGTTCATGTGAATTTATTAGATTGAAAAATTAGGATGTAAACAGGTTTTCGGCATGCCAACTTTCAAACAAAACCACGCAAATTTTTCTTAAAATAAAAGACTTCCGCTGTTTTCTCTGATTTTAATTTATTTAAAAGTGACGGGTCTTTACAAAACCCGTATTCCGATTTGTGTCCAATTTACCTGACACAATCAATTCTAAAGTTCTCCAAACTCTAGGTAATTTCATTCTATAATCTCCAAAGGATGATATTACTAACACTCGTAGTCAAATCCTCATCCATTAACTTGTTACAACATAAATAAGAAAAGTAAATAAACTTTGCATAAACATAACATATCGATTCTTTATCCATGATATATATTTCCATCGATCATATGCATGAAGGTAATGAGGACATCCCGTAGGATTCGCATTCGCCCTTTATGCATGAATGAAGGTAATGAGAACATCCCGTAGGATACGCATTCGCCCTTATGCATGAAGAAGGTAACGTAGTCTATCCCGTAGGATCCAACGTTCTCCCTCATTTTCTTTCTCACTTTCTTTTTTTTTTCTATGAAGGTTTTCTATGAAGGTAATGTGGTCTATCCCGTAGGATCCATCATTCTCCCATTCATTTCTTTCTCACTCTATCTTCTTTTTCTATGAAGGTAATGTGGTCTATCCCGTAGGATCCATCATTCTCCCGTTCATTTCTTTCTCACTCTCTCTTCTTTTTCTATGAAGGTAATGTGGTCTATCCCGTAGGATCCATCACTCTCCCTTTCATTTCTTTCTCAATGATGCGAGATGTTATGGTATGCTCGCAAAAGTAAATAAACGTAAAGTGCGGATATTAAAGTAACCGAAACAAGCATAAAGTAAAAGGGCATAAAGTAAAAGACATAAAGTAAAATAGATAGGAAATTCTGGAAGAACAATATGTAAATCAAACTGTGCTACATTAATAAAAGTAAATCCTATCTTAAACGATTAATCTATTCCTTCAAGGATTCTAAACTTCCAATATAATCCGAGGATCTATTAATCGTTCTATATAAAAGTTTGGATCTTTTAACTTCCAATGATCCATCCTAAGCTTCGAAACGAATCTAACTTAGAATTTTCTAAGATTCAATGTTTTCCTCGAGAACTCCTAAGTTCTCACTTAAAGGATTAACTCCTAATCCTAAGGGTACTAACTCACTTCCCTCTATCTTAGATTCGAATCCTAGTCTTAGTTTCCGATTCTACAAATCATTATACTTATTTGCTTTCTATAGTTACTTTAAATCCTAACTATTCTCACCTTAGCCAAATAATATTTGCTCCAAGTCTCCAATTCCCATGAAACAACAATCGAGCAATCGCACCTACAATTCACCAATTGCACAACATATTACAACTCATAACTAAGATGAGAACAAGTGTGCATTTTCGGGTGAATAGTGATTTCGGATGAATAGTAATTTGGGAAGAATAGTGTTTTTCGGGTGAATAGTGTTTTTCAAAAATCCGGGCTCAAAGTCGTCAAATTCCATGATAGAAATCCATGATTTCAACTTCAAAGCTCATTTATAATAAAAAAACGAACAAAACCATCTAAAAAGTTTTAAAAACTTACTTTTTGGGACTTCCCTTAGAGAACGGGAAACTCCAAAAAGGTACGTTGGATAGGTAGCCCTCGTCCCTACCAATCCAACGCAACCGAAATCAAGCCGATCCATCGAGAAACGAAGAAATGAAAATTCACATCCATGGTGGATGGAACCCACGGCAAGGAGAAGGAAAGGAAGAGAAAGATGAAGGCAAATAGTCAATTTTGTGATTTTTAAAGATGAGTGAATAGTGATTTTAGATATTTTAAGAAATTGGAAATGACGGTTGCGTCCTTTTATGACTTTTGACTTATGAATCGAAACCCGAAGCTCTTAAATAAATCTAAAGGTGATTAATAATTATTAATTGGCCTATTAATAATTATTAATGTCATCGAAACGAATTTAAAGTATTAAAACGGTTAAAAAGGATTTCGGGCGAAATTAACTACTAAAATCAAAATTACAAAAATAATTAATCTAAATACTTAAATTGAAATAAATAAATAAATAAATAAAAAATCACTTCAAAATAACGAGACATCTAGTGAATAATGACAGGTAATGAAGCTCCCGTAGGCTAAGTTCATTCACCTCATTATCTCACCCACTGAATACAGGTAATGAGCTCCCGTAGGCTAAGTCATACCCTGTATCTTTGTATATGTATCATAGTAATTATGGATAATACCAAATAATGTGAACTTGCATAGTTCCATCATTATCTTATTATCCATCTCCTCCGATGATGCAAAGTTCCGCAGTCCTTTAGCATTCCTCATGTACATATACGGAATCATAAAACAAATAATACCAGATAATGCAATCACACTCAGTCTATGCATTGCCTCATTATTTCTCCCAATAATCGATAATGCAATATGATATGATATGATATGAATATGCTTTCAAGTACAGTAAAAATAAATATAAACATTCAGAGTGTGCAAGTAAAAATAAATATAAATATTCAAAGTGATCGAAAGGCATAAAGATAGAGAGATCGCGAATTAGCCTTTGTACATAAAATAAGAAATTAGGAACTTCTGATAAGAAAACAATAAATAAAACAAGTCAAATGGCCTTCAGTTACTTGAATTACTAACTTGATCATAAAGTCTCCAATTCAAATGATTCTATTTCTTTCAATAAATATCCGAAGTTCCTTATCCGAATTCCTTATTCACCCTATTATACTTGAAACTTTCAACTTCCGACAATTATTCTTAAACTCCGGAACGAATCTAAACTTAGAACTTCCAAGAGTTATTCGTTTCCTTCGAAACATCTATGAGTTCTCTCAACTCAAATTAGAACTAACTCCAAGCCTAAGCATGTTAGCTCACTTTCTTTTATCCTTTCGATTCAAACCTTAATCTCAACTTCCGATCCTACAAATCGTTCTACTTATTCGGTTTCTAAAGCTACTTTAAATTCTATTTATTCTCACATTAGCAATTAAGTTCAATCCAATGGTTCAACGAAGCGTCAACCTGCAACCGACACCTACAATACATCAACCGAAAACATTTTTATAATTCATAACTAAAATGATAAAAAGTATGATTTTTAGGTGAATAGTGATTTCGGATGAATAGTGTTTTAGGGTGAATAGTGTTTTTCAAAAATCCGGGCTCAAAATTGTCAAATTCCTTGATGGAAATTCATGATTTCAACTTCAAAACTCATTTATAATAAAAAACGAACAAAACCATGTAAAAAGTTTTGAAAACTTACTTTTTAGGGCTTCCCTTAGAGAACGAGAAACGGAATGAGGTTAGGTCGAATAGATAGCCCTCGTCCCAAGCAATCCATCGCAACTGACCTCATCGAAAGCGGTCTAGAATTGACGAAAGCCCAAGAGAAAATCCCTCCCACCATGGGAGAAGAGAGCTACGGCCATTAGAGGAGAAAAATGAAGGTTTGTGGTCAATTTTGGTCAACTTGAGATTTTAAAGAAGAGTGAATAGAGCTTTTAGATATTTTTAAGAAATCGAAAATTACGGTTACGTCCCTTTAATGATTTTAGCTTATAAAACGAGACCCGAAGTTCTTAAATTAGCCAAATAGTGATTAATAATTATTAATTGGCCAGTTAACAATTATTAATACGACCAAAACTAATTTAAGCTAATAAAAAGATTAAAAGAATTTACGAACGAAATTAACTTGTAAATTCAAAGTTATAAATTCGAAATTAAATCTAAAATTTAAATTAATAATTTCTATAATTAAATTAAGTGCTTTACATCAAATAATAATAATTAAATTAAATAACAAATAAAAAAAATCGTGTAAAGTAACGGGACATTACAGTAGTAAACATAGTGTTTCTGATTCTATGGATTGCTTTGCTTGGGAATTTTATTTTTTTTTGGTTTTATATTGTGTTTTGACTTGATTTTTCCTATTTTTTGAGTAGGGAGTTTGTTGCTTTGTTGTCTTGATCTCGAGGTATGAGATCACCCTCTTTTTTGCTTTTATATATAACCTTTTTGTTTCAAAAAAATGTTATTTTTCAAATAAATTAATCTTTTACTATTAAGGGAGCAAAAGTGCTTTTGATACTCTCTCAAGTCAAAACATATTTCAATTTTGTAGGTATTAAATTTTGAGAAATTTCGTTAGGTAACGAAATTTTCTTCAATATTTATAAATATAGCATTTTTAAAAAGTATTTGAAATATAGCAGTTTTAAAAAAAGCTTAATTCATGTGAATAAAAAAAATCAATGATAACTTATTAGGTAATCAGTGATTACATACACGAAATATCAGTTGATACAATAAATCAGTAAAATTAGTGATTATCTATCTGCAAAATTAGTGATTAATTTTATGGAAATTAGTGATTACTTAAGCGAAACTAGTGATAATTTTGTAATAGGCGTGAATTTGAGTTTTTTTCTATTTTGCAAATAAATATTGGACCTGATTTTACTAAAGAATTTATCTCAAATAGCATAAATCTACATACTAATTATTAAAATGTCAGAACTTTTTAAAATTACTCAAATAGCATAATTATAGTTCAATAAATTATTGAACTATAATTCAATCAATTATTGAACTATTTTTCATAGGTATTTTTAACGAATTTGTTTGTTTTTTGGTTTTTTAAGTTCAAGGTCAATAATTTATTGAACTATTTGTTCATTTTTTTATTATTATTTTCAATGAATTTGTTAAAAAATTTAATTTTTTTAGTTCAATAAATTATTGAACTATAATTATGCTATTTGAGTAATTTTTGAAAAGTTCAAACATTTCCGTAATTATGCAAAAATATGTTATTTCAGTAATTGCCCCTTTTTACCATATGTGCAGGAGCCCCTTGAATTTTTGTAACTTATGGTGGATTCAAATTGCTTCTTTTCGAGAAAACTAAAACTGTTAAGTTTTAAAAAGATGATTGTATTTTAAAATTTTTAAAAAAAAAAATCTTATTAAAAAAAAAAACTGAAAAAACAAAGAAAACAAATGAAGGAAAGAAGCCGACAGTTCTTGAAGAAGGAAGCCAGCTTCGTAACCATCCCTTTTCTTTCTAAATTAAATTTAAATTTAAAGTTTATTTTTATTTTATTATTATATAAATATTATAACATTATATTGATTCATTAATAAAAATCAGGGCAATTTATGAAATATCATATTTTTATATATTAGTTACTAAAATGTTAGAACTTTTTAAAAATTATTCGAATATCAATTTATTGAAAAAAAAGGTAAAAAAACAAAAAAATAATTGTAAGTAATAATGAAAAATAACAAAAGAGTTCCATTTAAACGATAGTTCAATAATTTATTAAACTGCTATTTGAGCAATATTTAAAAGTTCCGACATCTCATTAATTAATATGCAAAAATATGTTACTTGAGACAATTTCTAATAAAAATAAGGTAAAATTATAAAAGGGGCTCTTGCGAAAATAGCAAAAATAGGTCCAATATTTGTAAAAATAGCAGTAAAAAAACATATTTGCAAAAATAGCAGAAAAATTAAATTCACACCTAAAATATTACAAAATTGCCACTAGTAATCAGTGATATCTTCCCAAGTAATCACTGATTTACTGATATCCTGATTTTTGTGCAGGAATCACTGATTAGCTGATAGTAATAGCTGATTATTTTATAAGTTATCACTGATATCTCTGATCACATGAATGGGGGTTTTTAAAAATCTGCTATATATGCAAATACTTTTTAAAACTTCTATATTTATAAATATTGCAAAAAATTCTGCTACCCAATAAAATTTCCCATTATAAAATTATAGCCCTTGTGGTTTGCCTGATTTGCAACTCATGTGGTTTAGTAAAATTTCAAATCATATCTCAATATCAGTTAGTTTATCAAAAATTCGGACACATATTTATTCTATGTCTGTCACATTTCTAATTTCATTCAAATAATCAAAATTTTTAAATAGATGTGTGAAAATTCCATATTTTACACTTTATTATTTTTAATGGAATTATAACACGTGACAAAAGTAGAAAAAATATGTCTAAAATTTTGATAAACTAACCAATATAGGGGTGTGATTTGTAATTTTATCAAATTACATAGGTGTTTAAAACATTTTTAAACCACAAAAGTGCGATTTGCAAATCAAATAATCGATAGGGGGTGTAATTTACAATTCTCTATAAAACAAATTCGAAACAATGTTATAAAAGTTTAAAGGGGTGTATACTAAATACCAATTTTACAAGACTTATTTTAAAAAGCACCCAAGTGTTTCAAAATTTTAAAATTACAAAAAACTTCATATATGGGACAATTTACTTGAAATGTGGTGGACTCCTCTACAATAGTTTTACCTTTCTACCCTTTTTATATTTGTATTTAATTAATTTGAAACTTTTAAATATTTGCATGTTCCAATGCTATTTTTTGCATTTATTTATCTGACTTTTTTAATTTTCATTTTTTTAAAAAATTAAAAAATATAAATAGATTTTTTTTCCTTGTGCCACATTTTACAACCATTTATTGAAATGTATATCAGCTCAATACATCATACTAAATAATATATCAATTATATATGTAATGTACATTTTCTAAGTCTGCTTGTTGGATATACTCGAAAAAAAGAAACTTGAACTTTTTTTATTCATTATATTTTAAACGAAAAAGTACAATTTATTATTTTCAATGAACATTTTATTACCAACTTTAAAAATGTGTATTGATTATATACTTTTCAATATGTATGTATATCAATTTCAAACATTAAAAATCTTCTGTACATAACTCTGTTCATTAAAATGTTTATCATGGATAAAAACTAATAGTATGAGTATAGATTATTCATAATCGCAATAATTTATAGTAAAACATGTAAACAATAATTATCAAACATATATAATTGATAAAAAAAAAAACATAATTCCAGATCTGGTTCATACATAGATTTCTAAAAAAAATCTAGATCTGGTTATTGACACAAATTTCTAAAAAGAAAAATTCTCAGATTTGGACACCCATTATCTTCAAAGGGTTCTTCCCACATTTTTTTTAAATCAGTTACAAATCTTCCGTTTTCTTTCGCTTCATCTTCACAACGTTAATCACATCGCCTCAACGATCGCCAATTGCGTTATTATAAAATATGTTTTTAATCGCCTAGATCTCAGCATTAGTTGATGCCATAGATTAAATCATCCCCCCTGAATGTCGCCTATGTCTTCATCCCTAAATCAACACATCTTCATCCCATAAGCCATTGTCTGCATCTTTATCCCACAAATTTTCATTGAACAACCACAATTTTTTCTTCACTGTCATCGTGTGTGTGAAAGTAAAAAGAAGAGAAACAATGTATTTTTTTAGGATGGAGGGTAGAAAGTGGTTTGAGGCTTTGATATGAATAGGTGGATATGTGGGTGGAATTTAATTGGATGTGTGAGTTGATGGAATTTAATTTGATGTGTGACAAATACCCCCTTGAACTATTTTTATAAGAAAATACCCCCCTGAACTATGTAAGTTTTGACAAATACTCCCATAAAGTATTGACTTAAGCAAATACTACCATAAACTATATGATTTGTGACAAATAACCCCCTCAACTATTATTTTTCTGACAAATAGCACCCTGAAGTTTTATAAGTGTTTAAAACAAACCCTTTTATTTACACCCGTTAAATTTGTTTGTCCCTCTAACCACTCATGTAACTTGTCTTCTAGAGATAAATTTTTAATGTTAAACCACAATTTTTATATATCATGTCATCACAAATTAAACCGGTGTAAACAAAACAGTTTATTTTAAACACTTATAAAAGTTGAGGGGGGTCACAAAAATAATAGTTGAGGGGTTTATTTGTCACAACTCAAATAGTTTAGGGGGTATTTGTCACAACTTACATACTTTAGGGAGGTATTTGCTTAAAAAATAGTTCATGTGGTATTTTTCACAAGTTGCATACTTCAGGGGTGGTTTTTTCTTTTTTTCCCTTTTTTTAATTATTAATATATAATTTCATTTAAAGGATAGAAATGTAAAATCAACTAGTAGGACCCACTACCATTTTTGAAAATTTAACCACATAAATGTAGAATTGAGTAGTTTTGAAATTTAGAAACATATTTTTTAAAAAAATAGTTGAAAAATAGGTACCAATGATAATTCCTCAAGTTTAAAATAGTATTTTTAAAAAAAATAAAATTCTAGGTGAATAATAAATAAATAAAAACATTCTACCTTTTTAGATCGACTGGATTGTTCCACCGGTTGGGTTGGAAGGAGGAGAGTTCACAATATTTGAAATTTTTTTGAAGTAGGATGAAGGTGAAGAAGAAAATAGTGGGAAAATAATTTATTTTTTCTTAATTTTACAAACAAAGGTATTCTTTCTTTCCCATTTATTCATATTTTAAATTAAGTGTTTCCAATCTTCACAATATATTTTTTATGTGTATGAGGATGAAGTTCCAATTGTTGGATATTTGAAGGGTTTTCTAAATCCCTAAACTCTCTAATCCAAGAACGATGAATATCATGCAACAAAGAATAAATAAAAGCAAGAGAAAATAACGACACTAGATATTTATATAGGTTCTCAATGGGTACATCCTGTCTTCTACAGATTCTACAGGTTCCACTATGAAGTTGAAGATTACATCAATGACACGAATAATAAAAAGTGTATAATTACTCATAATTATACATAACCTCGACAATCACTCAAACGGTTGCCCCCTCTCTGTCTTATCTCAATATGAACAAAATTGATGGAGAAGAGTTTGAGCCACCGCTCAAATTCTTTCACACACATTATCTCACTCCATAAGTCTTCTATTTATAATAAAACCACCTCCTCATTACTTGGAGAAAAAGACTTGGAACTTTCCTTTTTTTTCATTCCCACGGGTGAATCAATTCGTAAGTAAATTAATCACCTGTGACGACCCGACTCTTTTAATTTCATTTAAATATAAAACACAGCGGAAGTCTTTATATTTTAAGAAAATTGGCGTGTTTATGTTTGAAAATTGGCTAGCAAAAAACCTGTTACATTTTTAATTTCAGAATTTAAAATACACAAGGAACTTTAAGTTCCTAACCAGGAGTTCAAAAGAGTTATAATCATAAAAGTAAAGACGAAAAGCTCTTAAGAGCTATATACAAATGTACAAATCCAAAAATGTATAAAATTCACAAAAAACTAAGTCCATGGACTTTTACTAACACCTAGTCCATCTCGAGGTCATCATCCATCGATCATGCAGCATCATCTCCTCTCCCATGACCTCTAGTCAGGGCATTACCTGAAATTTTTGTAATATCATGAGCTAACAACAAAGCCCAGTGAGAATAATAAGAATAAAAAGTAAAGTTAGACCTCAAACCCGTATTCCGATTTGTGTCCAATTAATCTGACACAAGCAATCCTAAAGTTCTCCAAACTCTAGGTAATTTCATTCTATGATCTCCAAAGGATGATATTACTTAGCACACGTAGTCTAACTCTCATCCATTAACTTGTTATAACATAAACAAGAAAAGTAAATAAACTTTACATAAACATAACATCTCAATTCTCCCAGTTGTCTTACTTTCCATAATGAAATATACAATTCTTTCTCCATGATATAATTCCACCGATAATATGCATGAAGGTAATGAAGACATCCCGTAGGATTCGCATTCACCTTTTATGCATGAAGGTAATGGAGACTCCTGTCGGATCCACATTCACTTTTTATACATGAAGGTAATGGGGACTCCCGTCGGATCCACATTCACCTTTTGTGTTTCTCACCTTCCTTTCCTTTCATTTCAATGATGCAAGATGTTATGCATATGCTATGCTTGCAAAAGTAAATAAAAGTAAATGTGAATGTTAAAGTAGCCGAACAAGCATAAAGTAAAGTGCATAAAGTAAATGGATCGAAGATGTCCTTATGCGTAAAGTAAATAAATAGGAATTTCGGAAGAACAATAAGTAAATCGAACCAACGATACTTTAATAAAAGTAAGATCTTAACTTTTCAAATAAAATCCAAAGTTCTATTTTCGAATTTATTTAACTATTCTATCTAAAACTTTGGATCCTTTAACTTCGAATGATCCATTACTAATCTCCGGAACGATTCTAACTTAGAACTTTCTTAGGTTCAATGTTTTCCTCGAGAAACTCCTAAGTTCTCACTCAAAGAACTAGCTCCTAATCCTAAGGTCACTAGCTCACTTTCCTATATCTTAGATTCAAATCTTAATCTTAGTTTCCAATCCTACGAATCATTATACTTATTCGCTTTCTAAAGTTACTTTAAATCCTAACTATTCTCACCTTTGTAAAAGAATATTTCGCTCCTAAAACCGTTAGAGCGATCAAGCGAACGATCCAAAAATACCTACAATTAGAATTACATCTAGCAATCAATAATTAACCAAATAACGATCAAACAACATCTAAGTGTACAAAACAACGAAAAACTCTACAAACCCCAATATGAGGCTCTCGGCCCCCCCATGAAAAGTGGGTCTCGGGTTTGGTTTTCCGGCTTTTAGGCAATTTAGATGTATTTCGAGTTGGTTTCAAGCAATTTCGATATTCCCAATTTCAATGGGTAACAATATTTAGGGTTTTTGGACAATATGTAATTTCCCGAATTGAATTACAATAAACATTATTTCAATAATAAATAACCCATATTCAAACCTCGAAGGTGAATTTCAAACGGGAAGGGTTTCGACTGAAACTCGGGTTTAGGGTTAAGGGAAAGTCAAGTAATAGTTACCCAATAAGTTTTCCATCAACATTCAACAACAAAATTGGAAGGGGATGAGAGTTTTGGCCAAGAACTCAAAAGCTTGAATCAATTTCCATGGAAATACTATGAGAATTCGAAATCTAGGGCTTACCTTAGAGAGTTGGAAACGTTCCAAGAGTGGAATGGGTAGAAAGGTCTCGGCGAGAGCTTTCCAACGCATCTGAAATCACGCAAAACGGCCAAGAAACGAAGCCAGGGCGACACTTTCTTCCTCTTTTCTTTTCTTCCCCTTGTTGCTCGGGTTTGGAGAGAAAATAAAAGAGTTTTGTGTTTTTTTTTTGGTGAAAGGCAATTTAAAGAAGAATATGAATAGTGAATTGATATTTTAGGAATTTTAGAAATGACGGTTGCGTTCTTTAATGACTTTTGACTTATAAATCGAAACCCGAAGTTCTTAAACTATCCCAATGATGATTAATAATTATTAATTGGCCCGTTAATAATTATTAATACCATTAAAACGAAATTAAACTAAAAAGGTAATTTAAAAAGATTTAAACCGAAATAAACTACTAATTTCTAAATTATCGATTCTAAAATAGACTTTAAATGCTTAAATTAAAATAAAATAAATAATTTTTTTTAACACAAATTAACGGGACGTTACATCACCGCCTCAAGATTTTCCAAATCAATCCCAAATACGTATGGGCTACTGGTCCAACAAAATTGTCTTGGTCAAAGTTCTTTGACCTAAGCAATAGACAAACTTTGGTCTCAAGGGTCATTTGAGCTTCAACAAATCAATGGGCTTTAATGTGTTAAATGGCCCATCATATTATTTGGCTCCATATATGTAACGACCCGATTTCCGTTAAATTCTTTAAATTCTAATGCACAGCGGAAGACTTAATTTTTAAAGAAAAACGGCATGGGTTCGTTTAAAAATCGGATATCCAAAACCTGTTTACAACAACCCATATTCGGAGAAAGCGATAAATCAGGAATGCGCATTCCAGCATATAATTTAAACTTCCAAAAGAGATTTAAATCATAAAACATATGTAAATTTTTAAACAAATACCCTTTCGGGCTAAAAAAGACACAAATACGAAAGTTGGAAATAATTTACAAGCATTACAAAGAATGCTAAACCAAAAGCATGTTTATCATTGTCCATTCACCATCTCGGCAAGTCACACAGAACCACCTCCTCTACCACGCTTCTTAGGACGAGGTTTACCTGAAAATTTGTAAGTGTAGCAACATTAGCATAAAAATGCTAGTGAGAGTAAAACGAAAGCAAGTAATCCTATGAACCAAATTTCATACCAAAAATTGTGTCCAAAGGCCTAAATTGCTCTTTACTATCCATTCTACATTTCCAATTTCCATACAATCATACGATAGTAATATACTACCCATAATGGTCTTTCAATGCTATGTAATAAAAATAAAGACTTAAAGTAAAAATAACAACCATTACTAAGTCTTACTACATAATTCTAAAGAATATGTAATTGTAATACTAACTATCTTTGTTACCAAACAAGTTTCATCGTACCATAATACCGTATGGACCGAAGTCAACATACCACGTACCGTATCACAAATCATCGCACTATGATACCGTATGGATCCGAATCAACATACTATCATGTGCCGTATCACAAATCATAGTACCATGGTATCGTATGGATCCGAATCAACATACTACCATCTACCGTACCATAATACCGTATCACAAATCATCGCACCATGATACCATATGGATCTGAATCAACATACTATCATGTGCCGTATCACAAATCATCATACCATGGTATCGTATGGATCCGAATCAACATACTTGTAATGTCCCGTTCTTTTGAAGTGAATTTTTTCTTTATTTATTTATTTATTTTATTTTATTATTTATTTAATGTTATTTATTTATTTCAATTTAAGTATTTAGATTAATTATTATTTTTGTAATTTTGATTTTAGTAGTTAATTTCGCCCGAAATTCTTTTTAACCGTTTTAATACTTTAAATTCGTTTAGATGGCATTAATAATTATTAATAGACCAATTAATAATTATTAATCACCTTTAGATTTATTTAAGAGCTTCGAGTTTCGATTCTTAAGTCAAAAGTCATAAAAGGACGCATCCGCATTTTCGATTTCTTAAAAATATCCAAAACACTAATCGCTTTCTCTTTAAATATACCAATTGACCAAAGTTGACCAAAACTTCTCATTTTCTGTTCTCAAAACCGTGGCTCTCATGGTGTTGGGGAAGATTTTCGGGTTTTGCTCGTTTCTCGACGGATCGGCTTGATTTCGGTTGCATCGGAAAGGCCTCAGTCCTAGGATTCTTCTCCACCTAGCTATCGTGCTTACCATCCGTGTTCTAAGGACTTCTCGGTAAGTTAAAGTTCAAACCCTATGCTCCAAATAGTATTTTAATGGAGTTTTCTTTGATTTCCTTCGATTTCTTGTCGTGAAACTCGGTGTTTGTTAATACGGGAGTTATTTTTACTAATTTTGGAAAGTTTCCCTTAACCCTAAAACCGAGTTTCAGTCAAAGCCCTTCCCGTTTTAAATTTATCTTTTGGGGTTTGAATATGGGTTATAAATTAATGAATTAATGTTTATTTAAATTCAAATCGGGAAAGGACATCACGTTCAAAAACCCTAATTATCGATACCCATTGAAATCGGGAATATCAAAATTGCTTGAAACCAACTCGAAACACACTTAAATTGCCTAAAAGCGGGAAAACCAAACCCGAAGCCCATTTTTCATGAGAGGGCCGAGAGCCTCTTCTGGGGGGTTTGTTGAGTTTTTTCGTCGTTTTGTGCGTTTAGTTGTTGATTGATCGTTAGTTGGTAATTTATTGATTTTGAGATATAATTCTAATTGTAGGTGTTTTCGAACCGTTCGTTTGATCGCTCTCTCGGATTTAGGAGCGAAGTCATCTTTTACTAAGGTGAGAATAGTTAGGATTTAAAGTAATTTTAGAAAGCGAATAAGTATGATGGTTTGTAGAATAAGAAGCTAAGACTAAGATTCGAATCTAAGATTAGAGGGAGGTGAGTTAGTGCCCTAGGATTCGGAGTTAATTCTTTAAGCGAGAACTTAGGAGTTCTCGAGGAAAGCATTGAATCTTAGAAATACTAACTTAGATTCGTTTTTGAAGCTTAGGATGGATCATTGAAAGTAAAAAATCCAAACTTTTATATAGAACGATTAATAGAACCTCGTATTATGTTGAAAGTTTAGAATCCTGGAAGGTATAGGTTAATCGTTTAAGATAGGATTTACTTGTATTAATGTTGCGGAGTTCGATTTACATATCGTTCGTCCCAGATTCCTATCTATTTTACTTTATGTCTCTTACTTTATGCCCCTCTACTTTATGCTTGCATCGACTACCTTAATTTCGCACTTTACTTATTTACTTTTGCAAGCATATGCAGGCATATGCATATCATATCGCACCATAACATTTTTCGCATCATTCATTGAAAAAGAAAGGAAGAGGAGAATGTTGGACCCTACGGGGAATGTCCGCATCACCTTCAGAAAAAGAAAAGAAAGTGAAAAAGAAAAGAAAGTGAAAAGGAAAAGAAGGGAGAATGATGAATCCTACGGGAAGTTCACATCACCTTCAGAAAAGAAAAGAAAGTGAAAAAGGAAAAGAAGGGAGAATGATGAATCCTATGGGAAGTTCACATCACCTTCAGAAAAGAAAAGAAAGTGAAAAAGGAAAAGAAGGGAGAATGATGAATCCTACGGGAAGTTCACATCACCTTCAGAAAATGAAAAGAAAGTGAAAAAGAAAAGAAGTGAGAATGATGAATCCTACGGGAAATTCACATCACCTTCAGAGAAAAGAAAAGAAAGTGAAAGAAAAGGAGTTGAATGGTATCCTACGGGATGTACACATTACTTTCTCATTCATAGGGGGTTGAATGGGATCCTACGGGACGTCCTCATTACTTCCTCATGCATAAGGTTGAATGGGTATCCTACGGGATGTACCTATTATCTTCATTCATGCATAAAAGGGCGAATGCGAAATCCTACGGGATGTCCTCATGCATTCATGTTTATGATCAATGAAATAGAGAATCGAGATGTTTTATATTTATGTAAAGTTTATTTACTTTCCTTATTTATGTCGTAACAAGTTAATGGATGAGAATTTGACTACGAGTGTTAGTAATATCATCCTTTGGAGAGTATAGAATGAAATTACCTAGAGTTGGAGAACTTTAGGATTGATTGTGTCAGGTAAATTGGACACAAATCGGAATACGGGTTTGAGATCTAACCTTACTTTTTATGCTTATTATTCTCACTGGGCTTAAGTTGTTAGCTCATAATATTACAAGAATTTCAGGTAATGCCCTAGCTAAAGGTCGAGGGAGAGGAGATGGTGTTGTATGATGGAGGGATGACGACCTCGAGATGGACTAGGTTTATTTAAAGTCCATGGACTATGTTTTGTGAATATTTCACATATTTTGGAGTTGTATATTTGTAAATGGCTCTTAAGAGCTTTTGTCTTTATGTTTATGATTATAATCATTTTGAACTCCTGAATAGGAACTAAATGTTCGTTGTGTATTTTAGATTTTGAAATTAAGATGTAAACAGGTTTTTGGCTAGCCAATTTTCAAACATAATCACGCCATTTTTCTTAAAATATAAAGACTTCCGCTGTGTTTTCTAATTTTAATTATTTAAAAGTGACGGGTCGTCACAGTTGGTATCAGAGCCTTAGGGTTCTGTAGACTACATGCGATGCATGTTTGTTTTCATGTTTTGTTTTAAGTCAATTCTCAAGTCATCATCTGAGATCAGCAGCACCAGGTATGCCTATAACTTCTATTCTCATGCTTTATTTCGTTGATATTTGAAGAATTATGAGAATATTGTTGGAAGTTAATGATGTTTGTGAGATTTCACATCCTTGTAAAACCACTATGTGGTTATGTTCATTTGACCCATTTTGAGATTTGGGTAAGGGTGTCGAGAAGATGATTGACCCCGTGCAGTTTTGAAGGTTATACACCTCGTTAAGAGTATTGACATAATATCAAAGGAAAGGAGATGAGATACTCCGAGAGATCAATTGTTTGATCCCTAAACCTGATTAAAGTGTTATTGTCACAATATTTCTAAGTAGTGGTCTTAGTAGATGTGTGTGGACATTGATGTGTAAAAAGGGGGCATGTTGTCTGGAGCCCAGTATTAAGAGATGAAACACCTGTTTGAGGTGAGAAATTGTTGAAAAGAAATCAGTCTTGCTCGAGTCCAGTAACCTAGATTCAACTCAAGGGACAAGTTCTTGGTTTGAGTTGAGAAAGTTGAATTATGGTAAGCGGTAAATCCTTATGGTAGCATTGTGCTAAAAGGAAAATGTGTTACCACTTAAAAGAGGAAGTAAGGACTTTACGTGATAAGTCTCAACGAGGACCATTAACGACGATGTTAATTGGTGAATGGTCTAGTTTGGACTCTATTACACTATGGTGTATCAATCTGAATTGGAAATACTCGAGGTCGAGTAATGAAGATTCATATTCAGTAAATTGTCAAGATTGACTAACACTAAGTTGAGTGTTGCTGTTCGATTGAATTATAGAAGGAAGTTGATGGACCGTGGTATTGGTAACTTCTATAAGGCAATGAGATGGTTTGGTGAATTTCAATTCACATTGTGTTTAACCATCTATTTGAACGGAGAATTTGATAAACTTGTAGGTCGTAATTTGGACCTACTGAGTCTTTTCGAGATAGACTCTAAAGTGAAACCTATGCTGGAAGGTTAGAATGTTATTGGCTAAGGTGTTTGACAGACACCAGTTTTACTTTGTAAGAAGCAAATGATCTCTGAGGTCGAGTTCATTTAAGAATTGAATAAGGAGGCTTAGGAGTCGTCCTTATCTTGGATTTTACATCTTCTTGAAAGAAGAGAAAATTAACTACTACGGGAAAGGCTACCTCTCAGAGAAGAAAATAAAGGATGATGATGTTAGTCAAAGGATGCCGCAACAACAACAACAAGATCAACAAGAATAATAAAGACGAATAACGCAGCAAGCGAGAACAACAAAGAACATCAACTAGTTCGAGGTGGAGCTCAACAAGGATAGGATCATCCTTACTAAAATAGTTGTGCCAGTTTCCATCAGGGAGATGCACACTTCCATCAAGATGCTATGTTGTGATCAAACTTGGATTTACGCCACTTTTATAGAGCGTATAAGACTTAACCATCACAACGTAGTAATAAGGTCAGGATTATCAGGAAAAGCTACCAGTATGGTACTGATTTATATTTTGTTATTTTCAGGCTGTTTGGCTTTTATTTTGTTTAATTCTAGAGTTAGCCACTCTTTTATCTTATCTTGTTATGATGAGTTGGAAGCTCTTGAGTCGAGACTGTTGAGTATCGAGATATGTGCTTTTACCCCAGTGGGAAGTTTATTATTATGATAGTGCGTATGGCACTTATGACATATGTATTATGAGTTGATGCTCACATTTTACTTTGATTGTTATGCATATGTCTGATTTTGATGTGATATTGATTATGGATTGGCTATTATCCAATCATACCATTACCGTTTGTACTGAGAAAGTTTTGATTTTATGAGTCCATGTGGGACTAGTTTAGGTTTTCGTGGGTTTAGTAGCCGAGTAGCACCCACTTTGATATATATGATAGAAGCTATAATGCTTCTAAGTGTTGTAACTTGAGTTTATTTAGCTAGTGTTGTCGATACTTCTGTACCGGAGACTAGCTGAATTAAAAGAGCTTAAGAGTCAGTTATTGGAACTCTTAAACTCAGGGTTTGTTCACCCTAGTACGTCCCCGTAGTAAGGAGCACCTTGTTGTTTGTGAAAAGAAAGACAGTTTAGTGAGACTGTGCATTGATCATCGAGGGTTGAATCAAGCTACAGTGAAAAACAAGTATCAATTGCATTGGATTGATGATCTATATGACCAGTTGGGAAGGAATCGCTATCTTTTCAAAGATAGGTTTGAGATCCAGTTAAAATCCGTTGAAGATTCGGGATTGAGATATTCCTAAAACTGTTTTCAGGACGCGTTATGGATATTATGAGCTTGTATTCATGTCTTTTGACTTAACCCACGCATCTGCAACTCTTATGGATCTTATCCATACTGTGTTTAAGAGGTACATCAATTCTATTGATGTTGTGATTAATGATGATAGTCTAATTTATTTTAAGACTGAGGAAATGCATGTTATGCATTTGAAGGCAGTTTTGATCATATTAAGAATCAGAAGTGTATGCCAAGTTCTCAAAGTGTGAGTTTTGGCTAAAAGAAATGGCATCTTAGGCCATGTGGTATCAAGAAGAGGATTATATTGATTCCTCTTGCTTATTATTCTCACTGGGCTTAAGTTGTTAGCTCATGATATTACAAAAATTTCAGGTAATGCTCTAGCTAAAGGTCGAGGGAGAGGAGGTGGTGTTGTATGATGGAGGGATGACGACCTCGAGATGGACTAGGTTTATTTAAAGTCCATGGACTATGTTTTGTGAATATTTCACATATTTTGGAGTTGTATATTTGTAAATGGCTCTTAAGAGCTTTTGTCTTTATGTTTATGATTATAATCATTTTGAACTCCTGAATAGGAACTAAATGTTCCTTGTGTATTTTAGATTTTGAAATTAAGATGTAAACAGGTTTTTGGCTAGCCAATTTTCAAACATAATCACGCCATTTTTCTTAAAATATAAAGACTTTCGCTGTGTTTTCTAATTTAAATTATTTAAAAGTGACGGGTCGTCACAATACTACCATGTACCGTACCATAATACCGTATCACAAATCATCAAGTTCTCTAATAAGTTAGATAATCCTAACCGAATTCTACTAAGTTACTAAAGAACCTAATCAACTTGGCTTACACGAGTTATCACTCAAGTGTATTTTCTAACCCACTTTGATTCCCAAACCACTCAAAGTGCTTTAAACTTCCAATTTCATTTAGAATCTCCAATTCACTTTACAATACTTCCAAACCACTCCGATGTTTCCTTTTCACCGAGCTCACTATAATTCCAAATTCTCTCCACTCACTTTCGAATTAAAGTCTCCAACCAAACATTAATTCTAAGAAGTTAGTTCCCTTTTAACCTCGATAAACAAAATCGTAATGAAACTTAATTCATAAAATTACTAACTTCCCTTTTAAACTCACCTTGGATTTGTAGTCGAGTATCCAAGGAATCGAAGTCGAATCCACGCGACAATTACAAGCCTACAATTCACCAATTGAACTACAATTTACAATTCATAACTAATAAGAGAACAAATGTGATTTTTGGGTGAATAGTGATTTTGGATGAATAGTGTTTTCGGGTGAATAGTGTTTTTCGAAAATCCGGGCTCAAAATCGTCAAATTCCTTGATAGAAATACGTGATTTCAACTTCAAAACTCATTTATCATAAAAAACGAACAAAACCATATAAAAAGTTTTGAAAACTCACTTTTTAGTGCCCGTAAAGAACGAGAAACGCCACAAGGCTAGGATGAAAAGAAAGCTCACGTCTCGAGCAATCCAACGCAACTGAAATTATCGAAATCGGTCGAGAATTGACAAAAAAACCCAAGCTTTTTACTTCTCCAAAAATGGCACCCACGTATGAAGAAGAGAGAAAGGAGAGAAAAATGAAGGTTTTGTCTAATTTTTGATATTTAAGATGAGGATGAATAGTAAAAAGTAGATATTTATGAATTTGGAAAATGACGCCTATGTCCCTCTTTTGTTTTTACTTTAAAAACGAAACCCGAAACTCTTAAATTAATCTAAAGGTGATTAATAATTATTAATTGGCCCGTTAATAATTAGTAATGTCACTGAAACGAATTTAAAGTATTAAAACGACTAAAAAGAATTTCGGACGAAAATAGCTGCTAAAATCGAAATTACTAAATTTAAACTAATCTTAAAAGCTTTAATTAAAATAAATAAATAAAATTAAAAAAAATTTACCCCCAAAAGTAACAGGACGTTACAATATCCCTAACAATCTCCCGCTTGGAGACAAATCAATCCTTTTCAACTTCCACTGAATTAGTAGTTCATCACTTACTTGGAACACCAAGACTTCAACCTGTAAACTCAAACTAATTTGCAAAACAAAACATGTCAGAATCTACTAACATAATTGACCCCTACAAGGCCTCTCGATGTGAGCTAGCTTCCAGGAATGAAATGATACTCTACCAACTCTCACTCCAGTTGTGTGGTGGGATCTACTATCTTACCCATTATCCGCTTGCAATGAATTTTGAGAAAGGAATTTTCCACCAATGACTTGACATGTGTGCATTCAAACCGGATGTCAAAACAGAGACTTCATCTCCATCGTCTACACCCACATTGACTCTAAACCTAGTCAAATGTGCACTATTGTCCTCAAACAACTTCACCAGTCCGCTATACTGCTTGACAGTTAAGACTATTTTCTGAGCGCTTCCAGATTCTCCCAATTGTTCCTCCACTTGAACTGATGGATTAGGAGCTAGCTGTCCATTCTACATTGTTGGCTCACCCCTCTGATCCGAGGGAACATCAACAACTCTCCAATTTTTTACTTTGTGTAGAACTCACATAATTGACAACATTAATAGCTAAAGTCAACAACAATACCTGTTTGTTCCAATCTTCATACTTTATATCCTCTGGCATCTCTCCCAACTATAACTGCAATTTTTCTATGCATCATCAAGAATGAAAAATCTGAACCATCAAATTTTTCGATCACAATATTCTTTTTGCTGTCTATCACTCTTTTTCACAAGCCCCCTGAACCTGACGCTTTGATACCAGTTGTTAAGAATTTGAAGAGTTTGCTAAATCCCTAAACTCCCTAATCCAAAAACGATGAATATCATATAACAAAGAATAAATAAAAGCAAGAGAAAATAATGACACCAAAGATTTATTCAGGTTCTCAATTGGTACGTCTTGTCTTCTATAGACTCTGCAGGTTCCACTATGAAGTTGAAGATTACATCAATGAGACGAATAATAAAAGTGCATAATTACTCACCATTATACATGACCTCGAGAATCACTCAAATGGTTGCCCTCTCATTATTTTCTCTCAATATGAACAAAATCGATGGAGAGGAATTTGAGGCGCCGCTCAAATTCTTTCACTATCATTATCTCACACCATAAGTCTTCTATTTATAATAAAACCACGCCCCATTACTTGGAGAACAAGAATTGGAACTTTCCTTCTTTTCATCCCACGACTTAACCAATTCCTAAGTAAATTAATCACCGCCTCAAAATTTTCCCAATCAATCCCAAATATGTATTGGCTGCTGGTGCAACAAAATTGTCTTGGTCAAAGTTCTTTGACTCAAGTAATAGACAAACTTTGGTCTCAAGGATAATTTGGACTTCAACAAATCAATGGGCATTAATGTGTTAAATGGCCCATCAATTTATTTGGCTCCATATCCCTAACATCAACCTTCTTAGTTACACTATCAAATGACTGTCACGACCACATCCATATTTTACGCTACTTTTTATATTGAGTTTCCATATGTAACAAAGTTTATCTCATATTTTTTTTTTGCCTTATGGTTCAATTGGAATAATATGATCTATCAAAAAAAAAAAAAAAAATTGGAATAATATGACATTTTCATATTTATTTTAAATCTTTTATTCAAACTTCTTGCCGATTAGTCTACAAATTTCTAATATTTTTATGGATAGTTGTGTCAGACATGGTCACAACGCGGAGCGGCCGATGGTCTCTTTTAATTAGAAAGGGAGAAAATGGAGTTGTCACCAACCAAATTTAACACGGTGCGATTGGTCACCACATTAGAAGAAGATAGAATGGGTCTGCAAAAACCAAATTAGGTCCAAGAGTCTTTTATGTGTAGGGAAGGTACTAGCATCCTACAACATCCATTAAAATGGTTACCAAACTTTAGCTCTAATTTTATTATATTTATGAAGGCCTCCAAACTAAAAAATATTTTATTTTAGAGATAAATGCAAAATACACCCCTGCACTTTGGGTTATTAAATCATACCCCTGCACTTTTTTTTGTCATAAAATACCCCTGCTACTATAATAAAATTGCAAATCACACCCTTCAACCGATTAGTTTTAACGAAATTGAGATATATTTATATTCTACGATGTCATGTATTATGATTTCATGAACAATAACGAAATTTTTTTGACAGATGTGTAGAATTTTAGAATAAACTCTTATGTTAATAAGATGTAAAACCTATAAATCATACTCAAATGTTCAAATTTTTCGAAATTTTTAATGGTTTTGGAACACATGGTATGCGTATAATACAAATGTGTCTAAATTTCGTTAAAACTAATCGATTGAAGGGTAATGATTTACAATTTACTAAAGTGCAGGGGTATTTTATGACAAAAAAAAGTGCAGGGGTATGATTTAACAATAGCCCAAAGTACAGAGGTGTGTTTTACATTTATCCCTTTATTTTATGTTTAAATATCTTATGTTTTATCAACAAATGTTTTAAGTATAAAGCATGAACTAATAATTACGAGTGGCACTGAAACCATTAGAAAATTATTGGAATTAACCTATGACTCCCAAAGCCTCACCTATAGGTTGCATAGAAAATATACTTCCGTACTTCTAATATTGACTAGTTATTTCATTAACTGTGTATGGTTTTAATTATGATATTTGGTTATTGGTTATCTCGTATTATTGTTTATTTTTTATCTTATGTAGTAAAAATATTATTTTAAAAGTGATTATTGATTTGAATTTTATTTTTTTATTATATAAATAAAATTAGAATTGAAACTAGAATCTAAATTATTTATAAAGAAAAATGACCAGAATCTAAATTGTTTTTTCTTTTAAAAATGGGTTGTTTATTACGTATAAAGAAAATTCAATGAATTTAATTAAAACATTATAAATTATATATGATACAAATTTTTAATTTATAAAATATTAGAAGTAGTATTTAAATTGAATGAGATATAACAAAATATATATATATATATATATATATATATATATATATATATATATATATATATATATATATATATATATATATATATAATAACAATCAAATACCCTATGGACTAATATGCCAATGAGAATAAATTATTTTTTATAATCAATTACTAATAAGAAAAATGCTATAGCTTTTGGTATTCTTAGTCGTGACTCGTCTACATTCTTTAATTTCTATTGGTCAATTTAAATTAAATATTAGAGGGCTTTTGAAAAATGACATTTTGAGAAATGTCATTTTTTAAAAATTTCATAACTTTTGCTATTTTTTAAACTACTCTTAAAAAGTGTCATTTATTGAAATTTCATTAAATATTATCATACGTAATTTATATGTGTCCCACTAATTTTTATAATTATTAAAACATATATGAAAATATAAAGGAGCTCCTCCAAGTAAATTCAGAGGCCAATATTTTCCTTAGTAATTTGTCATTTATTATTGTTTAATAAATAAAATCCATCATAAAATCCAGAGTTACTATTGATAACTTAAAGTGAGCAAGTGATGCGGGAAGATTCACTTAAATTATAACTTAAATAGTCTGTGGTATATGAATAAAGGTTGGAAGTTTTATTTCTGATAACACCATTAACACGGCCCACTTGTGAATTGGCACAAGTGATCTCATCTGGATCACTCATGTGGAGACATGTGAGTGGGGGTGTTGCTGCAATAGAGATTGTAATAGACTGGACTAAGATATACTTACTTTCTTCTGGTAAAGCCGTTATAGAAAAACACTTCGTATATCAATCGGTTGATCATGTACAATTGATCTTAAACCTGAGTGGATTACAAACTCCTGTTCGTAAGAGGTAAACCTTTGATTTGCATAGGTGAGAGTGACTCGATATAGTTTGCTCAATATGCCTCCAACTTTGGGGATTGCATCTTGCTTATAGCTGGGAACGTAATTACACAAGATAGGAAAATAGGATAAGTAGTTCCCTTATGGACTGATTCAGTACTTGAACAACGGGGCCCCATATTCCTTCGATCAAGGAAAAAGAATAGACGCATAATGAAGATTAGGTAAGGTTGTTCATTAGAGAATCAGTTGGGATTAAGGAACAAGATGTATCATGGAGGTTAATACGGTAAAATTATGATAAGTCGTTATTTTAGCACATAAACTAGAGATTTTTGTTCATACTTTGATGATTAAATAGCCTAAAAACTAATTAATTGTCTATGATTTATGTTTATGTGCTAGATTGGAGAAGAGAGGATGAAAAAGGACTAAAAATGGCATTTTGGAGCTTTCTTGACACTTCGGCGCCATGGCAACAACTTTCAGTGGCCGCGGCCGCAAGGAAAAGTCTGAATCCAAGCCAAAATTCCAGAGAGCTCAGCGCCGTAGCACAGATTTCTCGTCACCGTAGCACAGAAATCGTGATTCTTTATTTTTTATTTTTTTTTCCCTAGCACCGCGGCGCCCAAGTTTCTGTGCCGCGGCGCTTGCCGATATTTTTAGATATTTTATTTATTTAAATGACTCAAACCCTAGTTTTGAAAGAGTTCCCTTTTTTGATAGATTTTAGGCCGTTTTTATGGGTTTCCTCTCTGTAGCTATGAACATCATGTCTAGCTAAACTCCTCTTTCCAACCAAGGTTAATCAAAGTTTAATTCTTGTTATTTGTGAGATCTGATCTTCATATTTCTCTTCTAATCTTTCTATTTGTATGTTTTCTATGCTTCATTCATTATCTTGTTGATTGATTGTTCAAATAGGATCCTTTGATCATTCTTCAATTTGATATACTGTCAATTAGGTGCTTAAATCCGTAATTGTTTATGCATCCTAATCTTAGTGACAATTAGTATGATTGATTAGTAAGTCTTTTCATCCCAAGGTATGAAAATATATGATCTAGTTTAAATAAATCGAACGTTTCGTATTTGTTGGCTAGAATTGGTAGTCCTTCTTATCTTATTGCTGTCAATTGATTAAATCCTATTGTCGTACTCTAGGGTTGTCTTTGATTAGAGAAGTAATTAACGATCGTATCTTAATTACCGACGAACTAAGGAAGGATAGATTAATAAGACGTTCTTAATAATCATAACCAATTTAGAGAGTGATTTAGGATTTCATTAGATAATCGATGATCAAATAATATGAATTAAACAATGATTACACCTTTGGTAGGAACCTTACCCTTGTTGAATCTCTTTTAAAGTTTTATTGTTTTCCTTAATTTCAACAAACTCAAAAACCCCCAATTTTATTTCACCAATCTCTGTGGATTCAACCCTACTTTCCACTACTACAAATCCAAAAGCCCGAAAGTAGAGACTTTTATTTTTGGTGGATTCGACGCCCACCAAATTATCTAGCCATGAATACGAACTACTTGTGAAGGATCAAACTTTAGTTAATGATATTAGCCAATGGACATAACTATGTGTATAGTACTAAGAGTGCAACTCTAGATATTTACTGGAGTTATCTAGGAGTTAATGAATAAGAATTAATTGATTGAAGGCGTTTGATCGATGTAATTCTAGATAATTGGAGCTTAGTCCTATAGGTTCATTAAGTCCTCCGAGCTAACACATGTAATTGAAAACATAAATTAATATGGATTAATTTCTTTAGAAAAATAGTTTCAAGTATTTAATTTGAAGTTGTCAAATTAAGTAAGGCAAATACAAAGAGAGGAGTCCATTTGATTAATTAAATAGAAAAGTATATTTGATTATTTAATTAATGGTGAAATTAAATAGAAGAGTCTATTTAATTATTTATCAAATAGAAAGTCTATTTAATTATTTTAATAGAGAGATTAAATAGAAGAGTCTATTTAATTAAATTAATTTTGAAGTTGTCCAAAATTAATGGGGATTTAAATAGAGGAGTCTAGTTAAATATTTAATTTGAGGTAGTCAAATTAAAGAGGAATTAAATAAATAAAAGGAGTTTTATTTATATTTAATGGAATTGTTCCTATTAAATAAAAAGGAAAAACAAAATACCTAATATTGTCATGGAGATGATGATGTGGGCGTGTGATCCATGGGTAGGGTCACACGCCACCTTGGTTAATAATTAACCAATTATTTGCATTTTACTTTATTTAAAATATATGTAATATCTTAATTTAAATTAATATGATTAATTTAAATGAGTAAAATATGGAATAATTAATTTAAATTAATAATGATTAATTTAAATTGTGATATGGGAATATCTTATTATGGAATAAGATATTATATCTTAATTATTCAAAATATATTTTATAATATATTTATTAATTATTTGATAATAAAAAAGATATTCAAAAATTTTTTTAGGCCTTAGTTTTCCTATAAATAGGAACCTTGGGGTGACCCCAAAACACACAACTAAGAGAGCAAAATACTCAGAAAATTCCTCTCATCCCTCTCTCAGTGCCGTTGCCGCCCCTAGGGTATAGGGAAGAAATTTTTTCCCTCTTCCTTTTTCCAAAGAAGTTAGTGCCCACACACCAATTATCTTTTGTGTTTAGTGAGGAAGATCTCTTTTGTGGTCTCAGGATCGTAACCAAGAACAAGGAGGAAGAGCCAGACACTTCTCTACAAGGGTTAGTCATTCTATTTATGCATTCCTTTTGATTATGTATACTGCAAGGAAAGATCCTTGGGACTTCCTGTAACGATTCGTTACCAAGTAGGCCAATTTTTTTTAATTAATATTATTTTCCTAAATAATATTAATAAGGATAAATGATTGATTGATTGGAACTTTGACTACTTGATCTTTCGTTAAGGTCAAATTGGTAACTTCTCAAAACACGAAATTAAAACTTCATGTTTTACTGAATATTTTCATCTGATGCTGATTGTCTCATTACGATGTTTCCAATGCAACTGACGGCTCGTCGTTCTGAGTTCCGTAGAATAAGTTATGAGCATTTTAAGTCAATGGCAGTTTCGTAATTATGAAGTTACAGGATTTTAACCTAAGAACCTCTCCTCCTTATTATTTTTTGAGATTTTGGACATCTTCTCCTTCATGGTTTCGTTCTTCATTGTTTTGTATGACAATTCAAGGTGCGATTACAAATTTGGAGTGGTTGGAAGATCCTTGTTTGATCAATAGGTAGAATTCTCTTTTCCTCTCTTGTTGGACCCCTTGCTGCCACCCCTAGGGTTGGAATTTGGTGTGGATTTTTTGTCAATTTGCTTGTTAGGTTGTCGATTCAAAGTGTGATTGAAACTAGGTGAAGATCGGAGGCCGTTGCTTCAATCTTCCATCACTTTGGTAAGATTCGAACCAATTTATTATTATTTTAAATCCTGGATTTTATTTAAGTTCATGAGTTCTTTATTTTCAAGAGCTCATTTGTGAAACCAATTCTTTTGATTTCAAACCCTAACCCAAAAGACTAAACCTCTAATCGATTTTACTCCACATTGCACCAAAATAAAAACTCATCGATCACCCCGAACCTTGACCCACAACCAAACTGAGACCTGAAGTCCCTAGTTCAATCACACCAAGAGGTAGCAGCTTCGGAGCTGCTGCCCTCTTCAAACGGCGAACCATTTTTATTGTTTGGTTATCCCGTTCGTCGAGCTGTTGAACCCCAACCTTTTTGGTATCATTAGGTAATTTTTTAGAAAAGTTTTTAATTATATTAGATCATCATTTCAGGTATGATTCGTGGCAGAAATTACTTTGGATTATCACGTATTTGAGGTGGGTTAACGGTTTAATTAATGATGGGGTTTTAGAGAAATCTAAAGCTCAAACCGTAGCATAAATGATTCAATATATTTATTAATTTAAATTTTGAATGTTTAGATGGATTTAGACTTTATGAGAAACTGATTTTGTTTTGGGAGAATTGAATTTTCGGTTAGAGCTAAATTAGACAACTTTCTACGAAAAGTGAGTTTTCTTAAGTCGGTTCGATTTTGATTATTATGAATGTTAATTTTGGAATTTTTGGGAGTTTAATATGGTCCCTTGATATGATAATTGATTTAGGAAGGGTAAAAGTGAGTTTTTTGGGTTTTCGGTAGTTTCCGCAGTTTTCGGCAGTTTATGATTTTGAATGTTAATTAATTGGGCTGTTGTGTTTCTGGATTTAAATATGTGATTATAATGTATTATTATGAGTTTTTGTATGAAAAGAAGGTTATAATTTGAGGCTGGTTGAATTGTGAGAATTAGTGTTAAGGCTACTAGCTTAACACTAATTATATTTCAGTCATGGATGAGTCCATAACCAGGTGCTAATGTACATTGCTAGTAAAAATGTATCATTAGAGGTTCAGTTATAGATGCGTCTATAACCAGGTACTAGAAAGTGTTAGTAGTCTCGAGGGACCGCATTTCTAGTGTTGCATGCTTATTGTGTTTAAAGTTATATAATGTTAATTATGCTTTCTGGATTGGATTTATTCATGAGAGTGAGATCACGAGAAGCTATGGGTATTATGTGTTGGATTAATTGAGTTCTTGAGATTGAGTTAGAATTAATATAATGAGTTATGCCTTGAATATAGAAGCCGGTAGTATTGCCTATTCATGTACAGAATTTGTATGTATTACCTTGAATACGGAATTAGTGAGAATTACCTATTCATGTAAGCGAGTTGAGACTTGAAGTTTAAGTGATTTGGGCCTTAGAAATTATTGGAGAGTGTTTGAGTGCTTGGGACTCGGTATGATTCGTTTAAAGATTATTTAAAATCTTACCTATTAATTAGACTGTTTTCTCATTGGCTTTAGCCTCACAGTGCTTTATTTTTTTTCCAGGTCATAACGGATCGAGAGGTGGCCGTGATGAAGTGGCGAAAATGAGGGGTTCATGTCTTTTGGTGGCCATCTTTGTCATTCATATCTATTTATGAATAATATGTTGAGTCTTGTTGAATTATAGTTTGAGTTATTTTAAAACTTTGAGAAGTGATATTTATTATTGTTTCGATTTGTTATTTGAGTCGGTGTTAATTGTTTTCATATAATTTTTATTCAATTTTCACAACTCTAGAGTTGATATTTTATTTGAAATATTTATTTGGGACAAGGTGGATTTTTTATTTTAATAAAGTAAAGTTATTTTGAATCTTCCACTGTGCTTTCATATTGATTTTAAACTTTGAAAAGTCAAGTCGTTACACTTCGGCTTGAGAACTCTTTTATAGAGGCCTCAATCCCAATAGAAACATCTTCACTGATATCTCCCTCTAGGACAATATCATAAGATACATAATCAATAGGCTTCCCCTTTGAATCACTATTGACAGATTGCCAAGGCATATCAGATTCATTATTACATCTCTTGTTTCCAGTGACCATACCTTGTAACCTTTTACACCTTGAGGGTATCAAATAAAGATACACCTCTTTGTTCTAGGCCCTAGCTTGTCATCCTTCATGTGAAAGTAAGAAGAGCATCCAAATACTCTAATGTTAGACATATTTGGAGGAGTCCCAGTCCAGATTTCTTGTGGAGTCTTGCCATCTAAAGTTGCTGAGGGACTTCTATTAATAAGATAAGCAGCAACCTTTACTGCATCACCCAAAAAACTATTAGGTAGCCTTGCATTTGACCGCATACACCTCACCCTCTCAGATATTGTTCTATTGAACCTTTCTACCAGCCCATTCTAGGTGTCTGCCAATGCCATTCTCCTTGCATAAAGCATTCATCTTGCTATTTAGAAACTCCAAGCCATTATCTGTTCTTAGCATCTTTATCTTTTTTTCCTGTCTGATTCTTAGTTAGCACCTTCCATTCTAGGAAATTCTTGAACACTTCATCTTTGCTTTTGAGTACACAAACCCATAACTTTCTAGAATAGTCATAAATCATATTAAGAAAGTACCTTGCACCTCCATTTGTTTGAACCCTTGCTGGTCCCCAAAGGTCAGAATGGATATAATCCATAATACCTTAAGTGCATTTCTTGCCTTTATTGAACCTTAGTCTAGTAGCCTTGCTGACAACACAATGTTCACACAATGACAGTGTGTTCTAGTTCTTGATGTCTATCAGACCCTGTTTTAATAAGGATTGTAGCCCATTCTCACTAATATGTGCCATTCTTCTATGCCATAACTGAATCTCACTTTCATTTATTTCAGAGGCAATGTTTGATTGTGCATAGCATGCTCTACCTGGAAGGAAACATAAATTATGTCTCAAATCACCTTGCAGATATATTGTATCTCCTTTGTAGACTTTCAAGATGCTATTCTTTGAATGAAGCTCATAGCCAGCCTTGTCTAGAGTTCCCATTGAAATCAAATTTCTATGCATATCAAGCACATACCTTACTTGAGGTAGAATCTTGGATACACCAGTGGCAAGCTTCAATCTGATAGAGCCAACCCCTTTTACATCACAACATTTGTTGTTGTCCATCTTCACCTGGCCACCATCTATAGTCTGAAAGTCATAGAAATAGTACCTGTTTGGGGACATATGAAAAGAACATCCAGAATCTATGACCCATTATTCACCATATTCCCATTTTGATGCCATCAACATCTTAGTAGGAGAATCACAACCTTCATTGGATATTTGCTGCCTGCTTTGCTTGATTATTCGGGGGTCCATTGTATCTAGGTTTCAAATAAGGACAGTTCTTCCTCCAATGGCCATCCTTATCACAATGAAAGCACTTTTTGTGCTTCTCCTTGGCCTTGAACTTGTTCTTGTTAATCTTGCTTCCTTTGTGATTCTTGGAATCCTATCTTCCCTCATAAAGAGAGTCTGATGCTTTCTTTTCTGTCTTCATCTCTAATTCCCTGGACTTCAGTGCATCTGTTACAATCTCCAGGGTCAGGTTATCTCTCCCATACTATATAACATGCTTAATATTTATTTGTAACTTTATGGTAGTGAATTCAACAGGATGATTTCCTTGTTTTCATCACTTATTCTCTCACCAATTTGTGAAACTTCTATGTAAATCTTGGCATAATAATCCAAGTTATCTTCTAAACTTTTCGAGAGGTCCATCTTCAAGCCAAAGAATTTCTCCTTTATGTAAATCTTGTTGGTTAAAGATTTTGTCATAAAGAGAGAATCAAGCTTGCTCCAAAGCCCTATCACTATTCTTTCTTCATCCACCATGCGAAGCACCTTGTCTGAGAGAAAGAGAATGATGCATGGTGCTAAATGCAGTGTCAGCCATTTATGCTTTCTTATCTGCTATGACTATATCAAGCAATATGGGTGGGTCATCAAGGATACTTGCTAGTTTCTGTTGCACTAGAATCACCCTAATCTTCTTCTTCCACATGCCAAAGTCTACCTTACCATCAAACTTCTCAATTTCAAACTTAGCCATGGTCTTGATTCAGAAACTTGAATTGGAAGGATTCTTGATTATGCGTGGATTGATTCTTGATAGGATTTAGAGAACTAGAACATGAAGGGGAGAGATGGATCGAGAAAGAGATGAAGCTCTGATACCAATTGTAAACTTAAAATGCGGATTAAACTAATAAAGAGAAGAAGAAGAAAAACTTAAGAATGAAACTTTGTATTAAGAACAGTGTTGCAACACTCTTACAACACACTTTGTGCAAATGAATACAAGGAACAAAAACGAACAACTCACTTCCTGAAATCTGAAACAAAGTTTTATTACAAATTATTTGCAAGAACAATCAACTAACTTCTATGCTAATATGAACAGCTGAATAATAACAAATCAAATGCTATTCTACACTGCAACTAACTTCAGAAACAGTTTGAACAAACTTTGACAGCTTGCACGTGAATCAGTTAGGCAGTTGAAGACTAAACCAGCTTCATAACGTCTATTGGAGCAACCACATAAGCTAGCTATTAAGTATTCCTTTGATTTAGAGTCATTAAACATCACACACTAGTAAACCTAAATGTTCCATTCTTTGTTAAACCATTAGTTACAAAGCTTCTTCGGAGTATAACAAAGGATTTGAAAAATACTAAACCCATAAAGAACAAAACCAAATAACCATATTTTAATTGTAAACTTAAATAAAAAGCACGATTATGTCATTCATGTAGGACACAACCATAAAACGACCCATTTGTATGTGATCGTTATTTTCTGGTGAGAGCAAATGTGTGGTAGATAAACTCAATCTTCTCTTTTGATAACTGATCAGCCACCGATTTTTTGTATCTAAGAAATAATTCATCAATAATGGTTTCTCCAAAATGACGAATAAGAAGTGGTTCATATACCGATCTAATACATCTCCCAATATTATCAGCACTATCAATATTCAATTCAATTTTGTAGAAGTTCCAGTCTACACTCGAAACATAAACACGATTAATGGTGAAGCTTCCCTCATTTGAGACCTCGGCTTCCACTTCAGATTGAGATGGCAAGTAGTTTGGAATATTGAATGAGTCCACTCTCTTTTTTTCTATGATTCCCTCTGAGACCATGGTGTTGAGAGCTAAAGTTAGAAGCTCCAAGTGATAACCACACTCTTCGTTCGATCGATCTTCGACTGTGCGTCCTAATATTGTAAGAACCATACGTCCTCCACTCACTAATTCCTCGGCACGACACTTCAAAAACATTGAAAAATCCTTTTGAAATTGCTGGTAATAAGCTTCAAATGGACACCTTGGACTTGTATTCCCCATGAAAATGTTACTTTCTACTTCTTTAGGAACCTACAATAAATATATAAATTTGTTAAATGAAAACTAAATGCCCATTTGAGATAATTTTAGAACTGTTTAAAAGTGTTTTTGAACACATTCAAAAGCCATCTCAAACGTGCCCGATATAAAAAGGAAAAAAAAACAATTTGTATAGTATTCACCTCGGACAACCAATGAAGACTACAGGACGAATGAAGAAAATGCACAGTTTTACTTGGAAAGAGCCTACCGTAGAAAGAACCCGGGACGCCATTGAACAGACATGGACCAAATCCATTCCCAATTTGGTTCTTCAATTTTTCCAGAAAACATGGCAATGATCGAAAAAGGGTATTGAAGTCATTTCCAGGGAGGTCATTCAATAAAACTTGATATTCAAATGGTTTCTTGTGGATTTTTTGACGAATCTCTTCAACTTCTTTGATTAGATTGGAGATTACCATGAGAGTGTTTGATCCAGAAGAACAACCTAAATCCGCCATGACTAAGGTGTTTGGAAAATTGTCTGAGCACAAGTCTATAATGACTTCCTTCATGATTGGCCAAGTCATTGATATAACCTTTTTCTAAATCGAATTAGATTGTAAGACGTTAGAAGGAAAAAGAACACAAAAATAAAGAATTTGATTATTGATGTCGATATTAACAAATTTGACTAAGATTTGTATACTTTATCTAAGAAACAATATATTCCTTATGTTATATTTTATTTTCATTATATTAATTAAATTCTAAAGAAATTTCAACACATTTGACACTTTTTTTGTATCAATAATTTAAAAAATAACAAATGTTTGACATATTACAAAAAGATATTTCTCAGACTAAGATTCTGATAAATGTCATTTTTTAAAATATCAATTCTTAAAATTTCATTTTTGGAAAACCCCAAAAATTTTAATAGTCATTGAAATTTTACAATATGGTAATATATATATATATATATGTGTGTATTATAGATATATTACTTGGATAAGATCCCTTAGTTATAATAAAGAGAAAAAATTGATATATTTAATTACATAACCATATTGTAATATTCCAATGACTATTAAATATTTCAGTTTTTGGATAATTTCTTTTTGTTATGAAAACAATATTTATATTCCATTATTTTTTTATTAACACGAGCATAACTCAAGTGGTTGGGCACATGCTCCCTTCTCATGAGGGTATAGAAGGTTCGAGTCTCCCCTCTTTCAATTTTATGTAATATTAAAATATATATATATAGTATATGGAGGAAATCAATTAAACAAAAATATGATATAACCTCTTTTATGTCATTAATTCGAGACAAAAAAAAAAAAAGAAGACATTTTCTCTAAAATTTATCATCACCTGGAGTAAAGAGTTCTTAGCATAACTTGTGTCTCCCACTCCTCCATTCATGTGAACCATTAATTCTACTTCGTCCATTTCTCTTAATATTAATTCTTAGCTGTTATACTATTTATACTATAGGATGGCCTTTAAATGGAAAGTTAGTTTAATTTGTCTATATTATTAAAAATAGAATGTATATTGGTTTCACACGTGTTACCAAAATATTTAGTTTGCGATGTGAAGCAACAGCTCACTGATGCAATCAACAGGCTATCAATCATCCAATCTATACAGCTCAATGCTAGCAAATTACAGTTGGAATCACGATTCCCTTATATAATTCTTCTCTTTTGTGAATAACAGCAATTGATTGAAGATTCTCTTTGTCTCTTTCTCAACAACCAAATCGATTGGTTTTATTTTTCTCTCTCTTGAGATTGTTTTATTTAGGTTTATTTATCCTGAATTTAGAGTTTGTTTCATTTTTCTGAATACTATAAATGTTTAAATTCTACCATCAACCTTTTAATTTATTTCAAAAATACATTTATTTGTAAGAACGTTCGGGGTTAAAACGTTAAAGGTAAAATTGAAACCAACTACATTTTATATATTTGATTTTAAAAATAGAAATAAAAAATATAACGAGTAAGAAAAGAAAGATAAACTTTGTTTGTATAAAAATTATCTATAACTTGAATTTTTTTAATAGAAAATTTAGATTATGATTGACTTATTGGAAAATTATAGGGTTTTTTTTTTAATATAGATATTACATGAAATTGGGGGAGGGGTAACTCGAATCTTCGACTTCATGAGAAATGAGTAAATGTCTATCTACTTAAGCTATACTCGTGTTTGCGAAAATTATAGTTTAAAATACAATGTTATTGTTTTTTTTTATTTAAGGATTAAAATTAAGACATTAGAATAAATTTTAAAGAGTCAATATTATATTCATCGTGATCCACCCATCTCTTTAAGTTTTTTTTTTCTACGTTGGTAGTGGGAAGAACTTGCACTACTTCTTAATGCATAAATCTTTTTGTGAAAATGCTTGAGACATTGATATGTCCCTTATAGCTAATGTTATCTTTTTCAAGAGTTTTTTTTAACTTCTTATCTCTCATTGATATATCCAAATAGAATGTCATTAAGCTTGTTGAGCATGATTTTACGTAACTTGTAGTTTAATTATTAAAATAACTAGTTTGTTAAACATGATGATAAAAATAAGGGTTAGAAATCCCGAGCCTACACTAAAACAATTAAGGATTACTTTATCATTTTAGTCTAGGCTATAATATGAAAGCTTAAAAAAAGATGGAATTATTTATCTATTTTTCTAATAAGGAAAAGAGTGAATGTCAATCTTGTGAAAATACATCCCCAACTATTTGTAAGATCTAATCCCAAAATGGGAGGCTTATTGAACGAACTATATTGAGTCACTCTTACCTATGAAAATCATGAATAGCCAAGTCCTCTTATTTATAGACTTTTGGTTTTTCAAGTCATCAATAGGAAATTTCATCAAAGATAAAGAAATAAAGGAAACTAATTATCTTTTTCTTTTTCTCTCTCATTTTCGAAAATAGGTAGATTAACTACCAATGAAAATTCTTATTTTTCCTTTTATTTATTTCTTCTTGGATAATTATAATTTCATGTAACTATTTTAGAAAATTAATTCAAATAATTATTTTCCAAAAATACATATATGGCCGAAAAATTATGCAGGCAGTTAATATATTTTATTTCATTAATTATTTATGTCAAATACCATGTAAAGACTCGACTTTTTCAGAGTTTAAAACAAACATAATTAAAACAGCGAAAAACTCAAGAAATAACTTTTATTGAAAATATGAAAATTCACTAAATCAAATAAACATTTAATTTAAAACAATAACTCCGGAGTTATAAACTTTAAAACAAGTAGCAATGAGACAATAACATGTTCTCAAACAATTAAAATATTAAAGACTAACTATTAATAATGTGGGCATCCATCTCAAAACCAATTGGTAATGAGAGGAGTGGCCCTTAGACACTTCATATATGTTGTTAGGTCCCTTCATCTTTTCAATGTGGGATCCTTAACATGCTCTCTCAAGATGGTGCCTTTTTTGGGCTCACCAATCTTGGACCGGAACCATTTTTGGCCCGAATAGTTGTTTGGGCTTGTTGGGCTATGATACCATCTTGATAATGTGGGCATCCATCTCAAAAACAATTGGTAATGAGAGGAGTAGCCCATGTACCTTATAAATTTTGTGAGTTCCCTTCATATTTCCGATGTGAGATTCTCAACATGTCCCCTCAAGATGGTGCCTCTTTTGGGCTCACCATTCTTAGGTCGGATTCCACTTTTAGACTGAATGCTCGTTTGGGCTCGTTGGGCCACTACAAGAAAACTGTGCATTAGCGACGGAAGATTAGCGACGGAACGGGTCCCTTTTCCGTCGTTAGAGAGAAATAACGATAGAATTAAAAACGAAACAGCCTGACGTTATTTTTGTCATCGTTCGATAATATAAACAACGAATTGCCTCGTCCATTAACGAGGCAAAACTGTTTCATCGTTGACTTATGTTGACCAAGAGCTAGACGACGTAATGTGTCGTTAAAAAATTCAAGGTGACTTTTGACTTTAATAATGCAATGGATCGTTGAAAGTCAAAGATACATATTGACTACAACGAAAAAATGTGTGGTTATTTAAGTTGTGATTAACGACGGAATGCGTCATCTATAGCCCACGAAATAATATTTTCCTCTACGTTGGAATGCGTCGTTAGGTATCAAAATCACATTTTAAGCTCAACGACGCCTTCCGTCACTCGTTTTGAATATATATATTTTTAAAAAAATTAAATTAAATTATTAATAATTCAGAATTGTAAATTAAATAAATAAAAAAATAACAAAACAAATATTATATAAATAATAAAAATGTACCAAAATGTATATAAAACCGTGCAATAAAAAAATATCCATAAAATATACAAAAACTACTGATCAATCGGATGATCGGGCGGCGATGGAGCAATCCTGGACGTCAAAGAACCTTCTCCTCCTCGCACGGTAGCCATATCCATAAAATATACAAAAACTACTGATCAATCGGAGGATCGGGCGGCGGTGGAGCAATACCGGACGTCAAATTAATAATATTATAAAATAGATAAAAATGGCGCAGTGCGTCGCTAAATTAGCATTTAAAAAAAATCTTTTAATATTAATACTAAATTACATATCCCTCAGGAAATTTAATCGATCGCATCCACTCGAACAATATTTTTTTCTGATCCGAAGTTAGCATGTACTTTGCCTTCGCGTATTTTTTTCCAGTGTTGCCCAGCTCTAATTCAGGTCAATGACAGATTTCTCGAATGTCGTAACGTGATTTCAGATTGCATCAAATTAATAATATTATAAAATGGATAAAAACGGCGCAGTGCGTCACTAAATTAGCATTTAAAAAAATCTTTTAATATTAATACTAAACTACATATCCCTCAGGAAATTTAATCGATCGCATTCACTCGAACAATATTTTCTTCTGGTCCGAAGTTAGCATGTACTTTGCCTTCGCGTATTTTTTTCCAGTGTTGCCCAGCTCTAATTCAGGTCAATGACAGATTTCTCGAATTTCGTAACGTGATTTCAGATTGTCATTCGTTTTTTTGGTATATTTAAAACCGTGTTAAAGACATTGTCGAAAACGTTCTTCTCAATATGCATAACATCTAATTTATGCTTGATCATTAAATCTCCCTAATACAGTAGCTCCCAAAATATACTTCTCTTCTTCCGACCTGTATTTTTCTCTGCCGTCTTATTCCAAGCCACACCACCAATTTTTGTAACACTATGCATGTCAAGCGCATCTAACCGTTTCAGTATTTGGTATCCATTGATAACTTCAGGGGGGCCTTGATTTATTACACTCCGCCCTTTATACAAGTTAGTTTTGTTCGTTCGAAATGAATGATATAGCGATAAGAACCTTCTATGACAGTCAAACCAATACGTTTTTCGACCATGCACCAACGAGAAGGCACTGGTATCATCCATGCAATGAGGGCATGTAAACTTTTGCGAAGTGCTCCACCCTAAAAAATTTAGTTAGGGTAGTAAATTCGTTACGTCGGAAGTAAAACCATAAACTTTAATCTAAACTGTGAAAATTACTATAAGTTATAAAAGTATGAAAATATTAATTTCATACGAATTAATTTACAAATGTACCTGATAGCATTGAATATGCAGGGAAGTCACTTAATTATCATCCAAATAACTATTGCACGCATCACAAAATTTTGTTTTTGTGAAACATCATACGTCACTACTCCTTCGTTCCATAAACTACGATGCTTAGCAATTAATGGTTAAAGGTACACATCCAGCTGTTGTTTCAGACTTTTAGATCATGGTACAACCATCGTTAAAAAAATCATAGGATCTTTTATGCACATCGAAGGAGACAAGTTATACAGCGTCAACATAACTGGCCACAATGAATATTGAGCTCTCAAAGCCCCGAAAGAGTTAAACCCGTCAGTACATAAACCCAATCTAATGTTTCTAATTTATAACGCAAATTTTGGATGACAACGATTTAAATGTTTCCATGCCTCAGCATCAGAAGAATGTCTCATAACTCAATCATCCTGAGAGTGCTTCTGATGCCACCGCATGTGAGAAGCTGTAACTTCACATCATATGTCGGTAATACCTTCTTATTTCTACATTTCTTGCATGGACATCGTATCTTCTGTCCGTAGTTATCAAAAAACATAGTGGATTGACAGAATCTAACAAACTCTTTGACCCTGGCTACAAATTGGTTGTTGAGAAAACCTTCAACTAAAACGGACGTACATCCACTCACGCATTTTCTCTCTCGGTAATATGGTTATGAAATTTACTTGTGTTTGAAGTGATTCTGCACACCTTTTTATAATTTTTGTGCCTGCTCTTTTAGCGGCCAAATTAGTCTCTAATTTGGCGGGAACCATTCCCGCCATAAACACATAGGCAAACTTATCTTAAGCAATGGAGGGAAAATTTCCCACCATTTTTAGCACGTAATGCGTCTCAAAATGAAATAAATAGATTTCATCAGGGACGAACTACGTCTCTGACTAAGGAGGGAACTATTCTGATTTGAGACAGCTCTTTAGAGACACATTTTGTCGCTAATATAGGGTCTAAAAGAGTCGCTAATTTGGCAGGAAACTGCACGCCATTTCTTGAGACAAATCAATAACAATGGAGTCATTTATGACGCTAATTAGCGATGAAATGTGTTAGCGATATACTGATTTATGACGCTCTCTAGCGATCATATGTGTCGCTAAAAGTCAAACTCACTATCAAAGACACATTTCGTTGCTAACCAGCGTCCCATTTGTTTCGTCACTAAAAGTTGGTCGCTAATTCCAGTTTTTCTTTTAGTGAATAAATAATTTGAACTAGTACTTTGTTTTTTTTTTATTCGTATTTTCAATTAATTAATTAATTTATTTACTTTTTAAGTTCAAGTTCAATAATATTGTCGAACAATTTGATTATTTTCAAAAATCTGATGATTTTTTTACTTTTTTTTTAAATCAATAAATAATTGAACTATACTTATGCTATTTGAGTAATTTTTATAAACTTTTAACATTTCAATAACTAGTATGTAAAAATATGTTATTTAAATAATAGTCTCAAACAAATATTGCATTAAAATATGCTACATTGTGCAAAAAACAAAAACCAAGCAGAGAGGACAGAATTTACAAGCACTGTATGTCATAAACAATTGATATTATATAGGCTCTATATCTTCAGAAAAAAAAAAGTTGAAGGAAGAGCAAGAGGGAATTTGGAGATATGAATTTGAATAGAGAGGAGGCTATAGCTGCTGCTGGAGGTGTTGATGAGCTCCTTAAAGCTCAAGCTCACATATTGAACCATATCTTTAGCTTCATCAACTCTATGGCCTTAAAATGTGCCATCCAACTTGGGATTCCAGATGCCATTAGCAGTCATGGCCACCAGCCTATGACCCTCTCCGAACTCGTTTCCGCCCTGGGAATCGACACGGCAAAAACTCGATGTATTTATCGTCTCATGCGCAAGTTGGTTCAATCGGGGTTCTTTGAAATTCAAAAGGTGAATGAACATGAAGAAGAGGAAGAAGGATATGTTTTAACTAATTCATCACGTCTCCTTCTTAAGGACAATCCTTGGAGCTTTACTCAATTTATACTCTCTGAGCTTGATCCGGTTTTCACTGAACCATGGCAGTTTCTATCTGCTTGGTTTCATAGCGAGTCGTTGTCGCCGTTCGGAACAGCTCATGGAGTGGAATTTTGGGAGCACATAGAAAGGTATCCACATCCAAAGCTTATTGACAATTTTAATGAATCCATGGCCAATGATGCAAAGTTGGTGAGTAGTATTTTACTTGATAAATATAAGGGAATATTTGAGGGATTGGATTCTTTCATTGATGTTTGTGGAGGAACTGGAGCCATGGCCAAAGCTATTGCAAAAGAATTCCCACAAATGGAGTGCACTGTGTTAGATCTTCCACGAGTTGTTGCAGATTTGGAAGGGAGTGAGAATTTGAAATACCATGCTGGGGATGTGCTGCTTGAGGAAATTCCTCCCGCAAATGCAGTGTTTATGAAGGTGATTTTCATTTTTTTATAGCATATCATGTTTCACTAAGCTTGATAGTTTGTCATTCAAAAAAAAAAAAAAAAAAACTCGATAATTTTTAGGGGCTCTTGCAAAAATAGTAAAATTAGATCCAATATTTATAAAAATAGTAATAAAAAAACTTATTTGTAAAAATAGCAAAAAACTCAAAGTCGTGCCTAAAATATTACAAAATTGCCACTAATTTTGCATTAGTACTCAGTGATTTCTCACAAGTAATCACTGATTTACTGATATCCTAATATTTTGTAAATGAATCACTGATTACCACATGAATGAGGGTTTTCAAAAAACTGTTATATTTATAAATACTTTTTAAAAATACTATATTTATAAATATTACAGAAAATTCTGCTACCTAATAAAATTTCCCTAATTTTTATGTGATTTAGGTAATGGTAGAAAGTTAGATGACATCTAGCTCTTTATAAGTGAAGAATATTAATAAAGATCCCATTATGAAATTATTAGGCTTAATCGATATAACTTAAATAAATAAACCGGATAAGTACTTTTATGATTTATTTAGTTGTCATTTATGAACAATATTTGGGTGCTTCAAACACATAGAACACAATAAAAAAATCGAGACCCAATCACGTGGAATAGAAATAAATGGTTCTTAAATATGACATTTTTATCCTTTCTAAACTTACTGATAAGAGATTTCCATGATTACATATGACAAGAGCAGTGGACGTTGCATATGTGGAATGATGAAACATGCGTGAAAGTTCTAAGGAAATGCAAAGAGGCAATCACAAGCAATGGAAAGAAAGGGAAAGTAATGATTATGGAAATTGTATTAGGAAAACAGAGCGGAGATATTGACAAATCCACTGAAAATCAGTTGTTCTTTGATATGCTGTTGATGACCTTGATTTGTGGAAGAGAGAGAGATGAGAATAAGTGGTCTAAGCTATTTCATGATGCTGGTTTCAGTCACTATAAGATCACTCCAATCCTAGGTTTAAGGTCTCTCATAGAGGTCTTCCCTTAATCTCCTTTGCTTCCAAGGCCGTATGGAGAAACAAAACTTGAATTATTAGTAAATTCACATAACTATATGTATTGTTATTGCTATTATTTGTGATATTATCAATATGCAATTATGTATTCTTATAACTAGGGTATTTTATTTGGAAACATATATGGGAAATTTCACTTGGTAACAAATTTTGATATAATATTTCTAAATATAATCATTAGTGTCTTGATCGGTGGTTAACAATGAAAAATGAGTGAATCGGTGATTAATAGTATAAAAATATGTAATTCATTGTCAATCGCTGATCATCTGATCAAATTTGCTATATACTTAACAATATTTTTAAGAGTTAATATTTTTATTAAGAAAAATTTGTGTGATAGCCAACTTTTGAGTCTTGTTTTCATATATGTCACACTTTCATGTTTATATAAGAGTTACTCATTTCTAGATATTCTATTAATTTAATGATATATCAAAAAATTTACCACCATAAATTATCAGTAATGTAAATTTACAGCAATAATTTTTAATTTACTATAACAATGTGTAAATTTGGTATTAAATCTATATCAGTAATGTAAATTTACAACAATAATATATCCTTTATAATCAAATTTTCATAAAAAATCGTGGGTTAATTATGGAAAAATGACATTATGGTAATAACTCATGTCTTCATATGCGCACATTCTCATATGTTGGGTAATTTTGATATTTTTCAATATCTATGGTTTTTTTATTAAACTGAGTTTCAATATTGACTATACGTGATAATAGCCCTTTTATAAATATTACTGTAAAATTTGCTATATTTACAATTGCCCCTATTTATATAGGTAATAAGCAAATACGATATTGTATGGAATATGTAGGCGCTCATATGATTAGTGGTTCTTGAAATCAACTTACTTTATACTCACACCATTTGGGCAAAGGACTTTTCAGGAGATGAATTGCCTCTGGAATATCTTACAAAGGTTCCAGGCGCGGATGAGGAGGAGTAATGGGTCTTGTTTCTCAATTATTATTATTATTATTATTTGTCATGTCATATTTCGGTTTATTCCCCTGTTATGATAGTTAAGTTTATTTACTTCGAACTTGAAATTATTTTTCATTATGTTATTTGTTGAGAAATTCACTCTCAGTAATCCTCAATCTCTCTCTCATGTTTGTTTCCCTTGATCTGGTAAGATTTCAAATCCAAAAGCAATTGAAATCATTTCTTTTGTTTGTTTCTATTAAAATTATTAGGATTTGAAATCATGATTTCAAATCCAATTTCAACGTGAAAAATTTTCCTTGGCAAAATGATAGGATTTTGAAGGATTTTAATATAAATTACTTATTTAACCTTACTTCCATTAACTACCCACTAACTATTTATAAACAAAAAGGCTAAATTAGTAATTTTGTTACTTTATTTTCATTTCCTACAAACATCCAAACACAAAATGGAAATTAAATTCATTTCAAATCTTACTTATTCCAAACACAATTAAGAATTTAAAATCATTTCTAATATTTCAAATCACGGAATTTAAAATCATTTCTCATACTTTCTTGGATCCAAACAGAGGGTTAATCAGCAATCAAACAACAAGAACTCAAATCAAAAAACAGAAATTAAAGAACACACAAGAATTATAGAGTTTCGAATCAAATTATCCTACGTCACTACAAAAAAAAAGTCAATTTGCGACCAACAATTTGCGATCAAAAGGTCGTTTTTATTGTAGAATGCGACCAAAAAAACGACCAACATGGTGGTGGCAACAAAGCTGGTCGTTCCAGCATTTTGTGCGACTGTATAGTCACAAAAATACGACCAAGCATGTTTGGTCGCAAAAAAGTCAACATTTTGCAAAAATGACCAAATGGTCGCTTAAAAAAGTGACCATCTGGTCGTAATTTAAGTTGAAGATAAGTGACCAGTTGGTCACTTTTGGACTCAGACAAAATGCGACCAGATGGTCGTTTGTTTAGGGATAAAATACAACCATCTGGTCGTTTATCTTCTAGGGTAAATGAGATCATCTGGTCGTATTTAATAAAAAAAAAATTATTTATTTAATTAATATTAAAATTATTATTTATTTATTTATTTAATATTAAAATTAGTATTTATTTATTTAATTATTATTTATTTATTTAATTAATATTAAAATTTAATAATAAAAAATTGGAATTAAAATAAAATATATATAAATCAAATATTAAAAAAATGTTTTATACAAAAGAAATCATCCTAGAACTACTGCGGAGGGGTGGGGGGTGGCGGAGGCGGCGTCGATGATGAATGGCCATCGTCTAGGGATCCGAAGTACGCGGCCAAAGATGCCGCGACGGGGCCACGACCCGTGCCTGCATGTCCGCCTCAATTGCGGCGACTCGAGAAACGGTCGTCCGCGCATAACGCCCATGTCGGTGTGAAGTCGCTGAACCTCCTCTCGCGCTGTCTTGCTCAATCTGAGAAGGGCCGGAGCTAGTGCTTGCTCGCCTCGCCGAGGCCGAGGCACATCCGCGCGTAAAGCGTCGCTGTCTGAGCCGAGCCCAGGAACCGATCCATCAGAGCCGAACCTCTCCAGGACCTCCAAGAACGCCTCTCTACGGTCTTCCTGAGTCGGTTCTTGAGTCCATTGTGGGCAACCAGTGACTTAACGACTCCTTGAAACGTTCCTAAACATTTAAAATTTAGAAAATAAAATAGTTAATATATAAGTTAGAAAAAATTGTAAACAAAAAATAATAATTGAAAAAATTATTAAATACCTGAACTTCTTTTGCCTTCCCGTCGACGATCGTCCCGTCCTTCTTCATGTGAAGAACGAGGTGCAGCTCATCGAGCGGGACAGGGCGACCGTGCTTCGCTTCCTAAAAATATTAGAGATTGAAGAAGAACAAATAATAAATGAATAACTAATTGAAAAAAGAAAACAAGAAAAAAGTAAGTAAAAAACAAAAAAAATAAACTTACCAATCGACGATGGTGGTCGTCGTGGGTCCGGGCCCCGCCTGTGTGTTTAGTGGGATTCTTTTCGCGGTTGGCCTTATTCCTCCTTTACACTTCCTTGCCCTCGGGAGTGTTCAAGCTCGCGATAAGCCGCGCGTGGTCCTCCTCGCTCATCCACACGGGGCAGTTTACTGCTTGCTTTTTGCGCGCCCGGTAAATGAGGTCCTTGAATCGATCCTTGACGTGATTGTCCCATAGGGGGAACAATCTACCGTCCCTGATATCGGGATTGATAATAGGAAATTTGCCCTGAAAAAATTGAAATAAAAAATTGTTAAAGTAATAAAGTAATAAATTTATTTTTAAAAATTTCAAAATTAATTAATTATAAAAATAAATGATGTTTTTTACCTTCCAATTGTCGTACATCCGACGTTTTTTCATCGTCGGAATCTTCTACCAGCGAAGATCGCTGGGTAGAGGCATGCCCAGGAGGACCTCGCGAAACCGTTTTGAAACAGTTGTATGCGGCTGTACTATGCAAAAACATAAAAATTATTGTGCTATTAGAAACTATTAGTTAAAAAAAACACTTTTAAAAATGTTTAAAGATTTAAAAATTAAGTAATTAAAACAATAAAAAAAAATTACTTACGTATTCCCTTCAATCTGAAGGGTAGAGTCTGCGACCCGAGGAGGCTGCGTGCCTGAAGTGGAGGGTCCCGCTGGATCGGTCTGTGATGCAGACCCTGGTGCTTCCGCGGAAGTCGTGGCCTGGGAGTCTTGCACCAAGCGTGGTGTCGCAGGCTGGGTCTCAGGGAATGGAATCGAGAGTGCCAGCAACTCCCGGCTCGTAACCGAAGAGGAGGTTGTCCAACTCCTCTGTACTCAGGTTCGCATCAGGGGCAACGACAGTAGGCGGCTGCGGAGTCGCCTCTTCAATCGCGTCGTCAGGCTCGTCTGACTGGGGAGGACGTCGTTTGCCCGTCATAATCCTACAACTAAACTAAACTAATTTAATACTAAGTAATTAAAATAATGAAAATATTGAAATTAATTAATTAATGAAATAATCTGAATTAAATTAATTAATGAAATAATCTGAATTAAATTAAGTAATGAAATAATCTAAATTAAATTGATTAAATAATGTAAATTAATCTAACATAAATTAATTAACTAATTTAAACTAAACTAATTAATTAATTTGAATTAAAGTAAATTAAAATTAGATTAATTGAACTAAAATGAAGTAATTAAAGTAAACTAAGTACTGAAGAATTAAACTAAAATTAATTAAATTAAAGTAAATTAAGTAATGAAGAATTAAACTAAATTAGATTAATTGAACTAAAATTAATTAAATTAAACTAACATTAATTAATTAAAACTAAAATAAACTAAACTAATTAATTAAATTAAAGTAAACTAAAATTAGCTTAAGTGAACTAAGTAATTAATTTAAGTAAACTAAGTAATCAAGATTTCAACTATTAGATTAAATTAAACTAAAATTAATTAAATTTAACTAACATTAATTAATAAAAACTAAACTAAACTAAACAAAACAAAACAAAACAAATTAATTAAATTAAACTAAATTAAAACTAGATTAATTGAACTAAAATTTATTAATTGATTAAAGTAAACGAAATTAGCTTAATTAACCTTAAGTAAACTAAGTACTTAATTAAACTAAATTACATTAATTAAACTAAAATTAATTAAATTAACAACATTAAACTAAACTAATTAATTAATTAAAGTAAACTAAAATTAGATGAATTAAACTAAAGTAAACTAAGTAATTAATTACACTAAATTAGATTCATTAAACTAAAATTAATTAAATTAACAAAATTAAACTAAACTAATTAATTAAAACTAAAACTAAAACTAACTAAAAACTAAAACTAACTTAAAACTTAAAATCTATACGAAAACTAACCTCGTAATAGAAACCGGGATTGGAGGTTTAGGGTTTTTAGGTTTAGAGTAGGAACGGGGAATGGGAATGGGGAAAAAATAACGGGGAACGGAACGGGGGAAAGAGAGAAAAGAAAGAAAAGAGAGAAAGGAAAAAAGAAGAAACGGGGGAAAGGAAACGGATCTGAATTTAAATCAGATTTTGCGACCAACTGGTCGCAAATATGTAATCATGACTAGAAACGAAAGGTTGCGCGTGTTGGGGAAATGAGGACCACCTGGTTGCATTTTTACACATATTTGCGACCACCTGGTAGCATTTATTTAAAAAGTGACCATCTGGTCGCCAATTTGTCATTATCCACAACAGTTGTCATATCACGCGTCCCATCAAAATTGAGACCATCTGGTCGCAATAATGAAATTCACCGCCAAGGATTGCGACCAGAAGGTCGTAATCTTTAAATTCACCGCCATAAATTTCATGAAAATTTAAATTTACCGCTCAGATTTACGACCAGATGGTCGTACTTATGAAATTAACCGCCATAAATTTCATGAACATTTTAGAATACTCTTTGAGTTTTGCGACCAACTGGTCGTAATTTAACTTATATTTTTTGAATAACATAATTCTACTTTTCCACAAATACGACCAACTGGTCACCTTTCCCTTCTAAATTACTACCATGTGGTTACCTTTTGTGTTAAATTGCGACCATATGGTTGCAAATATTAATATATATATATATATATATATATATATATATTTTATCATTCATTAAAGAAATAGTTTTAATAAACACATACATAGTGAATCATAAAGTTACAAAATGTCTCAGTCATCATCCTCAGTTTCTTCGGTCGTCGCTTCTTCTTCTTCTTCTTCGTCGGATTCATCGTCTCAAAGAAGTATCTCACATAAAGTCTTCTTCTTCTTCTTCTTCTTCTTCATCGGATTCATCGTCTCGAATAAATTCAGCATCAATGTCACGTGCGTGAGAAGTGGAAGCATTTGTATCATCATCATGCAATGTTATCGTTCCATCGTTCAAAGGACGAACAGTACTTGCTATTTGACCATCGTCGATTGCACGACATCTTATCTCATCTTCTTGAAAAACAACAGCTTTCTCTGCATGGTTATCTTTCTTGGACAAGTTTTCTTCTACCTGGCGTGGTTTAACTTTACAAACAACTAACCAATCTGTCAGATCTCATCTATTAATCGAATAGCAGGTAATAAACTTGAATCGCCTGTGCAGCCAAGAAGAACCTATCAGCGGTGCGCATATGCTTAGACTTGTTTACCTCAACGATTTGTAAATGATCAAGCTTACGGACTCCGCCTAGTCTGGTTGTCTCGAACCAAGTGCAGTTGAACAGAACAATGCGTTTTAGTGTCGGACTTGCGTATTGAATCTCAAGAATCTCATCGATTACTCCGAAGTAATCGTCTTCGTTTGTGCCGAACACATGACCTTTTATGCAAACACCACTATTGTTTGTTGCCCTGTTAACTGAATGCGCCTTCGTTTGAAATCTGTAACCGTTACCAACGTATCCAGTATACGACCTTGCAATCCGTCCAGGTCCCTTTGCCAAAGAAATAATGCGACGATCATCTACAGGTAATGTAGGGGAGTCAACCTGTCATTGTTCACATACAGTAATGTTAGGAAGATAGTAATTTTTTCAACAAATTGCCACGGTTTTTTTGACAATTTAAAATAACTCACATATGCACTGAACCAAGAACGAAACTCTTTGTCGATTATTGACCCCTCCTCAGCAGCTGTAAGACCAACTCGTGTCATTCGAACGTATAAGTTTAGAAATAATCTGTATGTTACAAAAATAGTTAGCAAATAGTTTGTAATTGTTTATGCGATGAAATAATGTTAACTTGCGAACTCACTCTATGTAAGGCTCGATCTCTGCGCAGTTGCATAACACGTATGTTTGCATTACGTGATACTCAGAATCAGTCAATGGCCTACGCACTGATCTTCCAACTGTCATACCAGCTTCCGTAAAAATCGACAAGTCGTTTATGTCAACACCTTCAAGTAAATTTTGGACAATGTTTCGTTTCGCTGGTCGAAACTGCTCTGCAATGTGTTGGTCAAAGTAGTATGAACAAAATGTGGTTGTCTCTTGCGTCAGGTACGCATTACAGATAGATTCTTCTACTCTTGCTTTATTTATGACCGTCTTTTTCAACTGACGTAAGTACCTGTGGGTAGGTAGAATGTGTAGAAAACATTTACATTCGATCACTGTACTTTATATGTGTACATTACAAATTAACTGTGCTTACCTTTCAAATGGGTACATCCAGCGGTAATGTACCGGACCTCCTAAGAATGCCTCGTATGGAAGATGCACTGGAAGATGCTCCATTGAGTCAAAAAAGCCAGGTGGGAACATTCGCTCCAACTTACATATAATAACAATGATCTCTGAACTCATTGAAGCGACAGTAGCTTCAGTCAGCTCTGTACATGTCAAGTCCCTGAAAAAAATACTCAACTGTGCAAGCGGCTCCCAATGTCTATTCTCTAGAACAGTCTGAACGCGACAGGCATCAATCGTTGCATAAATACATGACAATTGTGGCTTTTCAGCCCGAACATGATATGCTTTTGACTGTCTATACACCGACTCAAATTCGAAACGTATCCGTCTGGGAATTTGATGGATTTGATCCACTCAAATAATGTTTTCTTTTCATCCGTCGTCAACATGTACTTTGCTTTTGCGTAATTATCATTGTCGTCAGGCTCCAACTCAGAACGGTGACATATCTCCCGTATATCGTAACGTGCCTTCAAATTGTCCTTCGTTTTTCCTGGAACGTTCAAAATCGTATTGAAAATGTTGTCAAAGAAATTCTTCTCGATATGCATTACATCAAGATTGTGTCTAATCAGTAGATCTTCCCAATACGGTAGATCCCAAAAAATACTCCGTTTCTTCCAACCCGTGTTTTTCCCAGCCGCATTGTTTGCACTCTCTGCACCTTCCACTGTAATCTTCTGCATCCCTATAGCATCTATACCGTGAAGCATCTGTCTTCCACTATACATGGTCGGGGGGGTTTGTTTTCTTACTCGTCGACCCTTCTTCCAGTCACTGCCGTTTGAACGGAAAGTGTGATTCAACGGCAAAAATCGACGGTGACAGTCAAACCAACAAGTTTTCCGACCGTTTTTGAGATAAAATGCATCTGTGTCTAGCATGCTATGTGGACATGCGTATTTTCCCATCGTACTCCATCCTTTAACAGGGGGAGATTGAGGTTCACACAATTAACTACACTGACTAAGGAAAGCAATAATAAAAGCTAAACACATACTAAGAAATGTGTATGAAAGCAATTAACGATCAACATACCTGACAACAATGAATACGCAGGGAAGTCACTGATCGTCCAGATTAACGCGGCGCGCATCAAGAAATTTTGTTTCTTCAAAATGTCGTACGTCATAACACCGTCAGTCCACAACCTTTTCAACTCTGCAATAAGTGGTTGCAAATACACATCTAGTTTCTGTTTTGGACTTTTCGACCCAGGTACGATCACTGTTAGAAAAATCATTGGGTCCCGCATGCACATCAAGGGAGGCAAGTTATACTCGGTTACCATGACTGGCGAAACTGAATATTGTGCCCCGGATGCCCCGAACGGGTTAAAGCCATCCGTGCATAACCCCAATCTGAAGTTTCTCGGATCTTGTGCAAAATCCGGATGACAATTATTTAAATGCTTCTGTGCCGCAGCATATGAGGGATGTCTCATAATACCTTCATCCTATGAATGCTCGTGATGCCATCTCATGTGCGAGGCTGTCACATCCGATGCAGACGTGGGGTCAGTGGTAAATAGAACTTGCGAGCATACAGAATGAGGTTGCGTTTCCCTTATTTATATCTTGGAAGAAAATAGAATTTGCAGTGATGCAGGTCCTCATCCACATCCCAGTAAAGCATGCATCCGTTCCGACACGAATCTATTTTCTCCACGGGTAATCCAAGTCCCTCTACTAGCTTTTTCGTGTCGTACAAACTATTGGGCATAATATTTTCTTCTGGAGCGCATCGACGAAACCACGATGCAATCGAATCAAATCCTCTAGCAGGTACGTTGTATTGCGCCTTTATATTTAAAAGTTCTGTAGCGGCAGCAAATTGACTTACCTGACACCCATCGTACAATGGTCGGCTGGCTGTCTTTAGTATCTCGTGCATCTTACGTGCTTCCGGATTCATTTCCTCTTCAACAACCCGTTCATATTCGTCTACGTTTAAACTTTCACGGAAATTTTTATTGCCCCCATACCCCGCACCATCAAGTATCATTTGCTGCATCTGACTATATTGTTGTTCATCATTCTGTTATTCGGCAACAACCTCTACATTTGAGCTGCTACCTTCGTATCATCTCGATTCATGTAATGCAGCGTCAAACATTTCCTTTGTTTCCCCCTGAAACACCCAGTGGTAATAATTCTGCACAAATTCCCGACTATAAAGATGAACCTTCAAATCTGTAACCGGTATGATTCTCCTATTGTCGCATGTCCTGCACGGGCAACGTAGCTTTCCACCATACTTTTCATAATAGACAATTGTCCTGCAAAACTCAACAAACTGTTCAACCCCGGCCATGAACTCATCGTTCAAATACCCTTCTATAAAACGAACATACATCCACTCTCTCATTTTCTTTTTTCTTAATGATAACAAATAATGGGAGGAGGGGATTTTATAATGGACTCCTCTGCTCATTTGCGACCAAATGGTCGCATTTTCCCTCCAAAATTTCCCGCATTTACGACCACATGGTCACTTATTTTGGTAACCACTTGGTAGCTTTTCTCCCACCAAATTGTTTATCTACCACTGGGCACTTAAAATCACAATATTTGTGACCATCTGGTCACTTAACAATGTGACCACCTGGTAGCTTATTTCCCGCCAAATTTCTTAGCTACCACTGGTCACTTAAGGTCACCAAAAGTGCGACCATGTGGTCACTTCAAAATGTGACCACATGGTAGCTTCTTTCCCGCCAAATGTTTAAGCTACCACTGGTCACTAAAGGTCACCAAAATTGCGACCATATGGTCACTTTGAATTGTGACCACTTGGTAGCCTTTCTCCCGCCAAATTTACGCACCTTTTTTTGCTACTAAATGATACCTTGTGTCACAAAATTGCGACCATATGGTCGTAATTTTGTAGTGACCATATGGTCACTTTCTTCTCGCCAAAAATTCGCGCCATTTTTTATGACTAATTCTTTACTTGCACTACAAAAAAACTGTCAATTTACGACCATGAAATTGCGACCAAATGGTCGTTTTTTGTCTATAATGCGACCAAAAAAGCGACAAAATAAATGGTGGGGGGTGGCGGAGGAGGCGTCGATGATGAAGGGCCGCCGCTTAGGGATCTAAAGTACGTGGCCAAAGCTGATGCGACTTGGGCCTCGACTCGTGCCTGCATGTCGGCCTCAATCGCAGCGACTCGAGTAACGAAGTCCTCGCGCATAGCGTCCATGTCCGCGGGCAGCTGCTGCTCAACCGGAGAAGGGCCGGAGCTAGTGCTCTCTCCGCTCCGCTGAGGCCGGGGCACATCTGCGTAAAGGCGTCGCCCGTACGAGCCTAGCCCAGGAACTGACCCATCAGGCCGAACCCCTCCAGCAGCCTCCAAGAACGCCTCTCTATGGTCCTCCTGAGTCGGTTGCGAGTCTGATGTGGGCAACCGCTGACTCAAGAACTCCGTGAAACATTCCTAAACATTTAAAATTCAGAATATAAAATAGTTAATATATAAGGTAGAAAAATTTTTAAAGAAAAAATAATAATTGAAAAAATTATTAAATACCTGAACTGCTTTTGCCTTATCGTCGACGAACGTCCCGTCCTTCTTCGTATGAAGAACGCGGTGCAGCTCATCGGGCGGGACGGGGCTCCCGTGCGTCGCTTCCTAAAAAATTAAAGATTGAGGAATAAAACATAATAAATTAATAACTAATTGAAAAAAGAAAACGAGAAAAAAGTACGTAAGTAAGAAAACGACGAAAAAAAAACTTACCAATCGACGATGGTGCTCGTCGTGTGTCCAGGCCCACGCTGTGTGTTTGGTAGGATTCTTCGCGCGGTTGGCCTTATTCCTGCTTGACACTGCCTTGTCCTCAGGAGTGCTACAAACAACTAACCAATCTGTCAGATCTCGTCTATTAATCGGATAGTTCAGGTAATAAACTTGAATCGCCTGTGAAGCCATGACGAACCTATCAGCGGTACGCATATGCTTAGACTTGTTTACCTCAACGATTTGTAAATGATCAATCTTACGGACTCCACCTTGTCTGGTTGTCTCGAACCAAGTGTAGTTGAACAGAACAATGTGTTTTAGCGTCGGACTTGCGTATTGAATCTCAAGAATCTCATCGATTACTCCGAAGTAATCGTCTTCGTTTGTGCCGAACACGTGACCTTTTATGCAAACACCACTGTTGTTTGTTGCCCTGTTCACTGAATGCGCCTTCGTTTGAAATCTGTAACCGTTACCGACGTATCCACCATACGACCTTGCTATCCGTCCAGGTCCCTTTGCCAAAGAAATGATGCGAGGATCATCCACCGGTAATGTAGGGGAGTCAACCTGTGTCATTGTCCACATACAGTAATGTTAGGAAGATAGTAATTGTTTCAACATAATGCAACGATTTTTTGACAATTTAAAATAACTCACGTATGCACTGAACCAAGAACGAAACTCTTTGTCAATTATTGACCCCTCCTCAGCGTCTGTAAGACCAACTCGTGTCATTCGAACGTATACGTTTAGAAATATTCTGTATGTTACAAAAATAGTTAGCAAATAGTGTGTAATTGTTTATGCGATGAAATAATGTTAAGTTACAAATTCACTCTATGTAAGGCTCGATCTCTGCACAGTTGCATAACACGTATGTCTGCATTACGTGATACTCAGAATCTTTCAACGGCCTACGCACTGATCTTCCAACTGTCATGCCAGGTTCCGTAAAAATCGGCAAGTCGTTCATGTCAACACCTTCAAGTAAATTTTCGACAATGTTTCGTTTCTCCGGTCGAAACTGCTCTGCAATGTGTTGATCAAAGTAGTATGAACAAAATGTGGTAGTCTCTTGCGTCAGGTACGCACTACAGATAGATCCTTCTACTCGTGATCTATTTCCAACCATCTTTTTCAACCGACGTAAGTACCTGTGGGTACAAAACATAATTGACATTCGATGATCACTGTACTGATTTATTCGCGTACATTACAAAATAACTGTGCTTACCTTTCAAATGAGTACATCCAGCGGTAATGTACGGGACCCCCTAAGAATGCCTCGTATGGAAGATGCACTGGAAGATGCTCCATGGAGTAAAAAAAGCCAGGCGGGAACATTCGCTTCAACTTACAAATAATAACGGCGATCTCTGAACTCATTGAAGCGACAGTAGCTTCCGTCAGCTCTGTACATGTCAAGTCCCTGAAAAAAACACTCAACTGGGCAAGCGGCTCCCAATGTCTATTCTCTAGGAATGGTCTGAACGCGACGGGCATCAATCGTTGCATAAATATGTGACAGTCGTGGCTTTTCATCCCGAATATGATATGTTTTTGACTGTCTATACACCGACTCAAATTCGAAACTTATCCGTCCGGGAATTTGATGGATTTGATCCACTCAAATAATGTTTTCTTTTCATCCGTCGTCAACATGTACTTTGCTTTTGCGTAATTATCATTGTCATCAGGCTCCAACTCAGGACGGTGATGTTAGGAATGGTGTCCTAGAACTTGTAATTATTTAATAATAATAATTTATTTAGAATAAATTAAATAAATAAACATAAGTTCTTTATATTATCTAGATTGATTCAATTAAAGATATTAGGAATATATGGAAATATATAAATATCAAACATTCAAATAGTAAACCCTAAGTTACTCTTATGAAATCACGACTTAGTATGTGAGTCATACGAGAGGATTAAAGTCGAGATGAGTAACTTAAAAGTGTCTACGATAAATGGATAACGTTTGGGAACCTTATCCTGGTAACATCGTTGATAGCTTCGCATTTTGTTTATAGACAAATGATCTAATCCTGATCATTCATGTGGGAGACATGAAATGGAAGTATCATATGCAATGTTGATTGTATAAGACAGGACCACGATGTTCGATCAAATTTCTCATTAGTACCGGTTTACGAGAAATGATCGAATATCAAACTAAGTTTATCAACCGTGATAGATCTCAATCCTGAGTGAAATGCGGACTCCTATTTGTGGAGTTATGTTCTTTGATTCACATGGTTGAGAGCGATCTGTAAGAACGCTCAATACACTCCTGTTTTGGGAACATGACTAGATAAGTAGCTGGGAACTCATTTTCACGAGATGGAATTCATAACTTTCCTATAAATTAACGGTATCGGTGCGATACCTAAATATTTTAGGAACTTTAGGAAACTCCTTTGATGTACTGATTCGAGACATGAACAAGTGGCGCCACGACTTCTATTGATCACAGAAGTATATTATCTCTAGTTCGACTAAAGATAATGTTCATTGGAGAATCAGCGGGAACACAAGGATAAAGCGGTAATTACAGGGGCAAAACGGTAAATTTATCCGCCTGTAATTATGAGGGTTCCACGTGAAGGATTATATCACAGATATAAATAATGATAAACTAAATGGACATAACTCATCTATAGTGAGGGGAGTTCAGCTATGAATCTATAGTGGAATTATTCATAGTTAGATAATAAGTAATTAACTGATTATGTGTTAATCACTTAATTGACTAATTATTAAGCCCATGATCTATAGGTCCATCGGGTCCCTATGCTAGCCCAAATATCGTAGTCGCGAAATCAAGTAGAAGAAATGGAAATTTTTAAGTAAAGTGAATTACTTAAAATAGGCAATATTAATTGTTTAAATATTGAGTATATTTAAACGGTAATTAATATAAACATTATTAATTGTTTAAATAATGAGTTTATTTAAACATGAAATTAATAATGAAATATTATTAATTAGATATTATTAATTATTTGAATATTGAGTATATTTAAATGGTAATTAATAATTTGAAATTAATTAACAATTATTAATTGTTTAAATAATTAATTTTATTTGAACGGAAATTAATAATTAAAATTAATTAATTAATAATAAAATGTTATCAATAAAATTATTAATTAAATAATGAGTTTATTTAATGGAAATTAATAATTAAAATATTTATTATTAATTATTTAAATAATGAAAATTATTTAAATGGAAATTAATAATTAAATATAATTTGATAATATTTAGTCGGGAGAAAATATTAATATTATTAATTGTTTAAATAAAATATTTTATTTAAATGGTAATTAATAAATAAATTAATTAAGTTGGACTTATTAATTTAAGAGAGAGTTTCAAGCCCAATTGGATTAATGAACCCAATTGAAATTGGCCCAAAATAATTAATTAAATAAATTTGATTTATTAATTATTTATTATTAATTTTGGCCTTCATAGATAATTTGTAGGAGATAATTATTTGAATTATATCCTATAATAATTATATAGATTTATTTACCCAAGATAAATAAAATAAAGAAAAGAAAATAATCTCCTATTTATCTATGGCATTTTCTAAATTGCAAGATAAAGGAAAGAGATAATCTTTATTCTTTTTGTATTTATCTCTATAGATTAATCCTAATGTGATTAGGATTCCTATTTTCCTATAAATAGGAGGGTTGGGTCATTCATAAATCACACAATTAAATTCCTTAGAAATTCAGAATTCTCTCTTCCTTCTCCCTCCCCCCTTAGCCGATTTTCCCTAGTCCATTGGGAAGAAAATATTTTTTCTTCTTCCCAATTTCTTCTAAAGTTCGATCCCACAATCGGGTATCGTTTGATCGATCGGGATATAGCGTAGAAGATCCGGTGTTGCTGAGGATTTGATGCCGTAAAGAAACCTCCAACCGATTCTCCATTTATTACTTAATGTAAGTTTTGATTTTAATTTTCGAAATTTAAAGCATGAATCTACATGTTTTTTACACAAATTGCATGATATTAATAGATCCATAATTAAATGTTAATTAGTTTACTAAATCAAATTCCGCTAGTTTAGTAAATCATCCCTTCAGGTGACATATCTCCCGTATATCGTAACGTGCCTTCAGATTGTCCTTATTTTTTCCCGGAACGTTCAAAATCTTATTGAAAATGTTGTCGAAGAAATTTTTCTCGATATGCATTACATCAAGATTGTGTCTAATCAGTAGATCTTCCCAATACGGTAGATCCCAAAAAATACTCCGTTTCTTCCAACCCGTGTTTTTGCCAGCTGCATTGTTTGCACTCTCTGCACCTTCCACTGTAATCTTCTGCATCCCTATAGCATCTATACCATGAAGAATCTGTCTTCCACTATACATGGTCGGGGGGGTTTGTTTTCTTACTCGTCGACCCTTCTTCAAGTCACTGCCGTTTGAACGGAAAGTGCGTTTCCCTTGTTTGTATCTTGGAAGAAAACAAAATTTGCAATGATGCAGGTCCTCATCCACATCCCAGTAAATCATGCATCTGTTTTGACACGAATCTATTTTCTCCACGGGTAATCCAAGTCCCTCCATTAGCTTTTTCGTGTCGTACAAACTGTGGGGCATATTATTTTCTTCTGGAGCGCATCGACGAAACCACGATGCAATCGCATCAAATCCTCTACCGGGTATGTTATACTGCGCCTTTATATTTAAAAGTTCCAGGGCAAGAAGAAGTTGACTTACCTCACACCCATCGTACAATGGTCGGCTGGCTGTCTTTAGCATCTCGTGCATCTTTCGTGCATCCAGATTCATTTCCTCTTCTACACCCCGTTCATCTTCGTCCACGTTTAAACTTTCACGGAAATTTTCATTGCCCCCATACCCCGCACCATCAAGTATCATTTGCTGCATCTGACTATACTGTTGTTCATCATTCCGTTCTTCGTCAACAACCTCTACATTCGAGCTGCTACCTTCGTATCGTCTCGATTCCTGTAATGCAAAGATCGAACATTTCATGTGTTTCCCCCAAAACACCCATTGATAATAATTCTGCACAAATCCCCGACTATAAAGATGCACCTTCAACTCTGTAACCGGTATGATTCTCCTATTGTCACATTTCCTGCACGGGCAACGTAGCTTTCCACCATACTTTTCATAATAGACAGTTGTCATGCAAAACTCAACAAACTGTTCAACCCCGGCCACGAATTCATCGTTCAAATACCCGTCTATCAAACGAACATACATCCACTCTCTCATTTTCTTTTTTTTTAATGCTAACAAACAATAGGTGGAGGGATTTTATAATGGACTCCTCTGCTCATTTGCGACCAGATGGTAGTATTTTTGCTACCATATGGTTGCATTTTCCCGCCAAAATTTCCCGCCATTTTCCTCACTGCCCAGAGTCACATTACGTCAGAATTTACGACCAGATGGTCAATTTTTTGGTGACCAGTTGGTAGCTTTTATCCCACCAAATTTTTTATAAATTATTGGTCACATGAAATCACATAATTTGCGACCATGCGGTCACTTCTTAATGTGACCACGTGGTAGCTTAATTCCCGCCAAAATTTTAAGCCACCACTGCTAAATAAAGGTCACAAAAATTGCGACCAGTTAGTCACTTTTAATTGTGACCACTTGGTAGCTTTTTTCCCTCCAATTTTAAGCTACCACTGGTCAATAAATGTCACAAAAATTGCGACCACGTAGTCACTTTAAATTGTGACCACTTGGTAGCTTTTTTCCCTCCAAAATTACGCGCCATTTTTTGCTACCAAGACATATTTTAGTCACAAAACTGCGACCAGCTGGTCGTTTTTTTAGGTGACCAATTGGTCGCTTCTTTCGCGCCATTTTTTATGACTACTTCTGCTTTTTGTCGCAATCTGGTCGCAAAAAAAGTGACCAGATGGTCACTTAAAGTCAACCTTCAAAGAAAGTGACCAGGTGGTCACGAAAAAACCACCACTTTTGTTTGGTCGCAAATTTCTGGTCGCATTTGGACAGTTTTTTTGTAGTGTTGGTCGCAATTTGGTCGCAAAAAAGTGACCATATGGTCGTTTTAAGTCAAACTTCATATTTACTACCAGAGTGGTCACCAAAAAAACTACCCAATACTTTGGTCGCAAATATCTGGTTGCAATTTAGCAGTTTTTTTGCAGTGCGTCCTCTCTCACAAGTTTGATCTCTATTTATTTCTCAATGATTAATCATACATCAACGAATCAACCGTCTCAACAAACTCAAGCTCTCATATTTATACAGACTTCAACGGCTAGAAATATGGGCTGACATCCCACGCGAAAAACGAAGATTGTTTGGGAAGAAGAGAGCCTTTACGTGAAAAGTCCTTTATGTCCCTGACTTAAAGAACCTTTTAATGTCAAAAGGGTAAATGAGCTGAGAAGATAAAAGACTGTTTTAGCCTCATTTTTTTACATTATTGATATTATTAATATTGTTGCTATATTGTTGTAAGTTTAATATTAATTATTTTTAAAATATTAATTAATGGTATATTATTCCAATTACATTATACGAAAGGAAAATTTTTTTAAATGGAACCATGGCCAAAGCCATATATTGCGAAAGAATTCCAACAAATGAATTGTACTGTGTTAGATATGTTTCAACATGTTGGTTAATGGTTATGAAATTTTTGTATTGCTTTCCCGCCACTAGTGGCCGGTGATGTAGATGAATTATATGATAAGAGTGTTAAAATAATTAAAATTTGTGGTTTATGCATCCATACCCATTTTAAAAAATAATCAAACTATTTTAAAATATAAAAAAAAAAAAAACTAAATATGTATTAATGTAGCACAATTTTTATGAAGGGAAATTTACATGAATGTTATAATTGGATGAAATATTTACAAATTTGTTAGGAATTTTTTTTTTTACAAAAAATGTTAGAATTTCAAAAGTCGATTATATCAGTCAATAATTAATAGTATATCAGTGATAGACTATTAATGATCGACTGATAAACTATCATTGATATACTAATGATTCACTGATATACTAATAGTGATTGACTGATAAGTTCAGAATTTTTAAAATTCTAACATTTTTGTAAATATATTTTATTTTCTAACAAATTTGTAAATATTATAAAAATTTCTAACATATTTGAAAATTTCCCATAAATAATCTCTAATATATAAAAGTGAGGATGTTTTAGAAACATTTTAAGACCATTATAACCCTTTCTAATTATTAAATTTACAAAATATGTCACACAATAATTAATTACCACTAACAATTAATTATTATTCTTATTATTACATTCTATTATTTAATACAATGAGTTATTTTTTTTTTTAATAAAATAGTTTAATGTTTCTATCAATGTTGACTATTATTTTGAACTACATCTTCTAATCTATATACTAAATATCAAATATATAATTGATATAGTATGAACTTTCAAATCGGCTTCTTCACACGGATTTCTAAAAAATAATCTTAAATTTGTTTTTTTCTAAAAAAAAATAGAAATTTTCACATTCTCTCAACTAAAACCAAATCTAAAAATGATATAAAAAATCAAATTTGATTTTTTTTTTTACAGATCTTCACATCTTTACAGATCAGACACCAGTTATAGCAGTAGATGGTAATGAAGAAGTTTGTGGCAATGCGTAGATGACAATAGTGGCAAGTTCTCAGATCCTACATAGAGATGGTGGCGTGTTCCATACAAAAAGCGGTAACATCTAGCCAAGCACCAGTGGTCTCGGACAAAAGTGGTGGTTGTCGGTAGGGGCACATATCCTCAAAAGTCTTGGTGGCAAGCAGGGCCGTTCCTAAAAAAATAAGGGCCTAGTGTGATATATAAATTTGAGCCATCTATCATATAATCTCTAAAATGAAAAATCATAAAAAAAAATATATATATATAAAAAACTTATTTTTATTAAAACACAATATCAATAATATAATATGATAAAAGAATAGCATAAAATTATCAAAGTAGTATAAAAAAAATATAAAAATTGAACTTTGAACTAAAGTTGGGATCGAACTCAACTCATAATGGCAGAGAACATAGAGATATTGTAGGGAGAAGGTGAACCAACGCGACTTAGAATAAATTCTTATTTATATATTATTAATAATAAATTTTTAATTCAAAATTTGGGGCCCCCAAAGTTCGGGGGCCCTGTTTCGTCGCACCAGTTGTACTATGCCAACGACGGCCCTGGTGGCAAGCATGGGGGCTTCACGTTGGGATGAGTATGAGTGACTTTTGAAATTTTGTTTCAGTTTTGAAATTGAATATTTCTTTTATTATTTAATTATATTGTTTATATTTATCAATTATGGATGGTATGTAATTAATACGTAGATGGGTAATTAATAGTGGTGTTTTTGAATTTTTAAAAAAATAGGAGAGAGAATCTGAAGTAAAATTGGGTATTTTTAATATTTTGAAACATATTGGTTATTTTTGAAAATAAGAGTTGAGATGTGGGTACCAATGATAATACCTCTATAAATTTAGTTAGTAAATCACTAATTTATCTAAAAGTTTATGCTTATGCAACTACGATGACTTTTGTCTCCAATGATATTTTTTTAAAAACAATAATTTATTGTAAATTTCATAGCAAACATCACGATGGTTAACAAAGGTGCATCATTTTCTTCCAAAAAAAAAATATATCTCTCTCGTTTTTATCCTTTTAAATGTTACTGATGAAAGATTTCCATAATTACATATGACAAAAAAAGCAGTGACCATAGCACATTTGTAATGATGTGAAAGTTCAAAGGAAATACAAAAGAGGAAATCACATAACAAGCAATGGAAAGAAAAGGAAAGTGATGATAATAGAAATGGTATTATGAAAACAAATCAAAAATATTGACAATTGTAGAGGGTAAAATCACCTCATAAGATAAGCCTTATCTTCTCCATATATTATTTTCCTGATATTGTGGAAGACCATAAGCATTTAGCCTATTAATTTGGCTATAAAAGGTATAAAAAACTTAGAAAACGGGTAATGCAATTTTCATAAGAGAAACATCATAATTCTTTTCTACTTTCTACCTACAAGTATATATATTAATTTGATCCACTACAAGAAATTAGAGCAATGCCGGCGAAAATTTTCGCCGGCATTGCCCATATTTTCGCCGGTATAGGCTAAGTCGGCGAATTTTTCGCCGGGACATTTTGCGGGTAAAGGACCGTCGTTTTAGGCTATGCCCGCGAAATTACGATTTCGCAGGCATAGGTTACGCCGGCGAAATATTTAACTTCGCCGGTATAGGGTTTAAGTGGGAATGCATTAACGCTAACGTATGCCGGCGAAATTCGCCGGCATATATAGGCTTTGCCGGCGAATTTCGCCGGCAAAGCCATTTATTTTTTTAATTTTAATTATGCTATGCCGGCGAATTTCGCCGGCATAACCACTGTAATATTTGAAAATTTGTTTTTTTACGATTTCGAATTATTACATTTCAAATTCCTGTATTTTCAGTCAAATGAAAAACAAATTCCACGTATCAAAATGCATATACCATTTATATCACATACAAAATGTCCATCTAAATTAGAAAGTGTGTCCAAATACAAAAAAACCATCAAAGTGTTCAAATACATAGTTTTTACAAAACTATCTAATATATACTAATCACGTGCACTACTATCCGGAAATGAAGGAAAGTAGTTCTTCAGGTTGCCCACATCTTGTGCAAGACTGTCATACTTTCCCTGGAGGTCTTTGTAATTACCTCTAAGTTCATTGCACTCTCCTTTAAGTTCATTGCACTCACTTCTAAGTTCTTTGTTCTCTGTCAAAAGCATCTCCACCCTCGGATCTTCTGTGGCGCGTGAGCGGCTTGGTCTTACAGTAGAAGAGTCCCTAGAGTGAGCAGGTCCCGCCCCTAAGCCTTTGATATAGCCGGATCGATAGCCTCGCACTTTCTCAATGATCTCGACACTAGTTAGGCGCGGTTGGACCTCTCCATCCACCTCCATATCAGGGGCGACCATCAAATCACACATCATGTTCTGCACTTATTACAAAGAACATACAATTTATAAATAATACATACAACATAATCTTATACTTAACTTTTAATGTCTTGTGACTTACATATTCTTTCTCTGCCTCATCATTGATCCAATCACCTTTATCATTAGTGTGCGTGACACTAAATAGATCAATTTCATTGAACTCTTCTTCATGATCTTCGTCTTCCGCTTGCTTTAAAAAAAACGAGAATGATAAGAAATTGGAGAGTACTAGTATATGAAGTTGTTTTAGTACCTTCCATATCAAAACTAAACATATACTTACAAAATCCGTCATGACTCGCACATGTGACCTTGAGCCCGTCTTGTGATTGTATTTCATTTTTCCCCGATTTTCGACATTTGCATCCACGATGGCCTACAATAAAGTCAAAGAAAAAATACAATATTATTAAGTTATACACAATAGCCTATATATGAAAAGGTTATGTGTTAACCTTGAACTTCGGTGTCTCCCACATGTCACATAAAAACACCCAATCATCCCTGTTCTCTACTTGTTCGTGGTTTGATGCACGTGCTACTTGAATGCCATCTTTCGCTTTAATCTTCTTATAGTGTCTGATTGGCAACTTCCCACCAAACTCAATCAAAGCCAAGGGCATCTTGTGATTAAGATAAACAGTGACAGCCTCTCGAGTAGGGTCGAAAATAAAGTTATCCTATGTCATAAAGAGTGGAAATGAGTAATGAATTTTACAAACTTTGGACAAACTAATAAAAATGTACTTACCAAAAGCCTGTGAATTATATTGTCCTTGTCTTCTTGGGTAACAAGCTTCCATTTAACAATACGACGAATGGGAATATAACCTCGACAAAGAACCCCGATCTCATTGATGAACAATGTCGCATTTGAACCCACGGGCGCACATAACTTATCGGGGATGTCCACATGTAGTTTCCCTCCATTGTTTCAAACGGCCTGAGCAAGTGCTAGGCTTTTGGATGGCCCTCGGCGCTTTGGTGACTGTGAACCTGTTCAAAATTCAACTAAGTTATACATGAGAGTTAAAAATCTTTGAAATGTATGCAAGTTAATAAGTACCTGAAGCAGGAGTACTCCCTCCGGCCTCATGATCAGTCGTACTATGTGGGTGTAACGCAGGTACACGGGTCTTGCACGGACCAAGAGGAGGCCTGAATATGTAAGAAAATGAAAACTCACAATATATACATTTTGTAAGTAAGACGTCTGCCTACATTAAGTAATTATAAAAGGCATTACCTACAAGGACCTAATCACTAAAATCAGATTCCGATTTTACTATGTTTGCATCTTCTTCCTCAATGAAATCATCTTCATCGTCAATGAAATCATCTTCTCTATAATCATTATTACCAATAGCTCGATCCATAACGTCGACATTTACCAAGTCAGGTGGTACGTCTTTCCTTAACATAACGATATCATCCACAGTATCAATAACTTCCGTCTCAAGCGGTCCAATATTAAGGTCATATTCTTCGGCTTCTTCATCACTATCTATCTCTGGAACGTCCCAAACTTTTTTTGGTTTCAAAGATTGGACCACTCGCCATTCCCCACTGTATTTTAGGTCTTCCAAGTATAACATTTGTTCAGCCTGAATGGCAAGAATGAAAGGTTCATTCACATACCACCTACGGGATAGATTAATGGACAAGAAACCAAGGTCGTCATGGATTCTATGGGAGGATGTGTCTATCCATTCACAATTAAATAAAATAACTTTGTTCCCTCCTACATATGTACACTCTAAAACCTCGCTTAACAATCCATAAAACGATATAGAACCGGTCTCATGTTCCCCTGGAACTGAAACACCGCAATTGTGAGTAATACGAGTGCTTGAACGATCTATTGTGTGAAAGAGCAAACCGTTCACACAACATCCACTAAACGAACGAGCTCGATTATCTGGTCGTATTGAAATTGCATAAAGATCCTCACTAAGTTTTCCCGCATTATGTAGTTCTCGTGCCTATGACATAAGCATATGATTTGGATAAAGTTGAAACAAATTTTTGGCTACACTAATCATGAAAAGTACACTCTTACATGACTTTTGAACCATTCTGGGAATTGTCTCTCTTGACGTGTGTATATATTTACACTTGATCTTTCACTTTGAAGGATGTCAAAATGCTTCCTATAGAGTATAAAGCTAGTATATTAAAGGCACGTTACATGAACATTGAAATAAAATTTTATACTTGTAAAATTAAATACACGTACCGAATAAATGGTAAGACTTCGTCACAATTGTTCAAAATGTACCAATGTGCTTTGTTCATTTCATCTCGTGATAGATGTCGAAATATAGACCTCCCAATTGGCCGAGCTTGGAGTTTAAAAACAAAATACCCCGTTTTGCACGATTTATTGCCGACCTTTCATCGCTTCGGTCAATCATGTTATGCCTTGTCTCAATGTTTTCCAAATACATAGAACAAAAACTTATGGACTCGTTTAGCACATATGCCTCGAGAATTGATCCTTCTGTCGCGCTTTGTTCCTTACATATTGTTTTAATGTTCTAAGACTACGTTCTATTGGGTACATCCAACTATATGTAACAGGCCCAACTATTTTGGCTTCATATGGCAAATGTACACACAGGTGAACCATGACATCGAAAAATGCCGGAGGAAAAATTCGTTCAAGTTTGCATAATATGGTGACAATGTCTCTTTCCAACCTATCAAGTTCTTCAACCCGAATAACCTTTGAACACATAGAACGAAAAAAATTACTAAACTCAGTAATGACACGATCTATGTTCTTATCCACAAAACAACGAACAGCTAGTGGTAACAGACGTTGCAATAGAACATGTGAATCGTGACTCTTAAGTCCAGACAATTTTCCAGATTCGACATTGACGCAACGAGATATATTTGATTCAAAACCGTCGGGGAATCTAACACCTTTCAAAAATTTACATGCCTGAACTCTATCTTTAGAAGATAAGGTAAAAGATGCCAAAGGTTTAACAAACTTAGTACCGGCCTTGTATACATGCAACTCTTTCCTGATTCTCAAATCTTGCAAATCTAATCGTGCCTTTAAGGTGTCTTTGTTTTTCCCTTCTATTGAAAATAATGTCCCTATCAAGTTGTCACAGACATTCTTTTCGATATGCATGATATCTAACTTGTGGCGTATAAGTAGGGTTGACCAATATGGGAGATTAAAAAAGATACTCATCTTTTTCCTGTTATGATTGTTTTCAGGTTGTTTCCGCTTTTTGTCAAAGTTGATAGGATTCTTACCTGCTTTAACAAACTGTAAACGACTTACTTCAGATAATATCTCAGAACCGGTCTTAACCCTAGGTTTATCTCGTAATTCATGAAAACCATCATGTAACTTATTTCTACGCATTACATGATCTAATGGTAGATACCGCCGATGACCCATACAACAAACTTTACTTCTCAACCCTCGTGACGAAGTATCATCTAGCATAAAGGGCACGCCTTATATCCTTTAGTGCTCCATCCTGACAAATCACCATATGCGGGAAAGTCATTAATCGTCCACAAAAGTGCAGCATGCATTTGAAAGATTTCAGATTGTGAACTATCAAATGTTCTAATCCCCTCATTCCACAACTCATACAACTCCTCAATCAATGGCTCTAAAAACACATCAATGTCTTGCCCCGGTGATTTTGGTCCAGGAATAAGCAATGACATAAAGAAACTAGATTCTTTCATGCACTTCCAAGGAGGTAAATTATACGGAATTAACATAACAGGCCACATGCTGTAAGATGTGCTCATGTTACTCGACGGATTAAAACCATCTGATGCTAGAGCTAAACGCACATTTCTTGGATCAGACGCAAACCATGGATATGTTCGGTCAAAATGTCTCCAGCCTTGTGCATCTGATGGATGTCGAAGCACACCATCTGTTTCTATCCTCTTATCTTTATGCCATCACATATCAGAAGCGGTGTGTTTAGAAGCAAACATACGTTGCAACCTACGCTTAAGTGGGAAGTGACGCAATACTTTATGAGGAACTTTCTTACTCTTCCCATTTATCACCTCTTTATAGCGTGATTCTCCACACACCGGACAATGCTCACAATCAGCAAACTCTTTCCTATATAATACACAATCATACTTGCATGCGTGAATCTTTTCATAACCTAAACCCAAGTCACTAAGCATTTTTTACTAGAGTAATATGACCCCGGTAATACAGAGTCAAGTGGCAATGCTTCTTTCAACAGTTTGAGAAGCATATCGAAAGACTTGTTGCTCCATTTGTTCAAAACTTTTATATGCATCAGTTTCACCACAAAATTTAGAATAGAAAACTTTGTACACCCGGGGTATAATTCTTTTCCAGCTTCACCTAATAAATGTGAGAAATCATTATTTGTGGATATATCATTCTCAACATTCTCATGTAACGGGGCTCGTATCTCCTGAATAACTTCATACATTTCACCCACCCTCTCATCATTAGAATTTCCCCCTACATCCTCATGAACTTGTGATGTACTTCCGACGTAACTCGTGAACCCCCAAACATCTGCTTCTTCTCCATGCAATACCCACCGAGCATAGGTCGGAGACATTCCATTAATATATAGATGTAGTTCTATACTATCAATTTGCCCAAATACAGTGTTCACACATTTCATACAAGGACAACGAACCATCCCATTTTCATTGACAACGGTCCTCGCTACCTCTATGAAAGACTTAATACCTTTGACATATTCAGTACAAAATCTGTCCCTAAGTACTATCCAACTTCTGAACCATAACCCAATAAGTAATAAAGTTAGGTTGCTACCTAACGTGACTCGATAAACTAATTCTAAACAATGACTATGGTAGGTAAATAGAAATCCATAACAATAAAAGATGACAAGTTTATATGTGTGGCTAACTTTGCTGCAGGTTAGCCACACCTAAGGTTTATGCATGAACAATTAAATAAAGTATATCAGATTAAGTGTGGCTAACTTTGCTGCAGGTTAGCCACACCCAAAGTTTATGCATGCACAATGAAATAAATCCTATCAAATTATGTGTGGCTAACTTTGCTGCAGGTTAGCCACACCCAAGGGTATGCATGAACACTTAAATAATGTAGAACATATAATCTATATTAATATATATATAAATAACAGCTATAATATAATATTATATGATAATTAAGTATGATGAGAACTTGAAAATGTACCTATCCAGTCTCTGTACACCAGAGGAGGGTTGAAGTAAGTAGAAAACCAAATTCGCTGTCACTTCATCTTACCAGTCTCTGTACACCAGAGAAATCACCATCCTCGACAAAGTCAAGTTCCCACGAACAAAAACCCATTTCCCTTTCAACCGTTTATCGCTTATGGTTAAACCAGAAACCAAGACCTTCTCAACAGAATGATGGAAATGAAAACACAGAGTGTTCTGCTGATTTGTCAGAGTAGAACAAAAGTTAGCTAACATTTCCAACATCAAATCAATCCCAAATGGAGAAGTGACAACAAGAAGAGTAATAAGATCACTCCATGTATTCAACATGACTTGGCCAAGTGCTATGTCCAAATCCCTTAAAAGCAAGCAATGCGAGAAGAAATGGGGAAGCGTAGGCAACACTCAAAGCAATGGAATAGAATGATGTCCATCCATTCCCAAGATAATGATGAGCTTGTTCATCAAGTGTGGGAAGCCTCATTTCCACACCAGAAGGAATTCTATAGGCAGTCATGAGTTGGTCCAAATCTTTCTACTTGAAGATAGACTTGAAAATAGATGGATGACTTACCGCTCTAGAACTGCTAGAAGCAGACGTGATGACGAGGATTATCAACCTTAGCCTCAGCGCTAAAGGTCTCATCATAATCTTCTCCAGAATTCTCAAAAGCGGTGTCAGACTCCTCATCCTCACAAAACTACGGTGAGCGGTCTGAAGTAGCTTCCACAAGATTACTAATATCAGATGATGTCCGAGGCGAAATAGTCTCTTCACGAACCGGAAGACGAACCTAATGTCTGGTTTTAGAATGTCGAAGGGCATGTCTAGCGGCAGCTTCACGATCATATTTGTCAACATTCATTTCAACCTTGATGGATTGAACGTAAATTCGTTCACCGTCCCCATACTTAAGGGTCCTACTTTAAGCCATGAAGAAAATTGACGGACCAAAGCGAATTTCAACCTAATTTTGGTAAACCTAACTACAAATAAAATCAGTGAAAAACCTTAAACCCCTGAATCACAAAGACTCACCTTTGAATTTAAAGAATAGTCTGATAAAGAAATTTTCCCCTCGGAACAAGAGATGTGGAGACCAAACTACTAAAAGATAAACCCCCAGCTACCAATGAGCACGTCAGAAATGAATTCGCAAAGAAATATGAAATTTGAGAGGAATGAAATTTTCAGGAGACAAACAATCTTTTTTTTTGTATCCTTCGATTTTTAATAGTCTTAGAAACTAAGCGGGAAAACACATGAATCATCAGCAAGGAAAAGGAATTGAAGACTACTATATTCAGACACAGGTCAACTTGGATCAGACATGCAAAACCTCTACTTTCTTTCACTCCTAAACACACTTGGAAGTAAAAGCTGGGAAAATATGTCGAGGATAAAATTTCCCCATGAGATAGGCCCAAGTCGAATGCCCAAAGTTTGACTGCAGTCACAACGCAAAAGATGAGATAACCCTAAAGCCCATCAGGACAAGCACATATGACCCATCGAGTTTTCTTAAAACGGCCACCACAGACAAATGTATTCATCTGGATAGGCTTCGGTCCACCTCGAACTATTAAAGGCGGTCAGCTTAGTCGAGGTCCAAAAAAGGAACATTAAATATGTGATAAATCATTGAATATATCTTTCCTAAATATCCTAGAAATTATATTATTTTCCTGATATTATAGAAGCCATCAGCATTTAGCCTATTAATTTGGCTAAAAAAGGTATCAAAACCTAGAAAACGGGTAATGCAATTTTCATAAGAGACACATCATAATTGTTTTCTACTTTCTTCCTCGAAATATACTGACTTGATCATCAGAGATGGTTTGGCAGGCACCACACTGCTGTGATTTCATCCATTGTAGGAATTCAAGGAGAAAGGAAGACGATTGCACATGAAACATGGGTGATCGATCGTAGCGGAAAATATCATCAACGGTAACTGCATTCAAATTTTCTGACAAAATCATTCCCAATCCCAAACACTGAAATAGTAAAAGAAAAAGAAAAAAAAAATATTTCCTGATAACGGGTCTTAGAAACCTGAATTCTGAATATGTGGCATATGACGGGTGAGGAATTTGTTTTCTTCCGCGTGTCAATAAATATTGTCTATGACTGGTCAAAGACAGGTTTTCAAAACCGGATTTCTTAAAAAATGGACATTCCCATAATTAACTTTAAATGTTTGGAAAAATATTGGATACATTAAAAAAAAGGGTAAAATACAAATAAGACCCTTGTGGTTTGTTTCAAATGCATGAACACCCCCTGTGGTTTGAAAATGGCAAATCACACCCCTGTGGTTCCAATTTTTTTCAATCAGACCCCTCAATTTCAATACCATTAATTTTCTTTTAATCATAAGTTCTTCGTTTGAACTTCGATTTAGATGATTCAAGATGTTTTGGAATCCTCATTTCAGTATCTATGCTACAGTTACTTAAAAACTTCTAAATCATCAATAACCAAAAGAGTTAACGGTGTCAATTATACCTAGTATTTTGATGTTACTAAACTCTTTTATTTATTAATCATTTCAAAGTTTTAAAGTGACTATTAGGTAGAGCCTGAAATGAGGATTCCAAAACATCTTGAATCATTCAAATCAGAGTTCAAACGAAGAAGTTATGGCTATAAGAAAATTATTGGCATTGAAAGGAAGGGGCCTAATTGAAAAAATTTGGAACTACAGGGGTGTGATTTGCCATTTTCAAACCACAGGGGGTGTTCATGTATTTGAAACAAACCACATGGGTCTTATTTGCATTTTACCCTAAAAAAAACCGACGTTTTTTATCCTCGTTCTACTTACAAACTTATATATTTATTCTAGATACATTTAAATTTTGACTGTATATATGATAGTGGGAGATGTATATTAGAGCAATATATGAACCACACAAATTTTGACAGTACTTATGATATTGGGAGAGGTATTAGAGCGATATATGAACCACTTTTTATGAAAAGATTATTTTCTAGAGACAGAGAATGAGAGTACTTATGAACCACACTAACTTCGCTCTACATACTTTCTCTCTCTAACCTCTCTCTACATAACACATTCTCTCTCTCACTTCTCTCTACATTAAACTTTCACTCTCTAACATCTCACACGTTTCTCTGTCTATCATCTCACACATTTTCTCTCTCTCTCTCTCTTATTTTTCTACACTCTCTAACTTCTACTTATACATTTTGTTTCACTAACTTATTTCTACATATTTTCATATCTACACACATTTTCTCTAAAAAGTACACTAAATATGATTAAAAACACTTTTAAATATTAGAACCAAACAATAAGTTAATATACCACAAAACACTTTTTATCATAGTAATTATAATAAAAATAGTTTGATTAAAAGCACTTATTTCTCAAACACTCACAAACAAGCCTTAGAGTGATATATGAACCACTTCTTATGAAAGGATTATTTTCTAGAGACAGAGTTGACAGCACTTATGATATTGGGAGATATATTAGAGGCGATATATCAACCACTTCTTATGAAATAATTTCTATCACAAGAAAACAAAGATCACGCGAAAAAATTGAATTATGATGTGTTGTCCGACATGGATATATTTTTGACATTTTGTCTTTACGTTTCAGGTTGTTTTGTTAGCGTATGAAAAGTTTCCATGTGACATCAATGATTGCTATAATATCATTATTTGTTCAGGCAGATTCTACGACCTTTCTCTCATTTTGGCCACTATCATAAATTATTAAAGTTTAAAAATATTAAATTTTATGATAATATCATTATTTGTTCAGGCAGACTCTACGACCTTTCTCTCATTTGGGCCACTATAAAAAATTATTAAAGTTTAAAAATATTAAATTTTATGAAATAATTTAGAAATATTTTATTCCAATCTACTTTTTATAATATTTTATTAATTCATTTAATAAAACCTAACGTTTGGAACTAACGAGTCTAAGATTTTGATTCAGGGACATGATGATCGACTACATTTTAAAAAACAGTAATTTTCTAATAGTATTTTTCAAACAATAACTAAATATTTTAGAATGTCATAAAAATAATATTTTTTTAACATTCACTAATTAAGTAAAAGAAAACTATCTAAATAGTTAATTTATAAAAAGAGTTCAAACTAACAAAATTGAAGAAAAAAAAATATGAATTTAAATTCAAAACATCTTAATATTGATCATAAAAATTATCTTTGGGGTACGTAAATCTGCAAAATAAGGGGAAAAATTATTTTTAAAAACAAATCAAACATTTTCTAAATAATAAATTAAGGTTTAAAATACTATTCGGTGTAAAATTTTCATTTACAATAACTAAAAGAATTATTTTAATTATTGATCAATAATATTTAATATGTTAAAAATTAAATCAAGTCAAAATAAACAATTTTTTATCACTTTGATTTAACGTCATTCAATTCATAATAATTACAATATGCACAAATATAATAAATAAAAAATTGAAAGGAAAAAAGTCATGATTTATAATCTCAATTATAAATTGAAATCATATAATTTAAACTAATAAATTTAAAATAAATAAAATGAGAGGCAAATTCTTTAATCATATTTAAAAATTCCAATTTGAAAATAATAATAATAAAACACCATCTTTCTGAAACAAAATAATATAAAATTACAAAAAAGAAAATTTGGAAAAGGGATCTTACTCATACAAATGAATATAAAATTACAAAAAGAAAGTTTGGAAAATGAACCAAGTGGGTTTCGAACCTGGAAGCGCGCAGGAGATGAAACTGATTGCATCAGCTAGCACCAAGGCTAGTTTCTATGATCAAATATCTCATTTACAATATATAATATAAAATATCCATCATAATTTTGAGCCCCCAAAATATGTGTCTGGTGCCGTTACATTATTTGCACAATGCCAGCACCGGGCCTTGGTGTAAGGAGAGATTAATCAGATAGGCGGCCTTAATGTGGCTGCCTCCCTAATGAGTGACACGTGTCACTTAAAAGTTTTTTTATTTTTTAATTTCGTTTGTCAAGGAAGTTGACGGAAACGGACTTGTCCTTTTTTTCTTCCTCTTAAATCGGCAGAGTAATTCAAATAAGGATTACACAACTTTACTTATTTTTTTTCGAAGCAGAAAAAGTTTTTTTTTTGTTGCTTTTTTAGATGTTGTATAATAAAGTTAAAGTAATTTTTTTTATGTCTTTTTATTTTTATTATTTTTATTGAATAATGAATTCTTTTCATTACTTAATAAATGTAACAAAAAGTGTTATTTTTAAAATTAGTAATTATAAGACTTGAAAATTTGACATATTAATCATTTCACTCTTAATGTAATTAATTTTATTTCACATTATTGACCTTTTAATAATTATTAAATTAATATTGATTAGAACTAAACAAATATTGAAAACTATCAAGTGCGTCTTCAATGTGGGCTACTTATAAAAACCATTGACTAAATAGAATTTTTAATTTTAAATTAATCATAAAATATATTAAATTGAGGAAGAAAAGTAAATTTCGTTAAAAAAAAAAAATTATCCATGGTAGCATACAATTTTTTTTTATATATATAGAAGGAAGTTTAATTTTAAAGTTTCGAATTGATTTTTGTTTTAAATGTTAAGAGGTTAAGCTTAAAAAAATTTAGAGTCGTGGAATGTAATTAATTATAAAAATAAATTTATGTTTCAATTTTATATCTCAAATATTGATTTGGTTTCTATTTTAAATTATAAGGTAATGATTGATTTTGTCTCATTATTTTTATGTTTATACATTTTCAATTTAAAAAAAAAATATTTTTTTTAACGTTTATCCACTTTGTGAGTTCAGAAAGAAATAATAGGAAAAAAGAGGTGTGTTTCCACCACTCTACTGGTTTAGGAGAAAAAGTGAAAAAAAAAACTCCGTTGCTACTTGCTAGTTCCGTTTTCGTTAACTTGTTTGTCGAATGAAATTAAAAAATAAAAGATAAAAAATTTTAAGTGACACATGTCACTCATCAAGGAGGCAGCCACATTAAGGCCGCCTCCCTGAATAATCTCTCGGTTGTAAGGGGGTAAGTTTTGAATGAATTATGAGGGGGGGAGTGTTTTTAGTAAAATATTTTTTTTATAAAACACTTTTTAAATAAAAACACTAATTAAGTATTTATTTAGAAATATTTTAAGTGTTTCTAAAAGTTTTTTAGAAATTTTAAAAACTCATTTATGAAATAGTCAATTGAAAGTGTTTTTAGTGAATAAAAAATGTTTCAAAATCCAACTTGAACTCATTCTAAATTCTTGTGTCTTATCTTGCTTTCTTCTTTTGCTTATTTATTTTAAAGTGGGTAGTTAGTGTTTTGTTGTTTTTCTTTTTAGTGCTTGTTTTAATATTTGTTTATTTCGGCTTTTGGGCTATTGGGCCTGTTGGACTTGGGCTGTTGTTGAAAGGCCTATAAATACATTTTGAATCAATTGTAACAGACTGATTTAATAAAAGTTCAATTTTTACAATATTTCAGAATTAGTTTTACATCATTTGGTATCAGAGTAGCCTCAATCCAGGGACGTTTATGGCTGGAAAATGAGGACAACACCCCGGAGATGACACAGTTCGCACCGGTGAAACAAAGGTGGCGTAACCTCAACAACCACAACATATCTTGACCCCGGATGTTATTGTCGATCGCTTGCAGACAGTGGAACTTACTGTGGCAAACCTGCAAAGAGAAATGCAAATTTCATTTCAATAATTAACGAGGCAGATTCATATCATGGGAGAAACAATGACGCAAAGGGGATTTCAACAAGATGGACTGTTCCAAGAATGACGACAACAACTTGATTTTCAAGAACCTATCAATCCAGTTGGAAGAGACCGAATACGTGGACAAATTCCGGTGGAAAACTTAACACAACGCCAAGATGCACCAAGAATTGCCCAGATTTGGTCAGCCGCTACAAGAACAGTGTCACAACCTCCCAAGAATCCAAGCTCAGCCCCAAGAATGTAATGACCATAAAAAAAATATGCCAAGATTCGTTAACAACCCCAACAACAGTATGGCGAAGAGCATGGACCTGCAAGAATGATGGAACAATGTCCAATGTTACATAATTTCAGAAATAGACAATATAGAATGCAAGATTCAGATGATTCAAGTGACGATGAACAGTTTCCATTCATTGAACCAATGCAAAACCAAGAAAATCATGGAAATCAACGACTACAATTCCAAGAACATGGAAACCGAGAAAAAAAACTCAAAACATACATTGACTGATTTGATGGAGAGTTAGATATGAGTGTATTTCTTGATTAGATAAATAGGACTGATGCATTTTTGACTAGGAATACAAGAAAGTGAAAACTATCGCTTTACGTTTGAAAAATATAGCCTACGCATGGCGGGATCAGATTCAAACAAATCATCGAAGAGTAGGAAAACAACCTATTCAAAGATGAACAAGAATGCAAAAACTTTTAAGACAACGATTTCTACCAATCAATCATGAACAACTCATTGACGATCTATATCAGAATTGCTAGTAAGGTTCAAGAACTATTCAAGCCTATACACAAGAGTTTTATACACAAAGTGCAAGAAACAATTTGGCAAAAATAGAATCACAACGGATTTCTCACTACTTATTTGGCCTTTGTTTGAATATCAAGAAAAGGGTGGACTAGTATCCTATAGGATAACTCCATAAGGCAGTAACATTGGCACAAAAAGTTGAACACAATATGAATCTATAGTACCATCAAGACAGCAAAATTAAGGAAGAGGGCAATGAGGACAGCAGCAAACAGTCCAACAAAAAGGAAATCAAGACACAACTAGAAAGTTTTACCAAGGTAACACTTCTGGCATTAATAAAACACAAGACAATATTATAAAAAAGCAAACCATCACTGGAAAAGATTATGGGAAACAAAACATTAGAAAAATGGATAATCGCTATGTCAAACCTACCCCTGGAAAATGTTATCGATGTGGACAGCCTGGTCATTTATCTAATACCTGTCCACAACGAAAACAAATCGCACTTTTGGAAGACCCTGATGACAACACAGTGGACTTTGATAGTGAGGAGACGCATGAGGAAGAGGATGAGGTCGACTAGGCTGATGAAGGTGAAGAACTTTCATGTGTAGTTCAACAGATCAAAAACGGAGACCAATCCCCAACGACACGCTTTATTTAGAACTATGTGCACAATTGCGGGAAAGGTATGCAATATAATCATTGATAGTGGTAGCAGTGAAAACATCGTCTCCAAGGCCTTAGTAACAGTCCTTAAACTCAAGCCCACCGACACAAATTACTGACATTTGTACTGTCCCATTCTCTATTAGATACCATAAGGATCAAATAGTGTGTTGTATTCTTGACATGGATGCTTGCCATGTCTTGTTAGGAAGACCGTGGAAATATGATGTTCAAACTACACACAAGGGTCGAGAAAATACCTACGAGTTCCAATGGTTAGGAAGGAAAATTGTTTTAGTTCTATACCTTAGAAAAGAGAGTAACCCTAAGAAAAAGGAAAAAACAGTAGAGCGAACCCTTCTCTGCACTCTAATAACGGGACTAGACCTCCTTAAAGAGGACAATGATGAAGGCTTTTCACTTATTGTGTCCCAAACAGCCCCACTGAAACCTAATTCTTATTATGACCTGAGGATAAAAAGTCTATTAGAGAAGTTTCCCGATCTACTTGAGAATCCCATAGATTTACCACATTTACGTGACATTCAACATCACATCGACTTTGTTCCAGGCTCAAGTCTACCCCAATTACCTCACTATCAAATCCAAGATTTACTCGATAAAGATCACATTAGACCAATCCTAAGCCCTTGTGCAGTACCAGCCTTATTACCCCTAAAAAGGATGGTACTTGGAGGATGTGTGTTGATAGTAGATCTATCAACAAGATTACTATCAAATATCGTTTTCCCATTCCCCGATTACCTGATTTAATAGACCAATTAGCAGGGGCAACGACTTTTAATAAAGTGGATCTTAAGATTGGATATCATCAAATACGAATCCGACCAGGTGACGAGTGGAAGACTATGTTTAAGACAAATAAGGGGCTTGTCAAATGGCCTGTTATGCCATTTAGGCTGTCAAACGCTCCTAGTACTTTTATGTGACTCATGACTCAGGTTTTTCAACCTTTTCTCAATAAATTTATTGTTGTTTACTTTGATGGCATACTATTTGACAACAAACTTAAGCATGAACACATAACTCACTTAGACCAATTGTTTACTGTTCTAAGTGATTATCAACTTTACATAAACTCTAAAAAGTTCATTTTTATGGTCCCTAGATTGTTATTTTTAGGTTTTGTAATTAGTACCAACGGCGTAGTGGTTGATCTTAGTAAAATTGAGGCCATAAAACAATGGCCAGAACCTTAAACAGTAAAGGCATTACAAAGTTTCCTAGGTCTCGCTTCGTTTTATAGAAAGTTTATTCAAGGCTTTAGTTCTATAGTTGCACCTATGACTAATTGCCTTATAAATGGTAAATTTCAGTGAGCGGAGGAACTAACCAATAGTTTTAATCTATATCTATTCAAAGAAAAGTTGTGTTCTACCCCCGTTTTAGCTCTCCCAGATTTTAATAATCCCTTTGAGGTGATAGTGGATGCTTCCAATTTAGGGATTGTCGGAGTTCTTTCACAAAATAATCATCCTATTGAATATTTTAGTGAAAAACTAACTGAGGCTAGGCAAAAGTGGTCCACTTATGAACATGAATTGTATGCTCTAGTTCGGGCTCTTAAACAATGGGAACACTATTTACTAGGGAAAGAATTCATCCTATTTACAGACCATAATTCATTGAAATTCCTACAAACCCAGAAAAATATAAACCGCAAGCATGCTCGATAGATTAGTGATAAGGCAACCATGCGTTCAAGTCCAAAAACCCATTACAATCGTTTGCAAGAACCTTTGAAGCATGAAAATGGCACAAAACCTCCTTAACTAATCGGATCAACCCAAGAGTTCCAAATGATAAGACAAACCCGAATTACAAGTCCAAAGACCCAATGCTATTATGCTTAGCATGAACCTTTGAAGCAAGAACTCAAACCCTCCCTAACTATTCAGAAACACCCCCTAAGAATGGCTAAAAACAGATTGCTTAGGAAAGATGATCATTGATCTAGGACAGGTTTCCAAGACCAAGAATCGAAACACTCCACAAGTAGGATGATCATTTCCACTTGAATGACTCTAAACATGTAGTCTACGACAAGACTACAAAGGGTTGAGGCTCAAGGCTCTCCATTTGCTCAGAAGGCAACATTTCATTACATTTTCAAATCTTATTTACAATGGCTGATACATGGCCTATTTATAGACTTAAAATACAATGCAATTTCGTTCATAATGCTCCCATAACAGCCCAATTAAGTCCCTAGCATGTAACCTACGAATTTAAAGCAAAAACTTAAGTTACATCTGCCACCATTTAATTTGTAACTTAAAATACAACTATTACAATTAAAACTGATATTTGAACTCTAAATTAAGCTTTTAAATCTTCATTAAAGCTTGTCTTGATATTGCTTTGAGTTCCCTTGAATGAAGCTTTGAATTGTCATAAATGCATCTAGAGTTGTCATCAATGCTACTACACTTGAAGCTTGAGTTGTCATAAATACATCTTGAGTGCATTTAATGCATGGCTACATAATTCATATCATTCCCCCATTCTTCAAAATGATTCGTCCTTGAATAAAAAAGTGTTGCTGCAAAAGAATGTTATAGAGAAAAAAATAAAATTGGACCTTACAAGCACTTCCTCACCTTTTACAACTCTCATTGTTCCACTCGTGTTTGCACTCAAAAATTAATATAAGATTGGCCTTTACTTTTAGAGAAGCAGCCCAAATATAGGTTAATATCTCTGTTATTAAGAGCTTACAATTGGCCAAACTCAGAAATTCAATCACAAATGAAAATACCAATCAACGGAGATAAGGTGTTGCAATTTAAGAGCAATCTGCACATTGAATTGAATCCCAATATTTGAAAAATTTTCATTACGAATTTGACTATGAGCCCTTCTGATATTTGAATGATAACAAGGTGATAAATATTTTTCTCTTCAGGACAAACAAGAAAATTCGGACGTTATGAAAGGATTTCGACACAAAACAGCAGCATTAAATACGGCAGTTACAAAAGTGGACAGTTTTTTGAAAAACTTTTAATTTAGCCGTTTTTGGGACTTTAAATTCATGCAAAGGAAGGTGTAACTGATGGTTTATGATATATAACTGACATAATAACACATTACAATCAGATATACACGAATTTCAAAGAGCAAACTCAGAAAACCTCAAGAATTTATTAGAAGAACGCAAGATGAACAAACCGGTGCTCTTGAATGCAATGTTTTTTTCTTTCTCTCTCTCTCTCTCTATCTCTCTGTTTTTTTTTTTTTTTTGATTTTCAAGATCGGAATGTGATCTTCAAGATGGAAACAAGATCAGAATGAAAAGATAATGAAGAAAAAATAATTGGACAGAAATGAAAAGATTGGACAGAATTTAAAACAACAAGAATAGAAAAGGATAGATTGGATAAAACCTGTTCTAGAGATCGGTCACAAAAACGCAACCAATGCTCTGATACCAAATGATAAGGAAACCTTGCGTTTAAGTCCAAAAACCCATTACAATCGTTTACAAGAACCTTTGAAGCATGAAAATGGCACAAAACCTCCTTAACTAATCGGATCAACCCAAGGGTTCCAAATTGTAAGACAAACCCGAATTGCAAGTCCAATGACCCGATGCTATTATGCTTAGCATGAACCTTTGAAGCAAGAACTCAAACCCTCCCTAACTATTCGGAAACACCCCCTAAGAATGGCTAAAAACAGATTTCTTAGGAAAGATGATCATTGATCTAGGACAAGTTTCCAAGCCCAAAATTCGAGACATTCCACAAGTAGGATGATCATTTCCACTTGAATGACTCTAAACATGTAGTCTACGGCAAGACTACAAAGGGGTGAGGCTTAAGGCTCTCCATTTGCTCAAAAGGCAACATTTCATTACATTTTCAAATCTGATTTACAATGGCTGATACATGGCCTATTTATAGGCTTAAAATACAATGCAATTTCGTTCATAATGCTCCCATAACAGCCCAATTAAGTCCCTAGCATGTAACCTACGAATTTAAAGCAAAAACTTAAGTTACATCTGCCACCATTTAATTTGTAACTTAAAATACAACTATTACAATTGAAACTGATATTTGAACTTTAAATTAAGCTTTTAAATCTTCATTAAAGCTTGTCTTGATATTGCTTTGAGTTACCTTGAATGAAGCTTTGAATTGTCATAAATGCATCTAGAGTTGTCATCAATGCTACTACACTTGAAGCTTGAGTTGTCATAAATACATCTTGAGTGCATTTAATGCAACTTGAGTTGTCATTAATGCATGTACTCTTTAAGCTTGAATTCCTTAAATGCATGGCTACATAATTCATATCAATTAGCTTCCTACAAATGTTTGATTTTTTGATCCAACATAAATCCGGGATTGTAAATAAGGTGGCTGATGCCCTTAGTAGGAGGGAAACACTTTTGACTATTTTACAGGGTGAGATAACAACTTTTGACAGCCTTAAGACGTCCTATGAACATGATCCAAATTTTGGAGATATTTTGTACATATGCACTAACCATCTTGCTGTTAATGATTTTCATATAATGGATGACTTTTTATTCAAAGGTGACTCACTATGCATTCCACACACATCCCTTCATGAATCTTTAAGTAAGGATATACATAGTGGAGGATTGGCAGGACACTTTGGTAGGGATAAGACTTTGTAACTTCTATCTAATAGATTTTACTACCCTAAATTAGCTAAAGATGTTGCGAATTTTGTAAAACATTGTTATATATGTCAAACATCTAGGGGGAGTCATAAAACACGAGACTCTATATGCCTTTACCTATTCAAGAATCTATTTAGGAAGATTTATCTATGAATTTCATTTTAGGTCTCCCTAGAGCTTAGCGTGGATTTGACTCAGCTTTTGTGGTGGTGGATCGTTATAGTAAAATGTCTCATTTTTTTACCATGTAAAAAGACTTCCGACATAGTTTATATTGCCAATTTATTTTGTAAGGAAATAATTCGTTTACATGGTATCCCCAAGACTATTGTTTCACATAGGTATATTAAAATTTTAAGCCATTTTTGTCGAACTTTGTAGGGGAAAATTTGACACAGGTTTGAAGTTTAGTACATCGAGCCACCCCCAAACAAACCGACAAACAGAGGTAACAAATCGTACATTGGGGAAATTAATGCGCTGTCTAAGCATTAGTTTCAACCGCATTCCTATCGTTTGAGCTTCTTCTTCTTTTGCCCATCTTGCATGTTCTACGACCCAACATTTTTCCATTACACGACTTCTTCACAAGGCGATTTCTTCCTCCTACTTAATCCCATACTCTGGATTATCTTTGATTGTGGCTTCTTCTCCTTTCGCGTATTCATCTTCTTTTCCGATTAAGTTATGCTCTCTGTCACACGACCCAGAATTTTCAAAACCCAGAAATTTCAATGAATCAGCTACTACCAGGCTCAGTACCTATACATGCAGACTACCATCTTCGTTATCTTCCATCTTTGGTTTTGTAGATCTAAGCGATTGGATTGAAGCTTTGATTGATGACGTTTGTTTTTTAAAGGGAGAAATTGATGCAGGATGCTAAATCTGTTTTGATATATTTGTTTATTTGTTCTTTTGGAATACTGGGCTTGTTGGACTTGGGCTGTTGTTAAAATGCCTATAAATACATTTTGAATCAATGTAACAGACAAATTTAATAAAAGTTCAGTTTTTACAATATTTCAGAATTAGTTTAACATCAATGGACCATTTAAGTTTATTAGTGGATTCAATATGTAACCGTTGTTGTAGTTCCATAACTCAACTCCAAGTTACATAAAATTAAGTTTAACAAGCTTATGAAATTCTATTTTGATATATAAATAAGACATAAAAAGGTTAAAAACTCTTGAAAAAGATTACATTAGTTATAAGGACATATCGACGTGGCTCAAGCTTTTTCAGAAAATGATTTATTCATTCAAAGTGCGGGTTCTTTCCACTACCAACATTGAAAAAGAAAAAAAAAGATGATTATATGATATTCATTCTCTAAAATTTAGAGTTCCGCCTCAAGCGAAGTGAACAAAGAGAACAGAAGCCCGAGCGAAACGATTCCCCTGGTAGTCTAGTCTATCGAGTGATTCAAGGGATTCCCCGAGTTTTGTTCCTGCTCTATCCCCCTCGGGGGGAATAGACAGCTATAAGAGGTAAGATAAGATAGGTCGTCCCTTACTCCATTCCCTCCTAAAGTCAGGAATGGCGGGACGGTAAAGAGCTACTATACTAAAAAAAAGGATATCTACAGTATAGGTAGAGGTAAGCCACCTTCCACTGAACGCTAAGGTTCATAAAAGTAAATCCTGCCTCCTTGATCTTTGACCCTAAACCCTAACCCCCAACATACCAAAACTAGCTGTCACCCCACCAGTAGTAGGAGATGTAAGGATTGATACATAGAATAATTTTTGATTTGATTGATAATCATATAAAGCGGAAGATATTTTTGCCATTTGCATCAAGCTCAAACTTCCTTCTTGCATGCGTGCTCCTCCAGAAGCACACACTAAAATAAGAGGTAAAATTTTATTGGTAGCATACTCGATCAAACGGGTTGCCATGCCGCCACTCGGACTCGAACCGAGATGCTCTAGCACTGCTTCCTAAGAGCAGCGTGTCTACCGATTTCACCATAGCGGCTTTCCCGAAATCATAATAACCTATTATTATTCAATCGTCGAGATTGAAAGAATAGAATCAATTCTCAATTCAATGTAATATTTTTTAGAAAATGTTTAAATATTTAAGGGGATAAAAAACTCGTTATCGTTATCTTTTAATTTGAAAACTTTTGAAAACTAAAGGGTAAAGTTTTCAAAATAGGGATTTGAGCGTTTTTCAATAAAAATATCTATTATTTGATTTCATTTATTTAATATTTATATGTATTTATTATTATTTATTTCAATAATAATTTAAGGTATCCATTTTTATATTTTACTCAAATTAAAAAATTTCAATGAGTCAATCATAATCTAAATATTTTATTTAAAAATTTTAAGTTATAGATAATTTTTTTCCGAACGAAATTTATCTTTCTTTTCTCCCTCGTTATATTTTTTTTTTCTATTTTTAAAATAAAATATATAAAATGTAGTTTGTTTCAGTTTTACCCTTAATGATTTAAAATATTTAATTTTACCCCGGTTGAAAATTGATTTTAAAAGTAATTATTTAGTTTTGGCTTTTTGTATTGCCATAAATGAAAATTATATTTGCTTAACTCCTTTTCTTTTCTTTTGCTAGAAGAAACTATTTTCCATCAAAATCCTCTTTCCTTGTTTTTATTTTTCTTTAATATCTCTACACAATTTATTCTTTTATGTTCATGGAAAGTTTATAATTCTTTTGCTTTATTTCACTATAATAAGGAATACACATTCAGAGAAAATAATTCTCTAATGGTGGTGTCTCCTTGTTTGAATGATTTTATGGATTTTTCTAGCTGTCCTCTTTGAGCTTAGTTGTCAATTTTGAGATTTCCTATCCAGCTCATTCTTTCTAGTTTTCCATGAGCAGCAGATTTTAAAATCCCTTTTTATATGGAGGTTATCTCTTAGTTTCTGTTCAAGCTTTTTATGTTTCATACTAGCGTATGTTTTAATAATATTTTGTGGCAAACAGTGTGTATCTGAGTTTCAATTAGATGGTCAACCATCTATATTTATAAAAGTTTAGATTTGGTAGATTATTAGGAAAAGAAGTCTAACAGCTAAAAATCGAAGAAGGGAGTTTCTCGTAAAAGTTTTTTTTACAGTGCCATCTTGTATTGAACGCTCTTTTCCCAAGAGAAGCTTGTGATCTAATCCACCGTACACGACTTTGTTACAAAGAGTAATCAAAGACAAATAAAGAAGGGAGTTGGTTTATTTGTTCTTTTTGGTTTAAATATTTGTTTTAAACGACTAACGATTCTAGTGGATTTTTACTGAGCAAGGGCACGTGAGTTTTTACCAGTTGAAGTTTTATCACATTAATCACATCATTGTGTATTTCCTTTTAATTTATGCTATTTACACATCTGGCAAGCACTCATTGTTGTAACACACAAAACCATGTCATAAGTTTCTGCATAATTGAGGATATGAATCATCTTATTAATCTTTCTTTTTAAAAGAAATTATTTGGAATTAAGCTGAGAATAAGGTCTAACAACTCCGAACGCTCTTACAAATAAATGTATTTTTGAAATAAATCAAGAGGTTGATGGTAGAATTTATACTTTTACAATGTCCATAAAAATTAAACAAATTATATAAATTAGAGATAAATAAACTAAATAAAACACTCTCAAGAAAGGAAAAAAACCATCTGGTTAGGGAGAGAGACAAAGAGAATCTTAAAAAAAATTGTGTTCATACAGACAAATACTTTCAAGGTTAACAAACATTAGAGTTGAATGCTTGTATCTGATTGAGATCTAGAGGGAATGTTGTCAGAATGTGGTATCAATGACTTTTATAAGACGATGTAATGGTTTGGTGAAGTTCAAATCACATTGTGCTTGACCATCAAATTGGGACTGTGAACTTTGAAAAAAAAAGCTGTAGGTTGCAGGTTGGACCTAATGAGTCTTTTCAAGATAGATCCTAAGGTGAATTCTATGTTGGAAGGTTAGAACGTTATTGAATTAAGGTGCTTGAGAGACACATGTTTTTCTTTGCAATAAAATAAACGATCTATGAACTTAAGTTCATTCAAGATTGAATGAAAGAGGCTATAGTGTTTGCCCTTCTCTTTGGATTTGGCATCTTATAAAAAGAAGGAAAACTAGCTACTATAGGATAGATCTCATTTCAGAAGAAGGAGGCGGAGGACGACCATGCTAGTTGAAGGATATCACGACATTGGAGGCAGCAACAACAGCAGCAGGTTCGAGGTGAAGCTCAACATGGACAGTCAAGAGCATAGGGGCAGGTTCATCCTTACTGCAATAGATGTGCCAGTTTTCATTCTGGGAGATGCACACACTCACCAATATGCTATGCTCATGGTTAGACTGGGCATCACGCCACTTTTGAAGGGCATATCAGACATAACCACCCCTAAAACTGGCACTGCTAACTCAGTATGCTCCCTGAACCCTAAACATAACCACCACAACATAGTAACAAGGGTCAGGATGGCCATAAGAAGCTACAACTGGCACTGCTAGCTCAGTAGGCTCCCCAGGGTACAGAGGTCAGGACGAGGTAGAGGTCAAGGTAGACAGACTCAACAATACATATTTCCGCTTGTTACCTCATCCACTTGCTCAGCATCATGCTTGAATATTTTCAACTAGAAAGGATGCTGAGGCTACGGGTATGGTAGTGATTGGTACTTTGTCAGTTTTGGGCAATTTGGCTTTTGTTCTGTGTTATTCTGGAGCTAGCCACTTTTTAATATCATCTCAGTTTGTTGATTCGGCAACTCTAAAGTCGGAATTGTTGGGTTTTGAGATGCGTGATTCTATCCCAGTGGGGAAGTTTATCATTGTTGATAGTGTGATTAGTACTGATGACGTGTATTATGAGTAATTGTTCACATTTTACTTTGATTGTTATGCATATGCCTGATTTTAATATGATCTTGATTATGGATTGTCTATCAGCCAATCGTGCCATTATCATTTGTACTAAGAAAGTTGTTGATTTTATGAGTCCATGTGGGACCAGTTTACGTTTTTGTGGGTCTAGTAGCCGAATAGAACCTACTTTGATATCTATGTTAGAAGCTAGAGCGCTTCAAAGTGATGAAGCTTGGGGTTATATAGCTAGTGTTATCGATATGTATGTACCAGAGACTAGCTTGAGTTATGTGCCAGTGGTGAGGGATTTCGTTGATGTTTTCCTTGATGAGCTACCCGATTTACCACCGGTGAGAACTCACTATAAGAAAAATAGGAATAGGACACACTAACCATTTTAATAGGTGACACAGTGTAACGTCCCGTTATTTTACAGGATTTTTTTTTAATTTTAATTATTATTATTTGATGTAAAACACTTAATATAATTATAGAATTATTAATTTAAATTTTAGATTTAATTTAGAATTTATAACTTAGAATTTACGAGTTTATTTCGTCCGTAAATCCTTTTAAATGCTTTATTAGCTTAAATTAGTTTTGGTCGTATTAATAATTATTAACGGGCCAATTAATAATTATTAATCATCATTTGGCATGTTTAAATGCTTCGGGTTTAGTTTTAAAAGCTAAAAGCAAATGAGGGACGTAATCATAATTTCTGAAATTCTTAAAAATATCTTTTACTATTTTACTTCTTCTTCTATAAAAGCCAAAATAATAAAAAATTACAAATTATTCTCTTCTTTCTCTCCTCCATGGCTGACCATGGCAAGCTCTTTGAGCTCATGGGTTTTCTTCAATTTTCGATCGATTTTGATGATGTCAGTTGCGTGGATTGCTCAGGACGAGGGCTACTTATCCAACCTAGCTTTTCGATGTTTCTCGTTCTCTAAGGGAAGCCCTAAAAAGTAAGTTTTCAAAACTTTTTACATGGATTTCTTTGTTTTTGTTTATAAATGAGTTTTGAAGTTGAAATCACGTATTTCTATCAAGGAATTTGACGATTTTGAGCCCGGATTTTTGAAAAATACTATTCACCCGAAAACACTATTTATCTGAAAATACTATTCATCCGAAATCACTATTCACCCAAAAATCATACTTTTTATCATATTAGATACAAGTTATAATATGTTGATCGATTGATGAATTGTAGGTGCGATTGCTCGTTTGTTTGTTTGTGGGAACTTGGTTGTCACGCGAGCATTGGAGGTGAGAATAAATAGATTTTAAAGTAAACTTAGAAACCAAATAAGTTTAATGATTTGTAGAATCAGAAGTTGAGAATAAGGTTTAAATCGAAAGGATTAAAATAAGTGAGCTAACATGCTTAGGCTTGGGAGTTATTTCTAAGTGAGTGAGAGAACTCATGGATTTCTCGAGGGAAACGTTTAACTCTTGGAAGTTCTAAGTTTAGATTCGTTCTAGAGTTTATGAATGATTATCGGAAGTTGAAGGTTTCAAGTATAATAGGGTGAATAAGAAAATTGATTATAGAACTTCGGATATTTACTGAAAGCAATAAAATCCTTTGAATTGTAGACTTTATGATAAAGTTAGTAATTCAAGTTTAACTGAAGGCCGTTTTGCTTGATTTATTTATTGTTCTCTTACCAGAAGTTCCTAATTCTTATTTTATGTATAAGAGTAATACGTGATCCATTTATCTTTATGTCTTTCAATCACTTTGAATGTTTATATTTCTTTTTACTTGCACACTTTGAATGTTTATATTTATTTACTTGTACTTGAAAGCATATTCATATCATATCATATCATATTGTATAATCGATTATTGGGAGGAATAATGAGGCAATGCATAGACTGAGGGAGCTTGCAGTGTCTGGTATTATTCGTTTTATGTTTACGTATATGTATCATGAGTAATGCTAAAGGATTGCGAGACCTTGCATGATCAGAGGAGATGGATAATGAGATAATGGTGGAACTATGCAAGTTCACATTATCTAGTATTATCCATGATCACTATGATACATATATGAGGATACAGGGGTGGGGTGCATTGAACCTTGTATTCGGTGGGTGAGATAATGAGGTGAATGAGCTTAGCCTACAGGAGCTTTCATTACCTGTCATTATTCACTAGAGGTGGGAAGATATTATTGAAAGCAATTTGTATATTTTATTTTGGAAAGTGAGTTTAATGAGGTGAATGAAATGTAGATTTTAGAGAGTTTGATCTATCATTTGGATTGGCTTGAACCAATTCTGTTCTCCATATAATTTGTTCATAGGCTAGATAGAATTGTTGAGAGCTTAATTTGTTGATGAGAAAGGAGAAACTGGGAGATTATAGGTATTAACACTACAACAAATAATCTAATCAATAGGATTGGTTAGTAGGATACTAACCAAAGCCGATGTCCAATTAAAATTTGAGCGGGCGAAATAAAAACGGAAGCACATCTCCAAAAATAAGAATTTTATGTTACCGCTTTGTATTTTTTTTCGTTTCCCCTCTTCTAAAGGCATGAAGTCTCTCAAGCACTTTTCGACAATTCATTCAATCTTTCCCCCTGACGCCCCCTTCCGCCATGATTTTTTATTTTGATCAAAGATCCATTGCTTTAGGTACTCCCAATTTAAATTATTTGGAAACTCTTTATACCTATCTAGGCTTTTCATGGTAGTTGATGAGTCTAGTCTTTTAAAATAATTTTCAATAGCCATAACATAGCTATTACCTTTGCTTCTCATCTATTCCATTCTCTGATTTCTCTTTTTCTTGACTAATTTTAATTTCACCGTTAGAGTTCAGATTATATAATTAGGGCTTTTTTTTTCTTATCCTATATTAAATTCTTAGAAATTTTAGAGTTTCAATTGAGGAACGACTTTCAGGTATTGTAACAACCCGAGTTTTGGTAAGGGCATTTGGGTCTTTTCTACAATTTTGATCTAAATAATTTTATTTTGAATTATTATGGACCGTCGCGTCGTTACGAATTCAACGGAATTGACTACGCTCAATTCCGAGTTCCGAGTAAAAAGATATGGCCTAAATACCGTTTACGTCCCTCACTCTTATTATTACTTTCAGGGGCATTATCGTAATTTCTCGACTTATATATATTTCCACCAACCCTAGTTCATTATTCTTTTCTTTTACGTCTACCAGCCGCACGCCCAAAAAGCCGTGTCTCCGTTTTGTTTCTCGAGGTAAGTTCCGATTATTTCGATTCGTCGCTTCTTTTCCGTTATATCGAGTTAACCTCCGATCATTGGGATTCCTTTTGATCTCAGTTTCGAGCTCCGTTACTTGCCGGAAAGATTAAGAGTTTTGGCTTCCGTTCATTCCTTTTCATCTATATTTTACGTAAGTTTCGATCTACTTCCGTTTCGTTGTTTTCTGAGTTAATTACAAGCTAAATGGAGTTGTTTTCTTAGCGTTTCATCGAGTTTAGAAGCTCACCGATTTCTGGATTTGACCCTTTCCAGAATCTGGAAACTCTTCTCGGATTGCTCGGGTTTGGGTCGTGTTTTCGTCATGTTCTTCGTGCGTGGATTTGAAGCGAGTGTCGGGGCGGATTCGTGAAGGTGAGCTATTGTGTTTTTAAGTTAAGAAAAAAAAGAAATATATATATATATATATATATATATATATATATATATATATATATATATATATATATATATATATATATATATATATATGCCGCAACATGAAGAAATGCATGTTGGACCGGTTCAGCTGGTCCAGACCGGTTCAGGGTCTATTTACGGCCTAATTGAGCTGGTTTTCATCCCGTTCTTCCGGTTTTCATAAAATTGACTTTTAATTAATGTCAATACAGGTTTGGGGCACCTCTAGGATTTGTTTTTGCATCGTTTGGAGTTCGATTGTTTGCTTGAATTGCTATTAAGTAGGTTAATTCCTACTTAAAATGTTAAATTGAATTTCTTTTATTTGTTTGTTTTATCTATTATTATTCGTATGACTTGGGAGATGTTTTAGTAGGTATCTAAGTACTTTTATATGATTGTATGACTTCCGGTTATGATTTAATTATTATTTGTGTTCGGTTATTTGTTTAGTGATAGATAGAGACTTTAGGTTTATAACTTGGGTTGAACATATATATATATAATAGATATTAAATTTGTAGAGCGTATACTATGGCACGTATCATGAGTGGCCCTATACCCCACTATGATAGATATATGCAAATTTAAGTAAAACAAAGACTAAAGAAAATGTTGTGGGCTAAGTACCTACTAAATAAATAGGCTAAGTACCTATCTTTATAAATGAGAAATTGGGGATTTGGACTAGTATCCAATAGTTATTATATTTGATGTAATTTCAATTTAACTTACTTATATAAGTTGAGATTAATCTACTGAGCTAAAAACTCACGGTATTCGAATGCCGTGCAAATTTAAATTTTGTAGGTAACGGTAATATTATTGGGAATCGAGGCGCGTGACGAGGATGGTGCTACATAGAGGCCTTAGGACTTATTCGTTTTTATCTTCTCTTTCGACTTTTCATTTTAGTCATTTCTTTTATCTATTTGGGGTATTTTAACTTATTTTTATTAAACTCATGCATTTTATTTAGGGTTTATTTATTTAAAATGGCGCCACATTTAAACGATTTGTTTTATCTTTTATTTATCATTTAATAAAAGGCTTCCACATTTATTGATTTTACTCTGATCTATTTATAAAATTAAGTGAGTTCTTTTATCATTTATTTATTTATTTTCATATTGAGTCGGGTCGTCACAGGTATTTTCTTAATAAGACTTCCAGGTATTCTAGTTATTATACTACTCATTTTTTTCCTTTTTTTTGTTCTTGGTAAGTTTGAACCACTCCTCTTAAGCATCATAGTTGGCCCTTTGTTTAATTTTTTTGGGAAGATACTTAGTTTTAGACCAGTCAGGAGACTTTAAAAACAAATTTGGGTTAATTGTTAAATTTTACTTCAAGTTAAATAATATCAGTCTGTCATGAAATAGAAATTTGGGTGTTTGATTTTTATTTTAACTTTTTAGGGTTTACAAAAATAAGGTGGGCTAATTTGAAAGTTTGAATGTGTTGTATACAAACTTCTCTTTTTGCTAGTTCCTATTGAAGTTTAGAGATTTGTTATTGAGAGGTCTGTTTTTTCCACATCATAATTTTTCTCAACTCTCTCCATGCTTGATTTATCCAGTGAATTCCATGGAGCATTCCCCCAGTAAGTTTCTTCTCTGTCCCATGAATAAAATTATCCAACAGTTAAATTAATCTACATTTACAATTTCCAATGGTGGTTAATTAATTTACACAAGTAATTGTAATCCTGTAGACTCTTTCTATCTATACCTAATAAAGATTTTTTTCCTGCAGGATCAAGATAATATTATTATTTTTTTTTGTAAAGAAGCATATCATTCTTTTATTTTGCATAGCCATGACAATGTATCATAGTAGGTCCTATACTAGACTTCTTGTAGAAAAGCTTATAACTATAACTTGTACTCTCTCAATAAAAAGACAAATCAACAAAAAAAATTCAATATATTCTTTTGAGTCTGCTTTGACAATTTCAGCCAACTTCTTAGTTACCTTTTTTTCCCCTAACTTTGCAATCTCTTGTCCCTTACTCATGAGGTCCATCATTATCCATTTTGCCCGCTGGTTGGCTTGGATGGAATTGATTGTGACGACCCGATTCTTTTTAAATCATTTGAAAACTAAAACACAACGGAAGTCTTTATATTAAAAAAAAACGGCGTGGTTATGTTTGAAACTTAGGCTAGCCAAAACCTGTTTACATTTTCACATCAGAACATTTAAACATAAGGAATTTAAAATTCCTATTTCAGGAGTTTAAAAGGATTAACATCCATAAAAGTAAAACCAGAAGCTCTTAAGAGCTATATACAAATTTACATAACAAAAGATACAATTAAACAAAAGGAGTCCATGGACTTTTAAAAGTATCTAGTCCATCCCTGATCCATCATCCTCTCGATCATGCTGCACCATCTCCTCTCCCACCACCACGGGCATAAGCATTACTTGAAATTTGTTTGTAATATCATGGGCTAACAACAAGCCCAGTGAAAATAAAGAGAATAAAAAGTAACAATAGACCCCAAACCCGTATTATGATTTGTGTCAAAATAATCTTACATATTCTTCCCTAAAGTTCTATAAACTCTAGAAAACTAACTTTCAAACATTTATAATTGTATTTCCATAATCCATAATCTCTACAGGATGATATTACTAGCATACGTAGTCTAATCCTCATTCATTAGCTCGTTAAAACAATTATAAAAAGGAGTAAATAATCTTTACATAAGCATAACATCTCAATAATAATGTTAAGTAATGGTAGCTCCCGTAGGACTAACATTCACCTTGCATCTTACTTTCCATAATAGAATATACAATTCCTTCTCAATGATATAATTCCACCGATAATATGCATGAAGGTAATGAAAACACCCGTAGATCCCACATTCACCTTTTATGCATGAAGGTAATGAAAACACCCGTAGGTTTCACATTCACCTTTTGTCTCACTTTCCATTCCACCGATAATATGCATGAAGGTAATGAAAACACCCGTAGGTTCCGCATTCACCTTTTATGCATGAAGGTAATGAAAATACCCATAGGTTACGCATTCACCTTTTGTCTCACTTTCCTCTCAATTCAATGATGCAAGATGTTATGCATATGCTTTCAAAAGTAAATAAACGTAAATATGAATGTTAAAGTAACCGAAGAGCATAAAGTAAATGGATCATAGATTTCCTTATACATAAAGTAAATATATAGGAATTTCGGAAAAACAATAAGTAAACTGAACCAACGATGCTTTAATAAAAGTAAGATCTTAACTTAAACAAATAAGTCTCCACTCCCAAGGATTCTAAACTTGTCAAATAAAATCCAAAGTTCTACATTCAAGTTCCTTAACCATTCTATCTAAAATTTGGATCCTTTAACTTCCAATGATCCATCCTAATCTCCGAAACGATTCTAACTTAGAACTTCCAAAAGTTCAACATTCCCCTCAAGAAAATCCAAAAGTTCTCACTCAAAAGAACTAGCTCCTAACCTAAGAACTCTAGCTCACTTTCCTTTAATCTTTGATTCGAATCTTATCTCAACTTCCAATCCTACAAATCGTTATACTTATTCGTTTTCTAAAGCTACGTTAAATCCTAATTATTCTCACCTTGGCAAACGTAGACTCGCTTCTGTTGACCGGAAAAGTGATCAAGCAATGATTCAACAACCACCTACAAATGATTACATCTAACAATCAATAATTAAACAAACATCGATCGATTGTCATCTAAAAGCATAAAATGATGAAAAACCCGGAATCCCCTTAATGGAGCTCTCGGCTCTACAAAGTAAAATGGGCCTCGGGTTTTTGGACAATAATTGATTTCGCGAATTTAATTATACTTAACAAATAAACAAAAAAAAGGCATCCTAAAATAGCCCCTAACTTGCAAAATTCAAACGGGACGAGTTTCGGTTCAAACTCGGGTTTAGGGTTAAGGGAAAGTTTCCAAAAACACTTAAAACAACTCCAGTAGTTAAAGTCATCGAGTTCCTCGGCAAGAAATCGAAGATTCAAAATGAAAACTCCATTAAAACACTATTTGGAGCTTAGGGTTTGAAAGTTTAACATACCTTAAGGCCCTTAGAACAAGGATGAAAAGTATGATTGCTAGGTTGAGAAGAATCCTAGGACCGAGGGCTTTCCGATGCAACCGAAATTGTAACGATCCGTCGAGAATCGAACAAAACCCGAAAATTTTCTTTTTCCAAGAGGTGCTATCGGTTTCAAGGAGGAAGAAGATGAAAAATTTGGTCAATTTTGGTCAATGAAGTGTTTTTATGGTGATGTGAATAGTAACTTGATATTTTTAAGAAATTGGGAATTACAGTTACGTCCTTTTGATGACTTTTGACTTCTAAATCTAAACCCGAAGTTCTTAAACTATCCAAATGGTGATTAATAATTATTAATTGGCCTGTTAATAATTATTAATACGACCAAAACTAATTTAAACTAATAAAGCAACTAAAAAGGTTTAAACCGAAATAAACTACTAAATTCTAAAATTACTGATTCTAAAATAATCTTTAAATACTTAAATTAAAATAAAATAAATAATTTTTTTTTATACCTCAAAAGTAACGGGACGTTACAGTCAACCCTCCTAAAAAGGGCTTTTCGTCCCCGAAAAGTAAGCTCACTAAGCGAAAATGTGAGGATACTTAGCCCGCATATCATCCTCACGCTCCCACGTAGCTTCTTCTAACACTTGGTTTCTCCAAAGAACCTTAACCAAGCGAATTGTTTTGTTTCTCAACACCTTTTGTTCGAATGCTTGAATCTCCACTGGTGTCTCCTCATTAGACATATTAGCATCCAAAGCTATCTGTTCATAGTCAATCACGTGAGAAGGATCTACCATGAATTTGCGAAGCATCGATACATGGAATACATTATAATTTCCGATAAAGAAGGTGGTAAAGCCAAACGGTAAGCTACCGCTCCTACCCGATCAAGTATCTCAAAAGGACCAATGAACCTAGGGCTCAGCTTACCCTTCTTCCCAAATCTCATAACACCTTTCATAGGTGCTACCTTAAGAAACACGTGGTCCCCCACTGAAAACTCAAGTGGACTACGTCGTTTATTGCTTTCCATGTCTCATTTTTATGCAAAGATTGTATTTCTTCTTGCATAGCAGATTGCCACAAACTACTTTCTTTTGAGTTGATGGTTTATTCATAGGATGCTGGCTCCATTTTAGATGGCTGCTCGTGGCAGTTCAGAGCATAGGCTAAAAAATCATATTGCTCTTTGTGACGACCCAACTCCTTTTAAATCATTTAAAATCGAATTGCAGCGGAAGACTTAATATTTAATAAAAATTTGGTGTGGATATGTTTAAAACTTGGACTATCCACAACCTGTTTACACTTTTCACAATCAGATAATTTAAATGACAGGAAATGTAATTCCTGTGTAAAGATTAAAGGAGTTCAAGGTGATAAAAGTTAAAACAAAAGCTCTTATGAGCTTATATACAAATATACAACTCAAAAGATAAAACATTAAATAAATGTATCCATGGACTTTAAAGGTATTTCTAGTCCATCCAGCCATCATCATCAACTAGATCAAACTGCACCAGCTCCTCTCCCACGACCCCGAACATTACCTGAAAATGTTTGTAATATCATGAGCTAAAACCGAGCCCAGTGAAAATAAATAGAAAGTAAAGTAACATTAGACTCCAAATCCACATCTGGATTTGTGTCCAAGTAAAACTTACATTCTCTTTATCACTCAACCACTCCCAATAGGTTTCACAGCAAGCATTCAATTTTTAATTTTCAAATCACTCAAATACTCGAGAAACTCGCTCCCAAACAATTAGAAGAACTGTTTCATAATACTCATATCTTTCTTATTCATTCTCTTTAATACCTCATACTATATATAAGGTTTATATTCAAGTATTCAGTCTCCAATTTCAAGATCTTCCAATTAATTGATAATCTAGTTCTCTTATAAATATCATGATAATTATACAAGGTTCAATACACCCTTGTATTCTCTCATTATATAATTCAATCTCATTCCTCTTCCCTATAGCACTTGGCTATACATTATATTTCATTCTTTTTCTATATGGAAATGTATGATATACATAATGTTTCAAATCTTTTCTCTATAGCAACTCAGGCTATCAAAAGTTTACTTTCCTTTTTCTTTAATAAATAATGCTAAGCTCACTCGGTCTTAACATATTCATTAACTCGCTCAACAAATGTAAAATACACGTAGCATTTACATCAACATAACCATCAAATGCTTATAATGACAGTAATGAAGCTCCCGCAGGCTAACATTACTTGATTATCTCGCTTTCCAAAATAATGCTTATAATGGCAGTATTGAAGCTCTCGCAGGCTAACAATACTTCATTATCTAGCTCAACAAGTGTAAAGGGCACACAACCTTTACATCAATATAACCATCACATGCTCATAATGACAGTATGAAAGCTCCCGCAGGCTAACTATACTTAATTATCTCGCTTTCCAAAATAAAATATACGAAGTCTTTTCAATAATATCTTCCCACCTCTAGTGAATAATGACAGGTAATGAAAATCCCATAGGCACCGAATACAGGTAATGAAGCTCCCGCAGGCTAAGTCATACACTGTATCCTTGTATATGTATCATAGTAATTATGGATAATAGTAGATAATGTCAACTCGCATAGTTCCATCATTATCTCATTATCCATCTCCTCCGATCATGCAAAGTCCCACAGTCCTTTAGCATTCCTCATGATACATATACATAAACATAAAACAAATAATACCAGACAATGCAAAGTCTGACAGTCCTTTAGCATGCCTCATTATTCCTCCCAATTTCGATTGTGCAATATGATATGATATGAATATGCTTTCAAGTGCAAGTAAAATAAATATAAACATTCAAACACGAATTACTCTTATACATAAAACAAGCAATTAGGAACCTCCGATAAGAAAACAATAAATAAATCAAGCTAAACGGCCTTTAGTTTAACTTGAATTACTAACTTTATCATAAAGTCTCCAATTCAAAATGATTCTATTGCTTTCTATACATATCCGAAGTACCATAATCAAGTTTCTTATTCACCTCATAATACATGAAACCTTCAACTTCCGATAATCATTCTTAAACTTTGGAACGAATCTAAACTTAGAACTTCCAAGAGTTAAACGTTTCCCTCGAGAAATCCATGAGTTCTCTCACTCAATTAGAACTAACTCCCAAGCCTAAGCATGTTAGCTCACTTACTTTAATCCTTTCGATTTAAACCTTAATCTTAACTTCCGATTCTACAAATCGTTCAAATTATTCTGTTTCTAAGTTTACTTTAAAATCGATTTATTCTCATCTCGAATGCTCCTGTGACAACCAAGTTCCCACGAACCAACAAACAAGCAAACGGACCTACAATTCATCAATTGGAAAAAAAATTTACAACTTATATCTAATATGAGAAAAATGTGATTTTTGTGTGAATAGTGATTTCGGATGAATAGTGTTTTTCAAAAATCCGAGCTCAAAATCGTCAAATTCCTTGATGGAAATTCATGATTTGAACTTCAAAACTCATTTATAAACAAAAACAATGAAATCCATATCAAAAGTTTTGAAAACTTACTTTTTAGGACTTCCCTTAGAAAACGAGAAACGCCACAAGGTTAGGTGGAATAGATAGCCCACGTCCCAAGCAATCCAACGCAACAGAAATCATCGAAATCGGTCAAGAATTGATGAAAACCCATGAACTCAAAGAGCTTGCCATGGTCGGTCATGGAGGAGAGAAAGGAAGGAAGGTTTTTGTGATTTTTTTTTACTTGCTTTTACTTTTAAAGAAGATGAAGTACATAATAAAAAAAAAGATATTTTTTTAAGTATTTCAGAAATTACGATTACGTCCCTTTAATGACTTTTTACTTATAAAACGAAACCCGAAGTTCTTAAACTAGCCAAATGGGGATTAATAATTATTAATTTGCCCGTTAATAATTATTAATACGTCCAAAACTAATTTAAGCTAAATAAACGATTAAAAAGGTTTTCGAACGAAATTAACTACTAAATTATAAATTACTAAAACTAAAATTAAACTAAATACTTTAATTAAAATAAATAAAAAAATATTAAATAAATAAAAAAATTCACTTAAAAAATAATGGGATGTTACACTCTTCTTGCCTGAATCTATCTGGGTGTCTGATCTATTTTCTTTCTCTATCCCTAGACAACCAGTAATCAGACCCATCTTGTGGAATGTCTAGGTTAGAGATATCAGCTGGTGTAGTGACACTATCAGGGACTTGAACCTTTGTTGTCTCTCAATCTACGGGTTTTACTTCAATTTCCAGCTTATTTCCTTTTGCCTTTGAGCTTTCACTGTCTTTCCATCCCATTTGAGACTCATTGAACACTACATCTCTACTTGTTATGCATCTTGGTCCATTTTGATTCAGAGACCACAACTTATTGTTAGGAATGGTGTCCTAGAACTTATAATTATTTAATAATAATAATTTATCTCGAATAAATTAAATAAATAAACGTAAGTTCTTTATATTATCTAGATTGATTCAATTAACGATATTAGAAATATATGGAAATATATTAATATCGAACATTCAAATAGTAAAACACTAAGTCACTCTTATGAAATCATGACTTAGTATGTGAGTCATACGAGAGGATTAAAGTCGAGGTGAGTAACTTGAAAGTGTCTACAGTAAATGGATAACGTTTGGAAACCTTATCCAGGTAACACTGTTGATATCTTCGCATTTTATTTATAGACAAATGATCTAATCCTGATCATTCATGTGGGAGACATGAAATGGAAGTATCATATACAATGTTGATTGTATAAGGCAGGACCATGATGTTGGATCAAATTTGTCATTAGTACCGTTTACGAGAAATGATTGAATATCAAACTAAGTTTATCAACGGTGATAGATCTCAATCCTGAGTGAAATGTGGATTCTAATTTATGGAGTTATGTTCTTTGATTCACATGGTTGAGAGCGGTCTGTAAGAACGGTCAATACACTCCTGCTTTGGGAACATAACTAGATAAGTAGCTGAGAACGCATTTTGACGAGATGGAATTCATAACTTTCCTATAAATTAACGGTATCAGTGCGATACCTAAACATTTTATGAACTTTAGGAAACTCCCTTGATGTACTGATTCGAGATATGAACAAGTGACGTCACGACTTCTATTGATCACAGAAGTACATTATCTCTAGTTCGACTAAAGATAAAGTTCATTGGAGAATTAGCGGGGACACGAGGAAAAAGCGGTAATTACAGGGGCAAAACGGTAAATTTAATCCGCCTATAATGATGAGGGTTCCACGTGAAGAATATGTTACATATATAAATAAAGATAAACTAAATGGACATAACTCATATATAGTGAGAGGAATTCAGCTATGAATCTAAAGTGGAATTATTCATATTTAGATAATAAGTAATTAACTGATTATGAGTTAATAACTTAATTGACTAATTATTAAGCCATATAGGTCCATCGGGTCTCTATGCTAGCCCAAATATCGTAGTCGCGAAATCAAGTAGAAGAAATGGAAAGTTTAAGTAAAGTGAATTACTTAACTAGGCAATAATTGTTTAAATATTGAGTATATTTAAATGGTAATTAATATAAACATTATTAATTATTTAAATAATGAGTTTATTTAAACAAGAAATTAACAATGAAATATTATTAATTAAACATTATTAATTATTTAAATATTGAAATTAATTGACAATTATTAATTGTTTAAATAATTAATTTTATTTGAACGGAAATTAATAATAAAATATTATCAATAAAATTATTAATTAAATAATGAGTTTATTTAATGGAAATTAATAATTAAAATATTTATTATTAATTATTTAAATAATGAAAATTATTTAAATGGAAATTAATAATTAAATATAATTTGATAATATTTAGAAGGGAGAAAATATTAATATTATTAATTGTTTAAATAAAATATTTTATTTAAATGGTAATTAATAAATAAATTAATTAAGTTGGACTTATTAATTTAAGAGACAGTTTCTAGCCCAATTGGATTAACGAACCCAATTGGAATTGGCCCAAAATAATTAATTAAATAAATTGTATTTATTAATTATTTTACTATCATAATTTCGGCGATATGAGATAATTTGTAGGAGATAATTGTTTGAATTATAACCTATAATAATTATATAGATTTATTTACCCAAGATAAATAAAATAAAGAAAAGAAAATATTCTCTTATTTATCTATGATATTTTTCAAATACCAAGATAAAGGAAAGAGAAAATTCTTTTTTCTTTTTGTATTTATCTCCATGGATTAATCCTAATGTGATTAGGATTCTTATTTTCCTATAAATAGGAGGCTTGGGTCATTTATAAATCACACAATTAAAATTCCATTGAAATTCAGAATTCTCTCTTCCTTCTCTCTCCCCCCTTGGCCGATTTTCCTATAGTCATTGGGAAGAAAAATATTGTTTTCTTCTTCCCAATTTCTTCTAAAGTTCGATCCCACAATCGGGTTTTGTTTGATCGATCGGGATATAGCGTAGAAGATCCGGTGTTGCTGAGGATTTGATGCTGTAAAGAAACCTCCAACCGATTCTCCATATATTACTAAATGTAAGTTTTAGAGTTTTAATTTTCGAAAATTTAAAGCATGAGTCTATATGCTTTTATCACAAATTGCATGATGTTAATAGATCCGTAGTTAAATGTTAATTAGTTTATTAAACATAATTCCACTAATTTAGTAAATCATCCCTTCACTTATGCCCTTTAGTTCCCAAAGGACACCCAACAAAAATGCATTTATTAGCTCTAGGTTCCACCTTGTCTTGTTTTTGGTGTCCATATGCCAAACTTCCAAACACCCTTAAATAAGACAAGTTATGAGGTTTACCTGTCCATAATTCTTGTGGTGTTTTTGAACTTCAAGGCTGATGATGGACTCCTATTGTTGACATAGGCTGCTGTGTAAAGAGCTTCTCCCCAAAAGGTTTTTGGTAATTTTAAATCTGATAGCATAGCTCTCACCCTCTTTAGCAGTGTTCTATTGAACCTTTCACCTAAGCCATTTTGCTGTGGGGTGTGCATTACAGTCAGGTGTCTTCTAATCCCAGCTTCATTACACATATGCTTAAACTCCTTACTCAGGAACTCAAGCCCATTGTCTGTTCTCAAGGTCTTTATGCATTTACCTGTCTGATTTTCAATCAGTTTCTTCCATTTCTGGAATTCTTTGAAAACTTCAGCTTTGCTTTTCAACAATATCACCCATAATTTTCTGGAATAGTCATAAACTATTGACAAGAAGTACCTGCTTCCTCCATGAGTTTCTGCCCTTGCTGGCCTCTATAAGTTTGAGTGGATGTATTCCAAAACTTCCTTTGTATTGTGAATGCCCTTGCCAAATTTCACCCTGGTAGATTTTCTAAGGATGCAATGTTCACAGAAAGGTAAGTCATTTATCTTGTCATTCCCAAGAAGTCCTTGATTGCATAATTTTTGAAGGCCCCTTTCACTGATGTGAGCCATCCTTTTATGACAAAGGTCAGACTTCATAAGGCTGCTGTCAGTCACAACATTTGTTTCACCAACAATTGCACTGCCTTGGAGAAAATACAATCCATTTCTAAAAATTCCCTTTAATTTCAATATCAAGAGTTTCCAAAGATATCAAGTTTCTTGAAAGGGTTGGTACATACCTCACATCAGGAAGTATTCTTTCCATTCCATCATTCAGCTTCAAACGGACTGGGCCTATTCCTTTTACACTGCAAGGTTTTTTATTTCCCATCTTCACTTTTCCCCCTTCTAGAGTCTTCAGATTGGTGAAATACTGTGAATGAGGAGTCATATGGTGCGAACAACCTGAGTCAAGAACCCATTCATCACTCAACTCAGATTATGTAACTACAAGTACTTCAGCAGACTCATACCCCTCCAAGATATTTGCAATAGATTGATCTTCATCATTATGCTAATTCTTTGCATCATTTCTCTGTCTCTTTAAAAGAAAACAATTCCTTCTCATATGGCCTTCCTTGTTGCAGTGATAGCTTTTACACCCCTTCCCTTTTGACTTGGATCATCCCCTATTCTGCTTATCAAACTTGCCATTTCTGGTTTCTTGTCTTCCTCGAGCTATTAAAGCCTCTGAGTCTTTTCTTTCACTTTTCAATTCCAGTTTCTAGTTTCACCGCATACTTGTAACTAGGTGGCGGTGCAGTTTTTTTGGATAATGGGTATATGGTGTCTTTTGTGGCTTTTGGTTGGTTTGCCACTTTTTTAGTGCATTGCTTTTACTTTTATTTTTCTTTAATTATATTAATGAAATGTCCTTTTGAGGTAATTAAGGGGCAATTATTGAAATATCATATTTTTACATACTAATTATTGAAATGTCAGTACTTTTAAAAAATTACTCAAATAGCATAATTATAATTATGAATTTTACTTCAATATTATAATATTATATTGAATTAAAAGAGAAAAAAAAACAAAAAATTCATTGAAAAATAACAAAATAGTTCAATATTATATTGAACTAAAAAAGAAAAAAAAATTAACAAATTCATTGAAAATAGCAATAAAAAATGAAAATAATAGTTCAATATAAAATTGAACTATAATTATGCTATTTGGGTAATTTTTAAAAATTTCTAAAATTTTAGTAATTAGTATGCAGAAATATGATATTTTGGACAATTTCTTTAAAAAAGAACAAAATTATTAAATTTAAAATTTAAACTTCTCAATTAAAAAAAATATGAAAAACAACAATAAGATTAACCATTCAATACAGAAAAAAAGCAATGTAATATTTTTTTTTATTAATTTATAAAAAAATACCTTAATTAATAAGCATTTTCATGTGTAGTGGTGTAATATTGTCATTCCTGTGAGGGTGGTTCAAGAGATTGATAAGATTTTATGTAGTTATATTTGGAAGGATAAATTACATGGTATTGGGGGTGCAAAGGTTGCCTAAGTGGATGTTTGTACTCCATTGTTTGAGGAATGGTTAGGTATCACTCTTCTGGCTAGTTGGAATCTGGTTGTCATGATGCGAAATTTATGGAGTCTTTTCACTCGTGCTGGCTCGGTTTGGGTCACATGGGTGAAGAGTATTATTTTGAGGGGGCATCGTGTGTGGGAAATTAATCCTTCATATGCGTATTCGTGGTGTTGGAGGTGTTGGAGATGAGTCTTCTTGTTTTGCATGGTATGATACGTGGTTATCTTATGGCTTGGTTCAGGTCCTCCATAAAATCCAATTGTCCGTCATGCTGGTGGGAATCATGAGGTTATGATAGCTGCTTTTATTGATATCGAGGGCCAGTGGTCATCGCCTACGTCAACTCCGGATCTTCTTCTGTAACGACCCAAATCTGTAAAATCCTTTAAATTCAAATGCACAGCGGAAGACTCGGTTTTAACGAAAAACGGCATGGGTTCGTTTGAAAATCGGATTATCCAAAACCTGTTTACATTGGCCCAATTTAGAGAAAGCAATAAAAATTGGAATGCGCATTCCAGATTAAAAGTAAACTTCTAAAAGAACTTTAAAACCATAAGACATTTACAATTTTAGACAATTGCTCTATCGAGCTCAAAATCACTAAGTATGAAAAGTAACAAATGTAAACAAGCATTTCATAAATACTACCCAAAAGTGTCCCTGTTATTGTCCATCCATCATCTCGATAAGTCAAACAGTGCCACCTCCTCTACACACCTTCCTCAATGAGATTTACCTGAAAAAAAATGTAAGAGTAGGAACATTAGCATAAAAATACTAGTGAGAATAAAATGAAAGCCAGTAATCCTATGAACCAAATTCCATACCGAAAATTGTGTCCAAAGACCTAACTTTCTCTTTACAACCCATTCTACACTTCCAAATAATCATGATCATATACCAATCAATTTCCCAATTTCCAAATCGTAATAATCATACACCAATCAATTTCCAAATCATATCGAGCCACATCTAATACCAAATTTGTACCAAATCATAATACCATGTCATATTACCACAACTAAATACCTCGTAACGTGTTACCGTATATTACAATCTCAACATACTACCACTTACGACGTTACCATATCAAGTGCCACATCTCATACCATATCTAATACCTCGTAACGTGTTACCGTATGTTACCACCTCAACATACTAACACGTACGGCGTTACCATATTAAGTGTACTCGTAACGTGATATCGTATGGATCATCATCAACATACTACCATGTACGGTCTTACCAAAGCGTGCATCATCGAAACATGTTACCGTATTGTTCATCATCAACATACTAACACGTACGGTCTTACCAAATCGCGTATAATCATAATGTGTTACCGTATGGATCTGTTTGAAAGTCAACTCGTGGTTTATGGTAATGGCTTGGAAATTATTCTTGGGACATAAGGTGATTTATTGTTATTCGTGACATGATGATGTTAAACATCGATTTTGCTTATTTGGGAGTTATAAGACTTCATGGAATATGGCATCAGTGATGATATTGTTTTGTGTTTTTACGAACTTATTACCTTGTGTGAGTAATAAGGATTGTATTTTATTATAGTAATAATGTGGAGTATGAATGTTCTAATGGTAATAAGGTTTGATGTGAATTGTAGTAGAAACGTGGAATATGGAATCATGATGATAGTACGATTGATGCACTCGGGTCTTTTGGTAAGAGGCAACACTTTAGGTACAAAAGATAAGCATGTTATTGAGTGTAATTGTAGTATAATTGTATTGTTTGTTAGTTGTTTGTGTTGAGGTGCTCATTTAATGAATCGATTTATAGATATATGTGTAGTCCATGGATGAAAGAGGCTATAGGTGTCACTATATCAGGATACTTGTGGATAGGTGTAGTCCATGGATGAAAGAGGCTATGGGCGTCACTTATCAGGATACTTATGGATATATGTGTAGTCCATGGATGACAGAGGCTATGGGCGTCACTATATCAGGATACTTGTGGATAGGTGTAGTCCATGGATGAAAGAGGCAATGGGCATCACTTATCAGGATACTTATGGATATGTGTAGTCCATAGATGAAAGAGACTATGGACGTCACATATCGAGATACTATGTGATATGATCTTGTGATATAACAGGTTCATTGATGAAACAGGCTATGAGTGGGTGTTATATGGCAAGATTGGCAGCTAGGTCGAGTTCATATAATGAGCATCCCAACTTGTTTGTTAGACGTTACGTAGATACATGTTTATCCTTTGTACAAGTGTTTGGTTTTCGATGGAAATACCTTATGTGGTAATATGTGACAACTTATGGTAATTCGAGATTTGGTAGTATGTGATCTATGGTGTTTGGATTTCGATTGTAATACTTTATGTGAGAATTGGGTAAGACTGTACGTGAGCTCTCACAATAGAAAAGTTTATTGGAAAAATAAAATTGCAATAAGTAAAATTGCTGAAATAAAACCTAAATAGCTTGACATAAGTGCAGTAAAGCCTTGTAGTTGAGAATTGATCAACGTGTTGGTCTCAGCCTATTATTTCACTGATCTAGCATGATCCTTCATAAGTCTGTTTTGGGGCGCGCCTTTCTACTTCAGACGAGCCCCCAAAGATAGTTTTTATTTCCCCATCTGGAAATCTTGATTACCATGATCCTGGTTTCCTTGATCAGATTTAGTATCGTGGTCAGATCGTCTACTTCTGACAAATTCCTTTAGGGTTAATTTCACTAATAACCATTAAATAAATGGAAATTTCAAAATCAAAATAAGTAAAAATGATAAAAGATCATAATAACCAGCATTATTGTAATTGAGTGAATTAAATAGGTTGTTGTTGTAATTAACACTTTAAAAATTACTCTAAATTTTCATTAGTCATTAATATATCTTCAGGTTGGGAATACTAAAAGAACATCAAAAAAGAAAATATCTTTAAATTAGATTAATTCGTTCTTAAATTTAAATCGATTCGTTAAAAAGAAAAAAAGGAAGTCCACTCTTAATTATTTTGTGCTTTTGATATTCTTGACGGTTGATATAAATATATTTCCCTTAGTTGATTCATTTGACGAGGAAAGAGTAAATTTCTTTGAATATTGTCTTTAGATCGTTCATAGCTGAAGCCAACTTTTTACTGCATTGACTTCGTCAAAGATGAAGCCCAATAGATTTATTTTAAACAAGGATTAGAATCTCATAATTCAAATGAATAACAAAAAATTTGTATGAAGAATTGGTTAAGCTAATTATGCAAATCAACATAGGCAAGACTAGCGTAACGTGACAATTTTGATGATCAAAACCTCCCGGTCCAAGCAGAAAAGCTAATTGATGCATATAACGTCCTGTTATTTTGAGGTGATTTTTTTTTAATTTTATTTATTTATTTAAAGTATTAAAGTTAATTTTAGAATTAGATATTTAGAATTTAATAGTTAATTTCGTTTGGAAACCTTTTTAATCGCTTAATTAGCCTAATTTAGTTTCGGTTGTATTAATAATTATTAATGGGAAAGTTAATAATTATTAATCACCATTAGGTTAGTTTAAGTGCTTCGGGTTTCGTTTTAAAGGCTGAAGACAAACAATGGACGTAGGCGTCATTTCCAATTTCTTAAAATATCAAAAATACTATTCATTCATCTTTAAATAAGGCAAAATTGACCAAAGTCTTCACATTTCTTCTTTTCTTCTTGCTCAAGGCCGAGAGCCTCATCTTGGGATTTCCAAATTTTGGTTTTTCTTTGATTCTTGGTGGATTGTTATAATTTTGGTTGCGTTGGATAGCCATGGGCCCGAGCATCATTTCCAACCTAACAATCGAGCTTTTCATCCGTTTTCTTAGGCCTTAAGGTATGACAAAGTTTCTAACCTAAGCTTCAAATAGCGTTTTAATGGAGTTTTTGGTTTAAATCTTCTATTTCGTGCCGAGAAACTCGAAGATTTCAATCGAGGGAATCGTTTTAGGTGATTTTGGAAATATACCCTAACCCTAAAATCGAGTTTGCCTGGAAACTTTTTCCGTTTGATTTTCCCTTATTTGATGATGATTAGGGTATTTTAAATGATATGTTTTTATGTTTTACTTAATCTTTCGGGATTGAACTTTTGTCCAAAACCCCTAATTCACGTTTTGTAACGACCCGGACCCGTTAAATTCTTTAAATTCAAATGCACAACGGAAGACTCGATTTCTAAAGAAAAACGGCATGGGTTCGTTTAAAAATCGAATAATCAAAACCTGTTTACAACCCAAATTCCAGAAAAAGCGATAAATCGAGAATTTCGCATTCCAAAAGACATTTAGACCATAAAACATAGACATATTTTACACAATTACCCTTTCGGGCTCAAAAAGACACAAGTTATGTAAAGATGGAATAATTACAAGCATTTCAATGAATGCTAAACAAAATGAGTTTTTTTTTTAGTATTGTCCATACACCCTCTCGATCAGTCACGCGGCTCCACCTCCTCTACCACGCTTCTTAACTCGAGGTTTACCTGAAAATTTTAAGTGTAGCACCATTAGCATAACATGCTAGTGAGAGTAAAACGAAAGCAAGTAATCCTATGAACAAAATCTCATAACCGAAATCGTGTCCAAAGGCCTATAATGCCAATATACTACTCACATCCACACTTCCAAATTTCCATACAATCAATCGATAGTAGAATTCCACCCATACATGTCAAGCAATACCATGAGATAGAAGATAAAGACTTAAAGTAAAATTAACATTCACAACTAAGTCTCACTACACGTTTCTAAGAATCGGTAAAAATAACATTAACTATCCTTATTACCCAACAAGTTCATCGTATCGTGCTATTGTATGGATCGAAATCAACATACCACGTACCATAACACAACCATCGCACCATGATACGTATGGAACCGAATCAACATACTATCATGTGCCGTATTATAGATCATAATACCATGGTACGTACGGATCCGAATCCACGTACTACCATGTACCATATCTCAATCATCGGATATCAGGAATTTCACCATAGGTATCAGGAATTTCACCATAGGTATCAGGACTTTCACCATTTCAGGTATCAGGAATTTCACCATAGGTATCAGGAATTTCACCATAGGTATCAGGAATTTCACCATTTCACAACATGATACGTATGGAATCGAATCAACATACTATCATGTGCCACTTTACAAATTGTTAAGCTTCCTAAAAGTTAGTTAAACTCAAAGAATCCTTCTAAGCTATTACGAAGCCTAACTATCTAGATTACACGAGTTAACACTCAAGTGTATCACTTTAGCTACACTAACTTTCAACCACTCAAGTAACTCTCATTCCACTTTCCTCTAACATCTCCAAATCTCATTACCATACTTACAAACCTCTCCGATGTTCTCTAATCATCGAACTAACCATAAATCCAAACTTTCCTCCACTAACTTCCTAATTAAAGTCTCTAACCAAACTTAACTTCTAAGAAGCTAAATCTCGCTTAACTTCGATAAACAATAACATAATGAAACTTAATTCATAAAACAACTAACTTTCATTTTAAACTCACCTTGTAAACGAAGTCAACTCCGAAACACCGGTTGACCAAGAATCACGATCTATGCACGAAACCTATAATTAAATACACCTAAAGTATATTAATTAACCGAATCGAAGAACGATCGTCACGATACTAAAATAAAAGACAAAACAACCCAGAACTTATGCCAAGAGGCCCACGGCCCAAGGGAAAGGAAGAAAAAGAATTGTTTTCCGGATTTTAAGCACTTTAAAGACATTTCGGTTTGGTTTCGGTTACTTTGGAGGTTGGTAACCTTAATGGGTATTTGCAATTTAGGGTTTTGAGCATTAAACCATTTCCGAAACAATTATAAAATAGCAAAAACATAATAAACTAAACATCCTAAACAAAGCCCAAAGAGGGAAAATCACAAGGGACGGGTTTCTGGCTCAAACTCGGTTTTAGGGTTTAGGGAAAGTTTCTAAAATTGACCATAAAGACTTTCCCGATTGAAACCTTCAAGCTCCGGTGAACGAATTCAAGATCCCAACTCAAATCCACCATTAAAACACTATTCACAACAAAAATAAGAAACTTTAACATACCTTTAAGCCTCGATAAAACGAGCAAAAATTACGTTCGGTAGGTTGGAAATGATCTACGGGCCAAGGGCTTTCCAACGGGAGTAGAATCGATACGATCCGCCGAGTATTAAAGAAAATAAAAAAAAAAGGAAGGAGGGTTTTGGTCTAGGCACTCACGGCGGCAAGGAGGAGGGAAAAATGAGCAGATTTTTGTTCTATTTTGGCTAAGTGTTGATATTTAAAGATGATGAATAGTGATTTTTTAGATATTTAAGAAATCGGGTAATGACGTCTCACGTCCCTCTTTTGTTTTTGCTTTAAAAACGAAACCCGAAGCTTGTAAATAAATCTAAAGGTGATTAATAATTATTAATTGGCCCGTTAATAATTATTAATATCACCAAAACATAATTAAAGTACTAAAACAATTAAAAACTAATTCGGACGAAAATAGCTACTAAAATAGAAGTTACTGAATTAAAACTAAACTTTAAAAGCTTTAATAAATAAATAAAAAATTTACCTCTAAAAGTAACGGGACGTTACACGTTTACCCATTGATGGAACAAAAATCCAAAGTGCTCGAAACCAACCCGAAAAGCCTCTAAAGTGTTTAAAATACAGAAAACCATCTTCATTCTTTTCATCCCCTTGGGGCGTGGGACCCTTGGTCATAATCTCAGGTTGTTTTATCCTTTCTTTTAGTGACGTGACGATCGTTGTTCAATTCGGTTAATTAATATACTTTAGGTGTATTTTAATTATAGGTTTCGTGCAACGTTCGTGAAATCGGTCAACCAACGAGTTAGAGTTGACTTCTTTTCTAAGGTGAGTTTTAAATGGTTGTGATTACTTTTTTGTTTCTAGATTGCATGACGATCATGTTTGATTGAGGTTAAGAGGGTTATTTGATTTTGAGAGATTATCCAAGAATAGATGTAATTGGGAGTTAAGGAAAGTGCATAAAGAGAATTAGTTACGTTTTGGTGTTGTTTAAAGTGAGATGTTTGTTGTGGATTAGGTTGTTTTCTCAAGGAAAATTATGTTTCCGGAAATTGGAGAAGAGTATTAGATTACTCCGTTTATTTGAGCGGTTATAAGATAGTTAAAGGAAACTTGGGAGAGAAAATCATCGTGTGGAATTGAGTTAGTGTAATAATATTAGCAATGAGATTCACTATTTTGTACTACCAAAGGGGAGTAGTACGTGTGACAATATGGTCACGGTGTGGTAATGTGATTGGTGACAATGTGGTCACTGTGTGGTAATGTGATTGGTGACAATGTGGTCACGGTGTGGTAATGTGATTGGTGACAATGTGGTCACGGTGTGGTATGTGATTGGTGACAATGTGGTCACGGTGTGGTATGTGATTGGTGACAATGTGGTCACGGAGTGGTAAGTGAATGGTGACAATGTGGTCACGGTGTGAAATGTGAATGGTGAGAATGTGGTCACATTGTTAATTGAGTGGTGAATGTTAAATGAAATAACGTGTAGTAAGATGTGAATGATAGAAATTTACATTATTATTTACTTCGTTATCCTTCAGTACTAATTAGTTGTTTTAGTACTTTATTTACGAGCTTGAATGTTTATTTTTTGAAGTTAGGATATAGTGGAATTGGATTGATTTTCTTATGCATAGTACTTGGGAGTATTGAATGGGTAGTAAAGAGCACGATAGGAATTTTGGACACATTTTCCGATATGGAATTCGGTCCATAGAAGTGCTTGCATCCATCTTATTCTCACTAGCATTTTTATGCTAATGTTGCTACACTTAAACTTTTTCAGGTAATACTCGTGGGAGAGGATGAGGTCGTGGAGGTGGTGTTGCTTGATCATGAGGGGATGGCTTTTGGGACATGGACCTACACGTATATTTTGGGGCATTCTATGAATGCTAGATAAAACTACACATGTCATTACCTTTAAACTTGTATTTTATGGCTCATGAGAGTCTAAGAACTGTTGTATATTATATCAAGTCTAGTTGCTCTGATTTGGTTATAAAATGAAGTACGTAATTCTGTTCTTTTTAAATTCTCTGACTTGGGCCCATGTAAATAGGTTTAGGGAGTTCATATTTTAAATGGATCCACGCCAAATTTTTATAAAATCTCGTCTTCCGCTGTTTGTTTCTAATTTAAAGATTTGAGAAAATTCGAGTCTTTACAGTTGGTATTAGAGCCTACGGGTTCTATAGACCACATGCATCGCATGATTTTCATGTTTTGGTTTAAGTCCTTGTCCAAAGCATCACTCGGATCGACGGCATAAGGTATCCTCTAAATTTACACTTTATAGAATATTTTACCGATAAGTTAAGTGTAGACTTGTAAGTTCCTGTTTTATGTTTGACTCACAAAGAACTTGTCTAATTGTGATTTCGGTATGCCTCTCAAAGTAGCTGTACTTAGGAGGAGTCAGCGTAGTGTACCGGCTACGATACGAGGTCGAGGTAAAGGCTGAGGTCATACTAGGGCAGTTACTCCACCTCTGCCTGAGGATCATACTGATGCTAGAGGACCGATCCTGGGTCTTGTGCGTGAGGATGAGACTTCAGTTGACAGGCCACCTACGCATGGGCGTAATGTTACTATTCCCGAGTAGGATTATCTGGAGTTGATACGTGGTGGTAGAGGACACCAAGGTCATGTTATACCACCTACTAGAGTACTTGTTCCAGTTGACACACCTGAGAGTAGTGATGCTGCTAAGGTTCTGAAGGATTATTTGAGGCATGCCCCTTTTGAGTTTGATGGGACATCTATGGATCCGGCGCTTGCCAAGCGATGGGTTATGAGGGCTGAGAGAGCCCTTGAGTCTATTCTGTTCCCTGAGCGACTGAAGGTCTACTGTGGGACATATTCTCTGGTTGACGATGCATTATATTGGTGGCATGGACTTTATCGCTCTTTGAGTCCTACTTTGGTAGTCACCTGGGAGATGTTTAGGGAGAAGTTCTTTGACAAATATTACCCGGATGATATCGGAGATCAGTTAGAGGTACAGTTTCGACTCTGAGACAGGGAGACCGATCTGTGATTGAGTATCAGAGGGAGTTTGACCGTTTGTCCAAGTTTGCTACTGGGCTGATCGTCGATTCTGAGAGTAAGAAGAAGAGATTTATTGTGGGCTTGAGAGCTGACATCCGAGGTCCAATACGAGCTTTCCAACCTACCACTTATGCTGAGGCTTTAAACTTTGCCTTGACTTTAGATATCGGACCTTTTGAGAAAAAGGCCGAGATAGCAGCTGCAAAGACCTCCTCTTATAAGAGGAAGGCTGGGGATGACCATTCAGGTCGAGTGACACACCCATCGAGGCATGTACAAGGTAGGGGCGGAGGATCATCTGGATCTCAGACTCATCGGCACCGCAGCGTAGTGGTCAATAGTGCTTTTACTGTGGTCAGTATGGACATATACGACTGCATTATCCGAGACTTCAGGCTCCATAGCAGTATAGTGATCAGGACCAGGGACGAGGTCAGGGGCATGGTCGTGGTCAGACAGGAGGTAGAGGCCAGGTTAGGCCTAACCAGTATCAGAGAGCACCACCACCTGTTCAGACACCCCCTCAGCCACCTCAGTAGGCCCGTGTTTTTGCCACTACTAGAGAGGATGCCGAGGCATCAGGTACTATTGTTACAAGTACTATGATAGTCTTGGGACATTCTGCTTTTGCTTTATTTGATTCGGGGGCGACTCATTCCTTTATTTCTGCTGAGTTTGTTGAGTCAGTTGCTTGTGAGTCTGCGCCGTTAGGGCATGAGTTGCATGTTTCTACTCCACTTGAAAAATCTATTGTTGTGGATAGAGTTATTTATTGTAAAGACTCGAATTTTCTCAAATCTTTAAATCAGAATAAACAGCGGAAGACTCTATTTTTATAAAAATTTGGCGTGGATCCATTTCAAATATGAACTACCAAAACCTGTTTACATGGGCCCATTTCAGAGAAAGTAAAACAAAGAAGTACATACTTCATTTCATGACAAAATCAAAGGAAATAAACTCGATAATATGTACAACAAGTCTTAGGCTCTCATGAGCCACAAAATAGAAGTTTAAAGACAATAACATATAATGTTTCAACTAGCATTCATGGAATGCCCCAAAATATACGTGTAAGTCCATGTCCCGAAAGCCATCCACTCGTGATCAAGCAACACCATCTTCTCCACCTCTTACCCTACTATGAATATTACCTGAAAAAGTATAAGTTTAGCAACATTAGCATAAAAATGCTAGTGAGAATAAGATGGATGCAAGCACTTCTATGGACCGAATCCCATATCGGAAAATGTGTCCAAAAATCCTATTGTGCTCTTACTACCCATTCGATATTCTACTATATCGTAAATTCAAAAAGTAAACATTCAAGCTCATAAAATAAAGTACAAGTGCATAACAAAGTAAATAACAAAGTAAAATTCACATTGTGACCACATTGTCACATTTCACAATTCAACCGTGACCACTTATCACCATTCACATTCACACTCGTGACCACATTGTCACCAATCACAAATCATACTGTGACCTCACTGTCACCGTGACCACATTGTCACCATATGCAACCATACCGTGACCTCATTATCACCGTGACCACATTGTCACCATACATAATCATACCGTGACCTCATTATCACCGTGATCACATTGTCACCATACATAACCATACCGTGACCTCATTGTCACCATACATAACCATACCGTGACCTCATTGTCACCATGACCACATTGTCACTATACACAAATCATACCGTGACCACATTGTCACCCTAAACAAATCATACCGTGACCACATTGTCACCATACATAACCATACCGTGACCTCATTGTCACCGTGACCACATTGTCACCCTACACAAATCATACCGTGACCTCATTATCACCATACACAAGTCATACCGTGACCTCATTGTCACTGTGACCACATTGTCACCTTACACAAATCATACCGTGACCTCATTGTCACCATACACAAGTCATACCGTGACCTCATTGTCACCGTGACCACATTGTCACCCTACACAAATCATACCGTGACCTCATTGTCACCATGACCATATCGTCACCATACATAACCATACCGTGACCTCATTGTCACCGTGACCACACAATCACCAATCATAAATCGTGCGTATTATAACACCACACGTACTACTCCTCTTTGGTAGTACTAAATAGTGAATCCCATTCTAATAATATCATACTAACTCGATTCTACATGAAGAATCTCTCCAAAGTCTCTTTTAACTACCTTATAACCACTCGAAATAAAAGGAGTATCTAATACTCTTCTCCAATTTCTGGAATCTAATCCTCCTCGAGAAATTAACTTAATACACCAATAACATCTCACTTTAAATAACACAACTTAACTAATTCTTTCCTTATGCACTTTCCTTAACTCCCAATTATATGCATTCTTGGAAAAGTTCTAAAATCTAATAACCCTCTTAACCTTGATCGAACATAATCGTCAAGCAATTTGAAAACATAAAAGTAATCACAACCATTTTAAACTCACCTTATTATTGAAGTCTACTCCAAACCACCGGTTGACCAAAAATCACGATCGATGCACAAAACCTGTAATTAAAATACACCTAAAGTATATTAATTAACCAAATCGAATAACGATCGTTATGATATTGAAATAAAAGACAAAAAACCCCGGAAATGCCCCCAAGAGGCCCACGGCTCAAGGGAAAGGAAAAGTGGAGTTGGTTTTCCGGATTTTCAAGCACTTTATAAGTGTTTCGAGTTGGTTTCTGGAACTTTGGAGGTTGGTACCATCAATGGGGTAAACCTCAATTAGGGTTTTAGACAAAAGATCGATCCTGAACAATTAAGTAAAGTCATAAAACATATCAAAATCAAAACCCTAACCATCATCAAACATGAGAAAAACTAAAAGAAATGGCTTTTGGCTCAAACCCGATTCTAGGGTTTAGGGAAAGTTCTAAATATACATAAAACAACTCCCTCGATCTAAATCTCCGAGTTCCCGAGCAAGAATTGGAAGATTAAAACCAATAACACCATTAAAACACTATTTGAAGCTTTAGGTTTTGAACTTTAACATACCTTAAAGCCTTGAGAGAATGGATGAAAACCTCGATTTATGGGATGGGTAGAAAGTACGTCTCGATAGCTTTCCAACTAGCTAAGGCACGATGAAAACGGTCGAGAAACGAAGCCGGGGTGAAAATTTCTTTCTCTCCTCTTTTTCTCTTTAAGCTATGGGTTTGGGATGAAAAGATGAGAAGAAATTTATGATTTTTTGTCTAATTTTGGTTTAATAAAGGAGAAGGATGAATAGTGTTTAGATATTTAAGAAATCGGAAATGACGCCTACGTCATTTTCTTGCCTTAAGCTTTTAAAACTAAACCCGAACCATTTAAACTTGCCCAATGGTGATTAATAATTATTAATTGGCCTATTAATAATTATTAATACCATCGAAACTCGTTTAGACTAATTAAGCAACTAAAAAGGTTTCCGAACGAAATTAACTATTTAAATCTAAATAACAAATTCTAAAATTATCTTTCATACTTTAAATAAATAAATAATTAAAATAAAAAAAATCACCTCAAAATACGGGACGTTACATTTATACCGATGATATGTGTATTTTGGGCTGTTGCCTGCATGCTATGTTAATTGTGATGCCTATGTGTGACTTTGATATTATATTGGGTATGGATTGGCTGTCTACCAACCACGCCAACATTGGTTGTAGTGCAAAAGTTGTGGATTTTATTGGTCCATGTGGGACTAGTTTTCGATTCTATGGGACTCGAGGTAGAGTGACTCATGCAATCATCTCTGTGATTTAGGCTAGAGCTCTCTTGTGTGATGGTGCTTTGGGTTATTTGGCTAGTGTAGTAGACACGTCTATTAGTGTGTTTACACTAGATTCTGTACCGATTGTGAGGGATTTCTCTGATGTTTTCTGTAACGCCCCATTACAAGGTAAGATTAATTTTGGAATTAAATTAAAATTTTATTTAATTTAATTATAGGGTTTGGAATTTTGATAAATAATCTATTTTATTTATTTAGGCTTTTGGGTGGCACTTTTTCTTAAGTGTCACTTTTTGTAAATATTGAGGAGTCATGGATTAGAGTAGTGATGATGTGGCAAGTAGTGATGACGTGTCAAGTAAGCTCAAACCCTAATTTTAACTAAGGAAAAGAAGAAGAACAATTTTTCTCCCCTCCTTCCCACACCCTTGCCGCCGCCCCTTATAGTGAAAGAGAAAAAGAAGATTCGTCGTTCGCTCGTTTGTTGTTTGATCGTGAATCGGGTTTTTGGATTTAGGCGTTTTGGAATCGGTTTTGGTCACGAAGGTAACGAAATTTCTCTTTTCTCTTTTTCTTCTTGATGCTGTGGGGTTAGGGTAGATAATGATGGGATTTTTCGTCAATTGTTAATTAGGGGATCGGTGGAAATTGCCCGGAATCGAAGAAGGAAGATCGGGAGCCTTTTTCTTGAAATTCATTTAACGGGTAAGCTTTTGGGATTGATTTATCAAACTTTTTAATTCTGGATTTTTGTTTTACATTCACCATATGAACGCCAAGAACCCTAACCTTTGTTTCGATCTCCATAATCGTCAATTTTCCAAACCGTGGCCAAATACCCAATCGATCTTGATTATCAACACCTAGAACCATCAAGATCGATCACCCTAACTACGAAACCGCGACCGAACCACGTCCCGATGACCATGGCCAGCCGCGGCCCACACACCCCCCACGCCCCAACCTTAGCCATTTTCTTTCGCCGTTTGATTTCCGTTCTTTGCTACACCGAACCCCAAACCTTTGGTATTAATTTAGTATATTTTAATTTGTATTTTAAGTTATTTAGGATCTCTGTTTCAGGTCTGGTTCATCAAGGAAAGTAGCTTTGATTTTGGATTTAAGCAAATTTCGATGTGAGTTAACGGGTTATTCAACGGTAAGGTTTTGGAGAAATCTAAAGCCCTTACCGTAGCTTATTCTTTCTTATATAATTAAATATGTAATTCTGGAAATTTAGGATGAGAAATAATATTGGAAACACCGAAAAACAATTGGGAGAAAATAATGTTTTCGGTTAGAACTTGTGAAGGCCATTTTCGCCAAAAGTGATGTTTTTAGTTTCGATTCGCCTCTGGATGATAATGAGTATAAATCTGGAATTATTTGATGATTTTTAGTGCCAATAGCCTTAAGTTTTGAGTTAGGATTCATAAAAGTTCATATTTTGGTTTTCGGCAGTTTTCTTGTTTTTCGGCAGTTTTGTGAAATGTATGTTTAACTGAGTGGGCTGCTGTGTTTTTATATTATAAATTGATTTTGAATGATTATTATCATGAGGATAATGTGGTTGTGATGATATTTGAGATTGATTAAAGCATGCTTACTAGTGTTGAGGCTACGAGCTCAACACTTAGTCATTTTAGTTATGGAAAGGTCCATAACCGAGTACTAATGATCATTGCTCGTACGAATGATTCATTAGGTGAATAATAGTTATAGTTGAGGCTAAAACCAAGTACTAAGAAGTGGTAGTAGTTCCGAGGAACCGCCTTCTTAGTGGTTTTTGTGAAGAAGGGGATGTTTGTATAATTAATTAAACTTGTAGTTTGGAGTGATTGTAATAAGTGTGTGTTTTAATGTTGTGACTTGGGTATTATATTTGGTAAAATATTTGAGTGAGGTGTTTTCCATGAAAGAGTTAAGTGTTGATAATGGGTGTAGAATGATAGTAAATGTTTATTGAATAAAGATTGAGTTGGGCATTAAGTGACGGTTGGAGTGTAAGAGTCTTTGGAAGAGTGTTGAGAGCTTGGGACTCGGTTTGGGTTGTTAGAGACTAACTAAGACTTTATCGTTGTTTAAGTCGTTTTCTCACTGGCTTTAGCCTCACAGTGCTATCTGTGGTTATTTTTTCAGGTAACAATGGACCGAGAGGTGGCGGTTGATGAAGTGGAAGAGATGAGCGTTCATGTCGTGGAGGCTCCTCGAATTTATTCTTTTTGAATGATGAATAAAGTTTTTAAACTTTTATTTGATTTATTGAGTCTTTGGGAATTTTAGTTGATTTTAGACTCTTTAGTCTTTACATTTATATTTGAACGTTATTGTTTTGTTTAAAAGTTGAACTCCGGAGTTTCTGTTTTGTTTTAAATTCTCAATGATTTTGAAGATTGTATTATTTTAAATAAAGGGTATTTTATTGAGTCTTCCGCTGTTGAAATTAAGTGTATTTGCTACTCTGAAAAGTCGGGTCTTTACATTTTCCCTGATGAGTTACCCGGTTTACCACCAGTGAGAGAGATGGATTTTCAGATAGAGGTGTTACCTGGGACGGCTCCATTGTCCAAGGCACCTTATCATATGACATTAGCGGAGCTGAATGAGCTCAAGAGTCAGTTACAAGGGCTCTTAGATTGTGTATTGACTATCGAGAGTTGAACCGAGTTACTATGAAAAATAAATATACTTTGACAAGGATTGATGATTTAATTGATCAGTTGAGAGGGGTTACTATCTTTTCGAACATAGATTTGAGATCTGGTTATCACCAGTTGAGGATCCGGGAGGATGATATTGCCAAAACCGCTTTCCGGATGCGTTATGGGCATTATGAGTTTGTGGTTATGTCTTTCGGTTTGACCAATGCGCCAGCGGTTTTTATGGATCTTATGCAAACGGTGTTTAGGAGGTTCATTGACTCCTTTATTATTGTGTTTATTGATGACATTTTGATCTATTCTGAGACCGAGGAGTTGCATGCTATGCACTTAGAGAAGGTTTTGACAGTGTTACGTGAACAAAAATTGTATGCAAAGTTCTCTAAGTGTGAGTTTTGGCTGAAGGAAGTGGCATTCTTAGGCCATGTGGTTTCTAGTAAAGGAGTGATGGTGGATCCATCTAAAGTTGAGGCGGTTAGTAGTTGGCCTAGACCAACTAGTGTGACGGAAATTCGTAGTTTTCTTGGACTTGCCGGTTATTATAAATGGTTTGTTTAAGACTTTTCTAAAATAGCAACGGCCTTGACACATTTGACGATGCAGGGAGCTGACTTTGTATGGTCCGGGGAGTGTGAAAAGAGCTTTGAGGAGCTCAAGAAGAGACTGATAACTGCACATGTTTTAGTGTCACCCGATAGTAGTGGTGGTTTGACGGTTTATACCAATGCTTCTAAGAGAGGTTTGAGTTGCGTTTTGATGCAACATGAGAAAGTTATAGCTTATGCTTCCCGTCAGTTGAAGGAGCATGAGAAAAAGTATCCGACTCACGATATGGAGTTGGCGGCGGTTGTGCATGCTTTGAAAATTTGGAGGCATTAGTTGTATGGTGAGAAGATCTTAATATTCACCGATCACAAGAGCCTCAAATATTTCTTCACTCAAAAGGAATTGAATATGAGACAATGACGATGGTTGGATCTTGCGAAAGATTAAGATTGTGATATTCAGTACCATCTCGGGAAAGCCAATGTAGTGGCGGATGCACTTAGCAGAAAGTCTTCGCACTTATCTGCTTTACCAGTGAGATTGAGATGGGAGTTGGAGCGTGCCGAGATAGCCCTCCTTACTACCGAGGTTACAGTGAATTTGGCTAGTTTGACGGTGGGGCCTACTTTGAGACAGAGGATGATTGAGGCTATGAGGGGCGAGAATCATTTACAGGCCAGTTTTATTGAGGCAGAGTCAGGTATACCTAGCCACTTCACTTTTTCCTCTGATAGTGCTTTGATGTATCGTCAAAGGCTATGTGTACCTTTGAGTTCGACTTTCTGGAAAAAATTGTTGAAGGAGGCTCACAATTCTATCTCTTCTGTGCATCCGGGTAGTACCAAGATGTATAGAGATTTGAGACAACATTATTGGTGGCCCGGGATGAAACTTGAGATCGCGGAGTTTGTGAGTAGATGTTTGACTTGTCAGAGAGTCAAGGCATTGAGGACGAGACCAGCGGGTTATCTTAATCCTTTAAGTATAGCTGAGTAGAAATGGGAAGAGATCTCTATGGATTTTGTTTATGGGTTGCCTAGAACATCCAAAGGGTATGATACCATTTTGGTGATTGTGGATCGTTTGACAAAATCCGCACACTTTTTACCGGGGAGGATCACTTATCCGGTTGAGACTTGGGCACAGTTGTACTTGAGGGAGATTGATAGACTGCATGGTGTGCCTGTGAGGATTGTATCAGACCGGGACACTCGGTTTGTGTCGAAGTTTTGGCAAAGTTTACATTCCGCCATGGGTACCGGTTTGGATTTTAGCACGACCTTTCATCCTCAGACCGATGGTTAGACAAAGAGAGTTAACCAGATTTTAGGGGATATGTTGAGGGCTTGTGTTCTAGACTTTGGTGGTAGTTGGGACTCGCATTTGTACTTGGTAGAGTTTACATATAATAATAGTTTCCAGGCTACCATCGAGATGGCACCTTTTGAGGCACTTTATGGTGGAAAGTGTCGTTCTCCCGCTCATTGGGATGAGGTTGGAGAGAGGAGACTGTTGGGACCCGAGTTGGTACAAAGGACTAGTGAGTCTATTATGTTGATTAGAGAGAGGATGAGGGTTGCCCAAAGTCGACAAAAGAGTTATGCCGATAAACGACAAAGCCCACTTGAGTTCCATGTGGGGGATCATATGTTCTTAAAGATGGCACCTATGAAGGGTGTGATGAGGTTTGGGAAGAAGGGCATGTTGAGCCCTAGGTTTATCGGTCCATTTGAGATTCTGGATCGGGTTGGAACGGTGGCTTATCGTCTGCCATTACCACCATCCTTGTCGGCCGTTCATAGTGTTTTTCATGTTTCGATGCTTTGAAAATATTTGGCGGACCCTTCACATATGATAGATCATGAGCCTGCTGTTCTTGATGTTAACATGTCTTATGAGGAGACACCGGTGAAAATTCTAGCATCGAAGCAAAAAGTGTTGAGAAACAAGACTATCGGCTTAGTGAAAGTTTTGTGGAGGAACCAAGTAACAGAGGAGGCTACTTGGGAACGAGAGGAGGAGATTCGGGATAAGTACCCTCACTTGTTTACTTAGAAGCTACTTTTCGGGGACCAAAAGCCTTTTAAGGAGGGTGGACAGTAACGTCCCGTTATTTTGAGGTGAATTTTTATTTTTATTGATTTATTTATTTATTTAAAGTATTAAAGTTAATTTTATAATTAGATATTTAGAATTTAATAGTTAATTTCGTTCGAAAACTGTTTTAATCGCTTAATTAGCTTAATTTAGTTTCGGTTGTATTAATAATTATTAATGGGCCAGTTAATAATTGTTAATCACCCTTAGGCTAGTTTAAGTGCTTCGGTTTTCGTTTTAAAGGCTAAAGACAAACAAGGGACGTAGGGGTCATTTCCAATTTCTTAAAATATCAAAAACACTATTCATTCATCTTTAAATAAGGCAAATTTGACCAAAGTCTTCACATTTCTTCTTATCTTCTTGCTCAAGGCTGAGAGCCACATCTTGGGATATCCAAATTTTGGTTTTTCTTTTATTCTTGGCAGATCGTTATAATTTCGGTTTCATTGGATAGCCACAGGCCCGAGCATCATTTCCAACCTAACAATCGAGTTTTTCATCTGTTTTCTGAAGGCCTTAAGGTATGACAAAGTTTCTAACCTAAGCTTCAAATAGTGTTTTAATGGAGTTTTTGGTTTAAATCTTCTATTTCGTGCCGAGAAACTCGAAGATTTCAATCGAGGGAATCGTTTTAGGTGATTTTAGAAACTTACCCTAACCCTAGAATCGAGTTTGACCACGAAACCCTTTCCGTTTGATTTTCCCTTATTTGATGATGATTAGGGTATTTTAAATGATATGTTTTTATGTTTTGCTTAATCTTTCGAGATTGAAATTTTGTCCAAAACCCTAATTCACGTTTACCATTTGATGGTACAAACCTCCAAAGTGCTCGAAACCAACCCGAAATGCCTTTAAAGTGCTTAAAATCTGGAAAACCATCTTCATTCTTTTCTTCCCCTTGGGCCATGGGCCTCTTGGTCATAATCCCGGGTTCTTTTGTCCTTTATTTTAGTAACGTGACGATCGTTATTCAATTCGGTTAATTAATATACTTTAGGTGTATTTGAATTATAGGTTTTGTGCAACGTTCGTGAAATCGGTCAACCGGCAAGTTAGAGTTGACTTCTTTTCTATGGTGAGTTTAAAATGGTTGTGATTACTTTAATGTTTCCGGATTGCATGACGATCATATTTGATTGAGGTTAAGAGGGTTATTTGATTTTGAGAGATTATCCAAGAATAGTGTAATTGGGAGTTAAGGAAAGTGCATAAGCAGAATTAGTTAAGTTTTTGTGTTGTTTAAAGTGAGATGTTTGCTATGGATTAAGTTGTTTTCTCAAGGAGAATTATGTTTCCGGAAATTGGAGAAGAGTATTAAGATTACTCCGTCTATTTGAGTGGTTATAAGATAGTTAAAGGAAACTTGGGAGAGAAAATCAGCATGTGGAATTGAGTTAGTGTAATAATATTAGCGATGGGATTCGCTATTTAGTACTACCAAAGGGGAGTAGTACGTGTGACAATGTGGTCACGGTGTGGTAATGTGATTGGTGACAATGTGGTCACGGTGCGGTAATGTGATTGGTGACAATGTGGTCACGGTGCGGTAATGTGATTGGTGACAATGTGGTCACGGTGTGGTAATGTGATTGGTGACAATGTGGTTACAGTGTGGTAATGTGATTGGTGACAATGTGGTTACAGTGTGGTATGTGATTGGTGACAATGTGGTCACAGTGTGGTATGTGATTAGTGACAATGTGGTCACAGTGTGGTATGTGAATGGTGACAATGTGGCACGGTGTGAAATGTGAATAGTGACAATGTGGTCACATTGTGAATTGAGTGGTGATATGGTAAATGTTAAATGAAATAACGTGTAGTATGACGTGAATGATAGAAATTTACATTATTATTTACTTTGTTATGCTTTAGTACTAATTAGTTGTTTTAGTACTTTATTTACGAGCTTGAATGTTTATTTTTCAAAGTTACGATATAGTGGAATGGGATTGATTTTCTTATGCATAGTACTTGGGTGTATTGAATGGGTAGTAAAGAGCACGATAGGAATTTTGGACACATTTTCCGATATGGAATTCGGTCCATAGAAGTGCTTGCATCCATCTTATTCTCACTAGCATTTTTATGCTAATGTTGCTACACTTAAACGTTTTCAGGTAATACTCGTGGGAGAGGACGAGGTCGTGGAGGTGGTGTTGCTTGATCACGAGAGGATGGCTTTTGGGACATGGACCTACACATATATTTTGGGGCATTCTATGAATGCTTGATAAAACTACATGTGTCATTACCTTTAAACTTGTATTTTATGGCTCATGAGAGTCTAAGAACTGTTGTATATTATATCGAGTCTACTTTCTCTGATTTGATTATAAACTGAAGTACATACTTTTGTTGTTTTTAAATTCTCTGATTTGAGCCCATGTAAATAGGTTTAGGGAGTTCTTATTTTAAACGGATCCACGCCAAATTTTTTTAAAATCTAGTCTTCCGCTGTTTGTTTCTGATTTAAAGATTTGAGAGAGTCTTTACAATGCAACTTTCATAACATTCAAGAAGACGATCATGAGAGGAAGAAGAATATTAGAATCCTGAGTTAGTCATTATCATTTTATTTTATGTATAATTTTGTATCATGAAATAAAATTACTTATGGGTTTATGAATACTCAAATAAGTTAAGTATGTTACCTTCAATTCTAATCACTTTAATTAGATCTCAGATAGTTGATATTGGATTTGCTTTTTCATTGTATTTCAAGGTTTCATTCATTTTTTTCAAAGATTTTTTGGTTATTATATTGTTCTATTTCAATTTTAATGTGATAAAGCCTTTAATTAATATATTTATAGTCAAGTACCTAATTTATTTTTAGTATTTTGATAAGTTTTACAAAATTACTTAGGTAAGAATTTAAATAACTAAAGAAAAATACAAAACATTAATCTCATATTAAATTAAAGGGTAAAATGCAAATAAGACCCCTGTGGTCTTTTCAAAATGCATGAACACCCCCTATACTTTGAAAATGGCAAATCGCACCCCTGTGGTTCCAATTTTTTTCAATTGGACCCTTCCCCTTCTATGTCAATAATTTTCTTTTAGCCATAACTTCTTCGTTTGAACTCCGATTTGGATGATTCAAGATGTTTTGGAATCTTCATTTCCGGCTTTACATAATCGTCGCTTCGAAACTTTGAAATCATCAATAACCAAAAGATTTAATGATGTCAATCATACCTAGTGTTTCGATGTTAATAAAATCTTTTATTTATTAATGATTTCAAAGTTTCGAAGTGACATTTATATAGAGCCAGAAATGGGGATTCCAAAACTTCTTGAATAGTCCAAATTGGCTTTCAAACGAATAAGTTATGGCTAAAAGAAAATTATTGACATTGAAGGGGAGAGGTCTGATTGAAAAAAATTGGAACCACAGGGGTGCGATTTGCCATTTTCAAAGTACAGGGGGTGTTCATGCATTTTGAAAAGACCACAGGGGTCTTATTTTCATTTTACCTTGTAACGACCCGATTTTTCTTAAAATCCATTAAAACAATTGCGCAGCGAAAATCAAGATTTTACAGAAAAACGGCATGGGTCCGTTTAAAATTCGCATAAACCAAAACCTGTTTACAAACCAGTTTTTCCAGAAAAGCAATAATACTAGAATGCATCTTCCATGATATGATGAAAATGCTAAAGGAAGTTTAAAGTTCAAAATATATATACAAACGCTCCATCGAGCTCAAAATGTAACAAAATAAAAAGTGATGCAATGTTCATGAGCATTCAAGGATGCTACTTTCAAAATCAGCTGCGTTCCTGTCCATTCATTATCTCGATCGGTCACGCGGTGCCACCTCCTCTACCTCGTCTTCTACCGCAAGTCTTACTTGAAAAAAATTGTAATTGTAGCAACATTAGCATAAAAATGCTAGTGAGAGTAAAATGAAAGCAAGTAATCCTATGAACAACATTTCATGTCAGAAATCGTGTCCAAAGGCCTAGATTTCACTTTTACTACCCATTCCACAATCCAATTTCACACATAAACATCATACATAAAAAACTTTCTCAACTTCGTGGCTCAACGAATCTTAGGAGTTATGGATTTCCTCGAAAACATTCTATCATCATAAAAGAAATACTAAAACCAAGATACAAGTAAAAGAATGTGATATACTAAGTGCTAATAAAGTCGCAACCACACATGCTCAAATCTTCGAGTCCCAACCATATCACCGCATGTGTAGTACTATAATAATTATAACAATAATAACACATCCATACACGCTCAAATCTTCGAATGCCACCCTTACCACAACGTGTATAGTACTATAATAATTATAACAATAATACACGCTCAAATTTCGAATGCCACCCTTACCACAGCGTGTATAGTGCTATATCACAATCATCGCACCATGATACCGTATGGAGCGTATCACATACTATCATGTGGCATATCACATAACCTCGCACCATGATACCGTATGGAGCGTATCACATACTATTATGTGCCATATCACATAACCTCGCACCATGATACCGTATGGAGCGTATCACATACTATCATGTGCCAAATCACATAACCTCGCACCATGATACCGTATGGAGCGTATCACATACTATCATGTGCCAAATCACATAACCTCGCACCATGATACCGTATGGAGCGTATCACATACTATCATGTGCCATATCACATAACCTCGCACCATGATACCGTATGGAGCGTATCACATACTATCATGTGCCATATCACATAACCTCGCACCATGATACCGTATGGAGCGTATCACATACTATCATGTGCCATATCACATAACCTCGCAGAATTCGTCAAGCTCCCTAGTAAGTTAGATAAGGTTCCACTAAACTGCTAAAGAACATAAACCGCTTGAATTACACGAGTCAATACTCAAGTGTAATTTCTAAGCCACTTTGACTCCCGAATCTCTTAAAGTTCCTTAGTCAATCACTTTCATCTAAAGTCTCCAAATCACCTTACAAGACTTCCAAACCACTCATAATTCCTATTTTACTTCCAAAACCATAAATACATCAAAACCACTCCACTCACATCCGAGTTAAAGTCTCCAACCAAGTATAACTTCCGGAAGTTAGTTCCCCTCTTAACCTCGATAAACAATAACGTAATGAAACATAATTCATAAAATTACTAACTTCCATTTTAAACTCACCTTAGATGTGAAATCCAAGCTTCCAAGGTGCCGGAGTCAAAGTCAAACAATCGATCACCAACCTACATAACAAATACAACTAACAACATTAATTATCCGAAAATCGAGCAAACGATATCTAAACACATAAAATGACGAAAACCCCGGATTTAACCCCTAAGGGACCCATGGCCCAACAAGGAAGAGAGGGTTCGGGTTCGGTTTTCCGTCTTTTATGCACTTTTGAGATGATTTGGGTTGATCAAAGACACTTTGAAAGTCGAGATAACTGTGGGTCACGATATTTTAGGGTTTTACATAATAATCGATTTCCGAATAATTAAGTAAAATGTAAAATCATAGCAAACCAAACACCCTAATTCTTGGTCAAGTGAGAGAAATTAACACGGGACGGGTTTTCAACTCAAACTTGATTTTAGGGTTTAGGGAAGTTTCTAAAACTTGATAAAACGACTTTCTCGATTGAAATCTTCAAGCTTCGGGGTGTGAATTTGAAGATTTCAATTCAAAACCTCCATTAAAACACTATTCACAACAAGTTTTAAAAAGTTTGTCATACCTTAAGGCTTCGAGAAAACGAGCGAAAATCTCGATTGCTAGGTTAGAAATGATCCTTGGGATGAGAGCTTTTCAACGGGCATAAGATTACGGCGATCCACCGAGCAACGGAGAAAAGCCAAGAGAAAGAGAGGGAGGGGGGGTGTCTCGGCCTTTCAAGGGGAAGAGAAGAAAAGAAAAATGATCACTTTGACTCATGTTGACTATTTAAAGATGAGGATGATGAATAGTGAAATTTTAAGAAATGGTAAAATGACGTATACGTCCCTTTTTAAAAGATTCGATTAAAAATACGAAACCCGATGGTCTTAAAATAATCTAAAGGTGATTAATAATTATTAATTGGCCCGTTAATAATTATTAATGTCACCAAAACTAATTTAAAGTAGTAAAAGGTTTAAAAAGTTTAAAAAGGTTTTCGAACGAAAATAACTACTAAAATCGAATTACTAAGTTTAAACTAACTAAATACTTTATTTAAAATAAAAAAAAATTACCTCAAAAAGTAACGGGACGTTACATTCTACCCTTCTAAAAGGGCTTTTCGTCCCTGAAAAGTAGGTTCCCTACGTGAAAAGGTGAGGATACTTTGCTCACATCTCGTCCTCACGTTCCCATGTAGCTTCCTCTGAAACTTGATTATCCCAAAGAACTTTAACCAAGTTTATAGTTTTATTCCTCAACACCTTTTGTTCTGTAGCAAGAATCTCAACTGGTACCTCTTCATAGGATAGACTAGCATCCAATGTAACGGGCTCATAATCAATAATATGTGAAGGGTCGGCCACATATTTCCTGAGCATGGACACATGGAACACATTATGCATCGCCGACAAGGCCGTGGCAAGGCCAATCGATAAGGCCAGGACCCAATCCGGTCCAGGATCTCAAAGGGGCCTATAAATCGAGGGCTCAACTTGCCTTTCTTCCCAAATCTCATCACACCTTTCATAGGTGCCACCTTCAGGAATACGTGGTCACCAACTTCAAACTCAAGTGCACTACGCCTCTCATCGGCGTAAATTTTCGTCTTACTCGAGCCACTCTCATCCTCTCTCTGATAAGAGCAATGGACTCACTAGTCATCTGTACTAACTCCGGTCCCAGAAGTTTCCTCTCACCAACTTCATCCCAATGAGCCGGTGATATGCACTTTCTACTGTAAAGTGCCTCAAAAGGTGCCATGTCGATGGTAGCCTGATAACTGTTGTTATAAGCAAACTCAACAAGATACAACTGAGTATCCCAACTACCACCGAACTCTAGAGCACAAGCAATCAACATATCCTCCAGAATCTAGTTGACTCTCTCGGTCTGACCATCTGTCTGAGGATGAAAAGTAGTATTGAAATCTAAGCCAGTGCCCATAGCAGTATGCAAACTCTGCCAGAATTTCGAGACAAAGCGGGTGTCTCGATCTGATACAATCCTGACTGGCACTCCATGAAGTCTGACAATCTCCTTCATGTACAACTGTGCCCATGTCTCAACAGGATAGGTTATTTTCCCTAGTATGAAATGTGCACTCTTAGTCAACCTGTCCACAATCACCCAAATGGTGTCATAACCCTTCGCGGTCCTCGGCAAGCCACTAATAAAGTCCATCGATATTTCTTCCCATTTCCACTCAAGTACGTTCAAAGGGTTAAGGTAACCAGGTGGACTCTTCCTCAAAGCCTTCACCTGCTGACATATCAAGCATTTACTAACGAAGTCAGCAACTTCCCGTTTCATCCCAGGCCACCAATAATGCTGTCTCAGGTCCCTGTACATCTTAGTACTACCTGGATGCACAGAAAAGATAGAACTGTGAGCCTCCTCCAACAGCTCTTTTCTGTAGGTTGATCCTAGAGGCACACACAACCTCCTACGATACATCAATGCATTATCAGTGGAGAAAGTAAAATGGCTAGGTAATTCGGACTCCGCCTCACGAAAACCCTCAGCCAAGTGCTTTTCACCCCGCTGTGCATCTATCATCCTTTGTCTCAGAGTAGGGCCAACAGTTAAACTTGCCAAACTCACTGTAATCTCAGCTGTAAGAAAAGCTATCTCAGCTCTTTCCATCTCCCATCTAAGTCTCAGCGGAACAGTACTCAAACACGTGTGATGACTTTCGACTAAGTGCATCAGCAACCACGTTGGCCTTTCCTGGATGATACTGTATGTCACAGTCATAATCTTTCACAAGTTCTAGCCACCTCCTCTGTCTCATATTTAACTCTTTCTGGGTGAAAAAGTATTTGAGACTCTTATGATCGGTAAAAATCATAATCTTTTCACCATACAAGTAATGTCTCCATATTTTCAATGCATGTACCACTGTTGCTAGCTCCAAATCATGAGTCGGGTACTTTTTCTCATGCTCCTTTAACTGCCGAGAAGCATAAGCTACCACCTTTCCTTGCTGCATCAATACATATCCCAAACCCTTCTTGGATGCATCAGTATACACTGTCAAACCCCCAGACTCATCAGGTGAAACTAAAACCGGGGCCGATACAAGTCGCCTCTTAAGCTCTTCAAAGCTATTTTCACACTCATCAGTCCACACAAAATCAACCCCCTTTTTCGTCAAATGAGTCAAAGAGGATGAAATCTTGGAAAAATCTTGCACAAATCGTCTATAATAACCTGCAAGTCCAAGAAAGCTACGTATCTCGGCCACATTAGTAGGTCGGGGCCACCCACTAACGGCTTCCACCTTAGAAGGATCAACAGAAATCCCTCTACTAGATACTACATGCCCAAGAAAAGCCACTTCCTTCAACCAGAATTCACATTTAGAGAACTTCACATACAACTTATGAGCTATCAAAGTCGATAACACCCTCTCTAAATGTATGGCATGTAACTCCTCAGTCCTTGAATATACAAGAATATCATCAATAAACACTATCACAAAGGAGTCAATGAACCTCTTGAACACTATATGCATCAGGTCCATAAAGACTGCTGGAGCATTAGTCAGGCCAAAAGACATGACAACAAACTCATAATGACCATATCGTGTCCTGAAGGCGTCTTGGGAATATCTTCATCTCTAATCCTCAATCGATGATATCCCGATCAAGATCTATCTTCGAAAAGACAGGAGCTCCCCACCTGATCAAACAAGTCCTCTATCCTGGGCAAAGGATACTTGTTTTTCACCGTGACTCCTGGTTGACTCCCTATAATCAATACATAATCTCATGGAGCCATCTTTCTTCCTTACAAACAATACAGGAGCTCCCCAGGGTGATACACTTGGGCGTATAAACCCCAAGTCTAAAATTTCTTGCAACTGCCTTTTCAACTCTTTAAGTTCAGCTGGTGCCATACGATAAGGTGCCTTGGACAATGGAACGGTCCCAGGAATCACCTCTATCTGGAAGTCTAACTCCCTCACCGGTGGCAAACCAGGTAACTCATCAGGGAAGACATCAATGAAATCCCTCACAACAGGTACATAAGCTAAGGTAGTCACAATAACAGACGTGTCCACTACACTAGCTAAATAAGCCCAAGCACCGTCACTCAAAAGTGCTCTAGCCTGAATCCCTGAGATAACTGCAGGTGTCACCCTACCTCGGGTTCAATGAAATCGAAAATTAGTCCCACATGGACCGACAAAGTCTACCACTTTCTCATTACAACCGATGTTGGCGTGGTTGGTTGACAGCCAATCCATACCCAAAATAATATCAAAGTCAGACATCGGCATCACAATCAACATAGCATGCAGAAAGCAACCCAAAATACACAAATCATCAGTATAAACAACTCTATCCACTATCACAGATTTTCCGAGGGGAGTAGTAACATGTAACTCATGTCCTAACGGCTCAGAATCAAAGGCGGCAGACTCGACAAACTCAGCAGAAATAAATGAGTGACTAGCCCCTGAATCAAATAAAACCAGTGCAGAGTGCCCTAATACTGATAAAGTACCTGTAACAACAGTACCAGATGCCTCAGCATCCTCTCAAGTAGTGGCAAAGACACGTGCCTGCTGTCGTGTCTGAGGCTGTGCCTGAACTACCGATGGTGCTCTTTGCTACTGAGCAGGCCTAATCTGGCCTCTACCACCTGTCTGACCACGGCCCTGACCCTGTCCTCGGCCCTGTCCCTGTAATCGACCCTGTCCCTGTCCAGAACTCTGACTCTATCCTGAGCTCTAACCTGGACTCCCACGCTGCTGTGGTGTCTGTAAACTAGGACAATATCGCTTAACATGTCCGACCTGTCCACATTGGTAACACCTCTGCACATAACACTGACCCAAGTGGTACCCAGTACAATCAGGACAATAGGGCAAAGAAGGGGCTCGATCACTAGACTGATCTGAATGGAACTGAGGTCCTGTCTGTCCCTTGCCCCTACCTGGAGCCTGTCTATATGACTGTGTCCCTCGACCAGGGGGGTCGTCCATAGCCTTCCTCTTCCTAGAAGAGGTCTGAGCAACAATCTCACTGGCCTTTTTCTCAGATTCACCAATATCTAAGGCCAAAGCCGCAGTCAGAGCATCAGCATTTGTATCAGGCTGTAAGGCTCGTACCTGCCCTAGTAGTTCTGCTCTCAAACCTACAATAAACCTCTTCCTCTTGCTTTCAGGATCAGTAACATGTTTTGTAGCAAATTTTGACAACCTGTCAAACTCTCTCTCATACTCCACAACGGATCGTCACCCTGGTCTCGAGTGTGAGAAACTGTATCTCTAACTGATCTCGTGTATCCTCTGGATAGTATTTCTCATAGAACTTTTCCCTGAACATCTCTCAACTAACCTGCAACTCAGGGCTGAGGGTACGAAATAAACCCTTCCACCAGTACAACGAATCATCTACCAAAGAATAGGTCCCACAATGGACCTTCAAATGATCCGGACATTTAATAAATTCAAGTACCCTCTCTACTCTGGTGATCCATCTCTCAGCAACTGCAGGATCTGTAGATGTCCCATCAAACTCAGGAGTATTATACCTGATATACTCTTTCAATGTTTTTGCAGCATCAGTAATACCAGACTGGTCTACCACAGGAGTGGATACTCTAACAGGTGGTATAACCCTATCAGTCTGTCCTCCACCACCCCGTAAAAGGTCTAAAAAGTACTCCTCTGAAATGGTGACACTACGACCCTGACTAGGTGTCTGATCAACTGGAGGCTCATCCTCCCGATAAACAGGTGGAGGGGGTGGCGGTGTAACTGCTCTCGTCCGACCCCTACCTCGTATCCTAGCCTGTACTCCACTCCGACCTCTCCTAGGTGTCACTGTCCTCGGAGGCATACTGAAATCACAATCAGAAAAACCTCACATGAGATAATGGAAAAGGAATGGCAATGCTACAATTACACTTATCAAAAGAGAAGGTTCTAAGGATACCTGGCACCGTTGACCATCAAACAATGATTGGACAAGAACAAAATCAAACCATGAAAACATGCGATGCATGTGGTCTACAGAACCAAGAAGGCTCTGATACCAACTGTAACGACCCGATTTTTCGTAAAATCCATTAAAACAATTGCGCAGCGGAAATCTAGATTTTACAGAAAAACGGCATGGATCCGTTTAAAATTCGCATAAACCAAAACCTGTTTACAAACCATTTTTTCCAGAAAAAGCAATAATACTAGAATGCATCTTCCATGATATGATGAAAATGCTAAAGGAAGTTTAAAGTTCAAAATATATATACAAACGCTCCATCGAGCTCAAAATGTAACAAAATAAAAAGTGATTCAATGTTCATGAGCATTCAAGGATGCTACTTTCAAAATCAGCTGCGTTCCTGTCCATTCATTATCTCGATCGGTCACGCGGTGCCACCTCCTCTACCTCGTCCTCTCACCGGAGTCTTACCTGAAAAAAATTGTAATTGTAGCAACATTAGCATAAAAATGCTAGTGAGAGTAAAATGAAAGCAAGTAATCCTATGAACAACATTTCATGTCAGAAATCGTGTCCAAAGGCCTAGATTTCACTTTTACTACCCATTCCACAATCCAATTTCACACATAAACATCATACATAATAAACTTTCTCAACTTCGTGGCTCAACGAATCTTAGGAGTTATGGATTTCCTCGAAAACATTCTATCATCATAAAATAAATACTAAAACCAAGATACAAGTAAAAGAATGTGATATACTAAGTGCTAATAAAGTCGCAACCACACATGCTCAAATCTTCGAGTGCCAACCATATCACCGCATGTGTAGTACTATAATAATTATAACAATAATAACACATCCATACACGCTCAAATCTTCGAATGCCACCCTTACCACAGCGTGTATAGTGCTATATCACAATCATCGCACCATGATACCGTATGGAGCGTATCACATACTATCATGTGCCATATCATATAACCTCGCACCATGATACCGTATGGAGCGTATCACATACTATCATGTGCCATATCACATAACCTCGCACCATGATACCGTATGGAGCGTATCACATACTATCATGTGCCATATCACATAACCTCGCACCATGATACCGTATGGAGCGTATCACATACTATCATGTGGCATATCACATAACCTGGCACCATGATACCGTATGGAGCGTATCACATACTATCATGTGCCATATCACATAACCTCGCACCATGATACCGTATGGAGCGTATCACATACTATCATGTGCCATATCACATAACCTCGCACCATGATACCGTATGGAGCGTATCACATACTATCATGTGCCATATCATATAACCTCGCACCATGATACCGTATGGAGCGTATCACATACTATCATGTGCCATATCACATAACCTCGCAGAATTCGTCAAGCTCCCTAGTAAGTTAGATAAGGTTCCACTAAACTACTAAAGAACATAAACCGCTTGAATTACACAAGTCAATACTCAAGTGTAATTTCTAAGCCACTTTGACTGCCGAATCACTTAAAGTTCCTTAGTCAATCACTTTCATCTAAAGTCTCCAAATCACCTTACAAGACTTCCAAACCACTCATAATTCCTCTTTTACTTCCAAAACCATAAATACATCAAAACCACTCCACTCACATCCGAGTTAAAGTCTCCAACCAAGTATAACTTCCGGAAGTTAGTTCCCCTCTTAACCTCGATAAACAATAACGTAATGAAACATAATTCATAAAATTACTAACTTCCATTTTAAACACACCTTAGATGTGAAATCCAAGCTTCCAAGGTGCCGGAGTCAAAGTCAAACAATCGATCACCAACCTACATAACAAATAGAACTAACAACCATAAATTATCCGAAAATCGAGCAAACGATATCTAAACACATAAAACGACGAAAACCCCGGATTTAACCCCTAAGGGACCCATGGCCCAACAAGGAAGAGAGGGTTCGGGTTCGGTTTTCCGTCTTTTATGCACTTTTGAGATGATTTGGGTTGATCAAAGACACTTTGAAAGTCGAGATAACTGTGGGTCACGATATTTTAGGGTTTTACATAATAATCGATTTCCGAATAATTAAGTAAAATGTAAAATCATAGCAAACCAAACACCCTAATTCTTGGTCAAGTGAGAGAAATTAACACGGGACGGGTTTTCAACTCAAACTTGATTTTAGGGTTTAGGGAAGTTTCTAAAACTTGCTAAAACGACTTTCTCGATTGAAATCTTCAAGCTTCGGGGTGTGAATTTGAAGATTTCAATTCAAAACCTCCATTAAAACACTATTCACAACAAGTTTTAGAAAGTTTGTCATACCTTAAGGCTTCGAGAAAACGAGCGAAAATCTCGATTGCTAGGTTAGAAATGATCCTTGGGATGAGAGCTTTTCAACGGGCATAAGATTACGGCGATCCACCGAGCAACGGAGAAAAGCCAAGAGAAAGAGAGGGGGGGGGTGTCTCGGCCTTTCAAGGGGAAGAGAAGAAAAGAAAAATGGTCACTTTGACTCATGTTGACTATTTAAAGATGAGGATGATGAATAGTGAAATTTTAAGAAATGGTAAAATGACGTATATGTCCCTTTTTAAAAGATTCGATTAAAAATACGAAACCCGATGGTCTTAAAATAATCTAAAGGTGATTAATAATTATTAATTGGCCCGTTAATAATTATTAATGTCACTGAAACTAATATAAAGTAGTAAATGGTTTAAAAAGTTTAAAAGGTTTTTGAACGAAAATAATTACTAAAATCGAATTACTAAGTTTAAACTAACTAAATACTTTATTTAAAATAAAATAAAAAATTTACCTCAAAAAGTAACGGGACGTTACATACCCTAAATTAAAAACCAATAGAGATCTAATTTAAGAGTTTGAAATATCTAAAATAAGACTTAAAAAGATTTCATAATTAAATGGATGACTTTAAAAGATTGAGAGTATTTTTTTTATATCATATTAGGGATGAGAGAATCAAACCATTTACTTGGAATTAAAAGTATATGACCTACCCCTATACTCGGAATTGGGTTTGACGTGAAAGACTTGGAGAAAAAAAAGTCTATGTAATCAATAATCTATCTATTTTATTATGTTCTATTATAAGTAAAAAAAATATGTTCCACGTACATCGAACATGTTAAAAAACTAGTTACTAAAATGTCAGAACTTTCTAAACATTACTCAAATAGCATAATTAGTTCAATAAATTTATTGAACTATTTTTCATGTTTATTTTTAATGAATTTATTTGTTTTTTGCTTGTTTAAGTTCAAGTTCAATAATTTATCGAACTATTGGATTATTTTTCAATGATTTTATTATTATTTTTTTTTTTTTTACTTTTTTTGTTCAATAAATTTATTGAACTATAATTATGCCATTTGAGTAATTTTTAAAAAGTTAACACATTTTAGTAATTAGTTTTCAGTAATTGTCCCTTTTTTAAACTACTCTTAGAAAAAGTGTCATTTTATTGAAATTTCACTAAATATTATGATACATAATCTATATGTGTGTCCCACTAATTTTTACAATCATTAAAACATGCATAAAAATATGGAGGAGCTCCTCCAAATAAATTCAAAGGCCTAATATTTTCCTTAATTCGTCACCTACAACATCTAGTATTTTTAATCGCATCATAGTTTTAAGTATTCTAAACTGCATCAAACAATCCCAAAATAAATAAATAATTGGAGGATTGCTACCACTCCAATTATTTTCTCAATGACTAATGGAGGCAAGATATAGTCTTTGGAATATCTATTAGAAGCAAAACTTATACAACCAAAGATTGCAATCAAATAATTGACATAAGAATATGTTATGATTTTCAAATAATCACACGACTAAGGAAGCAATTGACGGAGATATCTACACACAAGGATTAACATGGTTTGGCATTAATTAATTGCCTAATTCCACAAAGAACTTATTAATGACGAACTGAGTTTTACAGTGTGAATTTGCTAGAAAGAAAAATGAAAGTCTTCTTCTAAATTGAATTCTAAAACTTCATTTATACTAAGCTTAACATGAGTTGTAACTGAAGCTCATTTTAGCTCCAACTACTCAGAACAACTTGTCAAGTTATAGACTTCTTCAACTGATTTAACTTGTTTGCTTTTCTATTGGTTCACACGAGTTTCAAAAAAATCTCCACCTTGAACCAAGCAGAAACGATGACTCAGTCAATTTCCTGCTTTAGTTTCCATAGCAGTCACCCCTATCATCCTCAAACAATGATTGAACTTCTATTCATCCAGAGGCTTTGTTAGCATATGAGCTGCATTATTTGAAGTATGAACTTTTACAACTTCAACAATGTCCTTTTCTGAAACTTTTCTAACAAAGTGATGTTTTATATCCACATGTTTTGTTCTATCATGAAATTTCTAATTCTTGGACAAGTAAATGGCACTTTGGTTGTCACATTTGATCTTCACATCATCATTTTGAAAATCAAACTCCTCTACATAAAATTCCTCTGAGCTAGATTCCCTCCTTTACAGCATATGAAAGTGCTATGAATTCGGCTTTAGTTGTTAACACAACCACTAGTGACTGTGTAACGTCCCGTTACTTTTAGAGGTAAATTTTTTTTTATTTTATTAATTTATTATTTTTATTTATTTAAAGCTTTTAAAATTAGTTAAAATTAGTAATTTCAGTTTTATTAGTTATTTCCGTCCGAAAATCCTTTTTATCATTTTAATTGCTTTCGTAGAACTCGATAATTATTAACGGGCCAATTAATAATTATTAGACACCTTTAGATTTATTTAAGACCGCGGTTTTCGTTTTTATAAGCAAAAGGTCAACAAGGGCAAAACCGTAATTTCCAAACTACCAAAATATCTAAATTCACTATTCCATCATCTTTAAAAGTCACAAAATTGACCAAAACTTGTCATTTTTCCTTGCCATTGCCGTGAGCAACTTCAAGCCATGGATGAGAATTTCTTTTCTTCGTTTCTCATTCGTTTCTCGCCGGATCGTCGTGTTTTTGCATGCGTTGGATTGGTAGGGACGAGGGCTACCTATCCAACCTACCTTTTCAAGTTTCCCGTTCTCTAAGGGAAGTCCCAAAAAGTAAGTTTTCAAAACTTTTTATATGGTTTTGTTCGTTTTTGATTATAAATGAGTTTTGAAGTTGAAATCATGAATTTCTATCATGGAAATTGACGATTTTGAACCCGGATTTTCGAAAAACACTATTCACCCGAAAACACTATTCATCCGAAATCACTATTCACCCGAAATTGCACACTTGTTCGCATATTAGTTATGAGTTGTAATATGTTGTGCAATTGGTGAATTGTAGGTGCGATTGCTCGGTTGTTGTTTCGTGAAAAGTGGTGATTTGGAGTTATTTGGCTAAGGTGAGTTTAATATGATAGTTAGCAATTTTATGAATTTAGTTTCATTATGTAATTGTTTATCGATGTTAAGAGGGGGTTAACTTCTTAGAATTAAGTTTTGGGTGGAAACTTTAATTCGGAAGTGTGTGTGGAGAAAGTTGGACTTATGGTCAGTTCGATGATTAGAGATCATCGGGGAGGTTTGGAAGTATGGTAACGTGATTTGGAGATGTTAGATGAAAGTTGATTTGGAAGTTACTTCGGTTGATTTGGAAGTTACTTCGGTTGTTTTAGAAGTTACTTTGATGGATTTGAAGTCATTTGGATGACTTTGGAAGTAAAGTAATTAGAAGATGCACTTGAGTGTTAACTCGTGTATTCTAGTTAGTTAGGTTTCTATTTAACTTAGTAGACTTCTTCGGAGTTTAGCTAACTTATTGGAGACCTAGGGCACAATGATTCACACATGATAGTATGTTGATTCGATCCATACGTATCATGGTGTGATGAATTTGTGGGAACTTTGAGCACTTAGTAACTAGCACATGATAGTATGTTGATTTCGATCCATACGTAGTCATGGTGTGATGTTGGTACTTTGGTTTGTAACTAGCACATGATAGTATGTCGATTTCGATCCATACATATCATGTTGCGATATGGTGAAATTCCTGATATCCGATATGGTGAAATTCCTGATACCTATGGTGAAATTCCTGATATCCGATATGGTGAAATTCCTGATACCTATGGTGAAATTCCTGATACCTATGGTGAAATTCCTGATATCCGATATGGTGAAATTCCTGATACCTATGGCGAAATTCCTGATATCCGATATGGTGAAATTCCTGATACCTATGGTGAAATTCCTGATACCTATGGTGAAATTCCTGATACCTATGGTGAAATTCATGATACCTATGGTGAAATTCCTGATATCCGATATGGTGAAACTCCTGATATGCGATGGTTGTGATATGGTAATACCGTACGGGCTTAGTATGCGATATTTATCCATATGGTATACCCGGTACGATGGTTGTGATATGGTACATGGTAGTACGTGGATTCGGATCCGTACGTACCATGGTATTATGATCTATGATACGGCACATGATAGTATGTTGATTCGGATCCATACGTATCATGGTGCGATGGTTGTGACATGGTATGACCGTACGTGGTATGTTGATTTCGATCCATACAATAGCACGATACGATGAAACTTGATTGGTAATAAAGATAGTTAATGTTATTTTTTACCTATTCTTTAGAAACGTGTAGTGAGACTTAGTTGTGAATGTTAATTTTACTTTAAGTCTTTATTTCCATCTCATGGTTTTGAATGACGAATACGGGTAGTATGATACTATCTTATGTTTACATGGAAATTGGAATGTGGTTATTGGTAGAAATGAACATTTAGGCCTTTGGACACGATTTCCGGTATGAGATTTAGTTCATAGGATTACTTGCTTTCATTTTACTCTTACTAGCATTGTTTGCTAATGGTGCTACACCACAATATTTTCAGGTGAACCCCGTCCTAAGAAGCAAGGTAGAGGAAATGGTGTCGCTTGACCGGGCCGAGGTGGTGTAAGGACAATATTAAACACTTTTGAAGCATTAGTAGTAAAGCTTGTAAATCATATACTTTTTACATACTTGTGTCATTTTGAGCCCGTGAAGGGTGTATGTGTAAAGTATTTTGATGTTTTTATGATTAAACTTTACTTTGGAATGTGCATTCCCGATTTATAGCTTTCTCTGGACTTTGGGTTGTAAAACAGGTTTTGGTTATTCGACTTTTAAACGAACCCATGCCGTTTTTCTTTAAAAATTAAGTCTTCCGCTGTGCATTTGAATTTAAAGAATTTAACGGAAAATCGGGTCGTTACAGACTGTAAGCTTGCCATCCAACTAATAACACAACCAGCTAGAGTGAATAAGTAACTAGAGATTGATCTCCTCTTATCCAAATCCCCTGCATAATCAGAATCAACATAGCCTTCTATAACCCGTTCATCTTTTCCTCTCTTTTCATATAGCAGTCCAAGGTCAGTTGAACCTTCTAGATACCTCAAAATTCATTTCTATGCTTCTCAATGTCTCTTGCCTGGATTATCCATATATCTACTCACAAGACTTGCTCCATATGCCACATCAGGCCTGGCACAAACCATAAGATACATCACACTACCCACTGTATTTAAATAGGAACCAGTTTCATGTAGTTTTTCTGTTCTACATCACTTTCTTCTGGTGAATCTCTTGCAAATAGTTTAAAGTGTGAGGGTATAAGTGTTTTTACATATTTTTCTTGAAGCATCCCATATTTCTGAAGTACCCTTTCAACATATGTTTTCTGGTTTAAGAACAGGCTGCCAACACTCTTGTTTCTTCTGATCTCCATGCTTAGAATTTTCTAAGCTGCTCCCAAGTTCTTCATCTCAAACTCAGACTGAAGTAATGACTTGATTTTAATTAATTATTCTCTAGTTTTACCTGCTAGATGAAGGGATGATTTACTAAACTAGCGGAATTTTATTTAGTAAACTTATTAACATTTAATAACGGATCTATTAACATCATGCAATTTGTGAAAAACATGTAGATTCATGCTTATATTTTCAAAAATTAAAATCAATTATACTTACATTGAGTAGTTAATGGAGAATCGGTTGGAGGTTTCTTTACAACATCAATCCTCAGTAACACCGGATCTTCTATGCTATATCCCGATCGATCAAACGAAACCCGATTGTGAGATCGAACTTAAGAAGAAATTGGGAAGAAGAAAAAATTATTTTCTTCCCAATGGCTAAGCAAAATCGGCACTAAGGGGAGAAGGGAGGGAGAGAGATTTCCAATTTTCAATGGAATTGAATTGTGTGATTTATGAATGACCAACCCTCCTATTTATAGGAAAATAGGAATCCTAATCCCATTAGGATTAATCTATAGAGATAAATACAAAAAGAAAAAAAAAACATTATCTCTTTCCTTTATCTTGCAATTTCGAAAATGCCATAGATAAATAGGAGAATATTTTTTATTTTCTTTATTTTATTTATCTTGGGTAAATAAATCTATGTAATTATTTTAGGATATAATTCAAACAAGTATCTCCTTCATAATTACATGGCATGGCCGAAATTACCATTAATAATTAATAAATAATTCTAATTTAGTTAATTAATTATTTTGGGCCAATCTCAATTGGGTTCATTAATCCAGTTGGGCTTGAAACTCTCTCTTAAATTAATAAGTCCAACTTAATTAATTTATTTATTAATTACCATTTAAATACAATATTTTATTTAAACAATTAATAATATTAATATTTTCTCCCAACAAAATAATATCAAATTATATTTAATTATTAATTTCCATTTAAATAATTTTCATTATTTAAATAATTAATAATAAATATTTTAATTACTAATTTCCATTAAATAAACTCATTATTTAATTAATTATTTTAGTGATAACATTTTATTATTAATTAATTAATTTTAATTATTAATTCCCTTCAAATAAAATTAATTATTTAAACAATTAATAATTGTTAATTAATTTCAAATTATTAATTACCATTTAAATAAACTCAATATTTAAATAATTAATAATATTTCATTATTAATTTCCTGTTTAAATAAACTCATTATTTAAACAATTAATAATGTTTATATTAATTACCGTTTAAATATACTCAATATTTAAACAATTAATATTGCCTATTTTAAGTAATTCACTTTACTTAAAATTTCCATTTCTTCTACTTGATTTCGCGACAACGATATATGGGCTAGCATAGGGACCCGATGGACCTATAGATCATGGGCTTAATAATTAGTCAATTAAGTGATTAACACTTAATCAGTTAATTACTTATTATCTAACTGTGAATAATTCCACTATAGATTCATAGCTGAACTCCCCTCACTATAGATGAGTTATTGTCCATTTAGTTTATCTTTATTTATATCTGTGATATTATCCTTCACGTGGAACCCTCATAATTACAGGCGGATAAATTTACCGTTTTGCCCCTGTAATTACCTCTTTATCCTTGTGTTCCCGTTGATTCTCCAATGAACTTTATCTTTAGTCGAACTAGAGATAAGATACTTCTATGATCAATAGAAGTCGTGACATCACTTGTTCATGTCTCGAATCAGTACATCAAGGGAGTTTCCTAAAGTTCCTAAAATGTTTAGGTATCGCACTGATGCCGTTAATTTATAGGAAAGTTATGAATTCAATCTCGTGAAAATGAGTTCCCAGCTACTTATCTAGTCATGTTCCCAAAACAGGAGTGTATTGAGCGTTCTTACAGATCGCTCTCAACTATGTGAATCAAAGAACATAACTCCACAAATAGGAGTCCGTATTTCACTCAGGATTGAGATCTATCACGGTTGATAAACTTAGTTTGATATTCGATTATTTCTCGTAAACGGTACTAATGAGAAATTTGATCGAACATTGTGGTCCTGTCTTATACAATCAACATTGTATATGATACTTCCATTTCATGTCTCCCACATGAATGATCAGGATTAGATCATTTGTCTATAAACAAAATGAGAAGATATCAACAGTGTTACCAGGATAAGGTTCCCAAACGTTATCCATTTACTGTGGACACTTTTAAGTTACTCATCTCGACTTTAATCCTCTCGTATGACTCACATTGTGACGACCCGTCACTTTTAAATAAATTAACTCAGAGAAAAACAGCGGAAGTCTTTTATTTTTAGAAAATTTTGCGTGGTTTTGTTTGAAAATTGGCATGCCGAAAACCTGTTTACATCCTAATTTTTCATTCTAATAAATTCACATGGACTTTAAGTCCAAATCAGGAGTTCAAATAAATCATATCATAAAAACCACATCAAAAGCTCTTATGAGCTAAATACAACATCAAAGTATTGGAAATTCACAAAAAATATTTACATATACTTTACAAAAACAAGTCCATCTCGAGGTCAGCATCCCTCGATCACGCAGCACCACCTCCTCTCCCTCGACCTCTGGCCAGGGCATTACCTGAAATTGGTTGTAATATCATGAGCTAACAAACTAAGCCCAGTGAGAATAATAAGCATAAAAAGTAAAGATAGACCTCAAACTCGCATTTCGATTCGTGTCCAATCAATCTGACACAAAACACTCCTAAAGTCCTCCAAACTCTAGGTAATTCTATTTCCATATTCTCCAATTGATGATACAAACTAGCACACTTAGTCTAATTGTTCATCCAATAACTTGTCATAACATTAGTAAGAAAAGTAAATAAATAAACTTTGCATAATTATAACATCTCGATTCTCTTTCTCGTCTATCATATACATAAAAGTAATGAGTACATCCCGTAGGATACGCATTCGCCATTTATGCATGAAATGGAGGTAATGTGGATTTTTACATACTATCCACCCTTATCCTTATGTATGAAGTAGTGTGGACAATTATCGTATTCCACCAGATTTATGTATGAAAGTAGTGTGGGCAATTATCATGTCCCACCAGGATTTATGCATGAAAGTAGTGTGGGCAATTATCATGTCCCACCGATCGATGCATGAAAGTAGTGTGGGCAATTATCATGTCCCACCAGTACTTATGCATGAAAGTAGTGTGGACTTTCTCGTATTCCACCATTAACCTTTCGTTTTTCTTTCTCACTTTCTTTTCTTTTCAATAATGCGAGATGTTATGCATATGCTTGCAAAAGTAAATAAAATAAATGTAAATGATAAAGCAACCGAAATATGCATAAAGTAAGTGAGTAAAGTAAAGACATAAAGTAAAGGACAGATAAGAATTCTCGAACGAACGATTTATAAATCGAACTCCGGTATCAATAATAATAAAAGTAAGAACATAACATAACGATTAACCTAAACCTCCAAGGATTCTAAACTTCCAATAAGCCGAGGTTCTATCAACCGTTCTAAAAACAAGTTGGATCTTTTAACTTCCAATGGTCCAACCTAAGTTTTGAAACGAATCTAACTTAGAACTTCTAAGGTTGAACACTTTCTTTGAGAACTCCTAAGTTCTCCTTAAAGGATTAACTCTTAATCCTAAGGGCACTAACTCACATCCCTCTAATCTTAGATTCGGATTCTAATCTTAGTTTCAAAGTCTACAAACCTTCACACTTATTCGATTTCTATAATTACTTTAAATTCTAACTATTCTCACCTTTATTAAAAGATGACTTTGCTCCTAAGTTCGAAGGAGCGATCAACCACGCGGTTCAAAAACACCTACAAACGAATTATATCATACAATCAATAACTTAACCAACTATCGATCAAACACCAACTATACGTTCAAAACAATGAAAACTCATCAAACCCTCCCTTAGGGCTCTCGGCCCCCCCCAATAAAAAGGGTTTCGGGTTTGGTTTTCCGGCTTTTTGGCAATTTAAATACGTTTCGAGTTGGTTTTAAGCAAATTCGATAATCCCGATTTCAATGGGTATTGATAATTAGGGTTTTTGAACATTAATCCCTTTCCCGAATCGAATTTAAATAAACTTTCATTCATTAAATTCTAACCCAAAATCAAACCCAAAAGGGTAAATTTCAAACGGAAAGGGTTTCGACTGAAACTCGGATTTAGGGTTATGGAATAGTTTCCAAAAACACTTAAAACTACTCCCGAATTGACAAACACCGAGTTTCACGGCAAGAAATCGAAAGAAAACAATGAAAACTCCATTAAAACACTATTTGGAGTTAGGGTTTGAAACTTCACTTACGGAGAACTCCTAGGATCTCGAGAGAAATGTACGATAGGTAGGTGGGAAATGATCCTTGACCCGAGGGCTTTTCGATTTATCTAAGCTCGAGTCGATTCGGCAAGAAACGAACGAAAACCGATTTTCCCTTTCCCTCTCTTGAAGCTCACGGGTTTGGAGGCAAGAATGGAGCAAGTTTTGGTCAACTTTTGAGTCAATGGTCATTTAAAGAAGATGAAGCAAATAGTGTTTAGATATTTTACAATTTTGGAAATTACGACTTTGCCCTTTTTAAGACTTTTGGCTTAAAACGAATCCCGAACATCTCAAACTATCCCAATGGTGATTAATAATTATTAATTGGCCCGTTAATAATTATTAATACCATTAAAACGTATTTAAATAAATAAAGCCATTAAAAAGAATTAAAATGAAATAAACTACTAAATTCTAATTTAACAATTAATAAATAAACTTTAATTACTTAAATAAAATAAAATAAATAAATTTTTTTTTTATCACAAAATAACGGGACGTTACACACATACTAAGTCGTGATTTCATAAGAGTGACTTAGGGTTTTACTATTTGAATGTTTGATATTTATATATTTCCATATATTTCTAATATCGTCAATTGAATCAGTCTAGATAATTTTAAAGAACATATGTTTTTTTGTTTAATTTATTCGAAATAAATTATTATAATTAAATAATTACAAGTTCTAGGACACCATTTCTAACAATCTCCCACTTGTCCTAGATCTTTTGAGATTTGACTTGTAATTCCAGTCAAACTGGATGACTATCAACTATTTAGCCATGGTAGTCATTTTAATACTTTATTAGTAACGTTTTCATCTGTTTAGTATGTATTTCTTTTGCCTGATGTTAGTTTCATTAAGTGTAATAGATTCCATATTTTATCGCCATAAAATAAACTTTATTAACTATTAATTTGAAACCATCATGTTTAACCACCTTTCATTTACTAACGACTTTAGTAATTACGCGAATCTTGAGTTTAGTTAGTAAAAACTCATTTTACTTATACTTAACTCATTCGATGTTTAATTCGCAAAGGTCTTTTGTCAAATTCTTACATGGAAGTAAATTCATGTTCGAATTTGAGCCCGTGCAACTCATAAAATCTCCCATTTTATCTATGTGCACTAACATACTATTTGTAAATTTTATTTTAGTCACATTGGTTCTAGGATTCTCGAAATTCGTAATCTCCCATTACGAAGTGCTTCTTCATTACTTTCATTCGTTTAATGATTACATTTCTATACTTGTTATTATTTTAAAAATAATGTATAAGTATAAGTGACCCTTTTCAACTCTACTATTGAAAATTCGTGTCAGTTTTATTTCACTTATTTTTGAACTTTATTCATTGATTTTGAAGTCAATGAGTTTCACTTGGACTTCTAAAAGTCCCTTTGGTTCATACTATGACGCTCCCACTCAAATAAAGTTCTACAAGTAGTTTAAACATTTAAACATTTAAATAACTACTTGTTTTATCGTGAAATAAAATTATTGTAATTCTTTTATATCTTAAGTAAGGTTTAAAGCCTTCAGTATCACTGATTTATTGAGCTTTTCTTTAATAATTTGTGAATTCAATTATTCACTAATTATTACTTTCTGATTTCTGTTTTGTTTATTCCATATAAGTTATTACCTTTAAAACATCCTTTTAAATAACTGAATGTTTGGAATATAAGAAATCGATTTAATGTTTACTTATCACTCACTTAAGTTCTAACATCTAAATGTCCAACTTTAGTGATGTTTAAGTGTAGTTATCTTTGATAAATCAAAGATATTCGATTTTACTTGTCCCATAAGTTCGTGGATTAATATGGTTATCATCTCAAACTCATTGAGAACCATCTTTAAGATATTAATCCCTCTAACTTATTTAAGTAATTTTAGACTTAAGTATTTAAACATTTTTAAACCTTATAACTCATTTAGATATACCGGAGTATAGAATTTGGATTTGAAATTTATTTGTTTTATACTAAGTATTTTGAATAACCATCCAATCACACTTTGGAACTTTGTAATATAATTGTAAAGGAATATCTAGGTAAATATAACTCTTATTTAAAATATTCCCAAACTTGGTTCATACGAAACGAGAACCAATAGTTATTACATAATTCAAAATAAAAACAAATTGATTACTAAACTAAACTAGAAAACTATGGTTTGGGAAGAAAAATATTTTTCTTCCATTCAGACTACAGTAAATCGAATATGAGGAAAAATAGGGAGAATAAGAGTTTTCAATTTCGAGAATTGAAATTAGAAGCTTTTGAATGAACAACCAAGATGTTTGTATTTATACGCAAAACAGTTTTCCAATCGAATTAGGAAATACTATCAAAATAAATACAAGATAAATGCCAAGAATAAAATCAAATTTTATTCCTTATTTATCTTACGTGCTGATTTTATGTGTATAAAATCAATAAGAAAAACTAATTTTTTCTTTGTTTAATTTGTCTTTGGTTAAACATTCTCTTATATATTTATTTTAGACAAAATAATTCAACAATTATTTCCTAAAATATTATATATGACCCGATTTTGGTAATTAATAATTTGAACCTAAATCCATTGAATTCATTAATTCAATTATAGATTCCTCCTTATTAATAAATCTTATTTATTAACTCTTGATATTTATCAATTATTCAAATAAAACATCATATTCCGATTTTGTATTTTATTATTGATAGATATTTATTATTTTCTATTTAAATAATCGACATTATTTAAATTTACTATTATCCTTTTAAATAATCACTATTATTTAAAATTAATAATAAATGTTTAATTATTAATTTCCATTCAGGTAAACACATTACCTAAATAATTAATAATTATTTATTAATAATATTTTATTATTAATTACCATTTAAATAAACACATTATTTAAATAATTAATAACAATGATATTAATTTCCATTTAAATAAGCTCATTATTTAAATAATTAATGCTGTCTGTTTATTTAAGTAAACTGTTTTACTTAAATTATTCATTTCCTATTCTAGGAAACAGAGTTCTCATAGTTCAGTTTGTTCTTTCCAAGTATAATGACTAAAACAGATGCTATATTACTGAAATTTAAATAAACTTTATCTTAATAATCTAACATGCATTCAACATTCAAATATTTAAAGTTTCGACATATAATTAAATATGATGCATGAATGCGAACATATTAATGAACAGAAAAGCCCTAAAACATGTTACTAAATCACGATATTTTAATGATACCGGTGAAGTGCCGTCGAATGATATGTCAGTTACCATCATTAAAACGAGATGCCACTCGAACAATTGACAACTCCAGAATAACTCATATTCCTATGTCATTGTTTACCGTGTGTTGGTGAAGAATTTTGATAACAAACTTTATCAAATTTCTTCTTAAGTGTAACCCACTAATTTAGTCTTTTAAATAAAAATTGAAGAGCGTCTATGAAATGTAGATTCAGTCTTCAATTGCATTTAAAATTCTTTATCCCTTTCGGGAGACCCAACTTGATATTGATTTATACAATAAACTTTCCTATGGGAATGAACACCTGCAGCAGTGTTACAGAGGCCATGTATAAATCTAACGTTTCGAGCCCATTAATAGAGACCATAGGATACATTGACATGTTTCCTTCTCCCACTTAATATTTCAAGTTAGGGTTTCATAAATTAGACTAATTCAAGCTAATTCATTAATCCAAGTTTTAATTAATCTAATCAACTTTAACTCTTAAATTGGTTAGATTAATTTTATAAATGTGATTGTTCAAGTTTTCCTAATTAAAACTAATCACATTATGAGCCGTCTTAATAATTTCGATTTATTAATTTGAACCTTTCTCCCAGATCGCTCCCAATTAGAGGCGCTCCGTGTTAGGGGAACTTTATGAAACCTCATCGCTTGGGCAGAGCTTTCTCTCTAGAGATCCATTCAATTCAATTAATCTCAATTATTAATTTTTAATTAACCCTTAATTAAAAGTTTCTATTTGTTTATCTTATATGGATTTTGGCCCAATTGTTTAAACAATAATTCCATATTATAAATAATTCATTTAGTTTCTATTCAACTTTTAAACTAGATTTAACTTTTTAATTTTAACTAAATAAGCATGCTTTTAATTCTAAAACAATTAGAATATAATTTTCGATAATAACATTTATAAAATAAAATTATAGCATGCTTCACATACATTAGCATATAATAACACATATTATATCATGATGCATGTATGTACAATTATTAAAATCATACAACCTATGGTGGGATTTTCTACATGACATACTTTTATGCATGAACATTATTTAAAACAATTATATCATACATATAAACAATTTAAATAATAAATAGCTAAATTGACCGGTATTCTTGGCACTATTTCTAAAACGGAAAAATTAATATTACAAATTAATTTAAATCTTCCATTGTAGAACTTGAGGCTTCAACGTTCTCTCTCCTCCATGGTGTAGGCGTGGGAATGGGCATTTATGGGGCAAATATTATCTCCTTAATATTTCCATAAATACTTGTT